>OZ026519.1:591185-2991185 GCA_964019695.1 Loripinus fragilis
AATATGATTTTAAAATAATGTCATTTGATGAATAGAATCTAACATTCATACTACTGTATTATTGACTTTATTCAACTCGTTGCGAAAAAGAGATAAAATGCTCGGCAAGCTTCGCATTTTATCGCTTTTCATCAACTCGTTTAATAAATTCAATTAAGAAATGAATTCAATTTTTGGCATGTTCATGGAATCATGAATACTTTGGGTCTCGTGCAAAGTAAGTGAAGCCCGAAGGGCTTCACGTTAACTAAGTAAGTGAAGCCCGAAGGGCTTCACGTTAGGGCTTCACGTTAACTTTGCAAGAGACCCGAAGTATTCATGATTCCATGAACATTCCAAAAATTGAATTTATTACTTATATTTACATTTTATGTTATCAGTCAAGTATCAATTTTCAATTTTCACCTAACTTGGCTGGTTTCCCAGATATTTTGAATTAAATCAGACATAACGTAGGGTTTGGAATAGCCAATACGCCAAATTTCCGCGCTTAACGTCATGGCGATACGTGTTCTATGTCACGCAAACGTGTTCTATGTCACGCAAACGTCAGTAAACAACGTTATTGGATGAAATTGACGTTAGCCCACTCAAATGGCGCGTATGTGGATGTGGCTGAAATCGATTTGTTCATGAAGATATGAACCACATCTCAAATATAT
This sequence comes from Loripinus fragilis, assembly GCA_964019695.1. Taxonomy (NCBI): domain Eukaryota; kingdom Metazoa; phylum Mollusca; class Bivalvia; order Lucinida; family Lucinidae; genus Loripinus; species Loripinus fragilis. The sequence goes on from OZ026519.1 coordinate 591,848, forward strand.
GGCTCATTTAAAGACTCGCAGTGGAAATGTAAATATTAAAACATGAGCACTCCTGTAAGATCCTCTATGTATTGTTTACTATTTCAGACATCTCAGAAATTGACCAGGCTGCTTTCAAAGCACAAGTGAACTTCTCTACACCACAGAATTCCAACAGACACAAACGATATCAAAACTCATCGATGTGGGAAGAAACTAGATATGTCTTATATAAATTCTACAAACCATTCAATCAAGCTTTGGCAAGTCTCCTGAAAGATTCCAAGTTCGATTATGGTCCATACTAGTTAATAAGTCATATTACAGAGGACATATGCCATCACATTGTCGTCACAACGTGACTTTGACGTGAGATCATTGTATGTCATCTCGTTGAGGAAACGTGTATTTTAGATACTTTTGTCGTAAAAAAGACATATAAATGAGCAATGTGGTGAAATTATAGAGAATTTACATATTAGTTTAGTTTCTTCTTTTTCTTGCGAAGAGCACTATTTTATTATTTCCTTATTGCACGACGCGCAGGTGTTCTCTATAATCACTGTGTGAGTCCGTCCGTCCGTTTGCAGCTAGTGTCTTGAACCACACAATTATCTGACTACAATATATAGAAGTATTTACCCAAATATATTATTTTCAGTTTTTCAATTTGATCTTGAAAAGTTCATAAGCAAAAACACTTTACATGTCTAAGCGGTTTGAAAATACTATAATGGGTCTGAGAATAGGGACATTTTAGTGGCAAGTGTACCTGGTTGTTTACCTTTGTGATAATCGAATCGAAATTTGCTGTATATTGTCACCACTTAAATCTATTTTCATAAATAAAACAAGAAAATATTCATGACTGGAAAGCTTCCTTCGTTTTCTAGGAAACTATTGAGGCGATGCTTAACTTATGTCTGACTGTATAGTTGTTTATACACTCTTCTGAAAAAGCCATATCAGAGCCAATATATAGTAAGTTAGTTTGTCGATTGTTTCATATATGAGCCGTTACATGTACTTTCCAACAATGTAGCAGTTTGACAAGTGTAGACTCAGACAAGCATGTGAAGCCTCCTGCTAAGCTTAGAAGCTCAAAATTATGTTCAGTCAGTAGCTTATCAGTCGTAGAATATTCAAGCGACTAGCAAAGACTCTGATCAGACTGTGCGTATGCGCAGGCTGGTCTGAGCATTTGTTGGTCGCAAATACCACATTGTTGGAAATCTCATCTCACGGTTCATATTATAAAAGTGTAAGCTATAATATGGATATTCTGCGACAGTCTACATGCCTAATCATAGACCTAATCATGGTTTATAGCTAAGTAGTAGTTATACCATGGGCTGTCTGTCTGTACGTGGAGATAAACCACGAGCTTTAGCGAGTTGGTTATCTTACGTACAGGTGGACAAACATGGTATCACTATTTTATACCACCTACACCAGTGCAGACCTTGCACGTTGCGAGATATTTCGTGCTAATGTTTGTAAGGGTGGTACAAGTTCTCCAATTTAACTGCACGGCGATTGGTCATGCTCAGACTCAATGAAGACCCTGTCCAAACGTTTAATCGGTAGGTTAATGCCTGAGTCTTTTCTCTCTCTTTTTTTTTTCTTTTTTATAGTTCTTATGATTTTCTTTAGCTATGAGCTATGAGCCGTTTACGTTGTTTGATCACAGTGCGTTCATTTCAATTTATTTTCTTTGATGATACATTGAATAAGTCAGGAAGCCTCTATGCGAACTATTTTCGGACGTTCTGTCGGTCCTTATCTGGGTCCGAACTTTTTGCAAAAGTTATCAACAGACAACAAAAGTCGCCGGTTAAACAACGAACTTACGTGTACATATCCTCGAAGACTGATTCACATTCACAATCTTAGTAATTATTGACTATTATGAGCTAGACAACAATGGTGCTAATAACTCATAATTTACTTTTGACCTGCATAGTGACGACTTGTCGTCTGCTCATCGTCTTTGAAAACATTTTTAACCCATGTCATGTCCGACTAAATGTTGGGTCTTTTCTGAATTCCAAATTGCGTGATCAGGTGATATTCATGAAATATATCATTGTCAAAAACAAAATAATAGCAGACGACAAAAATGCATCACTAAATTACTCAGAATGCAATAGATATTTTTCTCTGTATGAAATTTTTCAAAAGGGTCTAAATATTGTTTAACATTTTGCCTAGTAGTGTCTGCTGATAACTTTTGCAAACAGTTTCGACCCAGATCAGGACCTGATCTAGGTCCAAACTGTTTGACACTCTGACAGTGTTCCTGAAAGATTATTTGGGGAAAGTTAATTTGAAAAAGTAGCAGACGACAAAACATCGTGAAAAAATACCAAGCATGCAAAGAGTTATTACTTTATGAAAAGCCATTGTTGCACATAAGACAAATATGGGCAAGAATAGTTTTTCCTTTTTTAAAAAGAGGGCTTGCCTACTTGATTGCTTTCATAAACCAAAAACTGAAACGTGCATAAATGACACAAATGATCCACAAAAGAAGTACCGCCTTCGAACGGTCAGTAAAAATATTTTACTGGAGGGCTTAAACCGGTTTCACTGCGCCAACCTCACCCTTAATTCAGATGTGGAACAAGACACATAAATGTTTGGTTTGCATGAAAGACCCCTAGCTTATCCATGCATCATCTCCTAGAACATATAAATCAAGATATAAAAAGGAGATAAAGCAAATATAAGAACTTTTTCCAGCAAGAATGATGTAATGTTGTTGTGTTGTTTTTGTTTGCACCTTTGGCGGTATCAACAATACTCTTTCGAATTCAGTAACACAATTGGCAATCAATAAGAAATAAATTGACATACGTCCTAAGTATGTTGGTATATGTATCGATAAATTAACTTTTGAACGTTGGAGTTTGTTTCCACGTTGTAAAAATCACGACTTAAAAGTGGATACTATTATAGGAATGAATATGCTCCCCATAGTAACATACTTTATTAGTAGGCCCTATGAGAATAAAAATAACTATTAAGGGCATTAAACTGAGATACCGCCAAAATTAAACTACGCCAATTATTCCAGTCTTTTAAAATTGCCAAATTTTGATGCCGCGAATATCAAGTGTTTTACAGTAAAATGCATTTAAGCCTCTGGTGGCCTAGGCTTCTGTCCGTTCTTAGGCAGTGATTTTGTTGTTGTTTATTGCTCCAATGGAATGGCATATTGGGTTTGTGTTGAGACCTTATTTTATGGTGGATTTCTTGGTGTCCTTTCAAGAAGTGGTTGCCTTAGTGATTGCTTTAATTTTATGTGACTATTATTTGTGCTCTGTCTCTCTTTCTCACGATGGTGTAGGTTGGTCTGCAGTCTGTGATTGTGGCATTTCCTAATAATGCTCACTTACTTTTGGGTGCAAATACCCCGATTTTAAAGAAAGTTGTCAAGCTGATTATCGAAATGAAGGGAATGAAGTTTAAATCAACACAAAAGCAAATTAAATAAACCCATTCTCCATCTACGTGCCTATAGGAATGAATACGGGTTTAAACAACTTTTTCAGAAAGTTGTTATATATCATATCAAATAAAAGGGAATTATAATGTAGAATAATTTGGAAACAAAACCATGACCTGACAACCGAAAAGGTATGTGAGTATGATCAGGAACTACCACAAACAAACACTGCAGAAAAACCCACGAAACAACGAACATCAACAGTCACAAGGCATCAGGAAGTTGATTAGAATAAAGCAATCAGCTCTCTCTTCACACATTCTGATCCCATAACTTGAGACATGGACCAGGGCTCATTTTCCTCAGAAAGTGTTCATGCTGCATATAAAATACAAGGGATTGAAGGCAAGCAAAATACAAGCCTTGAATTGGGTTCAGGGGCCAAAATTTGGCTCTTCTAGAAAGTTGTCATGTTGTGTAAAGGATTGAAGGGGATAAAGAGTAAATCAAAATGAAAGCTCTTACACAAGCCTCTGGTCCTTCTTATGGAGCAAGGGTCGAACAATCTACTTTCCATCTTGCATATCCAATGGAAGTAAGAATTTAAAATTTTCAATCAAAAAACATACACTGGCACAAATCCCTGACCCCTCGTGTGTTGCCCAGGCATGACGCTTAATGTTGTTTTCAGAACATTGTCAAGTTGCATATCAAATTAAAGGGAATGAGACAATTCAACAAGCAAACACAAAATTTGCCCTTATATTTAAAATGGGCCAGGGATAATGAAAAAACAGCCTTATAGATCAAGAGGAGTCATGTTACATATTAGATTAAAGAACATGAATAATATATCAACATGCAAGCAAAAAGAAGGTCCTTATAAATACTCTCGCTTTACCCCTGAAATGGGTACAGGAGCCAAATGAAGTAGTCATGTTGTACATCAAATTAAGAGAAATAAAAACTAGAACAACTTGCAAGCAAAATATGATTCATTTCCCTTATCATGTTTAGTTCCCAGCTATTAACATGTTTTCAAAAATTGTCATGTTGCATATTAAAGAGAATAGAGGATAGACCAAAATGCAAACAATAATAAGAACTTCCACATATATCTCAAGCCTCTTTAGCTCTACCCTTGCATATCAAATTGAAGGCAATTATGACTATCAAACTTTGCATATAAAAACTAAGCTACATGCATGACACATAAATAAAGAATATAAACATTATGTTCGCTGTTAAAGGGGGACAGCGGTGGTTCTTATGTTGTTGGTTTATTGTTTTATGGGATTTTTGTGTATTGTCCTTAATTTGTTGAGCAGTATTTAGTGTCAGTTCTAGTTTTGCAATCATCTAGTAGGGGAAAAGAGTCTGCAGTCTGTGATTGTGGTATTTCCTGGTCATACTCACTTTTAAACATATTGCAATTAACCCCTTTCAAACATTCTTACATAAACCCAAGGATAGTGATAAAGGTGTGGAATTTACGCAGTCATAGAAAGACATTGGGGTGGTTATAGCGGTTTATTGTCATTTGAAAACCATATAAATGAAAAAATGAACAAAGCAAACTCAATAATGGGAGATCAGACGAACTTTGATTTTCTAGACATAAAAACCTTCAAAATTTTATATACAGCATTAGTCAGACCTCATGTTGAGTATGCCAATATACAATTGATGCATTCTTTTGAGGTTGACATCAGGATTTGTCAACCCGAGAACAGTGATGTTCACTGAGGCGAAGCCCTTCACTATAGTGTAGATTTTAGTAGTCTTTGTTTCCAAAGGATACCCTTTTAAGAACATATTTGACTTCACTACAGCTGGTGACTGGGACTGTGTGGCGGCGGTAGAACGTCTCCCTGTCCTTCACTATAGTGTAGATTTTATTTTCTTGTCCTTTGGGACCATGGGTTTCGTTGTGGAAGTTTGAAATTATTAGAGGGTCACTGATGAAGCCTTAATGGCAGAAACAAGCTAGTCTGGCCCAGGAAATATGCACACTCTAGTTTCAGTTCTTTGATGCAGTCTTTGCTTCCAAAGGATACCCTTTTAAGAACATATTTAACTTCACTACAGCTGGTGACTGGGACAGTGTGGCGGCGGTAGAAGGTCTCCCTGCCCTTCACTATAGTGTAGATTTTATTTTCTTGTCCTTTGGGACCATGGATTTCATTGTGGAAGTTTGAAACTATTAGAGGGTCACTGATGAAGCCTAAATGGCAGAATCTAGCTAGTCTGGCCAAGGAAATATGCATACTCTAGTTTCAGTTCTTTGATGCAGTCTTTGCTTCCAAAGGATACCCTTTTAAGAACATATTTGACTAATCCTGATGTCAACCGAAAAAGAATGCACCGATTGTTTTGTTATATGACACTGTCTCTCTTTTTCTAGTTTTATTTAAATTATTTTCATATTTATAAATTTACTCAAGTCAGATGTTCTTAGTGCACTTTTTGGAAGAATATTTCAACAATATACTTCCCAAATTTCTGCAACTCTTATGAGATAAGCAAAATAATTGCATTCTTAACCCATATATGACTAGCGTCCTTTTTGTTGGACATAGGCAAATAGTGCAGACCCAGATCAGACGCCACAGAATGCGGCGTCTGACCAGGGTCTCCACTGTTTGCTTGCATAATTTTCTATTTGAACCTGAATAAAAATGAAAAATACCTAACATACCTTAAAACAGAAATGGACTGTTCCAATTGATAACGGTGGGAAATTCCATTCGGCATAAATGGATTAAATGCTGTTCTCCTAAAATGAACAAATCCTGAATTCATCACATTTTACCTGTGAAATATACATAAGAAATCAGTCATTATTGCAATACTATTTTTAGCTCTCTATCAAGAGTGACAAAAGTAATGTCACCTGGGCTAGATTTAGTTCAATCTATTTTTAGCTCTCTGTCAACACTGACAAACAATGTTATCCTGTCCTGAGCTCATCACTGTTTGACATCAAGATCTGTCACAACCAGTGTAAGCTAGTTTCAGCCAATCAGAGGAGGTCTTTTATAGGAGTCATATAACAATCAAGTATAGAATCTATACCTGAAAAGGCACATTGATTTATTGGAAAACATACAACGTAGATCCACAAAGTGAGTACCGGCACTGTCAAAGCTAAAATACGAAGAACGAATCAGAATAATAGGTCTTCAAACACTCGCTTACAGGAGAACAAATGGGTGACGTGATAGAAACTTACAAAATCCTATCCCAAAAGTATGATCCCGAAGTAAGTAATTTTATAGTTTAAACATATTTTATTGCCAAATATATACAGCAACGGGGTTGGGTCACAAGTTCTCACAACATTAGTTACGACCCTTCCCCTACATTTTAAACATACACAATAGCTAATAAACATGGCTAGATATATACAAATGCATATGTATTATACACACCTAATTAACAAAGCAAAGCAGTTAGGAACATAAATTGGAAACATATCAGAATAAATAAATAAATAAATAAATAAAAATTAATAAATAGTAGACAGAAAGAATAATATGAGTATACAGAAGTAAATAACAAAAATAGCTATGTATATTTAGTATACTAAAGACAAATGAAATAGAATAATACAATAGTAAGCAGATAAGTATATATTTAAGTAAGAAATACAATAAGGACTGTGAAAAAAAAGAGTACAAGACTGCTATTATGACTACCCCATGGGCTCAACAACAAAACATATAGTTTAATTGGTATTCACGTAATATGATGTTTTTAAAAAAATTTATAAAACTACTAGGGGACTCCTGTACATGATGGCATAAATATAAACTATTCAAAAATATCTAGGTTAGATGTTAGGAAATATTCTTTTTGTATGAGAGTAGTGGATTCTTGGAATCAGTTACCATCTAGTGTTGGTGAAGCAGAGACAGTTATTGCATTTGAATGGAGATTAGATGGGCATTGGAAGCACCAGCCTATATACTACAGTTACAGAGAGGCAATAATACCAACCGGACAAGACCCAAAAATACCTAAGAAAAAATAATTAGAGCTGACCCAACAGGTCGAACCCGACCTTCTCTCAGAAGAGGATTTGTAAGCATTGGTAAGTATAAAGGTGCAAAGGTTGTAAGTGACAATGTTTTAATGAACAGGATCTGAGGTGCAGTTAAGCGCGCTGAGGCCTCTGAAACATACGGCTGGCTTTGGTTGACTTTTCCTTCTACATATCTCCCCCATCCCCTTAAAATGTAGTAGGTAAACTTCAATTTCTCTTGAAACTGGTGTGTTAAATCAATGTTGGGATTCACCATAAACCAGGCAAGGCGTTCCATAATGCACAGCAATTAAAATGTCTAATTGTTCTTCTACATTATATGGTTATTATAATTACTGATTTCACAAAACAAAACTTCAGTGTAGTACAAAAAGTTAATTCGGAAACATGTAAAGACATCTGGTAAGTAGAACATTACCAGGGCCTGGAATTACAATACCTCCTTAGAGTTAAGGAAGACTTAAGATAAGTATTGATATTTCAACATGCCATTTTAAATACTAAATAAATTGCCTGGATCGATGTAGTACTTGTGGTCAAAGATATCATTGTGATCTTCCGGAAAAAATGAAACTACTTTGATTTTAATCAATTTTAAACGTTATTTTTCGCATCCTGAAAAATCAATACTTAGCGTAAGTCTTCCATAACTTTAAGGAGGCATTGTAATTCTGGGCCCTGGTCTCGAGGTTTTTTTCATGCTCAACTCAACACTGAGCATGAAGTTTCCTCTACTCATAAATCTAAAATAAAAATACTTCCTATTTCCAAACTCTCAGATGTATTAACCATTTGATAAATGTTCAAATGCCAACAATCGTTGGAATTTTAACATTCATCAGCATGATAAAGTTCATGGTCAGTAACGTTTAGCATGCAGCACGTTGGGCCTAATTCTGAAATGATGAGCCAGAGCAAAATGGTATGTGAATCCTGCGAAGACTCGGATCAGCCTATGAGGCTATGCCTCTGATTAGAGTACTCACTGTCTATATAAGGAAACCTGTAGTCCGTAGCTACCTTGTGAGCGCATGTTAGGATGAATGAATCTACTCCATATCACAAAATGTTTGATTATCTGATGCAATCAGTGGAACATTTGTTCTTTGATTATCTGATGCAATCAGTGGAACATTTGTTCAGGCATCTTTGCCCTCTTTCATTCAATGTAAGTATATTAGGTGATAGCTTAAGGTTTCAACCTTCTCCCAGCAATTTCAAAATTGTATAAACTGACCATTTGGAAACACTTTGGAGGCAATTTTAGATATTTTTTCGGTTTTATTGTAGATATGGTATAATCTAGATCAGGGAATTGTTGCATACAAAGAATAATTTTAGTAGAACTTATATTCATGCAGTTGATTCTTACATATTTTTCTTATTTTTTCTCAATTCCTTCTTACAAAGAACAATAAACTGATTTGATCAGCTCTGATTTTTTCCCTGTTGTCTAAACTACTTTTAACAGCATGAACCACTTAGAAGGTGACACGTTGATACTCAGAAAAGAGCAACCTATCATATTCTAGACTGCAATGGTAATGTAAATATAAGTAAGTGACACCCGAAGCGGTTCACGTTGATTTTGCACTGAGCCCATGGTGTTAATATTAATACTGCAATTCATCTCTTCACTTTATTTTTTCTTTGCAGATAAACTTGACTATTATAGTAATACAATGCATGTGGAATCAAATGCGTGTTCCTGATTTTACAAATGGAGTTGCAGATAAACTGGACTGTTATAACAACACAAGTCTTGTTAAATCATTTACATTTTTGTGGTTTTACAAATGGAAAAGCAGATAAACTAGGCTGTTGTAGCAACACAAGGCTTGTGGAATCAAATACACAAATGGAGTTGCAAAGGGACTAAAACGTTAAAATACTTGTGGAATAAAATTTACATTCGCGGTTGTGTATATGCAATAACAGATACAACGCGGTGCTATGGGTTTGTCTGCAGTTTGTGACTGTGGTATTTCCTGATCATACTCACTTCCTATTTTTGCTGAAAATATACGTTCATGATTTGAGGAAAAGAGTAAAATACAAGATGGGCAGTTATATATCAAAACTTATTGGACATAATAAGTAAATAATCATGGGTTTACAAATGGAGAAGACGACTTGTTGGATAGCTATAGCTTTAAAGCAGCAGAAGATAATCTAAAATTTAAAGCAAAATTTGTCAAATCAAAAACACGTTTTCTATTTGACAAAAAGCGGGGAAGATAAACTGGAAAGTTTCAGCAACACAATTTGAATAAACTACATATTCAAGGCCAGAGATAAGAGCGTGTATTTAAAATTGATTTTCTTATTTATCAATCAAAACATATGTTGTGGGTACTCAAAAGAACTGTCTCATTAAGACGGTTTTGTGAGCACCCAAAACATCTGTTAAACTGGTGGAAAAGAAAATATACACAACTTTTTTACGCTCAAACATTTTGCTCATGATAAATATGATTTGGTAAATGAAGAAGCAGGTATATTGTAAAGTAAAACTAACAGTTGTTGAATGAAATACATGTTTGTGGTTTGACCAATAGGAGTAACATAAATTTGCAAAGGTATATCAACACTTTGGTGGCTTAAAAAAGGAGTAGAAAACAAAGAGCTACGTGTATTAAGGGGCTATTTTGCCCCCCCCCCCTCCCCTGAGACCAAAAAATATAAATGGCTTTTCACCAAATCCTTATTAGTTTGTTAGAACAATAGCCAAAGTGTAAAAGTCTGGTATTTATTTGCCATTTACCAGTGCTACGGTAACAAAAATGGCCACCAAAATAGGCTGAAAATAGGAAACTGATCATTTTGGAACAAATTTGAGACATTTGACAGAGAAATTAACATAGAGCACAAGCAAATACCAAAAATATAATTTAACAGATTATTAGAATTATCATGGCACACAAGCAACTTTTAGTTTGGGGCTCCAGAGGGGGCCAAATTAGCCCCTTAATGCACGTGGCTCTTTGAAAATAAAAGTTACAATTTTTGTAGAAAAAAGTATTTGTGGCTTTGTAGCAGGTATATGTGAACATTAAAGCAACATTTGTTGAATACAATACCTGTGCATGTTGGTGTTAAGACTTATAAACCAGCAATTGAACTCGAAATATATGGCAACACTTGTTGAGTGAAGGGCATCTATGGCGGAGTCGGTAAACTCAAAGTCGGTACCAACATCTGTTGAGATAAACTCATGTTCATCGTTCGAATTCAGTAATATTATCGAATCCTTGTGTGATCTGTGTATTGCTAGCGATACACATGTTGAGGCAAATGCATTCTGCGAGGAATGTGAGCAATTGTTTTGTCCATCGTGTCGAAAACTCCATCAGAGCAGTGACAGTACTGGTCAACATCAAATATACATTGAACAGAATCAAGCCAAGTGTAAAGATCAAGGAGTAAATCCATATGATAGTAATGATAGCATTAACAGAAAAGCTGTTTATATAAGACAGGTTGACTTAAGTTCTGATACAGATGAATGTGGTATAGAAGTAAGTGCAATAGAACCATTAGTGGATGGTCGTGTGCTTATATGTGATAGTGGCAACAACACAGTTAAGCTGTTTAACAAGAATTATGAAATACTGTCTGGTATTAAATTACAATATTCGCCTTTTGGGGTAGTTGCATTGACTTCGCGTATTGTTTATGTCAATATGCCTGATGCGTGTTGCCTTCAGAAACTGAAGATAAATAATAAGCGCGAATTGGCTTTAGACGGAAAGAGGAAAACAATTTTTAAGTGTTACAGGATGATAAATTATAAAGGCGATCTTATTGTCTATGCGCTAGACGACTTTTATTATTTCATATATATCATAGACACATATGGTAAAGTGATCCGTTGTATATATAGCGAGCCAAAACTGGATGCTGGTGGGTTTCTGCATAACGTTAAATCCATGACTCTTAGTAAAGATGAAACAACCATCTATATAGTGAATGAATGGATAGGAATGGTGGGTTTGTCTATGACGGGGAGTATTACATTCAAATACAAAGAAGCAAATGAAACCAGTCACGTGGGAGTCTGCAAGGATCTGGGCGGTGTGGTGTATATAACTTGTCCCGACCTTAATAAAGTAGTCATGGTAACTAGCAATGGGGAAAAGCTGAGAGATATTCTTTCACTGGATGGTATGAATCCCGAGTTCATCTCGTATTCTCGCGCTGATTCACAACTTTTGATATATAGTAGATCAACACAAAAACTGCTTTGCTTCAAGATAAAGTTTTGACTTTATAATATAGATGGAGAAACCTATATCAAATCCCACTAGTTTTGTGGAAGTGTTTCATCGTTCAATTATCTCAGTTTGTTGACTTTCCAGACCATTTGCCGCATGCGTGGATCCAGAGGAGGGAGCAGGGTCCGGACCCCCTCTCCCTGAAAGATTACAAAGCTATAGGTTTCTTAGCAATACTGGTCCAGATCCCCTCGATAATCACAAGGATACCCAGCCAGCATTCAATGTTGGGCCATCATCAGACCTGTAATTGTAAAAAGGGCACTGATTGGCTCAGAAGGTGGATGACAGCCTAGCACAATATTTATGTTGAAAAGTGTTTTCTGATTGGTCAATAATAAAATTACTGGAAATTATTCATATTTACTAGACGGGTATATATTTGCTGCACTTTTTGAAACAGCATGTCACTGCTTTTGTTGATTAAGTTTACTGGTGTGGCTTAGAAAAAAGGACCTTGTGTTTTGGTATTTTTCAATGAAATTTTCCTCTCATGTAGGGTGCCCACCTTCAGGAACCAAAAAGCGGTATAACATAGTGGTCACCATGGTATTTCATATTTGTTTATTGGTTGAACTAGGTCCAATCTGTAATCCTATCGCAGCCTCATTGTGCTTGAAGAGTTGTGAAGACCACAGCTTACTTAAAAGCTATAACGGAGGCCTATGGAAAAACAATCACAGGTCTGAGCCCAATAATCGTGTGTGCGTACAAGAGTAAACCAAGAAGACTTGAAACCAGGTAACACCCAAACCAAGCTGTTTAGCTATAGAGTCGAGTCAGAACCACACATTATTGTAATATTATGTATCTATACGTATTAAAGTATAGTAAATTCAATGGAACACATCTAGCATTTTACAATTTACTATACTTTAAACGCGTTCTACTTGAGCACCAAATGGGGGGGGGGGGGGTATTCAATTGACGATTGCTATTCAGCTTTGTTAGTTTTTGAAATAACACTTAGTGACAGCATTTTTACAAAGAAATCTGGAAATATACTGTTTAAAACAGCGACGTCACAGAGTGATGGACATCTGTATCTGAATGATATTTCCATAATATAAATGGAGTTTCGTGAACATATTCCATACAGTTAAATCATCATCATCATCATCATCATCATCATCATCATCATCATCATCATCATCATCATCATCATCATCATCATCATCACTATTAATCTCCTGGAAAGAATTCTCATTTCAAGATGTTTCTGAATTATTGCGTTTTTGCGTTGTTGTTGTTTGTGTATAGTTGTTGTTGTTGTTGTTGTTGTTGTTGTTGTTGTTGTTGTTGTTGTTGTTGTTGTTGTTGTTGTTGTTGTTGTTGTTGCTGCTGCTGCTGCTGCTGCTGCTGCTGCTGCTGCTGCTGCTGCTACTGCTGCTGCTGTTGTTGTTGTTGTTGTTCTTCTTCTTCTTCTTCTTCTTCTTCTTTATTTTTTATTTATAACTGACCACAGAGGGGCGTACATCATGAGTACAAAGAACGCCTGAAATTCTGTGCACTGAAGTACCACAGTATCGATTCACTGTGCGCCTGAAATGAGTGAAATCGACTGTATCGGTAGAAGCGAGAGTTTTTGGCCTAAATTTGTGAGGGGGGTGGTAAGTATTTTCGCATGTTTTCTTATAGTTAGATTTGTCCTTCCGCCGTGGATCTCATTAAATTTCTTTGATATATGCACACATGTCATAATATCATGCAAAAACAACGGCAGTGTATCGTGGGAGCGCAAGAAAAGCATTCTTTTAGAGGGATAGTTGTCAAAAAGGCGAAAATCCACAGCATTTTATCTCCCCGTTTCGAATTTAAAGAATTAAGCTAGAAATGATTTTCACCAGAAGTTCGAGAGGCTTATGATCCTACAATACCAGAAATCTCAGACTGATCCGTTTTTTCGATTTTAAGATATTCAGCTATATATGACTGAACCCCCTAATAGCAGTGAATTAGAAACTGTATCGGTAGAATCGACGCACTGAACGAAGTAATACCGATACTCATAAGAGGTACTGTGCCCAGTGAAAGGGAACAATGAAGACAATTTCGTCTATTCTGGGCCAATTTCAAGCGCAAGTAGGACTAAAATATACGTAAACTTTGCGCATCAAACCCACAACTTTTGTTCCATAAAACAATATAATAAAAGCTTGTCAAAAACTTCAGTTTGTAAACAAATATACGCTTTGCACATTCTTAGAATTTTTGAATGGAAATACCTGTTTGTTTGCTTGATTTGATTCTTAACGTCTCAGTCAAAATGTTTTCAGTTATGTCGGGATGGTTCTTCATGGGTTGAACCAGTAGTAAGCAAGTATTAATGTGCTCAAAGACAAATGCCGTGACAACCATGATGATAGACCCGGGAGCTCCTCCGTCTCGAGTCAAGCATTGTACGACAAAGCCACTGTGCACCCTCCATGAAAATACGTTTGGCCATTCTTCTTCTTCAGTCGATTTAAAAAGGTTGGCTGTCAGTAACTGGCAAAATATTAACGATTATGTACATGTAGCACGAAAGTGCCTTCTATTAGCTTGAATAGTAACAGTTCTGTTAGGATAATGAGTGGGCTCAATATGTGCTGCGTCTTCAGGATTTCCGACCACATCTTGCTAAAATCAGCCTGCTTGATAGAAGCTTGAAGCTTTGAATGGACCAAGTTTAGCTGCTTAGCTGTAATACTTTATAGGGAGCAATTAACAAAGGCACCCATCATACTAGCCGGATGCCCAGACTGGCCTGTGCCTTTGTTGTTCACATGTGACAGAGTCAGGTTCTCTCGTGACAGAGGCCTAAGTATGATGTGAGATATGCTGAAGGGCTTTACAACCCTAACATGGTATAACAACAATAGATAATTCTTTATAGTGGCAAAGACCCCGTGTATATATTCGTTGCATTGTTGCCCCTTCGTCATATAAATGTACCCGCTCTTTGAGTCGCTGGCGACGCATGGTTGACACATAGGCATTATGTGTCCGTCGACGTCATAGGCGGCGGCGTCATTGAAGTTCGCGTTGTCACACTTTTGGTTTGCTATCCATAACTTTTTAAGGGATTCATTAATTTAATCATTCATCAAACTTTGCAGAAGAGTAAAGCATCATGAATATAGATTAAGTTCGAAAGTGGCGGTTATCTACAAAATTTTGACTGATTGATTGCCCTTTTTTATTTAGATTTTTGCTAAATTGTGGTTTTCAATCAATTACTTTTAGAGGGATGCAACAATTTCATTTAAATCTTTAACTGATAAAGCATTATAAAATAATGGTCAAGTTCGAATTCGGTGGTAATTCGCAAACTTTTGACCGAGTTTTGGCACTTTTTTGTCTTAGGTTTAGGCTAATGCAGAGGCTATATTGACATTTTTGGTAGAATAAACTTCACATTTCTTCAAAACTAATATATCTTACAACTTGTCACTATAAGCCATGATTACCCAGTGCCTGTACTTAAGCATAACCGTGATTAAAAATGTACCATCCCCTTCTCCCCCCCAGTGGGGTCTAAGGTCTAATATGTAAATTTCGCAATAACTCAGTCAGATGTCAATATTTTTACAGAAATTTCGCATGCAGACAGCGTTACAATAAATAAGAAACATATCAAACGTGATTTTTGAACAAAGACCTGTGCCCGACCCCCTGGGTGGACTTAGGGAGTGGGGTCAAAACGTCAAAATTCAACTTTTTTAGAACATGATCATTTTGCATATCAAATTTAAGGGAATCATGAATGCATCACCATGGTAGCAAATATTTTGACCGCAGAGCCTCGCTCACCCCCATCCCCTGACCCTGGGGTCAAAAGGTTAAAATTTAACTTTTTAAGAACATGGTCAGATTGCATATCAAATGAAATCACGAATGCAGAAACGTGGTAGCAAATATTTTGCCGCCGGACCCCTCCAACCATAAACAGACCCTGGGGGTGGGGTCAAATGTCAAAATTAACTTTTTTCAAAACATGGTCATGTTGCATATCAAATTAAATGGAATCACGAATGCAGCCACATGGTAGCAAATATTTCCCCCGCAGACCCCCCCCCCTCCCCTGCCTTGGGGGTCAAAAGGTTGAAATGTAAGTTTTTCAGAACATGACCATGCTGCATTCAAAGGGAATTGCAAATGCAGCAACATGGTAGCAAATGCAGATAGAGGTACAATAAATAAGAAATATATCAAAGCTGACTTTTGATCGAATGCCTGTGCACCCAAGAGGCTCGGACCCATGCCTTCACAACTTTCTTCTTATTAGTTTATTAAAGCAATAGCCAAAGTGTAAAGGTCTGGTATTGATTCGACTTTTACGGTTGCTATGGTAACAAACATGGCCACCAAAATAGGCTGATAATAGGAAAATGACCATTTTGGAGCAAATTATAGACATGTAACAGAGGAATTAAGATAGAGCACAAGCAAATACCAAAAAATATTTTAACAGACGATGAGAATTATCACGGCACACAATTTTAATTTTTTTTTTGGTATTTGCTTGTGCTGATATCTATTTCTTAAAAAAATCAGTCTCCAAATCTTCAAATTTGGCCTAAAATGGCAATTTCTCTATTTCAAGCCTACTTCGTTGGCCATTTTGGTTACCATAGCAACCGGTAAAAGTATAATAAATGCCAGAATTTTACACTTTGGCTATTTTTCTAACAAACCATTAAGATGAAATTGGTGAAAAGCAACTTTCAGTGTTATGCTCTAGAGGGGGCCAAAATAGCCCCTTAATGCACGTACCCATTTGAAAGAATATATATATATATATATATATATATATATATATATATATGTTGGCCATATTTCTGCCATGTTGCTTATCGTTCGACAGATAAAAAAACATATTCAACATTTTATTTTCTTATTTTCTTGTCCATTTGGATCATGGGTTTCATTGTGGCACTTTGAAACTATTAGAGGGTCACTGATGAGGCCTAAATGGCTGAAACTAGCTTGTCTGGACCAGAAAATTTGCACACTCTAGTTTCAGTTCTTTGGTGCATTCTTTGCTTCCAAAAAATAACCTTTTTAAGAACATATTGAACGAGATAATATTCGTTTATATACCATAGGGAACAATGTTTTCTTTGCCAGCTGCTGTAATTATTCATAAACGGGTTGAACCTGGATTATGTCTGACAGAATTTCAGACTTGATCTGGGTCCATACTATTTATAACTAAGTCCATACCACAATTTCTAGCTTTTTTCATGCTCACCCTTGTTTCAATGCGCATGAATACTATATATGCTTAAAAGATCAGGCGATTTGTTCCTGGGCTCCAAATGTTGTGTTGCTATGCAAATAGGTATGAGAATGCAAATAGTTGTTTGTATTAGCATAATAGATTTCATGCCTGGTAATGGTTAGCATGAAACAGGTATGTTTGCCACTTTTACCGGAAAAGTGTGCGACGTCGTGGCGTTACGTTCATGACGACGTGATATCAAGCATTACAAAATGGTGGAACAGATACTATGTAGTTGATATTTAAGTGCATGTTTTTCTTGATAAAGGTCTTTGTAAAATTATCAAATGTATTAAACGAGAGTTTGATGGAAGCAATCCGTAAATGGAATTTGGAAGAAAACTGATTAAAATGACTTTAGTTAGTTAGAGTGACCTGTCCTGGACACTGATAGGCGGCAGCCATTTTTACGGCCTTCTTGCTTATCGTTCGACAGAGAGAAAAATTGTATTCAAACTTGAACGAGAGTTTGATGAAAGCAGTCCATATATGAAATTCGGAAAAAATCCGATTAAAAATGACTAAGTTAATCCTTAATGCGTCAATCACAATCGTCTGCTTTTCTCGTCTGCTGAAATGTTAAAGAAGCCTCTATGGCAAACAGTGTGGACCCAGATCAGACTGCTCCTATAGGAGCAGATAGGAACAGTCTGTTCTGGATCCACATTGTTTGCTTCTATACTTAATTCGTCAGTTATGCTAGGCAATTATTTGGAGCAGACGACTTCAGTAGACAACATTTTAGATACATTTTTTTCTTGGCGCTTTAAGGGTTAAGAGTGACCACGACAGCGGACGGGCTAGCCAAAAACAATAGAGATAATGTTTTGTTCTCTAGTTTGTTAATAGGTTTGTCAGTTGATTTTTTGCAAGGGTGGCACGTGCACGTGCGTGTGGTGTGTGTGCGCGTCTGTACGTGCGTGTGTGTGTGCGTTTATGTGTGTGTTATTATAAAGATGTTTTAACAAAAAAATCACTAACCTATTTGGTAAACATCCACCCAGTCATATAACAAAGCGATACATGTATTGTTTGACAAAATTGACCCAGACATCTGAATATTCAATGACATTTTACTCAGTCTTCGTGAATCTTCGTAAAAAAGTGCGCTATAGATTGTTGTACAATTACTAATCTGAATGAAATAAATCACAATTCCCCGATAGCCTGATAGCCTAGTGGATAGTCGAGTGTTTTAGCGCTCAAAAGATGTGGGTTCGATTCCAGTAGCATTTAAGTTTTTTTTTCAGTTTTTCTTTTCGATTTGCTAGTTTCTTTGCCTTTATTCTTGATTTTGTGCCTAACTGGATACATTTATTTGAATTTGGCATGCGTTTATGTAACAAATACAGCACCGTGAATAATTTTAATAAGCATGTAGACATGTGATTAACTCTTTGCACGCTGAATATGTTTTGAGACTTTTGTTATCATCTGCTGGCTTTTAATCAAAATTAACTTTTTCAAAAAATCTTACAGGAACACTATCAGAGTGTCAAATGGTCTGTATATCCAGATCAGAACCGACGTTCTGTTGGTACTGAACTGGGTCCAAACTATTTGCTAATGTTATCAGTTGACAAGGAAAAAGGGGGAAACTTAGGGGATAATGATTACAAAAGCGGCGAAATGAAAGATGTAAAGCTCATCACAAGATGATGTAAAATATGCGAACAATATCAACTTGAAAAAGAAAGCAATTTGACAATTATAGAAAAAAGGTTCCTTCCAAGTTTCGATCCAGGTATGCTTGATTTGTATGTAGTGAACTAACCACTAGACTATCAGACCATTTGCATTTAACGAATTGACATTATCTTCATATTCTCTGTAAAAGCGTGACCAAGGTCGGAGTACTCCACGAAAACGCACGAATATCACGAAGATTTTGGCGAAAATTAATCAGTCTAAGGTCAATTTTGGCAGACTATAGCACGAGGTGAACTTACCTGTATATTATACTACCTATTCAGTGGAGCATAACACCATGCAATTAGAAAGTATGGTCAATTACATGTAACTGCATGCACAAATCCATGAATCTTTGCCAGGGGGTCCAGGCCTGACTGTCAGAAAACAGCTCTGACGTTTTGATTTTTTTTTTAGTCCTCAACCTATTTTGCAGTTTTACAGAGGGTGCCCGATGTTTATTTCAAAGAAAAGTATAATTTTCCAAGGTTTCAGAGGGGGGTTCCAAGTGCTTATTTCTACAGAAACCCATATAACTTGTGATTTTCCAGGGGAGGGGGTCCGGAACCCCTATATCCCCCTTCTGGATCCGCACATGATTGCCTGTAAATGTAAACTTCTATGCATATTCAAAACTGAAAGTGAGCCGCACACGGGAAGATGTATAAATTATATAATTAGAAAAATCTGACTAATGGATGTAACCTGATTGCTCGCTGGGCGCAGAAGCCTTATTATGGTTTTGCCAAAGTGGGTCTTATGAAATGTACTTTCCACTGCCATTTCATCTTACCATACACCTGTTTAAAGTAGGATGAAAATATTAAAACGTAAGCCTACAAACCTACACACAGGCAAAAGATGCAGACTGAAAAAAGCGATACAGATGCTCGTCAGAGGTTTTTATTCAAAACTAGTTGCATTTCTTTCTCTGAACATAGTATTTGTATTAATAAACAGTAAAGACCCAGATGAAATGCCGCATTATATTTGGGTCTTCACTGTCTGCCAAAGTACACAATTAGAAGTCAATGGTATACACAGGGTGAAATAAATAACCTACTTTCTGCTCTAAATTCGAAGATCTATGACCAACATTTGCTTTCACTTCGTGCAGTCGGTAGTTTTTACTTCGTACATTAAATAAATAGCAGTTGATTCTACCGATACAGATTCTAGTTCACAGCTATTAGGGGGTTCAGTCATATATAGCTGAATATCTCAAAATTGAAAAAAAACGGATCAGTCTGAGATTTCTAGTATTGTAGGATCATAAGCCTCTGGAACTTCTGGTGAAAATCATTTTTAGCTAAATTGTTTAAATTCGAAAAGGGAAGATAAAAAGCTGTTGATTTTCGCTTTTTTGACAACTTTCCCTCTAAAAGAATGCGTTTCTCGCGCTCCCACGATACACTGTCGTTGTTTTTGCACGATATTATGACATGTATGCATATATCAAAGAAATATAATGAGATTCACGGCGGAAGGACAAATCTATCTATAAGAAAACATGCGAAAATACTTACCACCCCCTCACAAATTTAGGCCAAAAACTCTCGATTCTACAAATACAGTCGATTTCACTCATTTCAGGCGCACAGTGAATCGATACTGTGAAGTACGGAACTTTAATTTTACTGTCACCCGTTATAAAAAAAAGTCCACAACATCAAAAAAAAGATGAGCATAGTAAATATGGGTGGGGTATTTGTATTCACATATTTGCCTTAGCTTTGCCTCAGACAAAGATTGTTTTAAGTCCAACGTCGAGATATGATCAATACCGATCTCTTTGGGGAAATTATCAAAAACTTTCCAAGAAGTTTCTGAGTCGTTGGAATGTTCACTAACTAACCACATACGGACTGACATACTGAATATAGAGCACACCTAAAATTCTATTGAGTCGTTCAATCCAATAAACAATAACTGTTTCTAGTTTAACAGTGCACTAGGTGCAATGGTTAGTCTTAATACATCTGCAGGTGAAACTGAATTACTACGGTCTTGGTGAGGTTTTGGTTATTTCTCACACCTTAAAGCACACAGCACATAAAGCCAGGCGTCTTAGATTATAGAGTTTGTCTTCGCAAGAGGGTATATATAACAGGCTACATATTGCATAAGAGCGCAAAGACGTCCTGTGTTTTGGTCATCGTGAGAGGGTAGGCTACATAATGCAGCCAGAGCGCAAAAACGTTCTGGATTATAGTGCTATGGTCATCGTGAGAGGGTAGGCTACATTTTGCATCCAGAGTGCAAAGCCCTTCTGGATTATAGTGCTATGGTCAACATAAGAGCGTAGGCTACATTTTGCAGTCAGAGCGCAAATACGTTCTGAATTATAGTGCTATGGTCATCGTGAGAGGGTAGGCTACATATTGCATCCAGAGTGCAAAGACGTCCTGGATTATAGAGTTCGGTCATCGTGAGAAGGTAGGCTACATATTGCATCCAGAGCGCAAAGACGTCCTGGATTATAGAGTTCAGTCATCGTGAGAGGGTAGGCTACATATTGCATCCAGAGCGCAAAGACGTCCTGGATTATAGAGTTCGGTCATCTTGAGAGAGTGGCTACATATTGCATCCAGAGCGCAAAGACGTCCTGGATTACAGAGTTTTGGTCAACGTGAGAGGCTAGGCTACATATTGCATCCAGAGTGCAAAGACGTCCTGGATTATAGAGTTTTGGTCATAGTGAGAGGGTAGGCAACATATTGCATCCAGAGTGCAAAGACGTCCTGGATTATAGAGTTTTGGTCATAGTGAGAGGGTAGGCTACATATTGCATCCAGAGTGCAAAGACGTCCTGGATTATAGAGTTTTGGTCATAGTGAGAGGGTAGGCTACATATTGCATCCAGAGTGCAAAGACGTCCTGGGTTATAGAGTTTTGGTCATAGTGAGAGGGTAGGCTACATATTGCATCCAGATGGCAAAGACGTCCTGGATTATAGTTTTGGTCATCGTGAGAGGGTAGGCTACATATTGCATCCAGATGGCAAAGACGTCATGGATTATAGAGCTTTGGCCATCGTGAGAGGGTAGGCCACATATTGCATCCAGAGAGCAAAAACGTCCTGGATTATAGAGTTTGGTCATCGTGAGAGGGTATGCTACATTTTGCATCCAGAGTGCAAAAACGTCCTGGATTATAGAGTTTTGGCCATCGTGAGAGGGTAGGCTACATATTGCATCCAGAGTGCAAAAACGTCCTGGATAACAGACTTTTGGCAATCGTGAGAGGGTAGGCTACATAATGCATCCAGAGCGCAAAGACGTCCTGAATTATAGAGCTATGGCCATCGTGAGAGGGTAAGCTACTTATTTCATCCATAGTGCAAAACGTCCTGGATTATAGACTTTTGGTCATCGTGAGAGGGTAGGATACATATTGCATCCAGAGGACAAAGACGTCCAGTATTAAATAGTTTTGGTCATCGTGAGAGGGTAGGCTACATATTGCTTCCAGAGGGCAAAAACGTCCTGGCTTATATAGTTTTGGTCATCGTGAGAGAGTTGGCAACATATTGCATCCAGAGGGCAAAAACGTCTTGGTTTATAGAGTTTTGGACATCGTGAGAGGGTAGGCTACATATTGCATCCAGAGGGCAAAGACGTCCTAGATTATACACTTTGGGTCATCGTGATAGGGTAGACTATATAATGCACCAGAGCGCAAATACGTCCTGGGTTATAGAGCTATGGCCATCGTGAGAGGGTAGGCTACATATTGCATCCAGAGTGCAAAAACGTCCTGGATTATAGACTTTTGGTCATCGTCAGAGGGTAGGCTACATATTGCTTCCAGAGGGAAAAAACGTCTTGGATTATAGAGCTATGGCCATCGTGAGAGGGTAAGCTACATATTGCATCTAGAGTGCAAATACGTCCTGAATTATAGAGTTTGGTCATCGTCAGAGGGTAGGCTACATATTGCATCCAGAGTGCAAAGACGTCCTGGCCTATAGACTTTTGGTCATAGTGAGAGGGTAGGCTACATATTGCATCCAGAGGGCAAAGACGTCCTGGATTATAGAGTTTTGGTCATAGTGAGAGGGTAGGCTACATATTGCATCCAGAGTGCAAATACGTCCTGGATTATAGACTTTTGGTCATCGTGAGATGATAGGCTACATATTGCATCCAGAGTGCAAAGACGTCCTGGATTATAGAGTTTGGTCATCGTGAGAGGGTAGGCTACATATTGCATATAGAGCGCAAATTCGACCTGGAGTTTAGAGCTTGGGTCAACGTTAGAGGGTAGGCTACATTTTGCATCCAGAGCGCAAAGACGTACTGGAATATTGAGTTTAGGTCATCGTGAGAGGGTAGGCTACTTATTGCACCCATAATGCAAAAACGTCCTGGATTATAGACTTCTGGTCATCGTGAGAGGGTAGGTTACATATTGCATCCAGAGGACGAAGACGTCAAGGATTATAAAGTTTTGGTCAACGTGAGAGGGTAGGCCACATATTGCATCCAGAGAGCAAAAACGTCCTGGAGTATACAGCTTTGGTCAACGTGAGAGGGTAGGCTACATATTGCATCCATAGCGCAAAGACGTTCAGGATTATATAGTTTTGGTCATCGTGAGAGGGTAGGCTATATATTGCATCACGAGCGCAAAGACGTCCTGGATTATAGAGTTTTGGTCAACGTGAGAGGATAGGCTACATATTGCATCCAGAGGGCAAAGACGTCCTGGATTATAGAGTTTTGGTCATCGTGAGAGGGTAGGCTACATATTGCATTCAGAGGGCAAAAACGTCCTGGATTATAGAGTTTTGGTCATCGTGAGAGGGTAGGCTACATATTGCTTCCAGAGGGCAAAGACGTCCTGGATTATAGACTTTTGGTCAACGTGAGAGGTTAGGATACATATTGCATTCAGAGTGCAAAGACGTCCTGGATTATAGAGTTTGGTCATCGTCAGAGGGTAGGCTACATATTGCATCCAGAGTGCAAAAACGTCCTGGATTATACACTTTTGGTCATCGTGAGAGGGTAGGCTACATATTGCATCCAGAGTGCAAAGACGTCCTGCATTATAGAGCTATGGCCATCGTGAGAGGGTAAGCTACATATTGCATCCAGAGGGCAAAAACGTCCTGGATTATAGACTTTTGGTCATCGTGAGAGGGTAGGCTACATATTGCTTCCAGAGGGAAAAGACGTCTTGGATTATAGAGTTTTGGCCATCGTGAGAGGGTAGGCTACATATTGCATCCAGAGTGCAAAAACGTCCTGGATAACAGACTTTTGGTCATCGTGAGAGGGTAGGATACATATTGCATCCAGAGTGCAAAGACGTCCTGGATTATAGGGTTTGGTCATCGTCAGAGGGAAGGCTACATATTGCATCCAGAGTGCAAAAACGTCCTGGATTATAGAGTTTGGTCATCGTCAGAGGGTAGGCTACATATTGCATCCTGAGTGCAAAAACGTCCTGGATTATAGAGTTTGGTCATCGTCAGAGGGTAGGCTACATATTGCATCCAGAGTGCAAATACGTCCTGGATTATAGAGTTTGGTCATCGTCAGAGGGAAGGCTACATATTGCATCTAGAGTGCAAAGACATTTGGATTATAGAGTTTGGTCATCGTCAGAGGGTAGGCTACATATTGCATCCAGAGTGCAAAAACGTCCTGGATTATAGAGTTTGGTCATCGTCAGAAGGTAGGCTACATATTGCATCCAGAGTGCAAATACGTCCTGGCTTATAGAGTTTGGTCATCGTCAGAGGGAAGGCTACATATTGCATCCTGAGCGCAAAGCCGTCCTGGAGTATAGAGCTTTGGTCAACGTTAGAGGGTAGGTTACATATTGCATCCAGAGCGCAAAGACGTCCTGGGCCCGGAATTACAATGCCTCCTTAAAGTTAAGGAAGACTTAAGTTAAGTATTGATATTTCAACATGCTATATTAAATACAAAATAAATTGCCTGGATCGATGCGATGCTTGTGGTCAACGATATCATTGTGATCTTCAGAAAAATGAAACGATTTTGATTTTAATCAGTTTGAAACGTTATTTTTCGCATCCTGAAAAAACAATACTTAACTTAAGTCTTCCTTAACTCTAAGGAGACATTGTAATTCCGGGCCCTGGAGTATAGAGTTTAGGTCATCGTGAGAGGGTAGGCTAGATATTGCATCCAGAGCGCAAAGCCGTCCTGGATTATATAGTTTTGGTCATCGTGAGAGGGTAGGCTACATATTGCATCCAGGGCGCAAAGACGTCCTGGATTATAGAGTTTTGGTCAACGTGAACTCTTAGTGCTCTGGATGAAATATGTAGCCTGCACATAAGAATGCTTTCGATATAATATGTAGCCTACACTCTCGCCACTGAGTCTCGCAATGACCAAAAATAGTAAGTGAGTATGATGCGGAAATACCACAATCACAAACTGCAGACCAACCCGTATCATCGTGAGGAACAGCCACACAACAATCACAAGACACCAGGAAGACAAACAACGCAAAGCAACCAGCTCTCTCTCTTCCCCATCGAGATGATTGCTACAAATTAACGCAGTTGTAGCAAAACATACAAAGCTCGATACCGGGGCGATTCAATGTAACAGATGTTTATACGAGGGTCATCCAATAAGTTCTGACAATGGTCTCATATCTCAGAAACTGTTATTGTAAACAGAATCATATTACCCATTGTATGTGGCCGTGGATTTTACCTATTCATGTTTGAAATTTTGAGTTTTTATCACGACCGGATCTTATGGTAAACAAATTTGTAGACAACACTGTAAGAGTCTATGGCCACGAAAAATCACGTTTTTAACTAATTTCTGCTGGGGGTAGAGTTAGATAAAGATGCTGTATGTTTCTTTGGTAAGTTATATTAGTGATTGGTGATGTTGTCTGAATACACAATTGATCCATAAAAGCATATGCAACAATGACATTAACCTAGTTGCTTTGAACGTTCTTGGTTGCTAGGCAACAACAGAAAACAACATTCTTGCCTCATTTTAAGCGTTAATTATAAAACAGTACATTTTAAACACTTAATAAAAGCCATTACGATCAAATTACGTATTAGTAGGTACATGTTTCGATAAATCTGTTCTATAGTCTTCTTCACCCATAGAAATTTTTAACTTTCAATAAATGCTTTAATCCAAATATAATACACTATTAGTACAACCCATTTTTAAGTAAAATTTTTCACGCAAAATCAGTGATATGTCATGTTGTTTGTTTAAAACCCTGCTATCACCACAGTCACAAACTAAACCATTATCTATGACGTTCAGAATCAACATTAATAACGTCTTTATTTATCTGCATAAAACGTTGCTAAGAGGAGTTTGGAATTTCATAGAAATTTGGGCATGTATACCATGTATAGTGTCCCGTCCATGGCCCTTTACCTTGTGTTCTTTAGTTGCTTAGCAACCATTGCGATTGCAACATGTAAACTTTTTGAACAGGTGATTCAATTCCCTATATTCTAAATAACATATGAAGATTATTGAAACAGGTCCTAGAGAAATAGGTTTTGTTTTATGGGGTCATTGTCAGAACATATTGGATGACCCTCGTAATTATACTACTCAAACTTTGATAATGATCATTTATAGATTTCCAATGAACATACCCTTCGAACGAAATAACAAAATGGCACAAACCGGCCACAGATCATACTGGATGACCTAGTGTATGCCCGCTGGTCGGAAAATGCAAAAAGTATTTATAAAAAAGTGAATAATTTTCAAATGGTGATTATCATGTGTCCAGAACTTCTCATATCAGCTACAAACTGTTCATTGCACTGAACCCTGTGGAACGCTTTATGGTAATACAGTAATATATTGGAGCGCAGTGGTTCAGTGGTAGAGTGCTTGACTCGATACCGAGGGGCCGCAGGTTCGAGCCTCACCGGCGTCACTGCGTTGTGTCATTGAGCAAGAACATTAACCCTAGCTTAGTACTTGTTCAACCCAGGAAGACCCGTCCCTTGATAACTGAAAAATTGTTGACGGGACGTAAAGAAACAAATCAAACAAAAACAATAATATATGTATGTTGCTCATGGGCGAGTATATCTGCATTTGACTGCGCTTGTGCTATATTGTTGGCACTACAAATACAGCTGCTTTCGTTGATTTCTTGCTACTTCCATTGAAACAAGGTTAAACAAGCTGATCCACGCTGGGCTTTCCGTATACTGGCTCCAGCCCTTAAAACATTTTTTCATAAAAATTTGTGTCATTTCATATACGTGTAGCTTTATGAGCTAGTCTAACTCTGGTGGCTCTGTGTCTTAAAACAGAACCATCAGAGTTAGACTAGCTACATGTATATTAAATGACACATTGATAAAAATGTTTTAAGGACTGGAGCCAGTCTGTGTTTTCCGTTTTAATCAACTGCTACAACCGGGTACCAGTGATATAATGAATATTTTTAAGGTGAAAAGATCATAATATTTCCATTGTCTAAGCCATTGTAATATTTCGGCTGGAGATGAATAATCATGAGTACATCTACTTCTGGTCATCATCTCGAACACTATGTACAACTAAATGTCGCACACCGTGTGGCGCAGTGTGGTCTCGTTACCTATCATTGATCACATAGTTTGTACCCAAAAGGTGGGGGTATTTTATGTATCACGGCTTGTTATGTGTCACGATCGGATACCCGATTATTTATAACCATTTTAACTCTTTGCGTGATGAGCAATTTTGCATGTTTTTTGTAGTCTGCTGATGTTTTTCAAAATCAATTTTTTTCAGAAAATCAACTTTTTCGGAAAATTATTTTAGGAATGCCTTCAGAGTGTCAAACAGTTTGGATCCAGATCAGGCCCTCTGGGTCCGAATTGGAAAGTTTATCAGCAGACGAAGTTTATCAGCAGGCAAATAGTTAAACCAGGAAGTTTTGAACTTGAAACTTTTTCCGAAACATTCGTTTCAGTCGAAGATTATTGTTGACACATAATTCAGTGAGTTGATTTTTTCTCATTTCCTTCATAGTATTGTTTTGTATTTCAAAGTTGAAATATTCTATTCTTTTTATCATATTGCGTATTCTAACTTCTCGCATAACACACCGGATAGGCGGCACTCGAAAACGCTTTTAACAATCAACGAACGCGAATCAAAACTCGCTAAAACAGTGTTTTCGATAGCCATGTGTCGACAGCCGGGCAACTATTTTTATCTACGTTCGTCGATAGTATTAACGTTTTGCGGGCGTGTATAAGGCACACAGAAGGCATCAAGGTTTCCATTCAATCAAAAGATGCAATATTATTTGTTACACGAATTTAAGTATCGTGTGGATGACGGTAATCAACTGAATGCATCAAATACGGTCATGATTTTGTGACTTTTGCTTATGGTGTGATATTTTTTTTAGTTATGATTTTGATTTTTTTAGTCAATAGATTAAAAATAATTTTCTACCAGGTATGTATCATGTGTTGAGTTATTCTTTGCCTTGAATGCAATCCGTCCACACGGGAGCGCAGTGGCTCAGTGGTAGAGTGCTTGAACATTAATCCTAGCTTAG
Source organism: Loripinus fragilis (assembly GCA_964019695.1). Lineage (NCBI taxonomy): Eukaryota > Metazoa > Mollusca > Bivalvia > Lucinida > Lucinidae > Loripinus > Loripinus fragilis. Next base: position 620,092 of record OZ026519.1, read on the forward strand.
TACTGGTTCAACTCAGGACGACCTGTCCCTTTATAACTGAAAGATTGTTGATGGGACGTAAAGAATCAAATCAAATCAAACAAACAAAACAATCCGTCTACACATTCGCAAATTATCTAACCTATAGTAAGTGTTGCGTTAGCTGTGGCCATGAGTGTAGGTTTCCTTAGAAATACTGGTACGGACCACCTCAAGAAGCAATTGGACCCCTTGGGAAATACTTGGAATACTTGGGACCCCCCTCACCCGCCGACGGAATTTTCTAAATCCGCCCATGAGTACCACAGGGGTCGGCCTTCCGCTTATTTTTTTATAAATGATCAACCGGATTATATCAGGGAGCATTCATTCATTATCGGTCTGTACTTGAACATTGGGAGGCCGATTGGTAAATGAAGTTTAATGTTGCCAAATGCTACTATGAGAGTAACTCGGGATTATTCACACATGACTACACACCACATCAGCAAACTTTAGAAAATGTTCAGTCCATAAAATAAATTGACAGATAACATGGACTGGGGTCAACATATTTCTGATAATTCGTCCAAAGCAGGAATTTAGCGTTTGCACCCGGGCCTTAGAGTACTAAGGAAGTTACATACAAAACTTTGGTACGCTCTAAACTGGGGTATGCAGCGCATTTCTAAAACTTCGATTAAACAAATAGGGAAGTACAGAGAAAAGCAACCGGAGGTACAATTGCCAATTTTTGAGGCCCAGTGGGATCTCGGTTCTCTCTACCTACCTCTTTCCTACAAGATTCAACGTGGAACTATGTCAGTTCCTGGCCCTAAACCTCGTCAGGGCATCACCTAGCTTCCAGTGTTGTAGGCTCCAGACATACAGTGATGGCCTGAAGTATTCTTTTTTCCCAGGACAATTCCCCCAATGGAATTGCTTCTCTCCGACTGTGGTCGCAGCTGATCCCACAGAGGAGTTCATTGTTTTGGGTGTACTGAATCCATGTTTTGTGATGTTGTTCTTGGTGTTTCTAGTTTAGTAATCATCTTCTGAGGAAGAGAAAGCTGGTTGTTTTTGTTGTTATTGTTTTTAACTGTGTTGTTGCTGTCTTTGATCTTTGTTTCTACTTCATGGCGCCGTGGGTTGGTCTGCAGTTTGTGACTGTATTATTCTCCGCGGTGTCGCTAAAGGACCTCGGACAGTTTCCTATTCAATCTGCCCAAATTTTGACAGCCTGTGGCTAGAATAATGCATAACTGACAACTATAGTTTTGGGCTTAAATCAAACCTTTACATTTTGTGCACCTAGCAAAATAAAAATATTTTGAAAATATTGCATACTCACGCCAGGACTCTAGAGTTTAGGGGGTGGGGGTATTTTTGTGACCAAATTTTATTTCACAGAAAGTCAGAGTTTCGTCTAGTATTCACCTAAATACACGTATTTCATAAGATTTAACCTATAATTTGGTGCTTAAAGGAACCGTCTCATTGAGACGGTTCTTTTGAGTACCCACAACATAAGTTTTGGTTGAGAAATGAGACAAATAATTACTTTATAAGCACTCGTAACTAAAGCTCTGATAAATGCCATTGCAAATTGATGTTACCTACAGGTTTTTACAAAATAAGTTTCTAATACGTTTTTATACTAAAGTGTTTTTGAGCATTTTGACAGCGTCCCCCCCCCCCGTGACCAATCATGCCGTTTTTATATGATGTGTGAAATGTAAAACTACAACTGTATGCAAAAGGATTAATTTGGTCACGGGGGGGGGGGGGGGGGGGGAAGCACTTCAGTAAAACTTTTTCTATCTTCTATATGTTGATTAGCAAAAACAGAGTTTTCAACCCATATTTTTCAATTGGTACTTGTCCAATGAGAAAACGGCTTTTGTGAATAAGTCGAGGGTTGAACCTAATTTCTTTTTCATGGAAAAAATATCATTTTCTTTGAAACTTTTCTCTGGTCATTTTTATGGACAATCCTTCGTTTAGACTGTCCGAGGTCCTTTTGTAAAATCATTTTAGCACCGTTTGTTTTCATAGGTAAACTTCCGACGTTGCAAAATGGACAAATAGTGCAAGCCATTTGTCTTTCATTTGAGTAGTATGATGCATATTAAACCATAGTTATCAGCATTTGGGCGATCTCAGAAATACACGCTAGAGAGCCTCTATACTCGAATAGTGCAATCATCGCGAGGTGGTTGCAGTCGACGAGGGAATTTGGTACACCTGGCTGTTAAAATAGGTAATATTTTTCTTAATAGTTTACTTCTGAAAGTATTCTTCGCTGGTTATTGTCACTTATATATCCAGCTTCGTATCAGCTTAACAATACTTGACTTGTGAGTTGAGCGATAGGCAATGCAGCGCCTGAGTTTAATATACAAAGAATGTGATTGTTTTTCCTGAAAAAAGATGAGACATTTTTGTTTATGTTCTGGAATTTATGCTTACTTTAGATAAAATGCCAAATATCAGTAAAAAGTTCGAAATCTATGGGCAGAGTATTTTGAAAGTTATTCAAGCTTTTAATAATGTACCCATAGTTCTGTATAGCGGGTGTTCTGATCCAGTGATCGGGTCCTCCTGTATGCAGTCGTTAGGCTTAAAGAGTGTACGCATATGTCGCGGGTTGTATCTACTATATTTGAGCCAGCACATGTGGTTTTGATACTTGTTGCATTTTCGAGCAACGACCTCTAGCTTTTGCAAACCACATACACAAACTCTGGCTCAATTAATACCGAAATGGTAGTGTAATATGGGTCACCTCAAACTGAGTGAATTAGTCATGGTGTGCCATAAAACTAATCAAACGTTTGTTTTAAGTATCAAACATATTGAGTCAAACCCTTACTAACTTACGCACGAACTATGTAGTAATGTGTAAGATATACACTGATGTATATATCAGGCTTGTCCACCGATGATAGCATACATCAGCGGGCCACCAACCGGACCATAATCGATACGGCGTACCGCTGTTGGGCCGTTTGTGGCCCGCTGTTGTGTGCTAGCTGGTCAATCCACTTTCCGTAGTTACTGCGTTGTGTCCTTGAGAAAGATACTTTAACCTCAGGAAGCCAGGAAAACGTCCTGACGTGAATGAAAAATTGTTGACTGGGAATTAAAAAAAAAGTATTTCCCTGATTAAAGTTCGTGGATTGTGTCTCCACACACAGACGGACAAACCATGTTATCACTATGTTTTGTTTATGATTGGTCAGTGGGAAGCAAAAATTTGACACCGTTCGAGCTCATCCATTTTTACCGTCATTCTTTGGGTGAGAGTGATAACACGGGGTTTTATGGCCGTTTTCCACCTTTATTTACATTTAAAATGTATTAACTCTTCAAAAGAAATTTCGTAAATCCCACGAAGCAATAAATGATTCATTGCAGACACAACAAATAGTCCCAGATCAGACTGGTCATACCAGTTGAAATGCCGAACCGCAGTTGAGAAAAGGTCTTCCGGTTTAATACGAATGTATACATTGAAGTCCTTGGGCACGACACTTTATTCTCTGATTAGTACTGGTTAGACAACGTCCAGACATGGCTGAAAAATTATTCACTTGGAAATTAAGTTCTGTTGTTGTTGGTTGCTCCCATTGTTTTGTGGGCTTTTTGTGTTTGGTCCTTGTTTTGTTGTGCAGTACTTATAGTGTCGTTTCTAGTTCGTCTCGCCGGGGAAGAGAGAGCGGGTTATTTTACTTTAATTGTCCTTTAATGGCATGTGACTGTCAGTGTTCTGTGTCTCTCCCTTGCGGTGCTGTAGGTTGGTCTGAAGTGGGTGATTGTTAAACTCACTTTTTGTTCATGTACTAAGACTATTTTTTGGCATTTTCTTGGTTGTTGCTGTTGTTATGCCCGCTTTTTATCTTTAGACAAAATGGCATATTAATTTCGTACCAAAGTAGGTCCGTCGTCCGTATGTCCTTCTGTCCGTGCGTACGTCATGTTTCTTGTAAATGCTTCTCCTCCTTAAACCATTAGACGTAGCAACTTTAAACTTTGCAGGTGAATAGGTCACATGATTTAGAGAGTATGGAGCAAACTTTTGTGTGACCTTGAGGTCAAATAATGTATTTTCTTTGAAACCGTTCGAGCTCATTCATTTTTACCGTCATTCTTTCATTCTGTCACATTTCATGTGGCAGGTCAAAACCTTGACCCAGAGGCCAAGGCCAAAGGTCAAATAATATATTTTCTTGTAAATGAATCACCTCCTAAACCGTTAGATGTAGCAACTTCAACTTTTGCAGGTGAATATGTCACATGATGTAAAGGGTACTGGGCAACATTTCATGTCAAGGCCAAATAATGTATTTTCTTGTAAATGCATCTCCTCCTAAACCATTGGTCGTAGCAACTTCAAACTCTGCAGATGCAAAAGTCACAGGATATTGAGGGTGATGAGCAACATTTTGTGTGACCTTTATGTCAAGGTCAAAGGTAAAATAGTGTTTTTCCTGTAAATGCATCTCCTCCCAAACCATTGGATGTAGCAACTTCACACTTTGCAGATTCATAGGTCACATGACGTACATGGTACTGGGCAACATTTCATGTGACCTTGACCTCAAGGTCCAAGGTCAATAATGTAGTTTCTTGTAAATCCATCTCCTCCTAAACCGTTGGACGCAGCAACTCCAAACTTTCCTGATGCATAGGTTACGTGATATATTCTATCAACATTTTGTGTGACCTTGAGCCCAAGGTCAAGGTTAAATTAGGATCAAGATTAAAAACGGGTATATGCGATGGTGTACCATCGACTGCAGTCTAGTTCTTTTTTTTTTTTATTTTCTTTCATTTTCTCCCACGAAATTTCTATAAAACTTAATGTTGAAAAGGAAACGGTATTTGAGCCGCAACATGAGATTCCCAACAATGTGGTATGTGCGACCAGCAAAGTCTCAGATCAGCCTGCGCGTATGCGCAGTCTGATCAGAGCCTTTGCTAGTCTCTTGAATATTATACGACTGTTAAGTTACTGACTGACATAATTTTGAGTTTCTAAGCTTAAAAGGAGGCTGCGTATACCCACATGAGTCTACACATGTCAAAATACCACATTGTTGGAAATCACATTTTGCGGATCATTTAAGGTTGTCATTTAACATCGGTGAGGCCTCATTAAAAGACGCACATAGCAACACATGTATCCGTACATGCACTGCCCCTTGAAAATGACAATACGACACTGGTGGACAGTTAACCAGGTGAGATGCCAAAGAACGCGGTATGGCCCCAGAGTCTGAACAGTCTGTCGTCAAAACTAATGTTCAATCAGCCATCGTAATCGGTAACCTCTTATAAAGAAACCCTGACCATTCCAATACTATAAAATCAGTCATAATTGAAGGTCCCATTTGGCATACCATCATCTCCGAGCTATACCTATCAGATACTGAGAGGATTGTCATTCGTCATGGTGTAAACTGTGGGCGATGGAATACTTTTTTTTGCTTTTAAAGTGGCTTGACACAAGCACTTTGGTAAATGCATAACTGGTCATAAATACAGCAACTTAAACTTTGCAATATTCTGAGTTTAAAAGAGTTTATTTATTATATAACAGGTCTCCAGATAAGAGTGAGTAATTGAAGATTATTATTTTTATTTCTCAACCAAAACATATGATGTGGGTTTGTTTGGTTTGGATCTTTACGTTCCAGTCAACAGTTTTTCAGTTACTCGTATGTCGGGACGTGTCTTCCTGGGTTGAACCAGTACTAAGTTAAGGATAAAGTGACTTTTATTAAGGTCACAAGACAGTGACTCCGCCGGCGATGAGTCCCCCACCAACTGTAAACTGGTCGATGTAGTCGCACGGGTTGTTGCTACAACGAGCTGGTTGTTGCAATTTTCCGCACTGGTGATGGCGTAGATGGTTAAAAAATCTATACCTGTTGACTTTATGACTTATTTATAAGCTTGCATTTATTTTATTTGTGATGACACCTGAGTAACATTGCAATTTATGGCTCTGCATGTGCTACGCACAGCTGTTGTCATATTCCCATGAATCGCATTTGCTGCTGGCATGAATAGAACACAAATCGCCATTTTAGGCAGCACAAGAGATGTTGTACAGTGACGAAGGCTAAGGTAAGCATGTGAAAATGTGCAGACTCGCCAGAGCCTTCGCTGCTCTCACAAATTAGCATTCAATCGCCATTTGAGCCACCACATGAGAACTTAGATCTGTGACGAAGGCTCAGACTAGACCAAACAAATGTGCAGACTGCGCCTTTGCTGTTCGCAAAGAGAAATGGACCGAAAACAAAATCAACAGAATATAATGGTAGGGCCTGTCCTAGGTGGTTCTTTTGACTACCCACAACATATGTAGAGCACAGTGCCTCAGTTAACACTGGTCAATGTAAAAGCACTGTTTTGCTCCTCTCGGTGCCATGGGTTTGTCTGCAGTTTGTGATTGTGATAATACTCACTATTTTTGGCTACATTCATGCGAACAGCGATGGCTTTGGGGAGTCTGCAGATATGCTTGGTCTAGTCCAAGCCTTCGTCACAGATCTAAGTTCTCATGTGGTGGCTCAAATGGCGATTGAATGCTAATTTGTGCGAGCAGCGAAGGCTCTGGCGAGTCTGCACGTTTTTCACATGCTTACCTTAGCCTTTGTCACTGTACAACATCTCTTGTGCTGCCTAAAATGGCGATTTGTGTTCTATTCATGCCAGCAGCAAATACTCTGGTGAGTCTGCACATTTGCGCAGGCAAAGTCACTGGACAATGCGATTGGTATCAAGATCTCTTGTGCTGGCAGCGAAGGCTCTTGGGAGTCTGCATATTTGCACAGGCTCGCCTGAGCCTTCGTCACAGTATCGAAATATCATGTGCTGGCTGAAATGGCGATTTTTGTAACGTGTATGTGAACAGCGAATGCTGTGGTGATTCGGCACCAGCAACCACATCACTTCTGTGCAACCATCTGTGCGTTGTATCAATGCTTTAAAAATGCTCCCAGTGCGTTGTAATAAAATTCCTCAATAAAACATTTGCTTGTTTACCCAGAGAAAAAAAACAAAGTGGTAATCTTTTTATGGATGTTATTCCATGGAAATATGATAACAGCTGTGCGTAGCACATGCAGATTTCCCTCAATTTAGGCAGTTAAACTAGAAAAAAACACATGTCGCGGCAAAACTCCAGAACTGTGTTGGATTTGCAGTCCAAACCATGAATAAAATCACCAATTGCTTGGCAGAGCCATAAATTGCAATGTTAACGATGGTCTGTGCACCAGGTGTCATCACAAATAAAATAAATGCAAGCTTATAAATTAATCATAAAGTCAACAGGTATAGATATTTTTACCTTTTACGTCATCACCAGCGCGGAAAATTGCCACCACCAGCTCGTTGTAGCAACCACCGGTGCGATTACATTAACCAGTGTGACTTCTGGACCTTCGTTGCATGTGACGATTCGATAAGTTAAATGCTCCGGATAAGAGTGCGTATTGGAAAATTTCTTCATCTCTCGTCCAGAACATATGTTGTGGGTACTCAAAAGAACCGTCTCAATGAGAATGTTCTTTTGAGCACCCAAAACACATGTTTAAATAAATAGGTAGGAAAATAATTACAATTTTACGCTAATTAAATTTCCCTATCTGGATCTATAAATGATGATGAGATGATTCATACATTTTCCAGGTCCGTCCATCAAAAATGAGAGAGGAATTCGCGTTATGAGCCACAGAATGTGACCTAGAACTTTGACTCCAAGATCATAGCACTGATCTGGAACTTTCGTTATAATCCAATCATTTTGCCAAATATGAACACCATCGGTCCAAATATAAAAGAGGAGTTTGAGTTTCAAGCCAAAGACGGGGTTAAAGTATTGGACCATGACCTTTTACTCGGATCTGTATATTGGATGAAACCTTTGTTGCAATATACTCACTATAAATAATCATTATGCTAAATATGAACACCCTCTATTAAAAAATGAAAGAGTGGTTTGGAGCAATAAGACTTTATTTTAATTGTATTTAACCTTGACCTTTTACCCCAAGGTAATATCCGTAGTTCGAGACCTGTGTTAAAATCTACACATTATAGGCGATCCTGAACACCCTCCATCAAAAAATGAAAGAGGGATTTGCGTTTTGAGCCATACACAGGCTTTAAGTTTATGTGACCTTCACATTTGATTCCAACGTCATATCGGTGCTATTAATAGTCCATTGTTATCCACACCCCAAAGGCGAGCAGTGTGTCAAATATTAGCACCATAGGTAAAATTGAAGGAGTTTGCGTTGCGAGCCGTAAGACAGATTGACGGCTTCTAAGTATATGTGACCTTGACCTTTGACTTCAAGGTCATATTGGCCAATGGGTATCTGAACAGCCTATTGTTATCTACACCCCATAGGCAATCAGTGTGCTAAATATGAACAGCCTCCATCAAAAGTGAAAGAGCGGACCAAGCCTCAAGATAGATTATTAAAAGTGACAGACCTTTCACCCCAAAACATATCAGTGATCTGAACAGCATGTTATCATAGGGAATCATTGTGCCAAATATAAATATCCTCAGTCAAAGAATGAATACGAGCCGTTAGACAGTTTTCACAGATTTTACGTATATATTACCTTGACCTTTGACTCCAAGGTCATATTCGTGACGTGAATAGCCTATTGTTATCTACATCATAGGCAACCATTGTGACTTGGTCAAAAAATGAAAGAGTTCGCATTACGAGTAAGACAGATTTTATTATATGTGACCTTGACCTTGGATTCCAAGCTCAAATCAGTGATCTGACCAGCCAATGTCATCTAAACCCCGTATGCAATCAGTGTGCCAAATATAAACACCCTCAGTCAAAAAATGAAAGGGTAGTTTCCGTTACGGGCACACGCAACTGACGGACGGGCTGTACAAGTTACAATACAATGTATAACGGGAGCAGTCTGCTCTGGGTCCACACTGTTTGCTATAGAGACGTTTTAAAATGTCCATTAGACGATACATAGCAAAATTCAGTCACGATTAACAATTGAAGAATTTTAAAAGACTTTTTATTTTCTCTGTTCTTTCAGGGACACACTAGCTTCCTCTCTGGCTTGTATTTTATGATCCAAGAAACCCCTGAAGTTTACCAGCATCATGGACCAAAGAATGTGAAAGCAACTGATTACTCACTGGCATAGTGAAGATATATTGTCACACATATGAAATAAACGAAACGTACGCAATGAATGTTATCTTCATACTTGGGCCTCGTGGCGAGAAACCCTGTCTTCGGGATTCCCGAAAAAGCAAGTTTCATACCAGTCTCCTCAGCTACAGAGACTAGCTAGAAAATTCAAATTTCACCTGTAACATGATTACGTATGATACTTTTCAAAAAGCGAATAACAAAGGCGCAGATCAGACTGAGCGGATGCGCAGGCTGGTCTGCGCCTGTGTTGTTCGCAAAACTCCGACGACAGGTTTCCTCGCATCGAGGCCCACTTTATAATATATTATGAATCTGTACAGGAAGAAACTTTGAAATAAGAAGGCTCAATCTTTAGAGACGTGCAAACCATGTGTATCTACAACCTTTAGCAGTAGCTTATAGCATCTACTTGAGGAACAATGATATCAATCGACGACAATAACAATTTGTATTCTTATACAATACCTCCGAAAAGAGTGCCTGCTGTAGAGATATGGGACGATTTTAAAGCTGGAGATGAAGTGGTAGCAATTGCCAGCCATGCAACATGTGACAAAAAAGAATTGTCTGCCGTTAGAGGTGAGACATTCACATTTATGGTACAACATGGTGACAAGTATTGCAAACTTAAAAATTCCGATGGAAGATCAGGCTTTCTGCCTTTGTCTCACATCAGTTTAAAGGAAGACTATCATGAAGAAAAATGGTACTTAGATGTATGCACAAGAAAAATTGCTGAGGCAGTTGTAAATTCAAAAAGCCTTGGTTCTTATCTCATACGGCGCAGCGATAAAAATCACAAACATATAATTATCACTATTAAAACTGAGACAGCCGTTGACCATATTGAACTAGAAACAAGAGGTTCTCGTATCATGTTAGAGGATAGAATGTATAAGTCACTCAGGCATGCAGTAGTTGAATTTCGAAATGAAAAGATCTTAAATGAACCGATCGAAATTGAATTTCCATTCCACAAAATTAGAGAGAACCCATCTTTTATTGCTAAAGATCTAATACTTACCGGACATAACGTTACTGCCAATGAAGATGTTATGCAAAATTGCAAATTGCATCGAAAATACAATCATATTATACGTATTATACCTGGCCATTTAAATGAAGTGATTGGAACGCTACCTGATCGAAGCTGGTATTTAGTGAGAGATCAAGTAACTGGAATTGAAGGATTCATATCTGCTGAGTGTGTTACACCACATGTTCCTCCTTGGTACCATGGAAAACTGGATAGGACTAAAATTGATTCAATATTAAATACTTGTGAAAATACATGTTCATTTCTTGTTGCAAAGATTGCTGACAATCGCAATGAAACCTCACCTTTTGTTCTTGCCATCTTAGATCCACAAAGAAAAGTAGAGATTTTTGATATTGAGTATAAAGATGAAAGGGTCAGTTGTTTTCATTCTGTTAGAGAATCTGTTACTCAATTGATCAATGACCTTCTGATTGCAAGAACCATTCCAATGTTACGATATCCAATAATAAATCGTAAAAGTTGCTCCAGTTCATCTGAAATGGATATTAAATCTTTGGAAGCATACTTCAGTGCACTAGAACAAGGAGTTGAAACAGATTATAACCTGAGATTAATGATAGTTGGACACTATGGAGTTGGTAAATCTACATTCGCAAGGAAGCTTTTGTGTAAATCAAAGGATACAATCCAAATGACCCAAGGGATTGAAGCATCTGTAAGCAAAGCTTGTATAGATATAAAGACAGGAGAATGGAAAGTTTACGCTGAAGAAGAACAAGACAAGATCTTAGATGAAAGAATGGTCCATATTTTAAGACAAACTAGCACAACAGAAGATCATAAAAACACAAGCAGTACTTCTGAAAGAACAAAAGATGGATATGATGTTATTGATGATTTACATTTTGAAGTAAGAGAAGGCTGTGCTACTGTACAAAAAGTGTATGACAACAAAATGGTTCAAATGAGGCCAGTGAAGAAAGAAAATAGTTTGGAAAAGAGACGACGAGCTGTATCTGAAAATGATAAATATAGTCATCAAGAAAAGGGTGAAATGGAAGTTTTCAGATATTCATATAGAGAACTGACACCTGACAAACGCAAACGGATTTCTGATATAGTCAAAAGAAGTAGCCAAAAATCTTTACAATACGGCTTAGTGACAGTCTGGGAAGTCGAAGGAGAGTTCATGTACAACGCATCACACCAAGTGCTACTTGCAAGAAACGCAATTTATTGTGTTTTATTTGACATCTCTAAGTCATTGGATGACACAATTGAAGTTGCTGAACACCAGAGAAATTCAAATCACCAGCAACATCATACCAATAGGACAATCATTGAATACTGGTTACAATCAATACACACACAGAAAGGCGCAGATATGGGTGATATACCGCCAGTTGTGTTAGTAGGAACTAACAAAGATAAAATTCCGTGTTGTATTACAGACAAAGAGGAGTATATTATTAACTACTTTGAGGCTATCAGGTCTATGTTCGACAATTCCCCTCTTATAAATCATATTCAACCAGAACAGATTTGCTTGGACAACACATCTGATGAAATCAACATACAATCATTTCAGAAACTGATATTCAATGTTGCAAAACGAATGCCATGGTGGGGTAAATTAAAACCAGCAAAATGGATAAACTTGGAACAAATCATTCTAATGCTGAAAAAGTCTCGACCAATAGTACAAATTCAAGATATATATGATGCTGATATCCAATCTGAACTACCTGTGCATAATAAGGAGGAGGTACTAGCATTTCTACGTACCCAACATAATTCAGGAAACCTTGTATTCTTTGAGGGTGATGGTTTCGATCAGACTGTAGTTCTCAATCCACAATGGATAATAGATGGATTCAGATCTATTGTGTTTTCTCGAGTCGCTTATTGCCGTGATGCCAAATTAAGACCTTTTGTTCAGGATCTTTCTGATAAAGCTATCTTACACAAAGAGTACATAAACCATTTATGGAAGTTAAAGGAATTTAAAACTTTTGCAGATCACAAAGACATCTTATTGCTGTACATGACCCAGCTTGGAATTATCGCAAAAGGAAATGTTACCACTGGTAACGGGGATTTTTATTTTGTCCCAAGCTTGCTGCAAGAATTCAAAACAGAAGAGGATCTTGAATTTCAAAATGCAAATCCAGAAAATGAAACAATTGATGGTACAAATACATCAACACCAGGTCTATTCATAAGAGTGGAAAGTTCAAGCTTTAATCAATCTCTGTTTTCAGGTGTAATGGCTGATTGCCTAAGCAGATGGCAACCAATCAAACAAGACAGTGTATATAAGCTGTATAACAAAGGTGGCCTGTTTTCTCTAGACAAATCCAGAACCCATGTGATGCAGCTTAGAATAATTTCTCTTGAAAAGAATGCAGTGCACATAGTCTGTAAGATTCAAAATGTTATACATAGTGCAGTAGATGTAAGGAAATGTGACAATGCTAGAAGGTTTCTGCTGTCATCTGTTAAATCACATTTAAATAGACAAAACCCGGACACTCTAGAAGTGTTTATACAGTGCATGCATCCAAATGTCACAGATGTTTTACGAAGTCTGAACTCACGTGAACTGCTTGATACCTATTCCAAAATTGGGTGTCATGGACATTCAACCGCCATTCACAAACATGCCACAGACACACACAAACTTCTCTCATTCTGGTACCCAGATGGTTTAAATAAAGAAGATTATACAAGTCTGAAGCAATGGGTTGACAAAGCACCAGAGTATGTAAATGATAGAAAACTCTCCGATACAGACCTTGAAAAACTGGTTTGGGCGCTCGGATTCGGATGGGAACATATTGGTATCTCATTGGGTGTCTCTTCTACTGAGATGGATCAATATAAGCTAGATTTTCCGCAAAGAACACACATGCAGATCTACACAACACTTCTAAAATGGAAAAATAGGAGCTCAAGGCCTGTGACTTTCCTTATGTTTGTTAAGGCTCTGTTTGAAAATGAGAGAGTCCATGTTGACTGGGACAGGGTTAAGAATGTGGGAGAAGGTGTTGACTGTTGAATATCAGCAATAGGCTAGCCTCGAATCGATAAAGTTTTTTCATGCTCAACTCAACTGAACATGACATTAACCTACTCAATAAAATAAAATATGGCAATAATAAGTGGCATTTTTAAACATTTATAAGCAGTCTGGGAGTTTTAAAGAAAGAAATATCTTAATTTTTCAGCAGTTTAGTTTTTATGAACAGCTGAAATTTCATGCTCAGTTGATTGAGCATGAGAAAGATTTTATAATCTCAGGACCTGAAATGTGCCATTGACATTATCAAGACATATTCAATGCTGCTGGCTATTCATTTTAGATCACAGCAAGCGCTCATTGTCGTTCACACTCCTAATTGCCATCTTATCTGCAGACCATTATAATCACTTCTATATTGATGTAGATAACAGTATGCTAAAAATTGCCATCTTATCTGCAGTCCTCTGAAATTTCTACTAATAAAGATTACAGAGTGCTCAAAATTGCCATCTTATCTGCAGTCCTCTGAAATTTCTATTAATAAAGATTATAGAGTGCTCAAAATTGCCATCTTATCTGCAGTCCTCTGAAATTTCTATTAAATGATTACAGTGTGCTCAAAATTGCCATCTTATCTGCAGTCCTCTGAAAGGGGTACTTACATCTGTGCCCACGCATGGATTTTCTTTAAACTTTGCATATTGATAACTCAACATATACGAACTATGAAAGTATATTTATTGAATTTCATCGTTTATAATAAGGCTTAGGAAGCACCCCTGACTGACTCCAACTTAGAGGTGATACCTGTCTCTAAATTTATAAGTCCTAAATCGATAGTTTAATCTTTTTCCGTGATTTGTCATCTAGATTGACTCCAGACCACAGGCATTATATTAATACCACAAAGCCATTTTGATAAATTATAGTTTACGTTTTCTGAAGAAATAATTATAAAATTTCAATATTTTTTCTCAAAAATTCACGAAAAAATCCAAATTAAATTTCAAAGATACATACGTTCTAGTCTTTGTCAAGATATCATATTATCACAAAAACATGCCATTAATTTCCTTCTGATCTGAGCCAAATTTCATGAAAATTGAAAACCGGTAACTTTGTCATTTCTTATCTCTTAAGGGTGTAGGTCAGTTTTAACAAAGTTAATTATTTGGTTGAAATGAATCGATAACTTCACAGAATGACGTTGGTTTTAAATCTAACTACATCTATCTTAATGAAATAACAAGTTTAAACAATTTTAAGTGATCTCATGGTTTGAAATATCTAAGGTCATGGCCCCATGTCATTGCACCATGTGGCCAAGACATCGTGTATCACTACCTCATATATTGCGTGATATTGTTGAAGAAACATAACATCATAACAATAAACATGTGGAAACAAGAAGAAGACCAAGCATTTCCTTTACATCCCAACTGAACAAGAGTAAGCACATTTTGGTAACGTGACCAGGATAAAGTAACAGCTGCTGGTCAATGGTATTACAGAACAGTGTTCTACATGATCAAGTGAATTTCAGAAACAAAGTTGTATGTCTAGAATACGCACCCAGCTTAAGTATAAATGTTGCTCTTAAATGAAATTTCAGCATCAGTTTTACAGAACAGAATGAACAAAGATTTAAATGCCAATTTTCCAGGGCTACTTTCAGATCTGAATTCAGCCCTTCAGCCACCCTTTAACACAACTCCCCTTGATCATTGGGCTACCTTGTGAAACCTACAGTTGAGTCTCCCCAGGGAAACTATTTCTCTCCCCTTTTCAAGCAGCGTACATCGAGATAATGCGCTTAGGGAATAGCAGCCTTGAACAAACACCCCCTATCAGGGTACCCATTTATACACCTGGGTGAAGAGGAGCAAACGTTGGACGAATTTTCTGCTCAGAAAAATCCGACTGTCCGGGCGGGATTCGATCCCGGGACCCCTTGGTCTACCACTAGACCACCGTCCCCACAGAGATGATTTAAGCATTGAATAAGCAATAACTTTGTGGCCAATAGTGAACAAATAGTCAATTTTAACCAATAGGTTTGACAGTGGTTAACTTTTGTGAACTCGGTTTTTAATGAAGCTTACAATTATGAAATCATAGATATAAGGTTCTTCTCCTGTATGAGTTGACTTGTCATAAGGTTTCTATTCTGTGTGAATTTACATTCTTAATAATGTTACATATTCAGTGTAACATTGGTTAGATGTAGTTTTAACGTTAGAAACCACATGTGTTAAGTTGAGTTGTCACCATATTGTATCATTTTGGGTAATACTATTGTATAAGCACTTCATAAAATAAGAATCGTGGAACATACTATCAAAGTTTAGTGTTATTTTGTTTGCCAATCCATAACAGGGAAAACACTGAATATATCAACTTCTACCGATAAACATACTAGCATGGTAATTTAAACTAATTCAGTATTTAAGTATGTTTACACTATAACATAATTACTGTATATTTTTCATTCCATGAATTAGGACCATATGTTTACAAGTTAAAAAAATATTTTACCGGTCCTTGATTTTCATGAAATCTGGTCAACATTTTCTTAACATATATGGGCAGTTTTTATGTCGAAATGGTATCTTGACATAGATCACAACGTGTTAAAAGAGCTATGTGCATTAAGAGGCTTTTTAGCCCCCCTATGGGACTAAAATATAAAAATTGTTTTTCACCAATTTGTTCTTATCAGTTTATTAGAACAATCACCAAAGTGTAAAAATCTCATATTACTTTGACTTTAACCGTTGCTATGGTAACAAAAATGGCCGCCAAAATTGGCTATAAATTGGAAATTGACCATTTTGGAGCAAAATTGAGAGGTTTGACAGAGAAATTAACATAGAGCACAAGCAAATACCAAAAAGATATTTTAGCAGAAGATGATGATAACCACGGCACAAAACATACTAAAAGGATTTTTTGGTATTTAGCTGTGCTGATATATAATTCTTAAAAAATTGGTCTCCAAAAGCTTAAATTTGGTCCAAAATGGCAATTTCTCTGTTTTAAGCCTATTTTGTTTTTACTTTATTTTGTTCTTTTCTCATTCATTCAGAACATTGTACATCTAAATATCTAAATAGAGATGACATAACATAAGCTCAACGCTTACAGTCAAATCCTAGAAACATTGTATGTATGTATGTATATATCAAAATATGTAAATCTTTATGAATAAAATATTGTTTAAACCAACGAGAGCCAAAATGTCAGCCCTTTCCCAGCAGGTGACCACAAAGCACATATAAACAGACGTGCACAAAGACATAGCAAACACAAGACAGAACAAAAACATAAAAGATCCACAAAAGAAGTACCGCCTTGGAACGGTCAGTAAAATATTTTACTGGAGGGCTTAAACCGGTTTAACTGCGCCAACCTCACCCTTAATTCAGATGTGGATCAAGACACATAGATATTTGGTTTGCATGAAAGACCCCTAATTAACAATACATCATCTCCTAAAACATAAATCAAGATATAACAAGGAGATAAAGCAAGGATAAGGACTCAACAGTAAATTAAACTGAATACTGGAGCAAAAGAAATCCAACAGGTAAACCCCGGAGGGCCCGACAAACAGCCAAAGCATCAGGCCCCTACCATCTCATCAATAGATAAGTCTTTAAGTCAGAACCATCATAGAGTCTGAAGGCCGACCCACCGGGGTGCAATTAAAGAGGAAAGCAAAGTTGCCAACCGTGATTGGGTTGACTACCAAGCATGCAGTCTGTTGCAATACATTAATGTTATAGCCAATCTTTTTATAATGGGAAATTATTTTAATGAACTGCGCTGAAAATTTATTAGAGCCAACAATCTTCTTCAATTTATACACCAAGTCACCATAGAAATCAGGTTCCGAAAAGCAATTTTTAGTATCAACGAACTTATCAATGGTATAGTTATTTCATAAAACAGTTTTGCCCCCATTACATGATATGCCAATTACTGTAGAAATGTTTATAACTTGTACCCTAAGGTGTGGTAGTGATATCATACATGATGTCATAAAGTAACAATGGATGCACAATTTATATAAAAGCCATATCCCAGGCAACTTATCAGCGTAATATCATCAAATTCCAAGCGTGTGCAGACTCCCATGTTAATTTCCCATACCTTGTAAGAGCCCCTTTCTATTAATAAAGATTACAGCGTGCTCAAAATTGCCAGCTTATCTGCAGACTTTTGAAATTTATTCTATTATTGTAGATTAGTATGCTCAAAATTGTTGAGGCATAATTTCAAACTTGGTGAAGGTCTACTAGGTGATGCTATATATACTGTCCACAAAAAGTAGGGGATATTGGGACGCAAATAAATCTAGAAATTAAAATCCTAATTTGTCGCATTAATAATTTTGTCTTTGGATATAGCATTATGTCAGCTAGTTTTCCTGCATAATTTGAGGACTGAAAACTTTGTAATGTGACCTTAAAGACAATAGGGGTCAAGACCCAAATTTCACAAAAAAGTATCAAAATTTTTGACATGCTTTCGAAAATGCATGCTTAAGATGCATTTTGGATATCTTTGTTTTTTAAGATTTTTTTTCATGTACCTTTTTGCTATATCTAGGAAATAGGGCGGTGACAAAAATGTAAAAAAAGGGCAAAATTCACTTAAAAGTGACAGATTTTAGCCTCACATTCCTGAAATCGAGGAAAAGAGATTCAAACAAATTCTAAACATAAAGATAATTAAAAACGGATATTTTCACGTTAATAAAACATAGCAATTGCATAATCCGTCACCGTGATATTCACGTGTGAAAATTGAAATGCTACCCCTTGTCTAAATATGGTTGTCTCAGGAACACGTGACCAGATTAATCCTAGACAATTTTATTCATATTGTCAGCTAGATGACTTGGCTAATTAATACTAGCTGTTTCAGGTTTATGACATTAGCTTGGTGAATGCTATGATTTATTATGTTCGAATATCCCCTACTTGTTGTGAACAGTATACAAAGTATCAAGACTCTACGCCTTGTGTTTCAGACAAGATTTCTTTATTTAAAGGCAGGAATATTGGGACTGGCTTCAATATGAGATAGTTAGTGGGCAAGTTTAGCTACTGCCAGATTAGATTCGACCAATGATTGGATTAGCCTGATAAGCAGCATGCTCACCTGCCACCTATAATCCAGGTATTTGCCAGAAGCTAATCAAATTAGAGATAGCCTCAGAGCAACTGTAGATGTTATCAGATTGATGTCATTTGAGAAAGTAACAAAACAGAAACTTACTTTGCCTTTTATTGTCCACTTCTGCCTTTAAGTCTATGTAAAACATGTGACCCCCGTGGTGGGACCATGTTTGTCCCTAGGGGCATAATTTGAACAAACTTGATAGAGGTCCACTAGATGATGCTACATACCAAATATCAAGGCTGTAGGCCTAGTGATTTCAGACACGAAGATTTTAAATGGCTTCATTCCTAAAATCTACTCTTAGCCCATTTGACATAGATATGAAACGGACTGGAACCATTTAAACAATTATTGAAAAGGCCATGTAAGGATCATTCCTGCCAAGTTTGGTCAAAATCCAGTTAGTGGTTTAGGAGGCCTATCCTTTGAAGCAATTACAGGGTGTCAAGTGAAATTTGGTCCTTAAAATATAGGACCAACACCTAAAATATAGGACTGTCACTTCAGAGATATAGGAATATATAGGACAACGAAAACATAAACAATTATATATTTAGCCACCTTCTCCACTTACTACACTCTATCCTTTTATCGAATAATCAACAAAAACAAGCAGTAAGCATTATTTCAACAAAAAGATTTACCAATGAATGATTACAAGATATAGTACGAAAATTGCTGTCAGAAATGTATTTGGCAAAGCAAAGCAAAAATACTGAATAGGCTGCCCAGTAACCTTTGGGGTTAAACAAAATACATGTAATTTACATTTAAGTTTTTGTTGGCTAAAACACAACTTTTATGATCAACGCATACCACATTCAACTGTTGGAATTTTCCTTGCTTTCTGCACACATTATGGAAACATCTATTGTATATATGCCAACCATATTTACTGGATTTATGTTTTACTATTATTTTAAAAAGCACATGTATTTACAAATGACACAACTATTGGGTTTTCAAGACTTGAAATTAACACTGTACCTTGTCAGTACTCAAAAATGTTTGACAAATATGCTGCCTAGCATCCTCAACAGAACAGAATTTTACAGACAGTATATTAAATATAAAAAGAATATAGCATAATTATTATGATACTCCCCAATCTTAGTTAGCATATGGTTATTTCAGTTTCACTCATAGCATGATACAAAGTCAAATGCTGCTTATCTAATGACTCTTGTGCTTTTTAGAAGAAGTGCTTTCTTTAGTTTTCCTCTTGTTCAATGATCGTACCTTTACCTTGTCTGTACTTTTTTTCTTTCCTAGCTGTTGATGATCTACTTTTACTCTCTAATTTGTTCTCAAGAAATTTTCTTTTCTCCTTTTCCACCTGTTTCTGACTTTCTCTCACTTTATCTACTTCCCTTCTTAATTTCTCAATTTTTGAAGTGGACGTGGCTATCATCATTTGAGCTACACCTGCCCCTTTTAAGTCACTTTTCTCAACAGCCTTATCTAACTTTGATATTCCGTCTTTCAGCAACTCCTCAGATGTCACAAGCTTTCCTTGAATGTCAGACGCTTTCTTTAAAAGTTCTTTTTCCTTGTCTAGCAGAGATGTTGTTCTTTTATCCTCCTCCTCCCATTCTCTTTCTAGTCTCTTCTTTTCAGCTTTCTCCAGCTCCTGTTGTTTCAGCTGGCTCTCTTTTTCTTCCTTGTGTCCCTGTCTAGACTTGTCTGTAGCTGGCATTTTAGCACTTCTTAGGAGCTCTCTTGTGAGGGGAACTGTTTGAGGTTGATTGCTGACAGGATCGAAGAACTCTACTGCATCCTTGACTGTTCTGATTGCACACACTGTTGCCTCTTCAATGTGTGGTCTATCGTCAGTCACAACACTTGTGTTCACTGACAAACTTCTTTCAACGTGGCACTCTTCACCAGCTCTGACAGACACTTATACTTGATCATCCCATCCTCCATCTTCATGGAGAAGATTTTTCTCCAATCCTCTCATACTCCTTCTACTAGCTATCCTCTGCCTGCTACACTTTCCCTTCATCTTACCATGTTTGAAATTAACAACATTTGTTTTAAATAAGAATTCAACATTTCTTGCTTACCCTGAAATATAGGAATATATAGGACTTTCTTCCAAATATAGGAATATATAGGACTGTCTTCCAAATATAGGAATATATAGGACACTTGACACCCTGCAATTATTGACAACGGATGACGCAAGACAGTTGACACACGACGGATGACCGACATCCAACAATCACAAAAGATATCTGAGAAGCTGAGAAGCTACATGTATTATAATCTGCCTAATTCAGTATTTTGAGGCTGACTTTCTATGGAAAGTCAGCCACAAGATTCTGAATTCTAGAATACTCCTGGAAACTTTCACCTGTAGGGAGGGTTAAAAACATTGGGTATTCTTGACTAAATGATCACTAAAACAAGTTTTTATTTTTTATTTCAATTTTAATGATTAAAAACATGTGGTTGTTCAGAAGTAATATACATTGAATCAGAAGTAAGACTTGTGTCAACCTTTAACCAATGGAATAGACCAATGGAATTTTCCATATAAAGGATGGTCCATTCTATATATTTAGGGGTAACAGGTTATACTTTCCCAAAACCATTGTATTTCTTTCTCTGAAGAACAATTTTGTCCTAGCAAACAGTGCAGACCCTGATAAAATGCTGAATTATGTGGCATTTCATCTGGGTCTTCACTGTTTGCAAAAGTACCCGTTTAGGAGTATCCAGTCTGATCTGGATTAAAGACCTTTCATTGAAGGGTATATGGATTAAAACATAATAGAGCCGAGACATGAGATTTCCAACAATGTGGCATTTTTACAAGTGTAGACTCAGACGAGCCTGTGCAGCCTCCTTTTAAGCTTAGAAACTCCAAATGCTGTTTAGTCAGTAGCTTAACAGTCATAGAATATTCAAGCGTCTAGCAAGGCTCTGATCAGACTGTGCGTATGCACAGGCTGGTCTGAGCCTTTGCTGGTCTTACATACCACACTGTTGGCAATGTCATGTCGTGGCTCCAATTCTGTTATTGTAGTGAAGAGTCTAATGAGAAGAGCACTGTAGCATCACAACTGGATCTTACTGTTTCCTTATCACCGGTTTATGGGACAGGCGGCATTTGAAGCATTTTTTGTGGTTTTCTTTTGTAAATTTAGCACTCCCTAGCATTATGTTCCCCATGGAGTGAGCCAGTAAAGGAAGAAAGAAAGAACCTAACTCTCACAGAATTTCTGAATTAGAATCTTTCAGTTTATGATCTGGACAGTGGCGGATCCAGCAAGGAAAACGCGCACTAGCTGACATCAGTCATGGCGTTAGACAATGTAAAGTTGAGAAAAATACAGTAAAACATCGAAAATTCAAACATCGATTTTTCATAATACTTGCTAATTCGAAACAAATTTGGGACACACTAGATTCAGATATTAGCACCTATTTATAATAAATTTTAATAATTGTCTATAATAACATACGCTTTGGAAGCTAAAAAGAAACGTCTCCTTGAGACGTTTCTTTTACACACCCAAAATTTATGTTTGATAGAAAAAAATGATAGTTATCATGTTTTGGGCAATAATGGGGGTTGTATATTTTCATGTCTACCTCCCTATAATACAAAATTACTGCTAATTCAAAATAAAACCTCTAGTCCCAAGGACTTTGAATTTACTAGATTCTACTGTATTGTTAGAACTTTGTATTCTATTTTTAACTACTGATCACCACCATCACAGAAAGGAACTGGTATTGTTTTCAGAGAAAACAGATGGCCACTCAAATTTGACCTATTTAGCACTATTGTGACCTTGAAACTTAGGGCAAGACAACAAAGGCACAGACCAGCCTGCACATCCACGCAGACTGGTCAGTGCCTTTAATTGCTTATCAGAAAGTTTCATATCTAGACTTGCTACGAGCGGAATCTCAATTTTCTAGCTAGTCTCTGTAGCTGAGCAGGCTGGTTTGAATCTCTCTTTGTCAGAAACTCCAAAGACAGGTTATCTCGCTTTGCAACCCATATGATATCCATGACAATTTGCTTCCAATCTGCCATCTTGTTCATGAGATATCTGGCACACAAGAAAGCATCACAAAGACGTCAACTGGATCTGCACTGAGGAAAATATTTCCCCCTCCCCTGAAGATGGAGGGACATAATTACAGTGTTTATCTTTTGTCATAGGAACAAGTCACAATGTCTGCGTTTAAAAGGATCAAGCTTGCATTGCTGCCCCTTCTTTCTTGGCTTCCAGTGTAGTTCCTGAAGCTGAGAAACCTGTGCCCTGAAACAGTGAAAAAAAACTTCAGACAAAGAGTTCATGAAAATTATTGAGCATCGAAGAGCTGGGGAAATGGTGTGGTAATAGTGCAGACCCTTTATAAGGCTATATGTGCAGTCCATAGGAGAGGACCTTGTTATAAGTAAAAGGTGTTATAAAGGGACAATTTTATAAATGAATTATAGGAAAACGGCCATTTCTTGGTCAGTTTTCTATAATTCCTTTGTAAAACTTCATGGTAAAAAAATGGATTCCTGTGTTATATCCATATCAGTGTTATAATGAGGTGTGTTATAAGGGACTACACTGTATTTTCCATCAAAACCTTTTCTCAACTACAGTACCTAGTCAATCTGTTGTGTTTTATAAGGGACTGCACTGTATTTTCTAACAAAACCTACTGTAAACTACAGTACCTATTCAATCTGTTGTGTTTTATAACGGACTACACTGTATTTTCCATCAAAACCTTTTCTCAACTACAGTACCTAGTCAATCTGTTGTGTCTTATAAGGGACTGCACTGTATTTCCTAACAAAACCTACTGTAATCTACAGTACCTATTCAATCTGTTGTGTTTTATAAGGGACTGCACTGTATTTTCTAACAAAACCTAAACTACAGTACCTATTCAATCTGTTGTCTTTTATAAGGGACTGCACTGAATTTTCTAACAAAACCTAAACTACAGTACCTATTCAATCTGTTGTGTTTTATAAGGGACTGCACTGTATTTTCTAACAAAACCTACTCTAAACTACAGTACCTATTCAATCTGTTGTGTTTTATAAGGGACTGCACTATATGTTCTAACAAAACCTACTGTAATCTACAGTACCTAGTCAATCTGTTGTGTTTTATAAAGGACTGCACTATATTTTCTAACAAAACCTAAACTACAGTACCTATTCAATCTGTTGTGTTTTATAAGGGACTGCACTGTATTTTCTAACAAAACCTACTGTAATCTACAGTACCTATTCAATCTGTTGTGTTTTATAAGGGACTGCACTATATGTTCTAACAAAACCTAAACTACAGTACCTAGTCAATCTGTTTAACTACCATATTTCCTAAAGAGGGTATGAAGTTAGGAGGGAAATAGATTTTTTGTCAACAAATAAGCTATAATTCCCAGAAACAGTTAATACAGTATGGTAATTAGACTGTATGAAAACTGTAGCTTTTTTTTTAACATGATGATACAGTAAAACTTCAATGACTCAAACACTGATGGCTTGATTACCAAAGTTAATTTGAATTCCCTTTTGAGTCAAGAAAATGATTTCCATAAATTGAGCTATCCATATATACAGTACAGTACTCTAATAACACACCTAATTTTAACACAGATTTAGATATAATGAGGTCATGCTATGGCTTCCAAATTCATTCACCGATGTTAGATCCTCTATGTTAAGCTTCGAACAGTGAAAGTGCAAGAAATATTAGGATATTTGGGCCAGCTCATAAGATCATATGTACGTTTCCATTGTAGTTGCCTTAGATGAAACAGAACTTTCCAGTTAGCATTGAACAAGCACATGATCTGGCACTCGCCATTAGGTAGACCAACGTTAAGCTCAGTCAATAACTATCTATGCTTATCAGTGCTAGGGTATTGTCATGATGTTGTGTACATGAGTTTTGCTGGCTGGCAATTCCAACACCCCAGTTACAAATAAATCATTTTAAAAGCCTAACAAGCAGGTTACTGTGTAACATTGTATGGGATTTTTTATTGATAATATTAAAATTAAATAGAAGAATTGAAATTCAGATTTTTAGCTTGCACTGGATGATAAAAAACAGCTTTTTAATGTCTGTGAGAAACAACCCGGCTTCACATACAGTAAAAAGCTTAATGGTTTTTAATCAACAGTGCAAGCTAAAAATATACATTTCAATGCTTAAATGGTACTAATATCATATGAGCTGCGACATGAGATTTCCAACAATGTGGTATGTGTGACGAGCAAAGCCTCAGATCAGCCTGCTCATTTGCGCAGTCTGATCAGAGCCTTTGCTAGTCACTTGAAAATTCTATGAGTGTTAAGCTACTGACTGAACATCATTTGGAGTTTCTAAGCTTAAAAGGAGGCTGCACAGTCTCGTCTGAGTCTACACTTCTCAAAATGCCACATTGTTGGAAATCACATGTCACATATTATGTGTTAACTTACTTGATAATACGCATGTACAGCTACCTAGTGGAACTAAAAGCATAATAATTAGACTGGGCCTTCATCTATTTAATGATCTATGCATGCAAGCAGCTGAGGCTCTAGTCAGACTGCGTGGATGCTCAGGCTCACCTGTGTCTAGGCTGCTGACTGATGTGATAACATAGGTCTAGACTAGTAAAAAAAAATTTGGTGAAAAATTGTTTGTTTTATTTGCCCATCAGTCTAAACATATGTTTTATGTGCTCAAACAAACCATCTCATTGAGACAGTTCTTTTGAGTACCCACAACATATGTCTTGGTTGCAAAATAAGAAAATTAATTTCCAATAACATATTCTTATCTTTTAAATTACCCACTCTTATCTAGAGGCTTGGAAGTGCCATTATATATCTGAGGGTACCATATTCTTATGAGCTATATTCCTATGACTAACACAAGAAAATTTTAATAAGGAAGTTGAAATTAAATATGTAAGTTGGGAGTTAAAATATAGCTAAAATATGCACGAAAATATGCTAATCTTACAAGGAAAAGATGTCATTTCATATCTTACTCTTTGCATGCTGAGTAATTTTTCATGCTTTTGTTGTTGTCAGCTGACTTTTTGTCAAAATTAACTTTTTTCGAAACATTTTCAGGAACACTATCAGCGTGTAAAACAGTTTGGATCCAGATCAGGCTCGACATTGTGTCGGGCCTGATTTGGGTATAAAACTGTTTGCAAAGGTTATCATCAGCAAACCGATAAAGTTGTCACTAACAAGGAGAGAGCTAATTCAGAATTTTGGTTTTGAAAAGCTGTCGCTTGCTCTTGTTTATTGTCTAAAAGTAATGCACACCTTTTCTAAACCAAAAAACCCTGAATTCATGTTATGCATGACACCTGACTTTTAAGTAACATTAAGGCATTTATTCTTGATATTACAGACAAATATTGACCTGCAAAGATAAGCTGATTCACTTCCCGTATTTAAAGGTAAACTCCACATTCGAAAAAGATTACATTGTACTGTAAAAAAAGGATGCGAGTATGACCCTGAAATGTCACAATCAAAATACATTTATTGTTTACTATATATAGGCCTCGAAGCGAGAAAAGCTGTCTTCTGGGGGTTTGTGAACAACAAAGGTGCAGACCAGCCTGCGTGAATCTAATCAGCGCCTTTTGTTATTAGCTGATTGGAAAGTGTCACATATAGACTTGTCACAAGCAAAATTTCAATTTTCTAGCTAGTCTCTGTAGCTTTAATCTCACTTTGTCGGAAACTCCGAAGACAATTTTTCTCGTGTTGTGGGCAGGGGACAAAAAATCCACTCGCCCACTCATAATAACGAGTGAAATCTAGAAAGGACAAGTAATTCTTTCCGAGTGCTTAGGAAAGAACTACTGTAAGAAATCATATTACTTATCATTCCCTTATGTTCTTTATTGCATACACTTTTAAAGGACTAGTGCTTGTGTTTGCAGGGCGAGTGAAAATTGTAAGTCACTCGTCCTGCAGGACAAGTGCAATATTTAAATAATTTTGTCCCCTGGTGGGCCATATTTTCTTACCCTTTCTAACTGTATAATATCTTTTTCTTTCATGTGTTTACCATTGATGGGATCAAGCATGTCTTTTTTTATCAGTTTCTCTACACACTCCATTGTCACCACACATCCTCTGCAAGAAGAAATCGTCACGACTTTTATCATCTTTCTTTTATACATTAGTATACATAAAAATAAGGGAGTGCAGTGGCTCAGTGGAAGTGTACATGACTCGAGACCGAGGGGCCGTGGATTTGAGCCTCACAGGCGTCACTGCGTTATGGTCCATGAGCAAGACACATTTATCCTAGCTTAGTACTGGTTCAATCCAGGAAGACCCGTCCCTGTTTAACTGAAAATTTGTTGATGAGACATAAAGAATCAAACAAACAAAACATAAAAATATTCCTAATCTTTCTTGCCTGGAAAGCCCAAAATCCATTTTCATGTACAGTACAAATACAGCCCCTTTATAACACTATGTTTAGGGTACATAGGATTGGATCATGTTATAAACACATCATGTTATAAAATGACAGTTTTACAAATATTTTAGGAAAATTCCTATAACTCCTTTGGAAAATTCCATGGTATAAAAAAGGCAAAAGTTGTTCGTTGACGACATTTTCTTTATATGGAATCATAGTGAACAAGACTTGCATGATTTTATTTCTTAAATCGATAATTGTCATGATAACATAAAATCTCCTTTTCAATTATTCTAATCAAAAAGCTTAAAAACAAAATGAAAGAAAATGCTGCATTCAAAATTTTACCTAGTCACTGAAGCTCAGATGACATGTTTGGGTTTTACCTGCCCATTATCCTCACAGACAGGTCTTATAGCAACATGGTTCAAGTCAGGATACAACTTTAAAAAAGCTTAATCTATAAAAGATTAATTAAGGAATTGGCATAAGTAAGTTAAAGAAGACATAACAGAAAAACAGATCATGCCCTGAGGTTATAAAAGTTGTTCATGCTCAACTCCAATGAGCATAAAATTTCAACTGCTCATAAAAACTAAAATACCGACAAATGAAGAAGTTTCTTGCTTCAAGTCACTCAGATGTGTTTATCATGCTAATAAATATTAAAATGCCAACAATTGTTGGCATTTTAACATTTGTTAGCATGATAAATACAACATCTGAGAGTATTAAAGCAAGAAACTTCTTCATTTGTCGGTATTTTAGTTTTTATGAGCAGTTGTAATTTCGTGCTCAGTTGAGTCGAGTATAAAAAAGGTTTTTTTAGCCCGGCGACCAGGTAGAGACTTACGAGGTAGCTAACACTGCAGCAGGTACAGAATTACCAAGGACATCATTGGTCACCGCACAAACATATCTCGCCTGTGGGAGAAAAAAATTGTTTCCAATTACTTCACAGTGTTTATTCTAGGCATGGAGTATTTGGGGTTTCCTTCTAACTTTTGAAAGATCTCCCCTAATTTTCAGAAGGAGGAGGATATTTTTATATAAACAAATTTAAGAAAATATCAAATTTTAACTAATCTGCTTGCTTTTTATATAAAAAAAACTGTTTTTCGAATCCTAGAATAAACATTACTTCACCTCTATTGATAATCTTATTCTTTAACTCTTTCCCTGTTAGTGGCTAATTTTGTCATCTGCTAATGTCCTTTTCAAACAGTTTGGACCCAGATCAGGCCCGACAAAATGTTGGGCCGGATCTGGATCCAAACTGTTTGACACTCTGATGGTATTCCTGAAGGTATTTTCTGAAAAAGTTAATTTTGAAAACGTCCAGCAGATGACTAAAACAGCATGCGAAAATTACCCAGCATGCAAAAATTACCCAGCGTGCAAAGAGTTAAGGATTTATTTTTTTTATCAATCATAATTTCACTATAAATGAGGCAGCTCATCTGGATTCGGTTTTCACATTGATGGGTGTTTAAATACATTGACTAGTAGCCAAGACCGTTGCTAGTTACAAAGTATGCATGAAGATGATGGCTAGGACTAAAACCAGATACATCAACATGGGCATTTAAAGTAGGATTTTGCACATATGCATTATTCACTAAGAATCAAAATCTAATTATTTGCTTCTTTTTTTGTTTTTGTTTGATACCATTCATTATGTGCCAGTCAACCTTTTTTCAGTTATGTCGGGATGTGCCCTCTTTTATTTGAACCAATATTAAGCAGGGAGTGCCAGGAATGAGACTCGACCCAGCAACCCTTTGATCTTTAGTTAAGCACTCTACCACTGAGCCAATGCACTCCCTTCAAAATCTTAAAAGCTTGCCCAAATTTTACAGGATTAAAAGTAAGCCAGGACCTGTGATTTCGAACAATGTGACATTTTGACAAATGTAGACTCACATGAGCCTGTCCAGCCACCTTTTAAGCTTAGAAACTCCAAATGATGTTCGATCAGTAGCCTAAGAGTCATAGAACATTCAAGGGACAAGCAAAGGCTCTGATCAGACTGCGCATATGCGCAGGCTGATCTGAGGCTTAGATGGTCGCACATACCTACAGTGTTGGAAATCTCATGCCGCGGCTCAAATGTGAGAAAAAAGTCAATGAACAATCATGCTGACATTATTCTCTAAATCCATATCTTTACATAGTATCAGCAAACTCACTTCCCTTTTCTTTGCATGTTGTCAAACTTTAAGGTTTGAGGTATTTCGGGATTGCACTAGATAAGGATTACTATGGTACCCTCTAGAGAGGTAAATGACCAGCATAGAAATTCAAAATTTCCAAAATCCTGAACTTTAGATATTCAAATCTTTGAACTTGTAGTATGCCTTCAAAACATTAATAAAAAATTTCAAGTTTCTAATAATTGTCTATAGATAAACTGAAAATAAATCCGAGAAGCTATAATGATTTTCCAAATTCAGGATTTTATAGTTAGCCTAAAAGTCCTGAATTCTGAAAGAATACTGAAAACTTTCACGCATGTATAACGTACCTGTTTAGTAATGAGAGCTGTCTTAGAGTCTCTATCTTTGATGGGTGTGAAATGTATCACCTACCTGTTTAGTAATGAGAGCTGTCTTAGAGTCTCTATCTTTGATGGGTGTGAAATGTATCACCTACCTGTTTAGTAATGAGAGCTGTCTTAGAGTCTCTATCTTTGATGGGTGTGAAATGTATCACCTACCTGTTTAGTAATGAGAGCTGTCTTAGAGTCTCTATCTTTGATGGGTGTGAAATGTATCACCTACCTGTTTAGTAATGAGAGCTGTCTTAGAGTCTCTATCTTTGATGGGTGTGAAATGTATCACCTACCTGTTTAGTAATGAGAGCTGTCTTAGAGTCTCTATCTTTGATGGGTGTGAAATGTATCACCTACCTGTTTAGTAATGAGAGCTGTCTTAGGGTCTCTATCTTTGATGGGTGTGAAATGTATCACCTACCTGTTTAGTAATGAGAGCTGTCTTAGAGTCTCTATCTTTGATGGGTGTGAAATGTATCACCTACCTGTTTAGTAATGAGAGCTGTCTTAGAGTCTCTATCTTTGATGGGTGTGAAATGTATCACCTACCTGTTTAGTAATGAGAGCTGTCTTAGAGTCTCTATCTTTGATGGGTGTGAAATGTATCACCTACCTGTTTAGTAATGAGAGCTGTCTTAGAGTCTCTATCTTTGATGGGTGTGAAATGTATCACGTACCTGTTTAGTAATGAGTGCTGTCTTAGAGTCTCTATCTTTGATGGGTGTGAAATGTATCACCTACCTGTTGAGTAATGAGAGCTTTCTTAGATTCTCTATCTTTGATGGGTGTGAAATGTATCACCTACCTGTTTAGTAATGAGAGCTGTCTTAGAGTCTCTATCTTTGATGGGTGTGAAATGTATCACGTACCTGTTTAGTAATGAGAGCTGTCTTAGAGTCTCTATCTTTGATGGGTGTGAAATGTATCACCTACCTGTTTAGTAATGAGAGCTGTCTTAGAGTCTCTATCTTTGATGGGTGTGAAATGTATCACCTACCTGTTTAGTAATGAGTGCTGTCTTAGAGTCTCTATCTTTGATGGGTGTGAAATGTATCACCTACCTGTTTAGTAATGAGTGCTGTCTAAGAGTCTCTATCTTTGATGGGTGTGAAATGTATCACCTACCTGTTTAGTAATGAGTGCTGTCTTAGAGTCTCTATCTTTGATGGGTGTGAAATGTATCACCTACCTGTTTAGTTATGAGAGCTGTCTTAGAGTCTCTATCTTTAATGGGTGTGAAATGTATCACCTACCTGTTTAGTAATGAGAGCTGTCTTAGAGTCTCTATCTTTGATAGGTGTGAAATGTACATCCACCAGATCTTTTAACTTCAATGTTTTACCACTCATAGGACACCGAACCTTCTCATCCTGATAACATAACATGTAACTAATATTACCATATTAATCCTAAAATATTCAGGCAGATAACAATTGTGAGTAATTTTTTTCAATCGTCAAATGTTATTAAAGAATATCTATTTTTAGCTCTGGTGGCAATTTTGTTCAGAATGTTTGAGTAATTTTACATAATGAGGAACACCTACAGTAAAACCTGTGTAAAACGGCATGCATGCCATACCTCACACTGTAAGATAAAATCTCAAGGAATTGAGCCCTTCTGAAAAGCGGATTCCGATAAGATTTTCAAATCTCACAGAATTTTCAAACCATCTAAAAACACATTTTATAAAGAAATAATCATAAATCACACTTTATTGTGTTTATCACAAGCTTCTTTACCTAAATTAAAAGCTTTTTGGTTATAAGGGGGAGTTCCAAAGTGATTTTTGTGACAATCTCACAGAATTTTATCAAATCTCACTTAAAATTTTGGCTAATCTCACAGATTTCAGTTCACAAGTTATGGCATGTATGAAACGGCCCCTCAAAAATAGACAAAACAAAGATCTTAATGACAAATTGTAGCTAAATGCAGGTCAAAAGTATTGAAGAATGCTCCCCTTGGAGCATTCTACAATACTTTTGACCTATATAAGGGGAGCATTCTACAATACTTTTGACCTATATTAAGCAATAATTGGTCTTAAAAACTAATTTTCGGCCTTTTTTAGAGCACCGTTTTACACAGGTTTTACTGTATGTGAAATTATACTTAAAGCCATTAAAAAAACGCAACTGGTACAAGTGTTATTTTTCTTATAAAGTTCAGCTTAATACACTTTGACTTTGTACTAACAAGCATCCCTAACGTTCGAGAATGTTTTACCAAAACTTGAGCTTAATTGCACACTTCTGCAAAAAAACATTTGTGAAAAATGACAATTTCATCAAATTTTTTGGTAACAATCTTAAATCTTAAAATTTTATTCTTGCATGGGAATTCGTTACGCGAAGCTGTTTGAAGCCGCAAAATCCATGTTCAAATCATGAAATTCACGTGCTGTTTGAACATGGCTTTTACTTGTGTTACGTGCCAGGCGTAACTAGAAACAGATTCAGGAAACCAAAATTTTGATGTTTGGAAAGTCAGCAAAAAGCACTTTTGAAATTTAACAAAATTTATTAAAAACAAAAATTATCATTTACAATAAGCAATGGAGAATAGTTATACAATCAAAGAAAGTCTAAATTACAATACCTTTTATGTCCGAACTGTCCCTCAGAATATTTATCAACACAAGTCTTTCAGCAGTTTCTGATCCCAGATTTTGAAGATAAATCCAAATGAACATGAAGTCTGAATCCAAAACTGATTTATCCAAAGTAATCCAGAATGAATAAATTAATCACAGTATTCCAGTATAGAATTCCAGCACAAAAGGTTTAGACTTTTAAATGGTGAAATTATTTCAAAGATGCCCTTATGAAAAATTTACTCTTATATATACCCTTTAAGAAAGTTCCAGAACGGTCAAGAAAGACTATTATATCATATGCTATATTTATTTATTCTGGAAAATTCCACAAACTTCTACTGAATTCTAGAACCTACTCAAAGTTTCTATTTGCATGGAAAAGAAAATTCTAGTAAGTTCTGGTCTTTTCTCCAAGGTTCAAGAACCATCTAGATGATTGGTCATCCTTCTAGAAAAATCTTATAACCAAATAAATACCTTGTTTACAACAACTTATTTACCATCAATTTCTCCAACATCTGGGTCAATCAGAAACTAAGTAAACAAATTTGAAATAGATAAACACCATACATGTTACACTTGCAAGAGCCTAAAATGGGCCCTGATTTGCATGCATGACATTACACTGGAATGCGTTGCAGCGGTGACTGATTATTTCGCTGATGCTTTCGTTCACAAAAACATTGCACACCTCTGTATGACGTTGTGGCGATGTAACTATGTAATGACGTTCGAAAGTTGATGCTGATGCCATTTTGTTTTGAAAAATCAAGGGTAAGAAAAGGGATATTTAATGTTTAAGCAACGTTTTCAGCGCTGTTTATGCTGGAATCAGGTAAAATATGCAAGAATAACTATCACACATGTTTATTTCATTGCATTAACACTTGCCGGGTCCTTCGGACGATGTTTGAACACTCGGTCTAATGGCCTCATGTTCAAACAGCTTTTTCGGGACCCCGCAAATGTTAATGCATGAAAAAACATGTGTGATCCCCATATTCAATTTCAGCGTAAAAGTACTGTGTTTCACTCAAACAAACAAAAATACCGAATACATCACAAAATTCACTTTGTAGGAAGGACCTAAAATGTATCTTTTAAATTTCATTTGTTTGTGAATTTTCCCAATAATTTGAGAAATCACTAAAGCTTCAATTAAACTGAATCATTTAAAAATTGGCATACTTAAGTTGTAAGGTCATAACCTATGGTTATCATTTATCGCAATATTTACCGTATAAGGTGATTTTGCAGTTTTTGTGTCCAATATGGACTGGTTTATCTGCACCGAAAGAGTATTGGCTTGATATCGCGACCATAGGTTTATGCTTTTATTTTATTGGAATGATAAAATAGCATTACATCTCGAGTAAGGTTATACTGTAAAAAATGTGTTTTTATTGGCGTTAAGTATATTTGGAATTTGGACCATAGGTTTAAGATGAGATGCCATTGGTAGATTTTTTTCTATTTATACTCTGGTTGCCATTTAGTTCATTGAAGCAGAACTGCTTGAGTAAATTCAGTATAGGGACTTATGAGTAGCATTTGTGTGAAATTACTTTGGATTTTAGCAGGCATTTGAGGAGGCATTGTCTAAAGACTTTTTTTCTATTTTAAGCTCTAATGGTCTTTTTTGTTCAGCAGAGCATTAACCTCGGACAGTCACTTATTCAATCTGCCCATATTTTGAGAGCCTGTGGCTAGGATAAGGCATAATTGACAACTTCCTTTTGGCGCTTGAATCGAAGCCTTACATTTAGTGCACCTAGGAAAATAAAAAATACTTGGAAAATATTGCATATTAATGCCAGGACCTTTGGGTTTAGGGGTCGGGGTATTTTTTGTGACCAATTTTATTTCGCAGAAAAAAAAATTTGCCGAGTATTCATCTAATTACATGGAAATATAATGTTTGCCGCATGAAACTTAAGATGAATGTGGTGTGTTTGCATAAAAGTCGAATTTAGAAGATTCCATTGTTTCTTGTGAATAAATATGCTGTCCATGACTTTTGACTATTACCTGTAAATGTCTTACACATAGATTATACCTGTTCTGTTTCAAGTTCAGTCAGTTTGACCTGTTCTCTGAGGTGTATCATAACTACATACTGTATACATGCCAATGTAAATTAATAATAAGCTACAGGTTTGAACAAAATAGGCGACTTAACTTTTATAATAAATTGTTTTTGACAGCCTTCCCTCCACATGCCATTTTTATATGATGTGTGTAATGTAAAACTACAACTGCATGCAAAAGGATTAGTTTGGTCACAGGGGCAAAAGCACTTCAGTTAAACTTTTTCTATTTCCTATATGTTGAATAGCAAAATATTTTTAATTGGTACTTGTCCAATGAGAATAGCATTTTTATGGATAATTCGAGGGCTGAATCTACAATCTTTTTCATGAAAAAAATATCATTTTCTTTGAAACTTTACCTTGACCATTTTTATGGGCAATCCTTCATATAGACTGTCCGAGGTACATATGGGTGAAATAATTTTAATTTGGAAAGATTCTTTTTCTATTTTTTGTTCTAACATCCATTTTGTTCAGAGGAGCAGAATCATTTGAGTGCTTTTGGTAGAGGACTTTAGGAGGAATATTTGAATGAAATGATTTGGACTTTTGACCAGTGTGTCTGAAAGTGATGGCATTTAAAGATTTTTTATGGTAACCATAATGCTCATCAGAGTGGAACCATTTAATCAATTCTAGTAGAGGGCCTTTGGAGGATTTTTGTATGAATAGATACATTTGTTATATGAAATATTAATATAAGAATTGAAATTCAGATTTTTAGCTTGCACTGGATGATGAATCTGAATGATGAAAAACATTAGCTTTTTCATGTCTTTGAGAAATGCACTTAATCCCTTCAGTATTCATAGACATTTTGTTTGTTTGATTTGATTCTTTACATCCCATCAACAATCTTTCAGTTAAACAGGGACGGGTCTTCCTGGGTTGAACCAGTACTAAGCTAGGATAAATGTGTCTTGCTCAAGGACCACAATGCAGTGACGCCAGTGAGGCTCTAACCCGCCGCCACTCTGTCTCGAGTCAAGCACTCTACCACTGAGCCCCTGCGCTCCCATTCAGACATCTTTTTCAATATCCAGTGCAAGCTAAAAATCTGCATTTCAATCCTTAAATAAGGAGTTTTCAATTTCTACTGATGAAATAGAAAGGTCATGACACTTACAGGTTTTTCCTCTAGTTTAGGTCCAGCATCAGGTGTTAGTGAGGGAATCCAGAAACTAGGTAACTGTTTGTCTTTTCCTGTCTGCATGTTAGACACCCCATCATCTTTACTACTGCCTGCTGTAACACCTACAGTAAAACATTAAAATGAGCCATGAAACTAGGTAACTGTTTATCTTTTCCTGTCTGCATGTTAGACACCCCATCATCTATACTGCTGCCGGCTGTAACACCTACAGTAAAACATTAAAATGAGCCATGAAACTGGATAACTGTTTGTCTCATCCTGTCTGCATGTTAGACACCCCATCATCTTTACTACTGCCTGCTGTAACACCTACAGTAAAACATTAAAATGAGCCATGAAACTAGGTAACTGTTTATCTTTTCCTGTCTGCATGTTAGACACCCCATCATCTTTACTGCTGCCGGCTGTAACACCTACAATACATTTCACACTATTCTTTACACCCTTGCTAATCAGAGATCAACTACAGGTAAACGAGGTGTTAACTCTAGTCAATTGCATAGTTAACTATTGTTATTAAAATAAGTTCAGTATAGTTAACTCGATGTTAACCTATAGTTAACTTTGGTTTCTATAGACTTAGTCAGCTCCTACTAAATTTTAGTTTACTATGGTTTCTATAGACTTAGTTGGCTCCTACTAAATTCTTGTCATAGCTTGAATGGTACTGTCAAAACATGATCCATGATTTATCTTATGCTGTAAATGCTCTAAGATTACGGAACACTTTTCTCTTCTGTTCTCATTTAAAAACCTGGTAATCAGGGTTGGAATTAACAAAATGCTTTTCAGAATAGCAAACAGGACAGGCCCTGATCAGACTCCTTATATGGGTCTGCTGTGTTTGTCAAGGCCATTTTTATCAATAAATGGTCCAATAGGAACAATATTGTGATAATCAGGGGCGAGTTAATCATCAAAAGCAGAATATTTAGATTTACCCTCTTAGTCTCCAGACCCCACCACCCACATACGCACACCAAAACCACCACCACTTGATAAGAAAGACTCCATGATACTATATTTCTTATTATACAATTGTAGAATGTGAGATATGTACCCAAAAAAATAGTATTGACCGAGGCTGAAAAGGCCATAACTGTTTTATTATTAATTATTAACCAGCCAAAATAATAATACATCAACAAGCAACCTACTTATGGTTGACCTAACTATCTATCTATCCAAAGTAGTATTTCCATCAACCCTCCATAACATTTATACAAGAAATCCCGTGAAAATTTGACTGCATCACTGACGTTTACTTGCATTTCAGATGTTTGTAACAGACGGAAAAGATATACCGTCATCCTACATCACTTAAATGTAGACATGGTGTCATTAATTAGTGGCAAAATCACACACGTTCTTATGTTGACAAAAACGGGTTTATATGACGTGTAAAATGGTATATATCACTTTCATACTGTTCCAAAATGCACTGCTTCAACCAATGAGAAATCTTCTATTTTTAGGTTATTTAATTAATATCCCTCTAACCTCTGTTGTTGTTACTAATTTCAAAACATCTTGCTGACAAGTGACGACTGTTTTCATGGCAAAATAAGAAAACTCTGTACCTGCCATTCATTTTGCCTGAAAAATGTCTCTGATCAGAAGCTATTGGTCCTATAATAACATTACTTGTACATACCATTTGAAGGAACTGTTTTCACTGATGGAGCTTCTAGAGTTCTGCTGGAGAATTTCTTTATTCTTTCTTCTTCTTCTAACTTTCTGATTTCTTCTTCCTCTGTCTAACAATTACACAAGATAAGTGAGGGTATTTTTTTATGCTTTACATCTCAGTCAACAATTTTTCAGTCATGTCAGGACAATTTCCTGTTTTCCTTGGTTGAACCAGTACTAAGCAGTGGATAAAGTGTCTTGCTAAATAACACAACACAGTGATTCTGCCGGCAGTGAGACTCGAACGAGCAACCCTTGGATCCCCAGTCTAATACTCTACCAACTGAGCCACTGCATTCGCAAGTGTAGATTATAATTAGCTGTTTTGTTTGGTTTGGTTCTTCAAGTCCCAGTCAACAGTTATGGTCATGTTCACCTAACCACACTTTTTTCCTGCTTGACTAAGCAGTTAACTTCGTGCACATACTTTCGCTTGTAACTGACACCAACCTTCTTGAATCAGCAGAAGGGAAGAGAACGGCTGTAGAAATTATTTCATGATCGATCTATGCAAAAGTACGGGACCGGGCCGGGATCAAACTCGCGGCCCCTGGATCTGCAGTCAGACAAGTATCTGCAGTCAGACATGTTACTGACTGCGCTATGCGGCCCATAATAAAATGTGCTGCTGCACATGTTAGCTAACATCATTGACTAATGTTAGTGTAGAGAAAAACAGTGTAGACATAGATCCACACTGGGTCCACACTGTTTGACCAAGAGGCTTCTCAAAACATTTTAGCAGATGACAAACGCAGACTTTTGTTGTGACTGGGGCTTTATCATGCCTACTAAATGATCTAATGCTCAACCACTGGTGAATTTAACAAGACCAAACTCTGCTCTGAACCTGCGTCGCCGGTGCACATCTTCAATGTGTGAACAATCATTATGCAAAGTTTCAATGTAAAGGAATGAAATCGGTTTTAATTACAGATTACACACAAATAAACAATGTAAGCACTCAAAAGGTGGTGTAGATGTAATAATGTCTAAGTTCAACAATCCCAAAAATATTATCAAATGTGCACAAAATATAGGGTGCACACATGTTCAATGTGTGAGCAAACATAATGTATAAAGTTAAAATATGAAGGAATGAAAACTGCTGGAGTCACATATAACACAAACCAGACACCTCCTAAGCATTTTGGATGGATATAATATCTAAGTTCAACAGACCTAAAGAATAAGAAAATATTTATCAAATGTGCACAAAATAGGAGGTGCACATGTTCAATGTATGCATAATCATTATGCAAAGTTTGAATATTAAGGTATGATAACTTTTGGAGTTACAGATTACACAAACCAGACACCCTCTTAGCATTTTAGAGAAAAAATGTCTAAGTTTAAGACCCCCAAAAATGAAAAAAAAAATCATGAAATGTAAAAAAATAGGCGGTGCACATCTTCAATGTATGGACAATCATTATGCAAAGTTTGAATATAAAGGAATGAAAACTGTTGGAGTTACCTATTACACAAACATGACACCCCCTATGCAATTCGGTAGGAAAAAATGTCCAAGTTCAAAACCCGTAAAAAATGAGAAAATATTTATCAAATGTGCACAAAATGGAAGGTGCACATCTTCAATGTATGAACAATCATTAGGCAAAGTTTGAATATAAAGGAATGAAAACTGTTGGAGTTACAGATTACACAAACTAGGCACCCCAAAAGTGTTGCAGACGGAAGGACAAACGAACGGACAGAGGAAGGAACCCACTACTAGACCTGCTTTCGCTAAAGCGACGCAGGTAAAAACCTGCCCTAGGAAGAAAATCGAAAATCGGAGAATGTCATGCAATATTCTATAAATTCCTACATTTGTAGTTTTTTGTTTTTTTTTGTTTTTGTTATTTTTTGTACATTTGTAGCATAAACACAAACTCAGAAAGTATTCTCATTATGTCATATTTACTTTTTTGCATGATAGACTAGTACACCATGCTCAAAGTTTTGAAAATCTACCATATTCACTGATGTCACTGCAATGTTAACCCTTTATTGTTTGTTTGATTTGATGCTTTACATCTCATCAACAATCTTTAAGTTATAAGGGACGGGTCTTCCTGAGTTGAACCAGTACTAAGCTAGGATTAATGTTCTTGCTCAAGGACACAACACAGTGACGCTGGTGAGGCTCAAACCCGCGGCCCCTCAGTCTCGAGTCAAGCACTCTAACACTTCGCCACTGCACTCCTGAAAAAATTCATCTA
The DNA here is from genome assembly GCA_964019695.1 of Loripinus fragilis. Classification (NCBI taxonomy): domain Eukaryota; kingdom Metazoa; phylum Mollusca; class Bivalvia; order Lucinida; family Lucinidae; genus Loripinus; species Loripinus fragilis. The sequence goes on from OZ026519.1 coordinate 659,210, forward strand.
AAAATGTTGTCTGCTTAAGTTGTCTGCTGCATATTTTGGCTAACATTACTTGACTTATGTAAGTATGGGGGCAAACAGTGTGGACCCAGATCAGATTGCTCCTACAAGAGCAGTCTGCTCTGGGTCCATACTGTTTATAAAAAAGCTACTAAAACATTTCAGCAGACGACAAAGGTAGACAACTTTGTTGTGATTGGCACTTTAAGGGTTAAAGTTATAGAACCTCAGCTGAATTTGGAGCCACTGATAGTTTATTTTAAAGTCATGCAACCAGATAAGAGTGTGTAACTGAAAAATATTTTTCTTATTTCCTGACCAAAACATATGTTGTGGTGCTCAAAAGAACCGTCTCATTGAGACTGTTCTTTTCAGTACCCAAAACACATGTTTTAACTGATGGATAAGAAAGTAATCGCAATTTTACGCTTATTTATTTTGCTAAACTGGCCTTATGTAAAGTACAGGTGGAATTAAATCTTTCCTTTGCTATGGGTAAAGTTTGTCGTCTGCTAATAACCTTTGCAAACAAAATGGTCCCAGATCAGCACTGACAGAATGTCGGTCCTGATCTGAACAATTCGACACTCTGATAGCTTTCCTGAGATTTTTTGAAAAGGTAAATTTTACAAAAAAAGTCGGTAGACAAAACAAAAGCATGAAAAAATTACACAGCATGCAAAGAGTTAATGATATTAAAAGGTTCCTGAGAAAATTCATCATATGTGTGAGGGACAGAAAGAAAATTGAGTCCTATGTTTCAGTTTGATTTGATTCTTTACATTCCAGTCAACAATTTTTCAGCTATGTCGGGACAGGTCTTCCTAGGTTGAACTAGTACTAAGCAAGGATTTATGTGTCTTGCTCAAGGACACAATGCAATGACGCCAGTCATCCTGCAATCCCTTGGCTTGGTCTCGAGTCAAGTCTTATACCACTGAGCCACTGCACTCCCTGCTTGAGTCCTTTGGTGGGATCCCCCTTTGTCATTATTCCTCAAGCTTCAAAATGCCAAACTATGATCCTTAAGAAGTAATTTTCTATCTAACTCATGCCAGTGATAGTTTCCTGTAATGTCCCACCAACAGCTAATCTCATATAACGGGCCACAGCTTAAAGTCTCATCAGACAGACTGGAGAAGCCGGGGATCAAAACTGGGACTCCTCTTATACTGCAACAAACCTTGGCTTTATTTTTCTGTTTTTCATATTCCTTTAGCTTTCTGGCTATTTCCTTCTTTTTCTGTAATATGTAATTCAGGAGAGCTTCTTTATCATATATATAGCCTTCTTTTCTGAAATTAAAATCATACAAGTGAAATAAAATACAACTTGGGGTAGATGGAGCTCATTAACCTGAGAAGGTCACCCATCTAGGAGTTTTCTCCAGGCCTCTACTAAAAACTAGAAAGTGGCAGCTATGCCAGAAACTAGCCTGACACACCGGGTGACAGAAGCTTCACAGCAGAAGTCAATAGACCAACTTCCCAGTGATGTTGCATTGATCCAGTAGAAGAGCCCTACTATCTAATTGAGCCAACGATAGAGCACACAGCCCAAATCTGTATGGTTCAGGCAGAGCTCTAAGATTGACAAAGGTGATCAAGTTGGGGAAAGGCCAGACAATCACTTTTTTAGTAGTTTCTTTCGGCTGGGAATGGGAAATTGTGACATTTTCTGTAAGAAATCCAGAAAATGGCAGATATGGGTTCATGTGAGAGCTGGTAAAAGGTGTGACAGCTGTTTTCTTTGTTGTTAAGGCTTCAAGGCGCAAATTCCTGACAAGTTTTAGTTTTTGTAACAAAAAAACGGAACAATATTGATATCTCATTTTCTATATATATTGATATCAATATCCCAGTTATTTTATAGATTCATCTATATCGTCGATATCATAGATATCGATGACAGCTCTAAAGTAAGGTCCTCCATATGTTGTTGGGCATATTGAGACATATAGAAATCAAGTGACCAATATTCAAATGAAGCAACTTACGTAACAACTGGGTTTCTACACGGCTGTAAAGTTAGGCAGCAACAATCAAAATCCTGAAATATAATCAAAAAGTTTCTGAATGGTGACAAGGCATGGTTCACATCCAACTGCATGGCTACAGAGGCTATCTAAAATATATTAAAGGATTGAAAGTCACATCTTAAGCTTGCACTGGATGATGAAACACATTAGCTATTTTAATGTCTGTGAATTCGGGCTTCTCCGAAACATTAAAATAGCTAATGTTTTTCACCATCTAGTGCCAGCTTCAAATATGAATTTCAATCCTTATATTTACATTCTATATTATCAATCAAATTTATTTAATTATCTTCCATCTGTGAATTCGGGCTTCTACGAAACATTAAAATAGCTAATGTTTTTCACCATCTAGTGCCAGCTTCAAATATGAATTTCAATCCTTATATTTACATTCTATATTATCAATCAAATTTACTTAATTATCTTCCACCCAACCTGGCCAATTATCCTTAGAATGTAATGGATGTTTTGTAACAGCCAGGCTGTGAAACTTGTGTACATAATATTGCGGCGGTACGTGAATGACGTCATGCAAACAAAGAAAGTTATTGGCTGATGTAGACGTCACTCTTCCTAAAGGGGCAGTCTAGATCACATGACATTGCAATGTTTTGCCTTGAGAAATGCAAGCAGCTTAAAATGCTGGCTTCATCTAAGGCAACTGCATCAAGAATGTAAAATTCAGGAAATAAGCTAGGGGGCGACTAGAGAAAAATACCGTAGTCGCCCTAGAGGCCGGAATTTCACCCTAAATAGGACCCAGGGAGAAGTGGGAGTCTCTATAAAAAAGAAAAAAAATTGTTTATTGAGCCTTTTTTTATTCTATCACCACACAAACGCAAGCTGTGGTGACAATCTACTACCACTGCATCGTATTTCTCCTTCCATTAAATGGCAATAGTACAGTCAACCCTCTTTATAACAACCATGTTTGTTCCAAGCTATCTTTGACGTTAAAGTGAATTTGCTGTTATAAGGAAATGCCGACTAGTACCAGGTTTCCACATCATAATCATTTGGTGAAAGAAAATATTATACAAGTGAATTTAAATGCTATTATTCCAGATGTATATATCACTTTAATTTCATATTGCATCAAAATGCTTAAAGCTTCCCTCTTATCAAATTTGACAGAAATCTGTTCATGCAAAAGACCTTGTCCTGATCACCAAATTGACTGACACATGGTACAAATTTTGTAGTAATGAATTCATTTTCAATAGAAAATGTACATCTGTTCCCAGAACTTACCGTCGGTATCGTTAAGTGAATATTCTGTAATAAAGAGGGAATTTTAATGGAAACAGATCCGTTCCCTGCAAATTTATGTCGGATATTGAATATTCTGTTATAAAGAGTGACATTATAAAGAGTTTTGACTGTATACGTAATGGCTAATTTGCTTCTACCGGTAAACTGACCGAAAATGTCGTAATTTTGGGCTACAACTTCTCCCTATCTGACTGTCACTTCTCCCTAATTTTCCTGGAGGGAGAGCCCTTAAATATTGAAAGGTGGATGTAGTCTGTATGTATGTGAGCAGCAAAGACTCTGATGAGACTATGCAGATACACAAAAAAGTCTAGGTCTTGGCTGCTCACTGATGCCTTATACTTTAACCTTTTTCACACCAATGAAATTTTAACCCTTCTTCTGCCTGAAAAGGGATACGTGCATTAAGAGGCTATTTTGGCCCCCCTATGAGGTCAAAAATAAAAGTTGCTCTTCACAACTTTCTTTGTTTTAGTTTATTAGAACAATAGCCAAAGTGTAAAAGTCTCGCATTGATTCGAATTTTACAGTTGCTATGGTAACAAAAATGGCCGCCAAAATAGGCTGAAAATATACCCAACAAAAAAAGAAACGCACCACTACGATTTTCCCATTAAGATCTCCTTTCAATACGAAAATGTTAATTGTCATGAAATATTCATTTCTGATCAAATTTTACTAAAACTTGAGTGTGACGTAGATGAGTATCTGTACTTTCCCTTTGTGGGCACAATCACATCAAAGCGAATGGTAAACGAGTTTTGGAAACGTTAATTCAACGCTACTGTCTACATGGAATTCCGAGTATGTTTTACATTTGCGAAGTATGAAACCGATATGTTGTCGTTTTGTGAGACAACCAATGTGTTTTTTGATAGATTTTTGTTACGGTATTCCATAATCCATTTTCATCAGTTAAAACCGTTTAAATCAATTAAAAACAATGTTGAAATCTTTAAATGTTTTGTAAGGTTTATCTCCTGTATGGAATCGTTATCTAAAGGGTAGTCTCAATACATTGGCTACCTAGCATTCAATTATCGGGTATGATAAATTTAAAGACAGAAATTGCAAAATAAGTGTTTGGGTACAATTTAATCTACTGAGATGATTCCCATTGCTTGAACAAGAGAGAATTATAAAAACGTTTATTTCATGTGACTTTACAATTTGTTCCCCACTTGGTTCATGGCCAATTTTCTTTAACACAATTCCGACGCCTGATTGCAAAATATGTGTAATGCAGCAGTACCTTACATACATTTGCCCTGATCTAAATTAAACTGGCCTATCACTTGTGATCTTCCTGAGAGATGAACAGTTCTAAGTGGAGCGTTTCTTTTTTTGTCTGGTATAGGAAAATGGCCATTTTGGAGCAAATTTGAGACATGTAACAGAAGAATTAATATAGAGCACAAGCAAATACCAAAAAAATATTTTAACAGATTATGAGAATTATCACGGCACACAATATATTAAAAGTTTTTTTTTGGTATTTAATTGTGCTGATATCTAATTCTTAAAAAATCTGTCTCCAAAAGTCTCAAATTTGGCATAAAATGTCAAAAAAAATGTCTATTTTGTCGGCCATTTTGGTTACCATAGCAACCTGTAAAAGTAAAATAAAAGCCAGAACTTTACACTTGGGCTATTCTTCTAATAAACCAACAAGATGAAATTGGTGAAAAGCAACTTTCAGTTTTTGGCTGTATAGGGGGCCAAATTAGCCCCTTAATGCACGTACCCCTTTCCTCTTGCTTTTTTTGTCTGTATACAGTAAAACTTGTGTAAAACGATCACTCGAAATTAGACAAAATAAAGATCTTTATGACAAATGGTAGCCTAATGAAGGTCAAAAGTATTGCAGAATGCTCCCCTTGGAAACCAATTTTCTGTCTTTTAGAGAGTGGTCGTTTTACACAGGTTTTACTGTATTGTATATTCAAATGCACGTCAGACTACTTTTATCATGGAAGTAAATACTATGAAAATAAGGGAGGCAAAGATCAGGAAACCGTACAATTAAATGCCACACCTGACCCAGTACACCATATGGGAAAGTGACAAAATAAGGAAAAAATATCACATACAAGAGAGCCAAGGGGTCAGTCTTTCCCCAGTAGGTGACCACAAGGCTGCAGGGAACAGACAAGACATTATTACACGAAACACAAATAACAATAAGGATCCACAGAAGAAGCACCAGGGAATGGTCAGTTAGAAAATTACTGGAGGGCTTAAACATTTTTGACGGTACCAACCTCACCCTTATTTCTGATGTGGATCAAGACAGATATATGTTTGGTTCACATAAACAGACTGTTCAAACCATAACCTTACCATCTGGGTCCATATTGCTTATTATTTGCAAAATAGGCTATTAAAATACATAATCCTACGATCAAGCAGACTAGGGGAGGCTGGGCAGCAGTTTGATCTGGGTCCATATTGTTCGCAATATAGGCTACCTAAGAACATATATTCAAGTTTACTTTAGACTAGATTTTTTGATGGAAGCAAACAATATAAATGCCACAGGTTTAGATGACCAAAAATTTTCAGCATAAAATTGTAAATATTTTCTTACCCATACTTTTAAGCATATGTTTAGTACCCACAACATATGTTTTGTTGTGAAATAAAAATGTTATTGTTACGTAGTCTTATCTTAAGTCCTGGAACGTTGATCAGACTGCTCCGAGGGGGAGCAGTCTAAATTGGGTTCATTTTGTTTGCAATATAGACTACCTAAGAACATAAGCAGATGAGAGAGAGCAGACTACAAAAGCTGTGACTGGCAGGCTAAGGGTTAAATCAAATATTTCAGGCTGCACTCAATAGGGTGTTAAGGCAGGACTTTAGTTAAGAGTGTGTAACGAATTTTTTTTAATTTCTCAACCACAACATATGTTGTGGGTACTCAAAAGAACCGTCTCAATGAGACGGTTCTTTTGAGCACCCAAAACATATGTTAAAACTGATCAGTAAGAAAATATTCACATTTTTACGCTGAAAATATTTGTGCAGCCCAGTCTGAGTGGAGTCTTTGCTGGGGGCAGAGATAGCTTGGTATTTTATGGCATGTACGGGCTCCTAATACATGTAATAATAATGATAAATAATAATAGTCTTTATTTGCAGAGGGTAGCACATTTAGCAAAAAAAAAAAATTAATCTTCCATGAGGCCCTCTATGAAGCGTAGTCGGTAACATGTCTGGCAACAGATGTGAGTCTGACTGCAAATCCAGTGGTCGCGAGTTCAATCCCGGTCCAGTCCCATACTTTCGTGGAGATTGATCATGAAATAATTTCTACGGTCATTCTCCTCCCTTCCGCTGAATCATTCAAGAAGGGTTGTTGTCAGTTACAAGCAAAAGTATGTGCACGAAGTACTGGTTAACTGCTTGTTTAAGCTTGCCCAGGAAAAGTGTGGTTGGGTGTACTGACCGTCCCACCATGACCATAGCTGTTGACTTGGGAGGTAAAGCAACAAAAAAAAAAAAAAAAAAACCGGCTTGTACTTCAGCCACTCATAGGGTTCAAGTTTAAGATTTTAAATGATATTGCTACAAATAGCAAATGAAAATCTTGTGCTGCTCAACTGACTTTTTACCACTAAAATGGAGTTTGGGATATGATTGATACCAACCAGAGGACATCAGGACAGACAGAGGATACATGTATCAATATTGACCAAACTGTGATGTTGGATATCACACTACAGTATATCTAATTTTATATATAATACTTAAACATTTTCACTGATTCAGGAGAGTAAGGAGAAAACAGAACCAACAATAATCAACGATTAGTGGAACATAATTTATTAGAAGTCGAGGTGTTTCGGTCTTACAAAGACCTTCTTCAGGACATAAATAACATAAAATGTATGGCTACTTAAGTCACCCCAACCCCCCACCTTTACCTCAACCAAAACATTGTGGATAGTGGGTACTCAAACGAACCGTCTCAGTGAGACAATCAGTGTCATACAGTTAGGACCTAGATCAGGCCAGACATTTTTTACAAACTATCCTCGAAGGTTATCATTAGAGAACCCAAAGTCAACACTAACTGACAAAGAGTTAATTGATAATTTCAATTAATCTGCACAATGCTACATTGTACACTGTGTCCTTATCAAGGCTCATAATGGAATACGGTAAATATTCTATACTTTCAAACATTAGTTGCCTGCCACAAAAGCCTAGACAAACAGGGCAGACCCAGATCTGAAGAATCAGTCTGATCAGGGTCTTCCCTGTTTGCTTTTCTGACAAGCATATTGTGAGTTCCAGCCCTGATAAGTGAAAACCAACATTTTATTTGAGAACACAAAGAGAAAAGTGATTGAATGAAAAAAGTCAATAAGCAATGCTTATTAGATACCCCCCGCACAGTAAGAGTCAGTGAAAAAACTTGGCAAGTTATAGTTCGAACAAGAAGACCTTAGTTTTGATAAGAAGATTTCAGTAGAATCTGTGCAAACAAAAATTATAAACTCCTTCATGCATATGTTCAATGTGTCTACATTGTATCCGCAAAGTATCAAATTGCTCCATCGAAAGCTGTAGTAGGAGTTGATCGGCCCATAAAGGCACTATCCATGCATATACAAAAGCCATATACATTTGTAAGGGAATACTTGTGTAAGTTCTCACAGTTGTCATTTTGTCAAAATTATTTTTTGTGAACCAAACTCCTTCATGCATATGTTCAATGTGTCTGCATTGTATTGGCAAAGTATCAAATTGTTACATCGAAAGCTGTAGTAGGAGTTGATCAGCCCATGAAGGCACCATCTATGCATATACAAAAGCCTAATATGGGAAAAATTGTCTAAGTTCTCACAGCTGTCATTTCGTCAAAAATTATTTTTTGTGAACCAAACACCTTCATGCATATGTTCAATGTGTTTAAATTGTATAGGCAAAGTCTCAAATTGTTCCATCAAAAGCTGTGGTAGGAGTTGATCGGCCCATGAAGGCACCATCTATGCATATACAAAAGCCTTATTAGGGAGAATTGTCTAAGTTCTCACAGCTGTCATTTTGTCAAAAAATATTTTTTCTAAACCAAACTTCTTCATGCATATGTTAAATGTGTGTACATTGTATAGGCAAAGTATCAAATTGCTCCATAAAAAGCTGTGGTAGGAGTTGATCGGCCCATAAAGGCACTGTCTATGCATATACAAACACCTTATTAGGGAAAAATTGTCTAAGTTCTCACAGCTGTCATTTTGTCAAAAATTATAATTTCTGAACTAAACTCCTTCATGCATATGTTCAATGTGTCTACATTGTATAGGAAAAGTATCAAATTGTTCCATCGAAAGCTGTGGTAGGAGTTGATTGGCCCGTATATGGCCTATAATAGCATAAGCACAAAGCACTATATTAAAAGCCATTTAGAACTACAAAGGGAAATAACTCTAATAGAATTGGCCCCTAGCCCTTACTTTTTTGTCTCAAGTATTTGTCTTGCATATATGAACATGTTTGCAAGGTTTGATGAAAATCCAGCAATGACTCTTCGAGTTATTAAGGAAAAAGCACTATATTAAAAGCCATTTAGAACTACAAAGGGAAATAACTCTAATAGAATTGGCCCCTAGCCCTTACTTTTTTGTCTAAAGTATTTGTCTTGCATATATGAACATGTTTGCAAGGTTTGATGAAAATCCAGCAATGACTCTTCGAGTTATTAAGGAAAAAGCACTATATTAAAAGCCATTTAGAACTACAAAGGGAAATAACTCTAATAGAATTGGCCCCTAGCCCTTACTTTTTTGTCTAAAGTATTTGTCTTGCATATATGAACATGTTTGCAAGGTTTGATGAAAATCCAGCGATGACTCTTCGAGTTATTAAGGAAACAAAGCGTTACGGACGGACGGACGGACAGACGCACGGACGGACGGACGCACGGACGGACGGACGGACGCACGGACAACGTGAAAACAGTATACCCCCTACAAACAAAGTTTGCGGGGGGTATAAATATTAGAACATTTAGGGTACCATACCTTGACAGAATCTTTGCCTATCCGAACTTGTTTACTTCCATAGCCAGACTGGGACTGATCTTTTTGTCTCTCATGGTACGTGTACACAGTACCAGCAGTACAGTTCCGAGAGTGGCGCGTCATTTTCTATTTATATTTCTGAAAATAAAATAGCCATCAGAGGAGATATGGCAAATCCCCAACCTAAAGGTGAATATCATTGGCATAGCGCCCATTATGCAGTATACGCACATGCGTAATAAAAATAGTAACACTTAAGGGAGCTCACCTAATGTGTTAAAAAAGATTTTCAATACCATAAGGAACTGCTCTTAAAGGAAAGGATTTGCACAGGGAGCAAATTCTTTCCTTTAAGAGAAGTTCCCATTTTGAAAAGGGACATAATTGTAGAGAATCATTGCTTGATACAGTAGTCTCCCTTTGATGTGCGATTTTTTTCAGCGTGCTGACTACGCCATTGAATAATAGCCACATAGGTCCAGATAAGGTAACTTTTATGCGTAAAAGTATAATTATTTTCTTATCCATTAGTTTAAACATGTGTTTTGGTGCTCAATAAGACAGTGTCAGTTCTTTTGAGTACCCACAACATATGTATAAACTGTTGAGAAATATAAATAATTTTCAATTACGCATTCGAATCTGGGGGCATCAAGCAATTACAAACTGAAAACCATTCATTCAAGCCTTGAATTTCAAGATAGATATGTCAAAAAGGAAGCGGATTTTATCTTCGCTTACTGGCTTGATTGAGCACGATCATTAAGACAGGGAGTGCAAATTTGAATTTTGAAAAAAAAATCACTACAGCTGTGCTTTTGACTAAAGGAGGAGTGCCCTAAACTCCTCAGTGGTCTATAAATTGACCACCCAAGGAGAAAGAATATTCCACTGGGAATAGTTCAGGGAAAGAAAGAGTTCTTCAGGGCATCACTGTATGTCTGGTATTGTTGTGGTAATTTACCCCTTCATATTGAAACAGGGGGGTTTGCTAACCATTAAAATCCAAGTAGGAAAAAGAACTTGTTTCAATGAGGGTCTGGATGGGGTAGTGATTAGTGAATAATGGCCCTTTTTTATAATGAATAGTGAATAATGAGCAAAAAAATGAATAGTGAATAATGAGGGCATACAAATTAATGAATAATCCTTTTTTTAATGAATTGTAGAAAAAAAATAATGAAAAGTGAATAATCAGATTTCTTTGCCACCTTTCTTCTTACTTTTAATGAATAATTGGTCTTATTTTAATGAATAACCCAAAATTTTAATGAGATGAATAATGGGCTAAATTTTTAATGAATAGTGAATACCAGACCCCCCCCCCCCCCCCCCCATCCAGACCCTCTTCAATTGTCAAAAGAGTGTTGAAAATGAACTTTATTTCCTTATTGAATGCCCCTTCTATGATGATCAAAGGAGAAAAATGTTGCACAAAGCACAGTTATCCAATACTGATTTTGTAGCATACAACTCTACAGAGAAACTAATGTTTTTGATGAACCATATAAATATGCAGCCTATCGTTGCCAGAACTATGCATGATATGTTCCAGAGGAGGAAAAATGTTATTTAAAAAATATCAAACTGTGATAATTTTATCTAGAATATATTCTTTTATATGACTAAGAAAAGGAAGAGAAAATGTTACATTTTCTCAATCTGTTTTTAGCCATTTTAAGTTTTTAAAGATTCATACCTGTGCTTAGTGCTGCATATAGTGATATACTACGCTTTTTATAAACTCTAAGATATAACTTTATACATTGTGCAAATATGTAGATATTTTTAAAGGTGTGTCTTGTAAGCTGGTAACCCCAGCTGAGTGTCTTAAACTTTTTTAGTTTATGTATATATCTGTATATAATTCCATGGTTCAGACATGTGACATGACAATAAAATTACTAACTTCTATAATATTGGGCACTGTGTGATGACCTGGTAGTTTTCAACTGTGAGCAGAGATCAAGCATTTGTCTTTTTCTATATACACAGCACCACAATGAGACTTATGAAAGAGAAGCAGGGAGGACTGATCCCTTCAGGCCTCAAGAGATGGCCACTCAAGCTCATCCAACATCTCGCTAACACTACTTGTGTTTCACTATTTCCTGCAAGTCCAGAATACCAAAATACATCTTTCCGACATTTAACATGTACATTTTTCGTTTGTGCATGCAAGAGATGGCCAAACACAAGTAGTGTCGGTGAGATGCTTGACGAGCTTGAGTAGCCATCTCTTAAGGCCCAAAGGGATGGGTCCTCCCTGCTTTTCTTTCATAAGATACATTCTGGTGCTGTGTCTATAGAAAAAGACAATTACCTGACCCCTGCATGCTCCCAGTTTGAAATCTACCAGGGCATCAGACAGTGCCCAATATTGTAGATACCAGATATACAGTGATGCCAGGGCCTTTTCAAGCTATTTTAGCTTAAATTGGGAAAAATATGCAGCATTTTGGGAAATTTTTAGAAGTGTTAAACAGTAAAAAAAAACACTTAACATGTGCATGATTTATTCAAGTGTATATGAGAGAGTTATATCATACATATCTCTTAAACAGTGCTACGTCACATTCAGCTCTGGATACCCGATACACTTTACACACTCGGAGAATACACAGGTAATTCTCTGTTATCCCTACGTATTTTGATGAATTTATAACTTGCAATATCTTTAAAGCTACTAAAAACATTGCGTTGAAATTTTCAGCATCGATTTGAAATAAGAGTTTCTTTTGATAAAGAAAGTGTTTATAAAATAATCAGGCATATTTAAGGACATATTATTGATTATAATTTTATGATTTTGAAAGCTTTTTAATAAGCTTCTGGCATTATTCTCACAGAGTATCTTAGCGGAGCTCTTCAGCGTGAAGTTACATCAAGCCTTAAATACTCGGATGATTTAAAGGTCTTGTGAACCTTCAAAAAAAAAATTTAATCTCCTATTGATTGAAAAGCCAGTAATGAGAGAAACATGTACATGTATAACACTTTGGTCTTGAGCAGCCAAGGCTGATACAATACTGCACATACACGCATTCTCACAAGAACATTTTGTAGGGCCTGACATGTTTTCAAAGGTTATCAGCAGACGACACTTGGACAGTAATTGTGAACATAAACTGGGAACTGAAAAAAAATTTAATGTTCACTTTCTTCTCGAGTAGCAAAGGCTCATGATAATACCCATTGCTATACAATAACACACACACAAAAAAAAAGCCAGCACGAAATTATACAGATCTGGGCGTTAAAATGTAATAACATTTTCCTCTCTGTTCCAGCGCGGGTTCATTTGAGACTACACAAGGTCGTGTGATTTTTCTGCTTGTTGCATTGCAACAGGTGAGCCTGCCCAGATTCACTAGATCATAAGTAAAATGAAGATGGAGAATCAGAAGAAGATATGGATACAACAAAATGGGGTCCCGACCCCCTAGAAAATCACAAGTTATATGGGTTTCTATGGGGAATAAGCAATTGGACCCCACCCCCCAATCCCCCTAGAACCTCGGAAAATGATAAGTCAACTGTTTTAGCCTTTTAGCTACATTTTGGACTGCAAATAATCACCATTATGAGATAATTTTGATCACACGGGTGCGTAAGAGAGAGAGTAAAAACTGGCAGACAAGCAGGTAGATTCACTTTGTTAGCTATAAAATTGCATAAACAAACGAAGAATGTTCATGTTAAATGTCGGAAAGATGTATTTTGAATGTATATCAAAGAAAACAAACGACTTTGACATGACTTTGGCTATGAAAGCCCATTTTCTCAAAATATTAACCCACGTTTAATGCTGATTCAATACGGCTGGACTATGCGTAGACGGCCAGTGATATGCTCATGCGCGAAAATGACGTCATTTTTGGAATTCCTAAAAGCTCCTATGGAATGCATTTAGCGTATTAAAACACATTGTATAGTTAAGCTCATTTTCGCAAAAAATACCAATTTAATAATGTTCCAATAAGGAAACAATTAAGTGCCACAATAAAGGAGGAGTCCATCATACTACACACGTTTGGACAAACCAGTAACTGAAGCTGTCTGGACGATAAAGTCACAATGCGCAGAGCAAATGCTCATTTCAAGTATTGGGTACAGCCCATAAAAAATTATATGAAAAGACATGCTGAAAATGTGTGCGAAATCAATTTCTTTCAACGCCGTTGCAGGCTGTACTCTGCACAATGGTGTTCTTTTTTTTAAAAAAAAAGGCACTGTCTCGGGGTCCGGTACCGGAACCCTAGACTACGGGGCTACGGGTCCGGTACCGGACACCGAGCCACGCCTATGAGGACTGCCTCGGGGTCCGGTAGTTTTTGAAACAACTACTCGGCACCTCTAGGGATACGGGAATGCGTGTCCGTACCTGCACGTATATGTAGTAACTGTTATTTTACCAACAAAAACTCGTGTAGAAGTTTAACTTTGCTTCGTTCGCCATCTTTGATCATCTGTATTTACTGTTACGCTATTCAAACAAGTATAAGCTTACGCAAAAGGTATAAGATTCTTAACGGACAAGAGTGGAATAAAAAATAGATATAGATCTAATTTGTCTTATTTTATTCCTTTTATTTTTATTTTTATTTTTCTTATCCTTATTTTTTCAATAAGGTCACGAATAAAGGTTTCTGGACATCTCGGTCCCTAACAATCTCGGCCCCTGACAAACTCGGCCCCTAACAAACTCGGCCCCCACAAACTCGGCCCCTAGCAAACTCGGCCCCTAACCAACTCGGCTCCTATATAATCTATATAATGTACAGTTTTTTTTGCACAGAACGCATTGTAACTGGTGTTGTAAGTGGCGCTATAGAAGCGACACCTTTATCACTGCCTTTTATATGCGAGCTGCGTTGGGTTTCGATAGTCTCGTGTGCTGCATCCATTATGTATTTCATTTCTTCCCACATAATTATCGTTCTGATATACATGATAATTCCTTTGCGAAACAGAAATGTTCTTTAAAGAAATCGAATTGTGTATAGGTAAACCTCGAAAAATTGAACTCCGATTTTTCGAAATACCCCTAATTCGAAATGAATTTCGAACACATTGGAATTAGAGAATATAGGGCCTATTTATGAATAATTTAAAATATTTTGTTTTGTGTGCGAATAAAGGTTGTTAATGTCAGGGGGAACTTACTATCCAACAGTGATTTGGCGTAGGGTTTGATGTCCTCTAATTGGTGTTTGTCTCAATGTTCTTATTAATTTATTGTTGTTATCTGTCTACTTGATTATTAACCTAAAGGTAAATACCAATTTGCCCTTTCATTGAAGTAAGCAAACGGTGATTGCAGGTGCATTGTTTATTGGCTTTCATACCGGCTAATTGGTCACATAACTATCTGTCTGTCCGCCCGTACATCCACCACAACCACCAGTGAAACGCATGGGCTGTTATTCAAAATAAAACAGCTTAAAATGTGGGCCTATTTTGGCCAGATATAACATGCTAGCACGGGAAGTTATTCACAGCGGTGAGACGGTTCTTTTGAGCACCCAAAAGCTTAAGACCAAATAAGCACACAAAATCAGACAACTGTCAAACACCAGCCAAACGCATGGGCCAATGGTGGCTCGACAATAGCATGCTGGCACAGGACGTTATTCACAACAAAACAGCTATATATGACTATTAAGCTCTACGAAATGTAGTCCTCAGAAATTTATGGTAGGGATCTAACATCAGTTGGGCGTATTCATGATGCGATGATCCAGAGGGGAGGGGGGAGGCAGGGGCTCCGGAGCCCCCTCCCCCTGAAAAACCCTAAGAAATATAGGGTTTCTTAGCAATACTGATCAGGATCCCCTGAAAAATTAAAAAGCTACTAAGCCAGCAATGTTGGGCCATCATTAGCACGCCAGCGAAACGCCATTTATGTTCTGCTAGATTATTCCAGTCCAGTCGTTGTAGCAAATGTGTGTGGATCCGGATTAAACTGCTCTCCTAAGAGCAGTCTGATCCAGGTCCACAATGTTTGTCTGTACGGAGAAATTAGCCATTGACGTAAGCATAAGTTGCATTTTCCTTACATAACGTCCCATATGTCGTCTACTAGTTCGTTATTGAAAGACGTCGTTGAAGCAACCAATATTGACCCAGATCTCATAGGAGCAGTCTGATCCTGGTCCCAAATGTTTGTTTGAAAGGGGATATTGGCCATTAACGTAAGCATATGTTGCATTTCATTGACATAGCGACCCATAAGCCGTCTTTATAGCAAACAGTGTGGACCCGTATCAAACTGCTATCCTAGGAGTGGCCTGAACCGGATTCGCAATGTTTGTTTGTCCGTAAGACGACTTTGTAGCAAACAGTTTGGACACAAATCTGACTGCTCTCCTAGGAACAGTCTGATCAGGGTCCACGGCGAAATTAGCCGTTGGCGTAAGCATTTACATGTAGCAGATAACTCCAGCAAACGTAAATTTTAGATGCATTTCCGCGTTTGAGTCGTCCAACCTATGTAGATCCATTTGTAACGTCTCTGTAGCAAATAGAGTGGACCGAGATCAGACTGTTATCATAGGAGCAGTCTGATCTTGTTCATCACTGTTTGTCATTATAGATGCATTTCCGCGATCGAGTCTTCAACCTTAGGAGATCCATTTGTAACGTCTCTCTAGCAAACAGTGTGGATCCAGATCAGACTGTTATCGTATGAGCAGTCCGATCTTGTTCAACACTGTTTGTATTTATGCTAAAAAGTCATGTCCTTTTTGATAATAAGGACAATATCAGTTGTTTAAAAAAAGACAAAAAAATAAAGACTCAGAGTCTTCTTATAAAGCTATGTACGAATGTCAAAAGATACCAGCGAGATCCACTGCCGTTTTCCCAGTAGTGAGTCTCTTTGAAAGCTATAGTTGAATAATTAATCTACACTACAGACTATGTAAGCTTATTTGACACTGCTCACTCATCTCACTAATCAGCTGCCAACGAGTAGTTTAATTGGTTCCTTTAATTGAAGATGAGAAGATAATTGATTTGTTACAGATGAGTTAAGTTCTTTTTTTATTTTACCGTTATTATTTGTATACCTTTTGTATAAGCTTAATTGTTTGAATAGTGTGACGCATGACAGTAAATACAGATTGGTTTTCCTTTGAGGATCAAAGATTGAGTTTTTGTTGGTAAAATAACTGTTACTACATATACGTGCAGGTACGGACCCGTATCCCTAGACTTGTCAGTAGTTGTTTCACAAACTACCGGACCCCGAGACAGTCCTCTTAGGCGTGGCTCGGGGTCCGGTACCGGACCCCTAGAATCAGTGTCTAGGGGTCCGGTACCGGACCCGTAGCTCCGTAGTCTAGAGGTCCGGTACCGGACCCGGAGACAGTGCCTTAAAAAAAGCTTAACTTGTTGCCAAAAAAATCTTTGGCCCTTTTCGGAGAATGTAATACTGTTAGGCGAGAAAATTGCCAAGGAAATAATCCCTATGTGTAAAGGCCCTCTTTTGCTTGGCAAACTAAGCCAATACCTTTGAATAAAGAGCCAAATATTATGAGAAAATCAACAGAACTTTTTACAAACTTTTCGCAATGTTTTTGTTTTACTGGTTACCAGCTTACTTCTTATCGATTTTAGGGTGCACACTATTCGGCGGGATCCACGCTTTAATTATCCGAGATCCATGGTGGGTGGTGTTGGTTCGACATTAATATCTCGATATCTACATATCAGATCTTTAAAACTTTGGTATCAGTTTAAAGGGGAGCAATTTATCTTTCATGTGATGCAAAGAAATTGCAAAAATTCGTATTTTTTATATGAATTTTTTACTCGCCAAAATTGCGGGATCCTCGAAAATACTGCTTTTACCATCCGGGACGCATGGGGGTGGAGTTGTTTCGACATAATTATCTCAAAATTTACATATCATATTTTTATAAACTTGGTAACATATTAAAGAGGAGTTATATATCTTTTAGATGATGTAAAGAAAATTAAAAGATTCGGAAATTAAGTATGTTTTTGTTACCTTAAAAATTTGCGGGATCCTCTAAATTTTGGTTAAAATTATGCGTTATGCATGGGGGTGATGTCCATTCGACATGGATATCTCAAAATATACACATTAGAATTTTATAAACTTGGTATCAGTTTAAAAAGGAGATAAATGTCTATAAGATGGTGTAAAGAAAATGCGAATATTCTTATTGGTTCTATGTCATTTTTACTCGCAAAAATTGCGGGATCCTCGAGATTTTGGGTTTAATTATGCGGGATGCATGTGGGGTGGTGTTGATTCGACTAGAATATCACACTATTTGCACATCAGATTTTTATAAATTTAGTATCAGCTTAAAGAGAAGTAATATATCTATTAGATAGACTAAGGGAAATGGGGAAATTACCGAATTATGATATGATTTATAACTTTCATATTTTGCGGGATCATCGATAATTTGGCAATTTTGCATTACACGTGTTTAATTGTTTCTAGATTTGTGCAATTTTCAGCGTCCCATTTTAGAAAAGACGAGACATATAAATTAACTTCCGTTAGCCAGAATTAACTTTGTACAGAAAGCTAATTCTGTTGCCCCCTGCTCACCACGGGGAGGTGGAAGTTTTGAGCAGGATGTTTTGGTTATTATTTCAAAGTGTTAGACTAATCTTTACACCGAAGTAAGAGTCAGGTCAGCTGCCAAGAAATTTGGTATAAAGTTACTCTTATCCTGATACTGTATAAAAGACAAATGTTTTTTGCAAGGACTGTTATCGAACAAGGCTTCGCTTTAAAAACTGATTACACAAAAAGAATGGCAGCTCTGCTGCCATCAAATTTGGTGTAAGGTTACTGATATCTGATACTATATAAAAGACAGTGTTTTTTTTTGTTTTGTTTGTTTTTTTTTTGCACGGACTTTTATAGATCAAGGTTTCGCTTTAAAACTGGTTACACAAAAAGAGTGGCAGCTCAGCTGCCATCAAATTTGGTTTAAAGTTACTGATACTATATAAAAGACAGTTAATTTTTTTTGCAAGGACTGTTATCGTTCAAGGTTTCGCTTTAAAACTGGTTACACAAAAAGAGTGGCAGCTCAGCTGCCATCAAATTTGGTTTAAAGTTAATCTAATCTGTTACATTGTTGATTTTTTTTACTCTGACTGTTTCAATCAGAACTGACGAACAGTAATAGATGGATCTATCGTGCGTCTCGTAGGGTAGGTTGTTCGTTCCAGCATGCAGGACAACGCCCTGAAAATAAAAAAAAAAAGAAAACCAGTATTAGTAAAAGGAATTTTAAGTTTTTTTATCTCTTCCGCGAGATTAATATCACATATACTAATGAGCAATATAAAGATATGTTCTGTTCTGTTCTTTGAGAAAGTGTGCGAATTTTTGCCTTATAGATAGATAGCTTTAGTCCAAAAGGCTATGAAGCCCATGAGGATACAAACAACATATACAATAAGATGACACTAACAAAGACAGTGAAAACAGTCTTAGTCATAATTAAACAACTGTGGATAGATATGATATTTGTTGCTTTGTCCTAATATTCTCAGTTTCGTGGAGAAGGTGTTTTAAAGTCCTAGTTCTGGTTGCAAGTTTGATATCTCAAAGAGAAGTCCAACAAGCAACCACAACAAGCTTCGATTAACAGTTGGCTGCAGCTTGGGTTGCCATTTGAGGCTGTGTATGATAGTAAAAATATTAACTTACAAACATTGTAGAAACCAGAACGGTTCCAGTCCAGGTAATATAACGTCCATGATATCATTCTATGGCTTATGTGACAAGTGAGTTGAATGTCAAAAAGAGTGAATTCAGGTAATTAAGCGTGTGCGCTTGTATCATCATGCAAGTGAAAATGAAACCTGAGCTTGCACTCATCCAGTTTGCAGTTTTCAATCACTGGGCTGTGACTTTGATTAATTACCAAGCTACATCGTACTTATTTTATTTCGGTAATTATCTCGGACCCAATATACAAACTGGGTCCGAGTAATTATATTGTCCAATATTGCTGGCTTCGGGAATTCCAAAGAAATAAACCCTTATAATATAAACATTGATAGTAAAAAAAGTTTGCACTTTTCAAATAGTACGATATGCATTGGAATAGGAATTTATCAAAGTATCACAAGGTAACAAAATATGATGATAAGTTAATAATATGCGTCACTTAAAATTCATCCCGCATAATTATACCCAAATTTTTAGGATCCCGCAAATTTTGACAGTAAATTATTCATATGAAAAGTCCGAATTTTTGCAATTTCTTAACATTTCTGAATAGGCTTATACCTCCTCTTTAAACTGATACCAAGTTTACAAAAATCTGATGTGTATGTATTGAGACATTCATGTCGAACCAACAACACCCCCCATGCGTACCGCACACAATTAACAAATTTTCGAGGATCCCGCAAATTTTGACAGTAAAATATTCATATTGAAATTCCGAATTTTTGCATTTTTTTAACATCACCGAATAGATGAATACCTCCTCTATGAAGTGATAACAAGTTTATAAAAATCTGATGTGTATATATTGAGATATCTATGTCGAACCAACAAGACCCCCATGCGTACCGCACAAAATTAACCAAATTTTCGAGGATCCCGCAAATTTTGAAAGACATAAAAACATACTAAAACTCCGAATTTTTCCAATTTCTTTACATCATCTGAAAGATAAATACCTCCTCTTTAAACTGTTACCAAGATTATAAACATGTGATGTGAAGATATTGAGATAACTATGTCGAACCAACATCACCCCCATGAGTCCCGGATGATAAAAGCAGTATTTTCGAGGATCCCGCAAATTTTGAAAGTCATAAAAACATATTAAAATTCCGAATTTATGCAATTTCTTTACATCATCTGTAAGATAAATACCTCCTCTTTGAACTGATACCAAATTTATAAAAATCTGATGTGTACCTATTGAGATATTCATGTCGAACCAACACCACCCACCATGGATCCCGGATAATTTAATATAGGATCCCACCGAATAGTGTAGGCCCGATTTTAGATCTTTTCGACTGAGCTGGAATCCAGCTCGCTTCTGCGTTCGGATCTTCTCGGCGTAGACTTGCGGGCGTAGATCTTCAATGGGGACATCTATGGGTTGTTTAACACTTAAAGCACCAAGAAAAAAATGCACCTGAAATTTCAAATATCGTCTGCTGCAAATAATTGCCTAACATTACTGACAAATTCAGTATAATATGGATTGGGGTCAACACATTTCAGAAATTTCTTCCAAAGCAACTAAGACACTTGGTTTCCTTCGCAGGAATTTGGCTTTTGCACCTCGGAGTACTAAGGAAGTTGCATACAAAACTTTGGTTCGGCCTAAACTAGAGTATGCAGCACCCATTTGGAGCCCTTACTCAAAACTTCAGATTAATCAGGTAGAGAAAGTTCAGAGGACAGAAGCCCGTTGGACCTGCAGGAGATGGCGTAACACAAGTAGTGTCGGGGAGATGCTTGATGAGCTTGAGTATCCATCTCTTGAGGCCCGTAGGGATCGGTCCTCCCTGCTTCTCTTTCATAAGATAAATTCTGGTGCTGTGCCTATAGAAAAAAGACAAGTACCTGACCCCTGCTCGCAGTTTGAAATCTACCAGGTCATCACACAGTGCCCAATATTGTAGATACCAGGCATACAGTGATGCCATGAAGAACTATTTTTTCCCCCGGACTATTCCACAGTGGAATAGTCTTTCTCCTTCGTTGGTCAATTCCCAGACTGCTGAGGCGTTTAGGGCACTCCTCATTTAGTTAAAAACACAGCCGAAAGTTTTTTTTTGTTTGTTTTTGTTTTTTCTTCAAAATTCAAAAATCGCACTCCCTGGCGTAATGATCATAATTTGATCGTGCCAGTATTTAAAGAAAGAAAAGAAAGAAAGTATATAAGCAAACAGCCAGGGGCGTGCCTACGTGTACGCAAATACGCATATGCGTACAACTTGACGCAGCATGAACAGGTGTTTTAGTTACAGTAAAAGCTGTCTTAACTTGACGGCCACTAAAAGATAGACCAAAAACCGAAAAATGGTAATGACAAATGGTAGCTTAATGAAGGTCGAAAGTATTGTAGAATGCTCCAAGGGGCAATTAAGAAAACGAGATAAAATTAACAAAATTGCAATACTTTTGACCTGCATTAAGAGATAATCGGTCTTAAAGTGGCCGCTTTTACAGTATGTAATTTGGTTTTTGAAGAAAATTGCAACTAATAGTGTTTAGTGTTTAGTTGTGTGTCTTAAAGGCTCATTTTTAGCCCTGTGGAATGCCCTAAAACCATTTTCTGCCACAGGGTTTCACCCCTGGCCCCATACAGTTGGGAGTACCCCAGACCCCCACAAGAGTGCGTACTCTATAAAATGCTCCAGGAACGCGCTTGACAGCATGGACACAGCAGTCTGATCTGGGTCCACACTGTTTGCCATAGAGGCCTCTTAAACATTTCAGCAGACGAGAAAAGCAGACGACTTTTGTTATGATTGACGAATTAAGGGTTAAACAGTGGCGGATCCAGGGGAGGTTCAGGCGGTTCCCTTTCCCTTGAACCCCCTACCCGCCATCATTTATAGATATCCCATGAAAACGAAAATATAAGTTGGTCTTGTGGAGACCAAATTATTTCATTTATGGGATAATTAAGAAAATGAGATAAAATTAACAAAGCGAACCCCAAGGTGTGTGTGTGGGGGGGGGGGGGAGGGGGGGGGGGTCTCATTTTTTCTTCATACATAGGCTCCAGCATCTACCATTCACCAAAAAAAAAAATTGTATTTTCAAGTAGCCCAAAAAATTTAGCAACCCCCCACAAAAATATCCCCCATATTCTTGACCTTAAGAAAAGACCCTAAAATGCATAGAAATGACCCCTAAAATAGTCCAATTTTGTGATGACCCCAAAAAAATATCCACAAAATCTTCATACCCCAAAAAATATTCATTTCTCTGACCCCCCCCCCCCCCCCAAAGTATTGAAATTCAAAATTTTGAACGAAAAAATTGGCCCAAGCCTATGTATGTATGAAAATATCAAATATCAGAGTATCCCCCACCCCCCCCCCCCCCCACTATGGGCGTGAAACCGCCCCCTCCCCTGTATACATCTGAACCGCCTTTTCAGAAATCCTGGATCCGCCCCTGATTTAAACCATGCTAACACAATAAAATGTATGGTTATACATCATCAGACATTCGCTTTCCAGCTTCCATATCGCTTACTTAAGATGCACAGATCCAGAGGGGGAACAGGGGGTCCAGACTTCCCACCCTCCCGAAAATTACAAAGTTATAGGGTTCCTTAGCAATATAAAGCTACCAAGCCAGTATTAAATGTTGTTGGGCCATCATCTGACTGCAAGCTAAATGCCATTTAAATAATGTTTCGCTGGCGAGCCATCATTTTAGTGGTATTTTGACCCTCTCTCCCCTCATCAGCCAAAAAAAAAAAAAAAAACGTTGCTGCAGCAGACGACATTTTAAGATGTATTTTGTCATCGCTTTAAGGGTTGATAAATTATCAGGTAAAATTAACAAACAGAACCCCCTTTGTAAATTGGAACCCCCTATCAAGAAATCCTGCATCTGCCCCTGTAGTAGGAAACAACCATCTTACCATTGTTGCCTTTTCCTTTTGAACATATAACAAAACATGGCGTCATGGTCTAGGGGCCAAACTGATATATATGGGCTATTTTGCGAGTTTGTTGCACCCCCCCCCCCCCCCCCCCCCCCAGGAAGAAAAACTTGGTTACTATTTTCAGTTGGGGACATGTCTTGGGGCCTTAGAAACCCATGTTTTACTAAGTTTTCTGTGGTCAACTTTCTGTAAATGGCCTGTAATCAACGTTACCCTACTAACATTGAAAATAGTAGTACTCAAAATACAAGACTAAAAGGATATTTTACAAAAGTATCAATGAAATTATTTGAACTTTTAATGGTTGATCGTGTCATAAACATCAATTGCAGACATCGGTAAGATGTGTTTCTGCTCATCAGTGTTACGTACGTTACATTTTATACAAAATTGCAGATAATGACATTAGAGATTGCATATAAAAGTAAGTAAGGTTGCAAAGATCAGGAATCGATACAATCAAGTACCACACCTGACCCAGGATACCAATGGGAAAGTGACAAACTCACAGAAGACACCACAAACGAGAGCCAAGAGGTCAGCCCTTTCCCCAGCAGGTGACCACGAAGCACATATAAACAGACGCGCACAAAACATAGCAAACACAAGACAGAACAAAAACATAAAAGATCCACAAAAGAAGTACCGCCTTGGAACGGTCAGTAAAATATTTTACTGGAGGGCTTAAACCGGTTTAACGGCGCCAACCTCACCCTTCATTCAGATGTGGATCAAGACACATAGATATTTGGTTTGCATGAAAGACCCCTAACTTATCAATGCATCATCTCCTAAAACATATAAATCAAGATATAACAAGGAGATAAAGCAAGGATAAGGACTCAACAGTAAATTAAACTGAATACCAGAGCAAAAGAAATCCAACAGGTAAACCCCGGAGGGCCCGACAAACAGCCAAAGCATCAGGCCCCTACCATCTCATCAATAGATAAGTCTTTAAGTCGGAACCATCATAGAGTCTGAAGTCCGACCCACCGGCGTCCAATTAAAGAGGAAAGCAAAGTTGCCAACTGTGATTGGGTTGACTACCAAGCATGCAGTCTGTTGCAATACATTAATGTTATAGCCAATCTTTTTATAATGGGAAATTATTTTAATGAACTGCGTTGAAAAATTATTAGAGCCAACAATCTTCTTCAACTTATACACCAAGTCACCATAGAAATCAGGTTCCGAAAGTCCTTGGCGCAAGAGAGATTTAAGTCCAACTTGGAATTTAGAAATCAAATCAAAGTATCGTCTATAAAATTTTGAAAATGTTTTGCGAAGTTTATGATACCGATAGCCCTGTTTAAGAAGTTTCTGAGTTAACAATTTATTGCGAGTGTTGAAGTCAGTAACATAGCTAGATGCTCTAGCAAAACGAATGAGTTGAGAGATATAGACTCCATAGGATGTAGAACGAGGAACATCACCATCTAAAAATGGGAAATTGACAATTTCAAAATCAAAGTCGTCACGTTTATCATAAATTTTGGTAGAAACAATACCATTAGAAATTGACAAATGCAAGTCTAAAAATGCGGCTTCGGTATCAGAGGCATTGGCTTTATTAAGTTGGAGCTCTGAAGGGTATATTTGACTAACCATATTTTCAAAATAAACATTATTAATATTTAAAATATCGTCCAAATATCTGGAAGTAGTGTTAAATGCATCAATAACATCAGCCTGCTTATCATCAGAAAGAGACATCATAAAGTCCCTTTCATAACAAAACAGGAATAAATCTGCAACCAGGGGAGCACAATTAGTGCCCATAGGAATCCCAACTACTTGTCTATAGAGCTAGGTGCCAAATCGAATAAAAATGTTGTCCAACAAAAAGGTCAGCGCATCACATACATTTTGACACGACCATGCATGATTTTTTTAGGTTTTTCTGAAGTAAAAAATGCATTTCTGTCACTACATGCAAGGTAAGGAGAGCCTTCTCTCTGGAAGGTTCTTTCAATAAGATCAATAAGTTTATCTTTAATTAAATTATGAGGTAAAGTAGTGTAAAGAGTAGAAAAATCATAAGTAGACAAACTGGTCGCATTGAAATCTCTAGCTTTAAGTTTATCTAAAATTTCACCTGAATTTTTAATCGACCAAAATAGGTTTTTACCGGATCTTTTATATACTTTTTCACAATATTTGATAACATGTTTTTTAACAGCTGTAAGACACGAGGTTAACAATTTAGAAAGTTCTGTTGTCGTACAAGAACTAGAATTTGCAATAAATCTTGCTTTATAGGGTTTTTATGGAGTTTAGGTAACCAGTACAACGTAGGAACTTTGTCTTGATTTTCTTTAGCTTTGACACCAAAATGTAGGGCTGTATGACAACCATGCCCATCAACAATTACCCTTTCACTTAAAGAAGGCTGCAGTTTATAGGCATTAGTGTCAACAAGCTCACGCTTAAGAGTATTAATATAATACAATCGTCATACAACTACAACATTGTTAGCAGCTTTATCTGCCGGAACCAAAACATAGTTCATATGAAAATCCTGGATACCTCGTTTAAGATGACGGAAAGAAGATTTAGGTTTAGGGGGCAAAAGATGTGTATTACAAGAGTAAAATGAAATACGAGTATCAATAATTTTAAAAATGTTAATCTTCCATTCCTTCAAAGCATCAGGTTCATCATTTTCCAGTTTGCACCATCGATTACTGAAGTCATTTAAAGAAGCAGCGATCTCTCTACGACATTTAGAGAAATCAATATTAGAGGGAAATCTATATTTAGGACCTTTAGAAATGATATTGCGAACTCTAGCGTCAGGAATGACATTTAGATTACCTGTAATAACATGCCCTGCAGAGGGATATAAATAATTTGAATTTTTACAATCTCAGGAGGCAGGAGTATTGGAATCTATATCTAAATCATTTACAATTTTATTAAAGTTAAATATCGTAGACCTTATTGGTTTGTTATATTTATAACAAATGATAGGAGTTTCAGAATTATTAAAGTAATTTGGAATAGATGAAATCACTAAATTATCCTTGAAGATACTATGTAAATCAATAAACTCAATACCTTTGTTAATGAATGGAATTTTGATAAAATGTCGTTTATGGTTGACCTCAGAATCGATATAAGGACTAAGGAAATGTTGAACATAACACCTTGTAAGGAGTGCTGCTTTATATAATTTATTTGCTCTATCATAAAGTTTATTAGCCTCTAACTCTAAATTGCGTAAAACTGAGATAGGCAAGGAACTTAAAAATGAAAATAAGCCATGTCGACCATGATTAGTTAAAGCCAAAGAAAGATCCTTTAGAGAAGTATTTAAGCGTTTTTCAGTACAAATTTTGCGCTTAATGTTGCCATTTTTACGTTTACCATGAGATCTACTTTTACGTTTTTTACATTCCAAAACAGAAAAAACATCAAAATCTGGCATTTTAGAAATGTTGCCTTCATGGTATATATTATCATTAAAGCCTAAAGGAAAAGGTGATTGCAAAAATTTAATCCATTTAAGTTCAGTTTCATGTCTCTCCATATTTTTTAATCTAGTTGATGAATTAGGATCATATATAATTTTTTCAACAGGCTGAATTACAATTTTACTAGGTGAATGACCATTATTTTTGAAATGGCGATAAAGAAATGTGTCAAATTTTTTAGGCTTTTTCATTTTACGAAAGTGCTCACGAAACCTAGTCTTGAGGGATCGGCCAGTTTGTCCAACATATTGCATTCCACAGTTAGTTTCAGTTCAAGTTATAACATAAATCAGATCCGATGAAGTTCAGTCCAAATCATTATTATTAATTATGGAGAATTTTCTTCCATTTACAGAAGATGTAATGGTAGTTTTAGTACATAAATGTGCGCAACAGACACACCTCTTGGCATTGCACTTAGAAACATTAGGATACATTCCGCGTCTTTTGAATGCATTAAATGGTTTAGTATACTTCCTGATAATAGGTGACCCAAGAGGAGATAACCTAATGGTAGGAAGCATATCCCGAAAATTGTTAACTGAACTAGGAATACAAACAGAGGACGCCGAATGTAAACTAATGGGAGATAAATGTAATTTTGTTATTTTCGTTCTTATCATTAAAAGTTGTTTGGGTAAGTACCATCCCAAGACAAGCAATCAACACACCGGTTATTAAAATGACAAGCCAGTATAATATGAGTCCTTAAAAGCAAAGGAATGTATAACAAATGCAAGCGATAATCCAAATGGCTAATACAAGTCCACAGGTATATAGAAAGCAGAAGTTATACAACGGGGTATGAAAATCGGTCATCTTGTGATCTTAAATGCGGTACAAGACATAGAGGATATCCAGGGACAGGAATAATGGAAGGAGATTGTACACACAATCCTGAGGATTGGAAAAATAAGAGCATTAAATGAAAGTGCGGGGAGACTTTTTAGTGCCGCCACGCAGCACAGACAAAACAACTCTGATAATCAAAGTAAGTAAGGTTGCAAAGATCAGGAATCGATACAATCAAGTACCACACCTGACCCAGGATACCAATGGGAAAGTGACAAACTCACAGAAGACACCACAAACGAGAGCCAAGAGGTCAGCCCTTTCCCCAGCAGGTGACCACGAAGCACATATAAACAGATGCGCACAAAACATAGACTGAATCATGTTCCCCAACCCCAGGAAAAAAATCTTGGTTACTATTTTCAGTCTGAGACATGTCCTGGGGCCTTAGAAACCCATGTTTTTTCTAAGTTTTCATTGGTCAGTCGTCTGTAAAAGGCCTGTAATCAATGTTACCCTTATAACATTAAAAATGCAAACAAAAAAGACAAGACCAATAGGATATTTTCCAGTAGTATTAATGAAATTATTTGAGCTTTGCACGTTTCAGATAGACATAAATATCAATTGCAAACATCTGTGATGTGTACTTCTGCTCTCCAGAGTTACTTATGTTACATTTTTTTATGAAAATGCAGATAATAACTTAAAAGATTGCATATCAGAATAAACCATGTTCCACAACCATAAATGTGTAATAAAGATTTTGATTCTAATGATGCATTTTCATTTTCACGTATTTGAAGCAATTCATAAATTGCAACTGGCAATAAAGTGTAGTAAAATAAATATTTTAAGATGCTTATAAGCTTTTCACTTCTACTGGCGTACATATTTTATTTTCATCCATTTACATTGCACTGGGATGGGCACTGTCTTCTTTCATCTCTTTCACAATGAAATTAAATAGCGACTAAACAAACAGGTTTAACTACCATGGATATTTAATTTCTGTCAATATATAAATAAGGTAACATAGGTAACAAAATGGTGTTTGCATATATGGATAAAGATAATAGAATATGTGGAGAATAGACTAAAAAAATTTCCTTTGCCCGACTACACACAAGGTAAAATTTAAGTCTTCTCTCAACATGTTTTGATAACTTCAATTACAGACAAATTATTCTAAATAAACACTAATATAAGAGTTTTGTATGTTTGGTTCTGTTACTTTGATATTGCTATTTGCATTTTTGTCAATGGTTCATGGCAGTATGTATGATATTTACTTCATGATTCAAATATTTGACTGAAGATACCGTACATCAATTAAAAATCAAAAGTAAAAATATCAAAGCACTATTCCCTGCTTCTGGTGGCAGGGCAGAGATGATAGTGTGCGGTGCCTTCCAGAGCAGGGGCTTTCTGTTGATTTTATACAGAGAAAGACAAATCTTAAAACTAATAAAGTTCTGGTTAAGCCTTCTTTTAACAAGAGCCAATGGGTAAAAGATTGGTCAGATTTGACGATTAGCTGTTTTATAAGTTACCCTTTACACTAGATGTATATGTAAGGTAAGTCCACAACATATGTAACAGCACACTGCCATTATTTTAGCTTAAATATTTTTTCCTGCAACTTCTGGCTCTTTTTGCCATTTTATCAGGCTTTAAAAATATGTTTCCTTAAAAGTGAGTATGACCAGGAAATGTCACAATCGCAGACTGCAGACTAACCAACGGTACTGTGAAGAAGAGACACAGAACATTTTAGGTCTTGTCTGCATTTTGCTATACATGTAATCTAAAATTTCTAACTCATATTTTAAAGACTGCAAACATAATATCAACCAAAGTATTTATCAGAACAGAAGTAGCATGGTTTATACCCGAATGTACCTGATGTTTTGTAGATCTAGCCTAAACAGGTTTTCTTGTATGCTTAATGCATTTAATTTTTACTGTTTGCAATTACATTTTGAAAACAAATAACAACACTGTTTCATCTGTCACAATTGCAATCTTCTCTACTTTTGTTAAGCACAATTATTTTATATCGTATTGTAATGCTTACTATTTTATTATATCATACAGCAATTTTGAAAGAAATTATTTTGTTTGTTAATTAAGAAAAGTTAAGGTAAAGCCATACTCATAGACTGAAAAACATCGTATGTGATAACACTAATTACAAAGCTATAAAGATATTTCATGGTAACATTTATTACAAATCTTTTGTCAGTTATTGAATCTTTTTGAAAGTCTATTTTCAGGAGTTACAATTTGAATCATAAACATGACACAACAAAATTAAA
Organism: Loripinus fragilis; assembly: GCA_964019695.1. Classification (NCBI taxonomy): domain Eukaryota; kingdom Metazoa; phylum Mollusca; class Bivalvia; order Lucinida; family Lucinidae; genus Loripinus; species Loripinus fragilis. The sequence goes on from OZ026519.1 coordinate 688,790, forward strand.
GAAACATGGTTTGAATCTCTGCAGCTCACAGATTAAGTTGTCAAATGATTTTCAGTTGAAAAAAGGTGTCACAACTAACACGCAGCAATTGGCTTTCTTAAATTGTTAATAATGTAGTTTTGTGTTGTTGTTTTTGCACTGTCGGAGTTATTTGTAACAATTATACATATTTTAACATGATATATGAAATAAAAAGTATGACACTTATGGTCAGTTTGTTGGTTTCAAAGATTTACTGAATTAGGCTTATTGCATGCAGAGCCATCCTAAATAGTGAATAATACTGTGGATAACAGCTTGTAGACAGCAGTTTAGTCATAAACTGACTCATTCTTGTACCCATTTGTTAATACTAACATTGTTTGAGGGCTGTCTTGTCTACAGTGAAAGGAAATCATTTCCATTTAATTTTAAGTGTAGTGCCATATTAAGATTACAAATATTTAGTATTGTATGTTGCCAGTTACAAGTGCTAGCTAATCTCGTATATTGCACTGGTTAATACATGTAATATGATACTCACTGTTATATAAAGACAAACCTTATATGCAACAAATCACTGTTTCGGCAAAATGATATGGTTGAAAAAAAAAACAGATTCATTATGTTTTAGGATGGCGAGCATCCCAACTAAGGGATTGTTTTCAACATCTTGAACATCAGAAATATTAAAACAATTATGTTTGTAAATTTGTATTAGATATATCTTTCGTGATGTAATTCTCAGCATGCGTAGCATGTTTACATTGTTGAATAACCTTATTAAGAGCCTTTGTCACAGAAAGACCAACCAAGACACATTTACCCTAATAGGATATTTTCCAATAGTATCAATGGACTTATTTGAGCTGTAAATGTTTGACCTAGACATAAACACTAATTGCAGACATCCGTGAGAAAGGTTTCTGCTCGTCAGCGTTACGTATGTTACGTATGTTACATTTTATACAAAATTGCAGATAATGACTTTTTAATTGCATATCAGAATAAACATGTTCAACAACCTTAATTTTATAATGTTGGTCTCTATTATAATGGTAAATTACCATTTTAAAATATTTGCAGCTGTTTATAACTAGTAACTGTAGTGAAATAAATATTTAAATACGCTTATTAGCACGTAACTTGTACTGGCATACTTTCTATCCTGATTATATATGGTAAGGTAATTTACAGGCATATTATGAGTTTGACAACAGCAAACTTAATAAAACATTCAGTCTAAAATTTGAATCATGAAGTAGATGTTATGTTTATTGTTATGAACCATTGGTAAAAAATCTGCAAACTGTCATATCAAAGTAACAGAATCAATCAAAATTGCAAAACTCTCTTATTTTATTGTTTATTTAGAATAATTTGACTATGATTGAAGTTATTTAAAAAAAAGATAGAGAGGAGACTCAAATATAACCTTGTCGACAGGCTATGTCATCAGGCTAAGGAAGAATTTGAGTCTACTTTCCACACTTTAGTGTTTTATCTATTTATGCAGAAGACAGTACTGTTACCTACGTTACCTTTTATATATAAACAGCAACAAACTTTTCATCGTCGTTGACTCTGTGTATTCAATTATTATTTTATTTAACTGTGACAGAGATGAAAGAAGACATTGCACATTCCAATGCAATGTAAATCAGGTCAGATGGAAAATATGTACGCCAGTAGAAGTAACGTGCTATTAAGCATATTTAAATGTTTCTTTTGCTACCTCTATCGCCAGTTACAAGTTATAGGTAGCTTTTATATGTAAGAATGGACATTCATCATTTTGAATAGAGATCTTTATCACATATTTAAGGTTGGGGAACATGGTTTATTCTAATATGTAATCTCTAAAGTCATAATATGCAATTTCATAAAAAATGTAACATAAGTAACTCTGACCAGCAGAAATACACTCCACAGGTGTCTCAAATTGGTGTTTAAGTCTAGCTCAAACATGTAAAGCTCAAATAATTTCATTAATACTTTGGGAAATATCCTATTATTCTTATATTTTGCGTTGCTATTTTTAAAGTCAGTAGGGTAACATTGATTACAGGCCATTTACAGACAATTGACCGAAGAAATCTTAGTAAAGCATGGGTTTATAAGGCCACAAGACATGTCCCTGACTGAAAATAGTAACCAAGTGTTTCCTCCTGCGGTTAGGGAACATGGTTCATTCTCATATGCAATCTATAAAGTCATTATCTGCAATTTCGTATAAAATGTAACATACGTCACGCTGTTGAGTGAATACATATCTCACAGATGTCTGCAATTGAAGTTTATGACTAGATCAAACGTTAAAAGTTCAAATAATTTCATTGATACTTTTGTAAAATATTTTATTACTCTTGTATTTTGTATACTACCATTTTCTATGTTAGTAGGGTAACGTTGGTTACAGGCCATTTACAGAAAACTGACCAGAGAAAACTTAGTAAAACATGGGTTTCCAAGGCCCCAAGACTTGTCCCTGACTGAAAATAGTAACCAAGTTTTTCTTCTTGGGGGGTGCAACAGAACTCAAAATTTGAGATTTGGCCCCTACACTATCAGAAGTCATCATTTGGATATAATTACAAAGATTAATTAAAATGGAGAACTTTCGTTATTTTTAGAATTCTTTTGGTCAATTAACTTTGTACATTATCGAGTGAAAATGGAGTTAGCAAGAGTACCTACACCAAGCATGGACTGGAGAAACATGAATCTGCTTGAAACTGACATTGCATACAGGAGAAGGATGTTGCGGTGCCACGGGGTTGTCTGCAGTTTGTGATTGTGGTCATACTCACTATGTTTGCATACAGGAGAAGGATGTTGCAGAAATATGCAATGCATTTCAGTGATGTTGTCAGGATAATCTGAGCTGAGAATATGCAGTTGTGTCATTTTGGAATTTTGGAATTTTTATGTAAGTTATATGTTTGTTTCTATAAATAGAACTTATTCACAGGGAGATAGTTCGTTTGAAATTTTAGTTTTCGTATTTGATTTTATATGCTATCTGATTGTTTGTTTTAAAGTATTTAAAGGTGATCTTTGTTGGAATCAATAGTAGATGAATCCTTATGTGGAGCAAATATAGCGTTTATAGATTTGCTCAGGGATACAGCTGAGCTACGTTCCTAGTACGGAGGCAGCAACGGGTTTCAAACCAAGGTTTGGAACGAGCATCAAGTTAGGGTTAGACTTGGAATTGCTCAGCACTATTGTAAAGCTGAGGCACCTCAAGCCATCTTGCTGGATTGGGACCATAGTTGATTTCTGTTTTGTTTGGTTCCATGCCGAGAATTTGTGCTGATCATTTATGATCATATAGCTCATGTTATGAGCATTTTGTCTGAACATATCACTAACGTTTATTGGCTTATCATCCTGGGAAAATCATAGGTTCATAGTTTATATGCTTAACTGTTGCTGTCCAGTGCGTAAGACATTGTCGCTTCATAGCACACCCGTTTCAAACATTGTTCAGGCGTCATTGGGCTCTACTAACAAGGTTATAGCCCGACCTCACCACGTACCTGACACATTTGCAGCCCAAAGCTAATACAGTGTTTGTCAGATACAAGTTTAATAACGAGAGATACAGGCAGCGGAACAGTTCATCACATGTTAAAAGGTACTTTCAAAGGACTGTTCTTTTGATGCATCATTTGCAGATGATGTTGTCACAGGGTGCAGAAAATCCCCAACCACATTGATCAGAATGTCTTTGATGACCAGGATCACTATATGCTATTGGCCTTCACCACCACTATTACATCTGGAGGCTCTGGGATTTCCATCATTGGTACCCGGTGGACCACACTTGGTACCAGGATCATGTTGGTTACAGTTAATCTATAACCGTTTGCATGACCATTTGCCGCCAAAAGACGTTGGCACAGAAACAGAAATAACCTTCTTCATAGAGTATTCGATAGCCATAATCATCACATCAATGATTACAGTGCATATAAGCTCCAACAGTGATATAGCTTCAGCGTAGGCACTCTGTAAGACCTTCGGTGTCAGACAAAGTACATAAGACTTAATAAAATGTCAAACATGTATATTTCAATAAAAGTTCATCAAAATTTATTTATTCACCACATGTGGAATTCATAATATCATATATCTTAGAAAGAAAGGCGACAAAGATCAGGAATTGATACAATCAAGTACAACACCTGACCCAGGATACCACATGGGAAAGTGACAAAAACACAATAAAACATCACAAACAAGAGCGAAGAGGCCCCCCTTTTCCCAGCAGGTGACCACAAGGCAGCAATGAACAGACGCGAAAGCATGAAAAACACAAGACATAAATAACACAAATGATTCACAATAGAAGTACCGCCTTGGAACGGTCAGTAAAAATATTTTACTGGAGGGCTTAAAACGCTTTCATGGCGCCAACCTCACCCTTAGTTCAGATGTGGATCAAAACACATAGATGTTTGGTTTGCATGAAAGGCCCCTAACTTATTCATGCATCATCTCCTAGAACATATAGATCAAGGTATAAAAAAGGAGATAAAGCAAAGATAAGGACTCAACAGTACATATGCTTTCTATGTAGAAATCTCCGAGACTGCACACCACATGTAAATGTCTCTACATAAAAAATAATGGTATGCCCTATGATGGAGTATGCGTCACGTCACCTGTCTGGGACCCTCGCCAGCAAGGGAACATCAAAGCATTGAAACAGGACCAAAGATGCGTGGCTAGATATGTCTTCATTATTTCACAACACGAACCCCAGGATATGTCACAAAGATGCTTGACGACCTCAGCGCCACTTGAAGTAAGAAGAAGACATGACAGGCTCAGCATGCTCTACAGAATGCAGCATAACTTGGTAGATATACCTGCCAGCAGATACCTGAGCCTAGGCGATGGCCGCACCAGAGGGACAGTCAACTTTTTCAGGAGAGAATCAATGACACAAACTATTCAAACTCCTTCTTCCCAAGGACAGCCAGAGAGTGGAACAACCTTCCTTCCAGAGTTATGTCTGCAGCCTCCCTGGAAGAATTCAGGTCATCCCTCAGGGTGTGACCTGCTCCATTACTTACATTAGAGAAGTCACTGTACATAGTTTTAACCAGTTTTATCAACCTGTACATTATCTTTTGGGCGTGCTGAAGCCATCACACTAGCTTGCCCCACAGAGCTAATTACGGTCTTTACCAGGAAGAAGACTATGTAATCACAGAACGCGAAACAGAAAGTATACTAAACAGTCAGATTATTCATGGAAATAGCAAATCACAAGAATATGACATATTGTCTTGTTGATCAATGGAATCCCGAAAAAAAAGGGTCAAAGGTAAAACTATAAGGCTATGCCTGAAAAAATATGTTTTAATATTTGTAATATTTTAGGACCAATAACATCTTCTTACGGATCTTTTTTTCATAAAGTTGATGTATTTTAAAACGGTTGAAAACTCAAACCAAACAAGAATAATTTCATATATTTGAAACAATTATACAAGAAGAATAATATAACGTTTTGTAGAGCATACACTAGTTGCTATAGACAAATAATAAAAACAGAAAACATCGGAATAATATGCATGATTTATTATAATTTATTCAGCTAAAAATAGGTGAGGTCGCTGACAACCGGTTGTCACCAGACTTTCAGTTAGATTTCCAAGAAAACATGCTTAGTACACAGTAGTATAGGGAAAAAATACAGCTGGTTGTCAGCAGTCTTTTTGCTGGTGGCAACTGGTTGTCATTAGATTTAAAAGTCTGGTGACAACCGGTTGTAAGCAGGCACTTACAAAAATTAACTGCAACAATCTTTTATATCTAGAACAGATATGTACCTTCGATTTTTATAGAAATTTATAATTATTTGAAAAGCATTTTATGTTGCGGTGTTTATGTTCTTGTTCACCACCCCTCTCAAATGAGTACATCCCTGTTCACTGAACTCTTTGGGTTTTCTAATGTCCGTACGTGGGCGTAGACAATTGTGGAAAAACGTCTGTTCAGAAAGCAACAATGTTTTGTTTGATTCCAGTCCTGTCAAGAAATGTTCGTGCAACAATAAAAGAACAAGCTGAAATATAACTTTGCGTTTCCCGCTAACAATTCTACAATAAAAAAAGGCAAGTGAGTGTAATCAGAAAATACCACGATGACACATTGCAGACAAACGCACGGCACCGTGAGGAAGAGCCACAGACCACTAACAGACACAATATATCAGGGAGACAAAGTAAAACAACCCATGTGCTGATCCAGAGGGGGGACAGGGGGCCGGACCCCCTGAAAAGTCACAAAAATATAGGGTTTCTTGGCAATACTTGTCCGGATTCCCTTAAAAATCACAAAGCTATCAAGCCAGCATTCAATGTAGGGCCATCATCGGCATGCCAGCGAAACTCCATTTAAATGGTGTTTCGCTGGCGGGCAGATGATTGCCCGCTAATAGTGGAATTTTGATCATTCCTCCCCTCATCATACTTAAAAAACGTTGTCAAAGTTGGACCCCCTCTGTCAAAACTTTCTGGATCCGAGCATGCAACCAGCTCTCACTTCTCCATCAAGGTGATTGCAACACTATACTTCCACAAAACGCTTTGATGCATGCATTGAATGAATCGAGGGTCATTACTTAGAGTATAGAAGGATACAACGTACTGAATAACAAACAAGGACTTAACACAGAACCCCACAAACAATGGGGACAACAATAAACAATGAATCAACAACTACAACAACAACAGAATCGACGCCTTAGAACGGATAGCAGCCTAAGCCACTGGGGGGCATAAATGCATTTTACTGGTAACAAACCTTCACCCTAAATTCTGTTGTTGATAAAGCACAATCAAAGCACTGAGAGTACTGATGGGGACGGCTGTATTTATGCGTGCAAGTCTTCAAATAGGGAGATTTTTAGTTTGATGCCTTTTGTACAACCTGCGATTTAGCTAACAAGAATGGTTGACTAAAACCTTACAACAAAAAAGCCAAACAAGGACCAAGAAAAAAAAGGAAGAAACAATAAACAATTAATCAACATCAAAACCACTTCCTTAGAACTGGCAGCATCAGAATTTGAAACCACTTGGTTCCTATATAAATTTTCATTTCTTATTAGTATCTACATCACACGGAATTAAATATGAATTGATGTACTGCCATATAACGGACACGGTAAACAGTTTAACTATAGACTATTAATGGTTATGCATACGTATCTACAATATAAGAGTATACTTAATTGCTGAAGGAACAGGACTTACTCTCATACTTTAGTATCACCATCCAGTTGCATGCACATATGGTCAAATTAAGATACTATTCTTTCTCAGCTTTTGACTTCAGCAGAATCAAGAGTGAAGATCTGTCCAGTAAAATTAATTTAGGCACCAAGTGGTTTCTGCTGCTGTCAGTTCTGAGATAGTGTTTCAGTGTTGACATAATGTCGGGATCATATCTCCTGTATTATTTGAAGTAGGAATGCCAAAATTCGTGAATTCATGCATCTTGGGGTCACGGAGAGTCGCGTACCCTACCTTAACATATGCCCTCAGATCTAGAAATATCGTGTCACTAGCATAAATTCTATATTATTTGATATAGGAATCTCAAATTTGGTTTGTGGACACATCTTGGGGGTCACGGAGTGTCGAATTTCCTTCAGTGTCACTGTTACCTTGCTTTCTGGCCTCAGTTTTAGAAAAAAATATCGTAAAAATGGGCTGTCCAGTGTTGTCAAATAACGTTCCATAAATGTGTCGCGTGCTAGATCCATTATCATAACATATCTTGTTCACTGTAGACTATAAATGGCCATGCATAAGCCGGGTACTTAAAATCCAGCCACATGAAAAGAGTAGACCTATACGCGATGGAAGCACGTTTTAAATGGTAAACAATTACAGCTCTGACGGTTATATCTCAGAGCTTCGAACCATTGTAAATGGACAGGCTCGAGAAGTTCAAAATTGAAGCATGCAGTGTGCATGAATACATATTATGATCAGGTTAAATGACCGCCAGCTTTTTTGAAAGCTAATACTTGTTTCATAATTATTATTACCTGCGTGGCTTCAGCGAAAGCAGGTCTAGTAGTAGGTCCACTCCGTCCGTTCGTACTCACGAATGGACTCTCATCGGGTACTTTAAATTTCCAAAATTTCTCGGTACTTTAAATTTCCAAAATCAATTATGGAATAAACCTCATTTGCATATAAAGGGAGCTAATAAATTCAAAATGAGGTTTATTCCGTAAAACTTTTCTGGGATTTGTTGGGTACTTACGCTTTATTGGCTACTGACAAGAATCCATTTGTAAGAGAGTCCGTCTGTCCGTCCGTCCATCCATCCGCAATACTTTTGGGGCGCCTAGTTTTTGTAATCTGTAACTCCAAAAGTTTTCATTCATTTTGATTAAAACTTTGCATAGTGATCGTTCACATATCGAAGATGTGCACCTCATATTTTTTGCACGATTCATGAATATCAAGTTTCTTATTTTTAAGGGGCGTTACACTTAGACATATTTTCTGTCCAGAATGCAAAGATGGTGTTTGGTCTGTGTAATCTGTTACTCAAACACTTTTCATTCCTTTATATTCAAACTTTGCATAATGATTGTTCGCACATTGAAGATGTGCATCTCTTATTTTGTGCACATTTGATAATATTTTCTCAATTTTTGACGGGTGTTGAACTTAGAATTGTTTTCACTTCGAAATGGCTTGGGGTGTATAGTTTGTGTAATCTGTAACTCCAACAGTTTTCTTTTCTTTATATGAAAACTTTGCATGATGATACGATTGAAGATGTGCATCTCTGATTTTGCGCACGTTTCACGAATATTTTGTTTCATGTTTGGGGTCTTGAACTTAAGCATTTTTACGTTCAAAATGCTTAGATGGTGTCTAGTTTGTGGAATCAGTAACTCCCCCAGTTTTCATATCTTTATTATTCAAACTTTGCATAATGATTGATCATTCATGCATTGAACATGTGTACCTCCTATTTTGTGCACATTTTAAAAATATTTTCCGTTGAACTTGGACATTTTTCCATCCGAAATGGTTGGGGTGTCTGATTTGTGTAATCTGTAACTCCAGCAGCTTTCATTCTTTTATATTCAAACTTTGCATTGTGGTTGTTCCCACGTTAAACATGTGCACCCTGTATTTTGTGCACATTTGATAATATATTTGGGAGTTTTGAACTTAGACATTATTATGTACTCTCATGTTTTTCTTCATACGTAGGCTTGGACCCAGCATCTACTCTCTACCCCCAAAATATATCGGGAATATCAGCCAGACCCCAAAAAATATTTGTAATTTTGGGCTACCCCAAATTATATCCCCATCCTGCACATTGACCTTAAGAAAAAAAAACCTGAAATGTATAGAAATGACCCCTAAAACCAGTCCAGTTTGCAATGATATATCCACAAAATCTTCAAACACCCAAAAATAATGATATTTCTGACCCCCCCCCCCCCCCCCAAAAAAAAAAAAAAAAAAAATAAAAAAAAAATATTAAAATTCAAGATTTTGAACCCCAAAAAATGGTCCTAGCCTACGTATAAATATGAAAATATCAGAGTACCCCCCTCCCACACACACACATACACTTTCTTGGTGCATCAGGGTGTGAAAAGCGAACGTTACAAAAATAAGATTAAGAAGGTGACACCAATTACAATTAAAGTATAATAGTGAGCGTGCATCAAAGTGGTCTTAAATCATCATTGCCGACCCCTGTAAGCTGAGAAGGAACAGAAAAAATAATATAAAATTGTGCTGTTTTAAATCAAACATGATTTCGTGTTAACCCGTAGTAATGTTGTAGATGCGCAACCTGATTAGAGTCTTCTCTCGATATAGAATCATAGGTCCAGATTAGCAAACAATTCCAGCGTAATAGTGAGAATGTTTTCTTGTCCATCAGTTTTAATATTGTTTTGGGTACTCAAAAGATGAGACAGTTCCATTTTGATTATCCACAACATATGCCTTGGTAGAGATTTAAACATATATTTGGGTGCTTTAAAGAACCGTCTTATTGAGACAATTCTTTGAGTACCCGCAACTGTGTTTTGGTAGAGAAATGCTAAACTGTCCCCACCACCGCCGCTGGGCCGAAATATATGATAATGCATTGATGGTGAGGGTTTAAAAAGCTGTCATATGCATTTAAAAAAAAGCTAATGCTTGTAAAAATGAACTTGGTTTCACTAGTAAAATATGACCTCAAAATGCATTAGAATCGCTTTTACGGACATTTTGAATTAGAAATATTTCTTTAGGGAGGCCCTATCACCCAACGAGAGGGGTCATTTCTCTCGTGCTCCCACCCTTACACACACACACACACACACACACACGTGCGCGCGCGCACACACGCACGTGCCTTTGACACTCGAAAGACGCATACTACATTTCAAGGTCGTACCACTTTTCAAAAGTCGACAACGGCCCTGGAGTCAGTTAGCGGCCTATATTGATGAAAGCATAGGTAGTATTATACTCCCATGAAATGACATTTTCTTGATAAAATAAGCAATTAGTTCATAACCTTGAAGTGAGCATTGAAATAACGCAACGATGGTTGCACCCCGTTGTTGTATTTACTGGTGCAGACTCGCCAGAGCCTTCGCTGCTCGTATAAATAGGACACAAGTCGTCATTTGAGCCAACGCATAAAATTTTGGTACAGTGACGAAGGCTCAGTTGAGCCTGTGCGAATGTGCAGACTCGCCAGAGCATTCGCTGAAGTCATATATGACAGCGAAAGCGCATTTCGGGCCAGCAAAAGAGTTTGGTACTTATTAGATTGTCGAGTGACAAAAGGCTCAGGTGAACTTGTGCAGCCTTGTGAATATTCACCAGAGCCTTAATTCGCTGCTCGCATAAAAGACACACACACAATCGAGCATGCACATAGGATTCTGATACTGTTACGAAGGCTCAAGCGAGCCTGTGCAAATGTGCAGACTCACCAGAACCTTCGCTTCTGGAACACAGATTTCCATTTGAGCCACCACATGATATTTTGGAACTGTGACGAATCATTAGGTGGACCTGTTCTCTAGAGCATTTTCTGCTTGCAAAAATGACACCGAAATCGCCATTTGAGAAAGCACGAGATTTTGACACTTATCGCATTGTGATGTGACTACGGCTTTGGCGAGTCTGCATATTTGCGCTGACAGTTTCGTCTGAGCCTTCGCAACAGTATTAAAATGTCGCGTGTTTGATCAAACGGTGATTGGGTTGCCGCTAATACGAGCAGCGAATGCATGACGAGTCTGCACATTTGCCTGAGACACTCAACAATGCGACTGCGAAGGTGAGTCTGCACACTGGACAATGCGTTAAGTACCAAAAGGTCGTGTTGACTCAAATGGTGATATGGTTCACATTTATGCTAGAAACGAAGGCTCCGAGAAGTCTGCACATTGTACAGTCAACAGGTTTAGATTTTGGTTACCTTACGGCTTTTGCATTTTCCAGGGTGCATTAAATTGGAAAATGTATTAAATTGTAAAAAAAATATAAAATCACAGCTGGGATATTAATTATCAAAACTTAGAACAAATATAAATGCAATTGTACAAGTCTGAGAGGTTCAAACACAAGTAATGTATGTATTGCGTAAGACGACTTACAATCATATCGCTAAACGACCGCTAACTTTTTAAAAAGCCAATTCTTGTATATGTATCAACTGGTTCCCTGCTCACGCGGTCGCTAATTATATAAATTTATTATTGCGCGATAATAATTTACATATATTATGATTAGCTAAGAACTATATATTTTGAAATCGAGCAGATAAATCTCAAATACTGTAGATCTAGACCTATTTTTAAAAACGACAATAAAAAAACACGAAACAAGTTGGAACTATTTTTACGCGGAAGCTTTCTGAATAGGTGTTGTTTGGATCGTATTAATCCCTTATCATGCGGCTAAGTAATGCCCTGTTTTGAATACAATGTAGATCCATATCAGCCGGCTTCTCAGAAAGTAACTGGTCAGAATGAATTGTTTACCACTCTGCCTCTAAATCAACCATAAAACCTGATACTTTGCAACACATATGGTGGAAAATTGGGTATAAGTGTAACATTTTGATGTGTTCAACAGTGCAAGAGCGAATATCGACGTGTGGTCGAAACGCTATTGTTAAAATTGGGGAACGGACTAACATCCGTCCCCAAAAAGTGTTTAGCTCGCCTAACTATATCAATGTATCATTACAGAGATACAATCCAGAGTGGGGGGGGGCGGGGCAGGGGGTCCGGACGCCCCTTGAAAATCTCAAAGCTATAATTTTCCTTAGCAATACTGGGTCGGATCCCCTGGAAAATCACAAATTTACCAAACCCTCGGGGAGGGGGGGGGGAGGGGGGGGGGGGGCTCGGTGGTAATTTTGGTACAGGTGTGGGAGCCAGTATTTTAACCCCAATCATATACATGGCCTTTGAAAAAAAAATAGCCTATTCATATTCTTGATTTCACAGAAAATTGACCTATTCCTATACTGTTCATTGAATTACCCTTTCATATCATATGTGATTTGTAAACAATCATGAGAAACCCTGCTTTATGTAAATGTAAAAAACCAAAGGCTTGAAGAGTATCGGGGCAAAAATATGAGCATAAACATGGGTGTCAGAGAATTTGAGCCATTCAAATGCCAAAAATCAGAAAATCGGGGTATTCATATATTTTTTTTAAAAGGGTGTTTATCATAATATACCTGGTGGCGTTGAAAAGGGGGCCATTCTGCACGCACGTCTGTACTATGCCATATATAGGGAGTCCCCTTCCCCCCCCCCCCCCCCCGACCAAGCCAGCATTCAATGTTGAGCCATCATGATATCGGCCTGTCAGCGAAACGTTCTCTAGCGGGCCGAGAGTGGCCCACCTTTAGTGGTAATACTGGAAATTAAAGGGGACGGCAACCCTGATGATTACTATGTTTTATATGGGAGATCTTAATAAACCATAAATTTTGATACCAGTTTCATCTAAATCGGTTGAAAAACGTAGAAGTTGTAGGCGTTTTAATATTTGCAAATGGACTGTAATGGAAGCGGCCATATTGTAGGTTTAGTGACGTCACACAGCCTAATTCAATATGCATAATCAAAATAAAAGACAAACCAATGGATTACTTGCAATTAACTTTAATAAAACCTTTTCCTTATGTATAAAGCTGCATATCTGCTGAAACACAGATGCTGTGATAGTATTGATAACTTAAAATTAAGCAGTTGAAAAAATTCTAAAAACTAATTAAATATTCAAAATGGCGGCTAAATGTTGGCCATATTGTTGTTGTTGTTGTTGTAGATATAAATTCTCCCAATGTTGGGACACCTCGTCTCCGAGTAGAACAAATTTTTAATGTAACTATTAGAACTAAAGTGTTAATGTAAAACGCTCCCAGCACCAGAACTGTACAATGTAACCAATGTCTATTCACAAAACTATAACCGATACTCTGTACAACACAGCCACCAAGGTCCTAACACCAAAACGTATTCACAAATTATATACAGGTCTTTATGGTAGATTATTAAGCTTTAGAGTTCACCTTCTTTGCCACAACTGAACAGGCAAATCTGTGAAAGTCCCAATCTTTCTTCTGGCACTGGACGCTGCAATAGCGGGTTAAATGACAGCGTGAGCAACGTTTAAGTTCCTCTCCTTCCTTGGGTGGATGCTTACAGTTAGAACAAACACGGTCTACCTCGTTGTCCTCACTATCGTCACTATCAATATTTGTCTTGGCCAGAAAATCAAAAAGGACTGCCCGTTCATGTAACAAGTCAGGCTCAACAGCTGGGGCTGGTGTTGGATTATCCGAAGACTCCAGGTCACTGTCACTACCACAAACAAGACTGGTATTTTCCAGTTCCTTTACACACACAGGATCTTGCTGGTCTTCTGGCGAAGGTGAATCTGGTTTTCCAGCTAACTTCTTCTCCAGGAAACGTGCGTGTCTCCTCCTAGAACGAGCCAACGCAGAGGGAGAGTTTCTCTTCTTCCGACGACGTCTCACTGGTTTCACAGTAGCGCGTTCGGCGACCTCGCTGTCGTCCTTGGCTTTGTTTGGAGTTTTGGCGGGAAGTTTGCAGCTGACGGTTAACGACAATGAATCCTGATTCCGCGTGAGTTTCCACGAGTATCGGTTATCCTCATCATTCTCCAGTCTGTTCAGAACTTCAATGATTGACTTTGGGATAATATTGGGTAGAGCATCCATCATTATTTTCCAAAAATCACGGTGGCAAGAATTCTCCGTCCACTCGATCCGCCATTACTCATATCATCATGTTGGATTCTTTAAATACCCATAACTTCCCCATTTTTCAACCGATTTTGATGATACTTGTATCAAAATCCATGGTTCATAGAGCTCTTTCTGATAAAACATACTTATAAATAGGGTTGCTGTCCCCTTTAACTCATTGGGCGCATGCAATCTAATCATACTACATATAGGATAGAGAAATTTTCGGAAATTTAATGTACCCAAAACAAGGGTCCTTCCGTGAATACGGACGGACGGACATAGGATGGACATTCCTAATGGTAACTTGTCATTACAAATTTATGGGGTTAACCCCAGAAGGTTCACAAGCTCCTTTTTAAAGTAAGTAAGGGTGCAAAGATCAGGAATCGATACAATCAAGTACCACACCTGACCCAGGATACCAATGGGAAAGTGACAAACTCACAGCAGACATCACAAACGAGAGCCAAGAGGTCAGCCCTTTCCCAGCAGGTGACCACAAAGCACATATAAACAGACATAGCAAACACAAGACAGAACAAAAACATAAAAGATCCACAAAAGAAGTACCGCCTTGGAACGGTCAGTAAAATAGTTTACTAGAGGGTTTAAACCAGTTTTACGGCGCCAACCTCACCCTTGATTCTGATGTGGACCAGGACACATTTGGGAAAGGGACAAAACATAACACACACAACAGCCAAGAGGTCAGCGCCTTCCCAGCAGGTGACCCCATAACACCAACTAAGCTACCCTAGATAACCTCACAAAACACGGCCGTACAGATTGCTTAACCCCATTATGTACCGGATGGCTGCCCGGACGGACGGACGGACGACCGACTCTGATCTGTTCAAAGAGTGTGCGTTTATCGTGGCAATGTGCACTCATTAGGTTTTTATGGTAAGAGGTAATAGTACAAGTTCCTTATATGGAACGCTAAAATCAGCGTGACGTCACAAGCACCTGTCGGTCATTGAGGGTGATGACAATTTTCGGTTAAATTCGGCAAGTTGACAGGCTAAAACGATTAGATCACGTGACTGTCCCACCCTTCAGTGTGTATGTTGGTTTAGTGTATTGAAACTTCGCAGTGTCAAGATGACGTCGCGACAAAGTGTAATGTTGGAGCAAGATCAAATTGAGGAAATGAGGGAATTGTTTAAGGAGGTAGGCTTCTTCTAAATGTTCTGTATTTGACCTGGAAATTGCAGGTAGTATCCGCCTAAGCGATGAAATAAAGCCCTCAAGCCATGAGTAACTACCGGTATAGTGGCGGCCATATTGAATTTATTGGACAGATAATTGGGTACTGTCCCGTCGAAATTGGTTGCTAATTGATTATTTGTAATTTGACACACATTTTTCATCTGGTGCCCGACTACAGGGCATGACGATCGTTTCAATAATATCAAATTTAAAAGTATTTGTCCAGCATTTGTTGGTTAGCCATCTAAACAAAATCCAGGAAATGGATTTACATATCTAACCTGTTGATTGACAGGTATCGATCACCTGACCACAGGTACCCCGAACCCCCATGGTGAAAATGGGGATGAAAACTTGCTTGTAGTTCTTTTGTGTTTATCACACATTTTTACCAACAATGATTATGTATGTTTAATACTTTAAAGAGCCCTAGAGTTATTTAATGCAGCTTCAGGGAGCCCAGTGGTTAGAGTGCTTGACTTGAGACGGAGGGTTTGAGCCTCACTGGCGTCACTGTGTAGTGTCCTTGAGCAAGACACAGGTTGCTTTAGTACTGGTTCAATCGAGGAAGACCTGTCCCGACATAACTGAAAATTGTTGACTTGGGCGTAAAGACAAGCATTATGGTGACCTTTATTAGACCAAGACAGCCTACGGATGACACATGCTGAGTGGGGGTTGGTCCGGCCCTGATCTGGCAGGCTGATGATGGTCCAACATTGAATGCTGGACAGGTAATCCTTAGGAACTGTGGATCTGTGCATGGAACTGACAATCATATATTATCATTCACCAGGAGTCAATAATTCAAGACTTCTGTAACGTTCTGTATAATACCATTTTGCAGATGGCATATCATTCTAGAACTTGCATATAGCAATACCTAGATTGAGCTGTGAGCCACATCATATATATTTGACCTGGCCATAATCTATGATGGATCTTCCACATCTCTAAATGAAGATTTTCAAAAACAGTAAACTTTTTACCTGCGTTGTAATTTTTCATGCTTTTTTTCGCCTGCTGATTTTTTCCAAAATCGACAGTTCAGGAATACCATCAGTGTCAAACAGTTTGGATATTTTGTCGGGCCTGATCTTGGTCTAAGCTGTTTGCAAAGGTTATCAGCATACAACACTTAAACTGAACCTAAGCCACCTTTACAAAATATTGAGCAAATATTTGTAAACTGTACATTTTTGTCTTGTTTACATAGTTAAATAGTACTTATTATAATCTCATATCATATAATACCTTGTAATATACACAAATAAAATTGACTGTGTTTATCTTCTGCAGGGTCAATTTAGCATGGGTCCAGATAAGGAATTTTTAATTGCATAAAATTTTAATAATTTTCTTACCCATTAGTTTAAACTTCGGTTTGGGTGCTCAAAAGAATCGTCTCATTGAGACGGTTCTTTTGAGCACCCACAACATATGTTTTGGATGAGAAATAAAGAAAATAATTTTCCAAAACGCACTCTTATCTGGAGGCCTGAACCTAGTCTTACCTGAGCCTTGCCAAGATGAACAAAAATAAGCCTAAAATTGTGAATAGTTTTTTATCCATCAGTTTAAAACAATTGTTTTGGGTGCTCAAGGGTTCTTTTGAGTACCCACAACTGTTTTGGTGAAGAAATGTGAAAATTACTACTTGGGTATCTCTCTTATCTGGAGCTATAAGTAATAAATTGTCCTTATATGGCCGTAGATAAAGGGATAATAGAGGTGATGATTAAAGAATAGTGCACCCTTTGTTGTGCTATTCTTGTCTCATGTTTATAAAAAGTCCAAACTTGGGCCAAGTTGCATATTTCATTTTAATATGGCCAATTGGCCATATCCTGATTAGCGTAAAACTATGAGATTGTATGAAAACTTAAGCACAAACTCTAGGTAAATGTGCATGCCATAATCAGAAATTAATTTTCTTCTTTATCAACCAAAACATATGTTAAGGGTACTCATGAACACCCAAAATGATTGTTTAAATTAAGTAAAGTAGATAATGAAGAGATCATGCAGACTAAAGATAGGCCTCCACCCCAACTAGATCTGCTGTTCATGAAAGCATAAGTACCTGATGTCCTGGCCCATATTCTAATTAGTAAGTCAGGCAGGATTGGCCCTTCATGGTACTAAAGCAGTATGAGTGGCTGACCTGGCTGTTCATGCATTGAGGAGGGCTATGGCTCAGTGGTTAAGTGTTAGACTTGAGATCGAAGGGTCACTAGTTTGAGACTCACCAGAGGCGCTGCATTGTGTGACCTTGAGCAAGACACTTATCCTCTGCTAAGTACTTTTTCGACTCAGGAAGACAGGAAATTGTCCTGACATTATAGAAAAATTGTTGACTGGGCAGTAAAGCATCAACACAAACTGGCTGTTGATGACCTATGCCTGTAAGGACTCTTTAGTCCAGACGTAATTTTTATTCAGGTGTAGTGATTAATAGATAACATAATTATTGCTCTTATCGCATAAATATGGTTCAGAACAATAAGTATTGATAGGTTTTTGATGAATTGACATGTTCATGGTAAATTATGTGTCTACAGCATGTCCTTTTATGGTGATGTCCATCAGATGTATAGGGTCATTAAAAAACAGCTCTTACATGGGTGAAAATTATCAGGAATGTTCCTGAATTTAGTTGAAACTGAAAACTGATTTTCTTTGAAAAGTTGGCCTCAAAATACTGATATTTTGCTTCACTAAAGACAATTGACCATTTAAACCTGATTTGATTTTCTTAGGCATACTGCATGCTTTAAGAGTTGAATTTCTAAAGTTCAGGAATTTGGCAATTTTAAACTTTCACCCATTTTCAATTTAAACACACTCTTATATTTCTAGAGGCCTGTATGTTCATTATAATTAATAGAGCAGTGGCAGATGCTAGACTTGAAATTGAGAGTTTTCTGGTTTGAGTCTCACTAAAGGCACTATGTTGTGTACTTGCATGCAAAAATACCTAGCATGCAACAAGTTAATCGTTAGTGAAGTAAATTAACCCGTTACTCCATAATTATGCCTTTGAAATATCACATTTTTTTAAAATATGGTAAATGGAGCATTTGCTTTTTTGGAGCAAATGCTCCATTTTCCATAATATTTTCAAAAGTATTCAAAACTCAACTTAAATTTTTCTTGAATTTTTCAATGTTGTCTAAAATAGAAAATGATGTGATGATCTAAAATAGCCTATGGAAAAGGGTTAAAGGTGGTTGTGGCCTTATTGTGGGTGTATTATGAGGGGAAATACTTTAGATGCTTGGGTATCTAAGGATATTCTCAGATTGACCAGGGACATGCGATAGATAAGAGAGGAACTCTTTCAACACATTTACTCAGTGTTACTCAACCATTTAGTATTCACAAGAAAACCTGCTTTTGTTGCAGGAGAACAACAAAGGCACAGACCAGCCTGCACATCTGAGCAGTCTGGCAGCACTATTTGAAGTATATATGATCCAGGCCTCCAGATAAGAGTGTGTAATTAAAAATTCATTTTGTTAATTATAACTCAACCCAAATATACATGTACGTTGTGGGTACTCATAAGAAACCCTCTCAAGGAAACCATTCTAATGAGCACCCAAAACACATGTTTAAACGATGGGTAAGAAAAAAATACAATTTTTTGCAGGCCTTCTGGCTTCAGTTGAGAGTGTGTAACAGAAAAATAATTTTCTTATTTCTTGACTAAAACATAACTCAATGAGACGGTTCTTTTAAGCACCCAAAACATATGCTTAATATTATGGGCAAGAAAATAATTTACAATTTTATGCTGAAAATTTTTATTTATCTTAACCTGTGATTTTAACTTTTGCTTATCCTGCCCAATGATTCATAATAAGATGGTATGAATAAGTTATTATACATGTAACGATGAAAGTGTGACATACATCTGTGATCAGATCATAGCCGATACAATTGACCCTTAATTCTTTCCATACTAATGGGGAAGTTTTTTCATTTGTTGAGTTAAGAACTGCCTAACAGAAAAATAATTTTCTTATTTCTCAACAAAAACATAGTTTGTGGGTGCTCAAAAAGCTGTCTCAATGAGACGGTTCTTTTAAGCACCCATAACATATGTTGAAATTAATGGGTAAGAAAATATTTATATTTTTGCGCACAAAAAAATGTTTCTCTAAACCTATGTGAGCAGATCCAGAGGGGAGACATGGGGTCGGGACCCCCCCCCCCCCCCCCCCCCCCCCCCTGGAAAATTTCAAGTTACAATAGGTTTCTTTAGAAATACTGGTATCGGGTCCCCTTAAGAGAAGCAATTGGACCCCTTGGGGTGATAACTTAAAAAAGTAAGTTTTCAGAATCCCCTCTGACAGATTTTCTGGACCTGCGCATGTCTAATACTGCTAAAGGAATAAAATTCATCTTTAAAATAGTAAATACAATAATAGGGTTTCTACTTCTTTCCTGGGTTATGTCCCAGCTGTGTGGACATGGGACTAGGAGGGGGGGGGGGTTCAAGTGCCATGACATTTAGAAGAATCACTGTAAATTATGTTGCATTAGCCCCAGGCAGGGGCTTTTTAAATTAGGGTGGGGTCTTAGAGGGGAAGGGGCCAAAATAACATTGTCCAAACATAGCTATATGCATATAGTATATCAAATCAAAGGCCACATCAAGTTTTATTTTGCCTCAGGGTTATATTCAAAGATTTTGAGGTGACCAGCTATAATTCAGGTGTTGGCCTCAAAAGTGTGTGATTAAATGTTGTGGGGTACCATCATTTGTCATGTAATCCTGATAATTTCTTCGCAACCATGTGAGTTATCTGGACCATCATTGGGGTAGGACAAAGGCTGCACTGTTTTTCATGCCACATGTACATCAATTTCTTCCCCCCCCCCCCCCCCCCCAAAACCAAGGTATATCATCCTGTATCACTTGCTGTATTGGTTTTAAATTGGGAAGTTTTGCTTTAATTTGTTAAGACAAAAAAGGAATGTGAAGAGGAAGTTTATGTCTTAATGCATTCATTTAACAACAGAAGCGGAAAGAATATTTTGTTATCTATGTGTTTTGTCTGGGTGAAGAAAAGGCATCAGATGACTTCTTTGAAAAAATGAGTATGAATCAACACAAGTATAAGCTTTTCAAAAAAAGCTTGCCATCTTTCAGCACTTAAATGAAGCAAGTTGTCATCTGCTGACTAAAAGTACAGAAGCCATTTGAAGGCTGTTTATAACGAAAGTGGTGACCTATATATGACACACAACCCGGAAGAGCTTCATGTTAGCTTCGCAAGACCCTAAGTTTTCTTGATTCCATGAACAGGCCAAAAATGGAATTTATACCTTATATATTTACATTTTATATTATCAGTCAAATATCAATTTTCAATTTTAACCTAACTTGGCTGGTTTTCTGGATATTTTGAATTAAATACGACATTACGGAGGTTTCGGAATAGCCAGAACACCAAATTCTCGCGCTTAACATCATGGCGATATGTGTTCAACGTCACACGAACGTCAGTAAACAAACATCTTTATTGGATGGCGTTGGCGTTAGTCCTCAAATCGAACTGTTCATGAAAGTATGAAGGACATCTCAAATGCAAAGGTTCATTTAAAGACTCACAGTGGAAATGTAAATATTACAGCATGTCTTCCAACCAACCCTAATTTAAACTCGCCACAGTCAACAACAATAAGAATATGAGCCAGTGCATGAGATTTACAACAATGTGGTATTTTGACACGTGTAGACATGGACGAGCCTCTGCAGCCTCCTTTTAAGCTAAGAAACTCCAAATGGTGTTCAGTCAGTAGCTTAACAATCATAGAATACTCAAGCGACGAGCAAAGGCTCTGATCAGACTGCGCGTATGCGCAGGTTGATCTGAGGCTTTTCTGGTCGCACATACCACATTGTGTAAATCTCATGCACTGGCTTATATACTATTGCATATAACCGTGTAAATTGCAAGATTCAGGGATTTTCCCCTTCTAACCCAGGCTTGATTTCCCTGCACATTTTGCTAAATTTGTAGAGAATTCATTTGCAAGAAGTGTCTATATACCCACTTTGTTTGCATTGAGACCCCCATGCTGAGAATGACATTGATTGAAAAGAAAACTTATCATTGACTTGTGCTCAGTCTCTTAGGTCAAGGTATTTTTTATGCAATATTTCTTACTGAAAAGTTGATCACTTCCTTGTTGCTACAGGAGTTCTTCACATTGAACACTTTTTACTCTTTGCCTGCTGGGTAATTTTTCATGCTTTTTTGTCATCTGCTGACTCTTTTTTTCAAAATTAACTTTTTCAAAAAATTCTAACAAGGAAAACATTAGAGTGTTAAATGGTTTGGGTCAACACCTGGGTCCAAACTGTTTGCTAAGGATTAAGTAGATAGTAAAAGTCACTGCTAGCAAGGAAAGAGTTACGGTAGTTTCATGGTGGGACAGACAGATTGAATTTAAATGACAAATGAAAACCATCACAAAAAACAGGATAAATCATACTTAGATCTCTAAGTAAGATATATAAAGGAAGAATATTAAATTATTTTGATTTTGTATCCTTTTAAGATTATTTCACTTTAAAGTTTAGTATTTCAGCCTGTTTGACAGAGTATTACGCAGACAATACAGGACAAAACTGACAATTTTCCAAGCATTAATCAGTTGGTAATCAGTTCAAACCAAAAGAGAAACTCATAAACCTTTTTTGACCAATGGAATATCTTGTTTGATAGGGTTAATATACCAAGGTCACACACAACTCACAAGTTTCAAATGGGATGTACAATGTATTACCGTAAAATGGAATATTTTCGCGTCGCCAAATTTTCGCGTTTTTACCTCAAAAACATGAGGATTCATATTCGCGGTTTTTAATTTTCGCAGTCTTTTGATTCCGCGAAAATTATAACTGCAAGTTGAATGTCCTGCGAAACATCTGAAGTATAGCATTTAGATGGTCATTTCCAGTGGTTGAAACTGGGTGCTTTCCGTATTTATCTGGAAAACGAATCGTAGTTTCTCGTTGGTCTCATGTTGTAACTAGTGCATCGAATAGCGGTGCATTTTGAGTGCCGACTTTAATTGGAAATACAATGACATTGTCCTTTTTTCTCTCCGAAAAGTATCATTTAATTAATAAGTAAGTGAAAACACGCTGACAGTACTATGTGAACACATATTGACAATCACTGGTCCAAATCTGAATAAATGATCAGGTGTGTTTAAGCGTAACTAATCCATTATATTTCCTGCTTGTCCAAGCCGTCTATTGTGTAACGGTTGGACGCTCACAGACAAGACCTTGATTTATCTATTCATGGTCAATAAACAGTATACATGTAGCTTGAAATATAAACTACGCTGGTCAGTCTATGAAAAACGGTGATTGAAACACAAATGAATACACAATTACTGTTCTGTATACAGGTAATAAACAAATGGTCACACTTGGAAAATATTTCGCGGATTTCAATTTTCGTGGTTCTTGACTTCCCGCGAAATAACGCGAAAATTAGACGGCGTGAAAATTTCCCATTTTACGGTATGACATCCCCATGGTCTACGTACCTCCTACTGTTTTGCTCGTCATCCGTCGATTAGATATGCCACATGACCATGTTTGAAAAAAAAAAAAATTTTTTTTGCCCCCCTGGGCACCCCTTGGTGACAGATTGAAAATCCCGTCTGATATGTTTTATATCTTTCATTTGTGAGAACACACACAAAGTTTGGTTTAAAAATCTTTGAAATTGACTTTGTAATTAAAATTAAATGATATTTTACCTTTTGATCCCTCCACAGGGCCCCAGGGGGTGTGGCCAAATAAATATTTGCCATTGCACACCCCATTCATGTGAGGAACTCACACACCAAATTGTGGTTAAATTTCGTCCAATGGTTTAGGAGGAGATAGCAAAACGGACAGACGGAAGGGCTGAGGCGATCACAATATCCCCTTTGCTTTTGTAAAAAAGCGTGAACATAAAAAGGTCTTCAGACAAAAGAATGATATAATACTTTTCAAAATTATGAATGGACATCACTAGATATTTAAATGTACAATGGACTATCCCAAGCTCATTGTATCGAACGAGAAGGAAAAATCCATTAGTATACAAAGGGTTAAGAACTCCATTTTGCAGGAAAACTTGCACTTTCTGTGGACCCTTACTGTATTCAACATAATAAGCCTATTTTAGATCACATTGAGTGAGTCAACCCAGGGATGTATTATCATTATTTACACCTTGTGGATGGAAAATGGTGTGGACCCTGATCAGTTGGTTTCAGCTTGATCTACATTATTTTCAAAATAGAATTTTGAAAAAAGTTATGTACACATTGAGCTTAAAAAGTTGACTACTGATAAATAGATGTGCTTGTCATAACAATAAAACTTGACAACATGTATATGGACACTTGAGATGCTGAGTTCTGACTTCCTTATTGTGATGATAGTTCAAGACCAGGTCCTAGTTATATATCCTGAACAGTTCAATAATTTATCCCGATTATCATCAACCTTTAACCAGCCTGAGTCAGTACAGTAAAACATGTCTTAAGTGGACACGCAAAAAGAAGACCAAAGATTGGTTTTCAAGACAGATTATCACATAACCCTTTACTCCATAGGCTATTTTTAGATCATGACATCATTTTCTATATTTAGACATTGAAAAAAAAAATGAGAAAAATTTAAGTTTTGAATACTTTTGAAAATATGGAAAATGGAGCATATTTTCCATAATATTTTCAAATACATGAATGGATATTAAAGGGCTATTATGGAGTAAAGTGTTAATGCAGGTCCAAAAGCAGATGATATTTTCAGGAAAAAAAATAATGTTGGGATAAGAGTTAAATTGAGGAAAATTCGACTTGATTCGAAATTCTACAGTGCAAGTGATAGCTCAGAATACATAAGTACATGTTGCATATTAAGATCAAATAAAGAACAGCAGCTGTAGAAAAAGGGTCTAGACAGGTCTGTTCTAAATGTACTTATTTCCATTCATTTGAAGAACTTACTCAGATTCTAAATGGGATCTAGGTCTTCATTTAGAAATTTCTAGAACTAACTTAATCCTTGAATAGTGCAAACCCACATCAGATGCCCCAGGGTCATCACTGCTTTCAGAAAGAATGTTCATAAAAAAATGAATAAAAATGAAAAAAAAGCCACCCATCAAAGATAAAATTTGAACTTGGACTTCCCATTGATATTAACCCTTGTCCTGCTGAACCAGGATATATCATCATTAGAAGAGTGTAGATCCAGATCACCTGGCTTTTGATGAAGCCATCTGATCAGGATCTGCATGGTTTTTCATGCTGCCTCCAAATCCACTTTTTTAATTGAAATCACCAACTGAAGTAGCTGGAAAACTTATGTGAATGTGCTATCAATATTAACTTACCCAATAGGATAAGGGGGAGGGGGAGTCCATTCATCCATACAGTCAAGTACATGTATGATTTACATCAGGGTAGGAATTGATTTGATGATTTTAGCAAGTGCGGATTCAGAGGGGGGGACAGGGGGTCCAGACCCCCCCCCCTGGAAATACACAAGTTATATGGGTTAAAATTTCTATAGGGAATAAGCAATTGAACCCCCCCCCCCCCCCCCCCCCCCCCAGGAACAAGTTGTACCCCCTCAGGAACCTTTGAAATTGACCATTGAACTTCTGTAAAATAAGCTGAGGACTAGATAAAAACAAACAAAAAACAAACATTGTCAGAAGAGCTTTCTTTTGTCAGACTGACCTGGACCCCCCCTGACGAAAATTCCTGGATCCGTGCATGTTTAGAGTGTCCGGAGTACGCCAGCACAGGTGTTACAGCACACTGGATTTCAGTTCTGCCTGTTTGGAGTAAAAGGTGTAAAGACAACAGCTAAATCAAGTCTGCCCCAGTTTGGGTAAAGTTCTGCTCTGATGCTTTGCGGGAATTTTTCAGCAGGAAACCTACAATGTATTTCTCTTGCCAGTTATTTTGAAAGTTGAACAACAACAGATAAGATTTCTTCAGTACCGGAACAAATTGCATGTCTGGCTTGTTTGTTGATAATTATAGCAATGTTTGGTACTGCAAAACAGTAACTTCCCACTTTTATCAATTAGACCAGTCCATATATTATGTTAAGTGTTGTTGGGTGGTATTTTTATGCGACGATGAAGTCGGAGGGATAGAGTTTTGGCTGCCTCTGTCCGTCCATTCTGTTCACACACACTTTTTGTCTGTCCTGAACCATTGCATGGTCACAAAGGGCAAATACTTGTAAATAAATATTTAAATTTCGCAAGAAATAAGGCAGTAACTGTTGTCAATATTTTTTGGTGAAATTTTGCATGCAGGCAGAGGGGTAATAGATATGAAACATATCTAACAGGATTTTAGTTTGAAGGACTGGGTCTGATCCCCTGGGGTGGACTTAGGTAAGGGGTGGGGCTGAGGCCAAAATTAAACTTTTTTCGGAATATGGTCGTAACTCGTGTTGCATATCAAATTTAAGCTAGCAACACATGCAGCAACATGGTAGCAATTTTGTGCCCACAGACACACCCTAGACCCTGGGGTCGAAAGGTCAAACCATATCTTTTTCTGAAAGTAGTCATGTTGCATATCAAATTAAAGGGAATTGAGCACAGAGCACCATGAAAGCAAGTATGCTGTTCTTACACACACCACCAACCCTGGGATGGGGTCAAAAGGTCAAATATTTTTTTCTTTTCTGAAAGTGGTCATGTTGCATATCAAATTAAAGTGAAAGAAGTGTAGACCATGCATGGTAACACTTTAAATTTACACACACCCTTGGCCTCTGGGGTTGGGTTGAAAGGTCAGATATTGAAATTGTGCGGATGTAAGTGTATTTTTTATTAAACTAGGCAAAAAAGCATACTTGACAGGCGTTTGTTATCATCTGAATGATAGTACGGACTTAGGTGAACAATGGGAGTTATGTTTCCTGATTTACATGTTTCTCTAAAATAACCCTTCGTCGAGAGATATAAATTCAACAAATTTGTCTTGTTCATTTTGAACATGACAACCAGGTCAATTTCCATTGATTGACCGGGCCGCATAGCCCAGTCGGTAACGTGTCTGGCAACAGATGCAAGTCTGACTGCAGATCCAGGCGCGGCCCGGTCCAATATTTTGTGGCGATTGTTATGAAATAATTTCTGCTGTCATTCTGAATTTTTCTCCTCCCTTCCGCTGAATCATTCAAGAAGGATTGTTGTCAGTTATTAGCGATACTATGTGCACGAAGTAATGGTTAACTGCTTGTTCAAGCTAGCCCAGGAAAAAAGTGAGGTTAGGTGAATTGATCATCCCGCCATGACCATAACTGTTGACTTGGCAAAACAAACAAATAATTTCCATTGAACTCGAAGGATGTTCATTCAATGCACACAAGATTTTGTTAATATGGCATTAGCAATCAGGGAAGGCTCAGACCAGCCTGTGCATCCTTGTCAATCTGGCCAGAGCCGTTGTTTCTCGCATATGCACTGTAGGGAAGCAGAGGAAAGCTCAGATTATTTACTAGGTCCCGTAGCAGAGTCTGTAGCGAGTCTGATTGCAGATCCAGGGGTGGTGAGGTCGATCCCGGCCCAGTCCCATACTTTCGTGAAGATTGATCATGAAATGATTTCTACCGTCATTCTCCTCTTTCCACTGATTCAAGAAGGGTTGTTGTCAGTTACAAGGGAAAGGTTGTTAACCAAGTACTGGTTAATAGGCGCGTTGCTGAAATTCAAATTTTCGAAAAAACTTACCTCATCGTCATAAAGGATGAAACAGGTCTTAAATTCAAGATGAATGACTCTACTTTATTTCTGATTTGGTCGTACGCTCAAAAATTGGTAGCATCATATTAAAAAATGGGGAGATAACTCAATGTTAGCAAAAAACGTAAACGTAAAGTACGGTTTTTAAACTGATTTTGTATTGACAAAAAGACGTTCTTTTTCGCAAATTATTTTATTTTCTAAAAGTAAGTTAACTGTCATTTATATTTGTATGAGTTTTATTGATTTTTATAAATTTAAACATAGTTTTTAAGGGGGATAACTCTTACTACCCTATAAAATTTAATAATTTACTCTATATTATTCCTTGTAATACCGTTATATTTCATCAGAACCCGCAAAACTTCATAATTTCTAAAACAATTGTCTTTTCGCTTTTCAAAACCATGATTTGCCGCATCCTGATATGCCTGACGGCTCAGAAATTAGCTTCTTAAGTTGCCACCCCTGTGTGGAAAAACAGCGTTTAAATGCATTTTTCCAATACACTTGATACGAGCATAGGAGATTAGCTGATTTACTTTTGGAGAAAACTTACATTAGAGTCCTAAATGATGATACATGACTCAATTAAAGATAAATATACTATCAATTTGTGAGGATTGTACGTTAAAATCGAGTATCGTCATTCATAAAATGGGGAAGTAACTCTGGTACTAGAAATAATGTAAAACCAGCATAGATTAGCGTCGCTAAGTACCTCCTTGAAATATTGCTTCTCTGCTTTTTTTTTTTTACTCTTACTCACACAAAAGTATATCTGTTTGAAATTTCTAGTCTTTCTTTCTTAGGTAGATAAAATAGAATTTCAGAAACAGCAATATGACGCTTTATTAGATATTGATATTATCTAATTTGCATATTCAAGAATATTAATGAAAACGTAAGTAATGAGAAAAATTGTAGAATAAAATAAGGGGTGTCACCTACAAAATTACCTATATGTCGCTGTGTATCGTTCCAGACTGAGAATCGTGGTACCAAATTAAAGTTGAGACATTAGCAAAATGACCAACTGAATAGATATACGAATTATCTCATTTGCATACTCATGAATATTAATGAAAACATACGAAATGAGAGAAAATTGGCCAAAACATTAAGGGGTATATCTACAAAATTACCACTACACCAGCTGCTAAATATCTTATCCTACAAGATTTGGTACCCAATAAAAGTTGAGACAAAGCCATTTGACTAAAATGATTAAATATACGAATTATCTCATTTAAATATTCATGAATATTAATGTAAACGTAATAAATAAGAAAAAAAATGGTAGAAAAATTAAGGGGGTATACCTACAAAATGTCCTATATGTCTGCTGCGAACTAGCCTAGACTACAAAACTTGGAACCAAATAAAAGTTGAGAAATTGCCATTTGACTAAAATGATTAAATATGCGAATTATCTAATTTAAATATTCAAGAATATTAATGTAAACATAAGACATAAAACAAAATTTGTAGAAAAATAAAGGTGGTATACTTTAAAAATTACCAGTACGCTAGCTGCTAACTATCCTATCTTACAAAACCTGGTACCAAATAAAAGATGAGACATAGCCATTTGATCAAAATGATGAAATATACGAATTATCTAATTCAAATATTCATGAATATTAATGAAAGCATAAGAGACAAGAGAAAATTGGTAGAAAAATTAAGGTGGTATACTTTCAAAATTACCTATATATCTACTGCTAACTATCGTAGACTACAAAACTTGGTACCAAATTAAAGCTGAGGCATTGTATTTTGACCAAAATGATTAAAATATACGAAGAATCTAATTTGAATAATCATGAATATTAATGAAAAGAGTATAAATAAGGGAAAATTGGTAGAAAAATGAAGGTGATATACCTACAAAATGTCCTATATGTCTGCTGTTTATTAGACTAGACTATAAAATTTGGTACCAAATAAAGTTGAGACTTAGCCATTTAACCAAAATTATTAAATATGCGAATTACATAATTTAAATATTCATGAATATTAATGTAAACATAAGAAATAAGACAAAATTGGTAGAAATATTAAGGGGGTATACCTACAAAATTACATGTACTCCAGCTGAAAACTATCCTAGACTATAAAAATTGGTACCCAATTACAGTTGAGACATAATCATTTCACTAAAATGATATAATATACGAATTATTTAATTTAAATATTCATGAATATTAATGTAAACATAAGAAACAAGACAAAATTGGTAAAAAAATTAAGGTGGTATACCTATAAAATTAACATGGCGCTAGCTGATAATTATCCTATCTTTTAAAACTTGCTATCAAATAAAAGTTGAGACATAGCCATTTGGTCAAAATGATAAAATATACGAATTTTATAATTTAAATATTCATGAATATGAATGAAAGCATAAAAAAAAAGATAAAATAGATAGAAAAATAAGGGGGTATAGCTACAAAAATACCTATATTTCTACTGCAAACTATCGTAGACTGCAAAACTTAGTACCAAATTCAAGTTGAGACATTGCATTTTGACCAAAATGACTAAATTTACAAATTATCTAATTTGAATATATTCATGATTATTAATGAATACTTAAGAAATAAGAGGAAATTTGTAGAAAAATTAGGTGATTTACGTTCAAAATAACCACTAAGTCATCCGCTAACTATGAATAACTTCAAAACTAGGTACTAAATAAAAGTTGAGACATTTTCATTTGATGAAAATGATTAAATATACAAATGATCTAATGCGAATACCCATAAATATCAATTTAAACATAAGAAATAAGACAAAATTGGTAGATTAATTAAGGTGGTATCTCTTCCAAATTACCTCTACACCAGCTGCTTACTATCCTAGACTACAAAACTTGGTACCAAATAATAGTTGAGATACAGGTATGTGACCCTATGACTATAGGTTTTCGAAATATCTAATTTTTATATTCACGTATATTAATGAACACATGAAAAGAATAAGTCAAAATAGTAGAAAACTAAAATGATTTGACTTACAAAATAACCTATATTTCAGCTGCCATATATCCTGGACTACCAACCATGGTACCAAATTAAAGTTGAGACCTATGATGAATATACAAATGATCTCATTTGCTTGTCTCGTGAATGTATAAGAAAACATTAAAAAGAAAGAAGAACACAGAATGATAAGATTTAGTTCTAGGCTTTAATTTGAGAATAGGATAACTAGCAACTGACATATGCGTAATTTTGTAAGTACACCCCTTTAATTTTTCCAAATTTTTTTTCTTATTTCTTATATTTTGATTAATATTTATGAGTGAGAATGTAAGAAAATTTGTTTAATGGACAATTTGGTAAAAGTGCAGTGATTTGGTATTATTTGGTACCAAGAGTGGTTGCCTAAAATAATTCGCAGCTGAGTTGTAAGTATCTTTGTGGGTACATCTTTTTATTTTTTAATGATTTTTAATATATTCATTAATTTTCATGAATATGCAAATTTGCTCACTAGCATACTTTACCGCTGAATGCAGCTGCTATGTCTTACTTTTGTTTTTTGTCGAGTTAGTACTGTAGGATGAGTTTCTGCTGAGATATAAGTAATTTGTAGGGACATACCCAACTGTTTTGAAGCGCATTGTTTGTTGCCATGGAAACCACACAATTTCACATAGCTCAAATGGGGTTAATTTGAGGGCAATACTTTTACCTATTGAAGGCGGTCCCACAAAACAAATTGACGCCCATGAGAAGTTGTCCTGAGGACGCAAGGCTGGTCTAATTCGACCATTGGGTACTAAGGAATTTAAATGCTTTTACTTTAGATATATAGATAGTGTAACACATTTTGTTGGTATTGCTAGGAAGAATGGACATTATGACGACAGTTAAATCAAAGCTACTTGTTGATTCTCAAAACTCATTTCTAGTTTATCACTTTAAAAGCTTGAACCTATTCCAAAGTCCAAAATAGTGCTATGAATGAAACATTCATTACAATAGCTGGACACTAGATACGCAAAAAGCAAGTGAGTATAAACAGGAAAAAAACAATCACTACTGCAGATCAACCCACAGCATCATGAGGAAGAGGAACAGAACACTTACAGTCACAAGACACCAGGAAGACAATTAAAGCAAAGCAACTATCATTCTCTCCTCGTAAAGGTGATAACAAAAATAGAAAGAACACAAATATATGCATAATAAAACAAAGACCAACACAGAACCCCACAAATATTCCGAGGTACATTAAACAATGAATCAACAACAGTGTTAGATTCTGTATGATTTTGGCGGCCATCTTGAAAACATGCAAATAAGCTCAATAAGACGCCATTTCTCAGCTTGCAAACATTGGTTTTCGGATTTAGCATACCAAATTACCTTGAAGAAATGTGTCAGACCCTTTGTCTTCAGAAATAAGTCCATACTTGATACTTTTAAAATTCGTATTTCGTGATTCTTTTTTCTGCGAGTATAAAGGTATCTCCTCTTTTTTCAATATGGCGCTACCAATTTCTGAGTATGCGATCCCCAACAAATAAAGTGTAGACATTTATCTTCAATTGAAGACTAGTTTCATCCTTTAGGACGATGAGGTAAATTCTCTCAAAAGCAATCAGAGACTGCGCCTAATAGTATATCAAGTGTATTGGTGAAATGCACGAAAACAGAGTATTTTTCACACGGGGGTAGCAACTTTGCAAGCGATTTTCCGAGCCGTCAAGCATGTCAGAATGCTGTTAATCATGTTTTTGAATAGCAAATTTATATGTTTCGTCGAATTGATCAAGTTTTACGCATTTTTACCAAAAATAACGGTATTATCAGAAACGATATCGAGGGAAATGTTCTATTTAATAGGGTAGTAAGAGTTATCCCTCATTAGCTATATCTGCAAATGAAGAAAATGAGCCAAATTTGATTTAAAAATAAATAAAAGTTAAATTTATTTTAGAAAATAAAATAATTTACGAAAAAATAATGTTTTAACACTGCAAAAAATCGATTCGAAACTCGTACTTCACAACTCCCTTTTTTGCAAGGATAGAGTTATCTCCCCCTTTTTAGATATGACGCTACCAATTTTCGAACGTACGACCCAATCAAAATTAAAGTAGAGGCATTTAGTTTTGATTTGAGATCGGTTTCATCCTTTATGACGATGAGGTAAGTTTTCTCAAAAAGTAAGCCTCATATGAAATTCAGCAACGCGCCTATAACCTCTTAGTCAAGCTTGCCCAAGAAAAGGTGTGGTTAGGTCAACTGACCGTCTCGACATGAGCACAGCTGTTGACTGAGGCGTAAAGAATCAAACCAAGCAAACCAAGATAAAGAATTAAACCTTTTGTATACTAATGGATTCTTCCTTCTGGTTTGATACAATAAACTTGGGATAGTCCATTGTACATATCTAAGGGTTATAATATTGTTTTTTTTGTCTGATGACTTTTTTCCTTCACATTGTAGGCTCTGATGAAATGCTGCATTATGAGTATTTCATCTGGGTCTTCACTGTTTGTAAAAGTACCGGTTATACAAAGAGTTACACCTCTAGCCCCTTTGGGTAAGTCAGAAAGGATTTGGGGCATCCAAAATCCTGCGTGCTGGTCCCTTCATTTGTCAGCTTGATTTAAGTGTGGCCCCCTAGTACTAGAAACGGCTATCCCTTAAAAGTGCCATCTAAATTTGCAAAAGATGACATTTTCCAATTTTGTTGCTGCAGTACCAAAATGGTGTGTCACTGCTTTCACTGACTGCTGACTAACAACAAAGTTCCTTCCTGGTTGAAAATAGTCTTGATCATCTTTGACTGAAACTATTGGACCCTGTCAAAGATCAATCTAAGAATATCCTTAGATACTCACATATGTCAAATATTTCCCCCAATACACCCACAACCATGGCGGAAAGAATATTACAAATAGATAGCTTTTTAATCTTTTGAAGATCAGAAAACCCCTCACCAGGTACGGGTATACATACACTGTACTAAATCCCAGAGGAAATGCAGCATTAGGTGGCAAAATGACAAAATGTTCGGCCTGATCTGGGAAATGGTATCAGCAGACAACATAAGTTGTCATTTAGGAAGGAAAGAGTTAAACCCTAATCAAGACTTAAAGTCATAGTCTGTTCTCTAGCCTTTCACAATAATAAATTGGCTTGTAAAATGTTTTTGTTATCAGCTTAAGGATTACCTTTTAAAGTACCAACAAACATTTGTAACAAACAACATTTTCAAATAATGTTTGCTACTTTTAATGCTCCATATTTCATATGATTAACTGCTGTAGATGAAATGTGAAGGCATTTTTTTCCTGGAAAAAAAAATAAAAAAAATGTTGTGGTCTGCTGCAGTCATGATTTGTGATTGGTGATTGTAAGGGTTAACTCTTTCCTTGCTAAGGATGACTTTTTTGGTCTGCTGATAACCTTTGCAAACAGTTTGGACCCAGATCTGGATCCAGACTGACTCTCATAGTGTTCATGAAAGATTTTTTTGAAGAATTAAGTTTATTTTGGAAAAAGCCAGAAGTCGACAACAAACCATGTAAGATTAGTTAACACTGTATGAACCATAGGGCCTGTTAAGCAAAGTTTTAGCGTAAAATTGCGCTTATTTTCTTACCCATTAATTTGAACATGTGTTTTGGGTGCTCAAAAGAACCATCTGATCGAGACGGTTCTTTTGAGTATCCACAACATATGTTTTGGTTGAGAAATAAGAAAAATAATTTTCTGTTGCGCTCTCTTATCTTGGGGCCTGATGAACTACTGGGTTTTAGTGTAAATATTTACTTGTTTACATAATGCAAATTTATAACGGGTTTCTTACAATAAAATCTTTTATTACCAGGAGCATATTGAAAAACTAATTTTCATATTTCTCAACCAAAACATATGTTGTGGGGTACTCAAAAGAGCTGTCTCAATGAGACGGTTATTTTGAGCACCCAAAACATATGTTGAAGCTGATAGGTAAGAAAATACTTACAATTTTACGCTCAAAATTTTTGTTTATCTAAACCTGTGTATTACAGAGTTTTCTTGTTTGAACCCTTTACCCCAAATTCACGAAAATCATCGTCTTCTCTTTCTTCCGAAATTTTATAGACTGTATTGCAAACAGATTGGACTCAGGTCAGACTGACCATGCAGGCTTTATGTTGTTTGCTTCTTTGGTAAAATTTTTCTGAAGTGCAATGTAATAATGTAGCAGGTGTAATATAAGCATACATTTTTAAGCCTTTTTTGTTCGTAACTTTTCAAAATTCTATACACTCTTTTTATGCCCTGCACTTTGAAAAAGTTGAAGGGGCATATTGCTTTGGACTTGTACGTCTGTCCGTTCGTCCGTCCGACTGTGCGTCCGTTACAAAAATTAAGTTACAGTTTTGAAATTTCATTAATAGATTTGCCATAAAAAAATAGTTGACCCGTAATTTTTTAGTCCAAATTATCTCCCGATGTGGAGTTATGCCCCTTTTAAAGGGTCATAATGAAATTTTGTTTTCTAGATATCTCAAAAAGTATTTAAGCTAGGAGATTCAAACTTAGTCAGCAGATAGAGGATAAAGAGTAGATTACATGGTGAAAATTAAAAAAAAATTGTATTTTTTTTTTTTGTTATTGCCCTTTGAAAATTTGGACATAAAAGCTTGATATCTCAAAAACTATTACAGCTAGGAGCTTCAAACTTGGAGAGCTGATAGAGGTTAATGAGTAGATTACCTGGTGAAAATTTAAGAAAAGGTTATTTTATTTTTGTTTGAGTTATTGCTTGTTGCATTTTCACAGGTTACTGCCCTTTGCAAATTTAATTTTGTAATCAAGATATCTCAAAAAGTATAACAGCTAGGAGCTTCAAACATAGTCAGCAGATAGAGGATAATAAGTAGATTACCTGGTGAAAAATAAAAAAAAAGTTGTTTAATTTTTGTTTAGATATTGCCCTTTGAAAATTTGGACATAGAAAGCTTGGTATCTAAAACTTCAAACTTGGACAGCTGATAGAGGATAATGAGTAGATTACCTGGTGAAAATTTAAGAATAAGTATTTTTTTTTTGTAATTGCCCTTTGCATTATTACGGGTTATTGCCCTTTTCATATTTGCACATATAAAACTTGAAACAAGATAAATCTCGAAAACCATTACAGCTAGTAGTCTCAGATAGAGGGTGGAGAGTAGATTACCTGGTGAGATCATCCTTATGGACAAGCATATGGTTGGGGGCACAGTGTTTCATTAACACAATTTCTAGTTTTAAATTCAGATGATTCCCATGATATATCAAGCTTTGGTGTTAGAGCTTGTGCTGCAGTTTGATACTGTATCTGCTTGGCAACCAGTATCACAATCACAAACAAACTGATTTATAGTAAAACCTCTCTTAAGAAGTCACTCAAAAGAAGACCCAAAACTATGTTTTCAAGACCAATAATCACTTAATGCAGGAAGAAAGTATTGCAGAGCATTCAATTTCTGCAATAGTCTGACCAGCACTAAGCTACTACCTGTCTTTAAGACCTTTTTTGTCTATTTTTGAGTGGCTGCTTAAGACAGGTTTCTCTGCATATCAAAAAACTTATTTTTGGTTGCCTAAACAAATTGACAAACTCTTTTGTGGCCATAACAGAAAATAAATATTTGCATTTTTGTACATGTGCCTCATGTTTTATTATGTTCTATGCAAATGAGAATGAGATGGAGGAAATAAAGCTTGTATTGTATTGTATTGTATAACTATAAATTATAACCCTTTTCCCACCAGTCCATAGGCCCAGTTAAGCAAAATTGTTGAGTGTAAAATTGTAATTATTTTCTTACTTGTCAATCTAATCACATGTTTTGGGTGCTCAAAAGAACCGTCTCAATGAGACGGTTCTTTTGAGTACCCACAACATATGTTTTGGTTGAGAAATAAGAAAAATAAGTTTCAATTACGCACTCTTATCTGGAGGCCTGCCAGTCACAATTTATTGTGTGCAGGATTACCACATTCTCAGTGTTTGTATGACTCCAGGTGCATCCCCTGTTTCTTTCAGATTGACCATGATGGTAATGGTTTTATTGAATTAGAAGAACTTAATATTGCCCTCGAAACAGTTGGTATGAAGATACCAGGATGGCAGTATAGAGAACTCGTAGCAGATATCAACAGGGCAGATGCCAACCGGGACGGGAAACTCTCCATGGATGAATTCAGAAGTGTAAGGAATATTTTTTTAGCTCACCTGAGCCGTAGGAATAATGTGAGCTTTTATGATCATAGGATGTCCTTTGTCTGTCAGTCTGTCCCTCATCATTAAACAAAATATCTCCTCTGGTAGAGTTTTACCCAACTTCACGGGAAAATGCTCAATTTTGCTGTCCATTCCATGCAAAATTGCGATGGCAACCAAAAGAAAAAAATCTTTCAAGAAACTTCTTAGATAATTTAAAAATAATTTGGTACAAATGGTCCTTGGGTGACCCATCGGCTATAGTTGTTGAAATTTAGGGTTAAATCTAGGAAATTTGAAAGGGGGTCTTTTATATTTGATTTCAAATGTAACTAAAACACTGCTCAATATTTCCCCATTCACATAATATTGGACCAACTTTGATAAAAAGGTTGGGGGTGGGGGGGGGGGGGGCAATAGCCCCATGGTCCCCTTTAGATTGAAAACTACAAATAAAACCGGGTCGCGTAGCTCAGTCGGTAACGTGTCTGGCAACAGATGCGAGTCTGACTGCAGATCCAGGGGTCGTGAGTTCGATCCCGGCCCGGTACCATACTTTTGTGGAGATTGATCATGAAATAATTTCTAAGGTCATTCTCCTACCTCTGCTGAATCATTCAAGAAGGGTTGTTGTCAGTTACAAGCGAAAGTATGTGCACAAAGTACCGGTTAACTGCTTGTTCAAGCTTGCCCAGGAAAAAGTGTGGTTAGGTGAACTGACCGTCCCGCCATGACCATAGCTGTTGACTTGGGACGTAAAGCAACAAAACAAACAAACAAAACTGCAAATTAATTTGATCTGCAATGAAACATGATCACAGGAGGACGAGACTTATTTTCCCTTTGTTGGATTTTCATTCTATTCAGAATTCTGTTTGCCATGGCAAGCAAAAGGAAATTTTTTGAAAAGTTATCTTGTCAAAAACTACTGGCCAGTATTGAACATAATAATTTGGCACAAATCAGTACTTGGGTCAAAGATTGGTGAAATTGTTTTGATCCAATGAAAAACATAGCTGCCAGGGCTTGATGCCAGTTTACAACTGGGCTGATTTGAAAATAGTCCTTGGGTGACCCTCTACCAAGATTGTTAAAAATTTGACCCGTTGAAAAAAATGGCTTCCAGAGGGCGGGGCTATAGAGCTGATTTGAAAATAATTTGGCGCAAATGGCTCGTCCCAAATTTGTTCAAATTATTTTGACCCCTGCTGTCATGACACATGTAAACCCATGAGTGTGCAATATCCAAGTCTAAAGTCAAAAAGTTTCTATCAAACTTAATTAAATTTATGCATTACTTTAAACAATATCTTGTACAAGTTAGAATGAGTGTTTGGTCTATATACAGATTCCTAGATGGCCACCACATAATACTATACAGTTATTTCATGTGTGTTTGTAGTATCATCAAAACTATTAAAGTGAGGTGCCGTGGACGACCTGATGCACTATTGCACGAAGCCGAAGGCCGAGTGCAATAGTGCATCAGGTTGTCCATGGTATCGAGGGGTAATAGTTTGACTATACTACCAACAGGCATGAAATAACTGTTTTATTACCCAACCCATTTGATGAACTACTTAGCAGTGTTTCTTAAATGGAGTTGCTGTAGACGATGCGATTTTGTTGCAACACAGAAAATTTCACCGAATGTGCTCAATTTTGGTCTCAAAATGTTACGATCATTCTAACTAAGAAAAGTACCCACACTTTATGTTTCTGACCATAAACAACGAAGTTATTGGAGTTTAAATGTGCCAAACCATGCCTCATTTTCACCATTGTTGCATAACATCTCCTTACAAAAAACGAACCGTACGCCCATCGTCATCGTACATATCGATAAGTGCCTGGGCATTTTTAACAGCAAGTGGGAAACCAGGCCATGGTATAGCGCCAGTCAATATCAAAAACTGTTGCCTGGGCAATAGTTCAGTGACTCATGAGATAGCAAAAGATAGACAATAACTCGGCTTATAAACGGTTGGGTAATAATATACAATATAAACTACAATACAATTTACGGTATTGGCTTAAAGCTAACTGTCACTGTCAGATCCTGATTATATAATGACATTGTATATATCTGTCTACATGTAAATTAAATATTAAAATATTGTTTAAACCAATTATATACAAAGTAAGTAAGGAGGCAAAGATCAGAAATCGATACAATCAAGTAGTCCACACCTGACCCAGGACACCACACGGGAAAGAGACAAACACACAATAAAACATCTCACACAAGAGAACAAAGAGGTTAGCCCTTTTCCAGCAGGTTGTCTAGTCTTCTTTTGAACATCCAGAGTTTGTTTCCTCAAGATTATAAAATAATCACAATGTACAGGACTTTAGTTAAGAGTGTGTAACAGAAAATTAATTTTCTTATTTCTCAACCAAAACATATGTTGTGGGTACTCAAAAGAACCGTCTCATTGAGATGGTTCTTTGAGCACCTAAAACATATGCTAAACATTATGGGTAAGAAAATATTTACAATGGTACTCTGAAAATGTTTCTTTATCTAAACCTGTAATATATGTTCAAATATGTTGCTGACCAGGATCTATACATGTATATTATAAAGGTATTAACCCTCTAATACCGGAAACACCTAAATGGGTAATTTGCAAACAGTGAAGACCCAGATGAAATACCACAGAATGTTGCATTTCATCAGTGTCTGCACTGTTGGCTGAGACAAAAATGGATCTCCAGAGAAAGAAATACAATAATTTTGGTGAATACCAATCTCAATATATACAATCTCAATATATACAATAATTCATCCTGACTTAACTACTTTATGGAAAAGTCCAGTTAAAACCAAACTTTCTTTTTCCAGCTATACTGCAGGTTAAAAAAAGAGAAAGATGCCGGTGTGAGTTTTAAGAAAGCTGTCACAACCAAAAAGGGTATCAGTTGTATTAGTGGGTCTGAAGAAGGGATCACCCACTCAGTCAGAGAGCAAGAGAGCCTTGCCTTCGCTAACTGGATTAACAGGTTTGTACAGTAGGGCTACACTGCAATCCCTTGATTAGAGCTGTAACGATAAACCTTATATTTATGTAGGTATATTGCAATATGAGCCTGAAAAGCTACAATATACTGAAAGAAAAACATATCATAATATATTATGGTTACTATAAATAGAATATCAAAAAAATGAAATAATTGGTTTTATTTGATTTTCCATTCAAACGTTAGAGAAATGCCTTTGAAACTCATAGAAAATAAAATCTAATGGAAAAGACATGAAGTTGTGGTAAAAAAAGGTGCAAATATAAGTTTAAAATTTGCTGACTGCATTTCAGAAAATGACTCACCATTTTTTGCTCCATGGTCACTTCAGCCCACCTATCTTGAAAAAAATCTGAATCTCTGATGTAGCTGTGATTGACTGTGATTCACACCTGGTTTGCACAATGGTCTGCGATCCACACCTAGTTTGCACAATAGTCATGTAAAACACGCCTCATGTTTGCTTCATTTACTGTTCATGTTCATGATTGTTGTTCTGTATTACATTCCAACAAAACCATTTATATGATTTAACATTGTTCAAAACATACATGGTGGGCACTCAAAAGAACGGTCTCAATGAGATGGTTCTTTTGAGCACCCAAAATATATAATTAAACAGATGAGTAAGAAACTATTTACAGTTCTTGCGCTCAAAAATTTTGTTTATCTAAGCCTGTGTTAAAAATAATTACTGTATTAGATATTTATGTTAAAAATGTAACAATAAGAGATTAATCTTTTTTTTTTTTCGGCAGTTCA
This sequence comes from Loripinus fragilis, assembly GCA_964019695.1. Taxonomy (NCBI): domain Eukaryota; kingdom Metazoa; phylum Mollusca; class Bivalvia; order Lucinida; family Lucinidae; genus Loripinus; species Loripinus fragilis. Next base: position 729,094 of record OZ026519.1, read on the forward strand.
TGAAGTAATAAACATTGTGTGTTCAGTTCAAAGTAGGTGACACCCAAAAGGTGTCATTACAAGCGAAAGTATGTGCACGAAGTACTGGTTAACTGCTTGTTCAAGCTTGCCCAGGAAAAAGTGTGGTTAGGTGAACTGACCGTCCCGCCATGACCATAGCTGTTGACTTGGGACGTAAAGCAACAAAACAAACAAATGAAGACAGCAACAATGTTACCTGTTTTAAATACAAGTATAAGGTTTCATAAAAAAATTGGCATAGCCAAAATTAATACATGTAAGGCCTGAAAGGCACTGGATTGTGCCATGTTTATTTAAATTCTTAAACGTTCAAAAACTAAAATTTATTTCATAAAATATATCCAGCATGGTAGTGATTTGTGGCTTAATATCATCGGTTAGAGGTCAGTCGTTAAAGGTGGATAACGAATGGGCGTGCAGAAATATCCAGTCAGAATGTGTGTGTTTTTTTTTAAGTTATCTATCTTAATTCTTTCTTTCTCTTTCTCAGTTCTTTCCTTCTTTTATATATAATATCAAATCTTTAAACATATACGTATCTGTCATGAGAGAAAAATGCATGTGAAGATTGTGATCATATTGTAAATAAAGAATTACTAAATGCAAATAAAGAATTATAAAAAAAAAAAGAATGGGCGTGAAGCGCGAGTGATTTATCCCACACCGGGTAGGCAGCAATCGAAAATGCCAATACTATCAAGGAACCGAGATAAAAAATCAATAGAAACAGTGTTTTTGATTGCCATTTGTCGCTCCACTGACAACAAATGGCAATCAAAAACACATTTTCTATCGATTTTTGATCAGCTTTTGTCGATTGTTGATTACATTTTCGATTGCCGCCTACCCGGTGTGTATCCATTAACGACTGACCCCCAGACACATTTTAAATCGACTAACAGAGGATACAGCCTACACTATTTAGTCGGGACTAGAAATGTACATCTTATTTTCCCAGGCCTTTAGTTAAGAGTGCGTACCAAAAGAATTTATTTCATATTTCTCAACCAAAACATATGATGTGGGTACTCAAAAGAACCGTCTCAGTGAGACGGTTCTTTTGAGCACCCAAAACATATGTTCAAACTGATGGATTAGAAAATAATTACACTTTTGCGCTCAAAAAATTTGTTTATCTAAACCCTATATATTTTCCTATAATTTCAGCAACCTTCAAGGTGACTCAGATTGTGCACACTTACTTCCAGTAAATCCAGAAACAGATGACCTCTACAAAAAAGTGAAGGATGGAATATTGCTATGGTAAGCATACATGAATTCAGATAAGTAAATCTTTATCCCCCGATCAACAACATGGGGTATGTGATATATACTTAACTTAATACTTACTGTTTGTTTGTTTGATTTGATTCTCTATGTCCCATCAACAATCTTTCAGTTAAACAGGGACAGGTCTTCCTGGGTTGAACCAGTACTTAGCTAGGATAAATGTGTATTGCTCAAGGACTACAACGCAGTGACGCCGGTGAGACTCGAACCAGCGGCCTCTTGGTCTTGAGTCAAGCACTCTACCACTGAGCCACTGCGCTCCCTTAATACTTACTGTATTTTTCCAGTCAAAATGTTTTGTTGTGTACTTTTCATTTAATTTACATATAATATATATCTATAACAATTTCAAAGTTAATACATCATGATTTGAATAACTATCAATGGTTTTTGAAACAAATAAACATTTTTAATTTTGAATGTGAGATTATTCTATGCTTTGCAAAAACCAGACGAAATGTGTCCAAAAATAATGCACCAGTCATTTGTAAGCATGTCCCCCAGCCCTAGTGGAGATATCCAGACAAATGTGCTGTGTTTTTATTTTTGCATTGTCCATATAGTGCAGGGGAATTGGCCAGGGAATGAGAATTTTAAAAATCAAATCACCAAAAGATATAACAGTGGAAGTCAAAGTTACCTAGAATGATGAAAAACCCAATTATCAAAATCAAAATACATGTACACACATGTACTTGACAGGCCTTTGTTATAGTCTTAATGATACCGAAGGTGAACTTCAGGTTTAGATAAATGGGGTTTATGTATTGTGATTTACAAGTTTCTCCAAATAACCCTTCGTAAGGGATATAAATTTGTCAAAATTTGTCTTGTTATATTCTTACTTTATGTAATAAAATGGCTTTAAACATACACGACCACTGTGTCACTTTAAATACGAAAATATACTGGTGCCACACGAGATGTTCAGCAGTCGTTCTTGGATATTTTCGGGTCCCTCAGGAGAAGGGTTAAGAAGCAATTTTTTGGTTCTTTGACAACCCTTCTTTGAAGAAAAGGGATATTTTAATCAGTCCATATGAGAAAGCTGTCTGATGATCATGCAAAGTAGAACTTTCTCCCACTTGTATCTATATAAGATAGGCTGTCAGCTAATGTAAGAAATTTCTCCCACTTGTATCTATGTAAGATAGGCTGTCAGCTAATGTAAGAACTTTCTCCCACTTGTATCTATGTAAGATAGGCTGTCAGCTAATGTAAGAACTTTCTCCCACTTGTATCTATGTAAGATAGGCTGTCAGCTAATGTAAGAAACTTCTACCTTACATGACTAAGTGACAGCTTTGAACTGGCAGAGTAAAATTGTAAGTTGTCAAAGAACCAAGATATTGTGTCAAGGTGAAACAAATCACTGAGTCAAGGTCAGCATCACTTACTGACGTCCTAAAAGTTATTTATGTCACCAAACTAGGGCCCTGTGATGGCATCAGCAAAGTCACCCTAACGGCATAGGGAGCTTAGTAGGCTGTTATTTTGCATCTAAACTAATACTCTGATAGTGTTTTCCAATCATTAACAAGGTTTTCATACCCGATTAACACACTAATGAGCTCAGAATTAATGTAAAACCAATATGTAAAAAGTTGAAAATTTCCTGTTAATGGGATTTTTATGTTCCCAAAAAAAAGCATGAAGAAGTGGGGGAAAATAGTCTATCATGAGTCTGTCCAATTAGGATAGAAAAATCTCTACCTCAGGGTTGGAATTTAACCAGGGACGAGGTGATCCCTCTATCCTACTTGGACACTCATGATGGATTGTTATTTCCTTCCGTGTGCTGATGGCCACCGGTGGGTAAATTCTAAGATACCATTATAGGGTGTGCCGCAAATGAGTCTCTTCATTCTTTCAGCAAACTAATAAACAATGCTATGCCAGATACCATAGATGAAAGAACCATTAACAAGTCAAAGGATAAGTTAGATATCCACAGACGAGTTGAAAACCACAATTTAGCCATCAACTCGGCCAGTTCTATTGGGTGCAATATTACAAACATCGGTCATATGGATATTGAACAGGGGAAACCTCATCTGGTCCTCGGTCTGATTTGGCAGATTATCAGGGTAAGTCTCACTCTTTATCCTCACGGAAGGTTACAGGGCTCCAGATAAGAGTGTATATTGGGAAATTATTTTTCTTTATTTCTCATCCAAAACATATGTTGTGGGTGCGCAAAAGAACCGCCTCAATGAGACGGTTCTTTTGAGCACCCAAAACACAGGTTTAAATTAATGGGTAAGAAAATAATTAAAATTTTACACAAATAAAATTTCCTTATCTGGATCTATGGGTTACCATCTGATATGACTGAATTCTTTTGCTGGGATGTAAGTTTGAGCCCTTGATTAAAAGGGGTTGTAATCCTCACCAGAGGCAATTTGTGTTGTGTCCTTGAGCAAGACACTTTATTCTCTGTTAGTACTGGTTACCATCCAAGAAAGTCTACCAATATGACTGAATCTCTTTTACTGGGACATAAAACATCAACTGAAATATTAGCTGCTCTATAAAATGTTTTTTTCTGACCTGAGCCTTTGGCTCATGGTGAGCTATTGTGATCGTTGGATGACCGTCCTCTGTCGTTGTGCGTCGTCAAGAATTGCTTCAAAGGACATCTCCTCCTTAACTACTGGCTGGATTTGGACCAAAATTGGCAGAATTGATCCTCATATGGCCCTCTTTAATAATTGTTCAAATGGCTTTGGTCTGTTTCATATCTAGGTCACACAGGCTAAAAATAGATTTTCAAAATGAAAACTTTAAAAATCGTCCTGTCTGAAACCACCTTGCCTAGAGCCTTGATATTTGGTATGTAGCATCAACTAGGGGACCTCTAGCAAGTTTGTTTAAATAAAGCCCCTGGGGCCAAAAATTGGCCCGCCCCGGGGGTCACATGTTTTACATAGGCTGATATAGGGAAAACATGAAAAACTCTCGGCTGAAACGCCAAGGCCTAGAGCCTTGATACTTGGTATGTAGCATCAACTAGTAGACCTCTATCAAGTTTGTTAAAATTATGCCCTTGGGGCCAAAAATGGCCCCACCCTGGGGGTCACATGTTTTACATAGGCCTATATTGGGAAAACAAGAAAAAATCTTCTGGTCTAAAACCATACGGCATAGAGCTTTGATATTTAGTATGTAGCATCACCTAGTGAACTTTACCAAGTGTGTACAAATTATGCCCTTGGGGCCTAAAATTGGCCCGACCGTTACATAGTCTTTATAGGAAAAACATTGAAAAATCTTCTTGTCTGAAACCAGAAGGCCTAGAGCCTTGATATTTGTTATGACAGCATCACCAAGTAGACCTCTACCGTATTTGTTCAAATTATGTCCCTGGGGCCACAAATGGCCCCACCCAGGGGCCACATGTTTAACATAGGCTTATATAGTGAAAAAATGAAAAAATCTTGTCTGAAACCATAAGGCATAGAGCCTTGATATTTGGCTTGTAATTTGTTAAAGTTATGCCCTTGGGGCCAAAATTGGCCCAGCCCCAGGTGTCACTAGGGACTTGGTCAGCTTTCAACAGTTACCTATATGTAAGCTTTAAACAAAACAAGGTGCCGTGAAGGCCAAAGGCCGAGTGCAATAGTTCATCCGGTCGTCCACAGTACCGAGGGGTAATAGTTTGACTATACTACAAACAGGCATGAAATAACTGTTTTATTACTCAACCCATTTGATGAAATACTTAGTAGCGTTCCTTGAATGGAGTTGTTGTAGAAGATGCGGGTTTGTTGCAAAACATAACATTTCACCAAATCTGCTCATTTTTGGTCTCAAAATGTTTGGCTCGTTCTAGCTAAGAAAACGAGTACCCCCACTTTATGTTTCTGACCATAAACAATGGAGTTATTGGACTATAAAGTTGCCAAACCATGCCTCATTTTCACCATTGTTGCATGACATATCTTTTCATAAACGAACTGTACGCGCATCATCGTCGCACATGTCGATAAGCGCCTGTGAAGCGGGAAACCAGGCCATGGTATAGTTCCAGTCAATAGTTGAATTTATTGACTGGTCAATAGTTCAGTGACTCATGACATAGCAAAAAATAGACAATTACTCTGTATATATAGAGGCTTGGGTAATAAGTACATTTAGTCACTCAGAGCTAAAACATAACCGCGGACGGCAAAGTGATAAAATACAGTACCTATTTGAAGGTATTGGGTATATTGAATTTCTTTAGCTTTTTGTTACCCTGCCAGATCAATTTTAATTGCTTTTTTTTGAAAATTTATTTGTGTAAATACGCAAATACGCACACTAATTAAGGTACTGGTTAAATGAAAAGTAACAAACCATTTTACTGACAAAATATATAACCATACACAACCTGAAGCATAATTTGCAAAGATTGAGAGCTAGTGAATCTCTATCAGTCTACAACAAACAGGCAGCTGGCTAGTGCTAACTACACATCCTAGCCAATTTTATTTCACCTTTTTTCTCGCTAGAAGGTTCAGTCCCTTTATAACACTTTAGGATTGGGGTCCATATGATTAGACCTAGTGTTATAAGTAAACTATGTTATATTGGGACAATTTTATAAAGAAATTATAATATATAAAAATGACCATTTTTTCAAAGGAGCAGTCTGATCTGGGTCTATATCATTTACAATATAGGCTACAAAGAAGAGAAGTATATAAAACCAGGCCTTTCGTTAAGAATGTGTAACTGAAAATTATTTTTCTTATTTCTCAATCAAAACATGTTGTGGGTACTCAAAAGAACAGTCTCAATGAGACGGTTCTTTTGAGCTCCTAAAACATATGTTTTAACTGATGGGTTAAAAAATATTTACAATTTTACGCTAAAATGTTTTGTTCATCTAAACCTATGTACAACAAAAGTCTGCTTTGTTTTCAGATTGGTTTATTAAGTGAAGTTAACTTACAAAGCCACCCTGGACTGGTCAATTTGTTAGAAGAGGGAGAGACGATAGACGATTTATTAAAATTATCTCCAGAAGAAATTCTCATCCGCTGGGTGAACTACCATCTTAGAAATTCTGGATGTGGTCGACAGATAGCAAATTTCTCCGGTGATATCAAGGTAAATGATCAAAGGGTGTCATATTTATTTACCCAATAGACATCATGAGGGCCTGGATGGCGAGGTCTGAAACTTGCTAATCATTAGAATTTTTGCCACTTAATCAGCAACAAAAAATATTTGCATGATTAATCAATATAACTCACCTATTAATCATTAAATTAGGATCTTTCACTTACCATTTTTAGCTCACCTGAGCCATAGGCTCAATGTGAGATTCTGTGAGCATAGGATGTCCGGTGACTGTTGTTTGTACGTCCATCCGGCTTCTGTCAACAGTTTCCTTTAAGCAACATTTCCTAAACTACTCGGTAGAATTTCACCAAACCTTACAGAAATGATCCTTGGATGGTCCTCCATCAAAGTTGTTCAAAAATTTCAATTCTAAGCAGAATTTTGGTTGCCATTGCTACCAAAGGGAAAAACTTTAAAAATCTTCTCGTCAAAAACTGCTGGATCAATTTGAAAATAATTCGGCACAAATGGTCCTTGAGTCACCCTCTACCAATATACGTCAAATCATATTGATCGATTGAAAAAACATAACTGCCAGAGGGGGCGGGGTCCATTTTCCCAATGTCTTCATAGGGAATTCTTTAAAAATCTTCTTGTCAAAAACTAATTGGGTGTTTTGAAAATAATTTGGCACAAATGCTCTCTATCAAGAATCTTGAAATTTATATTGATCTGCTGAAAAACATGGCCGCCAGGGGGCAAGACCAGTTTTCCTTATGTAAATGGGGAAACGGCACAAAGGGTCCTTGGGTGATTTTCTAACAATATTGTTCAAAATAGCTGATTTGTTGAAAAATATGGCTGCAAGGGACTGGAGATTTGTATTCCATTAGCCAGGCATCAGATTTGATTGATTTTTGGTTTCAATGAATGAATTGCAGTTTAGGTTCTACATACTTTTATTTCCCTCAGCTATACTTAAACTTTTTCATGTAAGGCATTATTGAAAGTGCTTATCCATCAAAGATTCAAAGCCGTATGTTGGGCTGTATGATGCTTTCCCTTGACCTTATAAACAATCATTTTCAGGTAAGTGACCCAGGGCCAGAAGGCCCTCTTGTTTCATTTTATGACTATAGATTGTTTTTATTTTGAAGTCAGTTATTACATGGTGCTGTTCGGTTTAGATGGTTAACAAAATCTTTTGTTAACTTGAGAATTTTACTGCAAAAGCTGTCATAAGCGGCCACTCAAAAAGGAGACCAAAAATCTATTTTCAAGACCGATTATCACTTAATGCAGGCCAAAAGTATTGCAGAATGCTCAAAGGGGAACATTCTGCAATACTTTCGACCTTCATTAAGCTACCATTTGTCATTAAGATTTTTTGGTCTATTTTTGAGTTGCTGTTTAAGACAGGTTTTGCTGTACATGTACAAAAACACCTAGAAATTAAACACCTGACTTGTTGCATAAATAATTTTGTCTTTTCACAGAGCAATATGTGAGACAGTTTTCCTTCATAAATTGAGGGCTGAAAATTGAGTAATGTGACCTTAAGGGCGTGCCAAAGAAACTAGGGGTCAAGACCCAATATCACACTAAGAAAAAATATAAGAAAAATGACAGGCTTTTGATTATGCATGCTAAAGATGCATTTTAGAAATCTTTGTTTTCTCAGAGAGAGGAAGGTGACGAAGTCTAAAAAAGTGCTATGCTACTGAAAATTGACAAGATTTTAGCCTTGTATTCCTGAAAATGAGGACTAAGAGATCAAAACAAATTCTAAACATAAAGTAAAGAAATTTTTTTTAAAACCATAGCCATTGCATAACCCGTCACTGTGACACATATGAAAATTGAGAGTCTACTACTGGTCTAAATTGGTTGCCTGAGAAATAGATGACCAGATGAATCCTATTGTGATCGATCTTCGTCTGTCGTGCGTGTGTGTGTGCTTCAGTCCGTAAACTTTTTCCTTAAACAGCATCTCCTCCTAAATCACTGGTCCAAATTTCATATAACTTCACATGAATGTTCCTCATGATGCCCTCTTTCAAAATTGCACAAATGGTTCCGCTCCACCGAACAGGAGGGATGCCAGAGCTCCAGATTAGAAATCTTTTAAATGACATTTGATCCACTGGTCCAAATTCAAAATTGAATTGTTCCTCTTGATACGCTCTTCAAAAATTGCACAAAAACTGCACAGAGGGTTCCGCTCTGCTGAACAAAAGGGTCACCAGAACTCAAGATAAGCAGTGTCTTCAAAAGACATCTCCTGAACCACTGGTTCAAATTCAAAAGAATTTCTCAGAATTGTTCCTCAAAATACCTTCTACCAAAATTGCACAAATGGCTGAACAAAAGGGCCACCAGATCTCCAGATCAGGAATAGCTTTAAACGACATTTCCTCCTGAATCACTGGTCCAAATTCAAAATAATTTCACAGAATTGTTCCTCATGATGCCTTCTACTGAAATTGCACAAATGGTTCCGCTCCACCAAACAAAGGGGCTGCCAGAGCTCTAGATAAGAAATGTCTTTTAATGACATTCCCTCCTGAACCACTGGTCCAAATTCAAAATAAGTTCACAGAATTGTTCCTCACAATGCCCTTTACCAAAATCACCCAAATGGTTCGCTCTGCTGAACAAAACAGCCCCCAGAGCTCCAGATAATAAATACCTTTAAACAACATCTTCTGCTGAACCACTGGTCCAGATTCAAAATAATTACACTGAATTCCTCATCATGCCTTCTACCAAAATTGTATAAATGCTTCCACTCCACTGAACAAAGGGTCTGCCAGAGCTCTAGATAAGAAATGTCATTTCATTACATTTCCTCCTGAACTAATGGTTCAAATTCAAAATAATTTCATGGAATTATTCTTCATGATGGCTTCTACAAAAATTGGACAAACAGTTTTGCTGGGCTTAGTACAGGGGTCGCCAGAGCTCTAGATGAGAAATGTCTTTAAATGACAACTACTGAACCACTTGTCCAAATTTAAAATAATTTCACAGAAATGTTCCTCATGATGCCCATTACCAAAATTGCACAAATGGTTTTGCTCCGCCGAAAAATGGGTTGGCTGAGCTATAGATAAGAAATATCTTCAAATGAAATCTCCTGAACCACTGGTCCAAAATCAAAATAATTTTACAGAAATGGTCCTCATATTGCCCTCTACGGAATTAGATCAGAAGGTGCAGCTTGGCTGAACAACATGGCTACCAGAGCTAAAAATAGAAATATTTTTAAATCATATCATATCTCCTTAGCCACAAGGTCAATACATCATCTACTCAGGTGAGCAATCCAGGGTCCTAGGGCCCTTTTGTTTGTTCAGATTGTTGGTGAGATTACCTGGCAAATTAATTGTAGCTGTTTCGGGGTACATGACAATGGTTTTATAAGTGCTATAAGTTTTAATACTCGAATATCCCTTACAATTTGTGAACAGTATACTAAACAATATAGGGGAAATGTTTTGGAGTGAATGATCACTCTGACAAAAGCCAAGTATTTGAGATAAGTAAGTTCAAGATAGCATAATTGGCTTGTATCAGGTTTTCAGTTGAGTGCATAACAAAAATAATTTTTCTTATTTCTCCAAAATATATGTTTTGGGACTAAGAACTATCTCAATGTGATGAGAAAAAACAATTTTACCCTCATTTTTTTTAACTGAAAATAGTGAGTATGGTCAGGAAATACCACAATCACAAACAGCAGACAAAACCATGGCACCACGAGGAAGAGCCACACAACAATCACGAGACACCAGGAAGACCAACTAAAACCTGTGTTGTATATGAATTGAGCCAGTGCATGAGATTTCCAACAATGTGGTATGTGCGACCAGCAAAGCCTCAGATCAGCCTGCGCATACGCGCAGTCTGATCAGAGCCTTTGCTAGTCGCTTGAGTATTATAAGAGTGTTAAGCTACTGACTAAACATCATTTGGAGGTTCTAAGCTTAACAGGAGGCTGCAGAGGCTCGTCCGCGTCTACACTTGTCAAATTGTAAAATTGTTGGAAATCTCATGCCCCGGCCCAATTATAATATGAAATTGCCCTATACATTTATATCTTCGTGTGTTTCAGGACTCTGAAGCGTACACATATTTATTACATCAGATCGCCCCAAAAGAAAGCTGTGTTACTACAGGTCCTATGGATGTAAGTATAGAACAGTTCCTTACTCTTTACCTACAAGTGTTGTCTCCTGATAACTTTTGCAATTCACAATATGTCGAGCCTGATCAGGATCCAAACTGTTTAACACTTAAATGGTATTCCTGAAAGATTTTTTTTTAGATCTGTAGATGTCAAAAAAGAATTCAAAATTATCCAGAAGGCAGAGTTACTGCTTGTTAACCCTTTGGGGTGAAACCCCTAAAGGAGTAAGTTTGCAAACAAGGTATGATTTAAAACAGCCTGCTCAGCTACAGAGATAATTGAAATTTTTGCATAGACAGGGTTTGCACAGGCTTGAAAAGTACTTGAAAAAGAAGCATGCAAAATTACCAAGTATACAAAGAGTTAAAATGACTTCTGAAACACTGGTCCTAAATTGAAATAACTTTACTCAAATTTTCTAAATAATGCCATTTTTCAAAATTACACAAATGATTCCTTTACATTGAATCATAACTGAAAATAGAAAAAAAATCTCAAAACAGAATCTCCTGAACGACTGGTCCAATTTGTTTTTTTAGCTCATAGGTGAGCTAATAGTACAGTCAACCATCTTTATAACGACACTGTTTGTTCCAAGCTATCTTTGACGTTAAAGTGAATTTGCTGTTATAAAGAATTTCTGACCATTACCAGATTTCAACATAATAATCATTTGGTAAAGGACAATATTATACAAATGAATTAAAATGCTATTATTCCAAATGTATACATCAATTCAATTTCATATTGCCTCAAAATGCACAAAGCTTCCCACTTATCAGGTGAGACAGAAACCTGTTCATGCAAAAAACCTTGTTCTGACCACAAAATTGTCTGACACATGGTAACAATTCTGTTATAATGAATTTATTTTCAATAGAAATTGTATATCTGATCTCAGACGTTACTGTCGGTGTTGTTATGTGAATATTCTGTTATGAAGAGGGAATTTTAATGGAAACAGATCCGTTCCCATCCAATTAATGTCAGATATTGAATATTCTGTTATAACGAGTGATGTTGTAAAGAGTTTTGACTATACCAGTCCCTTCCGTCCGTCGTCCGTCTGTCAACATTTTCAAACATCTCTGGGCCAATTAAACTCAAATTTCATATGGAGACTCCTTAGGACGAGGGAACCAAAATTTGTTCAAATGGTCCTGGTCACATGACCAAGATGGCCGCCACGCCCATATATGGTAAAAACCCTTTAAAAATCTTCTTCTCCAGAACCAGAAGGCCGGTGATCTTAGGAATTGGTATGTAGCATTTGGGTGTTGGGCCTACCAAGTTTGTTCAAATAATGATCCTAGGTTGATCTTCACCTACTTAACGTCAAGGTCAAATTTGCTTCCTAATGCATTTGAATGGGACATTTTTTGAAAAGTTGAGTTTTTTGAATACTGTTAAAGCCAAAGTAATTATTCTTACTTGATATGTTAAAACTAATGAGACAGACAATGGCTACAAATAAGTTTCAAAGGTCAAGGTTGACATTTGCCCTTTCAGCCAAGGTCCCTCATATTGTGGTCCCATCAATATATTAAAACATAGTTTTCTCACAAACCATTGGCCCAATTGAACTCAAATTTCATGTGAAGGCTCCTTTTGATAAGTTAGCCAAAATTTATACAAAATATTTTGGTCACATGATCAGGATGACCACCACGCCCATATATGGTAAAAACCTTTTAAAAATCTTCTCCAGAACCAAAAGGCCTATGACCTTGGGACTTGGTATGTAGCATTTAGGATGTGGGACGTATCAAGTTTGTTCAAATGATGATACTAAGTTGACCTTGACCTACTTAATGTCAAGGTCAAATTTGCTTCCTAATGCATTTAGATGGGAAATTTTTGAAAATTTGATTTTTTGAATATTGTTAAAGCCAAAGTCATTATTCTCACTTGATATGTTAAACCTAATGAGACAATGCCTATTTTTTATTTTTTATTTTATTTATACTATATTTCAAGAGGGTGATACATTTGGCATGAAAGCCATTCTACCATGTGGCCCTCTGAACATAAAACATATGAAAAACAAACTATATACATATATACAAATAGCAAATACAAACAGTGCACACTGTTTAAGTTATCGCTATTATCTAAAATATGAAACAATATGTTCTCTTGCCTGTGCTGTATATGGGGGAAACAGAGAATGTGACGGAAGGACAATGCACATGCGTCACACCCCTGTTTCTCACACATAGCATCACCTATGCTCAGTCTACATAGTTGTAATTAACCTCTTGCTATCGCATGCGACCATTATTCAACAGAATATGGTCGATAATGACGATTCTGAGTGCACGAGTATCAAAGACAGTTCATAGTTGCCAAAAATGGATGCACACAGAAAAAGAACAGTACCAATTATTTTAAACCTGGGTATATAAAACATCTCGCATGATATCATCTAAAACCATTAAAAAGGACTAATATCGCATGATATCATTTAAAATCATTAAAAAGAAATATATTAAGTGGTTTTAAAACAACAGATATTCATTCAGAAGACTTCTTTGGCAGCTCTTTTGAATGCATTTAAAGACGGTGCCAATTTTACAGCTGTAGGGAGGCTGTTCCAAAGTTTTGGAGCTGAGAAAGTAAAAGAACCTGTATAGAATGCAGTCCTGGCTTTTGGCTGTGCTAGAGAACAGTCCTCAGACGATCTAAGTGTTCTATTATTTAATTGAGCTTTCGGTGTGAGTAAATCTGATATATAAGATGGAGTAAGATTGTGAAGTGCTTTATAAGTCATGACAGATTTATTATAATCAATACGATGTTTTACAGACATCCATCCGAGACGCTGAAACATATCTGCCGATGGTGTAGTGAATTCAGCTTTTAAGATTATGCGTGCTGCCCTTTTCTGTAGTTAATTTATTCTTTCAATATTTGTAATTGATGTTGATCCCCATGAGTTTGAGCCATAGTCTATCAACGGCAATATGTAGCTCTGATAAAAAAGTTTCTGTATGTTTTCAGGAACATAGAAAGATAACTGTTTTAAGAGTGTTATTCTTGATGTAATTACTGAGCAGAGGTAGTCAATGTGGGGATTCCAGCTCAGGGTCTCGTCAATATATACTCCCAAAAGCTTATGTGAGCTAACGGTGTCAATTTGGTGATTATCGATGTTAATGTTTATCTTTTCTGATTTACATATATTATGTCTTGAACCTAGAGTCATTATGGTTGTTTTATTGTAATTTATAGGCATTTTATTATTTTTACTCCAATTTGTTACTTGATCAGAATCAGATTGTAGTTTAGTCTCTATCTGGGTTTTATTTTTATCTGATATGTGCAGGGTACTATCGTCAGCATAAAAATCTGCCGTACAATGATTAAGAGATAGTGGTAGATCATTTATGAAAAGTAAGAATAATGTAGGACCGAGAATAGACCCTTGAGGTACCCCTGATAGTATTTGGGCGAACTCGGAGAGACCTTGCTCACTCATTATCGCTTGTAATCGAGTACTAAGGTATGACTTGAACCAGTTCAAAGAGACATCACTGAATTTATAATATTCAAGCTTTTTTATTAAAAGGGTGTGGTCGACCATATCGAAAGCTTTACGGAAGTCTATAAACAAAGTGCCAACAATATCGCCATTATCGATGCTTGTCATCCATTTTTCAATTAATTTGACTAGCGCAGTATTACAGCTATGCTTATGTCTGAAACCAGACTGACACGGATGTATCAAATTATATTTGTTTAGGTATCCCATGAGATGACTGTTTACATGTTTTTCAAACAATTTTGAAATGGTAGGTAAAATAGAGATTGGGCGATAGTTAGATGGGTCCTCTTTTGCACCCGTTTTATAAATTGGGTATATCTTAGCAGTTTTAAGATGTTTGGGGAAGTGACCACTGATTATACTCTTATTTATAAGATCTGCAATACTTGGTGATATAATTTCACAAGCAATTTTTAATATTTTTGGGCCTATTCCATCGAGGCCTGTAGCTTTCCGTGGGTTAAGGTTTCGGATAAACTTAGAGACTTGTAATGGTGTTATTAATGGAATTTTGAAGAGTGTGTCATTCGGTACTTTATTATTTATATAATCAATAAGTTTAGAATGCTCATTAGGCTTTGATAAGTTTTCAGATTGCTCTATACGTTTGGAGATCGTCGCGAAAAACTCGTTTAATTTTGTTGCAATTTCATGAGACTCAGTAAAAGTTGTATTTTCTATCTGTAGCTGTTCTGGCAATGTTTTTGCTGAGTTTTGCGTACTGTTTTGAATGGCACGAATCTTTTGCCATATTAACTTAGTATCTTTATTATTGATAACATTTGATGTAAAATGATTCGATTTGGCTCGCCTTATAAGTGTTTTGGTAAGATTTCTGTATTTTCTAAACTCAGTCCAGTTTTTCTGCTTTTTGTTTATATCTCGATTTTTACGGGCTTGTGCAATTTCTGAGGAAAACCATTCTGGCATATGTTTTGATTTCACCCGTCTCGTTTTGATTGGTGCGTGTTGGTCAAGCTGCTTAGTAATCAATTTGTACCAGGTCGACAAATCATCTTCTATATCAGATTCACTCAGAGAAAATTGACTCAATTCCTCTGTTAAATCATTTAGAAACAATTCTTCGTTGAAATGTTTGAAACATCTATAGGATGTCGTTATATGGTTAGACTTTTTAAGTTTTTGATTAATTTTTCTTGTGAGGCAGATTGGAAAGTGGTCACTTATAGAATAATGGGGCACAAAACATTCAGAGATTTTTTCAGAATCTGTACAGTAGATATGGTCGATTATTGAGCTTGAACTCTTTGTGACATGTGTAGGGCTGGATACCATTTGTTTGAGGTCAAATAACTCAACCAAGTGAAGCCACTTTTTGTTTGAACAATTTGAATGTTCAATATTGAAATCACCCATAATAACAATTTCTAATCCTGTTGTCTGTGCAATTGACAATTCTACTTCAAAAAGGTCAATCCAGTCAGACGAAGCATTTGGTGGGCGGTATAATGAACATAAAAGAAAGGGTTTTGAATTTGTAAAAGATATTTCAGTCCAAAGGGTTTCTAATTTAGATATTTCTATTTCTTTTCTATGCTTACAATTTATTGAGCTTCTAAAGTACAAAATAACTCCACCGCCTGCTTTGTCAATGGTACAGCACCTATCCTTACGTACAAATTGGTATCCATTTATAGATAATAGATTGTCTGGAATGTTTTGATTAAGAAAAGTTTCACATAAACCAAAAATATCAGGGCCATTTTTTGAAGCTAGCATTATTCGTAGTTCATCCAATTTTGGTAACAGATGCCTTACATTTAACTTGGATATATGAAGACCTTTCGTGTTAAATTCAAACTCAGTAAAGTTACCAGAACAAGATGAACCATAATTAGGCTCCTGATATGAGTGGGTGATTTTATCAGTTGGAGCGCATTTTACAGTTGCAGAACTCCTAGGTTGGCCAGACGGCAGGTTTGATATCCAATTTTGGGATTCATTTGCATTTCTCAGTCTATCAGACATAGAATTTGGCATCTCAACTGGGATGCTATGTTCAGTAAGTTGTTCAGAATCATGTTTTATAGACCCATTTGCTACCTATCTTGACCTTCGAGTGGCCAACCTTTCGTTCCTACTGTTGTACCAGCATTCATAAGTACTATGGTTCCCATTTCTGCAGCATATATGACAGTATTTGGACGACTGGCTATTTCCCCTGAAAGTAGTTTGCCTTTGTCTAAAATTATTATGGTCAGTGTGTTGCCTGTGAACACGTTGCATGTTGCAAACCTTGTGAACCTTGTTGATATTTTCCAAAAGCTTTCTTGTACCGGTCATGTTTATGTGTACCTTATCTTTGGAATAATACGAGTCCACAAGCTCTCCAGTTGCCAGAAGAAAGCTGTCGTAATTATCAACAAGTTCCACTATATTGTCAGCACACATGGATTTCAGAGTTTCATTATATGGCTCAAGGTCAACTGATTCACGTGGAAGAATTCCTGAGACAATGATACGTCTGTTACCATCATTTACTGTATCTATCAAGGATTCATAATGCTCACGGAAAGACTCGATGTCCTCCCCATTATCAGCATCATTTCCCCCAACGTGAAGAATAATGGTTTCACAGTTTTCAATGTTCAATTCATTGATTTTGTCTGTTAACTTGTCTATGGTTGCTCCAGGAATGGTTCTTATAGCTGTGTTTTTATTTAATTCACTAACTTTTATATTCTTCAAAACAGAGCTTCCAATTAATAGCGTAGATTGTTTAATAGTATTTCTTGATAAAACATTTTTGGTAAGGTCAATTATTTCATTTTCATGGACTATTTCAGTGATTTTATTTGGCCATTTTTGAGGCCGTATATGGGAGTCATTCCCAATCCAAAAATGGCCTTTATTTTCCCAATTTCATGTATTTTAGCTCTTATTTTCCCAATTTTAATAAAATATTTTCCCAAATGTGTAGGAAAAGGTAGCTTCCCAAAATTCCAAATAAAATCACTGTATTTGATTGGAAGCTCGGCTTTGAATTTGCTTGTGCTGTTTTATTTGTCTGATTTGTCTGTTGTTTTTAGTAACACATTGGGGTTCAGTTTGGATTTGACGTTGTTTGTCTTGTCTTTTTGGTTGCATTGAATCTAGCCTGGAGAGAGTTTTGTTTTGTGTAGGTTTCTGATTTCTTGAATCAATAAGTTTTTCTTCACTGGGCTTTTGATCTTGTTTAGACATATTTTGTTTAGTACTCTGTTCATAAGTTTTTATTTTCTCAAACACAGCTGTTGTCTTATTAGTATTTGGCTTGTTTTCTGATCCAAGGAAGATTTCAAGTTTGATGTCTTCGATGACACATTTTCAATTTCTTCAGTGATTGTTATGTCATGTTGATTTATATGTCTTTTCAGAGCTGTTATACGGTCATTTATACCCCCAACACAGTTATCTAACTTGTCAGAAAGGCTATTTATTGAACTTAAGATTAGATTTGTAGTAGTTTTTAACTGTTTAATGTCTGTCTTTAAACTGTCGATTTCATTTCGAACATCCTGTGGTACTGTCCTACAGTTAGGGCAGAGCCATATTCCAACAGGCTCATCCTTCTTAATACCCATACATAGATCATGATACCAGGACATACAGAAGCTACACTGGATCATATCAATATTTTTCTTAGTTTTCTGATTGAGTTTACATGAATCACCACACTTTGTAACCTTTTGTCCTTTCATTGTATTCGATTCACTATTGTTCGATGTTGCACTTTCAGTTTGAACTGAGTTATACTGTCATTCAAGGGGTCAGTAGGCTCACATACTGTTGAGTTTGATTTTGCCTGGGTCTCCACTTTATCAATGCTATTTGCCGACCCTGCATCAAGAAGTGTTGTTTTATCCAGGTCTTCAAGCACAGTCGATGATAACAGAGCAGAGTTGTTATCTTTTGCAGTGGTGACATTCCTAGACTTTTTCATTAACTGATGCTTTGCTTCATTATTAAGTGCATTTGACACATAATGAGCCGTTTCACGCAGTTGGGAGGTTTCAAAGTCTGGAAGAGGTTTGTGTAGATCCTGAAAGACCAGCTCAGCGTACTCATTTTTATTGAACTTCTTAAGCTCAATATGTGATAAGTTCTTGACACATTCCAGGTACTCTTGCTTAACAGACTCTTCAGCTCGCATAAGCTCTGGGTTTGTTGCCATGTTCATTAACTGCTTCAAGTCTCTGTTGGAGAATACTATTTGAGTTAGCTCCCTTGTCTGGACAACAATCGGTCGTGACCCGTCTTTAGAAAATGCGCCTAATAAGTATTCACGAAAAGAATGCACTTTTAATAGCCACAGGGCATGTTAGTATGGCCGTATTCAAAGCGTTTATTAAAATGTTATTTTTCAGCTAAGAAAAATGTCAAGTAATATTTTAAACTCACTGACTTGGCGCTAACATCCTAAAGTCCATACAGTTATACACTAATTCACAACTTTTCAGAGCTTATTAGTCCTTTTAAACATTAAAATAAATCCATTTTTCGAATAAGTTACAAAGGTCAAGGCTGACCTTTGACCTTTCTGCCAAGGTCCCTCATATTGAAGACCTTCAACACATTTAAACAGATTTTTTCAGAACCAATTAGGCCAATTGAAATCAAATCATATGAAGACTCCTTATGATAGGTTATTCAACATTTGTACAAATTGTTTTGGTCACATGACCAATGGGGCCACCATGCCCATATATGGTAAAACCCTTTAAACATCTTCTTCTCTGGAACCAAAAGGCAAATGACCTTGGGACTTGGTATGTAGCATTGGAGATGTGGGCCCTACCAGGTTTGCACTAATGATTATTCTGGGTTGTCCTTGACCTACTTTATGGTAGGTCACATTTGATTCCTAATGCATTTATATGGGAAAATCTTGAAATGTTCATTTTTCTATAACTGTTTCAGCTGAAATCATTCTTTCTATAAACGTTAAACCTAGGGAGACAATGGTTATATATAAGTACCTAATGTCAAACTAACCTGTGACCTTTTATCCAAGGCCACTCATTTGGACTGCCACATACCTATATATCTAAACACCTTTTTTCTCAGAAATCACTGGGTTGTTTGATGGAGTATTCATTAGATTAATTTAGGTCACTTGACCAAAATGGCTGCAACCCCCATATATGTTAAAACAAAATATGTTTCATTATAAGCTGTAGTTGACCTTGACCTAGTTTAACATTATTAAGGAGATCAGGTGAGCGCCTCAGGACCTTCAGGTCCTCTAGTTTTAAAAATCACACAAAATTAATGTTCCCCATAATGCCAGCTACCAAAGCTGCTCAAAATGTCTTTTCTGGGACAATAAGTCTGTTCTGATGAAATTTTTCTTACCAGAGCTTAAAACTATATTTGTTCTTAAACATCTGCACATTTTCTCTTGTTTAGTTGAAATATTTCTCTTGGAACTTTGTCAATGTTTGCTGAATATACAATATAGAATATCAGTCCTTTAGTTAATAAGAGTGTGTAAAAAAAAGAATTTTCATATTTCTCAACCTAAACATATGTTGTAGTACTCAAAAGAACCACCTCAATGAGACGCTTCTTTTAAGCACCCAAAAGATATGTTTGAACTGATGGGTAAGAAAATATATACACTTTTATGCTAAAAAATTGTGTTTATCTTAACCTGTTAATATGTAGCATGTTAATATGAGGTGGTAAAGCTGGTGTTTTTCATTTTCCTGAACAGCAACCCGCTGGTGAAATGAGAGCAGAGGCCATGTTAATGGAGGCAGACAAGATTGATTGCAGGGCCTTCATCACGTCAAAGGATGTCGTCAAGGGTAACGCCAAGTTGAACTTGGCTTTCGTTGCTAACTTGTTCAACAAATACCCTGGACTTGAAAAACCTGAGAATTTTGATGAAGACCTATTTGAAGAGACAAGAGAAGAAAAAAGTAGGTTATAATGCAAATTGTAGATTGTTGCAAAATATAAAGTTAAAATGACGACAGGAAATGTTCAACCTCTTCATTTTCCTTTGTGCTTTGACATGAGAAAACATTATTTTGTTGCATGGGAACAGCAAAGACGCAGACCAGCCTGCACATGTGTGCAGTCTGATCAGTGCCATTGTTACTCGCTATCTGGAAAGAGCCAACCACTAAAAATGGGACGCAATGCAAGAAAGCTAACATTGGCGTTTCTGACTAGGTATGATTTAAAAAAGCCTGCTCAGCTACAGAGAAAATTGGAATTTTTGCATACTCTTGAATAGTACGTGAATGTAGAAGGCTCTCTTGAAAAGTCCTTGAAAATTAAATCTGCCTTGAAACGTCCTGGAAAATCACTCAAAAGCTTGGAAAAGTCCTTGTATTCTACTATTTTCTGTAGGACAGCACAGCTGATAGAGACCTAAATCAATCAAGACCGAGGGGTTGCGGGTTCGAGCCTCACCGGCGTCACTGCGTTGTGGTCCTTGAGCAAGACACATTCATTTTAGCTTAGTACTGGTTCAACCCAGGAAGATCCGTCCCTGTTTAAATGAAAGATTGTTGATGGGACGTAAAGAATCAAATCAAACAAACAAAATCTCAGTCTAGCATTTCTGAAGTAGAATTTTGACACTTAAATCTTTATTTTTCTTAAAATTTAGTCCTTGAAAAACTGTAGGAAAATCTTTTAGAAGTCCTTGAAAAGACCCTACTCAAACCTGCCTGTATGAACCCTGATAGAGCAAGTGTAGTAGAGCTAGTTTTTAAACACTTGTACCGCCTATCTGTATGCTTTTATGGCATTGTGGTTAGGGTTGCCACGTTTACATGTGTAAACGGTACCGTTTCGTGTCTTTGCAATAAACGTTTACAAAATTGGCCTACCATTTACATGAACTTTAGCATGTGATCATCAATCAGTTTGTTTGTTTTCTCAGATAAAGTATCTGCTGCAATTAGAATATTATGGTGGACATGCTCAACGGACATTATCTTACGATAGAGAGCATTTTTAGAATCTTTGAGTATCGCGTCTGCGCAGTCAGTGGCTCGACGGGCCATAAAAATGCCCCGAAAATTGTCTCACTCAGTCACTGCTTGGAGCAATTATATTCCTGTATTTTTAACAGTTATGTAAACGTTTGGTGGAGACGCATCTTGTTTACTTCCTGTCGGCGTGTGTTTTGATGCGTATGTGATAATTGGCAGTCATGTCTTGTGCGTGTCAACTCGTTAATTACACACTTGCAACTGAAGAAAATGTCGGTAATCTACGAGTCTGCGCATGTTGCAATCACTTTCCAATAACTTGAAATGAGTCTTATCACAACACCCAACCAAACACTTTCAAATATTCCCACAAGGTACATTTTTCAAGAGTTTTTTATGAAAAATATCGGCGATTTTACCGATCTGCATAATGAAAAAAATCATATCTGGGAGTTCCGTGTAAACGGAATCGTTTCAGTTACTGGAACTCATGTAATTGTTTACTAAATTTCGTAATTGTGGCAGCCCTAGTTGTGCTAGAGTGTTTGATTTCGAACCCAGCGGCCTGGTTTGTTGATCCCCAGCCGGTACAAAGCTGACTAGCATTTTTTCACCTGTTACATTTGGCGCCCAACATGGGGTAAGCTTGACCACCGTTCTTTCCAGATATATAAATATGTTATGTTGAAAAATGAATGAATCAGTTTATACATGAGAAAAAGCAATAGCTATATAATTATAACATGAAAAACTTAAAATAAAGGAATGGAAGACAAAAAACACTTCAGAAAAAATGAGGACTCTTGGTATTAGCAAATGAAAATAGTTGTTTACTAATCTTGTCGGTGTATTGTTTTTAACATTTCAAGCAGAAAATTACCATTAAACAGGACTTTAGTTAAGAGTGTGTAACAGAAAAATGATTTTCTTATTTCTCAACAAAAACATATGTTGTGGGTAGTCAAAAGAACAGTTTCAATGAGACGGTTCTTTTGAGCACCCAAAACATATGCTAAAAATTATGGGTAAGAAAATATTTGCAATTTTAAGCTGAAAATTTTTGTTTATCTAAATCGATGGTTAAATCTCTATTTACAGCATATCGTAACTGGATGAATAGTATGGGCTGTAATCCACATGTGAACAGGTTATATGTCGACTTACAAGATGGCTTGATTCTGTTCCAACTATATGAGATCATTAAGTCAGGTAGTGTCGACTGGAAGAGAGTTAAGAAGACCTTTAGCAAGATGAGTCACGTATTTGAAAAAATAGGTACGTTTCTTAGTAACCAGGTAGGATAGGATGCATAAGATGCAGATTTATGTCACACCTTTTTCACACCTGCTTCTAGACTCTAAAATATGGAATATACTCTAAAATGTGGAATGTACTTAAAGGGGATGACAACCCTGGTGGTTACTAGTTTTATATGAAAGATCTTAATAAACCATGAATTTTGATACCAGTTTCATCTAACTCAGTTGAAAAATGTGGAAATTGTGGTTGTTTGAATATTTGCAAATGGACTGTTATGGAAACGGCCATTATGATTTGTAGGCTTAGTGACGTCACATAGCCTAATTAGATATGCACAATCAAAATAAAAGACAAACTAATGGATTATTTGCATTAATCTTTAATAAAACATTTTCCTTATGTATACTCCCCAAAATGATTTAAGGACCAAGATTTTTGAATGCGACTATAATTAGCTCAAACATTTAAATTCTGTAATACGGTAAATGTTCTAAAATTACGAACACTAAAAAATAATTATTTTTTCTGCTGTTCGTAATTTTAGAAATTATGTTTATGAAAAAATGCCAGTGTTCGTAATTTTAGAATGTGGACTTTATCATGAGAAATAAACGGTATATATGCATGTCAAAATGTGGTAGAAACGTGTTGAAAACACGGCGATTGTTTTTCTTTTCTTTAATCTTATTAAAACCGCCGCTAAATTCATGCGGACTGAGTCAGTAAAATGTCCAGCTCGTGCGGTATTCGCCAAGTCGAGAGCCAGGCACGTGCAAATTATGTCACTCAATTTACTTACAAGTCATAAAAGTCCATTGATTTAAACTATTCGATAAGCCGGGTCTCCTACGTTCACTCGCCGAATCACTACACTATTTCGTTCTTCCTAACGCTTTCGCTCGCTCTGCCGACTTCGAATTCGAGTTAATATTGTACTCAAGAATTGAAAACGCTAGACATCTCGTACGATCAGATTTTTGCAAAGATCTACACAAACTTTGAAATACGTAGACGAGTACCCAGAGTAAAAAAACCCTGACGAAAAAGAACACCTCTCTCTCTCTCTCTCTCTCTCTCTCTCTCTCTCTCTTTCTCTACTTGTCGATCCGCCGATGGAATGTTTACTTTGATGTGCCTGCACCAGCCGCTCTCTCTCTCTCTCTCTACATTTGCAAACATGGTTTGGATCCAGATCAGACCGAATGGTGTTCAGGATAGAACGTTTCGTCAATTTAAAAATGTGTGCATGCGGTAGAAAGTACGCAAAGCGTTAATACTGAGGAATGTCCGACTTTGCCGTACAAAAGCCGATGCGCACGGTAAGTTTGAGTTTTGGGTCCTCATCGGAAGCAGTTGTAACAAGATTGATTGACTGACCCAAACATTGTGTTTCGATATTTTAAGAAACCAAGCCAAAACAAAACACAGTGCTGTCTCTCTTCTTTTACGACCTGCTATCAAAGTTTGCAAACAGTTTGGATCCGACGTGCCTAATCAGGGGCAAACATGCATACCAAGAGTTATAACCTAGTCCGACTTTGCGTCCGATGATCACCACACGCTGAAAGGAACATTTCAGACAAGTACCTTCTTTCAGATGCATGCCATGGGCGGATCCAGAGGGGGGACAGGGGGTCCGGACCCCCCTGATAGGGTTTCCTAGCAATATTGATCCGGATCCCCTAAACATCACAAAGCTACCAAGCCAGCATTCAATGGTGGGTCATTATCGACACTGGCGTTTCGCTGATGGTGGTCCATTTTTAGTGGCATTTCGGTCTTCTCTCACTACCCCCTCTGACAAAATGTTCTGGATCCGCGCATGCATGCAGTGCGTGTGAACCGGCTCGATTGAAATTAAACTGTCGTCGGACATAATTCATGCGCGGATCCAGAAAGTTTTGTCAGAGGGGATCCACCTTTGACAACGTTTGTTTTTAAAGTTGATGAGGGGAGGGAGGATCCAAGTCCCACTTTAAGCGGGTCATCATCGACCCGCCAGCGTAACGCCATTAAATGGCGTTTCGCTGGCATGCCCTGGCTTAGCAGCTGCGATTTTTCAGCGGATCCAGACATGTATTGCTAGAAAACCTTATATTTTGTGATTTTCAGGGGGGGGGGGGGTCCGGACCTGGATCGGCACATGTAATTTCATGATATTTTGGTACTTACAACGTGCGACAAAGACTCAGACGAGCCTGCGCAAGTGTGCATTCTCAATACAGCATTGATGGTCAAGCATCACCGCTTTTATGTTGGATGGATTAATTTTGTGTCCCACGACTGAAACCACCACTTGGAAAAAAGGCCCTTTTGTATATAAGTTTGTATAAGCAAACTTACTTAGCAAATTTACTCAGTTGTTTAACGCAGTGGTTTGCATGTTTTTTTTTAAAGTAACAACAACTACTGTTTCTTGCAAATGTTCAATTTTGACGACCAGGCAGTGTATGATTAGTGACCTCGTATGACCTAATTCCTTCATGGTGAACACAAGCTTAGATGTGCGTTTTCTCGCGGTAATTGTAACTCCTAATCCTTGCCCGAGGCATGTCTGTTTAATGTCTGTTATGTGACAATATATTGACAAAGGAAATCCATGTTAATGACCATTGCTGATCGGATGCTTCTTATAGGTAAAAAATTCGCCAATGAAGGGTTTTAAAAATATTTGAACACGCTGCAGGTAGCCTGCACTGTTTTCCGGACAGCTTAAACCAATAACATGCATGAACTTTGTCACGTACTACATGTAGGAAAGTCCGTGCTTTTAATGCGCTCTTGCCTTTGATCTTATCTGAAAGCATGTATCGCACAATTAGCAGACAAAAAGTATAGTCTTGTGCTCGGCATGTGAAAAAGAACGTCGTGTACCAGATTACCCATTTATGTGGAATAGAACCTTCCAAATGTCACTACCGCTCACGCGCTGTACGTTAAAAGTAAACGGAGCACAGATGGGACAAACAGATAAACGGACATCGATTTTCCGCTGAAAATAACTTGTGTTCGTAATTTTAGAAATTCACTTTTCCCAAAAAGGTCAGTGTTCGATTTTTTAGAATGTTTTAAAAATTATTTCCGGCGATATTTTTAGGTGTTCGTAATTTTAGAGTGTTCGAAATTTTAGAACATTTACCGTACTTGGCCCAAGTCTTTCTATTCTTTATGCCAATAAATCAAGAATCAATATTAATGATTCCCATGCATAATTCTGCCATAACTGTGTCTCAAATGCACATACCCTCAAAACACACTTTCAAAAAGCAGTGGGGGAGGTGTAAAGAAATTATTCTGTGGTCATTCGAGTAGAATGAAAATAACATCAAGCTAAACTTTGTTTTAAACAGTTCAGCTTACATGCAAAACAAACCTTCAAGCAGTTTTAATATACTGGGAAGCAAGCGTTTTCATCTCTGACAATGGAGTTTTGACATTGTTATGTTTTTTGAAAACAATGTGTGTACTTGACCATCAAGAAACAGATTTTTAATGGTCATTCTATGCCATTGCATGTTAGAAAGATGTCCCGGCGAATTATTTAAAGATTGTCACAGACAAACGCCAAAACCAGTTGTCTGAATCCATAGTCTGCCTATTACGCCAAAGCCTAAAGAGACCATTTTCTCTCACAGGAAGAGGTGGATGGTATCAATGGGATGAAAACACCATGAAATCATGCGAAAACAGAGATTTCAGCATCTTAAAGCACTTTTCATTCATTTTATGCAGTTCTGTGGTCCATGGATCACACACAAAATAAGACATTCCAATACATTTAGGTCAAGTTTTAAAATGACAAAAATCCTTGTAAGTAACATTTTCTACCATTTTCTTTTTGCTGTTTCACTTGGCAATAGGGCGTCAAAGATGTCTGAATAATTTCGGCTAGAACATAAAATTGGTTTTAAAAATACGTCCTACACAAAATGCATTAATGTTGAAATTAGTATTGGTCCTTCAATTATTTTGAGGAGTATATAAAGCTGCATATCTGCTAAAAGACAGATGATTTGATAGTAGTGATAATTAAAAATTAAGCAGTTGAAAAAAATCTGAAAATTAATTAAATATTCAAAATGGCGGCTTTAGGTTGGCAATATTGAATTCTTCAAATGCCCATAACTTGCCCATTTTTTTCAAAATTTGTCGTTCATATAGCTCTTTCTGATAAAACATACTTATCATTCTGGGATATACTCTTAAATATGAACTAATTCTATATTATGGAACAAACTCTAGAATATGTAATTTACTCTAAAATAAGGAATATACTCTAAACTCTAAAATGTGGAATATAATTTAAAATATTGAATATAGTCTAAAATATGGAATTTCATCTAAAATATGGAATATGCTCTAAAATATGGAATGCACTCTTAAATATGATTTAACTCTATATTATGGAACAAACTCTAGAATATGGAATTTACTCTAAAATATGAAATGACTATATTATGGAACTAACTCTAAAATATAGAATTTACTCTAAATTCTGAACTAAACTCGTCAAAATAAGTTAAGCCCCATGTCACTTTTTCCCATAGCCATAATGTTAAATTCCTAAAGTTTAGTTGTTTGTTTCAAAAATATCGATGGTAGTTGAAAATTCTAAATCCATCCAAGTTAGACAACAGTGTCTTGGGTGTAATAACACAAAGGTTGAATTGACAAGAGCGATTTTCTTTGGGTGTGTGCTAAATTTTCCAAGAGTATCCAATTTTGGGCCAATTTTACTATAGGAATGATAGGGAACGAAACGGGACATTTACTGGAATGTGTGGAGCTCTTTGGAAAACTTATCAATTAATCTGAAACCTAGCATATGGTGAGAGGAAACATTGCTGCTACTTCCCTGAAAATGTTATGGAAAAATCTTTATTCAGTAAAATGTTATGATAAATTAAACATGAATGTATTTACATTAAGTCTATGGGAAAATTTCTGGTGGGGCTTAATTTATTTTGACCAGTTTATATTATGGATCTCACTGTAGAATATGGAATTTACTCTAAAATAAGGAATATTATACTCTAAAATATGGGATATACTCTAAAATATTAACTCAATCTATATTATGGATCTCACTGTAAACTATGGAATTTACTCTTAAATAAGAGGTATAAAAATATGGAAGTACAAGAGTAATCTATTTAAAGCCAACTCTTGGCTGCAATATTGAAAGAGGTATTAGTATCCATATGAAAACAGTTATTTTTTTAGAAAATTTACTGTAATTATGTTTCGGGAGACATATTGTTTTTCCCCGTCTGTCTGTCACAAGTCGTGTCCGCACTATAACTTGAAAACCGCTTAAGCTCTATTCACGAAACTTTATACAAATATCAATCAGCATGAGATGACATGCAGAGTGCAAGAATGGTAACTCTGCCTTTTATACTTTTTGAGTTATTTCCCTTGGAACTTTGTGAGTCAGAAAAATTGTGTCCGCTCTATAACTTGAAAACGGCTTAAGCTATATTCACGAAATTTTATACAAATATCAATCAGCATGAGATGACATGCAGAGTGCAAGAATGGTAACTCTGCCTTTTATACTTTTGGAGTTATTTTCCTTGGAACTTTGTCCATCACAAAAACCTTGTCTGCTCGATAACTTGAAAAACGCTTAAGCTATATTCACGAAACTTTATACAAGTATCAACCAACATGAGTCGACGTGTAGAATGCAAGAATAATAACTCTGTCATTTATACTCTTTGAGTTATTTCCCTTGGAACTTTGTCCCTCAGAAAAACAATTATCTATGACTATTTTATACCAGGTTATGATTGTGCAATAGTTAACACATTGACAGATATCTTTACTAGGAGATACGAGCTGATTGTCTGCATGAAATGACTAGAATTTCTGTTTGAAATTGTATTTAATGACCCATGCTTTTGACATCAAAAGGGGGTAGACATCTGTTTTTTCGTAGAAAAACAATTCTAGTTTGGTAATGTTTATTTCCAGCTAATTATAATTGTGCCCGTTTTTTTTCCAGGTACAGTCAAATCTCGGTTATCCGAACGTCGATTACCCGAAACTACTGGGTTATTCGAAGACTACGGACAGTCCCGACTTTTTTCTCTATTATTTATTGCAATAAAACTACCTATTATTCGAATTTCGATTATCCGAAAAATTCAATTTTTCGAAGTGATTCATCGGTCCCGATTAAAGAAATTGCTATTAAATTACCCTTCAAGATTCGAAGTCCAAATGACACGCATGGTGATCATGATTTCTTTGTTTAGTCGAGTTCGATTTACACACCTGAGTGATTTAGCAAACAAAGTTGCAACAGGTAATTGACACCGGACTAACGTTGACACTATTACGCGATGAACCGTTAAGTGAGTAAATGGTGTCATTTATCAAGGTCGTCTGCAATGATTGTTGTGTTTGATGTTTTTAAATGTCTAATTAGGGGCATAAATGAGCTAAAATTGATTCTAATTTGATCGTCTCTCATCCTTGGATTTATTCTTGACCACTGTTTATATTAAGTGAACACACTGAGCGCACCGACTTTGAGGTTACAACAAAAACAACAATTTCGATAATAGACGAATTTCACGGACATGTGTTTTGGGTGCTCAAAAGAACTGTCTCATCGAAATTCTTCTTTTGAAAGCCTGAAACACAATTTTACCATTGAGGGAAAACAACCAAACCCTAGGTTTGGATGCTTAAAACGACACTCTCATCGAGACGGTTCTTTTTAACACCCAAATCGTATGATTTTGCTGAAATAAAAGAAAAGATACCAGCCCAAAAAGCACACAACGTCGGGCCACCAACGGCCTGCCAGCGATATGCCATCTCAATGGCCTATCACCGATGGGTCGTTGATGGCCCGACGTTGTGTGCTAGCTGGGATGGAGATCTTATGACAGGGCGATAAAAAGGAGACAATATTTCGTCAGTAAATATAGTTCGTCAAATTACATTTAACCTTTATTTTCATTTGTTACATGTATAAAGTGGATGTCAATAAAGATCTGATATTCTTTTCTGCGTTCTTAGACCTGCAAAGCATAAGAGACATTCAGGCCACAACCCCAAGGAGCTCATTTTCTTTATTGCTTTAATGCTTTGACAGATGCTCCGATTACTTCACTGAAAACACGAGTTGAAGTTGCAAACTCTGGAAAAACAATGACGTTCTATGAAAGGATCCGAGCTTTTTTCCCCAAAATATCCGAAAACTCCCGTTTTCGATCATTCGAACTACCGATTATTCGAAAGGATTCCTGCGGTCCCTTGCACTTCGAATAATCGAGGTTTGACTGTAATTGTAATTATGCCTGTTTTTCCCCCAGTTATTTGTAATTATGCCTGTTTTTTCGAGTTATTTGTAATTATGCCTGTTTTTTCCAGGTAATTGTAATTATGCCTGTTGTTTTTTTTCCAGGTAATTGTAATTATGCTGTTGAGTTAGGCAAAGATTTCAAGTTCTCTCTGGTTAATGTACAAGGCAAGGATCTGTTTGACGGGAATCAGACATTAACACTGGCACTTGTCTGGCAGCTGATGAGAGCTTACACATTAGCCATATTAACAAAGATGTCACCATCAGGGAGTCCAGTCGTAGATCAAGATATTATTGAGTGGGCCAAAGATAGGGTAAATATAAACATTCATTCTGGGGAGGCCAGTGGCTCTGTTGGTAGAGCGTTAGACTGGGGATCAAAGGGTTGTTAGTTTGAGATTCACAGGAGACGCTGTGTTTTGTCCTTGAGCAAGACACTTTACCACTGCTTAGTACTGGTTGAATCCAGGAAGAAGGGAAATCATCCCCGCATAACCGAAAAATTGTTAACCGAGACGTAAAGCATCAAAACAAACAAAGCATTCGGAACCAAAGTTAAAGGAACACCTGGAGATCAGGTGTGAGGTCTGATATGCATGCAGCTAGTCAGCTACCTAGAGAGGGCCCTAGCCATCCTTGCTTAGTACTGGTTCAACCCAGAAAGACCCATTCCGACATAACTGAAAGATTGTTGACTGGGACGTAAAGAATAAAATCAAACATAATCAAATAGAGAGGGCCCTCTGATACGGATGATGCTAATGCCCCTTAAAGCTTGGTTGTCCGTTTTTGAAAACAGTGTTGATCCAGAGAAGCCGGTGGATCAGGATCCACAGTGTTTTCCACTCAGCCTGTGAATAAATGTTATTAATTGGAATCCTGCAAACATGGAACTACATATCAGCCTGATCACCATTAACCCTTAAAGTGACACCTTCCCTTCTACATTTTCAAATTTCGCTTATTTTTAGAAAAACAAAAAAGGCTTGATCTTTCTTGAAATGAAATAAAAAGCCATATATTTTCTGAAAATAAAGAAAGATACCACAAAATTTGTTGTCTGTCGCAGTAGTAATTGGCGCTTTAAGGGTTAATTTTGCTGCCAAGATGGTACAATCACAATACTTGTTACATTCAACTTTTACAGATTCTAGTTAGTCTACGTAGCTTTGCAAGCTGGTCTAAGCCTTAACTGCCATTGACTACACATACTAAATTTACCCCTTCAATGAACACCCACAACACATGTTTAAACTGACAGATGAAGAAAATATAACAATTTCCAGCTAATTTTTTTTTGCTTTTTTGGGCCTATGCATTTTTAAAATCTCACCAACAGCTAAGGTGATGTAGATTATAGGGGCACAGCTTAAAGTCTCATTCGACAGACTGAAGAAGCTGGGGATCGAACCTATGCCCCCTGGGCACAAGGCAAGTGGTTTATCGTCAACACCATGGCAGCAACTCCTAAACTGGATCTTTGAATTTATTATCTAGCTGTATAAAGCAATATTGAGGAATCAAGATTCTGTTTTTCTCTGCTATATATTTATACCCCCCGCAAACTTTGTTTGTGGTGGGTATACTGTTTTCACGTCTGTGTGTGTGTGTGTGTGCGTCCGTGCGTGCATGCGTCCGTCTGTCCGTCCGTCCGTAACGTTGTTTTTTTTAATATCTTGAAGAGTTATTGCTGGATTTTCATCAAACCTTGCAAACATGTTCATATATGCAAGACAAATACTTTAGACAAAAAAGTAAGGGCTAGGGGCCAATTCTATTAGAGTTATTTCCCTTTGTAGTTCTAAATGGCTTTTAATATAGGGTTTTATGCTTGTGCTATTATACCCCCCGCAAACTTTGTTTGTGGTGGGTATACTGTTTTCACGTCGTCCGTGTGTGCGTGTGTGTGTGCGTGCGTGCGTGCGTCCGTCTGTCCGTCCGTCCGTAACGTTTTTTTTTTTTTTTTAATATCTTGAAGAGTTATTGCTGGATTTTCATCAAACCTTGCAAACATGTTCATATATGCAAGACAAATACTTTAGACAAAAAAGTAAGGGCTAGGGGCCAATTCTATTAGAGTTATTTCCCTTTGTAGTTCTAAATGGCTTTTAATATAGGGTTTTATGCTTGTGCTATTATACCCCCCGCAAACTTTGTTTGTGGTGGGTATACTGTTTTTACGTTGTCCGTGTGTGTGTGCGTCCGTGCGTGCGTCCGTCCGTCTGTCCGTAACGTTTTTTTTTTTTATAATATCTTGAAGAGTTATTGCTGGATTTTCATCAAACCTTGCAAACATGTTCATTTATGCAAGACAAATACTTTAGACAAAAAAGTAAGGGCTTGGGGCCAATTCTATTAGAGTTATTTCCCTTTGTAGTTCTAAATGGCTTTTAATATAGGTTTTATGCTTGTGCTATTATAGGCCATACACAGGCCTATCAACTCCTACCACAGCTTTTGATGGAACACTTTGATACTTTGCATATACAATGTAGACACATTGAACATATGCATGAAGGAGTTTACTTCAGAAAAAATATTTTTTGACAAAATGACAGCTGTGAGAACTTAGACAATTTTCCTTAATAAGGCTTTTGTATATGCATAGATGGTGCCTTCATGGGCCGATCAACTCCTACCACAGCTTTCGATGGAACAATTTGATACTTTGCCTATACAATGTAGACACATTGAACATATGCATGAAGGAGTTTGGCTCAGAAAAAATATTTTTTGACAATATGACAGCTGTGAGAACTTAGACAATTTTTCCCTAATAAGGCTTTTGTATATGCATAGATGGTGCCTTCATGGGCCGATCAAATCCTACCACAGCTTATAATGTAGCAATTTGATACTTTTCCTATACAATATAGACACATTGAACATATGCATGAAGGAGTCTAGTTGAAAAAAAAATTGACAAAATGACAGCTATTAGAACTTAGACAATTATTACCTTATATGACTTTTGTATATGCATGGATAGTGCCTTAATGGGCCGCTCAACTCCTACCACAGCTTTTGATGGAGCAATTAGATACTTTGCGGATACAATGTAGACACATTGAACATATGCATGAAGGAGTTTATAATTTTTGTTTGCACAGATTCTGCTGAAATCTTCTTTTTAAAACTTAGGTCTGCTGGTTTGAACTATAACTTGCCAAATTTTTTCACTGAATCTTACTGTGCGGGGGGTATCTAATAAGCATTGCTTATTGACTTTTTTCATTTTTGCCTATATTTCCAGCTTAAAAATGGAGGCAAGAAATGTACATTTAGCAACTTTAAAGACCAGAGCCTTTGTGATGGTATGGTAATCTTAAACCTTATCGACTGTATCAGCAAGAAAGTGAACTGGGATATAGTGAAAGAGAGTGGCTCAGACGAGGTTAGTATTACAATATTACTTTCATGGAGGTTGATCATGGAATGTTTTCTATGGTCATTCTCCTTCCCCTGATTTAAGAAGAGCTGTTGTCAGTTACAGGCTAAAGTATTTGCAGGAAGTACTGGTTAACCGCTTTGTCTAAACTTGCTCAGGAAATATATGGTTAGATTAACTGACCATCTTGACATGACCATAGCTGTTGACCGAGATGTTAAACTACGAACCAAACAGAATTATGTTTATACATGCTGACATTTTGGTTAATCTTTTTAAATGGGCTATATCTTCTGACCCACTCGGTGAAAGAAGTTCATATTCAACAAGGCCCAGAGGTTATAAAACTTTTTACATACTCAACTCAGCTAAGCACAAAATTTATCCAGCATGATGAATACAACATCTGAGAGACTTAAAGCAAGAAAATTCTTTATTTGTCCGCATTTCAGTTTTTATGAGCAGTTGACATTTCGTGCTCAGTTAAGTTGAGCATGAAAAAAGTTTTATAACCTAGGGGCCCGGTAAAATAGATAAAAAGGAAGTGGCCATGACCAGGAAATGCCACAATCATAGACCACAGAGCAAGTTACCCACAGCACCCTGAGGAAAAGACAGCGAAGGCTAAAAGTCACACGACTGCAAGAGCACAAATAAAGTAAAGCAATCGATCTCTCTTCCTCAGCGAGATGATTGTAGAACTACTAAGAACAGTAAGTGTTGCATCATAAAACAAGGACAAAACACAAAACTCCCACAAACATTGGCACAGGTTTAGATAAACAAAATTTTTGAGGGTTATATTGTTAATATTTTCTTACCCATCAATTTTAGCATATGTTATGGGTGCTCAAAAGAACCGTCTCATTGGGAAGGTTCTTTTGAGTACTCACAACATATGTTTTGGTTGAGAAATAAGAAAAATATATTTTTGGTATGCACTCTTAACTAAAGTCCTGATTGGGAAAAATAAAGCTTTAGATAAACAATTTTTTCAGCATAAAATTGTACATCAGTTTTAACAGCTCTGAATCAGATCAGGGTCTTCCATGTCTGCTAAATTGAACAGCATTTTGTGAATTCCAGCCCTAATAATCAACATTTCATTTGATAAAAGAAAAGAAAAGTGTCTTAAAATTTTAGGATGTTTACCACAGTACATGTACATGTATGTCTTTTACACAGAGACCTCACAGTAGAAAAGCGGTATTACTTTTATCATTTCCTTGATAATCTCCTGTAAACCACTATCTATTTATTTTGATTACACGGACCAACGTCCAGATAAGAACTTTAACTTTTTGAACATAAAACTATGTTTATTTTCTTTGTGAGTTTGAACTGTTTTGGAGGCTCAAAGAAGCTGTCTCAATCTGATTGAGACTGTTTGTTTGATTACCCACAACTCATAATTTGGTTGAAAAAACAAGAATATTTTTTTGAAAATTCCACCTTTTCCCTTTCATTTGAAAGCCTGCTTTATTATTGGCTTATAATCATTGCACAAACCGGAGTTGAATCAAGCTTATTCCTAAAAGTGCTGACAAAAAAAACGCATCTGAAAATGTTGTCTGTTTAATTTGTCTGCAGCAGAATATTGCCTAACATTACTGATTTAGGTACAGAGTTAAACAGTGTGGACCCTGCTCCTATAGGAGCAGTCTGATCTGGTTCAATACTGTTTGTCAAAGAGGCTTCTGTAACATCTCAGCAAATGACAAAACAGACATCATTAGTTTTGATTGGTGCTTTAAGAGTTAATTAATAGTATAATTTGTTATTTATTCAATTGGTGCTTTAAGAGTTAATTAATAGTATAATTTGTTATTTATTCAATTGGTGCTTTAAGAGTTAATTAATAGTATAATTTGTTATTTATTCAATTGGTGCTTTAAGAGTTAATTAATAGTATAATTTGTTATTTATTCAATTGGTGCTTTAAGAGTTAATTAATAGTATAATTTGTTATTCAGCCAATTAAAACTTGAAGGTAATCAGAAAAAATATTTCTTTGATAATATTTTTTTGAGAATCCACAATGTTACTTATAAATTGTATGGTTAAGAAAAAATTCAGAAATATTACCTCCTATGTGAGCTACTGTACCTTCCTGCTTACACCAGAATACTCTACTGTAGATGCGGAAATTTTCGCGAGGCTTTTATTTTCATGAAACTTTGCAAATGCGAAGTTTTCGTGAAAATAAGATCCTCGCAAATGGCCAAATCTTACACTGTTGTTTACTGATCTAGATAAATCATGCATCAGTCGTGAATTTTAACTCGCAAATATGTCAATTAACGCTATCCGCGAAAATAAAATTCTCGCGAAAATTTCCCGAATTTACAGTAATTATTCTTAAGTTAAAGAGAAATGCACTTTACCATCTTTTTAATGAGCCAGCTTGATAGGGTTTCACTAAACTTTAGAATCTCTCCCCCACTATTTGTGATAGATATAACATACAAGATTAAACTTCTATGATGATAGGTAGGTTAAGATTATGCTTGATAGCAACTTAAACCTATCTTATGTTCATTCCTGCTACTGAAAGTGACTAAGTCTGTAAATATGAACATTTTCCGAAAAACATTCATTTCTTTTTAATTCTTTTGTAAAAACAGAATTAAGTTATGCTTTCACAATAAATCTGTTCACTACAGCTGAAAAATGCATGGAAAAGTGAATTATCTTATAAAAACAGGTGTTTTACTATTGTTGGTAATTATTTACATCCCTCCATAAATTCTAGACAGTTAATTTTTAACATAAATGCTGTTTTTTTTTATAGTGATAAATTGTTAAGGTTTATGAAGCTGGTAAAATGTATACCTGCGCGCGACTTTTAGCTATATTACTGTGTTCTTGAAAATTAGGAGCATTATTTCTAAAAAAAGTTCTCAAAAGTTACAGACTTTGCAACTTGAAAGTACAAGTCAGACGAAGTGGCAGACAGATTCTAAAGTTGCTTTGAGGGTTTTTTATTTACTTATTTCCCCCTTATAAATGCACATAATAAATGCACTGGGTGCATTACTTTTTGTCAAAATTCTAAACTCTCTTTGGACAAGAGAGTAGATCCAGACCAGCTGGCTTCTGATGAATTCATATCAATAATGAGGATACACCTCTGGGTTGAGTAGAAACCAAAAGTTCATATATAGTGTAAAAAAACTGATGTCCCGTACGTTTCATGTAGGAACTTCACTCAACCTTCTGCGTGTTTTTCCACTGCTGCAGTTAAATAAAAAAATGTGCAGACATAAATTTGAATGTTGTTACTTGTTTGGTTAATACTAGCCGCGACATGAGATTTTCAACAATGTGCAGTGGTTGAGTGCTTGACTCGAGACCGAAGGGCCGCGGGTTCGAGCCTCACCGGCGTCACTGCGTTGTGGTCCTTGAGCAAGACACATTTATCCTAGCTTAGTACTGGTTCAACCCAGGAAGACCCGTCCCGCATAACTGAAAGATTGTTGAGTGGACGTAAAGAATCAAATCAAACAAACAAAATCAAAATCAACAATGTGGTGTGTGCAACCAGCAAAGCCTAAGATCAGCCTGATCAGAGCCTTTGCTAGTCACTGGACTATTCTTTTGGAGTTTCTAAGCTTAAAAGGAGGCTGCACAGGCTGGTCCGAGTCTATATACTACACTTGTCAAAATGCCACATTGTTGGAAATTATGTCATGACTCAATTTTCTACATGTAAAATAAATAATTTGGAGGATAAAATATACGAACAATGTTAACTTATCAGAAAAGAATTAAATTAAAGATAAAAGAGATAACAATTTTCATATCATACCATATACACGTATCAACCCTTTACCCGTATCAGCCCTAGGCCAGATTTGGCTGTGTCAGGTGGATAAATGGATTGATCGGGAAATTGAAGAACTTCATAGAGGATCGTACATGAGTGCTCATGTTTATTGAATTTATTAAATGCGTTGAGGGTAAAGAGATAAAATGGGAGGCTTGCTGAGTTTTAAAATGCGAGGCTTTCTAGCATTTTATCTCTTTTTCGCAACAAGTTTAATACATTCACTAATACAAGAGCATGAATGTTAGATCTATTTATCATGTGACATAAAATTGCTTTGAAATCTCATTTCTGTCGTAAAAAAAATGTTATAATTTTGTCATTATGTACGCTGAACGTTGTTATGGACGCCCTAACGTTTCCCGAAAATCTGTAAACCACAAGTGGTTTATTGATTTTATTGCATGATAAATTAAATTACAAGATATGGTCTACCTTGTGTCATTTGTAGCATTTCTACTTACTAAATAATACATTTAAGTGGCAGATTAGGGAATTTTTTATCATCAAAATAAAATACTATGTTAACTCTTTCCTCTTTAGCGGCGGCTTTTGTCATCTGCTGACTACCTTTTCAAACAGTTTGGACCCAGACAACAAAATGTTGGGCCTGATCTGGATCCAAACTGTTTGACACTCTGTATTCCTGAAAGAATTTTTCTAAAAAGTTTATTTGAAAAAAATCAGCAGACAGCAAAAAAGCTTAAAAACTACCCAGCATGCAGTGTTAATTTTTCGTTAAAACTTTTGTTTTTCAGGATAATTTATCGAATGCCAAGTATGCCATATCAATGGGAAGGAAAATTGGTGCGAGAATTTATGCTCTACCAGAAGATATCGTTGAAGTGAAGCCTAAAATGATAATGACCATCTTCGCCTGCTTGATGGGACTGGATTTGTTAAGGAATCAAGAAAAGGACGATTGAGGGACCCCAGACCTCACGCTGATTGTTGGGACAGTTTTGTTAAAATTCTATTTTTACGGAAGGAAATGCACTGGCCATTCATTGTACAGTAGATATTGAAACAGCTTGGAAATTTTTATCAATACATAATATATAGAGGGTCTTATGTATTAGTGATCAGTTCCTATGAAATTCATGCCAAAAATGAAATTTATGACAACTGGTTTTATAAATTTCATTGCAATAACTGATGAATGTAAGATTCTGTTTATCATATGACAAGTTAATATGGATTTCTGTTGCAATTTAACCCTTTTCTCGCGATTCATGACAATTGTCGTCTGCTCTTTCAGCTGCTTAAGCCTTATAGCCTTTAGTGGCTTATATTGCAAACACTATGGACCCAGTCTGATCAGGGTTCCTAGTATTTGCTTCCATGATAAAAACTAGTCTTAAGTGCTTTGGAATATATGAAGCAGACGTGATAAAAGCAGACATTTTAATGATAGGCAAGATAATGGTTAGATAGTAGAATTTCATGAGAAAGCCTAATATTGCCACAGACTGTGTCGTGAGGTTGCAAGGCCATAGTAATACACTTGCAATCCTACAATATTACTACATGAAGTTACACCACTAACAGCGATGTCATATGATAAAGGAGCATATAGGACAGAATCCAACCCTTGGGAACTACAGTAAATGTTCTAAAAATTTGAACACTTTTTTCTGTTCTTAAATAAATGTTGGTTATCAGGTCTGGAATTCAGAAAATGGTCCTGTTTGTCTAGGCCTTTTTGGCAGCCAACTAGTGTTAGAAATTTTAGAAAATTTACACTATTTAAAACGGAACTACTTTGATGGGACTGAACAGTGCAGTCTTATCTGGGTATCCACATTTTGCCTTGTAGATTTTAGAAACTGTTACATGTACAGTAAAACCTGTCTTAAGCGGCCACTTAGAAATAGGCAAAACAAAGGTCTTAATACAAAATGGTAGCTTAATGAAGGTCAAAAGTATTGACCTGCATTAAACAATCATCTGTATTGAAAGTCAATTTTTGTGTTCTTTTTGAATGGCCGTTTAAGACAGGTTTTACTGTACATGAATAGAATGGACTGCACATTTGCAGAATCTCATCTCATTTGGATGTGTGCATTCAACTGCACATTAGAACTAGTAAGGAGATGTGAAGATGCTATTTTTCACTGAAAACATCTGCTTCATCATGAGAAAGTAGGTTTTGTTGTCTGCAAACAAGAAAGTTGAGACTAGTCTGTGTATGATGGGTTAACTTTGTACATGCTGGTGTCATCTGCTGATAATCTTTGCAAACAAGTTGGACTCTGATCAGGTTCGACATTTTGTCTGGCCTGATCTGGGCCAACACTGTTTGCAAAGGTTATCAGCAAAGGACACCAGCAGGTAAAAGAATTCAGTTGTCAGATTTCCACAGAGTGCCACATAGTTTGTTATCTTTTGAAGGGAAAATGAATGTAATACAGATATAGGTATGTAATAAAAACAACAACATGACTTTACTCATTTGATGTGTCAAGGACATACTTGCTAATAAATCATTCCAGGTTTTTATGACCTTGTCATAATTATTACTAATTACCGAGTTTATTAGTCTTGACTGAATATTACAATATGTACATTTACCTGGCTATAACCAGGTATAGAATATCTGTTACTGCTGATTCATATTGTGCATGTAGTTTAGAACATATTAGATCTGTAACTTGCGTAAGTATACCATTGGGCATGCCTTTTAACTGGAATAAACAGTACCTGTCCAGGGCTACCTGGATGTTCTGAGGGGCTATAAGGTTCATAAGCTATTCCGGCCTCGTCTTCAGGGTGCCAGACAGCAACTCATTTTAGCCTGCGATTGGCGTAGCCAGAATGTTAAAAAGTTACGCACCTAAATGGGAGACCATTGGATCAATTAGTGATTCTCTTCAATTGCGTCCCTTTTCAAAATGGGAACTCTTAAAGGAAAGAATTTGCTCCCAGAGGGAGTGAATTCTTTCCTTAAAGAGCAGTTCCTTATGGCATGGAAATCACTTTTGCCACAGTTGGTGACCTCCCTTGAATGTTACTTTTTTATTACGTATGTGAGTAACTGTGTAATGGTAGCTACGCCAATGCCTGCTATGCTACAAGGATAAGCTAATAATTTTGAATTTTGCATATATCAAGTTTAGCTATTGTACTATTTAGTAAGTGAATAACACAAAGAAGCTGGTCAGACATAGGGGATAACTGAATTCAGAATTTTCATTTGGGGAGGAATATCGTTGGATGTATGGTGGGCAATTTAGTTTTCGGCAACGAGCGAGCGGAGCAGTAAAACGTGATTTCCGAAGATATATCCATGATATACCTCCCCAAATGAAAATTCTCATTCTAATGCACTTCTGCAGTCTCGTCTCAAATTGGAGCCTTGCAAGCCGCAAGTCGACCAACAAAAAGTGACGTAATTAATGATGTCAAACTATTTCAGTCAGTATATCGCAGGATATTCTGTCCCAAATGTTTGACGTTATCCAATCAAACGTTGTGTTACATAAGCAAGTGCATTAGAATGTGCCTTTGTTGTTTGCATGCAACAAAGTGAGGTTTTCATGCAATGAGACCCATTTTATATGCATGTGTCTTTGGTAATGTATTACCAGAAGTCCTATTATGCAAAAGCTATTTATGTGATTTTTGTCTCAGTTTTGTTATTAAAGATCAAAGATTTATGATTATCATATTTACTCGGCTATACACAGGTGTCCAGATAAAAATGTGTAATTGAAAATTATTTTTCTTATTTCTCAACCCAAATAATGCTGTGGGTACTCAAAAGAAACGTCTCACTGAGATGGTTCTTTTGACCGCCCAAAACATATGTTTAGACTGATGAGTAAGAAAGTAATTACAATTTTTAGCTACAAAAGTTTGCATATCTTGACCTATGCATAGATCTAGGTTTTGGAATTGTTTTGGAAAAGATTGCTGTATGCCTCCAAAATATTAAAAATACCAAGCTAAATGGTCAAATACCTTAAGATAAACTGAATCTAAATCAGAAAAGCTATTATTATCTGCAGAATTCATCATTTTGAGGCTGACTTTCTATGGAAAGTCAGCCTCAAAATCCTGAATTCAGGAATAATCCTGAAAACTTCCACCCATGTATAATAACTAAGTTCTCATAATCTGGCTCATTTCAGTTTTCATTGGCCTTCGGATAATTAAAAACAAATTCCATAATATATATCATCCAGATGTTTCTTTTAGCATCCAAAATATTGATAAGAAGATATTCCCATTACAGTCAAAATATTTGCTTATCTGTGCCATGAGTCACTAGTACTTGCGTTAATTTTGGAAGGGGAACTGTGCGTTTTATAGCCGATTAACTATGGTATAGCCTGATTTCACCAATGTTTTGTGCTCTCTAGTTTATATAGAAAAAGGTGCTGTATACAAGGGCTTAAAGTGTTTGTAATTGGGCCTGTCTGTATGTAGATGTTCCCTATGCATATAAAATGACTCAAGCTACAGTGGGGAATGATGTCTACTTTTTGTTTTGAATCTTTGTCTTCTGTGCTCTTGTGTACGCCTGGGGCCCAGTATACTGAGACCTAAGGTATTTGTGAGCATGGAACACTCTGGGAAAACTTGGTCGTGCCTACACTTGTAACTGTGCGATAAGCTGGGAAAACTTGGTCGTGCCTACACTTGTAACTGTGCGATAAGCTGGGAAAACTTGGTCGTGCCTACGCTTGTAACTGTGCGATAAGCTGGGAAAACTTGGTCGTGCCTACACTTGTAACTGTGCGATAAGCTGGGAAAACTTGGTCGTGCCTACGCTTGTAACTGTGCGATAAGCTGGGAAAACTTGGTCGTGCCTACGCTTGTAACTGTGCGATAAGCTGGGAAAACTTGGTCGTGCCTACGCTTGTAACTGTGCGATAAGCTGGGAAAACTTGGTCGTGCCTACACTTGTAACTGTGCGATAAGCTGGGAAAACTTGGTCGTGCCTACACTTGTAACTGTGCGATAAGCTGGGAAAACTTGGTCGTGCCTACGCTTGTAACTGTGCGATAAGCTGGGAAAACTTGGTCGTGCCTACACTTGTAACTGTGCGATAAGCTGGGAAAACTTGGTCGTGCCTACGCTTGTAACTGTGCGATAAGCATAAAACTTTTTCGACTCAAAGCTGGAGGTCCGAGCCCAGATCAAACAGATGATGGAGATTTGCTTATGTGGTTATGTGATTTATTCCGAGCCCTGGCCCCGAGGTTATATTTTTTTTTTTTCATGCTCAACTCAGCTGAGCACGAAATTTATTCTACTCATAATGTTACTATTTATTAGCATGATAAATACATGTGAGAGACTTAAAGCAAGGCATGTAAAGTTTTATAACCTCGGGGCCTGCCCCAGTCTTCCCAGATTGACTTTATTGGCTGGAAGTATTCTAAATGATCTTGGAGGACGGTCAATCCTACTTTTAATAACCCTTTAATAGTGTGCTTACAGGAACA
Organism: Loripinus fragilis; assembly: GCA_964019695.1. Taxonomy (NCBI): domain Eukaryota; kingdom Metazoa; phylum Mollusca; class Bivalvia; order Lucinida; family Lucinidae; genus Loripinus; species Loripinus fragilis. Next base: position 771,379 of record OZ026519.1, read on the forward strand.
CCTTACCAATCCAAATTGAAATACACATGTATTTATATATTCAAAATTCTATTGGCTGCCATCTGCCTAGTTATGAGTGTTCCTTAACCCTTTACTCCATAATAGCGCCTTTTGACACCTTTGAAATATCATGCATTTGAAAATATGGAAAATGGAGCATTTGCTCCAAAAGAGCAAATGCTTCATTTTTCATAATATTTTCAAAAGTATCCAAAACTTAAACTTTTCTTGATTTTTCAATATTGTCTAAAAATAGAAAATGATGTCATGATCTAAAAATAGCATATGGAGTAGAGGGTTAACCCAATTGTTATTGTCCCTTTAACCCATTTTGATTGATTGAATCTTTTCTAGTAGATGTGCAATAAGCCATGGATGGTCCATTATATATTTTGAGGTGACGTTAGTTTGAATTTCAAAATTACATGGAATCCCTGAGGATTGTGTATCCTAGCAAACATTGCAGACCGATGAAATGCTGCTGCTTGCTCTTCCCTGCTTGTCAAAGTATCTGTTAACATGGTTTTAGTCGTCAGGAATTGGTTATGGGTGGCTTTTTGTTATCATTTTTACAGTAGTAGTAGTTTGGAATTTACAAAATTTGGTGAAATTGGGTCTATCTTGTTATAACCGTGTATATAGATGTAAAAAGATAGATTTTTTTTATTTAGAACCCTTTAATCCATAATAACATCTTTTGACACCTTTGAAATATCACGTATTTGAAAGTATTGTGAAAAACAGGAGCATGCTCCATTTTCCATATTTTCAATAAGTATTCAAAAAATGCTCCATTTTCCATAATATTTTTCAATAAGTATTCAAAAAATGCTCCATTTTCCATAATATTTTCAAAAGTATTCAAAACTTGACTTAAAATTTTCTTGAATTTTTTCAATGTTGTCTTAAAATAGAAAATGATGTAATGATCTAAAAATAGCCTATGGAGTAAAGGGTTAAACTATATTTGTAGGTGTAACGTTTAATAATCATTAGCATTTACAAGTATGAAGTTTTATATTTTCTACCATATTTCAAGTGTATTCCTAGTTGCCTACTTAATTTCAGGACAATTGACAATGCATATAGAGGAGTGGGGTGAAAGGTTGTCCAAGCAATATTCTAGTAGATTTTTCCTTCTGGTTAGATACAATAAACTTGGGATAGTCCATAGTACATGTCGAGGGGATAAAATGCTGGGCTTGCTCTGGATCAAAACTTTTGACACTGATGGTATTCCTGTAAGAATTTTTAGAAAAATTTAATTTTGGAAAAAAATTGGCAGACAACATAAGAGCATGCAACTTAATCATAAACCTTTCACCCCTAGAGTCAAAAAATGAACTTTTAGAGCTTTCATTTTTGATTAACCTCATCAATTTTTTTCATAATATAAATCACAGGATAAAAAGCAATTAGATGGTTCGTACTTTAGTGTTCTTGTATGGATCTACAGTTTGCAAAAACGACAAGTTTCTGTTAGGCTTTCAATAGTTAATTTGTTGGAAGAGTTCTCCTAGCTGTATGTAGAATTTCAGAATTGGTGCTACTAGAGATAGATACATGAAAAGCAATTATCTCCCTTTTCCCACCAGTCACGACTTGTCGTCTGCTCTCTCATCTGCTTATGCTTTTCCTATATTGCAAACTAAATGGACACTGAAACAATCTAGAATGAAGTGTTCAAGTGCACTTGATTGTATTATGCAGCAGACATTAAAAGCAGACATCATTTTCAGGACAAAAAATAGTGGTGGGATAAATGTAAATGTTTCTAAATATACTGGCTGAAGAAAGAGCTGAATAATGCCTTGTTGGTCAGGTATCGCCTATTGTTTATGGTAGTGCCTAAAAGTCCATTTATATTGTTGCTGAAGTTTATGTTGCTTCTATTTGTATGCACAGGTGCTTTAACTGTAAAGCATGCTTAGCTCTTTGTCTGCTTGTGGCAAATTTTGTCGTCTGCTGATGATCTTTGCAAACAGTTTGGACGCAGATCAGGCAAGACAAAATGTCAGGCCTGATCTGGATCTAAACTGTTTGACATTCTGATGATATTCCTGAAAGAATTTTTCAAAATAGATTATTTTGGAAAAAAATCAGCTGACAACAAAAAAGCATGTACAATCACCTGGTAGGCAAAGAGTAAAAACCATCCAGAAATAATATAAAAATCTATCAGGGATCAAATTTAGCACTTGCTAACTTACTAAATGCTAGTAGTTTTCTCCAAAAGCAAGTAGAAATCATCATCACTTGCTATTTTTAGCATGTGAAAACAAGTCCTTATCATATCAACATAATATAAGCTACATGGTAAACAGTGGGATCCTGATCTGAGGAAGCTGGCTGATCTGGATCCACACTGTTTGCCCTGGGAAACCTCGTATAAAAACCAGAAAGATGATAATAATAGGGTGTTATTGTCACACAGTCTTTGCATTACAGACCTGAAATGCTTACTGAATTTGTTAAATTTTCTAATTAGCAATATGAATTGGAAAAATAAGTGTTCTACATTCATTTTCAGTAAATAAGCAAGTTGATCTACACCGTTAGCAAGTAAGAAAAATAGTCACTTGCATTTGTTAGCAAGTGAATAAAGTTCTTGAATTTGAACCCTGTCTATAATGTAAAAATGAAAATATGCCAGATATTTTTAAAAATGTAAATGAATGTGTTGCATATTAGATAGAATGGTTTACTGGACCAATTGGCTAAAACATTGCTTTGACTAACTGTACTGTATATGAGCCGCAACATGAGATTTCCAAAAATGTGGTATGTGTGACCAGCAGTCTCAGATCAGCGAGCGCAGTCTGATCTGAGCCTTTGCTAATCCCTTAAATATTCTTTGAGTGTTAAGCTACTTGCAGAACAGCATTTGGAATTTCTAAGCTTAAAAGGAGGCAGCACAGGCAATGCCACATTGTTGGAAAAAGCATGTCGCAGCTCAAATGTTAATATGTGTGTGAGAATTTAACCCTTATCCTGCTAAACTCAGAAATATCCTCTTGAAAACAGAAGATCCTAAATAGCTAGCTACAGAAGCCAGCTGATCAGAATCAACACTGCTTTTCATGCAGCTTGTGATTGTGTTGTAATGAATAGGAACCACTAAGCTAGCTGAAAACCAGACCTGGAGTATGCAAATTAATTCAGTGAGCAGGATAGGGGCTAACTCACTTTTCTAGCTGAACATGGGACCAAGTTAAATTTGTACAGGTTTTATTATATTTTATATAAATTTACAACTTCTGTATATTAGAACAATTTTATCAATTATTTTTGGTGCCACCCCATCATGGGTAAACCTTCTATTTCTATTTCACTGGGAGTTGTCAAAAACTCTTGACCACTAGAGCAGTGGGTTTAACAGTGTAACACTTTGAGTAAATTGACCCAATTTATTGAAGTTAGTTGTAGTGAAACTTTAATTTTTATTACCAAGTTTATACATCCATTTCCTTGATCATTTGGACCAGCGCTGTTGAGCTATATTCTCTTTTACATTTTGTTACTCAGTCAACCCTCTTTATAACGGCCCTCTTTATAATGGCCATGTTTGTTCCAAGCTATCTTTGATGCTAAAGTGAGCTTGCTGTTATGAAGAAATGCTGACCTGTATCAGGTTTTCATATCATAATCATTTGGTGAAAGCAAATAGTATACAGATGAATTTAAATGCTATTATTCCAAATGTATACATCAGTTAAATTTCATATTGCATCAAAATGCACAAAGCTTCCCTCATATCAAATATGACAGTAAACTGTTATGTAGCAGACCTTGTCCTGATCACCAAATTGACTGACACATGTTAAAATTCCGTTATAATGAATTTATTTTCAATAGAAAATGTTTTTCTGTTCCCAGACTTTACTGTCAGTGTCGTTAAGTGAATATTCTGTTATAAAGAAGGAATTTTCAGGAAACAGATCCATTCCCTGCAAATTAATGTCGGATAGTGAATATTCTGTTATAAAGAGTGACATTATAAAGAGTTTTGACTGTATCTACTGTAGTCGGAAGATAATTTGAAAGTGATGCAAGAACTTAAGCACCTTGTTCTACCATCTTAACCATTGTGCCTAGCCGATGACAGATTTTAATGAAAGAAGAACAATATGTACACTATAAGCAAAGCTGTGTTAACCTTTTACAATAATGGAGAAAGTTCCCCAGGCCTTTAGTTAAGAGTGTGTACCAGAAAAATAATTTTCTTATTTTCAACCAAAACATATGTTGTGGGTACTCAAAACCCTCTCAATGAGACGGTTCTTTTGAGCACCCACAATATATGCTAAAAATGATGGGTAAGAAAACATTTACAATTTTATGCTGAAAATTTTTGTTTATCTTTTAGGAGTTCCACTTATTAAAACACTTTCAACTTTTCCTCCGACTACAGTACATGTATTTAGGTCAATTATTGAAACTGACTGAGGCCTTATTGATGTCTATTTTCTGACGAGGTCATTAGTCGTTGTTGATTTTATCCTTTCACCAGTTAAAACTGTTATATTTTTGTATTACTTTGTTTTTGCACATGATATAGATGTACATGGAAGTTATATTGTTTACATATATAGTAGTTCAAATAAGATTTAAATATTTTTTCTCTGATTTTTTTGCAAATGTGAATAGCAAAATTGTACATGCATTTTACAAACATACAAAAATGGGGTTTCATGCACATTTGCTTGTTCATGTTGAGCATGAAAATGCATTCCTGTAGATGTTGTAAAATTTCAAACACTACATGCCTGCCAAAGGGCCTAGACAAAAAGTAAAGACCCAGATCAGACTGCTTCTGAAGAAGCAGTCTGATCAGGGTCTTCTCTGTTCGCACTGACACGCTTTTTGTAAATTCCTGCCCTGATAACCCACATTTTATTTGAGAGCAAAGAGAAAAAGTGTTCGAAATTTTAGAACATTTCTTATTATAACCAATTAATGCTAAATGAAACTGTCCATTAATGTTCATTGGAATGGGTCGTAATACATAAGAAAAGAGGCTACTGGTAGAAATGTTTTTTTATGAAAGCAAATGGTGCAGACCCTCGTGAGACCTGTGTCTTCAGGGTTTGCTGGTGTCCCATTTATAGGACACTAGGCCCAGATGGGTGAATTTTGTTTACCATTGTTGCCTTAAAGAATATAAAGCTGTTTTGTAGAACTAAAGATATGAATTGAGGATCTTTTAATATTTGGACAATTTGACCGTAACAATTAATGTTACCAGGGTTCGCACAGGCTTGAAAAGTACATGTACTTGAATTTAGAGGACTTTCTTGAAAAGTCCTTGAAAATTAAATCTGCCTTGAAAAGGACTGGAAAATCACTCTAAGGCCTTGAATTCTTCTATTTTCTGTAGGACTTAACACTGCAAATAGAGATCTAAATCAGTATAAAATTGTTGTGCCTTTATTTGGTGCAGCAAATTTCATACTCATTTTTTAGTACTAATTTCTCCATTTTCTCAGTCTAGCATTTTTAAAGAAGAATTTTAACACTTTGATCTGTAATTTTCCTAAACTTTTAACCCTTGAAAACTGTAAAATAGTCTTGAGAAGTCCTTGAATTCTACTCCAACTTCCCTGTATGAACCCTGGTTACACTTTTATTATAGTCGCTGAAGATGATACAAACATTCTCGCTACTTGCATTTCTTGTTAAAAAAACCTTTAAGCTATGTGTTCTAGGCGGCTTCAATCACAGGGCTGCAATTGTCAACATCATTAATGTCTCAACTCCTAAAAGCACTTTGGGCTGTACCAACATATAAAAGGCAAAATGTTCTGAATTAAGAGGAAGCTAAAAATCTGAATGTCAGCCTTGATCAGACTGCTGGCTCATTTGAAGGAGCAGTCCGATTTGGGCCTATATTTTAAATATTTGAGCCAGAAAGTAGATTAAATTTGTGCTTATTAGTTTGAAATCAGGCCCCGAGGTTATAAAACTTTTTTCATGCTCAACTCAACTGAGCACGAAATTTCAACTGCTCATAAACACTATAAACCATAAAATAAAGAAATTTCTTTTTTTTAAGTTGCTCAGATGTTGTATATATCATGCTAATAAATGTTAAAATGCCAACAATTGGTGGCATTTTAACATTTATGAGCATGATAAATTTCATGCTCAGCTGAGTTGAGCATGAAAAAACTTTTATAACCTCGGGGCCAGTACCTCATTAGCTTCAGATAGCTTTTTCATTAAGTGTGAATGCTAGTTTAATTGTTATCAAATTCTGGGAAAACTGATAAGTGTATTCTCTCTGAACATATCAATCAATTTATTTACGTTTCCAGATAGACTAAGAGCTTTTAACCTATTATTGCATGACTTACCTGTAATAAAACAGTAATATTACCTCAGAATTTTGTCGCTTTATTTTCACATCCAGTAACGAGATCACACCAAATAGGCAGCAATCGAAAATGTTAATACTATCGACGAAAGTGGATAAAAAAATTGTTAGAAACAGAGTTTTCGATTATATTGAAAACACTGTTTCTAGGGCTTTTTGATCCGCATTCGTCGATTAAGAGCGTTTTCGATTGCCGCCTATCTGGTGAGTTCATTGCATCTAGGCTTTGTGTAAAATCATGTGTTGAACATGTGACTTTTGAACATGAAAACAGTGTTGAACACATGACTGTTGAACTTGTTACGTGTTGTCTCGAAGTCATGGCCCCCTGTCGCCGTATGACCTTAGCTTTTTGTGGGACATTAAACACACTGTGTTGAAAAACATTAACTAGAGCACTGTGTTGAAAAACATTAATTGAAGCACTCATCTGATCTCCTTAATAATGTTAAAATAGGTCACGGTCAACTTAGGCTTATTATTTAAACATATTTTGTTTTACCATATATGGGCATGGTGGCCATTTTGGTCAAGTAACCTAAAACATATTTATATTATTTTATCTACTGAATACTCCATATATAATTTGAGTTCAAACAGTCCAGTGATTTCTGAGAAAAAGATTTGTATGTTTGTTTGTTTGATTCTTTACTTCCCATCAACAATCTTTCAGTTATGTAGGGACGGGTCTTCCTGGGATGAACCAGTACTAAGCTAGGATTAATGTGTCTTGCTCAAGGACACAACGCAGTGACGCCGAGGCTCTAACCCAAGGCCCTTCGGTCTCGAGTCAAGCACTCTACCACTGGGCTCCCTGACAGTGTTGGATATTTTACTGTATTAAACATGTGATTGTGTTTAACATGTAACTGTTGAACATGTGACTGTGTTGAACTTGTCACCGAGTTGAACTTGCGCCTGTTAAACACGACTGCATGGTGAACATGTGACCGAGATGAACACCTGATTGTGTTGAACATGTGACCAGTGAACTTGTGACTGTGATGAACACTTGGCTGTGTTAAAAATGTGACTGTGTTGAACACATGATTGTGTTGAACATGACTAACTGTTAAAGACCTGACTTGTGTATATGTTGAACAAGTAACTGTGATAAACTTGTGATTGTGATTAACATTTGGTTGTGTTGATTAACATGTGATTGTGTTGAACATGTGGTTGTGTTGAACACTTGACAGAGTTGAAAATAACTGTTGAATAAGTAACCATGATGAACAAATGACTGTTGAAAATGCTACTGTGTTGAAGATGTGACTGTTGGCCACATGACTGTTTAACATGTGACTATGTTGAGCATGCGACTGTTGACTACGCAACTGTTGAATATGCAACTGTTTAACACTGACTGTTAAACATTTGACTCTGTTGAACACCCGACTGTTTTGAACATTGGACTGTTGAACATGCTACGATATTAAACATTTGACTGAACATGCGACTTTTTAGGTAGATCAAAATTATCCTACCATATTCAACCTCATTAGTGGGCTGCGCATAGATTTTTCATGTTTATGTGTTGAACATGTGACTGTTTAACACTTGACTATGTTGAAAAAATAATTGTGATGAGCATGTGACTGAGTTCAACATGTGACTGTGTTGAGCATGGGACTGTTGACCACGTGACTGTTGAACGTGTGACCGTATTAAACATGCAACTGATGAAGACTGACTGTGTGACTGTTACTTACGATCAGGTACATTGAAATTATCCTACCATATTCAACTACAAAAGTGCGCTGCACATAAATTTTTCAAAAGTCATGACAGTGTTTTCAAGTTTTATCAAATCACCACTTTGACTTAACTTTCCAATTTTTAGCACAGGCATGTAACTGAATGAGATATTTTGAATTCAACCCCAACAAATACTATCACTAACTGACAGAAAGACTGACTGAATAATAGTGATGAAATGGCAATTAGTTTAGACGGATCAGAGCTCTCCCACAAGTATATGATCATGCAGTTTTATTTTGGCTACAAGTGAAAATGTTTAATTTATGAGAACAGATATGCCTCTTCTTCAACTTATTTATCATTATGTTCAAGCTGGGATAGAGCGTTAGACTAGGGATCAAAGGTTTGCTAGTTCGAGACTCGCCACCTGCGAAGTCACTGTGTTGTGTCCTTGAGCAAAAAACTTTTATCTGCTGCTTAGTACTGGTTCACCTCAGGAAGACAGAAAATTGTCCAAACATGACTGAAAAATTGTTAACTGAGATGAAATGCAACAAAATAAACAAACATCCATCAAATCAACATATTTCTAGTTTGATTCCTAAACAATACCAAAATTCTTCATCTGTATTAAAAGGTGTATCTTATTTTCGGAATGGTTTAGGGATCAAACTATCCACCATAAAGCTGAATACTGATTTATATATTGGAAAACATTTGGAAGGGGAAACCCAGATTTATTAAAGCAAACTCTTATAGCAAGCAAACTCTGAGCATAAGATATTGCTGAATTATTTTCTGATCTAAATTTTATACAATGTTTACAAAGTGTGCTTGAAAGAACAGTCTCATCGAGAAAGTTCATTTGAGTACAATAGACATCTGTTTAGTGTGCTCCAAAGAATAGTCTCATTGAACCTATTCTAGTGATTACCCACAACATATGTTCTGGTTGAGAAATCAGAAATAAATTCACACCATCTCACCTTGTTACAACCCATTTTTGTTACAAATTGACAAATCATTATGGGAGTTAAGGCCCTTCTTCAATTAAAATATGTTTAAATTGAGCCTCAGTTTTGGTTGAGAAATTTAAAAAAAAAAATTATCCTCCCTTATCTCGATAATTTTGATTTGATGCTTTATGTTCGGGTTAAAAAAATTTCCAGTCATGTTGAGACATTTTCCTAGGTTGAACATATACTAAGGACCACTTCAGTGCCTCTGTGAGACCCAAACCAGGGACCTCTGGATCTCGGACTTGAGCACTCAGACTACCATTGAGCCACTTTCTCTGGAAATACAGTGCAGTCCCTTTATAACACACCTCCTTATAATGCATGATTTGGATATAACTCAGTCATGTTGTGGCTCGCAAATATTTTACCGGAAATTTTACAAAAGAATTATAGGAAAATGACTATCAGGGTGGGTAGTCACGTGGTTTCTGTTAGGATACACTGTACGGAAAAATGGCGGACTTCTTTCCACACCGATGTTTTAAGCAAAAGTAAGTAGATATTTCTGTGTGTTTTTTTCATCTTTACACAGGAAGTTATACACCATTTTCCAGCCCCCATTTTTCCCGATCTAACGATGCCAAGATATCCTCATAAAGCTTCTTACTTTGAGTACAGACTCTGTCACAAATTTTTAAGCGGCGAAGATCGGGCCTGAATTTGGAATAAGCTGTACGGACAACATTTGTGACAGAGTTAGTACTCAAAGTAAGAAGCTTAAAGATGCTATCCTGGTAGCGTTTGATAGGGGAAAATGTGGGCTGGAAAATGGTGTATAACTTTCTGGGTATAGATGAGAAAACATAGAGAAATCTACCTACATTTGATCTGAATGTCCGTACAGTGTATTCGAACATCCGTACAGTGTATCCAAGCAAAAACCACGTGACTACCCACCCTGACTATAAAATGGTCATTTTTCCTATAATTCTTTTGTTAAATGACCCCCTTCATTACACGATTCACTATAACATGGTCCATTCTTATGGACCCCAAAAATAGTGCTATAAAGGGACTGCACTGTATACATAATCTAGGATAGCCTGAAGACAGGAGCCATGGAGAATGGTCCATCAAAGACATTCACTTTCAGTGTGATAGTTTCCAGCTAAAACTTCTAAGTTATTGACAATCTCAGCGTAATCATCCTCTTCTAATCCCATCTCAATAAATTTATGATGTTTCTTTATGTTCATTTTCACAGCAGCTGAGTGTAGTTGTGTAATTACCCCACCCACCCCTGTATTGCACTGTAATGATGTCATCATCGGCATTGATTCAACCCCTTGATGTTTAGGTCTCTTTAAGTCACTTACCAAACCTTCTTTTGTCACATTTTCACTGAAAATATGCGGGTATGGCATACCAGTTTTGAGCGGGGAGTTTATCACATTGCTAGCAAATAATTTTCCAGTACACCTGTTAGCTAGATAGCTTTCCAATATTTCACTAGCTTTATCGAGACCAGTCAAATATCTGGGCAATCTACCTGGAGACAGTCTACTTTTTACAAATTGATCTTTGATTCCTCTCAGGACAACAGACTGCATCATGGGAATTTTATCACAATGGAAATGGGGAGTGAGTGATTTCCATGGAAACTTGTTTCCATGGAAATTACTTACTCCCCTTTTGACATCTTCATCACTGGCCAATACGTCTACCAAACTGCCATCAGTGGACAGTGGAAAAGGCATGGACGTACAAATAGCTGCCATTTTTCTACTTTGAGAATTGAATGAGTGGGTGATGTCCGCAAGTTGGCAAGGATTAACTTCAAGCCTATAAGGAATGGAAGCTGTATCAATTGCTGATGCTAATATAGCAGAGGTGTGGTAATCCATGGATTTGTATGATAAATTAGGGAGTTCTATCAAAGGTTCCTTAACTCTCCACAGTCCATTAGCTAGAGATGCTGGGACAAACAGGGAACTATGAGAACATGCCGAGTTGTATGTTAAAGTTGAGTTTATGATCCTCATGGATCTAGCTTGTGCCGTGTCATCTGGAACGTCCGCTGGTGTGAAACCATAAGTCAGTATCCCCTTACCGGGATATTCCTCTTCAATGTATTTCAGAAGCCCAGCCCCTAAACCACCAAAACCATTATGAGTGTCCATAAAGACATGGAATCCTTGTAGGCTGTCACATTCTTCAGTGAAAAAGAGCAGCCTGTCCTCCCATTCACAAGTAGATGAATAGTTTGACAGTAATTCATCACCACAGCAGAACAAATCAAAGGGATGTAACTCTGAATTATGTCTGTATTCATCAAAAATGTGCACTGATTTTGGATGATAGTGGGTTCTCAGGCAATCTGACCAGACTGTCACTGAGGAATCTAGGTTGTACAATCTGGCTCCAAACACCTCGGAGTCGACCCTTTTCTTTGAAATTTTCTCAACATCTTCTATATCATCAAGTTCCCTCTCAATGAGATCTTTCTCATCAGAATCTTCAACACTTTTGGAATTGTCCTCACCTTCAAGTTCCATGAGGAACCTATTTTTAGGTGGCTGGTCCTCGGCGTGCATGGTAACATCTCCGGTCCACCTGATGTTTTCCTGCTGGGCAACATCGTACAGAGTCCCTTCCTGTTTCAGTGTACTCAAACTTCCTTTAAGATCAAATGCCACCATCCTCGGTGTGAAGGTTGTCTAAAGAGAAATAGAAAGAAAATAAAGCGCAATGATTGGTTGCTTGCAGACACATGTCCGCAAGCAGCCAATCATTGCGCTTTACTTTGAGTTTGAGAATGAACTCAAGTTTTATAACCTTTAGGCCTACTCTGAGTACAAGGACAGTACATGTGTAATACTAATAATAGAAATTGATTTGATTTAGATACCATTCAGTGAAATATTAGCCCATAAACTCTATAATTTATCATAACTGTCCAAACAAATAAGGGATAACTGCATTCGAAATTTTCATTTGGGGAGGTATATCATCAGATATACAGTCGGATATTTAGTTTTACAGCGACATGTGAGTGGAACCATAAAATGTGATTTCCGACTGATACCCAATGATATATATCCCTAAATGAAAATTTTGAATATGGTAATCCCAATTCTACTGCAGTTTTGTCTCAAATTGGAGTGTTGCAAAATGCATAAAGCCACATGTCATCCAACTGAATGTGACGCAATAAATGACGTCAAACTATTTCCGACAGTACATAGCAGGATGTTATCCAATCAGATGTCACGTAAAAAAGCAAGTGCATTAGAATTGCATTTGATTTATTACTGCTAAAGTACCAACCACAACAGACAACAACTTTGTGTTATGTAGCTTTGAATTTAGGGATGATTTAACTGGTGCAACTAAGGCCTGATATTTAACCCTTTACCTCATACAACATAGAGACACCTTTTGACGCTTTTGCAAACAGAGCCAACCCAGATCAGGCTCTTGTAAGAGCTGCCTGATCATGGTCTACTCTGTTCGCTTATTGAAATATAATATCTGATCCTACACTAGTGGACTTGACAAGTAATTCCTTTGTTTTACGTACCAACATGAACGTTTATTTATATAATTATTCATAATAGGTGGAGCCTAACATGAATATTCATGAAGGAAAGGGTTAATGTGAGACCAGTGTTGGTGGCAGATGTTTCTCATGAAATATCAAGCAGCCTCATTTGCAATGAACCACCTCAGCAAAAAGATTCACATGGAATATCAAGCCATACTTGCTACAAAGATGAAACATTGTAATCTTTTACTTTTGTTTTGTTTTTCAAAAGGTAGCCTACTAGCCTACTGTAAATCAAGGTGGTTATCTAAGGGTTAAACAGATCAAAATGTTAGTGAGTATGACTAGGAATTGAAATGCCACAATCACAGGTTACAGACCAAACCATGACATTGTGAGGAAGAGACACAGAACATAGTCTAGACAGCCACAGCACAATTACAGTATGGCAAACAGCTCTCTCTTGTTACATTCTACGTTTGAGAAACACAAGTAAAGAGAAACACAAGTAATGATTTAGGCCAAATATAAAAAATACCTGTGTTTAAGGTAACCTGACCCTACCTAAATTTACTGGTGAAACCTAGAATTTTTTCAGGTTTTCTGGAAAAAAATATAATTCTATACATTTTGAAAGGAGAAATACCTTTCAAAATGCATAAATTATATTTTTTCCAGAAAAAAAAAAAAAAAAAAAAATATGTGTGCCCTACCTAAAATTATCAGACCAGTTACCTGAAACACACTTATTTTTTTATTTGGCCTTATTAGCAATCCAATGAAAACCTTTGTCTAGTTAGCCAGGTCAAGCAGCAGACGACATTTTCAAACTTTTACTTGCCCTGGGACAAGTAAAAAGGAAGTTAATACTATAGAACTGTAATTCATATCTTGATAAAATTATCATAAACTTGCATATCGTATGGAAAACAGTGAGGATCCTGATCAGCTGGCTTCTGAAGAAACCAGCCAGAGATTTTCCTAGGACTAATTTGGGAGCTATACTGGCCCCTTCCAAATCCAAAAACCAGCAAATCTTCCCAAAATAGTTAATACACTCCCTGGATCCCAGTTCCTTAGCTCTATAGTTTGGTGAAAATTTCATAAAAATCGGACCAAAGCAAAATTACAGACCAGTCACCATTGGTGCATATATATTCTTGAGCAATTATAAAGGTCAATGTAATTACAATGGTATTTATTATGGTTTTAAAATTGGAGTTCTAGTTCTTTTAGACAGAATCTATTTTTTCCAATTTTGATGGCTCAAATGATATTTTCCCAAATTCAACAGGCCCCTGAAAGGTAAGAAAATCCATGCCAGCTGATCTGGATCTACCCTGTTTACAATATAGTTTATACCTGATTTTATACTGTTTTCAAAAGAAATTATACATTGTGGTATAAGCAAAACTTTTCTTGTTTTATCAGTTACCACTCACATTATTGCATTGTTACACCGGCCTGATAAAGGTTGTCTATCTTACAGGATGTGCCTTTATCAGGTCATCATGGCGTTGCACTTTTTGAATGACGTCGTCAATGACATTGAATTGACACCAAAATCGATAATAATATCATAATCAATAAATTAAACAGTGAATTAGCTTGTAAACAGATAAACAAAATACCAGGTTTGCGCACGTCTTTTGATATCAAGTTTACCAGACTCAGCTTCGAGAACGCATGTTGAATCGCTCGGCAAGCCTTGCGATGTCAACAAGCATTCTCAAAGCCTTGCCTGGTAAACTTGATATCACAAGACACTCACCTAGTAGTCTCTATTTACTTTATCCACATCCCTGTCTTACCTGTTTAAGTCTATTCTGCCCCTCTCGGAATAACACATCATGGCTGATCTCTTTATCTCCATTATGTTCCGATGGTGCATACACAAAGGATGATTCCTCAATGTTCCACAAATGGCTGCCTGTAATAACAATAAAAAATTAAAGCAGTGTTTTCAAATGCAATTTGAATTAAAGCAGTGTTTTCAAATGCAATTTGAGTCGGCAAGCATCCTTACTCCTCTTTATTGTGTCACAACGATCCATCATTTATTTCAAGGGAGAGCATGCACAAACACAATTTTGGATAAACTTTGAAATTACAAAGTGCTGTAGTTGCCGTGAATATAAGGTCAAGGTCATTAAAATCTAATCAACTCTTTTCTGTCTCCAAACAATGTATCAATGCCAAGTTTGGTGCAGAAAACCCACTGGTTCAGAAGACAAGCTCAGAAAAGGCTGAATTTACAGTTTTTTAAGAATGATGACCTGAAAGTTAAGTCAAGGTCACACAAATCATATCAACTCTGCATTTTGCCACAGTGATGCAATACATTAAGTTTAGCTAGAATATGTTGTTCAATTCAAGAGATATCATACAAAAACCCTATTTTTGTCAATATTTGGCATTTCAAAGTGTTTGTGTGACCTTGAAAATAAGGTCAGGGTCACCAAAATCGAATCAACTCTTAACATTCCCTAACAATATATATATGCAAGTTTGGTTAAAATTGCAGGCCAAAGACTTATATTGACTGATGCCTTGAAGTCAAGGTTATGCTGAAAATTCCACCCCCGGTATTTACCGGTGGAATTCACCGGTATTTCCCGGCATGGCAAATAAGGCTCGAGTGGCAAATAATGGCAAATATAACTTTTTTAACAATTAATAGTATCTTTAGCCGTTATCATGCTGAAAATTTTATGTACAACACAGTAACACTTCTCCCAAACTTTATCCTGTTCAGCTTAAATCTGTATTTTCAAGTAGGGTGGAAAACAGTTTAAATCCTAATAAGATAGCCTCTGAAAGAAACCATTAATCTTTTAGTCTGTGGAAATGGCTGATTTATAATGTCTTGATAGGAGGGTGACCTTGAAAATTATGTCAAGGTCACCAAAATCTAATCAACTCTTCCCACCTTTCCAACAATGTATCTATGCAAGTTTGATCAAAATCCATCCACTGGTTGAAAGTATAGTGCAGGGAAACCCTATTTTGGACATTTCAGACTGCCGGTGTGACCTTGAAAATTAGATCAAGGACACAAAATCTAATTAACTCTTCACCTTCTCCCAAAAATGTATCTATGCCAGTTTGATCAAAATCCATCAACTGGTTCAGAAGATAATGCACGGAAACCATATTTTGGACATTTCAAAGTGAAAGTCATTTAGTGCGACCTTGAAAATTAAGTAAAAAAAGGTCACCAAAATCTACTCAACTCTTCCCCTCCTCCCAACAATGTATCTATGCAAGTTTGGTCAAAATCAATCTACTAGTAAGTTCAGAAGATAACACATGGACACCAGATTTTGGACATTTCAAAGTGCCACTGTAACCTTGAAAATAAGGTCAAGGTCTCCAAAATCTAATAACTCTTCCCCTCCTCCCAACAATGTAACTAGGCCTATGCAAGTTTGGTCAAAATCCATCCCCTGGTTCAGAAGATAATGCACGGAAATGAAAGGGGACGCCAATGGGAAACGTACCAAAAACAGTATTCCCCCCACCTTCCGGGTTGGGAGGACTTAAATCTCTTAAATACAAATTTGTTTTTAGATAAGAATATAATTAATTGTGGAGAAAAATAAGTCCTATTAATTTTACATACATATTTCTTGTCAGGCGGCTGAGGCCTTATTTCACAGGATACTAGTATCTATCTTCATATACTCTGGCCATCAGACAGAGGCCAGTGTAAAATTATGAATTTTGGGAAAAACAAAAACCTTCAGTTCTGGCTGAGTCATTTAAATAAGTGCCCTGATCTCCTCTGTGGTCTCAGCTGTGACCACAGTTGAAGACAGACTATTCCAGTGGTCCTTGGGGAAAAAATAATACTTCAGGGCATCACTATAAGTCTGTGGCCTGCAATACTGTGAGTTGTGTGATGACATGGTAGATCTTGTTCTCTGAGACAGGGTCAAGTACTTGTCTTTATCAAAAGATATATTCCCTCAATGAATCTTGTGGAATAAAAGTAGAGAGAACTGATTACTCTGGGCCTCCAGAGACGACCATATTGGACATATTGCAGCTCATCAAGCATCTCGCCCACAATACTAGTGTCGCGCCACCTGCAGGTCCAGCAGGCTACCGTCCTCTGTACTTTCTCCACTTGTTGAATCTGAGTTTTACAATATGGGCACCAAATAAATGCCGCATGCTCCAGTTTAGGGCATACCAAGTTTTGTATGCAACCTCCTTAGTACCACACTGATCAATGTAAACGCACCGGTGGTTGCTACAATGAGCTGGTGGTTGCATTTTTCAGCACCGGTGGTGGCGTAAAAGGTAAAAAAATCTATACCTGTTGACTTTATTATTTATTTATAAACTTGCATTTATTTTATTTGTGATGACACCTGGCGCACAGACCACCTGTAACATTGCAGTTTATGGCTCTGCCAAGCAATTGGTGATTTAATTCATGGTTTGGACTGCCAATCCAACAAAGTTCTGGAGTTTTGCCGTGACAGGTGCTTTTTTCTAGTGTAACTGCCTAAATTGAGTGAAATCTGCATATCTTAGCGCAGCTGTTGTCATATTCCCATGAAATAACATCCAAAAAACGATTGCTACTTTGCTTTTTTACTTGGTAAACTAGCAAATGTTTTATTGAAGAATTTTTATTACAACGCACTGGGAGCATTTTTTGACGCATTGATACAACGCACCAGTGCGTTTACATTGACCAGTGTGAGTACTAAGAAAACCTAGTCTTAGTTGCTTTGAATGAAATATCAGATATATCCATGTTCTCTGTGATTGTTATGCCATGATACCATACCAAAGGTGTAAAAAATGGTACTAGCAGCTAGAGCTGCAACGATTCACTGAAATTGTATCACATCGCGATACGTTTTCTGACGATATGCTTATCATATAAGCAACAGACTGCGGAAAAATCACTGTGTCTTTCACCCGTGGTTTCAAATAAGACAGATAAGAGTTAATAAGCAACAGACTGCATGCTTGGTGGTCAACCCAATCACATTTGGCAACTTTGCTTTCCTCTTTAATTGCACGCCGGTGGGTCGGACTTCAGATTCTATGATGGTTCTGGCTTAAAGACTTATCTATTGATGAGATGATAGGGGCTTGATGCTTTGGCTGTTTGTCGGGCCCACCGGGGTTTAGCTGTTGGATTTCTTTTGCTCCGGTATTCAGCTTTATTTACTGTAAAGTCCTTATCTTTGCTTTATCTCCTTTTTATATCTTGATATGATCTAGGAGATAATGCATTGATAAGTTAAGGGACTTTCATGAAGACCAAACATCTATGTGTCTTAATCCACATCTGAACTAAGGGTGAGGTTGTTGCACCGTTAAACCGGTTTAAGCCCTCCAGTAAAATATTTTTACTGACCGTTCCAAGACGTTACTTCTTTTGTGGATCATTTGTGTTATTTATGTTTTGTGTTTGTGTCTGTGATCAGAATGGATTTCTCAAGGGCCTTTGATAAGGTACCAAACAGGAGGCTATTACATAAATTGGACTATTATGGGATAAGAGGGTCCACCCACAAGTGGATCAACTCATGGCTCTCTGGGTGCACAAAAAAAGTAGTATTAGATGGTTAAGCCTCAGATCGAGTCCCAGTGTTATCCGGTGTACCCCAAGGATCAGTTTTAGGACCTGTCCTGTTCCCTATTTTTATAAACAACCTGCCGGATAACATCAGGTCTTCTGTTCGCCTGTTCGCTGACGACTGTGTCCTGTTTAGAAACATACATTCCATTCAGGACTGTTTTATACTGCAGGAAGACCTCACTAGCTTAGGACAATGGGAAGCCGATTGGCAAATGAAGTTCAATGTGGCCAAATGTCACTATATGAGAGTGACTCGGCATCAGCATCACAAACAGATTCTCTTTGATTACTCCCTTCACAACCAAACTTTGGAAAACGTTCAGTCCACAAAATACCTTGGCATAACCATCTCTGATAATATGGATTGGGGTCAACACATTTCAGAAATTTCTTCCAAAGCAACTAAGACACCTGGTTTCCTTCGCAGGAATTTGGCTTTTGCACCTCGGAGTACTAAGGAAGTTGCATACAAACTTTGGTTTGGCCTAAACTAGAGTATGCAGCACCCATTTGGAGCCCTTGCTCAAAACTTCAGATTAATCAGGTAGAGAAAGTTCAGAGGACAGCAGCCCGTTGGACATGCAGGAGATGGCGTAACACAAGTAGTGTCGGCGAGATACATGATGAGCTTGAGTGGCCATCTCTTGAGGCCTGTAGGGATCGGTCCTCCCGCTTCTCTTTCATAAGATACATTCTGATGCTGTGTCTATAGAAAAAGACAAGTACCTGACCCCTGCTCGCAGTTTGAAATCTACCAGGTCATCACACAGTGCCCAATATTGTAAATACCAGACATACAGTGATGCCATGAAGAACTCTTTTTTTTCCCCCGGACTATTCCACAGTGGAATAGTCTTTCTCCTTCGGTGGTCAATTCCCAGACTGCTGAGGAGTTTAGGGCACTCCTAATTTAGTTAAAAACACAGCCGAAAGTTTTTTTGTTTTACTGTTTTGTTTTTGTTTTTCTTTGTTTTGTTTTTGATTTTTCTTCAAAATTCCAAAACCGCACTCCCTGGCGTAATGATCATAATTTGATCGTGCCAGCAGGGTTAATCCGAGGATGGGCCAGGGACCAAGCTAGGGGGCGCAGAGCTCTCACTAACTGCTGATTTGCAGTTCTGAACTCCCATTCTTTTGCCGGGACTCCTATCTTTTGAAGGAGGCTATATTCTTTTGTATGGTGGGACTCCCACTTTTTGGAAAAAAGAGCTCTGGGACTCCTGTTTTCAAAATCCTAGTGAGAGCTCTGGGGCGACTAGGGCGAAAAAGTCGCCCTAGGGGCCGAAATTTCGCCCTAAATGGGACCAAGGGAGAAGTGGGAGTCTCCCTAAAAAAAAAAAAAAAAAAAAAAATTTTTTTCTTTTTTTAGGGAGACTCATTTTCATTCTGTCACCACACAAATGCAAGCTGTGGTGGCATTATCAGACAATCTACTACCACTGCATCGTGTTTCTCCTTCCATTAAATGGCAATAGTATGTGTAATGGCTAATATGCTTCCAAATTGACAGAAAATGCCGTAAATTTGCACTATAACTTCTCTCTATCTGACTGTCACTTCTCCCTAATTTTCCTGCAGGGAGAAGTCACTTCTCCCTAAAATTCTGGGCCAGCTTGGTCCCGCATGGGCCCGACCCATTTTGTGAGAAAACTATTACTATTTTTGGTACGGATCCCGTTGGCGTTGGTCATGGGCGGAATTGGCCACCAATAGTCTAGAGGGGCTAGACATTTTCTATGCGCATATCACATGAACCAGGCTTGAAGATTGGGTCCGCATTTACATGAATATAAATGAGCATCGATGCGACAAAACCTGTCTTCAGGGTTTCCGATAAGATCATACCAAAACCAGCCTTCTCAGCCACTGAGACTAGATAGAAAAGTGAAATCTCGCTTGGAGCAAGTTTAGATAGGATACTATTCAATTTGTGAATAGCAAAGGCGCTGATCAGACTGCGCGGATGCGCAAGCTGGTCTGCGCCTTTGTTGTTTGCAGACCCCGATGGCAGAATTCCTCGCAGACCTTTAATAATTTAGAGTAGGCCTACTATAATTTAGAATCACGACTATACTTGGGTCAACCTTAGCCCAAGATAGCCTTGTAGCTAAATATTGGAACACATTTGACATAAGGCAAATTGTTTAGGAAGCAAACTAAAGCGAGGGTCTCTCAACGTCAACGTCAAGTTCAATGCTTGTCGTTTACGCATAATGACGTCATAAGAGCAAGTGACGTCAATAGCGCACGTCAGGTCCAAAGTTGACGCTAGAGAACGTGACGAGATAGTCTGTCTTGGTGAAATTTTAATGCAGGTAAAATTAAACCAGAAAATCATATATAGATCTATATACAAGTATACTTGGATAATCAGTTTTCGCCAACGTAAGCAGATATGGCTCTGAGGATAGCAAAACAAAATGCAACCTGACCAGAAAATGATTTTATCATAAAATTTCAACCTTTTATAATAATGTGTGATATCTTAGACCATCAAAATATGTTATTTAGTTTTCAAAAACTTTGATTTGTTTGTGCACCTGTTTTTCCGCCATTTTGAAAATAGTAATCTAAGTTCGACAACTCTTGTTGACCCGAAAAAAGAGGCCTCATAAAGGGTTGGATAGATAAAAAATCAATAGATGTTATGAGGCAAACCATTTTTTTCATTCAATGAACATAAATTATTGTGAATCTTCTATGATTTAATTTATTGTAACCAAAAATATTTCGGTCATGCTTTTTTTCTATATTCAATTCAAATTCAGATTGATTTGAACCCCTAGGTTCATTGGGGTGCTACCACACAGACGGTACATGAAAAAGTAGACATAAAAACTTTCTTTTATGTACTTAAGGGGTATATTAAGCCATTGCAGGCGAAAGATTGATATAATTTAACAAAAAATCATTTTTAGATATATGGACAGTACAGCTGCTTATTAGCCATGCCATTGTTTCTGAGTCTTAACATTAATAAGAACCCCCTTATGATAAAATCAATGATTTCCCCACTTGGGACCACAATACATCACTGAGTTTTCTTACCTCTATCGTGAGGATGTCAACAGAAATGAAGATGGAGAAAGCGATGTATTCACTGAATCAAACATATCAGGATCATGATTTAAAGATTGGGGTTAAAAAGAATTAGTGAAAATGGCGGGAAAACATTGACGCAGAGAAGTGACGATTATTTTACCACTCAGATATGCATTTTCATACTGCTAAACAACTATACGGACAGCTTTTCTTTTGCCCTTGGGAATCCCCTTTTCAGAGTGAGCCTTCGACGTCACACAAGTGAAAAAATGGTGGGAATTTTCAATTGGCGAAATTACATTCTTGGCGAAAATAGCTTACTCCACTATAGTTATATCATGATTGTTGATGTGGACTGTCAAAAAAACGCGAACAGTCGACTGACATTTCCCGGGTAAAATGCGTGTTCCATTACACTGACTGACATTTTTCTTCTCACAGAGCTGAGCGTCCATCGTTTAGTATCCGTAAAGAATGCCAACTTTTGTTGTTCATTATACTTAAAATTTTGTTTGCATTTTTAATGTTATATCAATCACTTTCAGATTACCAACGTGCAGTGAAACGGGCATTACTGTCGGTAGAAAACATATCATAGTTGCGTAAAATCACACTTTGTCATAATCGAACACTACCAAGTATTACCTCCCTTGATGATTTAGAGTTACGATTATTGCTATGGGTAGTGACCTTAATCTTCAACATATGTTAGTTTTGAAAGCTCATGCACCGTTGAGCCACGACAACGTATTTCCAAAACATACATTTACCTGTATGTAAGTGACCAGTCCATGTTTATTGGGTCCGGGATTGTATTGATTCCTGATCTTTGCAACCTTACTTACTTTGAATATTTTTTTAAAAAGCTCTAACTTGCTAATTCTACTAAGGTACAGTTTAACACCAGCATGAAAATCTACGGATTAGTTGTAACGACAAACTTCTTCATAAAATGTAATGGACTTTACCAACAAAATTAGAGTAGTGGCCGACTTGTAACGTAATGATTTCTTTAACTGACATGTTTTAAAAGCCTGATGTAATATCTACATGCGCACCGGCTGAATCAGGAGGTATAACTAAATGCAAAAATAATCCCAGGGAAACTAGACTGGTTCTCTCCCTTTAATAGCTTACAGGTAACTACAAGCCGCCATTGCACCCATGTATGACGTCATGAGTGACGTGGTATAGGAAAATACCCTTGATATAAAGTGCATATTTTAAACAAGCCGTTTAATTAAGTTTATTTTGTTCTGGTTGTTTATATATATATTTCTTTTACGTTATTATCAAATTATAGCAACTGAAAAAATCTGATGTTTGTTTTGAAAAATCTTTTCTGGAGCATGCGCAATCGCATGAGTAGGATTCTCTACTTGTAATTAAATACACGTTACCTGACCCTAGATGGGTAGATCTAGGGGAGGGAACCAGACTACAGGGAAACATGGTAGCGGGTCAACTCGGCCTGAAGTCAAGTCGACCCCTGAGTCAAGTCAGCCTTGGATCAACTCGTCCTGAGTCAACTCCGCCCGGAGTATTTTCAGAGCGTTCAGTTATAAAGCAATTCCAAAGGGAAAATTTTTGGGGTCCGCCAGGATTCAAACCCAGAACTCCTGCGTGACAGTCGACCACTCTAACCATGTCGCTAAAGAGTTTACCCAACAGCGAGGCTGTTAGGAAAGGCACTGTCACTACACTCTTCCCCCTTTTATTTCTTGAGAGCCGGGCATCAACTGTTCCTATAGACATACAACGGAGTATAGCCCGCTACTGCTCTCAGAGGCCGCTCCAGGCGTTACCGAATTACTTCTGACACCATTAAAGCAATTCCAAAGGGAAAAATCTTTGGGTCTGCCAGGATTCGAACCCAGAACTCCTGCGTGACAGTCGACCACTCTAACCATGTCGCTAAAGAGTTAACCCAACAGCGAGGCTGTTAGGAAAGGCACTGTCACTACAGTTACATACATGTACATGTATATGATATCAATATACGGTTTGGGTTTTGCATAATCTTTCGGACTAAATCAAAGATAAATATTAAAAATAATACTGACAAACATTGCAATGAAGCTATTAATTGATCGAATTGAGGGTGAACTTGCTACTGATCAAAGGTAATGGCTGTGGCTAGATCGGGTTTTAATCAGATTGCATTTTTTACACCTTTCGTATGGTGCGGCCGGGATTCGAACCCACGACCTCCCGCTCCGAAAGCGGACGCTCTACCAACTGAGCTATTGAGGTGGTTACATCTTTCTTTCCTTATATCCCGTTATGAAGTTGGACCCTTTGAGTTGTCTAATATAGTCAAGATTTACAGACCAACGATATAGGTACGACCAAACATTATTCCCTCAAACTTTTGTTGAACAGTATTATTTAAACACATAAAAAGAATGGCATTCTTGTAATTGAAAATAGTAGGCTATACAGGACCAGGCCGAGATGACCGTGCCGAGTTGACCCAGGCCGACTTGACTCAGGGCGACTTGACCCACATTCAGAAATATAGATTGGTTCCCCTCGTTCATAAAGCTCGTTCATTTTTTTTTGCTACACGTAGGCGCAATGGCTACTACACTTTACCTGTCTTAATATGCTGACAAGCTATTAAAGGGAGACCAGTCTAAGGGAAACAATTAAACCAAATTAACATACATTGTCTGCTCCATGTATTCTAGATTGACCTGTGTGCTATTGTAGTAAAGAGCGAGTTTATCAACACTTCACGCTAGAGCACCACTGTACTCAAACAGCGCAGTCATCGCTGGTTGGTTGCAGTCGATGCGGGCACAAAATACACTATTTTGGTTTACAGTGATCCATTCTATGATCAAGCAAGTTCTTTACAAAAAATTAATTTTCGCAATGTTTTTCCCCATTTGGAATTATCACTATCACTAAGGTATTGTAGTCTATTCTGGCTAAATTGGAGCCTTTGAATTATAAAACTAGCTGAGTACCAGCCAATTTCTGGCAATCCAGAGGGATTTTATGTGTTCACAGACTAATGAGTGCGCTATTTAAGTCACTAGTTATGACTAAATGACATTACGCAATGAAGACTAGGAAAAGAAATGTAACAGGTGAAAAATGGTTATCACAGGACACCTAGGCCCAGTCTGGAGATGGAACCCAGGCTGCCGGGTCCGAAATCAGACACTCTACCACGTCTCCATAATGGCTTGATTTGGCGCCTGTAAAATGCATTTAAGCCCCGCCTCCCCGGTAGCTTAGGTTGGTGTCCATTCTTAGGTGGTGGTTCTGTTGTTGTTGACCTATTGTTTAATGTACCTCCCATTGTTAGTGGGGGTTCTGCGTTGGTCTTTGTTTTGCTGGCAGCGAATGCTCTGGCGAGTCTGCACATTTACACAGGCTCGCCTGAGCCTTCGTCACGGAATCGTAATATCATATGCTGGTTCAAATGGCGATTTGGGTACTGTTTATGTGAACAGCGAATGCTGTGGCGAGTCTGCACCAGAAACCACAGCACCATCAGTGTGTTGTATTAATGCGTCAAAAAATGCTCCAAGTGTGTTGTAATAAACTTCCTCAATAAAATTTTGCTAGTTTGCTAGCTCCAGTGCGGAGTTTAGCCAGCACCAGTTCGTTGTATTGCTTTTACATTTACCAGTGTGATCTTTATCTTTATTTTAACAAGTATAAGCTTGACCTGCACTTATCACATATAAAATTATATTTCTGAAAAAGCAATATACTACTGCCAACCAGATACCACTGCCAGCCTACATCCAGCGACAAATTAGAATGACTAGAACAACACACTCCTTCCACTATCTCTGACCGAGACTTTTTTACTTCATATTTGACTTCACTACAGCTGGTGACTGGGACTGTGTGGCGGCGGTAGAACGTCTCCCTGCCATTCACTATAGTGTAGATTTTATTTTCTTGTCCTTTGGGATTATGGGTTTCATTTTGGAACTTTCAAACTATAAGAGGGTCACTGATGAAGCCTAAATGGCAGAAACTAGTTAGTCTGGCCCAGAAAATATGCACACTCTGGTTTCAGTTCTTTGGTGCAGTCTTTGCTTTTAAGAACATATTTGACTTCACTACAGCTGGTGACTGGGACTGTGTGGCGGCGGTAGAACGTCTCCCTGCCATTCACTATAGTGTAGATTTTATTTTCTTGTCATTTGGGATCATGGGTTTCATTGTTCATTGTGGATTTTTGAAACTATAAGAGCACACCCAGGGAGCGGAAGTGACCGGACAATTGCGAGTGTACGACAAGTAACGGCACTTGCGATGTTGTACATTGGACGGTTGGTCACTTGCGGTATTGATTATTCATTTTCAATCTAAACAAACTTCTTTTTCTTACACGAAATAAAACAGCATATGCGTGTTTGGGGTATAGAAGGTAAGTTATATTTGTGAGATACTTTCTGGCTTGATTGAAATGCTATTTCAGTGTCCATGTTAATTGAATTTGAGTACTGATCACTTGTTTATCAACAACAGGTGATCGATTTTCGAATTTTCAAACATGAAATAAACGTGCACAAAAACGCAAATTCACTGTCATTACGAGTTTTACTCTTCTAATAATAGTACTTTCTAAGAAAACACTAATATTTTTTTGTCAAAACAAAACCAGAGTATGGCAAATGGCGAAAATATGACACACGTGGAAGCATGGCGCCGTTCAGTCACTTGCTGTCGTTCGCTTACGGATTGTACGTGACAACTGCGACTTTACTAAACGGTCACTTGTATACTGAGGGCTATATAATTTTGGCTGTTTGTCGGGCCCTCCGGGGTTTACCTGTTGGATTTCTTTTGCTCCGGTATTCAGTTTAATTTACTGTTGAGTCCTTATCCTTGCTTTATCTCCTTGTTATATCTTGATTTATATGTTTTAGGAGATGATGCATTGATAAGTTAGGGGTCTTTCATGCAAACCAAATATCTATTTGTCTTGATCCACATCTGAATTAAGGGTGAGGTTGGCGCCGTTAAACCGGTTTAAGCCCTCCAGTAAAATATTTTACTGACCGTTCCAAGGCGGTACTTCTTTTGTGGATCTTTTATGTTTTTGTTCTGTCTTGTGTTTGCTATGTTTTGTGCGCGTCTGTTTATATGTGCTTTGTGGTCACCTGCTGGGAAAGGGCTGACCTCTTGGCTCTCGTTTGTGGTGTCTACTGTGAGTTTGTCACTTTCCCATTGGTATCCTGGGTCAGGTGTGGTACTTTATTGTATCTATTCCTGATCTTTGCACACTTACTTACTTTTCTCATTTTATGCATACCAGTGCCAATATTTCACCTTTCCCTGTCAAGAAACGATTGTTCTAAAATGCTGTCTGCAATTATCGACTGCTGCATATATTCACCCACACTGCAGGCTTCTTTTGATCTTATGAAACCAAACATTTATCCTTAAAGAGCAACTTAAATCGCATTCCAAAATGCCATAAGCTGACCCATATTTCATTCATTAAAATAAATATGAAGCACTATCCTGAATGAAATCCAGACTGATAGGCCATGGATAGATATGGGTCTAACCCAACCCCTTCCCCACCCCTACCACACACACAGGAGGGGACTTTGCTGACTCTGATTTCCATGAAGTCCAATGTCTTGCATTTAAAAAATGTTACCCTCTGACAAGTGTCATGTAATATTGTAACATACTATTACGTATGTACTTATGTTACATTTTGCATTACTACCCTTTTTGGGGGAAATATTATATGCCTGTTGAATTTCCTGAAATGTTTATTACTGTTTCTTGGTCTAATTTTTGATGCTGCTACAAAGACAATTAAGTAACCTAGCGAAAACTGAAAATACCAGCTCCCTACCTTTTAGAATGCTTTATGCATTTAAAAATAGCTACCACTTCATAAATTTTCAATAATAACAAAGACATGTTTTGCTAAAAAGCATAGAATAAAGTCATGAGGCTTAAAACACACACAAATATATTAAGCAGCCATGTTAATAGAGTGATTACCAGAAGTGTATTATAATAGAGTAGCATGCTTATCTTGAAACCATAATGCAAATAGTAACGTATGTTACATAAAAACGTGCTTATGGAAACCCTTATCCATTGCAGGGATATTTTGTACACTATGAATTTCTAAAACTGCATCAAATGTATATGAGGTGCAAAATGGCGCATGTTAGTTTCTGGCAGATTGGGGTTTACTGTGTTACAGCCATTTTAACTCTGTTATCCTATAATAGTCTCAAATCATATTTTGCAAATAGAAGTCAGATCTTATTCTTATTAGTCATCATGCTCTCTTGAACGCATTGAACACTCTAAAATAAATTCACCCAACAGTTACAGTATGCAGTAAAAACAGCTTCATCTATAATAGTACTGTTAGATATGTTGCTGAATTTCAAATATATTGATATTTAGTACAGAGATATCACTAGATCATTGGCTGTCAAAAGACCTCTGAAGCTTTGCCCATTATGGTCTTCTACAAACTCTTTAAATAATCCACAAAAATATATGTTAGCTTTAGCAGATGCCCTGCAATATCAAAGTTTACTCCGTTACCTAAAATATATGAGTTTTAAAGTGATATCCATTTAACTCTTATTTTTACATGTAGTTTTTAATTGGTATAATTGACTTGCAGTATAATTGCATCAAATAATGACACATATTTTTACAGGTGTATGGGTAAAGAGAGGTGCTATCTCTGTCACAGCTTTCAGAAAGATGGCCAATCATATTTGACATGTTGGCAGGATGAGAGTTTTCACATGAGACAAACTTAGTTATTTGTGGGGCCATTTAGTCAATCATATTATTCTGTTCTTTCTCCCTTCTTCTGTGAGGAGACCTGGCGTAACTGAAATTTTGTTTACTGGGATATTAACCCTTAACTTAATCAATCAATTCAAATAAATATTACATCAATCTTAATTGAACGTATCTTAGCATTTCAGGCTGAAATTTTATTATTTTATGCCATTTTTGACAACATAGGACCATATCATATGTTTATATCATTATATATGTTACCTTAAAATTGTAAGAACATGGGAATTGTCTATATTCAGCTGTTACTTGAATTCTATTATATTCACTTTGTTATGAATTTATAACCTAATAACTTTGAACAAACCAATAAAATCTGTTGTTATTTTTATAAAAAAGTAAAAAAAAACAACATTATGTTTTGCAAAGATAAATGTGGATTGACAATGACTTTTAATATTGGTACAAAGTTCTATTTTGTACAAGCTAGTAGCTATATATATTTAGTGCAAAAATAGATTTAGATAAATTTAAACATTTCATTATGTATAATTTATAGAAAGTATTAGGCATTGAATAGAATGTATTAAAGTAAGTAATATATACTACACATACATAAGCAAAAAGCATAGTAATGCTATACACCAGAAAATGTTAAATATGGCCTTACACTATTCTTTATCAATAGTATAGCATGCTCATATTATTTAAAGTGTCTAAAGGCTTACAGATAGGATTGTGTGCTCAATTCCAATTTAAAGGTCTTCACCTTATAAAACATTCTATTTATGGTCATCATACTCAGCAGCGTAAAACTCTTATAATTCTGTGAATGAATCTTACTGTTTGCAGTTTTGCATTTGGCAGTAAAATGCCTGTGTGGGTCATGATATTGTGAACTAAAATATACATCAAAGTTTATCAAATGAAGATATTAAATACGAAATCAGTAATTTATGTAGTGTAGTTCACAAAAATAACGTATGTAACATGAAGTAATGTAAGTAACACACTTCTGCTTGATCAAAACGCTTTTAAAAGCCATCCTGCAATGGAAAAAGGTACATACAAGCTTAATAAGTTATGTAACTATGCCTAAGAGTACCTTAACATTGGCACCAAAATATTATTGAATACTTTTTGGGTAACATATATAAGTTTGATGTTACATAATAATGTGACTTTTCTCTTATGGCTAACATACCTCATTCTTTGCCATATATATTGTAGCTTTAGGAAAAAATCATAGTGACAAAAAGTCCAAGATGGGGGACAGGTTCTATGGTCAATAACTATTATCTTGAAAGCCTTTTATGAGTCCATAACGTTTGCAATATAGAATTAGAAAGTGTTTCAGCAGCTGTGAGGGCCGACAACAATTTAAATAAGGGTTATTCTTTCAAAGAGATAGATTTGTTGTTGGTATTAAGAACTGTCTCACTAATACACTGATATGGGTTTTAAGTTTACTTTTTTTTACAAAATATAAGGAAAGCAATTAAGTAATTTTAAATTATTAAGGAAAACTTTTTCAACTCATTCATAATTTATTAAGCCTGATCCTGTTTATATTTTATCCTGAAACTTTTGTCTGCTTTCACATCTGGTGCATATAATAATATATCCAATTGCACTTGATCATATGGAAGCTCACACTTTGAACCCTGATTAGGCTGTTCCCAAATTACCATAAAGTAGCAGTCTGATCGTGTCCCATAATATTTAAACAAAACCATATAAATGCACATTGCATAAAGATGAAATTGCAACATTATGACCCTAAACAGCCAAACCATGCATATTTGTCTATTTGGTTAGTTGCTTTATGTCCAGGGCTTAATGCTGTGGACATTGAAGGATGGCTATTTATCTTAATCACAATTCCCCCCCCCCCTCCTTTGCAGCCTTACTTTAAGTATTTAAAGACTATAAGTATCCTCCAGGAATTGATAACTGTCCTGCTAAAATCAATGATATTCAGAGTATGTAAAACAAAGGATAATGACCATCTCATTTAAAGGATGATAGTCAGGTTTGGAAATAAAAACACAAAAGGCTGGACTGTACACACTGTCGAGTGCACTTTAATACCAGGAAGGCAAAATGTATGCTTTGTCTCCTATCAGGGTGCATTATTAAAACAAACCAGTATAAAATGAGTTCATGCTGAAACTGACCATAAACACTTTTTTGTTTTATATTTACTTCAAAACATGTAATATTAACGATGTCAAGACTATTTGTTGTTTGGAATAACAAATTTGTACCAAAGTATAGCAATAATCATTCAACTGTATGTGTTAATTATGGCAAGTGCCTGTTCAATATAGAAAGCCTAGATCACAAGCACCCATTCAGTTTACTGTCAAGTGCCCGTTCAGATGACGAAAAAGGGTGACATAACAAGTCGTTGCATATTATTCCAGTTGACACTCTTTCCGCAACTTTTATTCAAGGATAAACATGATATGTAATTGTAGAAGGTAGAAAAATAAGAAGAACGTACAAACTTTATTTTTATGCTTTATTTAATTCCGACTTTATAAAGTGATCACATTGAAATGAAGCATCAATGGATTTATCAGTGTCATTATTTTTAAGAGAACGATGACAAATATCAGTTTTAATATTACCTATTTAAAGGATAATTAATTGGGTACTTACGTGAGTATGAATAAAGTCATAACAGATACACAAATGGTTGCAGTGTTGACATATTTATGCACCCTGTGTTTTCTTTTGAGAGCAAATGACTTATCCTCCAATGTACAACGTCGCAAGTGCCGTACTATGCCGTTCACTCGCAATTGTCCGGTCACTTCCGCTCCCTGGGTGTGAAGAGGGTCACTGATGAAGCCTAAATGGCAGAAACTAGCTAGTCTGGCCCAGAAAATATGCACACTCTGGTTTCAGTTCTTTGGTGCAGTCTTTGCTTCCAAATGATAACTTTTTAAGAACATATTTATTCAAACAACCGCAAGTTATTACATTCTTTACATGATACACTTACTATCTATAAAAAAGTCTGATTTCTAACTTAGATGGATCAAAGATTGGACGAGTTTACCAAGTAGCACATAACAGTTAGTTCTAAAATAAATGCCTACTATGAAGGCACATAGTTCTACCAAAGTGCAAAGAATAACTGTTGAGATGTTAATGGTATTTCATTCAGATTTGCCTTTTCACATGCTAAATCATAGACAAGCCCGACTTTTGGTCCGTCTAAGGTCAAAATTGGACTATAGTATAATGCTGATTTGTGCAAACGAAAATGCTGAAAACAACAATTTAATGTTGCATTGTAAACCGGGCTAAACAAGCAAAACTTGAAGGGAAAGTTATTTGTAATTGTTCTATGTTTTGTAGTATGTTACTTTGTGTCCATTCTAGTTTTTCAATCATCTCGATGAGGAAGAGAGAGCTGGTTGCTTTGCTTTATTTGTCTTCCTGGTGTCTTGTGATTGTTGTGTGGCTCTTCCTCGTGATGCCAAGGGTTTGTCTGCAGTTTTGTATATAAGTATAACAAACCTATTCGTAGTACTGTCTTTAACTATAACAAATTAGTAACTGAACTTGATATCGAAAATTCTATTCCTGACTCTTGAGATTGTAAAGACTCTAAGTATTGCTATCAACCCGCTGGTCATATAGTCACAGGGGATTTAAAAATCATAACTGATTCAAGAATTCAGTCTATTATATGTAAGGGACCTAAATATAGGTTTCCTGTGCCAATAGACTTCAAATCATGCCATGAGGAAATCGTAGGAGCCTTACAAGAATTTTGCAATCGCTGGTGTAAACGAGAGCATGTTGAGTCTAATGCCTTAAATAGTTGGAAACTTAATATTTTTAAAATTATTGATGGCTGAATTTCATTTTAATGCAACAATTTAGATCTTCTACCACCTAAACCTAAATTCAATTTTAGACACTTGAAGAGAGGGATCCAAGAATTCCATATGAGGTTTGTTTTGGCCCCCACTGATAAGGCTGCTAGCAATGTTGTGGTCATTTGAAAAAGATATTATATTAACATCCTTAAGCAAGAACTTAGCACTGCAAAAACATTTGAGCATAACAGGCTTGATGAGAAGTCTATCGTTGATAGACATCGATGCCATATGGCAGCTAAGTTTGGGCTGTTTGTTGATGAGGACCATAGCAAGCTTCCTACGTTATACCAGTTACCTAAACTTCATAAACGGCCCTATAAATCACGTTTTATTGCTAATTCTAGTGCATGTACAACTACTGAGTTGTCTATTCTTTTGGCTTCTTGTCTCACTGCGATTAAAACCATGTCATTAAGTATTGCACAACAGTTTATGAAAGAAATGGTAAAAATTTATTTTGGTCTATTAAAAATTCAGGTGAAATTCTTAATAAATTAAAGTCTAGAGGTTTTCTAGCACCTGGTTTGTCTACATATGATTTCTCTACTCTCTATACTACATTGCCTCATAATCTAATCAAAGAAAAACTAACAGAATTAATTGAACAAACATTTAACAGAGAGGGCTCACTTTATTTGGCTTGTAATGACAAAAATGCCTTTTTTACTTCTGAACAACCTAAACGATATAAATTGTGGTCATGTCAGAAAATGGGTGATGCGCAAATTGGCAAATTGTAGGTATTCCAATGGGTACTAATTGTGCTCCTCTGGTTGCAGATTTGTTTTTGTTTTGTTATGAGAGAGACTTTATGTTGTCTCTGTCAGACAATAATCAAACTGATATTATTGAAGCTTTTAACTCAACCTCCAGATATTTAGATGACTTATTTAATATTAATAATCCTTATTTTGAACAAATGGTTGGTCAGATATATCCCACTGAACTTCAGTTAAATAAGGCGAATTCTTCTGATACTGAAGCTCCGTTTTTGGACTTGAACTTGTCTATAACAAATGGCATAGTTTCTTCAAAAATTTATGATAAACAGGATAATTTTAATTTTGAAATAGTAAATTTCCCCTTTCTTGATGGAGATGTTCCTCGCTCTCCTTCCTATGGTGTATATATTTCCCAGCTTATTCGTTTTCATAGAGTGTGTTCTTATGTTGATGACGTCAACAATAGAAACTTATATTTAACTGCTAAGTTATTAAAACAAGGTTATATATATCATAAAATTCGAAAAGCATTTTCTAAATTCTACTACAGACACTCAGAGTTAATTGTTAAATACAACATTGGGTTAAAAACTCTTCTGCAACAAGGCATATCAGAACCTATATTTTATGGTGATTTAGTTTATAAATTCAAACGAATTGTTGGAAAACCTAATTTTAGTGATCAATTCAAAAAGATAGTAAAACGCTATATAAGGGTTGGATATAACTTGGATATCATGCGACAGTCTGCATGCCTAGTTTTAATTTGATTAGATTGTTTTTCATGACGATACATTGCATTAGTTAGATGGCCTCCATGCGAGCTGAACATTTCTTGTACTTCAACAACAGCAGAATCTAGGGCGAAGATTTGGTACCAGTAAAATGCATTTAAGCCCCCCGGTGGCTTAGGCTGCTATCCGTTCTAAGGTGGTGGTTCTGTTGTTGTTTACTTTTTGTTTATTGTTACTCCCATTGTGGGAGTCTGTAATTGTTAATTGTTTTGCTGTACGTTACTGTATGTCCATTCTAGTATTGCAATCATCTTGATGGGGAAGAGAGAGCTGATTGCTTTGCTTAGTTTGTCTTCCTGGAGTCTCGTGATGGTTGAGCGGCTCTTCCTTGCGGTGCCATGGGGTTGTCTGCAGTTTGTGATAGTGGTATTTCCTGATCATACTCACTTACTATTTTTTATAGCTATGGTTTCCTCTTTAATTGCATGAGGGTGGGTCAGGCCTCAGACTCTATGACGGCGCTGACGTAAAGCTTTAATCAGTGGGTTGGTGCCTGATCCTTATCTGTAGCTGGACCCACCGTGGCTCAACTTGAGGTTTTCTTAGCTCTGACTATCTGTGAGTCATGAGCCCTTTTCTTTGTTTCATCATGGTGTGTTAATTTGATTAGAGTGTTTCCCCATGATGATACATTGCATTAGTTAGATGGCCTCCATGCGAGCTGAACATTTCTTGTACTTCAACAACAGCAGAATCTAGGGCGAAGATTTGGTGCCAGTAAAATGCTTTTAAGCCTCCCGGTGGCTTAGGCTGCTGTCGGTTCTGGGGCGGTGGTTCTGTTGTTGGTGACTTTTTGTTTATTGTTACTCCCATTGTGGGAGTCTGTAATTGTTCTATGTTTTGTTGTATGTTACTTTATGTCCATTCTAGTATTGCAATCATCTTGATGGGGGAGAGAGAGCTGGTTGCTTTACTTAATTTGTCTTCCTGGTATCTCCTGATGGTTGAGCGGCTCTTCCTCGCGATGCCAGGGGGTTGTTTGAAGTTTGTGATTGTGGTATTTCCTGATCATACTCACTTACTATTTTTGTGATTGTGGTATTTCCTGATCATTATCACTTTCTATTTTTAATGGATCAACGACATGCATGACAGAAACCAATTAACCGTGTCTGCTGCCCTTTTAATATTTTCGCAGACCTGATCCTCAATCTCAGCTGGGACTCGGACACAGTATACTGGGACTGAGACTGGGATGACCGTCAATCTGCCAGCAGAAGCATGGTCATAGATCTGTGCAATCGCAAACTCTTTTCAGAATGGTAATGACTACCACACTGTATTTCATACAGGCCTTGTCGGATGGTCATAACCGCATCTAACATGCTTTTTGTGATTATCTTAGGCATTTTACTGAAAAAACAAATAGTAGGGAACAAAAATACTTGGTATAACTTTTACTTATCTATACATAATTTTTAACATCATATCCAGAAATAACTGGCGGACGCTATCTAGCTTTCTGTCCTGACACTTATAAAAAAAGTGAGTATGATCAGGAAATACCACAATCACAAACCGCAGACACATCCATGGCACTGCAAAGAAGAGCCACTCAACCATCAAGAGACACCCAACATTACACAACTGACATTAACACTGGTTAATTTAATGTGAGAGTAAGTTCCCCTGACATTTTCCGAGATGATGGCATCTCATCTTACTATTTCAACTTCAGGTATTTTTATGCTGAATTATTCACTAATGTACATTCTACCGGACCCGGAGCCATTTCTTATAGGAGAGGCGAGGGGTCCGGTACATGTCTCGCATAGCCTATATGTTTTGTTGTAATATTTATTTACCGTCGAATACATATAACATAAGTAATTCCAAGGGGAAAATCTGTCACTACACTCTTTCCCTTTTTAATTTTTGAGAGCCGGGCATCAATCGTTCCTACAGACATACAACGGAGTATAGCCCCCTACTGCTCTCAGAGGCCGCCACAGGCGCTACCAAATTACCCCTGCCACCAGTGAAGTAATTCTAAGGGGAAAATCATTGGGTCCACCAGGATTCGAACCCAGAACTCGTGCGTGACAGTTGACCACTCTAACCATGTCGCTAAAGAGTTAACCCAACAGCCTTAATATATATTATATCTATTTTAGAATTGGAGAATCGCATGAAACAGCATTAATATAAACATGAGAATAATAAAAAGCATAAAAATCTAAGCATAACATTTTTGGATAAACATTTAAAATCAGGGCTTACCCTGGCTCACAATTTGTTGTAGCCAACACTTTAGCCAAATGGAAAAAAGTTGGAGCCAAACGATATTAACTTTAGCCAAGGTTTTAGCCAGAAAGCAGTATCAACAGGTTGTTTTGTATTTAATTCTTTGCCCGCTAGGGGCGACTTTTGTTGTCTGCTGATAACCTTTTCAAACAGTTTGGACACAGATCAGGCCCGACAAAATGTCGAGCCTGATCTGCATCCAAACTGTTTGACACCCTGATCCAGTATTCAAAGAGTAAAATATGGCACAATAATAAAGTGTGAAGGAATAATAAAAGCAATATTGGAAAATCCAAAAGCTGATCAAATACACTTTTTAGCAAATATATAATTTTTGAACCCCCTATCTATCTATCTTTTCATTCTGCAGCACCCTCTCACGAGTATTATGTGCAGTCGCGCTGTCAGTGGAACATACTTTTATCCAATGACTTATATTTGTAGCCACTCTACTTTTTTAGTAGCAAATGGCTACAATGGCTAATGGCAGAGTGAGCCCTGAGAATAGATTTTTAAACTTCTTATGATTGAATGCATACGGCACTCAACCTTAAATCACTCAGAATGACCAAAGTTCAAAGGAGTTTTGGCCTTTCTGAGTGCTAAAAGGTTAGAGAAACATGGAACTTCCTTAAAATGTTTCAAGGTGTTGTGCGTTACTTTGTGCCCATTCTAGTTTTGCAATCATTTTGATGGGGATGAGAGAGCTTGTTGCTTTGCTTTGTTTGTCTTCCTGTTGTGTCGTGATGGTTGTGTGGCACATCCTCGCGGTGCGACGGCTTTGTCTGCAGTATCATACTCACTATTTTAGATAGTCTACGCGCTGGTACGTAGTCAAAAAAACCCTAATTTCGCTAATTAGTCATACCAATCCGGTGTCGATGTAAATACTTTTTCGCAATGAGACACGCAAAATTCTTTTCAAGAACAATTCTAGTCAGGGGCAATGATATTGATAAAGCATTCAGACTTTTAAACAAGTATGTTTTATACACACACACGTAGATACCGATTACATGTCCCGAAATATGTTTACACCGAACGACCAGTTTCGCCTCCTGGGCGTTTCGTCCTTTCATTAGCAATAACAGACCATTATTAGAAATACGGTATATCTGATAGTCTTAAGTGCAAGTCTTCAGAAAGACAATGCTGCTTGGATTGTCAAAATCTGTACTCAAATAAAAAATGTTATGCTGCTTTGAGCATTACTACCCTTCAGAAATCTGTCAAAATTGATAATTTTATGGCCAAGTCAAATGTGGTGCAATTTCATATTAACCCTTAAAGCGCCAATCGCAACAAAAGTCGTCTGCTTTTCTCGTCTGCTGGTATGTTTAAGAAGCCTCTATGGCAAACAGTGTACCCAGAGCAGGTCTACGCTGTTTGATTCTATACTTGATTTGTCAGTAATGTTAGGCAATTATTTGCAGCAGACTACTTCAGCAGATGACATTTTCAGATGCATTGTTTCCTTGGCACTTTAAGGGAAAATCAAGGTAACAAGTCGTTTCGCCCCAAGACCAGTTCGCCCCTAGTCGTTTCACCCCTAGTCGTTTCGCCCCAAATTTGATGCATAGACGTTTCGCCCCTACACCCTAGTCGTTTCGCCCCAAGACCCTAGTCGTTTCGCCCCACTTTTTTTTTACCCTAGTCGTTTCGCCCCACTTTTTTTTTATTAATCCCTTTAAACTGTTATACACTTCATAAAGATATTTTAAGCAAATATCAAATGATAATAATTTAATTTTAACGATGAACACACTTCAGTAATCATGATAGCAATTAAGCCTTGTGGAACCAAGATTTATCTCTTTTGATATATCAAAAGCCATCTGATCGTGATCCACACTGCTATAAATTATTTGCTTATAATTGGTATATGGTGCAGTCTTTAGGGTGAAGGTGTCCATAAAAAAGAGTTTGAGAGGAGTGTAGTGCGTAAATGTATTTAGCATGACTAGGATAAACCGTGATAACAAAATGCAATGGTACAAAAAAAGGATTGATAAAATATAGCATAAAAAATAATTTTATATTTCCTTCACACCTGCGCCAATACGCAGGGTGGCACTGATCTGCTCACTGCATTAAGAAAAGGGACTGATCAACCAGTTAAAGTAATTGAACGTTTATTGTCTCGAATTAAAGTGTGCGGCCGGATAATCTTTAATCTGTGAGTCATTAACGGGATTAAGACTAGGGTGTCAAAAACACACGCCAATCAATCAGATCCAATTAATTGATCAATTAAACTTCGATATGTCCGTGACGTGCTTTGGCTTCGTGGTGAATATACGCTTTTTTATATCTGATACTTGATCAACGAAGGCTTTGACCAACTAGTGCACACGCGCAGACTGGACGGAGCCTTCGCCCACAGAGCTCCTGTTTGTATATTTCATAACCAACACGAAATAATTTTATAAACCACTTAGCTCCAATCAGGTTCCATATTAATATACACATTATGTAGCATTTTACGAGTCTATCACTTCTTTTTCAGACATGGAACAAATGGGTTCCATTGCCGAGCACTTTGGGATCAAACGTTACAGATTAGTTGCCGCCATTTGTGCAATCTACCCTGATGCGCAAACAGCGGAGGCTCATTTGTATTTGAAATGACATCGTTTTGTGTAAATATTCTCATAGTTCTCTTTAGGAGTCTAATTTTGGTTCAATTAACATTTCGGACTGCAATTTCCGCTCATCAAGTTATAATCTCATCAAGTTATAATCTCAATAAGTGTTTGGTACGGAAAAGCTGAAAACATGAAAAAACCCAGCCAGCATCCAATCTCGTGCGACTGTCGGCCCGGCATTCGAATGGCATTTCGCTGGCGGGCCGATACTCGCACGATTTTACGTGCTTATTGTGAAGTGGGCGGGCATTGGGCTAACCCAGCCAGCATCCAAGCTCGTGCCACTATCGGCCAGCCACGGTAAAAAGTTGCAGTCTTTTCGAAATTAATGACCAACGAAGGTCAAAGGATAGACGGCCTAATTGTTGTCTGTGATGTTTGTTTGTTTGATTGTTTGCAATTAGTGAATTAAACTGATGAAAAGTGTTATCTTGTCATTATTTCGTGTATAATTATGGTTATCTGATTTACCCATTGGAAAGAGACATGGAAACACTTTTGCCATGAGTAAGATTCTACAAATGTGTCATAATTGCAAGATATAATATTGCATTACGTTGAAGAGACGTTAGATGAAATAATTTCAAATATGTTTGCATTATCTTTATAATGGGGGAAACGGATTGTGCCATAAACGGCACCGTCTACATGGCGAGATCTCAGAATTTTCAGACCTCAAAACCCTAGGAAATTCTACCTGGCAGAAATTTGTAACTAAAGTATAACATAAGCATTTGATACAAGTTTATTGCCGAATAGCATAGACTCATCTACATTGCACATAAAAGGTATGGATT
Organism: Loripinus fragilis; assembly: GCA_964019695.1. Taxonomy (NCBI): domain Eukaryota; kingdom Metazoa; phylum Mollusca; class Bivalvia; order Lucinida; family Lucinidae; genus Loripinus; species Loripinus fragilis. The sequence goes on from OZ026519.1 coordinate 810,466, forward strand.
ATGATGGAGACTTAGGCCAAAAATTAGACCTAGCTTGATATAGCCAAGCTGAATATATCAGAAAACATCTTTGTCATGCGCGGTAATATTATTGATATTAATCGCATATGCGATAAGTATTAAATTCTCATGAACTGGCACAATAGCTTTACACGAAAAAAACGTGCACATAATCTTTATCCAGCCAAAGGTGTTGAAGATTTTAACTGTTAAACTACATTACTACTGGCATAAAGCACTGTCAATATATTTGCACTAACTATTCACATTCATTTCAACAAAATAGGTTGATTTTTCTTCTTGGGGCGAATCGACCAGGGGCGAAACGACTAGGGGGGCGAAACGACCTGGGGCGAAACGCCGCTGGGGCGAAACGTCTAGGGGGCGAACTGGATCTGGGGCGAAACGACCCGGATTCAAAATCAATATGCAGGACTTTAGTTAAGAGTGTGTTGCAGAAAAATATTTTTCTTGTTTCTCAACCTAAACATATGCTGTGGGTACTCAAAAGAACTGTCTCAATGAGACGTTTCTTTTGAGCACCCAAAACATAGCACCCATAACATATGCTAAAAATTATGGGTAAGAAAATATTTACAATTTTACGCTGAATTTTTTGGTTTATCCTAACCTGTGATATGGATTCATGGTGTGGGTGAGAAACAGTGTGGCTCCTGATGAGGTGGCTACATCAGAATGTAGCTGATCTGAACCTACACTGTTTATATTAGATGACTAGAACTTTGAAAAAACTGAGCTCAGTGTGATTGAATATTATGTACTTTAATCTCAGATCTGGTCTTTTGGACTTTTATAAGCTGTGCAATACACAGGCTTTCAAGTGGGCCCTACTTTTCCTATTTTTCCTACTTTTCCCTACTTTTTTGATCTGCTCCTATTTTTCCCTACTTTTTTGTGAAAATGCCCTACTATCCCTACTTTTTCACTCTAAAATGTCATATACGCGTAAAAAATCCAGATCTTTTTCCTCGCTTGCTCAGATTTTATAAATTAACTTCTATGTTCATTCAGGGAGCGCGCTGCTTATCACCTCACTTTTTAATGTTTAACCTAAAAGCCTCTCTGTTTGGCTTGTACTATAGTCACAGGTATTATCCTGCTCTTTTTACTCGTTGTAATGAATTTTATATTTGGTAAAGCCCTACTATCCCTACTTTTTTACACCGAAAATCCCTACTTTTTCACTACTTTTTCCAAATTTTTATCCCTACTTTTTCCCTACTTTTCTGTTGATGGGCACTTGAAAGCCTGAATACAATAATGTAGGTTAAATGCTTTTATACATTAAAACTGTATGCAGTTAGCTGAAGCCTGCTTTATAATGAATTTTGTATAGCATGTCCTATTCTCATGTAACATTAAGGCATTTTCATTCACTATTGTAGCCAAATGTTGACTTGCAAACAATTATTTATGTCCTCGTAAATTGCAATACACATGTACTCACATTCCATATTTAAACACAAACAGCTTGCATCCAGATCATGTTTGACATTCTGTAGGCCCTAAGGCCCTGATCTTGATCCAAACTGTTTGCAAAGGTTATCAGCAGACAACAAAAGTCTCCACAAGCAGGCAAAGTGTTTAGAATTTAATTATTCTATTGTAGAACAATGAAGAATGAAGGTGTTATAGATGAATTAAGACAGAGGGCCGTCTTTGAACCACCTACTCAGATGAGAAGGCGAATAAATCATGAGAGATGTACCCGCATCTACAACAGTGAGATGTCACGGAAAATTGACATGTTAACAAAAAAGAACAGAACTAATCCTTGGCCGAGATGATAGAACTAGTGTGATGATAGATATCAGCCCTGCATTTTAGAATTCACAAGATACTGTAATCCACCTATTAAGCACACATTGTGACATGCTCTCTCAAACTGAGTACATTATAATATGAGCCATTTACAATAACTCTTTGCATGTTAGGTAATTTTTCATGCTTTTATTGTCGTCTGTTGACCGTTTTTACAAAATGAACTTTTTCAAAACATTCTTTCGGGAACACTATCAAAATGTCAAATGAAGCTGTTTGAAAGGGTTATCAGCAGACGATAAAAGTTGCCACTAGCAAGGAAAAAGTTAGTCCTTAAAGCTCCAATCACGACTGCAGTAGACAACAAATTTTGTGACATCTTTCCTAATTTCAGGGGACAAAATATATTTCAATATTGCACTTGTCCTGCAGGATAAGTGATTTACAATTTTCACTTGTCCTGCAAACACAGGCACTTGTCCTTTAAGCGTATGCAATAAAGAACATAAGGGAGTAATATGCAACATTACTTCCTGGAGTAATTCTTCCCAAAGCACTCGTCCTACAGGACAAGTGCTTTGGGAAGAATTACTTGTCCTTTCTAGATTTCACTTGTAATTACGAGCGGACGAGAAGGATTACTCGTCCTTTCTGGATTTAACTCATAATTATAAGCGGACGAGAAGGATTACTCGTCCTTTCTGGATTTAACTCGTAATTACGAGCGGACAAGTGGAATTTTTGTCCTCTGAATTTATGAGAAAAAAAGTTATTATATTTAAGGAGAATCGTCTATCAGCAGACGATTCTCGTGATGTATCATGCCTGATTTGTTATTTTTGAAAAAGCATCAAAATTTGAAATTGTTGTCAGCTGCAAATTATAGGTGGCCCTTTATGGGATAATGAGCTGTATATGCATTCAATCAGTGACACAAATTCTTTATTGGTATGAATTCATCCTGTGGATGTGAAAAAAATAGTGGATTCTGATCAACATTAGATAAACAAAAATGTTCAGCGTAAAATTGTAAATATTTTCTTACCCATAATTTTTAGCATATGTTTTGGGTGCTAAAAAGAACCGCCTTATGAAGGCAAATCTTCTGAGTACTCACAACATATGTTTGGTTGAGAAATAAGAAAAATTAGGTTCTGTTACACACTCTTAACTCAAGTCCTGTTTAGAGATATTCTCTCATTAGCACGCCTACCAAATGTTCGAATGCTCAACATGTGGTTGAATATTAAAAACAACTGCTCTAGGAAGAAAATAAAAAATCGGGGAATGTCATGCAACAGCCTATGGATTCCTGCGTTTGTGGTATAAATACGAGCTCAGAAAGTATTCTCATTAGGTCATATTTACTTTTTGCTATAAACACGCTCCTGTCGAATTCTGGTACACCTGTGTTACGCGAAATGTAAATCTGACAACACGAGAGAACTTTCTGACCTCAAATTTATATCACAAACGTAGGAATGCATAGTCTGTTGCATGACATTCCCCGATTTCTGATTCTCTTCCTGGAGCAATTATTTTTAATATTCAACCAGATGTTGAGCATTCAAGCATTTGGTAGGCGTGATTAGCCCCACCATGCTTTTGAAAACAGTATTTATCCAAATCAGCTGGCTTCTGAGGAGCCTGGCAGCTGATCAGGATACACTCTGTTTTCCACTATCAGGACTTTAGTTAAGAGTGTGTATTGAAAAAAGCTAATTGTCTTATTTCTCAACCAAAACATGTTGTGGGTACTCAAAAGAACCGTCTCAATGAGACGGTTCTTTTGAGCACCCAAAACACATGTTTAAAGTGATGGATAAGAAAATAATCACAATTTTATGCTAAAAAACATTGCTTAAGTGGCCTTATGTGGTTGATGCTCTAAAAGATTGAACACTGGTTCAAAAAGGATCTAGACTAAACCTGCAGACCCAGAAGAACTTGCCTTATCAGGGTCTTCCCTGTTTGCCTTTCTGACAACCATTTTGGGGGGAATTCTGAGAAGACGGCCACACTGTTTCTACTCTGCTGGTGAAAAGTGAGAATAGCTGAAATCTAAGTAATAACAGATCTCGTTATTACATAGAATTTGATATAACACAAGTCATGTTGTGGCTTCCAAATATTATAAAGGAATTATAGGAAATGACCATACAATGGTCATTTTCCTATAATTCCTTCGTAAAATGGTCGCTTTATAACATGGTCCATTCCTATGGACCTTAAATATTGTGTAATAAAGCGACTACACTGTAAATTAAAAAAGCTGATGATGCACATCATTGGATTCGTTTTGTCAAAATGTCGGACTGGTCACTGACAGAATAACAAAAACATGTTGTAGAGGCTTCATTTTAGTGCTATTTCAAAGCACTACAGCCAATAAACTTATTCTGAACAATACCCAAAATCGTAAGAAGTTATTCCCGGTGTGCGAAGTTGAAATATTACAATTAACAGTAAATAAATTGAAGTTTTATCATCCTTTTTAGGTTGATTTCTGGCGATTTTCGACTAAAATTGTCAAAAATAGCTAAAATGGGTACCTTGGTTTCTTGCTGATGTTCGAAAAGACTGATAAACTTTCAATAAATATAACAATACAGCCTTAAAGATAATATATTGAGCCATTGCTTTTTGAAGAAAAATCACAGATATGCTGAAAAATAATGGTGATATGATTATTTAAACTTCAACATTCGTCAGTTTTGAAAGCTCAGCCTAGACAACAATATATACATTTACCTGTATGTCAGTGACCAGTCCGTTTATACTGGATACAAGTCAAAACGTACAATGAGTACCGGCATGCATTGGATAGAAAGTATACATATGGATTAAACAATTATCTCTGGACTATTCTAATATTTGTCTGTGTTGATTATATGATAAACTGAGCCAAGCTAATGCTCATAGTTAAGTATACCAAAGCCTCCTTTATCTATCCATTGACAATTTCAAACATCTTCAAATATAGGTCAACATAATTAATTTTTTAGCGTAAAAATGTAATTATTTTCTTTCAGGTCCGTCAGTTTAAACATGTGTTTTGGATGCTCAAAAGACGTACCTGTCTCACCGAGACAGTTCTTTTGAGTACCCACAACATATATGTTGGTTGAGAAAAAAGAAATAATAATTTTGAAATGTGCACTCTTAACTGAAGGCCCGTCTCAAAATCTTCATATTCCGAGTTAATACCAAGTTTAATGTGGAGCCTTCATGGGTTGTGAGAACAGAAGATCATTAAAATGATCTTCATTACCTCTAAATAAATCTATAAAGAAAGATCCTGAAGAACCAATGTGGTCGATACTTCAGTCTTGGATCTAGGTATACAGCATTTACTTGTAGGGACTCTTGTTGTTTTCGTGCCTTTTTCAACCTCTCTCAAAGGAGTACATGAATGAATCGTCTGCTCTGCTCACACAAATATTTATTTTTCTAAGGCCTGCGGGCATAAACAACCATTGGAAATGAGTTTATAAAGAAAGCAGCCAAATAAGATCTTGGTTCTTATCCCATTCAAGGGGGACAATCAGAGGATACACATGTGGTAATCTCACACGTTTTGTATACCTTTTGCGCTTGAGTGAAGGTGTTTTTGACAATTATTTTCTTGGTTTTTGGTGGAGTGCAGAAATGACACCTAATGCAGAGTACCCAGACTAGGATGTTCTTCCTTATGATGCTGTACTTTTAGACTAGAGTGGTATAGTTATCTTGAAATTGGTCGCAAGGTTGTGCTATTTGAGTTGGTAGGAATCACATGTAAGTTTTCAAACATATGGATAGGTCTCACACTAATTGTTAGATGAAAAACACATGGATTTTATACTACACAGCTGCTGTTCATGAATATAATTGTAGAGTGAGCCATCCAGCTAACAATCTGCATGTTCACCCACCAAGGGTGGTTTATTAATTATACATGCTGCCTTTGTAACGTAGTGATGTTAACATACGCTCAGTTTGACTGAAATAATGTTAAAAAGTGAAGCAACAAAATGACCTAATTAATCTTAATGGGCTGTAAGGCTGCCCATTAAGGCTGTCCTGTCTTCCAAAGGTTCAATAAAATATACTAATCACATGTGTGACCTTTTAAATTAATAATTGGCATATATTCAAGTCATCGCTTTGGGTGTGGGGACATCATATGATGAGAATTAAATTGTGACTTTAGAAACATCAGCTCATATCCGTAGGCCTGAGGAGTTAGGGGTCATAGGTTCCATCCACTAGCTTCACAAGCCTATGGATGATGTTTCAAATTGAGGCTCAGTCCCCACAATAACAAGTTATTGTTGGGATACAAACTCAAAACTAAATAGCAGGACACTCATGTGTGATTTAACCATCAAAACTTTGTCATTTGTGAAAGCAAAACAGGCATGCCTTTCAACCTATGATGCTATAGAATGGTTAGGGTGAAATTCTAAAATCCAGAAACAGCATATAAATACTGGAAGGTTGGCCATACACTTCAGACTATTAGACTAGAGTGAAACTGAGCAAGCTAGTCGGAGATAGACTCAGAATGCAGTAGTTCTGTTGTCAGGTTTGAGCCCTGGCGCTCACCCTGATTGGGTTTTCCTTATTTAATGTCTTATTAAATTATGTCTCCCCCCTTCAGGGTCGGGAGACATATTGTTTTTCCCCGGGCGTCTGTCCGTCTGTCTGTCTGTCACAAATCGTGTCCGCTCTATAACTTGAAAACCGCTTAAGCTATATTCACAAAACTTCATACAAATATCAATCAGCATGAGATGACATGCAGAGTGCAAGAACAGTTACTCTGCCCTTTATACTTTTTGAGTTGTTTCCCTTTGAACTTTGTGGATCACAAAAATCATGTTCGCTCTATAACTTGAAAACCACTTAAGCTATATTTACGAAACTTTATACAAATATCAATTAGCATGAGATGATGTGCAGAGTGCAAGATTGGTAACTCTGCCTTTTATACTTTTTCAGTTATTTCCCTTTGAACTTTGTGCATCACAAAAATAGTGTCAGCTCTATAACTTGAAAACCACTTAAGCTATATTCACGAAACTTTATACTAATATCTATCAGCATGAGATGATGTGCAGAGTGCAACATTGGTAACTCTGCCTTTTATACTTTTTGAGTTATTTCCCTTGAAACTTAGTGCATAAAAAACCATGTCCGCTCTATAACTTGAAAACCGCTTAAGCTATATTCACGAAACTTTATACAAGTATCAACCAACATGAATCGACATGCAGAGTGCAAGAATAGTAACTCTGTCATTTATACTCTTTGAGTTATTTCCCTTGGAACTTTGTTAATCACAAAAACAATTATCTATGACTGTTTTATACCAATAGTTAACTACATTGACAGATATCTTTACTAGATACGAGCTGATTGTCTGCATGAAATGCCTAGAATTTCCTTTAGAAATTGTATTGAATGTTTCTGTTTGAAATTAGATTTAATGACTCATGCTTTTGACATCAAAAGGGGGGAGACATCTGTTTTTTCATAGAAAAACAATTCTAGTTATAAAATGACTTCGGCTTGATTTAGTCAATATGGTTAAAATTACACAGCGCGAATAAACAGTTTACATTTTCGGTTATAAGTCTGTAGCTGGAGCTACGTTAGAGGCTTGCTTTGGTGCCATAGTTCCCAAGATAAGTTAAAAAGGACCTTAGAACTGGACAACAATGGAAGAAAGAAAGCTTTCAAAAGGTAGGTAATGCTTTCTTTTAAGCCTTCATATTTGTGGATTGGTTAATTGTCTACCAGTTATCTAGGCATTTTACAAGCATGTTGTAATAAGAAAATTATTTTAAAATTGAGAAAATAATTAAATAAACAATTAATTAAAATTTTCAATTAAGAAATAATTAAAGAACTAATTACTTTTTTAAAAAATCTGATTTAGAAATAATTAAAGAATTCAAAATGGCCGAGGGACAACAAGTTCAAGACCCAGTAGCCCAAGCATTTGTAAATTTAAGACTAGAATTAGCTAGTGTATCACAAGCACTAGCTGCACAGGGAATTTCAACCTCAGTCCCCAAATTTGATGGCAGTCCAAAACCGTATAGCGAATGGATACGGGCTGTGGAGAAATACGCAACTTTGATAGGGGCAAATTTTGATGCAAGAAAGAAACTGATTGCCTTTCAGTCTGCTTTAGGTGCTGTTAGCAGTTTTATCCAAAGATATATGATCGCTAACCCTGATGGCTCCTGGGCAAAGTTAAAAACTCAACCTGCTTTCAGGTAGGTCAGTTAAACAGAAAGTAGGCGAGAATATTCAAGTATACACGGAGAGGATACTGTCTCTGGCTGATGAGGCGTATCATAAAGTGGTGATATTGTAGAACACCAATTGATATATATTTTTGTAGATGGCCTCATTAATGATGGCTTAAAAATGAAAATACTTAAGGATCAGTCAAATACACCTCAAGGGGCAATAGCCATTTCTACAAATAAGCAAAATCTAAGAAAGTTAACATGGTTCAAATGTCACCCACAACACAGCACCCACAAACAACATCAGGTCATACACCCATGGAAGTTGACCATTCAAGGGGTCAACCGTTTAGAGGTAGATTTAAACGGATAAATATTACACAGCTTGACAGGTCAGGGGTAAGATGTTGGAATTGTAATGGCATGGGTCATTACAGCAGAGAATGCAAAGAAAAAAGTATAGACCACCAGCTGGTCATGCATGGTAGACTTAGGGTTAACAATCAAAGTCCTCAAGGTCATAGGTCAAACAATCACCAGGAAAACTAGGACGCTCTTTACATTATGAGGTCCATGTAAAGGGTTTAAAAGACAACATAAATTGTAATAATTCTAAAAACTACAAAATCAACGTTTCAGACAGTTCAAATTCTTGTCTTATAAGAATAGATAAACAAAAGTTTAGATCTCTTGTTGGCACTGGAGCGGTGTGCTTATTGATGCATCGGCATGTTTACGATCAACTGAAGAACAGGCCTAAATTGCAAAACAAAAAGGTTTCTCTTCAGTCTGCAAATAGTTCAGTATTGAAATGCAATGGTTGTGTCAGTGAACACTTTTGTATCGGTGGAACCAAATGTCACAAGACTTCTATGTGATTAGAGAAGTAAATAGAAATATGATTTAGGTTTGGACTGGTTGAAAGGTAATAATGTTAGGATTTATATGGATTTAAAATGTATCAGAATAAATGGAAAACATTATGTCAATTTAAAAGAAGACATACACATTGCAATAAAATTAGAATGAAACAAACAGGTCTTATCAAACTCAAAACTGCTTTTATATGTTATGGAAAGGTTAGGGAGAATCCAGATAGGGAGAATCCAGATTTACCTGTGGGACGCTCTTTTGAAACTTCTCAAATTGATAAGCGTTTTATTGTGAATCAACCTGGCTTACAACTAATAAACACTGTATCAACATTTACAAAATATAGATCATTACCTCTGCTAATTGTAAACAGCACAAACAAGGTCATCAAAATTTATAGGCATGGTTTATTGTCTAAGATATCGGGTATTCAAAACAATATGTCAAGTGTTAATTCAGTAAATAAAGATAACATCTGTGAAAGCAAAATTGATTTAGAAAATGAATTAGATATACCACAGCAATATAGGTCAAACATTGAGAAATTAATTACAGAAAATCAAGGCTTGTTTGCAAATAAAGATTCTAAACTCGGCCACACAGAGACAGTGAAAATGAATATTGATGTAGGGAAAAGTGAACCAATTAAAATGAGGCCTTATAGAACCCCAATTAAGAATAGGGAAGTTATAGATAAGGCAGTAGATGAATGTTAGGGGCAGATGTAAACAGAATGTCTAGGGCACCATGGTCATTTCCTGTTGTAATTGTTGATAAGAAAGATGGCAGTAAAAGATTTTGTGTTGTTTTCAGAAAGTTAAATCAGGTAATTTAGAAAAATTCGTACCCTTTAGATGACATTCTAGTTTTACTTCGGAAAGCAAAGTAATTTACTTCATTTGATTTAATAAGTGGGTATTAGCAAGTTGCCATGAATGAAACAGATAAAGAGAAAACAGCTTTTGCATGTCACCGAGGGTTATTTGAGTTCAATGTTATGCCATTTGACCTTTCAAATGCTCCTGCTGTTTTCCAAGAGCGTATGCCTGTTGTTTTACTGGGTTGCGATAAATTTGCAATAGCATATTTGGATGATATCATGGTTTTCAGTGAAACTTTGGAAGAGCACTTGCAGCATTTGAATTTGATCTTTGGTAAGTTAAGGAAACATAAACTGAAGTTGAAACTTAAGAAATGTAGATTTCTTAAATCAGAAACAAATTATGTTGGCTTTGTAACAAGGGAAGATGGTATCAAACCAGATGAAAAGAAAACTGATGCAATTAGGTCATTGCCGGTTACAACTTGTTTTAGAGAGGTCAGATCATTTATTGGTATGTATTCTTACAATAGGAGATTCCTTCCAAACTTCAGTCAAATATCTGGACCAAACATTGTTTTAACAAGAAAGTATGCTCTCTTTAAATGGTCTGATACACATCAAAGGGCTTTGACTATTTGAAAGAAAGTCTTACTGCTGTTCCACTTCTATGTTATCCAGACCCAAACAAACTTTATGTGTTGTATACAGATGCAAGTGACACGTGTATATGCGCATGCCTTACACAAGAATGTGATGGTGATGAGAAACCAATATATTACCTAAGCCATAGACTTAGTAGGTCACAATGTAAATGGTCAGTTGTAGAGAAGGAAGCGTATGCTATCCACTTTGCCATCCAGAAATTTCATTATTACATCCATAATGCTCAGTTTATAATCAGAACAGACCGTAAACCTTTCAAGTATTTATTGGAAAAAAAGTAAGTGAGTATGATCAGGAAATACCACAATCACAAACCACAGACAACCCCGTGGCACCGCGAGGAAGAGCCGCTCAACCATCTCAAGACCCCAGGAAGACAAATTAAGCAAAGCAACCAGCTCTCTCTTCCCCATCAAAATGATTGCAATACTTGAATGGACATAAAGTAAAGTACAACACAACATAGAACAATTACAGACTCCCACAATGGGAGTATCAATAAACAAAAAGTCAACAACAACAGAACCACCACCTTAGAACAGACAGCAGCCTAAGCCACCGGGGGGGGGGGGGGGGGGGGGGGCTTAAATACATTTTACTGGTACCAAATCTTCGCCCTAGATTCTGCTGTTGTTGAAGTACAAGAAATGTTCAGCTCGCATGGAGGCCATCTAACTAATGCAATGTATCATCATGGAAAAACACTCTAATCAAATTAACACACCATGATGAAACAAAGAAAAAGGCTCGTGACTCACAGAAAGTCAGAGCTAAAGAAAACCTCAAGTTGCGCCACTGTGGGTCCAGCTACAGATAAGCATAAGGCACTTACCCACCGATTAAAGCTTTACGTCAGAGCCGTCATAGAGTCTGAGGCCTGACCCACCGTCGTGCAATTAAAGAGGAAATCATAGCTAGAAACCTTGATTGGGTTTAAAACTAGGCATGCAGACTGTGGCATGATATCCAAGTTATATCCAACCCATATATAACGTTTTACTATCTTTTTGAATTGATCACTAAAATTAGGTTTTCCAACAATTCGTTTGAATTTATAAACTAAATCACCATAAAATATAGGTTCTGATATGCCTTGTTGCTGAATAGTTTTTAACCCAATGTTGTATTTAACAATTAACTCAGAGTGTCTGTCGTAGAATTTAGAAAATGCTTTTCGAATTTATAATATCTACAACCTTGTTTTAATAATTTAGCAGTTAAAAATAAGTTTCTGTTGTTGAAGTCATCAACATTAGAGCACACTCTAGCAAAACGAATAAGCTGAGAAATATATACACCATAGGAAGGAGAGCGAGGAACATCTCCATCAAGAAATGGGAAATTTACTATTTCAAAATTAAAATCATCCCTTTTTTCATAAATTATAAAAGAAACTATGCCATTTGTTATTGACAAGTTCAAGTCCAAAGCTTCAGTATCAGAGGAATTCGCCTTATTTAACTGAAGTTCAGTGGGATATATCTGACCTACCATTTGTTCCAAATAAGGGTTATCAATATTAAGTAAGTCATCTAAATATCTGGAGGTTGGGTTAAAAGCTTCAATAATATCAGCTTGATTATTGTCTGACAGAGACAACATAAAGTCTCTCTCATAACAAAACAAAAACAAATCTGCAACAAGAGGAGCACAATTAGTGCCCATAGGAATACCTACAATTTGTCTGTATAATTTAGAGCCAAATCTTATAAATATATTGTCCAAAAGGTAATGGAGCGCGTCACACATTTTCTGACATGACCACAATTTATATCGTTTAGGTTGTTCAGAAGTAAAAAAGGCATTTTTATCATTACAAGCCAAATAAAGTGAGCCCTCTCTGTTAAATGTTTGTTCAATTAATTCTGTTAGTTTGCAAGAACAGCACAAATCATTTGTAGCAGTAAGAAACAACCTGAAGAAAGCCCAAGTAAAGCAATCAAGATATGCAGATAGAGGAACAAAAGTAGTTAATCATAACTTAGGTGATGCAGTATTCTATAGAAACAATTAAAGGAAAAATGAATTTGACTCTAAATGGAGACCATACTATAGAGTTTTTGAAAAGAGTGGCCCTGTTTCATATGTAATCAAAGATCAGTTAGATGGTTCTACGGCCAAAGTTCACACAGAATCGCTAATGTAACAGATTGGCAGATTTCCAATAAAGAAAATAATAAACAGTTGAGAGATGCAGCATAGTCTATACCACCACAAGCATCTGAATCAGAAACTGAGTATGATGCAGACTCAAAAGAAAACATACCTTTAGCAAAGATAATTAAGAAACGTAGGTAAGACAGAGAATCTTCTGCAGAAGGAGACCCCATTCCATTGATGAAATTAAGAAAGAGATCAATAAATAGGGAGTTAAGACATCAAGAAGATGAAGATATCAAAGTAAAAGAATTGGTGAGTAAGGAAGAGTCACACTCTGATGATTTCCAATCTTTACCTTTGGTAGAGTCAAGTGATACTGCCAGTGAAATGGATGTAAACGAAGGTTGTTCACATCCAATGCTTTGTAAAACAACGTGTTCAAGCAGAAAGAAGAGGTAAAAGTAAATCTCAGTATAAGGGTGATATGAAGCAGTTATTTCATTTAATATCACATATTTCGTAAAATGACCTTGCCGGTTATTTAATTTAAGGTTAATTAATAGCAGGACAGTCATGTACGAATTCATGTTTTAAGTTAAACCATCAAAACTTTGTCATTTGTGATGCTATCGAAAGGCTAGGGGAAACTTCTAAATGCCAGAAACAGCATATAAATACTGGAAGGCTGGCCATACACTTCAGACTATCAGACAAGAGTGAAACTGAGCAAGCTAGTTAGGGATAGACTCAGAATGCAGTAGTTCTGTTGTCATGTTTGAGCCTCTGATCTGACAAGTCTGTATAAGAGACGGTCATCCGCAAAGAGGCGGGAGTCAGAGTGGTTGACAGCTTCAGACAGATCATTAATGAAGGCCAAGAAGATTAAAGGGCCTTACACTGTGCCCTGTGGTACACCAGAAATCACATCTGCTTGGGAAGATCTGCACCCATCCAATAGCACCCGCTGTTTTCTGCGACCAAAGAAAGACTCATTCCATCATAGTGTATGTCCTCTGACTCCGTAGTATCCTAGTTTGTATAGTCTGATGTTGTATCATGTAACATGTCTTAATATTTACATGTGTTGGTTAATAGCTATACATAGCTAATGTTAATTTGTTAGATTTCAGACAATAAATAAAATTTGTACTCTGTATTCTTTATTTAGTAGTCTACGATAGGGCACTTTGTCAAATTCCAACAAGTTTATTTTCATAATCTATTAAAACCTCAACATGCGAACATGCGATAAGTACTAGGGTGTGGGGTGGGAGAGATCCTACATTTTTTAGAAAGCCAATACTTTTAAAAATGATATATCGTAACATCTCGTCCCATCAGCGAGAATCACTGGGCTGGTTGATTTTCCAAGAACACATTTTCGCTTTAGTTTTTTCGGTTTGTTTATTGATTAACCAAACAAAAAATGGCTTTGATGCGTTATAAAAATTAAACGATGTAGGTATACACCTTGAACAAATATTAGTTTTACCAAGACGAACGTTGAACATAAGGTAGGGCCGTTTAAATGTAGTTCTAGTCTACTTTCACTTTCGTTTTTGATGTTTTTGTTCACGCCTCTTACTAAGAGTCTTAGATGGTAAGAAATGGTGAATAAATATCAAACCACATCATTGACGACATATAGTGCAGTGATTTTATTTGATATTGTAAAATGCTACATTGAATGGGGAAGTTTTTGAAGATCCCCAAAGTACACAAAATTGGCATATATCTCATTATACTGGCACAATCAAATTCGATCATTTTGCCAGGGATTTTGAATTTTTGAAAGAAAAAAAAATCTTTAGGCTGCTTTTGACTATCTGTATCTGTATTTATACAGCGCAGGGCCTGTTACGGCATTAAATGCGCCGGAGAGAGAGAGTGTTTATATGTTCCAGAATTAGTCTCTAGAATGTAGGGCTGAAACAAAGCCCTCCACTGAATCCGCGCACACTATAGCTTCTTCTAGGCTGTTCCAGTCTCTCACTGTTTTAATAAAAAAAGAACTGCTATATTGCACTGTGTTTGACTGCTCAACTATGAAAGATTTGGTGTTTTTGGATTGATGAATTTCTACAATGTTTTTAGAATCAAAGCCTTGAAATTTTTTTGCATGAATTTGGCGTTTTGGCCTTTGCAGTTTTAGGAAAGCATCTGGAGATATTGCCGGCACTAGCCCCTCGACCCTTTGTAGAAGAACGTTAATCTGGCTGCCATCCTTCTGTTTGAAGTGATGGAAGATCTTGATCTTTCAGCATTTTGGAGATACAACCAGGTTTGCGTGTAGCGTAGTCTCCAGATATAAAACGTACTGCTTGGCGCTGGATTTTCTCAATTCTATTAATGTCCTTTACACAATAAGGATCCCATACTATTGATCCATATTCAAGTACTGAGCGAACTAACGATATATATGCTGACTAAATGAGGAGTGCCCTAAACTCTTCCACTGTGGAATAGTTTGTAGCAAAAGAGTTCTTCAGGGCATCACTGTATGCCTGGTGTCTACAATATTTGGCACTATATGATGCCCTGGTCTCTAAGAGGGTCTGGATGGGGGGGTGGGGGGGCGGGTCTGATATTCACTATTCATTAAAAATTTAGCCCATTATTCATCTCATTAAAATTTTGGGTTATTCATTAAAATAAGACCAATTATTCATTTAAAGTAAGAAAGGTGGCAAAGAAATCTGATTATTCACTATTCATTAATTTTTCTTCAATTCATTAAAAAAATAGGATTATTCATTATTTTTTAGGCCCTCATTATTCACAATTCATTATTTTTTGGCTCATTATATTCACTATTCATTATAAAAAAGGGCCATTATTCACTGATCATTATGCCCCATCCAGACCCTCCTCTAAGGGAGACCAAGGTTGGCAAAATGCCGGCAATTAAGCATTTTTGCCATGCCAGTGGCATTTACCGGGAAGTATCAGGAAATACTGGCAAATATCGAGAAATACTGGCAAATATGATTTACAACCCCGGAATTTTTTACACTCAACATTTAGATTGGTAATTTCAATAATAGAGGTTATTTGACTTATTTTTCAATCTTACTAGTTTATCAGGCTATCAGCAAATAAAGTATAAGTCTAATTCTTTAACATTTTATTTTATAAAAAAGTGGAATTAAGAAGAAAAAAACTTTTTCCTACACACCAAAGTACTCATCAGTTGGCTTGTGCATAGCTACAGATAAGGTTGGGTATTTGGGTGAGTGACCCTTATCTGTAGCTATGCTATATGAAGTCATACTATAAATTTACACATCAATCAATCAATCAATTGACAGTTCACTGTAGTTTGAGGTCACCTGGACTTAAGTTGTCTTAAGTTTAAATATGAAGTCAATCATGACATCCTATTGTTCATCCTTGCTCCTGGCTATACAGTGTCCACTTGAATAAGGTTTGATCAACACTGTTTTCAACACTAATTGAAAATACAGGTTTCAGTTGAACAGGATAAAATTTGGGAGAAGTTTAGTATATAAATTATTCAGCATGATAAGGGCCAAAGACACTATTTTTTAAAAAAAATATCAAAATTTCAGTCTAAGATTCATTTTTGGCTGTTCTAACATGTTTAAATGTATTCAAAGGTTATATGCTAATAACCTCATATTCAATATTTACATTTTTAATCATTTAGTTAAAATTTAAAGTCAATTTCCTTAAGATATCTGCTGCATTTTTCAGCTAAAAGTCATATTTGCCAGTATTTCACGGCAAAAAGTTATATTTGCCACTTGAGCATATTTACCATGCCGGGAAATACCAGTAAATGCCACTGGTTAATACCGCGGATGAAATTTGCCGCCCAACCTTGAGGGAGACAACCTGATTGCTCTGTAATTGATCAGGGCTAGTAAATCTCTAGCTTTCATACACTCGCAACAAACGTGTCGACCACTCACTGACATTCTCTCGTTGACGTGAAAAAGTAACACATTTTTAAACAGTTCAGCCAAATCAATTGATATTACTGAACACCCTGAGCAGGCTGCAAATGATCAGCCTCCTAGTGGCACAAGACTTTGGAAGTAAAAAATTTCAACCGCTTTTGATGAGCAAAATAAACAAACTGTTTACCTTTCTTTCTTTGTAGTGTGTACTGGCTCAACCAAATAGGGAGTGTTCATTTTGAAATTTCAAGAAAAAAACAACAACAAAAAAACAGTGTTAAAAAAGTTCATGCAGGAGGGTCTGGATGGGGTATAATGATTAGTGAATAATCACCCTTTTTATAATGAATAGTGAATAATGAGCCAAAACAATAATGAATAGTGAATAATGAGGGCCTAGAAATTAATGAATAATTCTATTTTTTTTAATGAATTGAAGAAAAAATTAATGAATAGTGAATAATCAGATATCTATGCCACCTTTCATACTTTTAATGAAGAATTGGTCTTATTTTAATGAATAACCAAAAATTTAATTAGATGAATAATGGGCTAAATTTTTAATTTTTAATGAATAGTGATACCAGACCCACCCATCCAGACCCTCATGCAGAACAGTGCGTTTGTCACCGGCTTAGGTCCAGAAATAAAATCTATATCAGCTTCTTCTTGTTGATGAGAAAATGGCTTGAAGTACAGGAGAAGAAAAGCAAGTTTTTGTTGCAGGTGGGGCCACCTAAGGGGTTCTTAAATGCTAAAAATTGTTTTTAGCTGGGGGGGGGGGGGGGGCTTTATCACTCCCTACTAGAGCCGTTGCTACTGGGGACCTTAGTGGCCTCCAGACTCCCGGCCCATTGATTCTAGCAATATCCCTGCATGATGATGTTGGATGCCATAAATTTGTATCAATTGAGCCAACATATAAGAAAGAATGGCTTCTTATGTTTAATGAGGAGGTCTTGGGCATCCATCTGCACTTCCAGAGGTTTTAATGTATCTCCTCTGAAACAAGGTGAGAAATTGCATGCTGTTTAAAAGCAAGCTGTTATATTGTTAGAAATTTTTTTCGAGATAACTTTTTTATCTTCAGTTTCAGCAAATTAAGGTCACGATGAAAGTTGTAGGAGACATTAAAGCCAACTTCTGCTAAAAATCTGTTGGGTGTGGCACAAACAGATTTTTGTGTACGTAGATGAAGATTTTGCAGTAAATTGAATTTGTCCAAAATTTCTAAGTCTTTTATTGTCAGGTAAAATTCCTATAGGGTTGGACAGAAAGGTGTATTCTCAAAATGTTTTCGTAAGTGGTGAATATCCTATTATTGAAAAATTGTGTACAACATAAAACTGCCATTAGCATACTCAGAATTAACCATGCATATGCAAAATCAACTTTTGGCAGGCTCATTTGTAGGAACCAAGACTGGGTTTCTGCGTGACATTATGCCATTTTTCTCTTATGCACATGCTCCAAAATGAACAGGTTTGAGATGACCGGGCTAGCTTAACGCAGGAGCAAATCAGGCACGATTTTTATTATATATATCACGTTTTGAAGGAAATTGATAAAATGTTGGTGGACGGTTAGAACTTTTGGCTAGTATATAAGCAATACAAAATTGTATAGATTTGACTTTGTTCAGAACAAAAGTATATAGATGATACAGAGTTTACTCAAGAAAGTTAGACATAGGTCAACTTCAGTATAGCATTACTAGTATAGAATTAGAAGTCTCCTGGTTCCCATATAATAGGAAGCTTTATGAAACTGACTTTATGTTGGGGAACCAACTAAAGTTGAAGGAAGTTTTGAAGAGGAGAGGACATTTTAGATTTCAAGTTTTGTGATGTGAAAGAATAAAACTCTGAATTTTTATCAAGAAAGCAAAAGATATGCTATTTCAGCGTGAGTACATTTGAAGATTAACTTGCATTTCAAGACTTTTCTGATATCATACCAGACATACATTTAAAAGATTGCGTAGAAGTACAAATGAGCCGTGACACATGATTTCCAACAATGTGGCATTTTGACAAGTGTAGACTCAGTTTGGCCTGTGCAGCCTCCTTTGAAGCTTAGAAACCTCAAATGATGTTCAGTCAGTAGCTTAACAGTCATAGAATATTCAAGCGACAAGCAAAAGGCTCTGATCAGACTGTGCATATGTGCAGGCTGGTCTGAGCCTTTGCTGGTCGCACATACCACATTGTTGGAAATCTCATGTCACAGCTCAAATATGCATGAATTTTAGCCCTGTTTTTGAGCATGAGGTGTAGTATAGAATTAGTACATTGTAGAGTATAGAAAGTACAGTGTTAGAATATAGAATTAGTACAGAATAGAGTATAGAATTAATACAGTATTAAAATATAGAATTAGTACATCATATATTCATGACTATAGAATTAGCTCATTTGCATGTGATTTTCTATACTAATTAGGTTCTAATTATGTATTATACAGAATTCATATAGATTTATATACTGAACGAAACTTCTAAACCGCCAGTTAACAAAACTTATTTTTTCAATATAGCTCATTTATTATTAAAGTATTTGAAATGATATTTGGCACAGTATATTTGGGCACATGTATCCGTCGATAGACCATAACAAAGTTTGAATCAATAAGGATGTTTATTTATGCGTAACGATAGAGTACTGATACCGGTTTTGCACGTGGCGCACGATACTAAATGTTTTTCACCTTGTGTATGCTCGTATTTTCATCAACAACTATCCGACAACTTTATTTTGTCACAAAAAATGCCAACGTTTGGGTTGTATGAGTATAAAGTAGAGGGGTTGGGCTGTGGGTTCGATCGAGAACGGGGCCTCGCTGAGACTGATTCATAATTTATCAAAAAGTTTGACATGTTTTGATATAGCAGAAAGTTTACACCACAACCTGTCGTTCTTTTTACATTTTTGCACTCGTATGCCGAGAAAAATTGACAAAAACTGAGTATTAGGTAGGCCATAAAATGTCCTGTATAGTCCACCATACTTTGGTTCGGTGATGTACAAATGCTGCATTGGAAAGTCGGAAGTGTCAACATTGATATGCAGTACACAGTCAATGGGTGACGGATGTTTCAATAATATTGTAGACAAACATTTCATCACCATAAACACATTTCATTGTTCTTTTAGGCCATATGGGCCTCCATAGGAGAACTAAATTGCATGAAAATTGCTACTTTATTACAAAATAAACACGATAGCATTCAATAATGTCCATTTACAGCATCAGAAAGTTTCAATGATATTGTGGACAAAAACATGTCATCTGCATAAAGCATTCTTGTGTTGTTTTATGTCATATGGGCTTCCGTAGGAACATTTTGGATTACCTGAAAATTCCTACTTAATAAAAGCGAAACCCAAAAATGTTCAATAATATCCATTTATAACACCATAAAATTGGTGTTTTTCACTTTAGGTCCCAGGAATACTCGGTTTGAAGCGATGAGTTAAAATTTTAGCGTTTGTGTGAAAATGAAATGCGATGGTGCCTTTATACAGTCTATCAAATGAGCATGTTAATTTCATTTTATGAAAATGAAATTTTGACAGGTTTTGTTTATTTGATTTTTCCATATTGAGTGTAAATTGTAGCCATGTATGTTTCATATATGTTAAGATATATGAGAAATATCGGGTGGCGGTTTAGAAGTTTCGCTCAGTATAGTATAGAATTATCCATTTTTTCTGTATGGGTAATTTCTGATTATCTTATTTGGAGCCTTGTTATATTTTATCGCCCTGAAATATTTATCAAGATTGGGGATATAGAGATCAGCCTGGCATGTGTCTGTCTCCATACTGAGTTATCTTCACAATATGGTTAGTTTCCCATGTTCTGGGGGAGACATTCATTTTTTCTGAACACAACATCTACATGTATATATACTTCTATGGGTTTTGTATTCATAACATATGTTAGTGATTCTCATTTTTGACTAGAATTGTACTGGGGCATCTAAGAAGCAGTGCTTAAATCATTAATTGGCAAGAAAAGAATTGCTTTGGTAGTAATTTCTAGATGTTATAGAGATAAGTAACACATGGGGTATTGGACTAGGAAAGAGCAAAACTGAAAAACAAAAATTCGTTCCTTGCTATTTGCGACCTTTGCCTAAATTTGCTGATAACCTTTGCAAACAGGCTGGACTCAGATCAGGACTGATAGAACATCGGTCCTGATCTGGATCCAAGCCATTAGTGATAGTGTTCCTGAAAGATTTTATTAAGAAGTTAATTTTGAAAAAAAATTAAGTCAGGAGACAACAACAAAATAAGCATGAAAAATTTAACCCAGCATGCAAAGAGTTTGAGTAATCTGAAAATTTTGTCCACTGCAAATTATTAAGTGGTTTCAGGGTTAATACTGTACATATTCTCAAACTGTTTATTTTAGATCTGAGCTAAACAGAAAAAGATGGCTTCAAGAGATCTGGAATTTCCTCTTCAATGTACATGCTGCAATAAAAGCTTCACTGGTCCTGTACCCGCCGAACAACACTTTCAAAGTGCAGCCCACAAAAAGAAAGAAGCTTTATCAAAGCAGTCAGCAGTGGGTCAAGTAGGAGCCATCATGTGTGATATCTGTAATATTACATGTGATACAGTAATGATATTACGGCAACATGAAGCTTCTCCAAGACACTTGGCAATGGCAGAAAGAAAACAGCAATTTACCAAGGCAGCAAGGCAAGTTGGGCAAGGTGATCAGCAGAGCACAGATACAAGTGGATATAACCCTGAGAGAAACGTTATATCCCAGCAGCAGAACAGAAAAGTTGGAAACAAAGAATATGACTTTGATGGAACCAGAGGGTTCTGTTATTTATGTGACATTGAACTTTCTTCGCTACAACATGCAGCTCAGCATCTTAATGGATCGAAGCATAAGAAAAAGCAGGTTATCCCAGCTTTAATGGGACTGAGGCAAACAGGCATTGCTTCTGGAAATTTTACAGCTTCACAGATTAATGCAAGAGTTAATCTGGAACAGCAGAATACACATGATGTGGTAGAAACTGCAAGTATACAAGATGCACTTCATAAACCATTGCAAACAGGAAAAATAGATGATAAATTATACTGTGATATATGTGGTATTAGAACAGAAACCCAAGAGTCCATGATTGACCACTTAAAAAGTTCCAAACATATTACCAATTTGGTAAATAAGAATATTCAGGTGTCCCGTAGCTCTAGTCTTGGCTCAGTAACTGACACTAACTACCCTCCAGATGTAAATCCTAATGACTATGTAAGCTATAGAGAAATAAATGAACAGTTGTCTGCCTTAGGAATTACACACAATGAAGAAGTCAACTACAGTAATGAAGATGCTAAATTGAAGAAAGAACCTGTATATGAACATCTGAAAGAAGGCTGTAAATTTGGAATTGACTCGATAAATCTGAAGGACGATAGTATGTTTACTGAAGGTAGTTTTAATACATGTTATTCAAACATAAATTATACTGAAGGACAGGAGAATGATGCCATAGTAGCCAAACCATTTTCTGCAGCTACTAACAATCAACTTGCCACAAATATATCTGATAGAAGAAGTGACAGGCAGATGATGTCGCTTCCTTCCGTTCCTACCAATGAGAAAAAAGTGAACACATCTAGATCATTATCAGTGCCTTATCCTACTGAATTCACTAAGAACAATATACAGTCAACACCAAACCCTCTGATGAACAACTTGGGGCATCCTGTAGGTGTAGGCAGAGGAGTGTTATCTCTAAACAATAATGTCAAGCCTGTACAGTTGATGACTAAAATAAACAATTTAGATGATGACATGGTTCCACGGGCTGATGAAAATGTGGATGCAAGTGGTCAGTTTGACAGTTTTATTGCAAAACCGTTTGTAACTGACAGTATAAATCAATATGATGATATACTTGCTAAACCTATCTCCCCAGAGGAAGAGAGTAGAAATCCATTTGAAAGTATTGTTGCTAAAAACTTTTATTTAGAACCAAATAAATCAGAATCGGTGATAAACAATTTCAGCATTGAAACTTATAAGCCTGGAAGTCAATTAGATATTAACACTACACAGTATATAGGATATCCTTCTGCAGTCCATGATCTACCCTTTGATGACAGAGCTGGTCTAAATATGCCAAGATTGAGTCATAATGGATCGAGTGATGTGCTGTCTATACAAGAGGATGCAGAAAGAGGTTATGTCTTTGATTACTCATTTAATAGAGGACACTGTACAATATGTGACATTTCACTTACTTCTAAAGAACATATGGAACAACATCTTGGTGGAAGAAAGCACAAAAATGCTAAATTACTGAAAAGTGGGAGGCCTGTTCAAAATTTGTGCAATGCAGATTTAACTTGCAGTATATGTCTTGTGGCTTTTTCAGGCCCAGAACAAAAAGAAATGCATTTAAAAAGTGATAAGCATAAAAAGAAGGCAGAACAAAAGGTAGGAACTGTTCAATCTCAATTTTATTTCTGTGAAATCTGCAAAGTGGAGTGTTCTGGTGAAGCCAACTACAAGCAACATTTGATTGGGGAAAAGCACAGAAAGAAGATGATGACTGGTGGTTGTTCACTGAACTCCGAGCAGCAATTATTGATACACCAACAATCTGTAAATGCAAACACATCAACAAACACAGAATTATTGCAGCCTTTTAAAACACATTTACCAAACAGTGGCACAAATTTTGTGACAGAAAATGCTGAAAATCAAGTTTTGTCAATTGGTCATGATGAATTGAGGTATAGACAAACAGCAACTCCACTGGAGGAGTTTTTATCATTGGAATTATTCCCTAAAGAAGTGGTTGATAATGCTGAAAATTTAAATGCTAACAATCGACCAGAAGATAAATTCACAGCAGATCCTGGTACATTTACAACACCACAAATAACCACCAACAGACCAGTTCAAATACAACCTAGATATGCCCCTCTTCCTGAAGATTATCAAAATGCTGACAGCGAGGAAAACAATAGGAGTACTAGGGAAGCTAATAAAGGAGAAAGCTGTGGTAATGGAACAAAGAGAAGTTCAGGATCAGATCTAGCTTTTGCTGTTAGAAGTAAAGGAGTGCAGAGCAACAGAGTTGATCCATCACATATGAATGAAAAGGCTACCCCCACAATAGAAGGGCCGAATTCCTCTACATACGAGAAAACAAATAAACTAAATTTGGACAACACTGGAATGAACCCGTTTGCTAAAACACACCCATACTACTGCCATACATGTAAAGCTCCAGCAAACACGAGAGAATCCTACGAGAGCCACCTGCAGGGAAAACGTCACCTCAGTAAAGTGGGAACAGAACCAGCACCAGATAGACACCATTTTGTGGCCCGACAATTAGGAACTGGTTTCAAGCCAAGGACGAAATCTGAACCAAGAAACTACCAGTGGGAACTGTACAACAATGCAATGAGGAATGATACAGTCTGCTTTCTTCCTACAGGTATTTCATTGAGGTCAAAATTTACAGTAAATGTTCCAAATTTTTCAAACACATAGTTCTGCTCTCAAATAAATAGAACAGCAAACAGGGAAGACCGTGATTAGACTGCTTCTTCATTAGCAGTCTGATCTGGGTCTGCACTATTTGTCTAAGCTTTTTTGCAGGCAAGTAGTGTTGGAATTTTTAGAGCATCTAAAATGTTGGTTTTCAGGGCTGGAATTCACAAAATCATTATTTCAGAATAGCAAATAGGGAAGACCCCTATTAAACTGTTTCTTCAGCTGCAGTCTTACCTGGGTCTGTGCTTTTTGTCTAGGTCTTTTTTGCAGCAACTAGTGTTTGAACTTTTTAGAGCATCTACCATAAGGCCAGGATTTTTTTATTTGTTGATTTACAAACCCTCCGTCTGTAATTTTCCAGAAAGTAGAAAAAAAGAAAAATAATTTCCATTTTTTTTTTTTTTTTATCCGCCGACTCTAGGTGTTATTTGTTTTGTTGAAAAAAAAATAATATATTTTTGAGGTTCTGTCAAAGTAGTTTTGAGAGTGACACTGTTAATCTATATATTTAGGAAAATGATAAAATATTTAAAAAATTATTACAGACTGTTGGTTTACCTTACCAGTTTTACTGTTTGTTCTGGAGAAAAACAAAAACAAAAAAGGTCTGAAAATGACCAGTCAACTGGTCATTTTCAGAGGGTTTTCTTTTCAGATCTTTTTTTTTGTCCCCCTGACCCTAAATCTGATTTTTTTCTCTGTAAGTCCAACTAATAAAATAATAAAAAAAAATTCTGGCCTAAGCCAAATCAATTAAGGACCAACCACAAAAACCCTGGCATAAATAGAGAATATTAGGTGAGTGTCTTTTGATATTTGAGAACGCTTGTTGACATTTTAGATTCTGATAAAGCCAGCTGATCTGGATCCACACTGATTACAGTGATATATCTGGATTCAGCAGGACAAGGGTTACCCCACCTGAAATACAGTATTTGACCTATCTATCCTCTGGTACTGCTTACGCCCTCGCGGGCATTTTTGGCAGACACTGCGCATCAGGGTGATAAAATAGAATAAAAGATGATTGAATTGTAGTGAGTCTGGGTAAAGATGAAAGGTTAAAATGAGATTGAAAATGAGGCAAGAGTAAATCAACTGTCTGGGATTGATCAGTAAAAACATTTATGAAGACAGTACTTAAAACTGATGAAGATGGATTATTAATTTTAAAATCATGTTAAAATATGCAGTGTACTGTCTAGGGTTTGGGATCCTGCAGTTATCCAATCGCTGCCTTAAAGCTGCATAGTCTGTAACTTTTTGAAATAATGTTTCTATTTTTCAAAACACAGTAAAAAAACTAAAATTCAGGTATAAATTTTACCAATTTCGTAAATCTTTACAAATTATCAGTATCAAATTAACAGCATTTATGTTAAAACTTGACTTTCTATAATTATTGGAGGTACGCAAATAATTACCGACAAGAGAAAAAAACATCTGTTTTTATAAGATAATTCTCTTTTCCATGCAGTTTTCAGCTATAGTGAACAGATTTATTTTGAAAACTTAACTTAATTCTGCTTTTACCAATGATTTAAAAAGAAAATAATTTTTTTCGTAAAATGTTCATAGTTGCAGACTTAGTCTCTTTAAAGTGTATGTTCATGCTTTTTAACATTTTACTTTAATCACAAATAATTATTTCATTATACTGATTTTATTTTCACAGATCATTTATCCATCTGTTTAGTTAATTACAAAAGCTTTTAGCCGTTTATCTAATCTTCTGGGAGCAGCCATCTTACAGCTATTGGCACTCATTAACCTGAGTTAACCTCAATATGCTGGTCAGCCAAATGATTGAAGCGGCACCTTTCAGTCAATTTCTTTATTTCAATATTGGATAATGGGTATTCCATTTTAATTACAATCAACAGCCAAATCAATGCAAATTAAAATGTAACAACTGTCAAAAGAAAATTATTTTGTTTTTCAATAAGTTTCATTTGATTTTATTCTTTCTTTTTGTAAGCAAAATGAAGAAAATTGTTACAAAATGTATCGTCTGCTATAGTAATGATTTGTGCTTTATTATTAAATATTGGCCAAGTATCATTATATACTCATCAATGCACACACTGCTAAAAGCGTTACTTTGAAACATTTTTATTTTTTGCCTTTTGACTGATTTATAATTCTGCTTTGGTAGTGTGTAAGCAGGTGGAAGTGCTTCCAGTTTTCTTGTGTAGAGATCATTGAACTGAGAATGGCCAGACTCCCATGTACAAGCAAAAGTAATTAATTACAGGCTAATAGAAAGACATTCACAAACATTTAATGAGGGATTAATCCTGCCATACTGAAAACTCATAAAAAATGCATTTGAAAACAGTGTGAATTTTCCCTTTAAAGATCTCAAAACTTGGAGCAACTGCAACATTACCTGGGAGGGCATTCCACTGTACAATGGCCAGTGCAAAGAAATATTATAGTAGTCCTTGATAAGTCCTAATAAGGGCCATGTTATTTTAAGTCCACACTGTCAGTATTTTACAAGTTGTTTGCACTATGAACTTTTGATGGTTATGCAGTTGATCCAGTGGTGTGACTTCACTTTTTAATCCTTGTCCTGCCAGTCAGGACTTTTGTTGTCTGCTCTCTCATCTGCTCAATATGTTCTTAGGTAGCCTATATTGCTAACAATATGGACCCAGATAAGACTGCACCCAAGGGATCATTCTGATCAGGATTCATAGTGTTTGCTTCCAGAGATGAAAATTCTAGTCTGATGTGAACTTGAATATAAGCAGTGGATGTAAAAAGCAGAGAACATTTTCAGGACAAAAAAATATTGGCAGGATAAGGGTTCTTGTCATTAAAATGCTGACATGCTTAGGCCAAATAAAAAAATATGTGTGTTTCAGGTAACAGGTCTGAAAATCTTTGGTAGGGTAGGCACACATTTTTTTTAATCATTTTTTTTCTGGAAAAATATATATTTTATGCATTTTGAAAGGCATTTCGCCTTTCAAAGTGCATAAAACTATATTTTTTCCAGGAAATCTGAAAAGAATTCTAGATTTCACTAATAAATTTAGGCAGGGTCGCGTTACCCTAAACACAGGTATTTTTTATTTGGCCTTATTACAACTGCTGCATATTATGTAAATTTTACATTCCTGAGAGTGAAAATATTGAAAATACATATATCATCCTGAGGAATATGATTATCATGCAACCAAGGCAAAGTGAAGGGATGATCTCTCTTACTATTTCATCTCAGTAGGATGGTTCTTTTGAGTACCCACAACTTAAAATTTAGCTGAGAAGTAAGATATAAACCACAAGTTAAAGCATTTATGAGGGTCTGGATGGGGTATAATGATTAGTGAATAATGGCCCTTTTTTATAATGAATATTGAATAATGAGCCAAAAAATAATGAATAGTGAAAAATGAGGGCCTAAAAATTAATGAATAATCCTATTTTTTTTTTTAATGAATTGAAGAAAAAAATAATGAATAGTGAATAATCAGATTTCTTTGCCACTTTTCTTACTTTAAATGAATAATTGGTCTTATTTTAATGAATAACCCAAAATTTTAATGAGATGAATAATTGGCTAAATTTTTAATGAATTGTGAATACCAGACCCCCATATCCAGACCCTCATTTATCTGGATGCCAGTGTATAAGCTATGATATTTCAGGAACTGGTAAGACTATGGTGTCAGTTATGTTAATGAGTACCATGCTAGAGATGTTTCCAACCAGACCTGTCTTGTTTGTTGTGGATAAAGTTCTTCTTGTACTTCAGCAGTCCAAGTATATCACAGAAGAACTCGGAGAATTTCACTTTCCAAGGTATGTATGGTTAAACTGATAAGCTATATAATAAAAACATCATTACTTTAGTAACTTGATCTGATGGGTTGGATCACCTGGAGTGGCTGCGCCAGGAACTACTGGATCACACTTGACTTTGTCTCGTGTGATCCGATGGTTCCTGGCCCAGCCACACAATGTGATCCGACCCATCAGATCAAGTAACTAAAGTAATAATTCATGTATAATATCTGAGAGAATTTCATTTCTAAAAGCTTGATTTATTATCCCCACCCTTTTTTAAGAAAGCAAAGGGGATATTGTAATTGCCTGTCTGTCTGCCCGTTATGCTATCTCCTCCTAAACCGTTGGACGAAATTCAACCGAATTTGGTGTGTGAGTTACCCACATGAATGGGGCGTGCAACAGCATTTTTTTGGCCCCGCCCCCTGGGGCCCTGGAAAGGGGTCAAAAGGTCAAATATCATTTAATTTCAATTGCAAAGTCGATTTCAAAGATTTTTATACCAAACTTTGTGTTTGTTCTCACAAATGAAAGATACAAAACATATCAGACGGGATTTTAATTCTGTTGCCTGGGTCATGCCCCAGGGGTCGGACTTTTTGGCTCTGGGTGCCGAGGGGGTCCAAAATATTTTTTCAAACATTATCTTGTGGCATATCAAATCGACGGGGATGACGAGCAGAACAGAATGCAAGTAAAACTTTCATCCTAGGGTCAAACTGGTGACCTTGGGGTGAGGTCAAAAGGTCAAATATCATTAAATTTCGGTTAACATATCAATTTCAAAGATTTTTTATACCAAACTTTGCGTGTGTTGTACAAATGTGAGATACAAAACATATCAGACTATCAGACGGGATTTTTATTCTGTCACCCCTTCATGATGCCCCAGGGATGTGACTTTGGGGTGCTGGGGGTGCCCGGGGGGGGGATGTCAATTTTTTTTTTTCAAACATGGTCATGTGGCATATCAAATCGAGGGGGGTGACAAGCAGAACAAAATGCAAGTAAAATTTTCATCCTAGGGTCAAACTGGTGACCTTGGGGTGAGGTCAAATATCATTAAATTTCAGTTACTATGTCAATTTCATTTTTTTATACCAAACTTTGCGTGTGTTCTCACAAATAAAAGATAGAAAACGTATTGAACAAATTTTTCATTCTATTACTTAGATCATGCGCCAGGGGTGGGACTTGGGGGTGCTGGGGGTCAAAAACTTTAGCATGGGGATTTGCGATGGGGTCCCATATTAAACTTTCATTAGGCAATCACAATATATCACAGCATTACTGGCAGATTTCTACTTCCCATTGTTAACACATTATGGTATAAATGTCTAAATACATCACAAAAGAGCCGTCATTGCATAACCAGCAGAATTTCACTTCCAAAATTGATGCTAATCAGTTACATGCAGAAGCTTTATCATCAAACAATTCAAGTACTTTTCCTTCTGATTGGCTGGCGGTTTCTGGTCGAACTCTTTAAATCCTTACATGCAGGGTAATTTTTCATGCTTTTGTTGTCCTCTGGTGACATTTTTTCAAAATTAACTTTTTCAAAAAATTCTTTCAAACACTATCAGAGTGTCAAATGTGTTGAACAGATTAGGACCGATGCTCTGTTTGTCCTGATCTTGGTCTAAACTATGTGCAAAGGGTATCATATGATGACAAAGGTTGCCGTGAGCAAGAAAAAAGAGTAAAGACTTATATCAACCAGTTTTGAAGAAACCTGTGCCTTTATTTCAACAAGATCTAAGTTAAGGTTGATGTTATGCAAAATCCATGCCAATTTATAAGGTGTTCTGGCCTGTGATTGGATGATGGTTAACAGGTTCTAGAGGCTCACAATATTTATTGTCCAATCTTGATGAATGTTTGTGTTTGCCTTTACAATGACAAGACCAATGCCAAAAATAGTGATTATGATCAGGAAATACCACAATCACAAAACTGCAGACAAACCTTTGGCATTGTGAGGAAGAGCTACACAGCATTCACAAGACACCAGGAAGGCAAACAAAGCAAAGCAACCAGCTCTCTCTTCCCCATCAAAATGATTGCATAACTAGAAAGGACACAAAGTAACGCACAACAAAACAGAACAATTACAGAATCCCACAATGGGAGTAACAATCGACAACAAATCAACAACAACAGAACCACCGCCTTAGAACGGACAGCAGCCAAAGCCACTGGGGGGCTTTAATGCATTTTACTGGTACCAAATCTTTGCCCTAGATTCTGCTGTTGTTGAAGCACAAAAAAATGTTAAGCTTGAGTTTGATGATGTTCCTTTGAAGTCATGCTTGCGAATGGGAGTATAGGCCCAACTTGAATGGATGGGTGAAAGTTTTCAGGATTACTCCTGAATTTAGGATTTTGAGTCTGATTTTCCACAGAAAGTCAGCCTCAAAATCCTGAATTAGTGAGTTCACAATAGCTTCTCTGGTGTATTTTCAGTCTGTCTAAATTAAGACATTAAACCAGTTAAACCTAAAATTGTGAATATTTAGTAAGCATACTGCAAGTTTTAAGAATGAAGTTTCAAAAGTACAGGATTTGGGAATTTTTGAACTTTCACCCATGTGAATGTGCTTTGTTTCTAAATATAAAATAACTTGCTGATCCCACATTGCAAAATGTTTGAATACAATACCATTGCAGCTTGCAACTTATTTTCTCTTGAAGGTATAACCCTGACAGTGAAAGTCTACAAGAATTGGTGAGGAGGAAACTAAAAATAGCAACACTTTGTATGGACCAACAGAGTACTCAAGGAGTGCCACTATGGAAACATGACATTATTGTAGTTACAGCAGGTAGGATTCATAATACACTAACTCTTTGCCTACTTGGTAATTATGTCCTCCCAACCTAGAGGGTGGGGGGGGGGGATATATTGTTTTTTGGGGATGGCGTCCATTTTCATTTTGGTGCATTATCTTCTGAACCAGTCGATGGATTTTGACCAAACTCACATAGATACATTGTTGGGGGAAGGGGAAGAGTTTATTAGATTTTGGTGACCTTGACCTTATATTCAAAGTCACATCGGGGCTTTGATATGTCCAAAATATGGTTTCAGTGCGTTATCTTCTGAACTAGTGGATGGATTTTGACTAAACTTGCATAGATACATTGTTGGAAGGAGGGGAAGAGGTAATAAGATTTTGGTGACCTTGAACTAATTTTCAAGGTCACACCGTCACTTTGAAATGTCCAAAATATGGTTTCTGTGCATTATCTTCTGAACCAGTTGATGGATTTTGACCAAACTCACATAGATACATTGTTGGGGGAAGGGGAAGAGTTGATTAGATTTTGGTGCCTTGACCTAATTTTCAAGGTCACACCAGCATTCTGAAATGTCCAAAATAGGGTTTCCCTGCGCTATACTTTGAACCAGTGGAGGGATTTGTACCAAACTTGCATAGATGCATTGTTGGAAGGGTTGGAAGAGTTGATTATATATTGGGACCTTGACATCATTTTCAAGGTCACCCTACTATAAAGACAGTATAAATCAACCGTTTCCACATCTTCCAAACCAGTGGTTCAATTTTAACCTAACCTGCATAGATATATAGTTAGGAGAGAGTTAAGGAGTTGATTAGATTTTGGTGACCCTATCCTTATTTTTATGGTCACAACATCACTTTGAAATGTCAAATTTTGACAAAAGTAGGGTTTTTGTATGCTATATCTTGAATTGAGCTGAGCTTTTCTGAGGTCTGTCTTCTGAACCAGTGGGCTTTTCTGCACCAAACTTGCATAGATACATTGTTTAGAGACAGAAAAGAGTTAATTAGATTTTAATGACCTTGCCCTTATATTCACAATAACCACAACACTTTGTAATTTCAAAGGTTGACCGACATAGTTTTCCTCTGAAAACACTGCTTTAATTTTTCAAAATTTTTGTTGTCTGCTGATATTTTTCAAAATAAACTTTTTTGAAGAATGCTTTCAGGAACACTATCAGAATGTCAAACAGTTTGGATTCAGATCAAGCCTGACATTTTGTCTGATCTGGGTCTGAGTTGTTTGCAAATGTTATCAGCAGATGACACAAGTAGGCTAAGAATTAAGAAGCACAGAGTCATATCAGAGCCTTCATTGTTTACCATTTAGTTTGCTTTACAAAGCTCTTCTGGTGAAAGTCAAGCACAAATATGGTAAGAAATTTAAGCATCTGTTAATGTCCTGGAATGGAGACATATTTGTAACCCTGCACAAGAATGTTTGTAGATTCAGATTGTTGGTTGCTTTGTCAATCTGTCTGTCAGAATTGAAATTGAGAATGGTATGATGTGTGATTTATTTACTCTTTTCCCTAAATTCTATCTTAAAGGGGGATGGGGGTAAAAATGTGACAAATTCTCCCTGTTATTTTTTAGCTCACCTGAGCAGAAGGCTCACAGGTGAGCTATTAGTATACCAATTCCTCTGGCGTCCATCGTCCGTCCATAGTCTGTCAACAATTCAAATCAAATTTCATATAGAGACTCCTTAGAGTGAGGAAACGAAAGTTTTGCACAAAATGTTCCTGGTCACATGAGCAAGATTGCCACCATGCCCATATAAGGCAAAACCCTTTTAAAATCCTCTTTTCTGGAACTAAAAGGCCAATGACCTTGGGACTTGATATGTAGCATTGGGGATGTGGGCCCTACCAAGTTTGCACAAATGATGATTCTGGGTTGACCTTGACCTACTTTACGGCCAGGTCAGATTTGATTCCTATGCATTCATATGGGAAAAATCTTGAAATGTTCATTTTTCCATAACTGTTTAAGCCAAGCATTAACAGCATGTGAATTGCTTGTTAATACATGGGTTTGTGCCAGTTAAAACATGAATGTTAATAGCGTGCTACACAGCTTCTTATTCAAAATTACATTTTTTCAACACATCGCAGATATGACACAGACATTCTGAACTTATGTATAAAGAAATTTGATACTGATTTCTTTTTTATGACAAGTTGAGTTGTTTGTAAGCCCCTGAAGACAGGTTTTCTCGCATTGAGGCCCATATCTTTTAACATTATATCATTTTCAGTCAGCTAAATAGTATACCAATGACTCCACTGTCTGTTTGTCCATCAACATTTTCAAACATCTTTTCTAAAACCACTGGGCCAGTTCAACTCAAATTTCATATGAAGACTTCTTAGGATGGGAGAACAACAAAAATGAGTTCAAATGGTCTTTGTCATTTGACAAGATAGCCACCTTGGCAGTAAAAACTTTTTTTTAAAAAAATCTCCTTTTCCAGGACCAGATGGCTAATGAACTTGGGCCTTGTTAATCATTTCAGGTGTTGGGCGACCTACTTAACATCAAGGTCAACTTTGATTAAATCCTAATTAATAGATTTCAATGGACAAATTTTTGAAAAGTTGATTTTTTTTATTTTTTTTGAAGCCAATGTCATTATACCTATATGTTAACTTAATGAGAAAATGACCATAAGTTCAATGGTCAAAGTTCACCTTTGACCATTCAGCTTAGTTCGCTCATATTGGATTCTCATCAGTATACACATAACACAGAATTTCATCAGGGTCCTCACTGTTTGGTAAGACAAAATCGATCTTCAGAGAAAAAATATAATAATTTTGGAAATTGTAACATGTAACAACTCAATATAATACAACAGACCATCCTGACTTAATTGTAACAAACTTTATGGAAAAAACCATTTGTCTTAAAGGGGTTAAGGGTATTGGAATGACAGTTTATACAGACAATGGTCCGGGTCACATGACCTAGATAGCTGCCACACCCATGTATGGTATACACTGTTCATTTATCCCCTATAAAGTAGGCCTCCTGATAAGAGTGTGTGATGGAAATTTGTTTTTCTTATTTCTCAACCAAAACATAATTATGTTGTGGGTACTGAAAAGAACCATCTCAATGAGATGGTTCTTTTGAGCACCCAAAACACATGTTAAAACTGATAGTTAAGAAAATAATTACAATTTTAGGCTTAAATAATTTACTTATCTGGGCATATATCATATTGCTCATTCAATAATCTATTTATTTTTTTCCAGCATTTTGTCAAAATCTTCTGGAGAAAGCCATTATAAAGTGGAAAGATTTCAGTCTAATTGTTTTTGATGAAGCCCACCACTGTGATAAGAAACATCCATTCAACATCTTGTTGTACAGAAACCATCTGCCACTGCATGGAGTCAGTTATCGTCCTAAGATCCTGGGACTAACTGCCTCACCAGCAGGTAAAGATTCCATACCAGCCACAGTAAATATGCTAGAAAAGTTGCTGGCTAATATGGGAGGAATTTCAATGAACATTGTTCAAAAACATGAAAAGACGCTTGCTGAATTCCAATCTAATGCCCAGATTATAATTCGACCACAGCCGGACCAGTTTGATGAAATCATAGCCTTGTTTATTGCTGAACTACAAGTTTATCTTGTTTACTGTTATCTTAGACTGGTTCCTATCTCTAACATACAGTTTTATGTTAACTGGAAAAATTTTTTGAACCCATCTTCAGATGCTGAGGCGGTAAGAAACTGTGCTAAAGCTTGTATAGAGGAAAATCTTGATGCATTCCAGCTTGGCTTATTAAGTGTTGAAAGTAAAGATGTTAAGGATAAGTACAATGTACGCAACTTATCTAAGCATACTGAGAGCATCTGTATGACACTGAATAGCTTGATTGAAGGAGGAGTTCCTTGTGCCGTGGAAGAAATCACAGAGCTGGAGAAGGAAGAATATAGTTTTGAATTTGCCAAGAGTTTTCATCTGCCTTGTGGTAGACTGCAAGCTATATATAATAATATGAGAGCAACACTGGAAACAGGTAGAATGAAAGAGCAACAGTTTTGGTCACATATATCACGGCTAGTTGAAGAGTTGACAAATTCTCTGGACATTGATTGGTCGCAGGCAGGAGCTGTTAAACCAATGGCATTGGTTCTTGTGAAAGAGAGGGCCACAGTCCACAAGATAACAAAGATATTGCAGGTAAAATTGTGATACCATCAAATCTTTAAAAAATGATTTCTTTAAGTTTTGTGAATTAGAGTTCCACATTTCATGAAGAATTATAGCAATAGATAGTCACCTGTTTTGCCTTTGTTTATTGACTTTGGGGTCAGATGACAACAGTTCTAAAATTCAGCTCATCTGAGGCTTGCGGAGCAAAGTGGCTCAGTTGGTAGAGCATTAGACTGGGGATTAAATGTTTTCTATTTCGAGACTCATCGCTAGCGGAGTCACTGTGTTGTGTCCTTGAGCAAGACACTTAATCCGCTGCTTCATACTTGTTCAACCCAAGAAGACAGGAAATTATGACTGATAAATTGTTGACTGGAACGTAAAGCATCAAAACACACAAAAACTCATCTGAGCATTAGCTAATAGAAAAAGATTGAGCATGCATCCTACTTGCCTTATACATGGCCAAATCCAGAGGGGGGTTCCCCCTGAAAATTACAAATGGCTATAGGTTTCCTAAAAAGATTGGTACCGAACCCCTTGAGGGAGGTCTGTACAGCCCAATGTAAAATACATTGAGACACCCCTCTAGGGGAATTTTCTGGATCTGTGCTTGTTATACATGAAGATGTATCATACCCCATACTGTTTTCACATCTGTCCATCCATCAGTTTTCTGTCCACAGTGTTTTGTTTTTATGCCCCCAACTTTGAACACGTTCAGTAGAATATTCCCAGCAGGCACACAACCTTAAAACAATGTGGTATCAAGGTCAATACAACATTGTTTTGACGTCATCTGCCTGCTTTCGACTTTTCCATCTGTCCAACTTCTGCATACTCATACTGGTAAATGTATACATCGATTTGCTGGCATTTACGTGTATTGCTGGTACTTCATAGACAGGATGTGATCGATATTGGTGTAAATACTATATAGAAAAATAATCCATATGCCACAAAGACTATAGACTTCAACCATTTTTAAGTATTCAGTATGTGCATGGCGATTTATGTAAGCATTTAGGAATAGATTCGAGTACCGATCAAATGATAGGTATTCGATCGGTACTAGAATATATTCCTTACTGCTTACATAAATCGCCATGCACATACTGAATACTTAAAAATGATTGAAGTCTATAGTCCTTGTGGCATATGGCATGTTTTTCTATATAGTATTTACACCAATATCTACCACATCCGGTCTATGAAGTACAGGCAATATGCGTAAATACCAGCAAATCGACGTATACATTTACCAGTGTAATACTAGGGTCTTGAAATTTCATTTGTTGATTTTTCATAAAAATAAATGAATCAACACAAACAAAAAAAAACAACAAAAAATAGTCGACCCTTTTTTTTTCTATGCATTCTTGAGTTATATCCCTTTGATTGAAATAAAACAGGAATCTTGGTAGCAGGAACAAATAACAAGTCTAGCTCAAATTCTTTACAAGATATCTTGCTAACAAGATTAATCAAAGGGGTATAACTCAAAAATGGAAGATTTTTAAGTTACACCCATTTGATTAATCTTGTTAGCAAGATATCTCGTAAAGTATTTGAGCTAGTCTTGTTATTTGTTATGCTAATGTAGGCTGAGGAGTTGATAATCTTATTATTTTGGTTGGATTTCATAAAGAGTTATGCCCCTTTTAAGAGTATGGCATTTTCCTACTTCTGTACCACTTGACTAAGAAATCTGATATATTGGGTATACTAAGAGTATTTAATGTTAAGAGTATATCAATGAGGGTGACATAACTTTGTGTTACTTAATTACAGACTGAATTATTGCCCCTGATGTACACAAAGCAGTATGTTTTAATGTCAAGGAATTACTTTCATGCTTATTATTGCAGACAAATGAGGTTCTCCAGAGGATGAACTTACATGTAGCAGCAGTGGTTGGTCATGGTAAGACTGGGGCATCAGATGCAGCGGGTATGAATGTGAATCAACAGAAGAGAATCCTTGAAGAGATCAAGCAGTTTAAGTACCAGGTACAGTATTAAACACTTCAACTCTATCAGATAGACAAAACTTTTGTGTACGAAATTTTCCTTTCCCTCAGTTTAAACATTTTGTTTTTGTTGCTCAAAAGAACTGTCTTATCGACATTTGAGCTGTGGCATGGGATTTCCAACAATGTGCGACCGGCAAAGCCTCAGATCAGCCTGCGCATATGCGCAGTCAGATTAGAGCCTTTGCTAGTCGCTTGAATATTTATACCCCCGGTACGAAGTATATAGGGGGTATATAGTTTTTGCCTTTTCTGTAATTATGTTTGTCTGTCTGTCTGTCTGTTAGTCTGTCTGTTTGTCTGTAAACTTTTTTTCCGTCAAAGATTTCTCAGCAACTACTTGGGTTAGGATTCTGAAATTTGGTACAAAGCATTTATACCCCCGGTACGAAGTATATAGGGGGTATATAGTTTTTGCCTTTTCTGTAATTATGTTTGTCTGTCTGTCTGTTAGTCTGTCTGTTTGTCTGTAAACTTTTTTTTCCGTCAAAGATTTCTCAGCAACTACTTGGGTTAGGATTCTGAAATTTGGTACAAAGCTTGATAGTGATGAGTTGTATTTTGTAACAAAAGAACAGACACATATGGGAGCGCAGTGGCTCAGTGGTAGAGTGATTGACTAGAGACCGAAGGGTAGCGGGTTCGAGCCTCACCGGCGTCACTGCGTTGTGGTCCTTGAGCAAGACACATTTATCCTAGCTTAGTACTGGATAAACCCAGGAAGAACCTTCCCGCATAACTGAAAGATTGTTGATTGGACGTAAAGAATAAAATCAAATCAAACAAACAGACACATATTGCTTATCAGTCCCTTTATTTGTTCATTTTTCTTTCTCTCCAATGGAAATTTCTGTCACAGATTTCTCAGCTCCTATTGGAGCCAGTGTTTTCAAATTTTGTGTACATCTTCAGGAAGGCAATGTATACTGTGTAAATGGAAATTAAAATGCTGATGCTCATTTTGCCTTCTTTTTCAAATTTTCATTTTTTCCTTCTTTCTCTCTTATATAATTACATATGGACATTTTTTGTCAAAGATTTCTCAGCAACCACTTGAGTTAGGATTCTGAAATTAGGTACAAAGCTTGATAGTGATTAGTTGTATTGTGTAATAAAAGAACAGCCACATATTGCTTATCAGTCCCTTTATTTGTTCATTTTTCTTTCTCTCCAATGGAAATTTCTGTCACAGATTTCTCAGCTCCTATCGGAGCCAGTGTTTTCAAATTTTGTGTACACCTTCAGGAAGGCAAAGTGTACTGTGTAAATGAAAATTAAGATGCTTAACCTCATTTTGTCTTCTTTTTTCAAATTTTCATTTTTTCCTTCTTTCACTCTTAAAAAAAACATATAGACTTTTTTTCTGTCAAAGATTTCTCTGCAACTACTTGAGTTAGGATTCTGAAGGTTGGTACAAAGCTTGATAGTGATTAGTTGTATTGTGTAACAAAAGAACAGCCACATATTGCATATCAGTCCCTTTATTTATTTATTTTTCTTTCTCTCCAATGAAAATTTCTGTCGCAGATCTCGTGGCTCCTATTGGAGCCAGTGTTTTCAAATTTTGTGTGCACCTTCAGGTAGGCTAAGTGTATTGTGTAAATGAAAATAAAGATGCTAAAGCTCATTTTGCCTTCTTTTTTCAATATTTCCTTCTGTCACTTCTATATAACTGAATGGACTTTTTTGTCCAAGTTTTCTCAGCAACTACTTGATTTAGGATTATGAAATTTTGTATACATTTTCAGGTAGGCAAAGTGTATTGTGTAAATGAAAATAAAGGTGCTAATCCTCATTTTGCCTTCTTATTTCAAATTTTCAATTTTTCCTTCTGTCACTCTTATATAACAAAAATGGACATTTTTCATCAAAGTTTTCTCATAAATTACTTGATTTAGGATTATGAAATCTTTGACAATTTTGTCTTTTCTCTGAAAGTGTTACAACCTCTGATGGCTACCGCCGGGGGTATGTGAGCTTTGCTCACTTCCCAGGCATGTGAGCTTTGCTCACTTCTTGCTATATTCTATGACTGTTAAGCTACTGACCAAACATTATTTGGAGTTTCTAAGCTTATAGGAGGCTGCACAGGCTTGTTTGAGTCTACATTTGTCAAAATGCAACATTGTTGGAAATCACATGTCACGGCTCATTTATAAATAATTTTCAAATACACTGTCTTATCTAGAGGCATGTCCAGTCTCTTTATATCACACGTTGTTATAGCATGGTTTTGGATAACACACAGTCATGTTATAGCTACCCAATCTTCTTACCATGGAATTTTACATTTTCCTATGATTCCTTTATAAAATTATTCCTTTATAACTTGGTTCACTTACAACACAGTCCATTGGTATGAACCCCAAAATATAGTGTTATTAAGGGACTGCATTGTATGTTCTTTTACTGGACACTGGTTGCTGCTGGGGCACAGTTAGTTTGAAGGGTCTGATTTTTTGATTGATTTGATTCTTTACATCCCATCAACAATCTTTCAGTTATGTAGATACAGGTCTTCATGGGTTGAACCATTAAAAAGCTAGGATTAATGTGTCTTGCTCAAGGTCAAAACGCAGTGACGCCGTTGAAGCTAGAACCCTTGGTCTCGAGTCAAACATTCTACCACTGAGCTCCCTGAAGGGTCTGATGCATTTGATACTTTCTATGAGACACCACACCTTTAGCTCCAGTATGATTGATTACTGAAAAGTGCAATGAGAATGGCAGTTAATGTAAACTGATATCCTATACAAGCATACACACATTTATATATTGTATCACAGGACCCGCAGTCCATTAAACTCTTTACATGCTGAGTAATTTTTCATGTTAAGTTTTTCAAAGAAATCTTTCATGAACACTATCAGAGTGTTAAACAGTTTGGATCCAGATCAGGACCGACATACACACATTTAATTATTGTATCACAGGACCCGCAGTCCATTAAGCTCATTTACATGCTAGGTAAACAGTTTGGATCCAAATCAGGACCTACATTCTCTCTGTTCTGATCTGGGTCCAAACTGTTTGCAAAGGTTATCAGCAGATGACAAAAGTCACTGCTAGCAAGGAAAGAGTTGAGGAGTAAAAGATATAAGGTACTTGAGCCATTTCATGAGATTTTGGTGCTTAGTAGCAAAGACTCCGATGAGCCGACCCCAGTCTCACTAGAGCCTTTGCTGCTCACATACATAACGTATGGCTGAAATTTAGGGCTTGTGTCCTACTACAGTCAAAACTCTTTATAACGTCACTCGTTATAACAGAATATTCAGTATCCGACATAAAATTGCTGGGAACAGATCTGTTTCCTTTAAAATTCCCTCTTTATAATAGAATATTCACTTAACGACACCGACAGTAACTTCTGGGAACAGATATACAATTTCTTTTGAAAATAAATTCATTATAACAGAATTTTTATCATGTGTCAGACAATTCTGTGATCAGAACAAGGTCTTTTGCATGAACAGGTTTCTGTCTTACTTGATAAGTGGGAAGCTTTGTGCATTTTGATGCAATATGAAATTGAACTGATGTATACATTTGGAATAACAGCATTTTAATTCATTTTATAATATTTCCTTTACGAAATGATTAGTATGTGGAAATCTGGTAATGATCAGAATTTCTTAACAGCAAATTCACTTTAACGTCAAAGATAGTTTGGAACAAACAGTGTCGTTATAAAGAGGGTTGACTGTATATACCTGTGCATGCATGTTTAACTCTTTCCTTGATAGGGGTCACTTTTCTTGTCTGCTGATAATCTTTGCAAACAGTTTGGACCCAGATCAGGACCAAAAGAATGTCTAAGCCATTTGACACTCTGATAGTGTTCCTGAAAGTTTTTTTTTGAAAAAGCTCAGCCCAGCATGCAAAGAGTTAATAGCATATGGCACTGTGATATTTGAGCCGCGACATGTGATTTCCAACAATGTGGCATTTGACAGGTGTAGACTCAGACGCGCCTATGCAGCCTCCTTTTAAGCTGAAAACTTTGAATGATGTTCAGTCAGTAGCTTAACACTCATTGAATATTCAAGCGACTAGCAAAGGCTCTGATCAGACTGTGCGTATGCGCAGGCTGATCTGAGGCTTGCTGGTCGCACATACCACATTGTTGTGGCTCATTTATGCATTATTGTACATTCTGTAGGTGATCATTGCCACCTCCGTAGCTGAGGAAGGAGTTGATTGGCCGGAGTGTGAGCTTGTTGTCAGCATGTATCCACCGTCCACTCTGACAGCCTTGGTACAGATGAGAGGGAGAGCCAGGAAAAAGAACAGTAAATTTGTGGTTCTGTGTAGCTCAGACGTGGACAGACAGAATATCGAAGAATTAAAACAGAAAGAAAAGAACATGATGATTGCTTCAGAACATTTGTTTCAGAGGAGCTTACAGCCACAGTGATTATGTATTTATTAGCCAAAGTGATTATGTATTTTATCAGCCACAGTGATTATGAATTTATTATCTGCAGTGATTATGTATTTATTATTCACAGTGATTAAGAAAATTATTAGCCACAGTGATTATGTATTTATTTAGCTATATATACCAGGGGTTTTTTCATTCCAAGATCTCCTAAAATATGATATCATATCTTCATCATAATCGGATTTTTGATTAACATGCAGGTGCAGGGGCATCATCCACATCAGTGGGCCCCTTTCCAGGTAACTGGCTAGCTGCACGCATAGCAGATGTCACACCTGATCTCCAGGTGCTCCTTTCTTGAGGGTCAACTGTGGTGAGCTTCCACTCATGGCAGTCTTTCTCTGTCAGTTTCTTCCATGTTTGCTTGGGCCTCCCTGCCCCCCGCTTGCCGTCAATCTGCATATCATATGCTGTTCTGATCACACCACTCGAACGCTCCACATGCCCAAACCAGCGAAGCCTTCTCTCTCTCAAAATGTGATTGAGGTCCTCAAGCTGAAGCTTTGCCAGTAGCTCCCTTGACCTTACCCTGGCCACATCCTCTGGCTTGATACTGCAGATCTGTCTGATCATGGCCCTATCATTGCGTTGCAAGCGCTGCAGGTTCGTCTTGGTAAGTGGCCAAGTTTCACTGGCATGGAGCATGGCGCTCCGCAGGCAAGAGCTGTACACATGGCCACGGGTCTTGTAAGAGAGGTGGCGGGATGTGAGAACTGGTAGTAGCTCCCAGAACTTCTTCCAGGCGGCTTTCACACGAGTAGTGACCGCCATTTCACAGCCTCCACCAGCAGCAAGCATGTCACCTAGGTAGCAGAAGGAAGCTACCACCTCAAGCTTATCAGGTCCAACCTGGACTTCACTCTGTGGTCTGCCGTCAATAGGGCGAGCATTTCCCATGCACCGTGCACACCTATAATCAGGATTTGGTGTCAGTCATTGTAGCCCACTGCATTTCTTATGCACCCATGCAAAGTTTGCAGCCATTGCAGTAGATGCTGTTGTTGCCTACTCCTGTACGACAGACAGCGCATGGGTATTCGCCTGAACTCTGCAAGAGGTCCAGGGCTGTACCACTGTCTTTCCTGCATTTACCCTCAATCCCTTCTTCTCCATGGCTTCTTTCCATATTAAGAGCCTCCTGACACATTCCTCTAGGGAGTCAGCAATGATGACAAGATCATCTGCATATAGGTCCTCCCAGGGAACACCAGCCCGAAACTCATGTGACAAGGCCTCCAGCACAATGATGAAGAGCAAGGGACTGAGTACGGATCCCTGATGGAACCCGACCTTCACCTCAAACTCTTTGCTGAAACCCTCGCCAACACGAACCCGGCTTCCTGCATTAGCGTACATTCCCTGGACTAACCGCACAATCCATTCCTCGACGCCTAGCTTTCTCAGGGCCCACCAGATAACCTTCCGAGGGACACGGTCAAATGCTTTCTCTAGGTCTATGAAGGCCATATAAAGCCTCTTGTTCACTGCTAGGTATTTCTCCTGCAGCTGCCGGACCACAAAGATTGCATCTGTTGTGCCTCTTCCTGGGACTCGTCAATAGACACAATCTGTCTTATAAGACCATCGACAATCCTCTCTAGGATCTTCATGGCCTGCTCAGTCAGCTTGAGGCCTCGATAGTTGCCTCTATCCAAAGCATCACCCTTGCCCTTGTAAAGGCAGACAATGAAACTTTCCTCCCAGTCAGTTGGGACCTTGCCATCACGGATAATAGCAGTAGCAAGATCTCGGATCATGGTGGCACCTGTATCACCAGCTGCCTTGATCATCTCCACCACTATGCCTGATGGACCTGCAGCTTTGCCCGACTTCATCTTTGAGATAGCCTTCTTCACCATGTCAATAGTGATTGGGATAGGCGGGCCTTCTAACGGAGGTTCATTGGACAGGTGATCAGGGTCCCAGTCAAATTCAACGTTGAGAAGCCTTTCGTAATGTTCAGCCCACACATTCTGCTTTGCCTCCTTGCTGATTGACATTTCCCCAGCGTCATTCTTCACTGTCTTGTCGCCTACAACATCAACATTCTCTTTCCTCATCTGGTTGGCGAGGTGGAAGATATCAGATGACTTGTGGTCAATGCCATCATAGACCACCTTGTCTGCTTCGTGGCGTGCATGGTGCACCACACGTCTGGAGATGCGCTT
The DNA here is from genome assembly GCA_964019695.1 of Loripinus fragilis. Taxonomy (NCBI): domain Eukaryota; kingdom Metazoa; phylum Mollusca; class Bivalvia; order Lucinida; family Lucinidae; genus Loripinus; species Loripinus fragilis. Next base: position 853,825 of record OZ026519.1, read on the forward strand.
GGCAGTGTTATATGATGCTCGTGTGCATTTGCCAGCCTTCCATGCTTTGAAAGCTTGGCGCTTGGCTGTGATGGCATCATCTACTTCCTTATTCCACCACCAAGTTTCATGTCGCCATCGGTGGGGCTTTGTTGTGCCGCACACCTCCTCTGTTGTCTTCAGCAAACCTGTCTTGAGTTTCGCCCAGATTTCCTCAGATAAATGGTCTAAAATTTCAAACACTTTTCTCTTTCTTCTCTCGAATAAGATGTAGGTTATCAAGGCTTGAATTTACAAAATTTTTGATAGTAGCAAACAGGGAAGACCATGACCTGATCTGGGCCTGCACTGTCTAGGCCTTTTTTGTAGGCAACTGGTGGTCAAAATTTTAGAACATCTTCCGTTTGTAGATCCATCTTGTGCATAGGTCATAGTTAAACAAAAGATTTAAACGTAAAATTGTTAATATTTTCTTGTCCAAGAATTTAAACATGTTTGAACCTTCTCATTTAGACGGTTCTTTTGAGTACTGACAACTTATATATGTATAAGAAAATTAGCTTTTGATTACATACTCAAATCTAGAAGCCTGGCCCCCGAGGTTATAATACTTTTTTCATGCTCAACTCAACTGAGCATGACATTTCAGCTGCTCATAACAAGAAAAATGCTGAAAAATATAGACTTTTCTTTCTTTCAAACTCTCAGATGCTAACAAATTTATGAGCATGATAAATTTCATGCTCAGTTGAGTTGAGCATAAAAAAAGTTCTATAACCTTTGGGCCTGTTCCTGTCCTTTTGAACTGTAAGATGGGCCCTCAAAAAGATCCCATAATCTAGGTTTAGGAGTTGATTTGAAAGATGGAAAAAGTGTGGGCAAATGATTTTATGTGAAATTCTATTTTTTTAGCCTAAACTCGATTTTTTATGTTTTTCACATTGATTTTCGGCGATAACTTTTTTGCTTTTAATTTTAGCAAATTGTGTTTGCGATGACAGTTGTAGAGAAAAATTAGCGCCAATTTCTCAAAAGGTCTGAAGTTTGTGATGCAAACAGATTTTTGTGTACATGGGTGATGATTTTGCAATATATTAAATTCAGCCAAACTTTCTAAGTCCTTTATTGACAGGTACTTTTCGTAGAAGCGTGACAGAAAGGGTTTTGACTCAAAATACTCTTAAGCGATGATTTTACCAGCTTTTCAATGTTTGTGTATAGCATAATCCTGCCATTAACATACTTGAAATTTACTATGCGTATCAGGACTTTAGTTAAGAGTGCCTAACGGAAATTTTAATTTTCTTATTTCTCTACCAAAACATATATAGTGGGTACTCAAAAACCGCCTCAATGAGACGGTTTTTTGAGCACTCAAAACATATGTTAAAATTGATGGGTAAGAAAATATTTACAATTTTACGCTGGTAATTTTTGTTTATCTAAACCTGTGGCATATACAGAATCTGCCATGAGCATGAGCATTTTAAGTACAGAAGCTGGGATTCTGCATGACATGCCATTTTTCTCACAGGTTTAGATAACCAAACTTTTCAGCGTAGAGATGTAAATATTTCTTACCCTTCAGTTTTGATATATGTTTTGGGTGCTCAAAGAACCATCTCATTGAGACAGTTCTTTTAGTACCCACACCGTATTTTTTGGTTGAGGAATAAGAAAATTAAAACATATGTTTTGGTTGAGAAATAAGAAAATTAAATTTTCGTTAAGAACTCTTAACTAAAGTCCTGATTTTCTGTTATGCATGTGGTGGAAAAAGGACAATTTCAAGATTGCCCCACTAGCTAAATGCACGAGCGAATCCTTAGTGATTTCCAATATATTTAAACAAGCCATCCATCAGTTTAGCTTGTGAATTAGCTTTTCGACTGACAGATTTATTTTAGTTTATTTGCCTTTTGCCTAAAATGTTCAAAGAGTGCATCTATAAGCAGAGTTAACTGCAGCATTTTAGATGTTGGAACGGTTTGGAGAAGTTGGAGCTATTTTTTCTCTACAAATTTCATCTCAAACATAGTTTGCGAAATCAAAAACAAAAAAATTATCGCTGAAAATCGAAGTGAAAAAACATAAAAAAATGGAGTTTAGACATGACCATTTTTGATGTAAAAAAGGTTTACAGATTCATGTGGAAATTTCACCAACCATGCTAGAGTGGGATAGATCTTCTTAAATTTCAAACACTAGCTGCCTGCCAAAATGGCCTAGACAAACAGCACAGATCCAGATCTGAAGAAGCATTCTGATCAGGGTCTTCCCTGTTTGCTAGTCTGATAAATATTTTGTGAAGATCAGCCCTGATATCAAACATTTTATTTGAGAACAGAAGAAAAGGGTTCAAAATTTTAGATCATTTACCATACGGTATGTATGGCACACTAGTGCTTTTCAGACTTGATTTTATTATGGAGGCACACTTTGAGCCAAGGCCCCAAGGTTATAAAACTTTTTTCATTCTCAACTCAGCTGAACACAAAATTTATCCTGATAACGAATGGTTGGCATTTTAACATTTATGAGCACGATAAATAATACATCTTAAGAGTTTGAAAGCAAAAAAAGTCTTTATTTTTCAGCTTTTTATTTTTTATGAACAGTTGAAATTTCATGCTCAGTTTAGTTGAGCATGAAAAAAGTTTTATAACCTCAGGGCCCGTTCTAGGTCCGTATTGTTTTCAATTTAGGCTACCTAAGCACATTAGCAGAAGAGAGAGCAGACTACATACGTTGTGACTGATGGGAAATGGATTAAAACTGAGCCATTTTGTGAGAAAACCTGTGTATGAAATTTATGGGACAACATTAAGATTGTCAAATCAGTGCCATTGTTGTTTGAAGATACAATAAAAAAATGTTAAGCCTAAAATTGTGAATATTTTCTTATCCATCAATTTTAACATGTATTTTTTATATAGATTAGTATTTAGTTACACATTCTCACAAGGTGTGTATATATATAATAGTTATGATTGCCACTTATTTTCCTAACTACATCTAGTCTTTATGTAATAGTTATACCATGGGTTGTCCGCCTGTACATGGAGATAATCCACGAGCTTTAGCATGTGGATTATCTTACGTACAGGTGGACAAACATGGTATAACAATTTTATACCACCTACATCAGTGTAGACCTTGCACAGCACGAGATATATCGTGCTAAAGTTGGTAAGGGTGGTATAATGCTGGTTAGGCAGATTTGAGTCCTGCTTGATGGCAAACCCCGGTGACAAGTTTTCTTAAAAGGTGACTCACATAGCAGAAAGCTGTTGTTTTTTATAAATGTTGCGCCTATTTATAGTTATTGTTTTGTTTTAGCTTGTTAAGTTTGCATTCTTCTAGTTGGAATTTTGTTTACTACAAAGGCACTTTTCCAGCATACAAGCCAACTTCCCAACATTAAATATGGGGATCACACATGTTGTTTCATGCATTAACATTTGCCAGGTCCCGAGGAAGCTGTTTAAACACGAGGTCAATAGGTCGACTGCTGGAACAATTCCCAAGGGACCCGGCAAGTGTTCATGCAATGAAACAAACATGTGTGATCATTATTCTTGCATATTTTACTGTATTCCAACCAAATTGGCACTGAAAACGCTGCCAAAACATTGAAATATCCCTTTTCTTACACTGGATTTCTCTAAATAAAATGGCCTCAGCTGTAAACTTTCCAACGACATAAGGTCGGCACATCATAGCTGTACGCAAGGTTTTTGCAAACAAAAGCATCGGCGAAATGATCAGTGTGGTCCGCAACGCTTTCCGTATATAACGTCATGCAAATAACTCTGGGCTCATTGTAAGTCTTTTCAAATTTAAACCCATGTTCAAACAGCATGTGAATCTCTGATTTGAACATGGCTTTTCATTCATTTGACAATGGGTTAAAACAGCTATACAAATAGGTATTTATGCAAGAACATAGATTTAGCATTTTATGTCCCCAACTTCAAAGATTGCTTTCAGCTTAGCCTTCTGTATTTCCTTATGCCTATCCTTTTGTCTATCCCTCTGTCACACCTTGTATGCCCCAACATCTGTGAAACCATGCAGGCTGGGGTCTTAAAATTTCTTATGCTGGTTTCTGTAGCTAAAATACCTCTAAAAAGTGATAAATTTCCTTATTTAAGTTGAAGTGTATTTCTTCTGCTTGGAACTTTATTAAGGCAGGTGTTCCTCAAGGCTCAATTTTGGGCCCTTTGCTTTTTCTAGTTTACATAAATGACATAGTAACTGATATTGGCTCCAACATACGGCTTTTTGCAGATGACACTAGCCTTTATATAGTTGTCGATAACCCATTGGTGGCTGCTGAAACTCTGAATGCTGATTTGGAAAAGATATCACGTTGGGCAGCTACATGGTTGGTGACCTTTAATCCCAATAAAAGTGTAGCCCTGTTACTTTCTCGCAAAGTCAGCCACCCACTTCACCCACCACTTTTTATGGAAAACACACCCATTAACGAAGTTGAAGCTCACAAGCATCTTGGCTTATTTCTCTCTAATGACTGCAGTTGGCATCAACACATTAATTATATCAAAGATAAGGCTTGGGCTAGAATCAACATAATGAGGAGATTAAAGTATAAACTTGACCGCAAATCACTTGAATCCATATACATATCTTTTATAAGACCTCTATTAGAGTATGGCGACACTATCTGGGATAATTGCACTCAATATGAAAAATATGAACTTGATAAAATTCAAAATGAAGCAGCTAGGATAGCTACAGGAGCTACAAAACTTGTTTCCCTGACCAATCTATACAAAGAAATAGGCTGGGAATCACTCTCAAAAAGATGAAGCAACCATAAATTAACTCTTCTTTATAAAATGATTAACCATCTCACTCCTATCTATCTGTCTTCCCTTATACCAGCACAAGTTAGTTCTGCTTCTAGATACAATTTACGAAATGCACAAAACTATCAAACAATACGAGCAAGAACAAATCAATACAGGGATTCCTTCTTACCATCAACTCTACATCTCTGGAACAATTTACCACTTGAAGCAAGACAATCCAATACTCTAAACTCTTTCAAGCTCTTTCTAAAAAAAGGCATCCTTCCCATTCCTAGATATTACTATCATGGAAATAGAAAACCTCAAATACTTTACTCACGTTTACGAACAGGCTGCAGTGCACTTAATTTAGACTTATTTACTAAAAACATAACCGATTCACCATTATGTAGCTGTGGTAGTATTGAAAACTCTCAACATTACTTCTTCCACTGCAGAAACTATCAAGCAATCAGACATGAACTATTAAACAGTATATCTTTAATTCAAAACCCTTCCTTACATCTTTTACTTTATGGTGACCCAGCTTTGCCTGAAGAAAGTAACAGGAGTATATTTGACCATGTACACAACTATATATTAAAGTCAAGGCGATTCTGATGCGATACTTATATGTTTGATCTCCAAATGCCAAACTCACATCCAAATGATCCCGTCTTCCCTCATTAGTTTTTTTGTCTTAGTATTTTCATCAATTTACAAGTTCACATAGTATATTAAGTCATTTTCCATTCCGTATGTACGAACATAAAAATCAAACTTGCTTGACAGGTCAATGTGTGATCATATTGACTACGAAATGATATGATACAGTCCGCCTTCCATATCACAGTGTACTCTATAATAGGAGAAGAACTCTATAAGCTTACGCTTTCGTTCTAATCCTAATTTCCTTATGAATTGTATATATTGTACTGTATAACTTGTTATCTGTTGGAAATAAAATATGTTTAAACTAAGTGTATTTCTGAATCATAAGGGCCCAATTTGTTGGCATCATTCTAATATTTAGCTTGTCAATTGGTCTGTCTGTCTATTTTGTGTGTAACTCCTACAGATTTATACAGGTCTTTTTGAAACAATGAAAGTGCTTTTAAATGTTTTGAAGATGTGCATGTGTTTTTATGTTATCCTGAGATTTAATTTTTGTTACTTTTTGCCACACCTGCAGGGTATGACATAGGAGTAGGGTGTGACAGAGAAGTTTAAATCTCCATTTGAGCGGTGACATGAGATTTCCCACAATGTGGTATGTGCGACCAGCAAAGGCTCAGATCAGCTTGCACATACACACAGTCTGATCAGAGCCATTGCTAGTCGTTTGAATATTCTATGAGTGTTAAATACTGACTAAACATCATTTGGAGTTTCTAAGCTTAAAAGGAGGCTACACAGGCTCGTCAGAATCCACACATGTCAAAACGCCACATTGTTGGAAATCACGTGTCGCGGCTCATTTGTCCATCCAGTCACTGTGAAAACTGTGATTGTTAAACCTTGCATAGTTAATGTTCTTGGCATACTTTTTGAGCATGCTCTGTGACCTGACCTTGAGGTTATAAAACTTTTTTCATGCCCAACTCAACAGCAAGAAATTTCAACTGCCCATAAAAACTAAAATACAGACAAATGAAGACGTTTCTTGCTTGAAGTATCTCAGATGTTGTATATACCATGCTAATAAACAATTGTTGGTATTTTAACATTTATGATCATGATAAATTTTGTGCTCAGCTGAGTTGAGCATGAAAAAAGTTTTATAACCTCGGGGCCTGGTGACCTAGACCTACTTTTCATGCTCAAGTGACTTTGACATAGTCCGACAGTCAATAATTTACATTAAAGTGTGTTTCTTTGCAGCACTGGTAACTGTGAGTTTCTAACCATGCATAGTGATTGTCCTCAGCATACCCTTTCAGCATGCACTGTTACCAGGCTCTTTCCATGCTCAACTCAGCTGAGCATGGAATTTATCCTGCTCATAAATGTAAAAATGCCAACAATTAAACATTTAAACATTTATCATAATGATTAATACAACATCTGAGAGACTGAAAGCAAAAAACTTCTTTATTTGTCGGTATTTTTGTTTTATGAGCAGATAAAATTTCATGCTCAGTTGAGTTGAGCATGAAAAGTTTTATAACCTCGGGGCCTGGTTTACGTGACTTACTTTTCATGTTCCAGTGATTTTGATCTAGTCTGTCTGCCAATTAAATTTACATTAAAGAGTGTTTCTCTGAAGTATAGTGATAACTGTGGGTGTCAAACGTTACATAGTAATTGTCCATGGGTAACTTGATCTTTGAGTACACACTGTACCCGGTGACCTTGAGCTACTTTACACTCTCCAGTGACTTTGACAAAAACCTACGTTGAGTGATAACTGTGACTTAATTTTACCCTGGCAAGGTTGACACCACCTTCTATGGAACTCTGTTTCTATGTTGAAGTTATTTAGCAATTTGAGCCGTGACATGTGATTTCCAACAATGTGGAATTTTGACATGTGTAGACTCAGACGAGCCTGTACAGCCTCCTGTTAAGGTTAGAAACATGAAATCATGTTCAGTCAGTAGCTTAACAGTCATAGAATATTTAAACGCTTAGCAAAGGCTCTGATCAGTCTACGCGTATGCCCAGGTGTGCATATGCACAGGTGCATGTATTCGCAGGCTGGTCTGAGCCTTTGCTGGTCACACATACCACATTGTTGGAAATCTCATGTCACGGCTCATTTATTGTATTTACAATTATGCATAAATGTGATTTTAGCATTCTGTGATATCACATGACAGCCCAGTCCCTTTATTATGCTACATTTACACTTTGGTAATACTACTATGGCAATTTGGGATTAGACACCCACTCCGGTGTTATAGTAAAATTACCTTCAAATAAAGGCTGACAAAAATGAGAACTTTCTAATATGTTTGCCTCGAGATTGCATTGTCTAGCTAACAACCTCTTTGTTGTTTGCCAAAACGGCGATAAAATCAGATTTTAAATGTGTCTTTACAGTTATATTAAAACAATGTCAATTACGGTTTAGTCATAATTATATTAATTATCCACGATGACAAAACAGTAATTAGTTATTTTATGCTTAGACATCAAAAGTTAAAGTTTTCATATAGTTTCAAAGCTAAAAGATACAATGTGAATTTGATGAACAAAAATCAATTGGAACCCAAGCATTTTGGGGCCTTTATCTGTGATTAAATAAAGAAATTGAACATGATGAGAAAGTGAGGTTAACATCAGAATAAGTGACAAAACCCCAATTGCCGTAGTGGTATGACTACATTGATTTAGGATTCATAGGGGTGGACCATGTTATAAGTGTTATAGTTCAGAAATAAATTAAAACCTTATTTGCTCATTTTATAAACATAAGCTATTTGCATACTTGAAAATTTTGCATGCTCTTTTATTAAAAAAATTCTATTTCAGAATACCATCAAAACTGTATAGCACTGACGGTATAAAGGATAGTTTTGAAAAAACTTGATTTTATAACTAACCAACAGATGACAAAAAGCATGCAAAATTACCCATCAGGCAAAATTGAAAAATTACTAAATAACTAATAATGTCTAGCTGATTTCAAATTAGCTGTTTAATAAAAGTAATTCAAATAAACTTGAAATTTTCCACCAGTTTATTTGCTTGTTACTTCTTATCCCATCAATTATCATTACCAAGTAATACCAGGATATATCCCCGGCCTGGTACCATACTTTCGCAGAGATTGATCATGAAATAATTTCTACAGTCATTCTCCTCCCTTCTGCTTATTCAAGAAGGGTTGTTGTCATTTACAAGCTAAAGCATGTGCACAAAGTACTGGCTAACCACTTAGTCAAGCTTGCTCAAGAAAAAAGTGTGGTTAGATATACTGACCCTCCCAATATGACCATAGCTGTTGATATGGTTAATCACTGTAGATATATAGCCTCTGCATTAGAGTTGAAGAGGGACATGTTAGTTTTGGTGTAGTACTTGTAAATGCTGTTGTTGATAAAACTCAAGATTTCGGAATATGTAGATCAAACATGTTTTTTCATGTATTAACATTTACTGTGCCCCAAGAAAGCTGCTTGAACACAAGTTCAAGTGTTCATATACTTACAAAGAGACCCAACAAGTGTTAATGCAATGAAACAAACATGTGTAATTGTTATTCTTGAATACTTTCCAATTCCAACCAAAATCCCACTGAAAACATTGCTAATAGCTCTTTCATGCACTTGATTTTTCAATACAAATTTTTGAACATCATATCTTCATCATGACATCATAGCAGCACGCAATGTTTTTGCAAACTAAAGTATTGACCACATGATCAATATGGACCACAATGCTTTCTCTTGTAACATCCTGTTAATGATTCAGGACTCTTTTTAAGTATTGTCAAGTTCAGCAGCATGTAAATCTCATGATTTTAATATTGATTTTTGTTCATTTGAGGACTTCAAACAGGCGCATGGATATTTATATAACATAATACTGTGTACAAATATTCGAAGTTGTATTGGCAAGTCGAGTTTAAATTCACTTGCAGTATGCCTTTACAAACCTTCTAGGGTGAACACAAGACTGTTCCAAGATAACACTGCTAGAATATTATTAACTTTATTTCATCTTTCCTTAGCTAATAATGGGGAATTAAAATTTGATTTAGAACCCATCAATATCTTAAAAATATTGAGTGAGTAACACTTACAAGTTTATTGGAAACTTGTAATTACTGGCATGTTGGCATTTGCATTATCTAACAAAAAGAATTTATCAACTGTGTAAAGACAGAACAAACACACGAGTCCGGTCAAACTTAATCATATAATTCAGGGCAAATTTTTATTAGGGTTTCTGATGTTAAATGAATATTGAATAATATGCTTTTCTTTTGCTGTCAAGTATGGTTGCGTTCGGAGTTTTTCCAATGGTACCATTGTAGATTTTACGATTAGTACCATTGGTATCAATCGTAAGCTTAATACTCCGAATGGTTTACTGGCAGCCAGTGGTTGGTTTTTCTGCCTATGGCAACCAATGGGTGTCATTTGCAACCACCGTTGCCATTGCTTACCATTGGCTAACATTTGCAACAGATGGCAGTCATTGGCTACCATTAGCTTAGACTGGCCAAATTTCGATTTTCGGGACATCTGTTTTTGGGTCCCCCTGTCAGGATCCATACTCCCTAAAATGTTTTTATTAATAAGTACACATATAGTTCAAGAGAACCATGCTTAAGTTAAGGTCCATCGCTTATCGATTGAAAAGGGATGAAATCTCGCATTATGCAAATTCTTGCACAATTTTACAAATATATGTTTTGTCGGTAAAAGTGAAACCATCATAGAAGGCTGATCACTGACTCAAAAATTCTGTTTCTGGTATCACATTAATGCTCAGACCCTCCTCTATATGCTCAAACTCGGTTCAGACAAATCACTAGCTTCTAGGTCCAGATCGATCCCCACAACGGGGATTAAAATGTTAAGTTCACCTGGCGAGAGTTGCTTAGTGGGAGCACTTTAATGTAGCGCTTTCCTAACTCTATGCAACGATTATGCCTAAAAAAACGCTATTTTGTAACAGTCTGTTGCGCAATGATAACATTCCTATTCCAAATATGCATACACAAAGAGCCCTACGCAGCACTCTGCCTGTTCATTTGACATATCACTTTCTGTGAGACTGCTCAAGATTAGCTACGTATTACTATTTTGGAACATACCATTGCATAGTAAAGTGCCACAAAGCTCTACATAGTGCTCGCCTTATGCAACACACCCCAGATTTCTGCGGATAAGTTTTTTAAGTCCTCCATCTTGAGGACATAATTTTCCTGAATAAATCTTTTTACCCACGCTCTAGAGCATCTGCAAGTTATGCTGCCAATGGTTTAACCCGTTGACAGCCAATGGTACCAATGGTAAGCCAATGTTACAAATGGTTGAATTCCGAACGACATTGGTAGTTCAATGGTGCTATTGGCATAACTCCGAATGCACTCTGTATATGTCTTATATTTCAGGAGTGCAATATATCAAAAACATTTGAATATCCTCTATTTCTCTTCAGTATGGCTAGTAAGAGTACAGATGAAGATAGACCATACACTATAGATGAATTACTCAACATCATAACAGCCGATACCGGAGGTTTTACTATGCTACCCAGTAATGCTAGTGATGAGGTCTACCCTAATGTATTCATTGGCGAGGAGTGAGTATATAATCTCTTTGAACATGTTGAATTGATGAGGAATAGTTACAGTAATGCCTTTATAATTTCAAACTCTTGATCGTTCAAAGTATATGCCAACTTGACTGGAATTTGAGACGATTCTGAGAAAAGGTTGTATTTATGAACTACATAAATAATTTGCTATCAAAATGTGTTCTTTCTGATGCTTAAGTTATGTCTCATTGAGATGTTTCTTTGAAACACCCAGAACATATACAATGTATTTTGATTGGAAATATTGAGAGAGAAAAATAATTTTGTGAGCTATATATATAGAGAGAATACTAGGTAAGTGTCTTTGATATCAAGTTTACCAGGCACGGCTTTTTGAACACTTGTTGACATCATGAGGCTTGCCGAGCGATTCAACATGTGTTCTCAAAGCCGAGGAAGGTAATCATGAAACAATTCAAAATTTTCATTTCGGGAGGTATATCATTGGATATACGACTATCACCCTAGCAGGAAATGTAATATTTATATTATTTTATTATACCAAACATACCGGGCCGCGTAGCGCAGTCGGTAACGTGTCTGGCTACAGATGCGTGTCTGACTGCAGATCCAGGGGTCCCGAGTTCGATCCCGGCCCGGTACCATACTTTCGTGGAGATTGATCATGAAATAATTTCTACGGTCATTCTCCTCCCTTCCGCTGATTTATTCAAGAAGGGTTGTTGTCAGTTACAAGCGAAAGTATGTGAACAAATTACTGGTTAACCGCTTGCTCAAGCTTGCCCAGAAAAAGTGTGGTTAAGTGAACTGACCGTCCCGCAATGACCATAGCTGTTGACATGGGACGTAAAGCAACAAAAACAAATTATACCAAACAGAACATTAGATCCCTTATTTTCTTAAGTCCTTCTCCTACTCAATAGGCCTAGCATGGTGAGGGGAGATTCAAAGGGAAAATAATGAACAGCCTCTAGATATATGCTTGAATGAAATTAAATATTTCACAAAAATAGTTCTTCTTTAACAATCTGAATGCTTGACCTGATCACTGATGTTCCATTTAACAAATTACTTCATAAAAGCTGATGACGTCAAACTTAATACCAAGCAGCGTCATTTTTAAAGGAGATACTGTACATGAGGCTGTTTTGATGCAAAATAGAAAATTTCGCCTAATCAGCTCAAATTTGGTCTCAACGTGCTCCTCTCGTCCTAACTAAGGTAATGAGTACTTACACTTTATTTTTCTGACCATAAAAAATGAAGTTATTTGGAGTTTAACAATGAAGTTATTTGGAGTTTAAAGTCGCCAAATCATGCGTCATGTCCGCCATTGCTGTTGAATGTCTCCTGACTAGAACGAACAGTACGCACATCCGCGGTGCGCATCATGTGACCGCCCTGATATTGCTGCTATGGCAAACACGTGGCAGTATTGGCCGTCACTGTAGCAGTGGGTGATATTATAAATATCAGTCGTTCGTCTTTGGAAGTTTTGTATGGGGAATTCACGTGAGGTATAATAATGCTGGATATACTGGCACAAATGTATAACGTTATTCAATCAGGCATCATGTTACATTTGCAAGTGCATTAGAATTTGTACTTATTAGGTTGAAAACAGTATATTAATATTGTGTAACAGGTCAGCCGCCAAGAACAGAATACGACTGAAACAGCTTGGTTTCACCCACATAGTGAATACAGCGGAGGGGAAAGATGACGGCTATCATGTTCATACCAATCATGTCATGTATCGAAGTGTCAATATTACCTACCTGGGGATACGAGCAACGGACATGACCAGTTTTAACTTGTCTAAATATTTTGAGAAATGTGCTGATTTCATTGATGAGGCGTTAAAGGATGGAGGTAAGGGATCACAGTAAAACCTGTCTTAAGGGGCCACTCAAAAATAGACAAAACAAAGATCTTAATGACAAATGGTAGCTTAATGAAAGTATTGCAGAATGCTCTCTTGGAGCATTCTGCAATACTCTTGACCAGCATTAAGTGATAATTGGTCTTAAACATTTTTTGAGTGGCCACTTAAGAAATATTTTACTGTACTTCCTACTAACTCTTCCATTGGTACAGAGTGATTCATTCCAGGGAGGAAAGTACTTATCCTGAAACTATTTTTTTTTTAAATGCTAACTCTTTGTCTTTGACCACAAGGAATTAAGAAATGCAAAAAAGGGAAATATTAAAAAAAAGTAATATAAAATCAAGACGAGGTTATACAAAAAATTCACGAAAATATCTAGTCTGAAGTGCACTTGCATATACAGTAAAACCGCCACTCTCAAAAAGACGGAAAATTGGTTTTCAAGACCAATTATCGCTTAATGCAGGTCAAAAGTATTGCAGAATACTCCAAAGGGAGCATTCTGCAATACTTTTGACCTTCATTAAGCTATCATTTGTCATAAAGTTCTTTGTTTTGTCTATTTTTGAGTGGTCATTTTACACAGGTTTTACTGTATGCAGCAGATGTGAAAAGCAAATGACAATTTCATGATAAAAATAGTGGTGGGAAGAGGTTTAAAAGCTTAACTCTTTGCCTGCTGATAACATTCGCAAACAGTTTGTATAATTAAGCTATTAGGTCACTGTATAGGCCACAACTTTAATATTCATACTTAGGTGTGGTCTCATCTGCTCAAGAAAGATCAGGTAAAATTTTTAATTTGGTTAAGAGTTAATAAGCTTCTTGAGCCATGCCTGCATTAAATGAAATGACCATATCATCATATCTTAATCGGATTTTTTTATTAACGTGCAGGTGCTGGGGCATCATCCACATCAGTGGGCCACTTTCCAGGTAACTGGCTAGCTGCACTCATCGCAGATCTCACACCTGATCTCCAGGTGCTCCTTTCTTGTGGGTCAACTGTCGTGGGCTGTGGCAGTCTTTCTCTGTCAGTTGTTAGCTTGGGCCTCCCTGCCCCCTGCCTGCCTTCAATCTGTATATCACATGCTGTTCTGCTTGCACCACTTGAACGCTCCACATGCCCAAACCAGCGAAGCCTTTTCTCTCTCAAAATGAGGTAGAGGTCCTAAAGCTGAAGCTTTGCCAGTAGTTCCCTTGACCTTATCGTGGCCACATCCTCTGGCTTGATACTGCATATCTGTCTGATCATGGCCCTATCATTGCGTTGCAAGCGCTGCAGGTTCCTCTTGGTCAGTGGCCAAGTTTCACTGCCATGGAGCATGGCTCTCCGGACACAAGAGCTGTATACATTGCCACGGGTGTTGTAAGAGAGGTGGCGGGATGTGAAAACTGGTAGTAGCTCCTTGAACTTCTTCCAGGCGGTTTTCACACGAGTCGTGACTGTAAATTATTTCACAGCCTCAACCAGCAGAAAGCATGTCACCCAGGTAGCAGAAGGAAGCTACAACCTCCAGCTTATCAGGTCCTACCTGGGCTTTACTCCGTATATAAGCTGAAATCAGATTTATTAATCACAACAAAAGTTATCTGCTTTTGTCATCTGTTGAAATGTATCTGAAGCTTCTTCGACAAAGTTGGTCCAGATTCTATAGGAGCAGTCTGATCTGTGTCCACACTGTTTGCGTCTATACTTACGTTAACCAAGTATGTTATAGGCAACTTTCACAGACAACATTTTCAGATGTTGTTTTAAAGGTAAATTTTCAGTTTTTACCTTTGTCTTGGGTAGACCAGTCCTAAATATATATTCATGAAGTTACGCCTATACAGTGACCAAATAACTAAATGTCTGGCTTAATCTGGATCCGAGTTGTTTGACTTTCCTGATGTTATTTCTGAATGTTTTCTTTTAAATATTTATTTTTGAAAATTCAGCCAACAACAAAAAAGCATGCAAAATTACCTAGCATGCAAGATTAATAATATAATCGTAGTTTAACAGCTTTGCCCTGGTTTCCAATTTACTTGCAGGTAAAGTCATGGTGAATTGTAAGCAGGGAGCCAGTAGATCTGCCACCATTGTTTTAGCATTCCTGATGATAAAAAGACACATGAATGTTGCGGATGCCGTAAGGATGGTACGAGCAAAGAGAGAAATATGTCCCAATGATGGATTCTTACAACAACTGTCTGAGCTAAATGAAAAACTGAAATCTCAAGGTCATTTTCAAAATCCATCTGAGACAATAAAGAAGGAGCCAGTATAACTTTAACTCTTAACCTGTCACTATTTTTTGTCATGAAAATGTCGTCTGCTTTATATCTGTTGCAAATACTCAAGTGCACATAAGACTAAATTTTACCATGTAAGCAAACACTAAGAACCCTGATCATACTGCTCCCTTGGGAGCAGTCTGATCTGGGCTCATATTGTTTAAAACATAGGCCACCTAAGAGCATAAGCTGACGTGAGAAGCAGGCGACATAAGTTGTGACTGGTGGGCTAAGGATTTCCCTAGAAGTTTTTTGGGGGGTTTGGTCCCAGTCAACAGCTATGGTGGGAAGGTCAGTTCAGCTAACCACACTTTTCAACCTTGGCAAGCTTAACTAAGCGGTTAACCAGTACTTGTGCACATACTTTTGCTTGTAACTGACAACCCTTCTTGAATCAGTGGAAGGGAGGAAAATGGCCATACATATCATTTCATGATCAATCTCCACGAAAGTATGGTACCAGGCTGGGATCGAACTCACGACCCCTGGACATTACCGACAGCTCTACCCGGCCTTGTTTACCCTTAAAGTGCAGGTCACCACTGCAGCAGATGATGAATTTTGTGATTTCTTTCTGGGTTGTCTGAAAATCGTAATACATATTATGTGAATCCTCTGCCAGCAGGCAAATCACATGAAATGTCAAGTTCCTAGTTGTTTCTGCCTAGCAATCTTTTTTGGGACTGGAGAAAACAATAGAAACCCAGATCAGACACAGAAAGCAGCACCTGATTAGTGTCTTCACTATTCGCTTACAGAATGTTCTATTAAAAATTTGAATATAAATGATATCACTTAACAAGGGACTGCTCCAATTGATAAGGATTGGGAGATCAATTTGGCTCCAATGGGTTAAAGCAGACAAAATTTGAAAATATCGTCTGCTCCAACTTAGGGTTTAAATTACTCTTTCTTCAATTATTCAATTTTCTGTCAAGATCTGTTTTCATTGGTAAGAATCTCCAAATAACATTGTATTTCTGTCCCTTGATATTACTTTTTCTCTCAGCACAGTGCTAACCCCGATGAGATAACAGAAATATAATGAAGTAATTTTGACAAAAAAAATACAAAAACCTACAAAACTTGAATACTCAAAAGAACCATTGAGACAGTTGGTCTTAGTAGACTCAACATATAGTCGAATCTTGTTAATTCAAAGTCCTCGGGACTAGAGGTTTTATTTCGAATTATAGGGAGGTAGACATAAAAGTATATAGCCCCCAAAAATGATTATTATCAATATTTCCCCAATCATCATGGAGACGTTTCTTTTACACACCCCAAAACATATGTTATTATAGACAATTATTAAAATAGATCATGGATAGGTCCAAGTCTCTAAATCCAGTGTGTCCCAAATTCATTTCAAATAAGCGAGTCTTTCTAAAAGTGGAAGTTCGGATTTTCGAGGTTTTACTGTATTTGTTTAGTTGAAAAGATAATGGTTTGACTTGTTGCTTGTCCAGTCAACAGTTTTTCAGATGTTTTTTCTGGGTTGAACTCCTACTAATCAGTGAGAATAAAGTGACTTGCTCAAGGGCACAACATCTTGCTGATGGTGGGATTCAAACCCTCAACCTATTGGTCACAAGTCCATCACTCTACCAACTTCGCTATGGTGCTGCTCTAACTTGGAAATTAGCCCTTCTGCTATTGTAATACAGACTTTATCTTTCAATAAAAAATATTTTTAACAAAAACGTTGGTTCTGTTCATCTCTTTATCCTTGATTACATTCTTGATTAAATCAACTTTTAAACAACTCAAGAATCAAGTCTAAAAATCCTGTTTCAAATTCCTGTGTAATACAATATGAGGTTGTCATTTTCCAGATAATTTTAAAGTCCGTTTGGGGCTGAGTACATATAGTACAGACAATAATGATGATCTGATTTGTCATGTAACTACTCAAACATAGGGATAGAAAAAGACAAACAAATCTTGAATGACTGAGAATCTATTAATGAGTCAGAGAAATGGCACATCATAATTAAATGTAAAATGTCATGTCAGCACTGCTGAAAAGGAACTTGTTGGACGCAACCAATGAAATGATGGTAGTCATCTCATATTCATAATGTTGTTCATATGGGCCAGTACATGAGATTTTCGTACTCATTGCACAAAGTAGGGATGTAGATGAAGGCTCAGGCCAAAAATAAGGCCTATAGTACTACGAGATATCTGTGCATGCATGTTTAAATAATGACTTTACGCATATGCGATAAGAACCAAAATCTTATTACCTGGTAAGTGAGTGAGGCTGGATGTCTATGTTTATATTTTTTTTCAGTTTAAGTATTTACCATGGTCATTGGTCTAGAAAAGCGAAAATTTTGAGCATAAAATTGTGAATATTTTCTTATCTATCAGTTTAAACATTTGTTTTGGGTGCTCAAATTACTGCTGTCTCATTGAGATGGTTCTTTTGATTGAGACAGTTCTTTTGAGTTCCCACAACATATGTTTTAGTTGAAAAAATATGAAAAATACTTTTTATTTAAGCACTCAAATTTGGAGGTCTGTCTTATCATGCCACAATTTTTATCCTGTAAATCTGCAGCATTCCAGATGTAAGCATGTATTTTCTATCAAAGTGGAAAACAGTGTAGATCCTGATCAGATGGCTGCTGATCAGAAGCCTTAGTGTTTTCAAAAGATTTCAGCAGGACAAAGCTTAAAAAGCTCTGGTCCCGAGGCTATAAAAAAAATTTCAAGTTCAAGTCAACTGACCAATAAATTTATCATGCTGATAAATATTAAAATGTCAACTTTGTTGGCATTTTAACATTTATGAGCATGATAAATACATCATTTGACAGTTTGGAAGCAAGAGAAATCTTTATTTTTTAACAATTTAGTTATTATGAGCAGTTGAAATTTCATGCTCAGTTGAGTATGAATTTTTTTTAAAACCTCGAGGCCTGACTTGTCTGAGCTTCACTAGTTACCAGTGCGATAAGTACCAAAATCACATGAGCTAGCCCTATTGATCCATTGTGTCAGAGTATAGTGATTAACTCTTTCCTTGCTTTTCTTGCTTTTCTTGACCCAGATCAGGACAGACAAAACGTAAAAAACAAAAACAATGTTGGTCCCGATCTTGATGTTACAGCACTAAATGGCAATGTCAGGTTCTTTTACTATGATCAAATCTCATACATCATCAAGAAAGTCTATATTCTTTGATCCTAAACAAGTACTTGTTACCTTCTTGAAGTGTTACAGCACTAAATGGCAATGTCAGGTTTCCTTTGCTATGTGATAAGCACATTATTATACAGTAAAACCTGTTTTAAGCCACCACTCAAAAAGAAGACAAAAATTGGTTTTCAAGATCCATTATCGCTTCATGCAGGTCAAAAGTATTGCAGAATGCTCTAAGAGATCATCCTGCAATACTTTTGACCTTCATTAAGCTAATATTTGTTTTTAAGACCTTTGTTTTGTCTATTTTTGAGTGGCCGCTTAGGACAGTTTTACTGTATATCCTCAAGGAAGTCTATATTCTTTGATCCTAAACATGTACTAAATTCCTCGTTTAAGTTGATAGTACAGTGCATTCCCTATAAAACATACATAGTTATAACACAGATTTGGATATAACACAGTCAGGTTGTGGCTTCAAAAAATTTTACCATGGAATTTTACAAAGAAATTATAGGAAAAAAAACGGTCATTTTCCTTTAATTCCTTTGTAAAATGGTCCCTTTATAACAAGATTCGCTTATAACATGGTCCATTCTTATGGACCCCAAATATAGCATTATAAAGGGAATGAACTGTATATCATGAAAGGAGTCTATATTCTTTGATCCCAAACATGTACTGATTTTCTGAAGTTGATAGTATTAATGGCGCATACAATCCTCAGATTCCTACACCAAAATGAGCACAGATAGCGTCAATAAGATCAGCCTTCTTTGATCCCGAACATGTTATACCCTCTTTCTTGATGGCCTCTTTTAATACAGGTACTGTCAACTTCCCAAGCTGAAAATAGAAAATTCTCACAGCTTTAGATAGAGAATACTAGGTGAGTGTCTTTTGATATCAAGCTTATCAGGTAAGGCTTTGATAACGCTTGTTGATATTGCGAGGCTTGTGGAGCGATTCAACCTGCATTCTGAAAGCCGGGCCTGGTAAACTTGTTTATTGTTACTCCTCTTGTCGGATTCTGTAATTGTTCTATGTTTTGTTGAACGTTTTTTTATGTTCCTTCTAGTTTTGCAATCATCTTGACGGGGAAGAGAAAGCTGGTTGCTTTGCTTAGTTTCTCTTCCTGGTGTTTCGTGATTGTTGTGTGGCTCTTCCTCTCAGTACCATTGGTTAGTCTGTATTTTGTGATTGTGGTATTTACTGATCATACTCACTATTTTGATATCAAAAGATGCAAGCCTTGAATTCTATTTATCTGTTTACCCATCGTTTCACTCTTCAAACTAGCAATTACGACGTAATTTGTTGATTCAGTGTCATTGGCGACGTCATCAAATAAATCCAACGTCATCATGACCAGATAAAGGCACATGGAGTAAGATAGACAATGTTTGTCAGGCAACGTGCAACAATGCATTTAATATGAAGGGTAACTGATAAAGGTGCTTTTTACCACCAACAAAAGGGGACAATACTTTTTATTTATCATATAAGGACACATCAGGGAGTGATATCACATCATGTATTTGAATTGATAAATCACTAGTTGTTCACATATGTAGTAACTTTATGTAATGATATACATAAAGTGTTGTATACATAAAAAAATCTTAAAATGGCATTTTCAAGCCAAAAAGTGATTTTAAAAGAATTATAGTGTTATACAATAAAAAGGGGAGCGCAGTGGTAGAGTGCTTGACTCAAGACCGAAGGGCCGCGGGTTCGAGCCTCACCGGCATCACTGCATTGTGGTCCTTGAGCAAGACGCATTTATCCTAGCTAAGTACTGGTTCAACCCAGGAAGACCTGTCTCTTTTTTACTGAAAGATTGTTGATGGGACGTAAAGAATCAAATCAAAATCAAAAGTTATACAATAAATACAATCTAACATTCATACTCCTGTGATAAGTGTAAATGGATTAACGTTATATATGAGTTAGCAGTGCTGTTCTTTTCAAATTTTCAACCAGTGTCCATGCAATGCTTTTAAAATGACTTTATCAACTGGATACTGAAGTATGGATGTTGTCTCTAATACTTAGGGATGCAAAAAAAAAATGTTCTTACTCTTCCTGCCTCAGCCTCTGTTTTAAGATCAAGCATTGCTAGAGCTTCTTCTGTTTTTGCTTTCTTGGCTGCTGGGTCCACTGGTGCTGCTGCCTGAAACAATATTCATAAACTCATACAGTTAGTGTTCTGAGAAACCTAACAAAAGATGATTTTTTTAACTCTTATTTAGTGACACATGTGTCACATATATATACAATCTGCCATACTGATATTTGATTGGCTGGTGGGTCTATAAAGGACACAACAAGGATAAGTTTTGAACGTTTTTTGGGGGGGTTTTGGTTTTTCATTTTTTTTAGTAAACATCTGTTTTAGGTACATATGATACTGGAATTGCTTCTATAGGCAATTCCAATCTGTAACCACATTTCCCCCTTAAAAGATGCTATATTCACTGTTTGAATGAAGTCTGGAAGTAGAAATGAACATGGTTTCATGTAGATGATGAAACTTAGAGAATGCAAGTTTTATTTCATTTGGTCATCTTGAGATTCCATACCATTAAATACTAAATCTATACCGGCTCAACAAAGGCACAAACCAGCCTGCACACCAGAGCTTGCTTGTGTTGATGCTTTACATCCTAGTCAATAATTTTTCAGTCATGTCAGTACTTTTGCTGGGTTGTACCAGTACTAAGCAGAGGATACAGTGTTTTGCTCAATGACACAATGCAGCACCTTCAGTGAGGTTCAAACCAGTGACCCCTCAATCCAAAGACAAGCACTCTACCAACTGAGCCACTGCGCGCCTCACACACATCAGCTGAAAAAATAAGTGTGTTTCAGGTAACAGGTCTGAAAATTTTATGTAGGGTAGGCACACATTTTTTTTTTTTTCCAGAAACAAATATATTTTTATGCATTTTGAAAGGCAATATGCCTTTCAATATGCATTAATTATATATTTTCCAGAAAAAAAATTCTGAAAAAAATTCTCGGTTTCAACTGTTATGGGCCTGGCACTCTCACCCATATATATTTACATAAGGTAGATTTCGCATAGCTTCTAGTATATAATCAATCTCTGACAACTGCGTCAGAGGGTCGACTCTTTGGCTCAGTGGTTAGAGCATTGGTTTCTTACCGGGACGACCCGGGTTCGTTTCCCAGCGAAGGCACGGGAAATTTTTCAGCTATGCTTTACTTTGCTACGGCTATCATGTCGTAAGATGGGGGCTCGTCCGGGATTGGACCTTTGTTTCGCCTATAATGGCTTTCCGTCATCATAAATGATGACTTCTTCGAAGAGGGGGAGTGTTATGGGCCTGGCACTCTCACCCATATATATCTACATAAGGTAGATTTCGCATAGCTTCTAGTATATAATCAATCTCTGACAACTGCGTCAGAGGGTCGACTCTTTGGCTCAGTGGTTAGAGCATTGGTTTCTTACCGGGACGACCCAGGTTCGATTCCCAGCGAAGGCACGGGAAATTTTTCAGCTATGCTTTACTTTGTTACGGCTATCATGTCGTAAGACAACAGTAAATTTAGGTAGGGTTGGGTTATACCCTAAACACAAGAGTGTTTTTTTTTTGCCTTACCTTGCCAATATTTTCTTCCTCAAAAGACATCGTTTGCATGCTATGTGTGCTTCATATATTCAAATGCACTCAAGAACACTTTTACCGTGGAAGCACTCACTATGAACCAAGATCAGACTGCTCCCTAAGACTGCTCCTAAGGGAGCAGTCTGATCTGGATCCATACTGTTTGCAATGTAGACAACCAAACTACATGAGCAGATAAGAGAGCAGATGACAATTGTCATGTATGGTGTGAAAAGGGTTAATAATCTTTGTCAATATACAGACCTTTCTCTTTCCTGCTCCAGGTGTATAGCCTTCAGGGAACACCAAATCTTTAAAGGCATCCAAGGCAGGACCAGCTCTCTTTGACATTCTGTCTTCATCTGGTACTGTAAATGGAGATCAGCATGTTGAGATATAGAGGATCTAATGTAAGTGACACATCTTGTTATGGTGGATATTTGTGCCAAGTCTTTTGAAAATCAAACAAAGGATGTGGAAGTTATGCTCCAAAACCAAATGGTGTCCACCATATATGGTATACGGTCAACAGCCCACCTCAAACCATATACCCCACCTTCAGATTTGTTGGCTGAAGTTACAAGGCAAGTTCAGCAAAGTGAAAAACTTTAACCAAAAGTGGTGAGAATAATAAGACAAATAAAAAATGGTAAAGGTTTCATTACATTCTCTTATTTGGACTTCAGTCATTGATACACATGGATAGTCATACGCTTAGCTCCATTACGTAAATGCGTAATGAAAATCAGACATTCATGCAGAAATGGCGTTTTCTTTACCATAAGGTACTGCTCTTAAAGGAAAGAATTTGCTACTTGAGAGAAGTCCCGCAATTGATGAGAATCATTGCTCTTTTAGGTAGTCTCCCTTTGTTGTATGTAACTATTTTTAGCATCTTGGCTACGTTTATGATAGTAAAAACTGAAATTCTGGTTCACTTACGTGTGTAGTCTGTCATTTCTTCTGGAGCATCTCTGTCCAGCGCCAGAGCCTCAATATTTCTCCAATGTTTCTGTAAGACAGGATTCTCAAAACTCTCAGCACTGTAGGAGAATTGTAGCTTCTTAATTACTTCCTTAGCTGCGTCAATCTGCTCAGCATTAGCTGTAATTAATAGTACACAGATAAATACAGGCTCTTATAACAATATTTCTCCAATGAATCTGTAGGACCCAGTTCTCAAAACTCTCAGCACTATAGGAGAACTGTTACTTCTTAATTACTTCTTTGGCTGCATCAATCTGCTCTGCATTAGCTGTAATTAATAGTACACAGTTAAATACAGACTCTTATAACAATATTTCTCCAATGTTTCTGTAGGACCAGATTCTCAAAACTCTCAGCACTGTAGGAGAATTGTAGCTTCTTAATTACTTCCTTAGCTGCATCAATTGCTCGGCATTAGCTGTAATTAATAGTACACAGTTAAATACAGACTCTTATAACAATATTTCTCCAATGTTTCTGTAGGACCAGATTCTCAAAACTCTCAGCACTGTAGGAGAACTGTAACTTCTTAATTACTTCCTTGGCTGCATCAATCTGCTCAGAATTAGCTGTAATTAATAGTACACAGTTAAATACAGGCTCTTATAACAATAGTACACAGTTAAATAAAGGCTCTTATATAAATATTTCTCCAATGTTTCTGTAGGACCGGATTCTCAAAACTCTCAGCACTGTAGGAGAATTGTAGCTTCTTAATTACTTCCTTAGCTGCATCAATCTGCTCTGCATTAGCTGTAATTAATAGTACACAGTTAAATACAGACTCTTATAACAATATTTCTCCAATGTTTCTGTAGGACCAGATTCTCAAAACTCTCAGCACTGTAGGAGAACTGTAACTTCTTAATTACTTCCTTGGCTGCATCAATCTGCTCAGAATTAGCTGTAATTAATAGTACACAGTTAAATACAGGCTCTTATAACAATAGTACACAGTTAAATAAAGGCTCTTATATAAATATTTCTCCAATGTTTCTGTAGGACAGGGTTCTCAAAACTCTCAGCACTGTAGGAGAACTGTTACTTCTTTATTACTTCATTGGCTGCATCAATCTGCTCTGCATTAGCTGTAATTAATAGTACACAGTTAAATACAGACTCTTATAACAATATTTCTCCAATGTTTCTGTTGGACCAGATTCTCAAAACTCTCAGCACTGTAGGAGAATTGTAGCTTCTTTATTACTTCCTTGGCTGCATCAATCTGCTCAGAATTAGCTGTAATTAATAGTACACAGTTAAATACAGGCTCTTATAACAATAGTACACAGTTAAATACAGGCTCTTATAACAATATTTCTCCAATGTTTCTGTAGGACTGGATTCTCAAAACTCTCAGCACTGTAGGAGAATTGTAGCTTCTTAATTACTTCCTTAGCTGCATCAATCTGCTCTGCATTAGCTGTAATTAATAGTACACAGTTAAATACAGGCTCTTATAACAATATTTCTCCAATGTTTCTGTAGGACAGGGTTCTCAAAACTCTCAGCACTGTAGAAGAACTGTAACTTCTTAATTACTTCCTTGGCTGCATCAATCTGCTCTGCATTAGCTGTATTTAATAGTACACAGTTAAATACAGGCTCTTATAACAATAGTACACAGTTAAATACAGACTCATGGAGTGTTAATTTGATTAGAGTGTTTTCCATGATGATACATTGCATTAGTTAGATGGCCTCCATGCGAGCTGAACATTTCTTGTACAACAGCAGAATCTAGGGCGAAGATTTGGTACCAGTAAAATGCATTTAAGCCCCCCGGTGGCTTAGGCTGCTGTCCGTTCTAAGGCGGTGGTTCTGTTGTTGTTGACTTTTTGTTTATTGTTACTCCCATTGTGGGAGTATGTAATTGTTCTTTGTTTTGTTGTACGTTACTTTATGTCCATTCTAGTATTGCAATCATCTTGATGGGGGAGAGAGCTGATTGCTTTGCTTAATTTGTCTTCCTGGTGTCTCGTGATGGTTGAGCCGCTCTTCCTCGCGGTGCCATGGGGTTGTCTACTTTTTGTGATTGTGGTATTTCCTGATCATACTCACTTACTTTTTTTCTTATAGCAATATTTCTCCAATGTTTCTGTAAGACAGGATTCTCAAAACTCTCAGCACTATAGGAGAACTGTAGCTTCTTAATTACTTCCTTAGCTGCATCAATCTGCTCTGCATTAGCTGTAATTAATAGTACACAGTTAAATACAGACTCTTATAGCAATATTTCTCCAATGTTTCTGTAGGACCGGATTCTTAAAACTCTCAGCACTGTAGGAGAATTGTAGCTTCTTTATTACTTCCTTGGCTGCATCAATCTGCTCAGAATTAGCTGTTAACAGAAATCAATTAGCTTTCACCTACCAGTATCATCTTTGGAAAATTTACAAACAGTTTGGATCCAGATTTGGCCGGCAATACCTCTGGCCTGATCTGGATCCAAACCGTTTGACACTCTGAAAGTAATCCTGAAAGGTTTATTTTTAAAAAATAATTTTGAAAAAAATCAACAGAAACAAAATAGCATGCAAAATTTCCCAGGCGGCAAAGAGTTAGCATGACTTCACAGACACAACCAGTGTAAGCTCAAGCGAATGTACATACCATTCTCTCTAGAGCATTTGGTGCAATATGTATAGGTGTGTGGAAATTGCAAAATTTGATACTTGCAGAGGAACAAGTAGTTGGCCATAATGTACTGACCTACAGAAAAGATAATACACAAATAACTTAGCTTAGCCCTTTCTGTGCTGAAACCATATATAAACTCTTGTAATTACTGGAAATGTTTTAAAATTTTGAACACTTATCTCTTTCTGTTTTCAAATAAAATGTTGGTTTTCAGGATAGGAATTCACAAAATGCCTGTCAGAACAGCAAACAGGGAAGACCCTGATCAGACTGCTTCTGATCTGACTCTGGGCTGTTTATATTGTCCTTTTTGGCAGGAAACTAGTGTTCAAAGTTTAAGAAAATTTACTGTATATTAACTTTCTTCATTCTTGTCCCAGGACAAGTAAATAGATACTTTTAACTTGTCCTGAATGAAATAGGACCAGGCAAGACAATTGGGAAATGCTATTGCAGACCTCGACAAGTGGGAAATGCTATTGCAGACCTCAACATAAGTGTAGTTAAAATTTATTTTCTTATTTCTAAAGCAAAACATATGTTGTGGGTACTCAAAAGAACCGTCTAAATGAGACGGTTCTTTTGAGTACCCAAAACAAATGTTATGGTATTTTCACATGGGCTGGTCTATTATGACATGTCCATTGATTGTTACCTCTAGGTGCATTGTCTTCCCAAGGAACTTTCCTGAAATCATCAGCAAACGGAAGGAACATCACATGAAACCCTGGAGGCGTCAACTGTACTTTATGATCATCTAATTCTTCCTCTTGTGGCACCAGGACCACAAATCTTGGCGGACTATTTTTACCTGGGATATATTTACAGACGGGTACCACATCTCGTTCCTTGCATCTCTTCAGCAGAGCTGTGAATATGGTTGTGCTGCCTAATATATTCTGTAATATAATTTAACACACAATGTCAGAAGAATATACAAAGCTTTAAGTTCAAAATTTCAAAAATCCTGAACTGTTGAAACTCAAATCTTAAGACCCATTCTCTGTAACCACTAAAATATTTTGGCCATGCATATTCAAGGATTTGGATAAAAAAAGTTACATTCAAGTAATGATACATCAACTTTAATAATAAATCTTGTTTAGTTCTTCAAAATTGTGCAACCGTTTCCATGGTAACAGACTGAGAAGTTCCGAATGTTGGCACTTTCATGAAAATGGCTACTTTTTTTACTCATTCAATTGTTTGTTTGGTTTGGTTCTTTACGTCCAAGTCAACAGCTATGGTCATGTCAGTACTGTCAGTTACTTAACCACACTTTTTTCCTCTGCAAGCTTGACTAAGCAGTTAACCATAATTTCGCTTGTAACTGACAACAACCCTTCTTGAATCAGCGGAAGGGAAAAGAATGACTGTAGAAATTATTTCATGATCAATCTCCGCGAAAGTATGGGACCGGGCCGTGATCGAACTCTAGACCCCTGGATCTGCAGTAAGACATGTATCTACAGTCAGACACCTTACCGACTGCGCTATGCAGTCCGGTTACTACTCATTCAATGATTCAAGCTGAAAGTGATCAGTATTTTAGTGTCTATGCTTAAATATTTGCTTTATGCCTATATTACTAATAATTCAATATCAAATGATCAACTGTCTTCAGATAAATTGATAATAATTGAGAGAAGCCAATGAGCACCATAACATATTTTCATAGAAAAAAAACAAAACAAGATAATGAAATAGAAATGAGAAAAACAATGAAACAGTCATTTGTAATTGAAAGTTTCCTTTCTAGTGGCAATTTTTTCTGTCTGCTGATAACCTTTGCAAACAGTTTGGACCCAGATCAGGAATGACATAATGACGATCCTGATCTGGATCCATACCATTTGACACTCTGATAGTGTTCCAGAATGAATATTTTGAAAAGAAAAATTTTGAGAAAAGTCAGCAGACAATAAAAAAAAATCATGAAAAATTACAGAGCATACAAAAAGTAAACTATTGTTGTAAGTGTGCATCTAGCATTAAAGAAATATAATCTAAGAAACTCACTGTTTCATCAGGGTATATAAACTGTGCTGGTTTCACCTTGAAATACTTCTTAAAACAGCTCTGTGGTTTGAATCCCATCAAATACAATCCTGAAACAATTAAGGACCAGCTTACAGTAAATGTTCTAAAATTTCCAACACTACATTGCCTGCCAAAAAGGCCAAGACAAACAGTACAGACCTAGATCAGACTGAATCAGGGTCTTTCCTGTTTGCTGTTCTGACAAGTATTATGTGACTTCCAGCCCTGATAACCATCATCTTCTTTGAGAACAGAAAGTGAAAAGTGTTTGAAATTTTAAAAATCATTTACCGTATGAAGTGTCAGTACAGGCTAAAGGTGGATTCTCATCATTGGACAATTTTATAAAGAAAGTATGGGAGTTGTCATTTTTCTATAATTTTAAAATGCAAAACTTTAGGAGCATACAAATTTAACTAAAATCTATATGAGCAGCGACAAGAGATTTCCAACAATGTGGCATTTTGACATGGGTAGACTCAGGTGGGCCTGTGCAGCCAAATTTAAGCTTAGAAACTCCAAATGATGTTCCGTCTGTAGCTTAACACTCATAGAATATTTAAGTGACTAGGAAAGGTTCTGATCAGACTGCGTGTATGCGCAGGCTTGTCTGTGCCTTTGATGGTCGCACATACCACATTGATGGAAATCTCATGGTGCCGCTCATATTAAAAAATCTGATTTATGCTTTATAATTCAACATTCAGTCAGAACAATTGCTGCTTCCAATTACCCATAGAATGTAAATCATTTGTGTCATATACAACCACCAACAGAGTGGTAATTTATCTAACGAACTGAAATTCATGTCTGCTATTTTTTTTTACCCAAATGCTAGTGATTGCCATCTTTCCCCTCCATATTTTTTTTTCTGGAATAGCTTTGAACAGACAAGCTTGGTAATGAAAGTTGCAAACCATTAAGATAAGTTTTCTCTGACACAGTTCATAATTGAGCCGCGACATAAGATTTCCAACGTGATATGTGCCACCAGCAAATACTCAGATCAGCCTGCGCATACATGCAGTCTGATCAGAGCCTTTGCTAGTAACTTGCTTATTCTACGAGTGTTAAACTACTGACTGAACATCATTTTGAGTTTCTAAGCTTAAAAGGAGGCAGCACAGGCTCGTCTGAGTCTACACTTGTCAAAATGCCACATTGTTGGAAATCACGTCACGTCTCATTTAATCTCTAGTTGCCTACCAGAAGGGTCAAAATGCTTCATTTCCACCACTTCATCATTTTCAAAACAGATTCTTTTACCACCATAAGTCTGAGCTTTTTTTAAGTCCTGAGGCATCAACACTTCTCCTGTATCCTATTAATAAACATTAAAGCAATAAAGGGAAAAGAATTAGGAAGTACAGTAAAACCTGCCTTAAGCGGCCGCTCAAAGAAGACAAAACAAAGGTCTTAAAGACAAATGGTAGCTAAATGAAGGTGAAAAGTATTGCAGAATGCTCTCTTGGAGCATTCTGCAATACTTTTGACCTGTATTAAGCGATAATTGGTCTTGAAACCCAATTTTGGTCTTCTTTTGGAATGGCCTCTTAAGACAGGTTTTACTGTATTTCAAACAGTCATTCCATGCCCTTCTATGTTTTATCATATGGTGTTGCCTTTAGGAATGAAATAACATTATGTATTAAAACCTATAAACTGTAGTGTATCAATTATGCAATTTGGGGGCATAAAAACAGTGGTCCCAATTTTTTTTCCAGATGGATATTCAAATATTTTTGTCATGCAGAGGGGCATCTTAATGCTACTATAAATGTTTTAATTAACCCTTTGTATATTGGAAACTCCTATACAGATACATTGACAAACAGTCGGGAGCCAGATGAAATGCTGCAGAATGTTGTTAGCTTATTGGGAATGATGAGTGGTTTACCTGTCAGATTAACTTTTGACAAATTTCATATAATGTATCTGGAGTTATAGCCCTTGTTTAAGCAAAGGCAGCAACTCAAAAGACAAGCATATGGTTGGCAGTGCAGTGTTTCACAAAGTATTAGTCAGAACCTAGTCTACATTTCATCAGGGTCTGCACTATTTGCTAAGATAAAACAATCTTCAGCTACTGAAGTTCACCTTAATTTGGAAATGCACCGTGACATGTGATTTCCAACAATGTGGCATTTTGACATGTGTAGACTCAGATAAGCCTGTGCAGCCTCCTTTGAAGCTTAGAAACTCCAAATAGTGTTCAGTCAGTAGCTTAACACTCATAGAATATTCAAGCGACTAGCAAAGGCTCTGATCAGACTGCGCATATGGGCAGGCTGATCTGAGGCTTTGCTGGTCGCACATATCACATTGTAAGAAATTTAGTGCTGCAGCTCGGCTCAAATTATATTCTATGACCCCTTAATAATAATTTTGTTTGTTTGATTTGATTCTTTACGTCCCATCAACAATCTTTCAGTTAAACAGGGACAGGTCTTCCTAGATTGAACCAGTACTAAGCTAGGATAAATGTGTCTTGTTCAAGGACCACAACACAGTGACGCCGGTGAGGCTTGAACCCGCAGCCCCTCGGTCTCGAGTCATTAGAAAACAAAGCGTAAACAGATCCAGCTTAGGAGATGATTAGTATTTAAGCACTAATTGCTTGTTTTCACATCCTGTTGATCTTTTCTCTGTATATAATGCTATTGTATAATTGTAATTGGATTGAAGTCAATAAAATATTTTACACTAAATGCAAAGATAACAATTTGTGTCTGTATGTTAACTCTTAACTCTTTGCTTACTTGGTAATTCTGCATGCAATTTTGTCGTCTGCTGATTTTTTCAAAGTCAACTTTTTCTGAAAAATGTTTCCGTAAATGTCAAACAGCTTGGAACCAGATCAGGCCCGACATTTTGTCTGGCCTAATCTGGGTACAAACTGTTTGCAAAGGTTATCAGCAGACGACAAAAGTCTCCGCTAGCAAGGAAAGAGTTAATACCTTGAGATATGTTTTGGTGTGGCTCTTGAGTTCTTCATTTGTTCTTTTATCAAGCTTCACAGCGTAAGGTTTCGTACACGGTCTTACCAAGTTATATCTGTAAGGATTAAACAAACAGCATAAAGGCCTTCAAATAAGAGTGAAAATTATTTTTCTTATTTCCCAGCCAAACTAACCATCTCAATGAGAGCACCAAAAGCATATGTTTAAAGCAATGGTTAAGAAAAAAAAATACAATTTTGTGCTCAAAATTGTTGCTGAATTTTGTGCTCAAAATTGTTGCTTAAATGTAACATTGCATTTTTCTTACTTTCGATTTGAACATTTTTTTTAACAGACACTTCCCTAGGGCTAATACCCCTCAAAATCAGAACTTCAAGCACTGTGGTCTGTATCAAATAGATGTCCCCATCTGAACAATTTTAGTTATAAAGGAGCCATAACTGGGTGACTGGGTATTATGTTATACGCTCCCTTAAAAAAATTGCTTTGAGTGTCCATCCCTCTGTGTCAGTCCATTCATCCGTCTCTCATCCCTACCTTCACTGTGGTCATACCACTACGGCAATTTGGGTCTCGTCACTTATTTCGGTGTTAAGGTAATTTTCTCATCATGTTCAATTACTTCATTTAATCACAGATAAACGCCCCAAAATGCTTGGGTTCCGATTGATTTTTGTTCATCAAATTCACATAGTATCTTTATTGCTTTTAAATTATATGAAAACTTTAACTTTAGAAGTCTAGGCATGAAATAACTTATTACGGTTTCGTCATCGTGGATAATAAATCGATGACTAAACCGTAAAATTATGACTAAACCGTAACTGACAATTTTTTAATATAACTGTAAAAAACATGCTTACAATCTGATTTTATCTCCGTTTTGGCAAGAAAACACAGAGGTTGTTAACTAGATGATGCAATCTTGAAGCAAGCATTTTCGAAAGGTCTCATTTTTTGTCAGCCTTTATTTTAAGGTAATTTTACTATAACACCGGAGTGGGTGACGAGACCCAAATTGCCGTAGTGGTATGACTACAGTGACCTTTCTGAAAACACAGATGGACATACAGCTTTAGATATTAAATCCTCCCTACTGACTTGTGATATGGACATAACATTCTGCACAACTGATCCACAGGAATTACGCTGTTAACCCTTTGTATTTGGGAAACCCCTAAACGAGTACTAAACAAGTACTTTTGCAAACAGTGAAGACACTGTTTGAAAAGGTAAAAAATGTATTCAGACAAAAGAATACAATATTTTTTTGAAAATTATAACCTGACACCCCTAGATATGTACAATGGACTATCCCAAAATTATTCTATCAAACCAGAAGGAAGAATACATTAGTATACAAAGGTTTAAGTGTCAAATATGAGTAATCTTGTTTTCATTGCACTCACTCTTTGTATGGTTAGTTTAGTACCAAAATCTCAGAGATAATATTATGTTGCTGTGTTTCTGTTAAAAGTCTCACCAACAGCTAAGGTCATATGGAAATGGGGTCACAGCTTGTAGTCTCATCTGATTGACTTGTGAATCTGGGATTGAACCTACAACCTCTGAGCGGTTTATCCACTACAATATGGCTGCTCCTTTTTTAAAGGGATATAAGGTCTCTATCAACATACTAAGGCAGAACAAAAAGGGCTTGGTATTTAACATAAATGTATATGCCTTTTTCAGGCATTGTAGTTCCATGTAGTTAAATTCATACTTACACGCCTATCCCCATCTGTAAACCACCTCCAAGTGATAATGAAATATGCCGGAGAGCTCTCTTTTTATGGTCCTTGGAACGTACCCTGTAAAGTATTAAAGCTGCAATATCTGTAACTTTTGATATTTTCATTTTAAACTTAATGTTTCTTTTTTTCAAGAACACATTTAAAATACTAAAATTCAGGTATACATTTTACCTTTTTCGTAATAATTAACAAATTATTAGTGCCAAAACAACAGCATTTATGTTAAAAATTAACTGTCTAGAATTATTGGAGGGACGCAAATAATTACAAACAAGAGAAAATACACCTGTTTTTATAAGATAATTCACTTTTCCATGCAGTTTTCAGCTGTAGAAATTAGATTTATTGTGACAACATAACTTTATTCTACTTTTACAAAAGATTTAAAAAGAAAATTTTTTTTTTCGAAAAATGTTCATAGTTACAGAGTATGCAGCTTTAAAATCAAACTAATTCTTTGCTGGCTAGTGTCATGCCATGTGTCATGATAACTTGTGCAAAGTATAGATCCACATTAGGCCCGACAAAATGTAAGGCCTGATCTGGGTCCAAACTGTATGACACTGATGGTATTCCTGAAAGAAATTTTTGAAAAAGTTAATTTCAGTAGACAACAAAAAAATCAGTAGACAACAAAAAAATCTTCAAATATTACACAGTATGCAAAGAGTTTAAAAGCAACGCTCCAGGCCAATCCAATTATTTTATGCTGTTTTTATAAGGTCACCATCCCGTGATCACTTCTGCCAATTGTTTTTAAATTCTGGTCAGCTGTCTCAGATCTGTTTCCTTAGCTGCAATACCCCGTTCTCTGGCAGCCATATTTTTGACAAATCAAATTGTACTTAGCTTATTTTGTATAGGTTCACCATGTGAACATTACTGCCAAACTGTTTCAATTCTAACCACATGTTTTAGAGCAGAAAATTAAAAAAACTTCAAATAGTAGTATTTAAGATGAAACCTGACACATTCCCTGGTGGCCATCTTTTATGACATTTTTGCAGAGGGTCGCCAACGGAACATTTCTGTGTGGTTTGGTTAAAATTGATCATGTGGTATAAAGGAAGTCTTCATTTATAGCAAATAGTTGACAATGACACATGCCAGACATTGGACATAATTTGATCCCAATAGCTCATTTAGAGAACTTCATGCTCAGGTGCCTTAAAAGTTTATTCTAAAAAATTCTGCAGATACCCAAAAATGCATGCAAAAGGACAAACACGTAAAGGTTTTAAGGCTAGGATAAGAAATAACTGGAACGCAGATGTGTCACCTGGTCAAAAGTTCCTCGAGTTTTTCTGCTGGGTCAGCCAATTCTGTCACTTCGTCGTCATCAAAGAATAACAGGTCCTGTAACATAGATCAACTTTTACCATAAATTTTTATCAGTCTTCAAATTGATATCAGTAGCAGTCAAATGTTTATTCCTTGCATCATCAATTCAATGGTGGTGTACAACGGAGAGATAAGCTGATGAAAGTTTTGCACTGCATACTAAGTGTTTTGTTTACCTTTTTGTACAAATTTGATTTTTTGGCGTATCAACCCTGTTTCTATTGCGTAAATATGCAGAAACGCTCCTTATCTGAGGTTATGGACATGCAAGAAAAGGTATAACAGTAAACCCTGTGTAAAACTGCCACTCTCAAAAAGACCGAAAATTGGTTTTTAAGACCAATTATCACGTTAGAGAACCACTGTACCAGAACAGCGCAGTCATCACGTCTTGGTTGCAGTCGACCAGTGCACAGAATAGTCTACCTAGCTGTTGAAAAGGGTAATACTTTGGTCAATATTTTACTTCCTGAAAATATTCATCGCTAATTATTGTCACTTATAAATCTAGCTGTGTATCTGCTTAACACGATTTAAATGGGTTGAGTGATAGTCGATACAGCACCAGAGTTATGCCAAAAAAGCGATTTTTTTGCTGAAATAGAGGATGAAAGGAATTTGTATTTATGTTCTGGAATTTATGCACTTGTCAACTGCAACCAACACACAACGACTGCGCTGTTCGAGTACAGGGTTCTCTAGCGTGATTGTTGCTTAATGCAGGTAAAAAAAAATGCAGAATGCTCCAATACTTTCGACCATTAAGCTACCATTTTGTCACTAAGATCCTTGTTTTGTCTATTTTTGAGTGGCCTTTTTACACAGGCTTTACTGTACTGTATTAACTGTAAATATTTTGATGCCTTAACACGACACCTTCCAACTGTTTGCAAAGATAAAATCAAGCGACTGAAACCATCTTAAATTAGAAATTCTAACCTGTGACCCCAAAATATGTACAAAAAACACCGAATGTTTATTGCATCAAACCAGATGGAAGAAGCCATCAGTATACAAAGGGTTCAGCAGGTAAATCCACTTTAAGGATTTGGGTTGTTGATGGTTAAACATGTCTTCAGTTGAGAATAGAGCAATTCCCCTTATTTTCAAACTATTTTACCTTGTAGAATTTGTTGACATCAAATGTTTCTCCTGGTAACTGTAAATGCATGAGTTCCAGATCAATCCCCGTCTCATTGAGATCACTGGCCTTTGTTTTGGCTTGTTTCTGGAAAATAATCAATATACATGTAGAACAGTCCCTTTAAAATGTTAAACAATAAACAATTACATTGTTGGATCAAAAAGAGTTCTGTGTTGGTCTTTGTTTTGGCATGCATTACTTTGTGTCCTTCTAGTTTTCCAATCATCTTGAAAAGGAAGAGAGAGCTGGTTGCTTTGCTTTTTTTGTCTTTTGGGTGTCTTGTCACTGTAAATGTTCTGTGGCTTTTCCTCACGGCAACATGGGTTGGTCTGCAATTTGTGATTGTGGTATGTCCTGTTCATACTAACTTTTTCATACAGATTCAGTTGAACCCCACAACACCTATCTTGAACTGAGACTCAAAAAAACTTTTCGATGAAGAATTTCAGTAAAAGATATGAACTTTGTTCTGATCTAATTGGCTATTTTGAACTACTGGATTAGCTGTAATGACTGCAAATTGTTAGACCAAATAAAAAAAATACCATGTGTGTAGGGTAACCCGACCCTACCAAAATTTACTGTGGAAACCTAGAATTTTTTCAGGTTTTCTGGAAAAAATCAAATTTTATGCATTTTGAAAGGCGAAATATGTGTGCCTACCCTACCTAAAATGTTCAGACCTGTTAACCGAAACACACTTATTTTTTTGCTTGGCCTTACCTCAGATCTGACATGACTGCTAGTGTATTATCAAATTTATATATTAAAGAAGTTAGGTATTTAAATAACCGGGCTTCCCCAACAAATTCAACTAGAACTAGCATTGTTTTTTGTAAAACAGATGTCCCCCGCCATATTATATCTTGGTTTAAATTTGACCTATTCAGCTCTGTTGTGACCTTGAACATTAAGGCAAGGTCACCATCACCTTATCAAAGTCTTCATCATGCCCCAATGATATATCGAGGCAAATTTGGTTCTAATATGCCCACCAATTTGTGAGATATCTTGCATACAAGAAAATGTCACGCTGAAGGGATCCTCTCCAAAATAATATACGTGCAAAAAGCGAGCATGTATAACTCCCAACTGGTGCTAGCACTTTTTTCTAAAATGTATCTTTGGCTCTGGAGATGGCACTGTGATATGATATATCACAACATTACAGAAAATATGCAATCACACTTACCTGAAGTTGAGCACTTCCGGCATGCGGATTATCATTGTTGGTGAACAACATGATTCTCTTATAGTTGATCTTCTGGGGACTGTAAATACAATAGAAAATCCAATGTAGGAGATGAAATCAAATGTTTAAGATAACCAGACTGTTTCACAAACCAGATGACAGCAAGGTCATGAAGTGATCACCTGACACTCATTGAAAAGATCTCCTTGATAAAAGTTTAACTAGGTAAAGTTCAACCTAGGATCATCATTTGAACAAACTTTGCAGGGCCGGCCCACATCCCCAATGACAAGGCCATTTATTGGTCCTTTGGTTCCAAAAAGAGATTTTCGAGTTTTTACCCAACATATGCATGACAGCTCTTTTATTTTTGTTCATGTGACCTGAATCATATAGTCATAACTAAGCTCTTTTTTATTCCTGTAATATTAGTGTATATTATACAAAATTTCACTGACCTGTGAGGCCCACTAGATTTTCATATAAGTTTTCATTTGGGACTTGTATTTCCCATTTTTGTGTGTCCCAAGATTCGATCAAATATTAGATTTCTAATTAGAGATACGGCTTTAGACTAAAGATTTAACATCAAATACTTACTGACCACGGTTAGAGTGAGTCCCTCGCTCATAGTAATAAACTATAATCACTGCTTAACGGGCCCTAAGATAAGAGTGTGTAATTATTTTTTATATTATTTTTGTTTATTTCTCAACCAAAACAACTTCCCTCCTGATCATGTTTTGACATAACTCTGCAAGCCATGTGATGCTCCAGATAAGAGTGAGCAATTGAAAACTATTTTCTTATTTCTCAACCAAAACATAGGTTGTGGGTACTCAAAAAGAACCGTCTCAATGAGATGGTCCTTTTGAGCACCCAAAACATATGTCAAAACTTATGGGCAAGAAAATATTCACAATTATACGCTCAAAATTTTTGTTAAACTAGACCAATTGGTTAAAACTACCTATTTGCAAACATATTCTGACAGGTCCATAAAGCCTCATTGAGTGAGAAACCAGGACTGTGACCATAGTCTTTGCCAAATGTCTTGTAATTCTCTGAAATAAAGAATAAGATGTGATATAAGCAGAAAGAAATTCTGAGAAAAAAAAACACCATTCAAACAGAGCTGATATTGTCGTGATCTTGGAAATGGATGGTCGCTAAGACCTACTCTTTTTAAACATATCTACATGTTAATATTTGGACAGTTAGGCCTGATAACAGCACAAGCCCATGTCAGCCTGATCCTGAAGGAGCAATCTGATCAGGGTTTACACTGTCATTTCAACATTTTACATATTTCATCGGGTATTCAAGATTTTTTTTCAAATTTTCAAACAAAAATGGCAAGAAGTTAAGGTGTTGTTATATTACTTGTATCCATTCATTTCATTCATGCAAACCTGCTGAATCGGCCGCCATTGATTCAGATGATATCCCACAGGCAAGAAAAACCCAGCTCTCTACTGAAATAATTATAGTAGCAATGTAATCTTGTAAACTGGATCAAGATTCCCAAACCGTTTGCGCTCTTAATGCATCAATGCAAACTTGGCTAAAATCAGTCCACTCTATGGGGACAATAAAGTGAAACACATTCTTTGCCTATATAGTATTATTGCGACCTTGAAACTGGATGAAGGTGGCAAAAACTTGCTTTTCACACAACCCTAATTGGGAAACTGCTGATTGTACTGAAAATATTGGGAAAATATTTTTTATCTCTTTCCATCTTCAATACTTAAGAACATTTACAACGAAATCTGCAATGAGTTTCTGCAGCATCTCACCTGAGGCTAGTTAAAAGAGGCAAGCGCTCTCGAGCACTCATTGTACTGATGCCAGGCTTTACACTTGTTACGTGCCAGGCGTAACTAGAAACAAATTCAAGAAACCAAAATTTGCTAATTGGAAAGTCAGCAAAAAGCACTTTTAAAATTTAACAAAATTTATTAAAAACAAAATTATCATTTACAATAAGCAATGGAAAATAGTTTTACAATCAAAGAAAGTCTAATTTACAATACCTGGTATGTCCAAACTGTCCCTCAGAATATTTATCACCACAAGTCTTTCTGCAGTTTCTGATCCCCAGATTTTGAAATTAAATCCAAATGAACATGAAGTCTGAATCCAAAACTGAATAATCCAAAGTAATCCAGAATGAAAAAGTTAAACAGTAAGTATTCCAATATATAATTCCAGCACAAAAGGTTTAGACTTTTAAAAGGTGAAATTATTTCAAAGATGCCCTTATGAAAAATTTACTCTTATATATACCCTTTAAGAAAGTTCTAGAACGGTCAAGAAAGACTATTATATCATATGCTATGTTTATTTATTCTGGAAAATTCCACAAACTTCTACTGAATTCCAGAACCTACTCAAAGTTTCTATTTGCATGGAAAAGAAAATTCTAGTAAGTTCTGGTCTTTTCTCCAAGGTTCAAGAACCATCTAGATGATTAGTCATCCTTCTAGAAAAATCTTATTACCAAATAAATACCTTGTTTACAAAACTTATTTACCATCAATTTCTCCAATATCTGGGTCAATCAGAAACTAAGTAAACAAATATGAAATAGATAAACACCATACATGTTACACTCTCCCTCCTCAAAGAAAAGAAAGTTTTATGAAGTAAAGCTTTCTTTTGCAATAATGAACAATTATATAACAAACAATAATGTTAAATCACATCAGATCAATAAAGAGCAATAGCACAAACTCACATCAACAGTATAGTGGCAACTAAGCCCTAGAGAGCGCATCTGGGATGATATTATCTTTTCCCTTAATATGTCTGATATCAAGATTGTGCTCTTGCAACAGGAGACTCCATCTGAGTAAACGCTGGTTCTTGTTTTTCATTTTATGAATGAAAGTCAGTGGATTGTGATCAGTGAAAATGACAATAGGTGCAACTGAAGAGGCTAGGTAAACTTCAAAGTGCTGAAGAGCAAGGATGAGAGATAAGCATTCTTTCTCTATGGTAGAGTAATTTCTTTGATGTTTGTTAAACTTTTTAGAATAGTAACAAACAGGATGATCAACACCATTGTCATCTTCCTGTAACAATACACTGCCTGCACCAACATCACTGGCATCTACGGCCAACTTAAATTCTTTATCAAAGCTTGGTGCTAAGAGAACTGGAACACTTTTAAGTATGGCTTTAAGCTTTTCAAAAGACTTCTGACAATTATCAGTCCAAATAAACTTGACCCTTTTGCCAAGTAAGTTTGTCAAAGGCTCTGCTATGACAGAGAAGTTATTACAGAATTTCCTGTAATATCCAGCCATACCAAGAAAGCGCATCAGTTGTCTTTTGCCAGAAGGTATGGGAAAATCTGCAATAGCCTCAACTTTAGCTTCTACAGGTTTTACCTGACCTTGTCCCACTGTATGACCTAAAAATGTCAAATTTGCATGGCAAAATTCACTCTTTGTTAAGTTAACTGTAAGTGTAGCTTCACTAAGTCTGTCGAAGAAATTTCTAATAGTTTGTAAGTGCTGTTCCCATTCTTCGCTAAAGATGATAGCATCGTCGATATAGGCTTTACAGCCAACCAAATTAAATATCAAGCTGTTAACCAAGCGTTGAAATGTTGCTGGAGAGTTCTTCATTCCAAACGGCATAACTTTATACTGATACAATCCGTCTGGAGTAACAAATGCTGAGATCTCCTTTGCTCTGTTTGTCAGAGGTTTTTGCCAAAATCCTTTAAGCAGATCAAATTTTGTAACGTATTTGGCTTGTCCAATGTTATCTATGCAGTCATCGATTCGAGGAATTGGAAATGTGTCTGTTTTGGTGACAGAATTTACTTTACGGTAGTCTGTACACATGCGAAATGTCCCATCAGGTTTTGGTACAAGAATACAAGGAGAACTCCATTCACTTTGACTAGGCTCTATAAAGTCATTATCCAGCAAATATTGAACTTCTTCTCTTAGAATTTGTTGTTTTACAGGGTTCATTCTGTATGGATGTTGTTTCACAGGTTTTGAACCATCAATAAGTTCAACATCATGATAAATTTTGTCAGTTTTGGATGGAATGTCCAGAAATAAGTGTTCATATTCAAGAATTAACTGCTTCAGTTCAAGTCTCTTGTCTGAACTAAGATGAGACAATTTCTGGTCAAGATCCTTTAGGATATCAGAGTTCTTGAGTTTTGACGACGCGGGATCAGATTTCACAAAGTTCATATCTTCAGAGTCCATTTGATTTTTTTCAAGAGGGACAGTTTTAACTAAATTCACTGATGAAATAACAGAACTATCCCTATCAATGTACTTTTTAAGCATGTTGATATGACATAACTGTTTTTGTTTGCGCCTCCCAGGAGTGTTGACAGTGTAATTAACCTCACTTAACTTTTTGTCAACAGTATAAGGACCATAATATCTAGCTTGCAATGGCTTACCAGGAATGGGCAAAAGAGCAAGTACCTTGTCTCGAGGTTCAAAATTTCTATCCTGAGCATTTTCATCATAACGCAATTTCATTTTGCTCTGAGCTGATTTGAGATTGGACCGAGCAGCTTCACAGGCTTTTGATAGTCTGTTTTTGAAATCAGACACATACTGAAGTAAGTTCAAAGAACTATCATCATCTGAGAGAAATTTTTCTTTCAGAAGTTTCAAGGGTCCGCGCACAGTATGCCCAAATACCAGTTCAAATGGACTGAACCCAAGAGACTCTTGTACAGATTCCCTTACAGCAAATAATAGCAAATGTATGCCTTCATCCCAATCTTTTTCTGTGTCAAAGCAGTAAGATCTGATCATGTTTTTCAAAGTTTGATGAAATCTTTCTAAGGCACCCTGGCTTTCAGGATGATAAGCTGATGACTTGTATTGTTTGATGCCAAGTTCATGCATGACTTGTTGAAAAATTCCAGACATAAAATTTGAACCTTGATCAGATTGTACAGACCTTGGAAGTCCCACAAAGGTGAAAAACTTCACAAGCGCCTTAACAATTGTCTTAGTCTTAATATTTCTGAGTGGAATGGCTTCAGGGAAGCGTGTTGAAGCACACATAATAGTCAAAAGATACTGACTACCTGATTTTGTTTTGGGTAGGGGACCTACACAGTCAATAATGATTCTGCTAAAAGGTTCATCAAAGGCAGGAATGGGCTGTAAAGAAGCTTTTGGAATGGTCTGATTGGGTTTTCCTACCATTTGACATGTGTGACAGGATTTGCAGTGCTGAGAAACATCAGATTTTAATCCTGGCCAAAAGAAATGATTAAGAATCTTGTGATAGGTCTTATTTACACCTAGATGGCCTGACATGGGAGTTTCATGGGCCAAATTCAAAATTTCAGGACGATATGCCCTAGGGACCACAATCTGGTGGTTAACAGTCCACTCATCATCTGCTGAGACATCAGGAGGACGCCATTTTCTCATCAAAATGTCATTTTGCACATAATAACAAACAGGGACTTGTGACATTTCATTTTCATCTAAAACTCTTTCAAATAAAGGTGCTATCTCAGGATCACTATGTTGTTCCTTACAAAGCTGTGACCTTGACAGCTGGTCATTCGAAATTGAAGGTGAAAGGTCAAGGTTTGACCTTGAAGTGTCAAAGTCAGTCTGAATGTCAGACTGGCTGGGAGAAAGAGAATTTGAAATATCATCATTAAAGGACTGGCCTATCAAAGTGTCAGCTAAATTAATATCCTGCATCCCATTATTCTGATTGGCTTTTGTCGCCATTGCACTAGTGACGGCACAAGAAGGGTAAAGGTCAGGAATTTCCTGCTCAATAGGATCAGGCGGTTGATCAACACACGGCGTGCTGGTCAAAAGTGGGTCTACCACAACCTTATCTCCAGCCAAATCATTGCCTAAAAGCAAATGAACACCTTTAAAAGGTAAAGAAGGTCTAATACCTACAGCCACAAGACCAGTAACTAAGTCTGAGGACAAATAAATGTTATGGAGCGGTACATTAATAAATCCACACTCTACACCCTGGATAAGGACACTTGTCCCAGAAGAAGTCTTCTCAGAAAAAGGCAGGGTATCTGCCAAGATAAGGGATTGAGAAGCACCAGTATCTCGTAAGATTTTAATAGGGGTAGACTGGGCAAAGTCACTATTTAGTGACACGGAACCATCTGATAAGAATGGTTCATAAATCTCCATAACGGCATCAGTCTCAGATGTTTTGGCCAAAATAGGATTCTCATCCTGAACAGAAGACTGTGGTTTTAACCTTAAAGAGGTGAGACCTGTGGGTTTAGGACTCTCCTGTCTTTCTTTTTCTCTCTTTCTTTTCAATGCAATACATTCAGATATGATATGACCAGATTGTTTACAATAATTGCATATTGGCTGGGATAAAGGACTTTGACCTTTGTTTTCACCAGAAAATCTAGGTTTGGGAGTAAATGAATGACTGGAATTATCAGATGGATTACTGGGGTTGGATTTTGGACCTGACTGAGGGGAATATGGTTTTGACTGAGGGGAAAATGGTCTTGATTGAGGTGTAAATTTTAATTGAGGGTTGAATAGTTTCCTAGGAAATGGCTTGTTAACAAAAGAAGTTTTATGAGTCAAAGAATAATCATCAGCTAGTCTAGCTGCTACATCCAAATTTTCAACTTCTTTTTCATTTAAGAAAGCCCTGACGTCAGAATTTATACACCATTTGAATTCTTCAACAAGCATGAGCTGTCTTAGTTTTTCATGATCAGAACCTACTTTCTTTGAAGAGCACCACCTATCAAATAATTGTTCTTTTGTTCTAGCAAATTCTACATGAGTCTGGTTAGGTTCTTTCCTACAATCTCTAAATTTCTGCCTGTAAGCTTCAGGGACCAACTCATAAGCCTTAAGAATAAGTTCTTTTACTTTGTCATAATCTGAGCTTTGTTCTAGTGAAAGCTGAGTGTAAATTTCTCGAGCTTTGCCTATTACAACGCTCTGCAAAAGTAAGTTCCAGTGCTCTCTTGGCCATTTCAGGTTTTCTGCCACCTTCTCAAAATGTAAAAAATATTTGTCATTTTCTTTTTCTTGAAATGGAGGAACGAGTCGGATGTGTTTTGTCACATCAAAAGATTTGCCAGAGTCTAAAGGCAAAGGTTTTGATTTAGATTTTCCTTCTAACTCAAGTTCTTTCATTTTTAACTCAAACTGTAATTTTTCTTTTTCAATTTCAATGCGTTCTTCAGCTTCAAGCTTTAATTTCTCATGTTCTAATCTTTCTCTTTCTATTTCTCTTTGTTTTTCCCTCTCTCGTTCTTCCATTTCAATTTTTTGTCTCAACAACCTATCTTCTCTTTCTAATGTTTCCAGCCTAATTCTGTCCTCTCGCTCTTCTTTCTCGCGCCTCAATCTCTCTTCATGTTCTAACCTAATTTTTTCTATCTCAACTTGTCTTTTAATCTCTAATTCTCTCAGCTGCAAATCAGTCTGGGTAACCAGAATCTGAGATGTTGCTGAGGAATCAAATATTTCTTCGTCCACAAAGAACTGAATGATAATATTCTTAATTTCATGTTTTAACATGGTCTTTTTGATATTGGGTAGGCCATAATGGTCAGCAATGTCCAAAAGATCAGACTTTTTTGCCAAGTCTAACAGCTCCTGAGAAGGTGACGCAGTAAAATCACTAAGTTTGAATGACATATTTGCTTTCTGCTGGCTTCAGCTAGAAAAACAGCAAATAGTAAAATTTCTTAAAAATTTCAAACTAATTTGGTGCAAAAATAATTTCAATCCCGGACGAGCCCCCAATTTCTGTTACGTGCCAGGCGTAACTAGAAACAAATTCAGGAAACCAAAATTTGCTAATTGGAAAGTCAGCAAAAAGCACTTTTAAAATTTAACAAAATTTATTAAAAACAAAATTATCATTTACAATAAGCAATGGAAAATAGTTTTACAATCAAAGAAAGTCTAATTTACAATACCTGGTATGTCCAAACTGTCCCTCAGAATATTTATCACCACAAGTCTTTCTGCAGTTTCTGATCCCCAGATTTTGAAGTTAAATCCAAATGAACATGAAGTCTGAATCCAAAACTGAATAATCCAAAGTAATCCAGAATGAAAAAGTTAAACAGTAAGTATTCCAATATATAATTCCAGCACAAAAGGTTTAGACTTTTAAAAGGTGAAATTATTTCAAAGATGCCCTTATGAAAAATTTACTCTTATATATACCCTTTAAGAAAGTTCTAGAACGGTCAAGAAAGACTATTATATCATATGCTATGTTTATTTATTCTGGAAAATTCCACAAACTTCTACTGAATTCCAGAACCTACTCAAAGTTTCTATTTGCATGGAAAAGAAAATTCTAGTAAGTTCTGGTCTTTTCTCCAAGGTTCAAGAACCATCTAGATGATTAGTCATCCTTCTAGAAAAATCTTATTACCAAATAAATACCTTGTTTACAAAACTTATTTACCATCAATTTCTCCAATATCTGGGTCAATCAGAAACTAAGTAAACAAATATGAAATAGATAAACACCATACATGTTACACACTTTACAAATAAAGATAGGTACCAAAACAATGAGCGCCCGTGAACGCTCGCATTGTTGAACTCGCCTCTGGTATAGTACTATTTGTAAATGTACTAGGTTACAGGTTTTCATAACTCTTCCTTCTGGTTTGATTTAATACATTTTGTAATGGTCCATTGTATATATTAAGAGGTAACAGGTTATATTTTCAAAAAATATTTGATTTCTTTCTCCAAAGATTGTTTTTTGTCTTAACAAACAGTGTAGACAC
The DNA here is from genome assembly GCA_964019695.1 of Loripinus fragilis. Classification (NCBI taxonomy): domain Eukaryota; kingdom Metazoa; phylum Mollusca; class Bivalvia; order Lucinida; family Lucinidae; genus Loripinus; species Loripinus fragilis. The sequence continues at coordinate 898,642 of OZ026519.1, forward strand.
CGATGAAATGTCACATTATGTGGTATTTCATCTAGGTCTTCGCTGATTGCCAAAGTTATACAAACAGGAGTCACTAGTGCGTACCAAAAAATTTATTTTCTACTTTTCTCAACCAAAACATGTTGTGGGTACTCAAAAGAACCGTCTCAATGAGACAATTCGTTTTAGCACCCCAAACATATGTTCAAACTGATGGATTAGAAAATATTAAAAATGTTATGCTCAAAAATTGTGTTGGTCTAAACCTTGTAACATGTATGGTGTTTATCTGTTTCATATTTTGCTTACTTAAGTTTCTGATTGACCCAGATATTGGAGACATTGATGGTAAATAAGTTGTTGTAAACAAGGTATTTATTTGGTTATAAGATTTTTCTAGAAGGATGACCAATCATCTAGATGGTTCTTGAACCTTGGAGAAAAGACCAGAACTTACTAGAATTTTCTTTTCCATGCAAATAGAAACTTTGAGTAGTTTCTAGAATTCAGTAGAAGTTTGTGGAATTTTCCAGAATAAATAAATATAGCATATGATATAATAGTCTTTCTTGACCGTTCTAGAACTTTCTTAAAGGGTATATATAAGAGTAAATTTTTCATAAGGGATCTTTGAAATAATTTCACCTTTTAAAAGTCTAAACCTTTTGTGCTGGAATTCTATATTGGAATACTTACTGTTTAACTTATTCATTCTGGATTACTTTGGATTATTCAGTTTTGGATTCAGACTTCATGTTCATTTGGATTTAACTTCAAAATCTGGGGATCAGAAACTGCAGAAAGACTTGTGTTGATAAATATTCTGAGGGACAGTTTGGACATACCAGGTATTGTAAATTAGACTTTCTTTGATTGTATAACTATTTTCCATTGCTTATTGTAAATGATAATTTTTGTTTTTAATAAATTTTGTTAAATTTTAAAAGTGCTTTTTGCTGACTTTCCAAATAGCAAATTTTGGTTTCCTGAATTTGTTTCTAGTTACGCCTGGCACGTAACAGAAATTGGGGGCTCCTCCGGGATTGAAATTATTTTTGCACCAAATTAGTTTGAAATTTTAAAGAAATTTTACTGTTTGCTGTTTTACTAGCTGAAGCCAGCAGAAAGCAAATATGGCATTCAAACTTAGTGATTTTACTGCGTCACCTTCTCAGGAGCTGTTAGACTTGGCAAAAAAGTCTGATCTTTTGGATATTGCTGACCATTATGGCCTACCCAATATCAAAAAGACCATGTTAAAACATGAAATTAAGAACATTCTCATTCAGTTCTTTGTGGACGAAGAAATATTTGATTCCTCAGCCACATCTCAGATTCTGGTTACCCAGACTGATTTGCAGTTGAGGGAATTAGAAATTAAAAGGCAAGTTGAGATAGAAAAAATAAGGTTAGAACATGAAGAGAGACTGAGGCGTGAGAAAGAAGAGCGAGAGGAAAGAATAAGGGCAGAAAATGCAGAGCGTGAAGAGAGATTGAGACGTGAGAAAGAAGAGCGGGAGGACAGAATAAGGCTCGAAACATTAGAACGAGAAGATAGGTTGTTGAGACAAAAAATTGAAATGGAAGAACGAGAGAGGGAAAAACAAAGAGAAATGGAAAGAGAAAAATTAGAACAGCAAGAACGCATTGAAATTGAAAAAAGAAAAATTACAATTTGAGTTAAAAATGAAAGAACTTGAGTTAGAGGGAAAATCTAAATCAAAACCTTTGCCTTTAGACTCTGGCAAATTTTTTGATGTAACAAAACACATCAGACTCGTTCCTCCATTTCAAGAAAAAGAAGTTGACAAATATTTTTTACATTTTGAGAAGGTGGCAGAAAACCTGAAATGGCCAAGAGAGCACTGGACCTTACTTTTGCAAAGCGTTGTGATAGGCAAAGCTCGAGAAATATACACTCAGCTTTCACTAGAACAAAGCTCAGATTATGACAAAGTAAAAGAACTTATTCTTAAGGCTTATGAGTTGGTCCCTGAAGCTTACAGGCAGAAATTTAGAGATTGTAGAAAAGAACCTAACCACACTCATGTGGAATTTGCTAGAACAAAAGAACAATTATTTGATAGGTGGTGCTCTTCAAAGAAAGTAGGTTCTGATCATGAAAAATTAAGACAGCTCATGCTTGTTGAAGAATTCAAATGGTGTATAAATTCTGACGTCAGGGCTTTCTTAAATGAAAAAGAAGTTGAAAATTTGGATGTAGCTGCTAGACTTGCTGATGATTATTCTTTGACTCATAAAACTTCTTTCGTTAACAAGCCATTTCCTAGGAAACCATTCAACCCTCAATTAAAATTTACACCTCAATCAAGACCATTTATCCCTCAGTCAAAACCATATTCCCCTCAGTCAGGTCCAAAATCCAACCCCAGTAACCCATCTGATAATTCCAGTCATTCATTTACTCCCAAACCTAGATTTTCTGGTGAAAACAAAGGTCAAAGTCCTTTATCCCAGCCAATTTGCAATTATTGTAAACAATCAGGCCATATTATTTCTGAATGTATAGCTTTGAAAAGAAAGAGAGAAAAAGAAAGACAGGAGAGTCCTAAACCCACAGGTCTCACCTCTTTAAGGCTAAAACCTCAGTCTTCTGTTCAGGATGAGAATCCTATTTTGGCCAAAACATCTGAGACTGATGCCGTTATGGAGATTTATGAACCATTCTTATCAGATGGTTCCGTGTCACTAAATAGTGACTTTGCCCAGTCTACCCCTATCAAAATCTTACGAGATACTGGTGCTTCTCAATCCCTTATCTTGGCAGATACCCTGCCTTTTTCTGAGAAGACTTCTTCTGGGACAAGTGTCCTTATCCAGGGTGTAGAGTGTGGATTTATTAATGTACCGCTCCATAACGTTTATTTGTCCTCAGATTTAGTTACTGGTCTCGTGGCTGTAGGTATTAGACCTTCTTTACCTTTAAAAGGTGTTCACTTGCTTTTAGGCAATGATTTGGCTGGAGATAAGGTTGTGGTAGACCCACTTTTGACCAGCACACCTTGTGTTGATCAACTGCCTGATCCTATTGAGCAGGAAATTCCTGACCTTTACCCTTCTTGTGCCGTCACTAGGGCAATGGCAAAGCAAGCCAAACAGAATAATGGGATGCAGGATATTAATTTAGCTGACACTTTGATAGGCCAGTCCTTTTATGATGAGATTTCAAATTCTCTTTCTCCCAGCCAGTCTGACATTCAGACTGACTTTGACACTTCAAGGTCAAACCTTGACCTTTCACCTTCAATTTCAAATGACCAGCTGTCAAGGTCACAGCTTTGTAAGGAACAACACAGTGATCCTGAGATATCACCTTTATTTGATAGAGCTTTAGATGAAAATGAAATGTCACAAGTCCCTGTTTGCTATTATGTAAAAAATGACATTTTGATGAGAAAATGGCGTCCTCCTGATGTCTCAGCAGATGATGAGTGGACTGTTAACCACCAGATTGTGGTTCCTAGGGCTTATCGTCCTGAAATTTTAAATTTGGCTCATGAAACTCCCATGTCAGGCCATCTAGGTGTAAATAAGACCTACCACAAGATTCTTAATCATTTCTTTTGGCCAGGATTAAAATCTGATGTTTCTCAGCACTGCAAAACCTGCCACACTTGTCAAATGGTAGGAAAACCCAATCAGACCATTCCAAAAGCTTCTTTACAGCCCATTCCTGCCTTTGATGAACCTTTTAGCAGAATCATTATTGACTGTGTAGGTCCCTTACCCAAAACATAATCAGGTTGTCAATATCTTTTGACTATTATGTGTGCTTCAACACGCTTCCCTGAAGCCATTCCACTCAGAAATATTAAGACTAAGACAATTGTTAAGGCACTTGTGAAGTTTTTCACTTTTGTGGGACTTCCAAGGTCTGTACAATCTGATCAAGGTTCAAATTTTATGTCAGGAATTTTTCAGCAAGTCATGCATGAACTTGGAATCAAACAATACAAGTCATCGGCTTATCATCCTGAAAGTCAGGGTGCCTTAGAAAGATTTCATCAAACTTTGAAAAACATGATCAGATCTTACTGCTTTGACACAGAAAAAGATTGGGATGAAGGTATACATTTGCTATTATTTGCTGTAAGGGAATCTGTACAAGAGTCTCTTGGGTTCAGTCCATTTGAACTGGTATTTGGGCATACTGTGCTTGGACCCTTGAAACTTCTGAAAGAAAAATTTCTCTCAGATGATGACAGTTCTTTGAACTTACTTCAGTATGTTTCTGATTTCAAAAACAGACTATCAAAAGCCTGTGAAGCTGCACCGTCCAATCTCAAATCAGCCCAAAGCAAAATGAAACTACGTTATGATGAAAATACTCAGGATAGAAATTTTGAACCTGGAGACAAGGTACTTGCTCTTTTGCCCATTCCTGGTAAGCCATTGCAAGCTAGATATTATGGTCCTTACACTGTTGACAAAAAGTTAAGTGAGGTTAATTACACTGTCAACACTCCTGGGAGGCGCAAACAAAAACAGTTATGTCATATCAACATGCTTAAAAAGTACATTGATAGGGAGAGTTCTGTTATTTCATCAGTGAATCTAGTTAATACTGTCCCTCTTGAACAAAATCAAATGGACTCTGAAGATATGAACTTTGCGAAATCTGATCCGGCGTCGTCAAAACTCAAGAACTCTGATATCTTAAAGGATCTTGACCAGAAATTGTCTCATCTTAGTTCAGACAAGAGACTTGAACTGAAGCAGTTAATTCTTGAATATGAGCACTTATTTCCGGACATTCCATCCAAAACTGACAAAATTTATCATGATGTTGAACTTATTGATGGTTCAAAACCTGTGAAACAACATCCATACAGAATGAACCCTGTAAAACAACAAATTCTCAGAGAAGAAGTTCAATATTTGCTGGATAATGAATTTATAGAACCTAGTCAAAGTGAATGGAGTTCTCCTTGTATTCTTGTGCCAAAACCTGATGGGACATTTCGCATGTGTACAGACTACCGTAAAGTAAATTCTGTCACCAAAACGGACACATTTCCAATTCCTCAAATCGATGACTGCATCGATAACATTGGACAAGCCAAATATGTTACAAAATTCGATCTGCTTAAAGGATTTTGGCAAATACCTCTGACAGACAGAGCAAAGGAGATCTCAGCATTTGTTACTCCAGACGGATTGTATCAGTATAAAGTTATGCCATTTGGAATGAAGAACTCTCCAGCAACATTTCAACGCTTGGTTAACAGCTTGATATTTAATCTGGTTGGCTGTAAAGCCTATATCGACAACGCTATCATCTTCAGCGAAGAATGGGAACGACACTTACAAACTATCAGAGATTTCTTCGACAGACTTAGTGAAGCTAAACTAACAGTTAACTTAACAAAGAGTGAATTTTGCCATGCAAATTTGACATTTTTAGGTCATCTGGTGGGACAAGGTCTGGTAAAACCTGTAGAGGCTAAAGTTGAGGCTATCTCAGATTTTCCCGTACCTTCTGGCAAAAGACAACTGATGCGCTTTCTCGGTATGGCTGGATATTACAGGAAATTCTGTAATAACTTCTCTGTCATAGCAGAGCCTTTGACAAACTTACTTGGCAAAAGGGTCAAATATATTTGGACTGATAACTGTCAGAAGTCTTTTGAAAAGCTTAAAGCCATACTTAAAAGTGCTCCAGTTCTCTTAGCACCAAACTTTGACAAAGAATTTAAGTTGGCTGTAGATGCCAGTGATGTTGGTGCAGGCAGTGTATTGTTACAAGAAGATGACAATGGTGTTGATCATCCTGTTTGTTACTATTCTAAAAAGTTTAACAAACATCAGAGAAATTACTCTACCATAGAGAAAGAATGCTTATCTCTCATCCTTGCACTTCAGCACTTCGAAGTTTACCTAGCCTCTTCAGTTGCACCTATTGTCATTTTCACTGATCACAATCCACTGACTTTCATTCATAAAATGAAAAACAAGAATCAGCGTTTACTCAGATGGAGTCTCATGTTGCAAGAGCACAATCTAGATATCAGACATATTAAGGGAAAAGATAATATCATTCCAGATGCATTCTCTAGGGCTTAGATGCCTCAGCATTATTGATATGTGAGTTTGTGCTATTGCTCTTTATTAATCTGATGTGATTTAACAGTATAGTTTGTTATATAATTGTTCATTATTGCAAAAGAAAGCTTTACTTCATAAAACTTTCTTTTCTTTGAGGAGGGGAAGTGTAACATGTATGGTGTTTATCTGTTTCATATTTTGCTTACTTAAGTTTCTGATTGACCCAGATATTGGAGACATTGATGGTAAATAAGTTGTTGTAAACAAGGTATTTATTTGGTTATAAGATTTTTCTAGAAGGATGACCAATCATCTAGATGGTTCTTGAACCTTGGAGAAAAGACCAGAACTTACTAGAATTTTCTTTTCCATGCAAATAGAAACTTTGAGTAGGTTCTAGAATTCAGTAGAAGTTTGTGGAATTTTCCAGAATAAATAAATATAACATATGATATAATAGTCTTTCTTGACCGTTCTAGAACTTTCTTAAAGGGTATATATAAGAGTAAATTTTTCATAAGGGATCTTTGAAATAATTTCACCTTTTAAAAGTCTTAACCTTTTGTGCTGGAATTCTATATTGGAATACTTACTGTTTAACTTATTCATTCTGGATTACTTTGGATTATTCAGTTTTGGATTCAGACTTCATGTTCATTTGGATTTAACTTCAAAATCTGGGGATCAGAAACTGCAGAAAGACTTGTGTTGATAAATATTCTGAGGGACAGTTTGGACATACCAGGTATTGTAAATTAGACTTTCTTTGATTGTATAACTATTTTCCATTGCTTATTGTAAATGATAATTTTTGTTTTTAATAAATTTTGTTAAATTTTAAAAGTGCTTTTTGCTGACTTTCCAAATAGCAAATTTTGGTTTCCTGAATTTGTTTCTAGTTACGCCTGGCACGTAACAACCTATGCACTGGTATATAATCGGCTAATTGATAAATCAAGCACTTACACTGATGGACTAATTGACCCAATAACAGACCTCTGTATGGTATAATGTAATGACTGGACTCACCTTCTGACATTTCTTCCAGTTCAAGAATCCTAGGAGCTCCTGGTTGATCCAGTTCCTAAACACAAACAATTGTTCAATAACACTATTACACATACAAGGTACCTTTGGATTACACACAAAATCATCCAAAAAAAAAGACTGAAGTCAGTATAAATAACTTTATGATCATTTTATACATTATTTTTGAATTTAAATCAAAAGGACACACTGTTCCAAGACAATGTATCCAGGAAGTCTCCTTCATAAGCTTTTGTCCAATTCCCAGGTCCTAAATGAGAAAGCTTTGATGAAATGTCTGGTGAAATGAAATGCTCTGAAGTTGCAGTGACAATATCAGGGAAATTCATGTTTGTTCATTCTCTTATCAGACTACATTTTGCTAAGTTTGTCTGATTTTTTTTTATTTGATTCTTTACATCCCATCAACAATCTTTCAGTTAAATGGGGACGGGTCTTCCTGGGTTGAACCAGTACTATAAGCTAGGATAAATGTGTCTTGCTCGAGGACCACAATGCAGTGACGCCGGTGAGGCTCGAACCCGCGGCTTCTCTGTCTTGAGTCAAGCACTCTACCACTGAGCCACTGCGCTCCCTAAGTTTGTCTGACATATTGTATGTTGCATTTCTGCAAGTAATAGAATATAACTGAAAAAGCGCATGCACAATTCTCTTTTATACTGAAACTAGCCATTGCAAACTATGGTAGAATCAAATTACTTTTGATCACAACAGTTACTGGGTCTGCTAGTTTAATTTAAAAGAGAAAATTTTACATAGGCTTCTTCAGATGTAATTTTAACTCTTTGTCTGCCAGCGGAGACTTTTGTCATATGCTGACAATTTGTGCATACAGCTTGGACCCAGATCAGGCCCGATAAAATGTCTGGCCTGATCTGGGTCCAAATCGTTTGACACTCTGATAGTGGTCCTGGAAGAATTTTTTGAAAAAGTTTATTTTTTGAAAAAGTTTATAAAAGTTAAGTCAGAAGACAAAAAAAAATTCATGAAAAATTACCCAGAATGCAAAGAGCTAAATATCTCATATATTTGTACTTACTTGGAAAACATATATATGTTTGAAGTCATTGGGATTCTTTGACTTGTCCTGGAAAAGATATATATAACAAAAATTTAAATAAAGTAAAAATGTTTGTTTGCCTTTATACTTTACCGCAAATGCCTCTGTCATAATTTTAAAAGGTGTCCTAGATTTTGACCTCCTGCCCCACCCTAGGGTCCGGAATCATGATGTGAATACCAACCCTCCAGGGCAACTATGGTCCAAATATGATTGCCTGCTTTCTGATAAGTTTGTTTTGATGCTTTACATTCCAGTCAACAATTTTCCAGTCATGCCGGGACTATTTCCTGTCTTCCTGGGTTGAACCAGAATTAAGCGGCTGATAAAGGGTCTTGTTCACAGATACAAAACAGTGCCAGCGGTGAGTCGAACTAGCAAACCTTTAATTCCCAGTTTAATGCCACTACACTCTGCTTCTGATAAGAAGTTACTGAGATATACACCACTTGATAAACAAATAAATACACGAACGGAAATGTTCTTCAGCATAAATGTCAGAGGTATAATTACCCAACATGCAAAGAGTTAAACACTGAAGGACAGCGCGAAATGACTAGTTTTTGGTCTTAGTTTTCACTTGACTTCTGACAAGGTCACGTACCATTCACCATCTTATTAGTCACACAGTTACAATATATACATCTTCTGGGTAAGATATTATGGCTAAGACAAGAATTTCCAACCCATGATAAAATCTCAGATACCCTTGTTTGATGGGCAAGAAATACCAAGTCTCATGTGCTTGCTCAAATTTATTACCAACCTTATCTAAACAGTTTAACTGCTGGTCGAAAGTACAGCTAAAAATGTTGCCTGCTGATGTCAATTGCTTCAGTTTTTCATCATAACTTAGATGTAAGACAGTATGGACCCAGATTAGACTGCTCCATATGGAGCAGTGTAATAGTCTGATCTGGGTCCACACTGTTTGCTAGAGGCTTTCAAAGTAAAACAACTATATTTGCAGATGACTTCAGTCATCAATGTGCTTAAACCCCAAAATAAATATTCAGGACTTAAAAAATAATAATAAATATGTTTATCATATTAACTGCACTGTTGCATGTTGACCTGATGAATGTTGTCTATCTCACTGCAGTTATCTGTATCAGGTCAGGATGACATTGTACTTTATGAATGGTGTTGATGACACTGAATCAACATGAAATCCATAATTAGGTCATAATGGCAAGTTTCAAGAGTAAACCAATAGGTAAACTGAGAATACCAGGTTTGCGCATTTTGATGTCAAGTTTACCAGTCTCGGGTTACAGAACACATGCTGAATCGCTCAGCAGATCATCGCAATTCAACAGCGTTGCCTGGTAAACTTGATATCAAAAGACACTCCCCTAGTACTCTTCATATACCATAAAATGGGAAATTTTGCGCGTCATCCAATTTTCGCAGTAAGTCGTGAACCGTGAAAAATTTAAATCCGCAAAATATTTTCAAAGCTTGATCATTCGTTTATTTACATTTATAAAGAGCAATAGTTGTGTATTCATTTGTATGTCAATAACAGCACATAAAACGCCGTTTTTCATAGACTGACCAGCGTAGTTTACAGGTCTAGCAACATGTATACTATTCATTGAACATAAATGTATCAATCAATCAAGGTCCTGCTAGTGAGCGTTCAAACGTTACACAATAGACGGCTTGGACAAGCAGGAAAGATAATAGATTAATTACACTAAAACATACCTGATCATTTATTCAGATTTGGACCAGTGATTGTCAGTATGTGTTCACATATTTCTGTCTGCGTGTGTTCACATAATTATTATTTAGATTGTAATAAAAAGTGATTAGTTTTGGAGAGAAAAAAGACAATGACATTGCATTGCCAGTTAAAGTCAGCACACAAAATATATGGCTATTCTATGTGAGACCAACGAGAAACTACGATTCGTCTTCCAGATGAAATATGGAAAGCCCCTAGTTTCAACCCATGGAAATGACCAACTAAATGCATACTTCAGACATTTTGCAGGACATTTAATTTGCATTTATAATTTTTGCGAGTACAAACGACCGCGAAAATTAAAAACCGTGAATATTTATCCTCATGTTTTTGAGGCAAAAGCGCGAAAATTTGGCGATGCGAAAATATTCCCTTTTAGGGTATATTGATCAAAATTCATCATCAAATATAAACAAATATCACAGACTAACAGAAGGACTTACCGTGGCAAAGAAAACAATTCCAACAAGATCTTTGTCACTGCTGATAATTTTGTTCTGTAACATCGTCTTGCAACACTGAAATAAGAAGTGTAAACAGGTATATAGGTCGAGATAAACATAACTTTTTGAGCATAAAATTGTAAATATTTTCTTATCCATCAATTTTAACATTTGTTTTGGTGCCCAAAAGATCCCGTCTCATCAAGACACATGTAAGTTAGTAAGTAAGTAAGTAGTAAGTAAGTAAAGACTTTATTTATAGAGGGTGACAGCATTTAGCACATACAAAAATACAATCAAGTACATGTAGTAACTAATCTTCCATGAGGCCCTCGGTATCTATATGGACATATATACACATATACAAGTTAACAACATTACATTTCAAAATATACATTAGAGTCAAAAGATAACTGACAAATTATCTACATTGAAAATTTACTCTGCAAAAATTAAATGTATGGTAAGTCGGTACAAGATAGTAACCAACTATTATTGAGAATTGTCACAATCACAAGTACTTACTTGTGTGGTCTGCTGATAACTTTTGCAAACCGTTTGGATCCAGATCGGGCCTAACAAAACATCAAACCCGAGCTGGATCCAAGCTGTTTGATACTTGCAAGAAAATTTCAAAAACGACCATGAAAGAAAATCAGCAGACAACGAAAAAGCATGAAAATTACCCTGTGAGTGAGTGAAGTGACTTAGCGTATTTTTATAAAATTTAAGATTTATAGAACATGATTACATAGAGCATTTTATGTACAAGATATATACTAGAATGGAATCATTCATAATGCATGTCAAGACTAAGTTTATGGTGTATTTGAATATAGTTTAATTAACTAACCATTTCATACATCTGTTATGAAAAGTGTCAATAGTCTGGGCTTTTTTTACTTCTTCTGGCAGACTATTCCACACCAGACATCCAGAGTATCTCAAACTGTGCTTGTAGTATTCTGTCCTAGGCTTAGGTGGGATAAAACAAGCAGCAGCAGAAGACCTTAAGTTAATACTTGTATTCACATTGTTTCTTAGAGTGAAGTTCTCAGATATATATACAGGAGCAGTATTGTTAAAGATTTTAAACATAAATTTAGCCTTTCTTAAATAAAGCCTATCATATATTGACATTATTTTCAAATATTGCATTGCTTCAGAGGAATTATCTACCCTGTAGTCAAGGATGACCTTACATGCTCGTTTCTGTAATTTGAATATCTTGCATTTATTGGACTCAGAAGAACTTCCCCAGACAATGCTACAAAAGTCAATATGGGGTTGGATGTAAGACTTGTAGAATTGAATTCTATGCTCCTGTGATAAATATTTCTTAATTTTTGATAAGAGCCAAATACTTGCATTAATTTTTTTAGTCAGATGCTTGATATGATCAGTCCAATTCAAATTTTTATCGACAAACACACCTAAAATTTTATCATTTGAGATTGTATTAAGTGTTTCATTATTAAATTTAAGATCAAGTTTTTCATTTTCTAGCCTTTGTCGCTTTTGATTTGTCGTCACAAGCATAACTTTTGTTTTTAAAGAGTTAATAATCATACCATTTTCTCTACACCAGACATGTAAATTGTCCAAAGCTATTTGTATGTTGCTTTCAATCTGTTCCATGGAATTCTGAACATCATATAATGTTGTGTCATCCGCATATAAATCTGTACACACATTGCTGGTATACAAAGGCAAATCATTAATAAAAAGTAGAAATAGAAGTGGCCCCAGAATAGACCCTTGAGGTACACCGCACGAAATATGCTTAAATTCAGATTTTCTGTTATTAATAGCCACCTGCTGTTTCCTATTAGACAGGTAAGTATTGAACCACAGTAAAGTGTCCGCTTTCAAACCATAAATTTCCAATTTTTTAATCAAAATTTGATGATCCACAAGGTCAAAAGCTTTTTTAAAATCCACTAGCACAACACCAACCATTTTACTGTTATCTATAGCATTCAACCATAAATCTATCATGTTTATAAGGGCAGTTTCACATGAATGCTGTGCCCTGAAACCAGATTGTGTTTTATGTAATAATTCGTGTTGATGTAGAAAGTCTGAAAGGCTGTCATGAACATGTTTTTCAAGTACTTTAGACAATACAGGCAGAATGGAAATTGGACGATAATTATTGACTTCTTCAGGGGGGCCATTTTTGTAAAGGGGTGCTACTTTTGCTTCTTTCCATTTACTTGGAAAAAAGGAGTTACTAATACTGTGGTTACATATGAAAGTTATTTCGTCAGCTATGAATGGAGCAGAAAGTTTAAGCAGTTTAGGTTCAGAAATAAGAAAATTAATTTGTAATTATGCATTCTTATCTGGAGGCCTGTCCGTCTAGCCCATTAATGTTGAATTATATTCTAGATAGCATTCATTCTATAGCATTTTACAGAATGTTTCAAAGTAAATACAGAAGGATTTTAAATCAACATTATCCTGCTTATATATTTGTCCAGAAAATGTTGTCTGTGGCATATTCAAAAAGTACTTCAGAGTTTACATTGTTTGATGTATATCAGCCTTTTAAGTTTTCATTAGCAGGTGACAGGACAGAAAACTGAGGTTGACGGACAGACAAGCATATTTTACAGCTTGACCTTTAAACTTTTGAAATCAATCAATAATATCCTATTTACTGTACAGGTTTTGGGGTGACTGATTGTTGCACTTGAAACTAGACAGATAGTATCAAAACATAGCTTTTATAGTTATGATATGGCATGGTTAGAATCACAGACTAATGGATCAGCAGAATGACATATCAAAACCAAATGATCTAGTCCATGAGAGTTTGGTATCACATATGTGAGTAGTGAAGGTGAAGGCCAGCCTGCACATCTGCCCAGTTTTGCCAGAGCCTTCATGGCTTGCATACTCAAAGATAGGGCTTAGACCAGGTCATAGTTTAGGTCTCTAGCCCCAGTATATAGCTGAGAATGCATGTATAAATGGACTTCATGGCTTGAAAATTTGACTTTGTTGCATGGCAGACCAGCCTGTGCATCTGGGCAGTCTGATCAGCGCCATTGTTATTCTCTTATTGCAACGAAATTTCTGTATTCTAACTAGTCTTTGTAGCTGAGCAAATTGGTCTGAGTCTTAGTAGGAAACCCCAAAGACAGGTATTCTTGCGTTGAGTCCCCAACAATGATTCAGGAATATGCCATGTGTGCCCAACTGTTATGAACTGGCTCAGTTTAAGAAGCTGGGGACATAAAGACAGATGAGACAAAAGTAACAAGAATACATACCCTCATACAGAGTTGAAAGAAACTTTCATCATCATCATTCTCCTTGTCAAACATAGATTTCGAACAGTCCACTAACAAAATGAGACCATCACGAAGTCCTCCTCGGAACTGAAATATATGTAGTTAGAAAAATTTAGACATTCAATCCCCTATCCTCGGTAACCCAGGCATGACCCATTCAGTTACTCTACAATTATCACATGATGATGAATGCTGTGTAATGGAATGTGTCACGCCTGGGTTACTGAAGATGTCATCCTCCTTGTTCCACCTTCAATGCTATAAATACCAAATCCCATGCCCTGACTCATACAAAATGTTTACTCACTGGAAGTACCTTGACTATAGATGCTTCCACTGAACAGAAATCAAATGTTTACATGTACAGTGCTGTCCCTTTATAACAAACTCATTATAACACAGATTTGGTTAAAATGTGATCATGTTGTGGCTTTTAAATATTTTTACCATTGAATTTTACAAAGGAATAATAGGAAAATGACCATAACTTGGTAATTTCACTCATTTGCCTATAATTCCTTATAAAACTGTCTCTTAATTACTCACTGTACAAATAAGACAAATATAACATCTTTTCAGGCCAGAAAATGTTTTATATAGGGCTATACAATAATCTATCATTCACTGAAGAAAGCTAACTGATTCCTTATTGAAACAAGTGCCCCATTGTCAGGCCTGCAGATAAAAGTGTGTTATTGAAAAATGTTCTTATTTCTTAATCAAAACATATGCTGTGGGAACTCAAAAGAACCGTCTCCACAAGACGGTTCTTTTGAACATCCAAAACACATGTTTAAACTAATGATAAGAAAATATTTACAATTTTACTCTCCAAAATGTTGCTGATATAGACGTATGCACTCTGCTTACCCCGAAATCTGATTCCTCTTCATCTTCATCTTCAAAATGTTGATATCCAAAATCAAACGCCGCCATTTTCTGAAATCAAACCATAAACATATCCTTTACCAGTGGTGTGGAAATGGTAATATTTTCTACTTGTCCAGGGACAAGTAAATGGCCATAATGTACTTGTCCAAAGAAAAGTTTAATTGACCGAAAGAAGAGATTAGCTTATACCTCACTGTGCTTAAACAATTTACTCTTTCCAATACAACATGTGAGCTTGTAATAATTAATTAAAACATGAAATTCACGAAATACAGAATTGTGATTTAACTTAATACTTGTCCAAGGATTTTTTTTTTGAAGATTGGGATTTTCTTTCAGTCAACACACACACATGCTACATGGTGATGTTCTCCTTCAATTTAATGGCAATAGTATGTGTAATAGCCCCTTCCCATATTCTGGGTGAACTTTGAAAAAAAAAAACTTTTTGAGCCCCCTCCACGGTACCCCCAAGTCCCACCCCTGGGGCATGACCCAGGCGACCGAATGTAAATCCTGTCTGATATGATTTATATCTTTCATTTGTGAGAAGACACACAAGGTTTGGTTTAAAAATCTTTGAAATTGCAGCGCCCTAGATAAGCTTTTGGGTCAATTGGGTATTTATGCAACCTGGTTATCCTCAATTGCGTACTTGCAAAAACAATTGCGTATTTTCACATTTTTTACGGCATGTTTTTTTTCTGTGATTACACAGTTTCTTATTGCATGAAGCCATCGGGAATGTGCTTGCAAATTTATTCACTCCCATCGTCTGCGTTTCTAAAGTATCAAACTAGCGGATTTTATTGTACCTGAAGCAAATCTCATCCCCTTGTTGACATTTGATGAGTATACTTTGTAAAGTTTCTCTTTCATCATAGTGTTTTTCACCGAAATACTGGACTGGGCACCGATATTTTGTTCATAAACTGGTGTTATATTGCGCGCTCGCTAGTAAAAATAAAATCAATACCTGACTGGCATTTGTTTATTACCCAAATGGAAACGAAATGGACCAAATGGTACGCATTGACATCGCATGTAATTGCATACCGATCGTTAGAATTGCTTTTCGGTATGTACACATTTAATTTTGATTGCTTTTTTGAAGATTTTAATTGCGTATTTATGCAAATACGCTGCTTATCTAGGGTGCTGAATCGACTTTGTAATTGAGAGTTAATATTTGACCTTTTGGCCCCTCCCCAGGGCTCCAGGGGGTGGGGCAAAAAAAAATTGTGCCATTGCACGCCCCATTCATGTGGGCAACTCACACACCAAATTTGGTTGGATTTTGTCCAATGGTTTAGGAGGAGATAGCATGACAGACAGACTGACAGACAGACGGAGGCGATTGCAATATCCCCATCGCTTTTTTTTAAAAAAAAACAAGAAAGCATTGCCATTCTATAATAAAAATTGACATCCAATAGTTTTTTTTTAACTCTTTGAATGCATGCTGTTTTGTTGTCTGCTGATTATATCAAAAACACGTTTTTCAAAAAAAATCTTTCAGGAATACCATCAGGGTTAAACAATTTGGATCATGTGGGGGGGGGGGGGGGGGGGGCTTGTTGCTTGGCTATTGTTCTGTGGTGTATTTCTTAGTGTCCCAGGGACCAAGCCGGCCCAGAATTTTAGGGAGAAGTGACTTCTCCTTCCAAGAATTTTAGGGAGAAGTTTGCTGATCCTAGGGAGAAGTGAGAGTGTTTACCCCGAACGAACAACAAAGGCCTGTCAATACTTTACATTAGTTCATAAGAGAACTATAAGAACTTTTTGATTAGTTAAAGGAATCCACTGTGCTGTATCTGAAATAATATGGAAGAAACAGTATCTTCTCTTTTCATTCTCCTTTCCCCTTGGTGGCTGAACTGTCTAAGTGATGGATGGATGGATGGATGGATGGATGGATGGATGGATGGATGGATGGATGGATGGATAGATGGATAGATAGATAGATAGATAGATAGATAGATAGATAGATAGATAGATAGATAGATAGATAGATAGATGGTTTATTTACAAGTGAAGAGAGGATCAGGGTGGATGGATGGATGGATGGATAGCAAAACATGATTGTAAAATCCTGACTTTTCTTTTTATACTGACACTTTTATCTTGCAGTCATTGGATTTATCTAGCTATCTGCAAGACCAACTTATCTGGAGTTATTTATGTCATCTGTCTAAGTCTTTGATCTTTCACTTGAGCCTTTCCAAGAGAAAATGTTCATTACCTAATTTGACATAAAGGAAAGACTCCAATAATGACAATGTGAATAAGTGCCCTTCACACCTGACTGCTTGCAATTGGCTCCGGTGGAGTGTCAACTATTTACACAGCGAAAATCAATAATCAGATGGACAAAACAGCTGTTTTACACCCGCTGAGAGGGTACTTTATTTACGGATTATCTTTATGGACGGTCACTTAATAAACTCTTAGCATGCTAAGGTAAATATTTCTTGAAATTTAAAAGCGAAATCACTTCTCTTTTCCAAGTTTCCAAGGCAAAGTGGTGCAGAAAAAAGCGAAAATTTCGCTCAAGTCACCCCCTAGCGTGGTCCCTGGTGTCCCTTTCAATTCTGCAATCATCTTACTGAGGAAGAGAGAGGTGGTTGCTTTACTCTTGCTATCGTGTGGCTGTCCGTGTTCTGTGTCTCTTCCTCGCGGTGCCATGGGTTGGTCAGCTGTCTGTGGTAGTGGCATTTCCTGGTCTTACACACTTTTTATGCATCACTGTGGACCTTCCACCACACAATGTACATAATTCACATTACATTGTACAAGAGTAAACATGTGGCAATGTTCCAGAGGAAGATCAAGGGTTAACTCTTTTGTGCCTTTTCCCAAATCTGCCATTTAAAATATCCTGATTTATTTGCTGCTTCTTTCACATCATCTACTGAAATCACGGGTGGTAAATACTTTTTCCTTTCCTTCCATATCTTATAATCTAACATTTCTGCATTTTTGTTGCCTTAAATGTACAGTTTATGATTTAATACACCCTATATAAACATAGATACAGGTAACACCCTGTGTCTCTAAGAAATCTCTAGTGTCATCTTTTTCCAATTGTTTAACCTCGAGTGACCAAACTGCGCCCCGCTAAGCTTTATCGGTAATTCTATTAAACTATACAACAAATGAAGCATGCAAAATTAAATATGCTTGCCTTATTTATGTATCATTTTTGCATTCGCTTGTGGATAAATCCTTACTCCAAACCAACATCCTACTATGAAACCGAAGCTTACGTAAACATGGTAAATTGATGTCCGCCATTTTGGTTTTAACCTACTTCCGCCTAGTGAGTGACGTCACACTATTCCCGCTCAAAAACGCAAAATTAAGGCCAAGCATAATTTTAATATTGGGTTTTAACAACATTCAACTTTCTTAAAATACAAAATTGGGGAAAAAAGAACTGTTTCAATCTGTAAAAGCAAAGTATCTATATGCACTCTACCGGACAGCCTGTCTCTCGAAGTATCGTGGGGTATGTTGTACAGTTTTTCAGCTTTTCTCACTGGCATCTTATTTTCAACACACTAAATATTGGCATTTGTCAGTGCATCATGGGCGTAGACCTTTTGGGGTTCTGAATTTCTGTTCTGGTGCAGAATTTGTTTAGGTTTTGCCTCAAAAAACGGACAAACACAGACAAAAAACGTCATAAAAATATGTTCTATTCTAAGACCCCAAGATTTCGCGATATTACAGAGTAAACAACAAATATGGCAGACGTATGGGGCGGACAAAAGTAGGGTATTTGACGACATATATTTTCTTCACTTTCTGCATTGTGGTTTGGCATTAGGAGTCTGATCCTAATGACAATTGTCGCATTGTGTACAGGGCCTCGTGGAGCAATATTCTCAAATGTTAACTTCTCATAATTAGGGGATAACCATATTCAAAATTTTCATTTGGGGAGGTATAACAGGAAGATAGATATCATCGGATATACGGTAAGAAATTTAGTTTTGCGGCGACTTGTTAGCGGAGCCGTAAAACATGATTTCAGAACGTATATCCGACGATATACCTCCACAAATGAAAATTTTGAATACGGTTATCCCCATTCTATTGCAGGATTAACATTTTCCCTTCAAAAATACATTGAAAATGTACTTTGTTGCGCCTATATGTCCAGCAGCTGCCAGCTGCATAAAACCTGTTGCCAGCTACATATATTCCGGTCAGTCTTAATACCCCAGGACACCATAGGACACCCCAGGACACCCCAAGACGTACAAATATACATTATTAACAGGCTCTTTTGGTAAAACTATGTAATTTTTAGAGGTGAAACGATTCACCGAAAACGCGGTGCACCGCGGTGCGGTCAGTTCGGTTCGATTCACGATATGGTCTTTCTTCATTTTCGGTTCGGTTCGGTTCATCCGGTCCTTTTTAGTGCCGCTTAGGCAAATAAAAAACGAAAAAAAAGAAGAAAAAAAGCGATAAAAAACTTGAATTTGCCACTTTTGTAAAATAGCAAGACTACAGTTTTATTTGTTTCTTGAGTCTAGCTATCTGGCAATCGTTTTTCTCTCTTGCAATCGATTTATAAATTTTACTTTTATTAATACTCGAGCGGCGTGTTTACCAAATGGCTGACTGTGAAGTTGCGGATGCTCCCGCGAAATTTAAATCAAAGTTGGCAGTACTTCGGCTTTGATAGCATCATTGATAAAAATGGAATCAGAACTTAAGATAAATCTAAAACTGTTTGCAAAGAATGTCGGGCCCAAATTTTCTACGGAACTGGCAACACAACCAATAATATGTTCACTCATCGGCAGAGAAAACCCCCCCACCTTTACGAAGAAAGTAATGCCAACAAAACAAAACCATCCCAGGTGTCAAGTTCAGTCAAAGGTATTGCCCCATCAGGAGGACAGCAGACAATCAAGGGTGCTTTTCGGGCAAAATTGAATCCAAATAGCCCCATAGCCTGAGAGTGTACAAAATCAATAGGGATGTTTATGGCAAAAGATCTTGGGCCATTCAGTGTTGCTGACAACCCATGTTTCCGTTATATGGAGCCCAGATACAAAATTCCCTAGCAGTGCAAATAACTTATGATGTATCGCGATATGTATCGTATCGTGACCTCTGTATTGCGATACGTAACGTATCGTGAGGTGAGCGTATCGTTGCAGGCCTAGTTATTTTATACGCAAAAATATTATTGACCCTAAATATTATATGAATTACCATTTATATAATATCATTAAAGTCTGAATCGAGCAGTATAAGTGGTGTGTATACTGCTGAAAAGACACGTCAGGCCCCACCCCAGGACTCATTCAAATTTGCTTCCAGATACCTAGATGGAGATTCAAACTTTAATATAGAGGCATTTAATCATCAAACATTTGATAAAACAAGCAAATAATTATATGATATGGAATTCTTGGGGATACTGAAGTGTCTAGGTATATAGTGAGGTGTCCTAATGGGAACCATCTGGGCTGCCCTTACTGGGACAAAAAGTCGTACTCAATTTTTAGAATGGTAGAACTCAATTGCATGATGTATTTAATAAACATAAATCTTAAATTGATCAAATTATACTTAAATATACAAATAAAGTTATTCTGGGTTATCTTTTAGGTATCCTGTTTGTCATATGGTACATTAAGGTGTCCTGGGGTAATCTCTTGGCAATTTATACTGAGTCAAAAAATACTCAATACTTGAATGGTAATATTTGATTTTATGACACATTCAATGAAAATAAGCCTAAATTGATTTAAAAACATAGTAAAAATGATCGAATAAAGGTATCTTTGAGTGTCTTTATGTGTCCTGGGGTATCCTGGGGTGTCCTGGGGTAATAAGACTGACCCCATATATTCACTTGTCAACCAATGAAAAGCGAGATTACGTAACGACGTCAGGTTTCTGATAGTATATCGCAAGATATACTGTCGCTAATTTATGACGTTAGCCAACCAGAACTCGCGTTGCATTTGCAAATGCATTAGAATGTACGTTCAATCGAGCTATTCATAGCTAATGTTATACTGTTTTGTATTTCCAACTATATAAATAAAATTTGTATTGTATTGAGCCAGTATACAAAGAAAGAAAGAGTGCAGGACAGCATTTCTAAAAATATATTTTTTTGTAAAAGCCAATTCTTGTTTTATGGACAAGGCGCGAAATCTTGTGACGCCAAGTAGATCGAAGCAAATGCTTTAGGGAACATATTCGATGCTTTGAAACAGATGAAAATAATAATAATGAAAAGCCTTACAGATGATCATTCAAGCCAAACTCATAAACTGCAGAGCCGGCAATTTTTTTACAAAACAATCTCTCAGGCGACCCAGATTTTTTTACTAATATTGCTCTTCGTACGACTGCCGTTTAAAGAATTATTCTATTGTCACGAATGTCGTAAACTCCTTTAGGACCCAGACCTGTAATTGTTTTTCCATAGACCTCCATTATAGCTTTGAGCTAGGCTGTGGTCCTCACAACACTTCAGTCACAATGAGGCTGCCATACAATTGCAAATTGGGCCTAGTGCAATGAATAAACAAGAATGTTGTCACATGACAGTCTCTTATGTCATTAGTGTAACGCGTCCCTGAGTCTGTCCTCCCTGTATTACAGAGATTTTTGTCAGGGTTTTTATAACTGTTTTAAATATCATACATCATTTTTTTAACATTTGGTAGCTTAAAACCATAATCATGGCTGTTAGTATAAGAAGGAGTGCGAGAAATTTGCATAGGCTGGCTGCACAAAGTAATGATCCACAGGAAGATGATATCCATAAGAGAGATAAAGATAAAGATAAAGAAGCCTTATTTAACGTCGCTTATAATGTAACAGACAACATTCGCTCATGAGCTATTCTGCGACAAACCAATTATATCTTTAACAGATACTTACCTGTCTTTCTTCTTCTTCCAATAAAGTACTGACACCATCATTGGCGTATCATCGTACTGGTGCATAGGTGGTGCAGGAACAATCATAAGGTGATGGCTAAAATATCTATTTACAGTGCTATTAAAATCATTCAGTACGAGTCTAGCGGAGTCTGACGGGTTGCACTTCCTCCCTGAAGCTGTCTAGTGTCGAGCAGCTCACTACTGTCTGGGGAAGGCTGTTCCACATTCTGATGGTGTCTGGGAAGAAGGACCTCTGGTAGGTGTAAGTTCTGGCATATGGTATCAGGAACTTCATGTTATGGCCTCTCACTGTTAGTGTTAGTGTTAGTGTTTATCTCCCTAGCACAACCCCTTTTATGCGAGCGTCAGCAAGGGAGCTGCTAGTACCATTTTTTACACCTTTGGTATGGTGCGGCCGCGGGATTCGAACCCACGACCTCCCGCTCCGAAAGCGGATGCTCTACCAACTGAGCTATCGAGGCGTTACAGAGGGTACACTCTAAACATGAATAGGGCTATGAAAAAAACCTGCTTGCATGTGACGTAGATTATAAGGTTAAAACTACAAACCGGGGAGGGAACCAGATTTTTGAATTCTCTGCTGCGATGTATGAGCTCTATAGAGCATCACTGGTAGAACACTTTGAAAACTTACGAAGCTTAGACTCAGACAATATGAAAATTGAATATAGGGATGTTACATTCAAATCAGAATCCTTTGTTGAGAGTGTCATAAAGGTGTTTGATCAAGAGTACGTCCTGGATTTTGACTAAAATTTGTATCATACTAAGTCCAAGGTGATGGTGAATGGGAGGGATGTAAACTCATTTAATCACGAACACTTGAAAATAGCCGAGGCGATATTAAGGAAAAAAGACGTCAACATGTTGGACAAAGAAATCCGAAGCACCATTATCGGCTGTCTAAATAACATGAAAGATTCATATGCAAAAACAAAGCCGGATGCAGTGCCTAGGAAAAAACTGACTGAGCAAGGTCAAAAGATACACACTGCTGAGGCAGGTGTGGATATTGGGAGGGAGGGCAAAAAGAACAATACTGATGATAAAATGACAGTTACTCCGGTAACGCAGACCGATGATGATGGGCGGAAGGAAATTTGTCCAATGTGTGAAAATAGTGTTGAGTATGGTATATGTTGCGATCTGTCACAGATTCTGTGTCAGCAATGGTACCACTTTGAATGGGAGACCCTGTCTGAGGATGACATTGAGAGGTTTCAGGATACAGATCTGCAGTATAACTGCATCTCCTGTACCTATGATACCCAATGTGAGTCCATTAATGATCCCGTACTGTACACACAGAGTGGTGTTACAGAAATAGGTGTAGAAACTTACCCGAAGACACTGGATGGCGACTTAGATCATCTCAATACTCAAACCCCGACAGAAGCTTACAAAACTTGGCACAATGAGACAATGAAATTAACTGACCCAGGTGCCGAGGTCAAAGGTGCAAAACAAATTCAAACTAAGGGTACTTCTTTTGATCAAAATTGTGACTCAGGTACTGAGACCCTGATGGAAAATGCAAAGCCGCATGACAGGGTTGTGGATTACTCACATGATTTAGGCAAATCAAAAAAATCACAGATGTCTGAAACTTCTGACGGGGTGGGAAATAAGGTTGGTTTAGTTAATAGGACTTCCATTGGTGGGGCTGTCATCGGGGGTCCTGATGGCACCGTCAGCAATGGTTATTATCCTAATGCAGGATCCCCAGAGGTGCAACCAAGGGAAGTCCCCAAAACAGAGGAAGTACATGAAAAGCAAGCGAAAAAACGCAAGGGGTCAAGGGAAACTGATTGTAATGACATTGAGGCGACTGCACCACGAGATGGTAAATCGAAGGGATCCCTGGATGCACAGGGTGGAACACATAGTAAGGGGGTAAAACCTGCAGGTAAACAAAACAAAAGGGTGGATAAAAGTGTTGGGGTGTGATCTCTCTTTGTATCTATTTGTTCTATTCTATTCCACATTGTACTTTATAATTGTAACTGAACCAGTCCAATAAACTCCCGGATTTTTTCCTTCTTCCGGTTGCGAAACAGCTGATGATCGTGGTTATTTTTCTCTTAGAAGTATTGCTTATTTGTGCCCCCATCATGGCAGAATCTCACAGTTTAACAGGTTATGGGCCCAGTCACAACCTGGGACGATACTCTCGTCTTGTTTTCGATGGGGATGAAAGACGTTACGAACAATGGGAGGTGAAATTCCTTGGTTATCTGAAGTTACGAAAACTGAAAGCTACCATTTTGGCACCCGAAAATGAAGAAATCGATGAGGACAAAAATGAGGAAGCGTATGCGGAGTTAATCCAATGTCTGGATGAAAAGAGCCTCTCCTTAATAATGAGAGATGCCGCAGATGACGGGCGGAAAGCTTTGACAATTCTACGGGACCACTATGCTGGTGTTGGTAAACCCAGAGTGATTAGTTTATATACTGAATTGACTTCCCTGGTTAAATTTAGCTCTGAAACAGTTACCGATTATGTGATCAGAGCTGAAACTGCTGCAGCAGCACTTAAAAACTGTGGTGAAAACATTACTGACAGCCTGTTGATCGCAATGGTGTTGAAAGGTCTCCCAGAATCATTCAAACCTTTTGTTGTTGTAGTTACTCAGAGTGACAGCAAACAAACTTTTACTGAATTTAAAGCCGCCTTGAGAAGTTTTGAAGATACTGAAAACGCGAGGTCGGTCAATGATGACTCCGTTATGCGGTTAAGGATGAGTAATGTTTCAGTTAATAGTCCATCTAGACTATCAAAGGACCTTAAATGTTACAACTGTGGGGGAAACCATTTCGCCCGTGACTGTCAAAGGAATAAGAAGAGACTCTGGTGCAACCATTGCCAGAGCACAACCCATACTGATCAGACGTGCAGGAGGCAGAGGGATTTTAGAGGGAGAGGACGCGAGGATCGGTTGAACAGAGCCTCTGACTACACTGAAGATGACGAACACTCTTTCACCTTTAAGGTCGCGTCAGGAGAAAGTGGTGCTTTTTGGCATGACTCTATATTGGTTGATTGTGGGGCTACGGCTCATATAATTACTGAGAAAGATAGGTTTTTACGGTTCGACGAAACATTTAATGGCGACAAACATTTTATGGAACTGGCCGATGGTACAAGAGCAAACAATGTCGCCTTGAAGAGAGGAGATGCTCGCATAACCCTGAAGAACGAGAAAGGACAGCTTGTGGACATCACATTAACTAATGCTTTATTTGTCCCATCATACCCACAAGACATTTTCTCTGTACAAGCTGCAACAGACTGTGGGGCAAGAGTGAACTTTCGACCGCAGTCAGCAGAATTAATCCATAGCAGTGATGCCAAGTTCAAGATTGAAAAACGCGGCCGTTTGTATTTTCTGAAAACCTACTGTGACCATGACACTGTAAATTATACATGTGACATGCAGCAATGGCATGAAATTTTAGGTCACTGTAATTTTGATGACATTTTAAGTTTGGAGAGTGTAGTTGAGGGAATGAATGTGAGTGAGGGTAGCAAGAGGAGAGTTTGTGGTGTATGCATGCTAGGGAAAATGACCAATGACAGAAATAGAGATCCACGTGCTCGCTCAACCGTCCCTCTCCAACTTGTCCATACTGATTTGGCCGGACCCATTGACCCTGTTTCCAGTGAGGGCTTTAAGTATGCCATAGCTTTCACTGATGACTATTCTGGTGCTAGTTTTGTTTATTTCTTGCAAAATAAAGGTGACACTGTCAAAGCAACAGAGAAATTTTTAGCAGATTCTGCCCCCTTTGGTAATGTGAAATGTATAAGGTCAGATAATGGTACAGAGTTTACCTGCAGTGCATTTAAAACCCTGCTTAGAGATAATCTTATTAGGCATGAAACCTCTGCACCTTACTCCCCACACCAAAATGGGACTGCTGAGCGACACTGGAGAACATTATTTGAGATGGGTAGGTGCTTATTGATACAGTCTGGGTTAGGGAAAGAGTTATGGCCATACGCTGTCATGTGCGCAACATATATCAGGAATAGATGTTACAACAAGCATTTGAAACAAACACCATTTCATGCCTTGACAGGAAAGAAACCAAACCTGTCAAACATGAGGGTTTTTGGTTCAGAATGCTATGTTTACTGCACTGATGATAAGAAAAAGCTGGATCCCAGAAGTAACAAAGGTATTTTTGTAGGTTACGATGGTTGTAGTCCTGCATATCTAGTATACTATCCAGATACAGGCAAAGTGATGAAACGCAGAGTTGTTAAATTTCCAAGTGCTGCAAGGGATAATACTGTTCCACTTGATCAGTTTGATGATTTGTTGGAAAATCCAAATGCTCATCCAGCGCCCGATGTTACGGACTCTGGAGAGAGACCTGATGTCAAGGACTCTGGAGAGAGGCCTGATGTCAGAGACTCTGGAGCAGGTAATTTAATGCTTGATGTTAAGGACTCCAGAGAGAGTGCTCCCAGCACAACACATGATACTCAGTTGACACGAACCACCAGATATCCCGAGCGTGAGAGAAGACCCCCAAAACACCTAGATGACTATTTCACTAACCTTGATGAAGACCAATGTATGTCAAATGTTGATTACTTTTATAGAGTGTCATCATTTCCTCAGTCATATAAAGAAGCCATTAGCTCGACTGAATCTGAGAACTGGAAAAAGGCCATGTCAGAGGAAATGAATTCATTAAGAGAAAATGAGACATTTACTCTGATAACCTTACCAGAAGGTAGAAAGTCAGTGGGGGGTCGGTGGGTGTTCACTGTTAAGGAAAATTCTGATGGTTCGGAGTCATACAAAGCAAGATATGTAGCAAAAGGGTTAAGCCAGGTAGAAGGTATAGATTATAAGGAAACATTCGCTCCTACGGCTAACATAACTTCAATCCGTAGTTTGATGCAGATAGCTGCGCAACATGACCTAATTTTGCACCAAATGGATGTGAAAACTGCATATCTTAATGCCCCTATTGACTGTGAAATTTACATGGAGCAAGCTGAAGGATTTGAGGTTCAAAGGGAAAAGGGTAAGCTAGTTTACAAATTGAACAAATCTTTGTATGGCCTAAAGCAGTCTGGTAGAAATTGGAACAGTCTGTTGCACAGCTACTTGCAAGCAAACAAATTTGCTCAAAGTCCAACTGATCATTGTGTATATATACGGCAGGTTGATAAGGACATAGTGATAATAGTTGTGTGGGTAGATGATCTGATTATTGCCGCAAGTGATGAGTCTCTCCTTAATGATACCAAACAAATGCTGAAGGATAAATTCAACATGAAAGACTTGGGCAAACTTTCATATTTCCTGGGTATTGATTTTAAGCAAGAAAATGGGCTTCTAAAAATGAACCAAAAAAGGTATTTACTTAAAATACTAGATAAATTTGAGATGTCAGATTGTAAACCAAGGTCAACTCCCTCAGAACAGAAAATTGACTGTAGTGATTCAAATCCAGTTGACCCTAGAAAATGCCGTGAGGTTGCAGGCAGCTTGATCTATGCCATGACCTGTACCAGACCAGATATATGTTGGATAATCACTAGACTGTCACAGTATTTGTCAAAACCCCTTCAATCACACTGGGTGGCAGTCAAACATGTATTAAGGTATATAAGGGAGACTCTTGACTATGAGCTTTGTTACAAAAAGTGTAAGGATGGTCTGGCTCTGGTAGGGTATAGTGATGCTGATTGGGCATCATCTGAAGATGATAGACGTAGTACTAGTGGTTATTGTTTCAGTTTGACAAGAACGGGGCCACTTATTTCATGGAAATCCAGAAAGCAGCCAACTGTGGCTCTTTCGTTCTGTGAGGCGGAATACCTTGCACTAGCTGCTGCTGTGCAAGAGGGGTTGTACCTAAAACAATGGTTTGAAAGCGTTGAGGGTATTGTAGTACAAGGGCCAATTTTGATTTTTGAAGACAATCAGGGAACTATTGCATTAGCGTACAACCCTGTTAGTCGTCAAAGATCGAAACATATTGACATTCGATACCACTTTATTCGTGAAGTGTTGAACAAAGGGTATATAACCTTACATTACTGTCCAACAAGTGATATGGTCGCTGATGTTCTTACAAAACCTTCTACCAAATTTCAGTTAGATAAATTTGGAGAATACATTTTTGGAAAATAAGCCCCAGCTGACTAATGATATTAGCTTTTGTGTAAGTATGATCTAGTAACTGCTCTTTACAAGATTATTCTAGCTAGTCAATACATATTCATGATACTAGTCGTACACAGTGTTTGCCAGTGTAAATATTAACATTTTATTCTTTCAAACACTTGAGAAAATCTACTGTCTAGAAAATAGAGATCAAGTGGGGGTGTTGGGGTGTGATCTCTCTTTGTATCTATTTGTTCTATTCTATTCCACATTGTACTTTATAATTGTAACTGAACCAGTCTAATAAACTCACGGATTTTTTCCTTCTTCCGGTTGTGAAACAGCTGATGATCGTGGTTATTTTTCTCTTAGAAGTATTGCTTATTTGTGCCCCCATCATGGCAGAATCTCACAGTTTAACAAAAAGTAAACTTAAAGAGGAAGAGCATGAAGAACAGCTCAATCTGGCGCGCTCACTTATAAGCAACCTTGAAAGGAAGGTCGGGGAATTGCAAAATACAAATCAAATCCTAAGGCAGGGTTTGATCACAGGCTCGACAAGTGGCAATCAGAACAACAACATTCATGTCCAGGGGGAGCAGTCATATAGCAATAGCATGGGTAGAGATCCTAGTATAAGGGAAAATATAGCAACTGGTGGGACTCCATATTCAAGTACAGAGAAGGACATTATGATTCTTAAGGAAAGTCTGAGGGGCCTCGAAATGGAACATATGAGGGCTAGAATCCAAAACATGGAGCAAAGCATGCAAATACAGAGTCAATTTAATGCACTGCATACATGTACCTCAAGAAATACTGGATATATACCTACTAATCCACACTGTCTTGGGGCCCCCGGGTCTGTGTTATGGCCTGGTAGCCACCATACATTTCATGGTCATCACCCATATTACCCGCATACTTTCCCGAACCAGGGAACAAACAATACCAAATAGTCATCTCTATTTGAATGCATATATGTCAAATGCAGCTAATTATCCCCCTGTTGCACCTATTGTCACTAGGTATATTACCCCTCAACCATTTCAAGCAACTGATTTTAGTAATCCAATACAAAGTGGATATCCCATTTATTATCAGGCCCAGCAACAAGCACAGGGCTCTAGGCATGGGGCCAGTCAACAGGGACACGGTTTACAAAATGGGACAAGGGGTAGCAGAGGGATGGGACAGCCATGTAACAATCAAGGGGAGCAAAGGCCACATCAACAAATGGTTAATCCAGCCCCACCACATCAAGTGGTTAACCCAGCCCCACCACATCAACAAGTGGTTA
The DNA here is from genome assembly GCA_964019695.1 of Loripinus fragilis. Classification (NCBI taxonomy): domain Eukaryota; kingdom Metazoa; phylum Mollusca; class Bivalvia; order Lucinida; family Lucinidae; genus Loripinus; species Loripinus fragilis. The sequence goes on from OZ026519.1 coordinate 927,552, forward strand.
ATCCAGCCCCAGTACATAACAGTAATGACAGTGATGAGGGCTCCACGAGTATGTACTCCACACAAACCCAGAATGACAAGACACCCAAGATGAATTCTCCGAAAAGTATGCATGATGAAGAAAACAGGTATGAAGGGGAACCTGCAGCGAAAGTCCAAAAGGGCGAATCCTGTGTGCAGCCCCAGATGCTGAGTGGAGCACAAAGCCAGGGGGAAAAGTCCTTAAACCGTGATAAGGATACTCTGATTCCTGCCAGCCCAATACATCACCAAAATGAGGATGTAACCCCAGAATTGGAGACCAAGGAGAGAAATAACAAACCTTTTTTAGGGATGGGTCGGGCCTCGGAAACAACGGCAAAAAGGAGAAGCCTTTAATAATTGGGACTCTAAATGTCAAGAATATTGAAACTAATGATGCATATGTTTGTGAGCTGCTTGCCAAGTATGATGTCCTTGCCCTGCAGGAACACTGGCTCTTTGATTTCCAGTTGCCAGATATAGAAAAGAGACATACAAAGCACCTTGCCCATGGTAGAGCTGTTGACGAGGATAATCCTCTTCCCCCTACACAGAAACCTAGAGGATATGGTGGAGTGGCACTGATTTATAATAGAGATCTGAACTTGGGAATAAAGAAACTTCAAATCGGGAGCAATAGAATAGTGGCAATCGAGGTATGCTCTGTCCCACCCTTGTGCATCTGTAATGTTTATATGCCGAAGTAGGAACTCTAAAAGTAACTGCAATGACAAAGAGAACTACATGCACTGTCTGGATCAGCTTGAAGAGATACTGAACATATATACCAGATCCCATGCGGTGTTTATTCTGTGGGATATGAATGCTTCGCTGGTTCCAAGGAGGGGCAATCAACAGGATGTGCTTCTGCGTGACTTTGTAGACTCAAATTCTTTGTGTTGGAGACAAAACGGAGAAGAAACCTTCTTTCACCCTAACAAAGGGGATAGAGTTGAGATCGATTACGTATTGTTTAACATCATAGGAGATAGTCTGGTAAAATCTGTGTCCGTAGAGAGGAATATACCCCTAAATACCCCAGACCATGTGCCGGTCTTTGCGCAGCTCAGTGTGGAGGTTGCTAGGAAAGAGAGGACTGAGACCACAACAGTGCAGCTTAAACCAAAGTGGGACAGATGTGATAAACATATCTACAAGAGTTCAATCAGGCAAAACCTCAAAAAGATCGAGTCCTTTATTCCATCTCTGACAGAGGAGATTGATATCCTCCAACCACTTGCCCATCTGAATGCAGTCCTAAAGCAGGCTACCCGTGACAGTATACCGAACCATAAAACTAGTCTCAAAATCAAGGGAAGGAGAAGATGTTGGACTCAGAAAATGAAAGATGCATTAAAGAACAGTCGTCTCATGTGGTGGGAGTGGCGCAAAGCAGGGGAACCAGAGGACCTGAGAGACCCAACTCGGCAGCGAATGTTAGCAGCAAGAGTGATACTTAGAAAAGTGCAAAGACTGGAGGCAGCCATACATAGAAATGACAGAGTAGAGGATATCATGACCTCGGATAATTCCTCCAAGACCTTCTTCAGGCTCATCAACAGACAACGTAAGTCCTCCAATGCACAGCTGCAAACTCTTATTGTAGATGGTAAAGCATGTGAGACCGATGACGAAATACGAGCTGGTTGGGCCACCCATTTTCAGAAACTGGCAACACCAATGGAAAATGATAGATTTGATAGTGAATACAAGGAGATGGTAGATCTTGTTGTGATGGCAATAGCTGCTATGTGTGAAACTGAAGGTAGACCTATCCCTCCAGTCCAGTTGAAAGAAGTTCACGCAGCAATGAAAAGATTAAAAAACAACAAGGCAGCGGATATTATGGGACTAACCAGTGAGCACTTCAAAATGGGGGGGGGGTGATTTAACTGAATTTCTGACATCTTTCCTCAACTACATAATTAGCACAAAAAAGGTGTCTGCCGTCTTGAAGGAGGGAATTCTAACCCCCATCTTCAAGAAGGGTCTGATCCAGGGAATTACAGAGGCATAACAGTGACCCCAGTGCTCCTTAAGATACTGGAACATATTCTGAATGCTAGGCATAATGAAATTTTCATAAGTACCCAGTCTCGGCTTCAGAGAGGTTTCACAGAGGGATGTTCTAGCTTGAATGCTGCGGTAATTCTCACAGAATGTGTACTCGAAGCATCGCATAACAAACAAGACTTATGGGTCACAACACTGGACACACAGAAAGCTTTTGATGTTGTGGATCATGGCTCGCTCCTGCGGAGGCTATACCTGGATGGAATTGAAGGAGATGATTGGCTGTTAGTCAGAGATATGTACTCAGGGTGTCACCCAGGGTGTCGGGGCAGGGTGGGGGGTGTGTTATCCACGGGCCATTACAAGAGATACGACAACTCAATACTGTTACACCTAGAGCAGAGATACACAGGAGCAAAAATAGGATCAATTGGCATCCCACATGTTACTGTTGCAGATGATGTTGCCCTGCTCTCTTGGTTCAAGTCGGAAATGCAAGTAATGGTGTGGGATGTGGAGGACAATGCAGGGAGGGAGAGATTCATTGTGAACCCGTCAAAGAGCCATGCCCTCAAGTACTTGTCAAACAAAAGGAAGGAGAATGATGAGGACATATTTATGTACAACAAAAAGATTAAGGACAGTAAGAGTGCTACGCACCTTGGTATAGTGCGGAATGTTAACGGTAAACCGGATATTGAGCAGAAAATAAATCTGGCAGAAAAAACAGCTTATTCCCCTATGGGGCAGGTTTCCATGGGGGAGTGGGGCTCAAACCATCTCAGAACGGGTATATATGGTCAACTTTTGTGGTACCTAGACTGTTGTATGGGCTGGAATCAATATTGCTTAGTACCATTTTTTACACCTTTGGTATGGTGCGGCCGCGGGATTCGAACCCACGACCTCCCGCTCCGAAAGCGGATGCTCTACCAACTGAGCTATCGAGGCGTTACAGAGGGTACACTCTAAACATGAATAGGGCTATGAAAAAAACCTGCTTGCATGTGACGTAGATTATAAGGTTAAAACTACAAACCGGGGAGGGAACCAGATTTTTGAATTCTCTGCTGCGATGTATGAGCTCTATAGAGCATCACTGGTAGAACACTTTGAAAACTTACGAAGCTTAGACTCAGACAATATGAAAATTGAATATAGGGATGTTACATTCAAATCAGAATCCTTTGTTGAGAGTGTCATAAAGGTGTTTGATCAAGAGTACGTCCTGGATTTTGACTAAAATTTGTATCATACTAAGTCCAAGGTGATGGTGAATGGGAGGGATGTAAACTCATTTAATCACGAACACTTGAAAATAGCCGAGGCGATATTAAGGAAAAAAGACGTCAACATGTTGGACAAAGAAATCCGAAGCACCATTATCGGCTGTCTAAATAACATGAAAGATTCATATGCAAAAACAAAGCCGGATGCAGTGCCTAGGAAAAAACTGACTGAGCAAGGTCAAAAGATACACACTGCTGAGGCAGGTGTGGATATTGGGAGGGAGGGCAAAAAGAACAATACTGATGATAAAATGACAGTTACTCCGGTAACGCAGACCGATGATGATGGGCGGAAGGAAATTTGTCCAATGTGTGAAAATAGTGTTGAGTATGGTATATGTTGCGATCTGTCACAGATTCTGTGTCAGCAATGGTACCACTTTGAATGGGAGACCCTGTCTGAGGATGACATTGAGAGGTTTCAGGATACAGATCTGCAGTATAACTGCATCTCCTGTACCTATGATACCCAATGTGAGTCCATTAATGATCCCGTACTGTACACACAGAGTGGTGTTACAGAAATAGGTGTAGAAACTTACCCGAAGACACTGGATGGCGACTTAGATCATCTCAATACTCAAACCCCGACAGAAGCTTACAAAACTTGGCACAATGAGACAATGAAATTAACTGACCCAGGTGCCGAGGTCAAAGGTGCAAAACAAATTCAAACTAAGGGTACTTCTTTTGATCAAAATTGTGACTCAGGTACTGAGACCCTGATGGAAAATGCAAAGCCGCATGACAGGGTTGTGGATTACTCACATGATTTAGGCAAATCAAAAAAATCACAGATGTCTGAAACTTCTGACGGGGTGGGAAATAAGGTTGGTTTAGTTAATAGGACTTCCATTGGTGGGGCTGTCATCGGGGGTCCTGATGGCACCGTCAGCAATGGTTATTATCCTAATGCAGGATCCCCAGAGGTGCAACCAAGGGAAGTCCCCAAAACAGAGGAAGTACATGAAAAGCAAGCGAAAAAACGCAAGGGGTCAAGGGAAACTGATTGTAATGACATTGAGGCGACTGCACCACGAGATGGTAAATCGAAGGGATCCCTGGATGCACAGGGTGGAACACATAGTAAGGGGGTAAAACCTGCAGGTAAACAAAACAAAAGGGTGGATAAAAGTGTTGGGGTGTGATCTCTCTTTGTATCTATTTGTTCTATTCTATTCCACATTGTACTTTATAATTGTAACTGAACCAGTCCAATAAACTCCCGGATTTTTTCCTTCTTCCGGTTGCGAAACAGCTGATGATCGTGGTTATTTTTCTCTTAGAAGTATTGCTTATTTGTGCCCCCATCATGGCAGAATCTCACAGTTTAACAGGTTATGGGCCCAGTCACAACCTGGGACGATACTCTCGTCTTGTTTTCGATGGGGATGAAAGACGTTACGAACAATGGGAGGTGAAATTCCTTGGTTATCTGAAGTTACGAAAACTGAAAGCTACCATTTTGGCACCCGAAAATGAAGAAATCGATGAGGACAAAAATGAGGAAGCGTATGCGGAGTTAATCCAATGTCTGGATGAAAAGAGCCTCTCCTTAATAATGAGAGATGCCGCAGATGACGGGCGGAAAGCTTTGACAATTCTACGGGACCACTATGCTGGTGTTGGTAAACCCAGAGTGATTAGTTTATATACTGAATTGACTTCCCTGGTTAAATTTAGCTCTGAAACAGTTACCGATTATGTGATCAGAGCTGAAACTGCTGCAGCAGCACTTAAAAACTGTGGTGAAAACATTACTGACAGCCTGTTGATCGCAATGGTGTTGAAAGGTCTCCCAGAATCATTCAAACCTTTTGTTGTTGTAGTTACTCAGAGTGACAGCAAACAAACTTTTACTGAATTTAAAGCCGCCTTGAGAAGTTTTGAAGATACTGAAAACGCGAGGTCGGTCAATGATGACTCCGTTATGCGGTTAAGGATGAGTAATGTTTCAGTTAATAGTCCATCTAGACTATCAAAGGACCTTAAATGTTACAACTGTGGGGGAAACCATTTCGCCCGTGACTGTCACAGGAATAAGAAGAGACTCTGGTGCAACCATTGCCAGAGCACAACCCATACTGATCAGACGTGCAGGAGGCAGAGGGATTTTAGAGGGAGAGGACGCGAGGATCGGTTGAACAGAGCCTCTGACTACACTGAAGATGACGAACACTCTTTCACCTTTAAGGTCGCGTCAGGAGAAAGTGGTGCTTTTTGGCATGACTCTATATTGGTTGATTGTGGGGCTACGGCTCATATAATTACTGAGAAAGATAGGTTTTTACGGTTCGACGAAACATTTAATGGCGACAAACATTTTATGGAACTGGCCGATGGTACAAGAGCAAACAATGTCGCCTTGAAGAGAGGAGATGCTCGCATAACCCTGAAGAACGAGAAAGGACAGCTTGTGGACATCACATTAACTAATGCTTTATTTGTCCCATCATACCCACAAGACATTTTCTCTGTACAAGCTGCAACAGACTGTGGGGCAAGAGTGAACTTTCGACCGCAGTCAGCAGAATTAATCCATAGCAGTGATGCCAAGTTCAAGATTGAAAAACGCGGCCGTTTGTATTTTCTGAAAACCTACTGTGACCATGACACTGTAAATTATACATGTGACATGCAGCAATGGCATGAAATTTTAGGTCACTGTAATTTTGATGACATTTTAAGTTTGGAGAGTGTAGTTGAGGGAATGAATGTGAGTGAGGGTAGCAAGAGGAGAGTTTGTGGTGTATGCATGCTAGGGAAAATGACCAATGACAGAAATAGAGATCCACGTGCTCGCTCAACCGTCCCTCTCCAACTTGTCCATACTGATTTGGCCGGACCCATTGACCCTGTTTCCAGTGAGGGCTTTAAGTATGCCATAGCTTTCACTGATGACTATTCTGGTGCTAGTTTTGTTTATTTCTTGCAAAATAAAGGTGACACTGTCAAAGCAACAGAGAAATTTTTAGCAGATTCTGCCCCCTTTGGTAATGTGAAATGTATAAGGTCAGATAATGGTACAGAGTTTACCTGCAGTGCATTTAAAACCCTGCTTAGAGATAATCTTATTAGGCATGAAACCTCTGCACCTTACTCCCCACACCAAAATGGGACTGCTGAGCGACACTGGAGAACATTATTTGAGATGGGTAGGTGCTTATTGATACAGTCTGGGTTAGGGAAAGAGTTATGGCCATACGCTGTCATGTGCGCAACATATATCAGGAATAGATGTTACAACAAGCATTTGAAACAAACACCATTTCATGCCTTGACAGGAAAGAAACCAAACCTGTCAAACATGAGGGTTTTTGGTTCAGAATGCTATGTTTACTGCACTGATGATAAGAAAAAGCTGGATCCCAGAAGTAACAAAGGTATTTTTGTAGGTTACGATGGTTGTAGTCCTGCATATCTAGTATACTATCCAGATACAGGCAAAGTGATGAAACGCAGAGTTGTTAAATTTCCAAGTGCTGCAAGGGATAATACTGTTCCACTTGATCAGTTTGATGATTTGTTGGAAAATCCAAATGCTCATCCAGCGCCCGATGTTACGGACTCTGGAGAGAGACCTGATGTCAAGGACTCTGGAGAGAGGCCTGATGTCAGAGACTCTGGAGCAGGTAATTTAATGCTTGATGTTAAGGACTCCAGAGAGAGTGCTCCCAGCACAACACATGATACTCAGTTGACACGAACCACCAGATATCCCGAGCGTGAGAGAAGACCCCCAAAACACCTAGATGACTATTTCACTAACCTTGATGAAGACCAATGTATGTCAAATGTTGATTACTTTTATAGAGTGTCATCATTTCCTCAGTCATATAAAGAAGCCATTAGCTCGACTGAATCTGAGAACTGGAAAAAGGCCATGTCAGAGGAAATGAATTCATTAAGAGAAAATGAGACATTTACTCTGATAACCTTACCAGAAGGTAGAAAGTCAGTGGGGGGTCGGTGGGTGTTCACTGTTAAGGAAAATTCTGATGGTTCGGAGTCATACAAAGCAAGATATGTAGCAAAAGGGTTAAGCCAGGTAGAAGGTATAGATTATAAGGAAACATTCGCTCCTACGGCTAACATAACTTCAATCCGTAGTTTGATGCAGATAGCTGCGCAACATGACCTAATTTTGCACCAAATGGATGTGAAAACTGCATATCTTAATGCCCCTATTGACTGTGAAATTTACATGGAGCAAGCTGAAGGATTTGAGGTTCAAAGGGAAAAGGGTAAGCTAGTTTACAAATTGAACAAATCTTTGTATGGCCTAAAGCAGTCTGGTAGAAATTGGAACAGTCTGTTGCACAGCTACTTGCAAGCAAACAAATTTGCTCAAAGTCCAACTGATCATTGTGTATATATACGGCAGGTTGATAAGGACATAGTGATAATAGTTGTGTGGGTAGATGATCTGATTATTGCCGCAAGTGATGAGTCTCTCCTTAATGATACCAAACAAATGCTGAAGGATAAATTCAACATGAAAGACTTGGGCAAACTTTCATATTTCCTGGGTATTGATTTTAAGCAAGAAAATGGGCTTCTAAAAATGAACCAAAAAAGGTATTTACTTAAAATACTAGATAAATTTGAGATGTCAGATTGTAAACCAAGGTCAACTCCCTCAGAACAGAAAATTGACTGTAGTGATTCAAATCCAGTTGACCCTAGAAAATGCCGTGAGGTTGCAGGCAGCTTGATCTATGCCATGACCTGTACCAGACCAGATATATGTTGGATAATCACTAGACTGTCACAGTATTTGTCAAAACCCCTTCAATCACACTGGGTGGCAGTCAAACATGTATTAAGGTATATAAGGGAGACTCTTGACTATGAGCTTTGTTACAAAAAGTGTAAGGATGGTCTGGCTCTGGTAGGGTATAGTGATGCTGATTGGGCATCATCTGAAGATGATAGACGTAGTACTAGTGGTTATTGTTTCAGTTTGACAAGAACGGGGCCACTTATTTCATGGAAATCCAGAAAGCAGCCAACTGTGGCTCTTTCGTTCTGTGAGGCGGAATACCTTGCACTAGCTGCTGCTGTGCAAGAGGGGTTGTACCTAAAACAATGGTTTGAAAGCGTTGAGGGTATTGTAGTACAAGGGCCAATTTTGATTTTTGAAGACAATCAGGGAACTATTGCATTAGCGTACAACCCTGTTAGTCGTCAAAGATCGAAACATATTGACATTCGATACCACTTTATTCGTGAAGTGTTGAACAAAGGGTATATAACCTTACATTACTGTCCAACAAGTGATATGGTCGCTGATGTTCTTACAAAACCTTCTACCAAATTTCAGTTAGATAAATTTGGAGAATACATTTTTGGAAAATAAGCCCCAGCTGACTAATGATATTAGCTTTTGTGTAAGTATGATCTAGTAACTGCTCTTTACAAGATTATTCTAGCTAGTCAATACATATTCATGATACTAGTCGTACACAGTGTTTGCCAGTGTAAATATTAACATTTTATTCTTTCAAACACTTGAGAAAATCTACTGTCTAGAAAATAGAGATCAAGTGGGGGTGTTGGGGTGTGATCTCTCTTTGTATCTATTTGTTCTATTCTATTCCACATTGTACTTTATAATTGTAACTGAACCAGTCTAATAAACTCACGGATTTTTTCCTTCTTCCGGTTGTGAAACAGCTGATGATCGTGGTTATTTTTCTCTTAGAAGTATTGCTTATTTGTGCCCCCATCATGGCAGAATCTCACAGTTTAACAAAAAGTAAACTTAAAGAGGAAGAGCATGAAGAACAGCTCAATCTGGCGCGCTCACTTATAAGCAACCTTGAAAGGAAGGTCGGGGAATTGCAAAATACAAATCAAATCCTAAGGCAGGGTTTGATCACAGGCTCGACAAGTGGCAATCAGAACAACAACATTCATGTCCAGGGGGAGCAGTCATATAGCAATAGCATGGGTAGAGATCCTAGTATAAGGGAAAATATAGCAACTGGTGGGACTCCATATTCAAGTACAGAGAAGGACATTATGATTCTTAAGGAAAGTCTGAGGGGCCTCGAAATGGAACATATGAGGGCTAGAATCCAAAACATGGAGCAAAGCATGCAAATACAGAGTCAATTTAATGCACTGCATACATGTACCTCAAGAAATACTGGATATATACCTACTAATCCACACTGTCTTGGGGCCCCCGGGTCTGTGTTATGGCCTGGTAGCCACCATACATTTCATGGTCATCACCCATATTACCCGCATACTTTCCCGAACCAGGGAACAAACAATACCAAATAGTCATCTCTATTTGAATGCATATATGTCAAATGCAGCTAATTATCCCCCTGTTGCACCTATTGTCACTAGGTATATTACCCCTCAACCATTTCAAGCAACTGACTTTAGTAATCCAATACAAAGTGGATATCCCATTTATTATCAGGCCCAGCAACAAGCACAGGGCTCTAGGCATGGGGCCAGTCAACAGGGACACGGTTTACAAAATGGGACAAGGGGTAGCAGAGGGATGGGACAGCCATGTAACAATCAAGGGGAGCAAAGGCCACATCAACAAATGGTTAATCCAGCCCCACCACATCAAGTGGTTAACCCAGCCCCACCACATCAACAAGTGGTTAATCCAGCCCCAGTACATAACAGTAATGACAATGATGAGGGCTCCACGAGTATGTACTCCACACAAACCCAGAATGACAAGACACCCAAGATGAATTCTCCGAAAAGTATGCATGATGAAGAAAACAGGTATGAAGGGGAACCTGCAGCGAAAGTCCAAAAGGGCGAATCCTGTGTGCAGCCCCAGATGCTGAGTGGAGCACAAAGCCAGGGGGAAAAGTCCTTAAACCGTGATAAGGATACTCTGATTCCTGCCAGCCCAATACATCACCAAAATGAGGATGTAACCCCAGAATTGGAGACCAAGGAGAGAAATAACAAACCTTTTTTAGGGATGGGTCGGGCCTCGGAAACAACGGCAAAAAGGAGAAGCCTTTAATAATTGGGACTCTAAATGTCAAGAATATTGAAACTAATGATGCATATGTTTGTGAGCTGCTTGCCAAGTATGATGTCCTTGCCCTGCAGGAACACTGGCTCTTTGATTTCCAGTTGCCAGATATAGAAAAGAGACATACAAAGCACCTTGCCCATGGTAGAGCTGTTGACGAGGATAATCCTCTTCCCCCTACACAGAAACCTAGAGGATATGGTGGAGTGGCACTGATTTATAATAGAGATCTGAACTTGGGAATAAAGAAACTTCAAATCGGGAGCAATAGAATAGTGGCAATCGAGGTATGCTCTGTCCCACCCTTGTGCATCTGTAATGTTTATATGCCGAAGTAGGAACTCTAAAAGTAACTGCAATGACAAAGAGAACTACATGCACTGTCTGGATCAGCTTGAAGAGATACTGAACATATATACCAGATCCCATGCGGTGTTTATTCTGTGGGATATGAATGCTTCGCTGGTTCCAAGGAGGGGCAATCAACAGGATGTGCTTCTGCGTGACTTTGTAGACTCAAATTCTTTGTGTTGGAGACAAAACGGAGAAGAAACCTTCTTTCACCCTAACAAAGGGGATAGAGTTGAGATCGATTACGTATTGTTTAACATCATAGGAGATAGTCTGGTAAAATCTGTGTCCGTAGAGAGGAATATACCCCTAAATACCCCAGACCATGTGCCGGTCTTTGCGCAGCTCAGTGTGGAGGTTGCTAGGAAAGAGAGGACTGAGACCACAACAGTGCAGCTTAAACCAAAGTGGGACAGATGTGATAAACATATCTACAAGAGTTCAATCAGGCAAAACCTCAAAAAGATCGAGTCCTTTATTCCATCTCTGACAGAGGAGATTGATATCCTCCAACCACTTGCCCATCTGAATGCAGTCCTAAAGCAGGCTACCCGTGACAGTATACCGAACCATAAAACTAGTCTCAAAATCAAGGGAAGGAGAAGATGTTGGACTCAGAAAATGAAAGATGCATTAAAGAACAGTCGTCTCATGTGGTGGGAGTGGCGCAAAGCAGGGGAACCAGAGGACCTGAGAGACCCAACTCGGCAGCGAATGTTAGCAGCAAGAGTGATACTTAGAAAAGTGCAAAGACTGGAGGCAGCCATACATAGAAATGACAGAGTAGAGGATATCATGACCTCGGATAATTCCTCCAAGACCTTCTTCAGGCTCATCAACAGACAACGTAAGTCCTCCAATGCACAGCTGCAAACTCTTATTGTAGATGGTAAAGCATGTGAGACCGATGACGAAATACGAGCTGGTTGGGCCACCCATTTTCAGAAACTGGCAACACCAATGGAAAATGATAGATTTGATAGTGAATACAAGGAGATGGTAGATCTTGTTGTGATGGCAATAGCTGCTATGTGTGAAACTGAAGGTAGACCTATCCCTCCAGTCCAGTTGAAAGAAGTTCACGCAGCAATGAAAAGATTAAAAAACAACAAGGCAGCGGATATTATGGGACTAACCAGTGAGCACTTCAAAATGGGGGGGGGGGTGATTTAACTGAATTTCTGACATCTTTCCTCAACTACATAATTAGCACAAAAAAGGTGTCTGCCGTCTTGAAGGAGGGAATTCTAACCCCCATCTTCAAGAAGGGTCTGATCCAGGGAATTACAGAGGCATAACAGTGACCCCAGTGCTCCTTAAGATACTGGAACATATTCTGAATGCTAGGCATAATGAAATTTTCATAAGTACCCAGTCTCGGCTTCAGAGAGGTTTCACAGAGGGATGTTCTAGCTTGAATGCTGCGGTAATTCTCACAGAATGTGTACTCGAAGCATCGCATAACAAACAAGACTTATGGGTCACAACACTGGACACACAGAAAGCTTTTGATGTTGTGGATCATGGCTCGCTCCTGCGGAGGCTATACCTGGATGGAATTGAAGGAGATGATTGGCTGTTAGTCAGAGATATGTACTCAGGGTGTCACCCAGGGTGTCGGGGCAGGGTGGGGGGTGTGTTATCCACGGGCCATTACAAGAGATACGACAACTCAATACTGTTACACCTAGAGCAGAGATACACAGGAGCAAAAATAGGATCAATTGGCATCCCACATGTTACTGTTGCAGATGATGTTGCCCTGCTCTCTTGGTTCAAGTCGGAAATGCAAGTAATGGTGTGGGATGTGGAGGACAATGCAGGGAGGGAGAGATTCATTGTGAACCCGTCAAAGAGCCATGCCCTCAAGTACTTGTCAAACAAAAGGAAGGAGAATGATGAGGACATATTTATGTACAACAAAAAGATTAAGGACAGTAAGAGTGCTACGCACCTTGGTATAGTGCGGAATGTTAACGGTAAACCGGATATTGAGCAGAAAATAAATCTGGCAGAAAAAACAGCTTATTCCCCTATGGGGCAGGTTTCCATGGGGGAGTGGGGCTCAAACCATCTCAGAACGGGTATATATGGTCAACTTTTGTGGTACCTAGACTGTTGTATGGGCTGGAATCAATATTGCTTAGTAAGAAAGATGTAGAATGTCTCGAAAAGTTCCAAAGGAAATGTCTAAAGCAAATACAGGGGCTCCCGGACAAAACTGCCAATTCAATATCTCTTGCACTTCTGGGGGTCCTGCCTCTGGATGCTGTTGTACATCAAATGCTCTTACTACTTTTTTAAACATGATAAGACTAAAAGGCTCAATTGAAAACGATATAGCGTTAAGGCAGATTGTGATGAAGGATGTAAAGGATAAAAGCTGGTTTATGTTTTTTAGGGAAATTTTGCATATGTATAACTTACCATCAATTTTTCAATTGTTAAGCAACCCACCATCCAAAAATGAATGGAAAAGGGTAATGAATACTGCTGTGAATAAGGCCATTGCGGAAGGATGGCAGCAATACGTCAAAAGCAAGTCCTCCCTCAAGTATGTTAATGTAGATTCTCTGAAGGTCGGCAGGACTCATCATATATGGTCAACAGTCCGAAACAGTATATATGACAGCAAAAGGGCCCAACTGAAGAGTAAATTATTAACAGGGACTTATATATTGCAAGGAAATAGAGCAGTTTTTAACCAGTTTCAGGTCAATCCAACTTGCAGACTATGCACAGCCGACCCGGAAACAAGACAACACTTCATTAGTGAATGTTCATTTCTCAACAACGAGAGAGCAGCATATTCTGAAAAGCTTCTCAAAAATCCAGTCTTTCAGTCAGCATACATCGACAGGTCACTGATAAAAGACCCAGAGTTTTTGACACAGTTAACACTCGACGCTTCTGCCGTACTGGATAAAGAACAGTTTGATAATATTACCTGGGGGTTGCTTGAATTGTTGACAAGGGAATACATGCACAGAATTCACCACAAAAGGCTAGCAGAATTAAAGAGATTATCAACATAAGCTTCTGAGCGACATACAAATAAGGCAGTTTTTTTAATCATAAACTTTAGCATGTATATATAAACTTTAACACCAGTGTATATAGAGCTCTAACAGTGTTTTCTTACTGCTTGGCAGACTACGTCTGAGACGGTTCTCCGAAAAGTCAGCGGAGGAGATTTACTCACCACATAACAGAACAAGGCGTACGACAGGGTGGAATTTTGAGCACGGACTCTAACAAGTGGTATAAAAATAACCCATTGCTCAGGGTGGAAAATTCTGGTTTTGGGGCCTCCATCAGTACTGTACGTGTTCTGTCGTGCACCCACCTGTGCGGATGATGTCCTGCTTATGACAGACGATCCAGACGAGTTACAGCTGATGCTGGATATAGCATTCGACTACAGCGGAATGGAGAATTACCTACTCCAACCAGTGAAAAGTGTGATTGTGGTTGCAGAGCCGAGTAAAAGAGCATCTAGCAAGGCAACGGCTGGCAAGGGTGACAGGGAGTGGAACTTGGGTGGTGTTCCTATGCCCCAGGTGGAATCAACGACACATATGGGTATGCCGCGTGGTACAGTGAAGTTCGCCACAGAGGAGATCACAGTAAATATACAGAAGGCCAGACGCTCTATGTACAGCTTGATGCCTGCAGGTCTTCATGGGGAGAATGGTCTCTCTCAGACAGTGGTGCATATTTTCCAAGTATACGTAATACCGGTATTGCTGTATGGTTTGGAAGTGGCGGTGCCGTCCAGGGCGAACCTTGACACTTTGGAGAGATTCCTCAGAACATCCCTGAAGCAGATTTTATCCTAGCCAACAAATACAGCATCTCTTGCTGTTCATATACTTACGGGTATCGATATTGCCCGCTGAAGCCATGATTCATAAGAAGGTACTAGCACTGTTTGGAAGTATTTGTCGACTGAGTGACAATTCAGTGGAGAAACGAATTGGACAATGGCAGTTGTCGATAAAGTCTTACAGTAGTCACAGCTGATTCGTGATTATCAAAGAGCTTCTGATCAAGTATGATTTGGATTCACCATTATATCTGATGGACGCTAAGTTAAGTAAATCGCAATGGAGAGTTAGGGTTGCTAAGGCGAATAACTCATACTGGATTGGGAGACTAACACCTGAAGCCACTTTGTACTCAACCCTGAAGAATATGAACTGTACCTTGCTTATTCCTGGGAAATGTCATCCATTGTTATTCAACCCATCTGGAGGGGTGCATGAAGCGAGCAGAATACCTGACCGGTTAAGAATCGCAACAGGAACATACATACTACAGTGCAATAGAGCAGTCTACAATCAGTTTGAATGTGACAGTACATGTAACCTCTGCGGTGATGCTGATGAAACACTCACTCATTTCTTCCGGAATGTAAAGCCCTACAGGAATGTAGACAACCGATTGTGGCAGCTATAGAATCTAGTGCTTCACTATGTGTTGATCTGGGTATTTGTACTCTGGGTGTCGAGCTCTTTAAGTTGGTTATAGATTGCTCTTCTGTTCTTGCTGTACATCCCGAAGTTAAAGTGGCTCCACTTCAAGCAATCCAATTTCACAGTAAACGGTTATGCTATGCGCTGCACAGCCTACGCTTTAAGAAACTGGGGACTTGTGCCGAAACGCAAACGACGTAGACAAGCGAAGAATCAGTAGTATACACGGGTCGCTCTATGTTTATATGTTTTTTGGGACCTGAGTACCCTTACTACTCCAAGAGGAGGTGCGTCTTTGAAGGTTGAATCTACAATGTACAGTTACAGATACCCCGGTGACCCTTCTGAAAAATTCAAAGCAGGACTCCAAAGGCATTGCCCCCCTCAAGAAGGGCGGTGTTGTGAAAACAGGCCAGGGCTTGGGTGAAATGCCACAATTACAGTTTACTCACTGGTTTATCTTCTATCTTCAAGGATAGCTCGCTGCAGGTCCGTAGTCCGCACAGGGAGTATAGAACTGGGTCGCCAACCACTGTATATCTGACTATTCCTCAAGATAGGTTACACCACCATGAGCTCTTCTCTGTATATATGTGTGGCTGTCCACTCCAATATCTGATCGTCTTCTGCATAGATTAGCGGTTCATCTCGCACACTCCATATTCAGCCACATGCTCCTTGTGATAATACATTAACCTGGCAAACAGGTTAGCACTCTAAAGGCTTATGCAATCATGCAGCTGTCCTCATTTGCATACCATATTACTTCGCAAGACTGGGAAAACCTGTCGGCACTACAACGGTAAGTTGTACTCTGATACTGTGGACAAGGCAAACGTCCTGAACCAACAGTTTCAGTCGATGTTCACACCAAAGTCAACATTGAAACTGAGTCAGATAGCTTCTATGGCTGTGCAGGACCTCTCCGACAATGGTACAATTGATCCATCACAAATACCAGGTGAGTGTCTTAGTACTACACCCCACATGGAAAGTATCACTGTCTCAACAAACGGCATTGCCAAACTCTTGAAGGACCTAAACCCCAATAAAGCAGCAGGACTGGATCAGATGAAGCCGCTGGTTCTCCAAAGGATCTGTGATGTGATAGCTCCTATTCTTCAGGTAATTTTTCAAAGGTCCGTAAACACAGGTAGAGTACCGAAGGACTGGAGCACAGCCTTTGTATACCCCCTTTTCAAAAAAGGAGACACCAGTCTTGCATCAAAATACAGGCCTATTTCATTAACCAGTATTCTATGCAAAGTGCTTGAGCATATTGCTACTACAAAATGTAGTCTCCCACATGGACAAGTATAATTTGCTGTACGATCTCCAGCACGGCTTTCGTAGTAAACGATCTTGCAAAACACAACTGGTCACACTCATAGAAGACTTGATGCGGAACTCAATAGCAGGTAATCAAACTGACTTTGTCTTACTCGACTTTTGGAAGGCGTTTGACAAGGTTAGCCACCAGAAATTACTGCTCAAACTCCCCGTCTACTCTATGGTTTGGAGGTACTGGAATTGATAGGAAATGACATCAAAGTTTTAGAACGACATCAACGAAAATTATTGCAGCAGATACAGTCTCTTCCAGATAAAAATCATGGCTCCGCTGTTCTTGCCCTTCTTGGAATTCTCCCTCTTGAAAAAGCCATTCATAAGAATATGTTAAACCTATTTGGTCGATGGATCGCATCTGATGGCATCGAGAGAGACATTGCTGAACGACAACTTGCTTTGAAGTCAGTAAAAGAACACAGCTGGTTCAACCGAATCAAGCATCTACTAGAGATATACAAGCTCCCTGCCGCATCTCACCTGATGTATAATGTCTCGTCCAAATATAAATGGAAGAAAATGGTTAACAAAGCGATAAACTTGGCTGTGGAGACCCCATGGAGGGAGGACATAAGTTCCAGGTCATCATTAAAATACATTAACCCAGAGAGTGTTAAAGTTGGAAAGGCTCATCATGTATGGTTGTCAGTGCATAACAACTTACATGGCAGTCGCAGGGCGCAGTTGAAATCCCGTATCCTCTCTGGCACATATACCTTACAGAGCAATCGTGCAGTCTTCAACCAGATTGTAGATGACCCTACCTGCAAACTTTGTGATAAAAGTCCAGAAACCAGACAACTTTTCTTGGCTGAATGTCAAACTCTGCAGCAAGTTCGTCAGAAGTTCTTTTCCAGGATCTAACACATTGTAGACCCGATTCGTCTAGATACCACATCTCCGCATGAAGTGACCCAGTTAATACTTGACTATTGTTTTATGTACCTCCAAAAATTCACCAAAAGCAAAGGCACCATCAATTCGTCAGTATGATCAGGAAATACCACAATCACAGACTGCAGACCAACCCACGGCACCGTGAGGAAGAGCCACAAAATATTTACAGTAACGAGACAACCGAAAGACAATAAAAGCATAGCACCCAACTCTCTCGTCCTCGTCAAGATGATTGCAAAACTAGAAATGACACAAAGTAATGAGTACCAAAACAAAGGCCAAGACAGAACCCCCACAAACAATGGGAGGTACATAAAACAGTAGATCAACAACAACAGAACCACTGTCTTAGAACGCACAGCAGACTTTAGCTACCGGGGGGGGGGGGGGGGGGGGGGGGGCTAAATGCATTTTACTGGCGCAAAATCTTCGCCCTGAATTCTGTTGTAAAAACACAAAAAATATTTAGCTCGAATAGAGGCTTCCTACATAATGCAATGCATCATCAAAGAGAAACACTCTAATCAAATGAACAAACTATGATGAAACAAAGAAAATAGCTCACAACTCACTGAAGCTGATGTATTGTCTGGTGTGCCACAAGACACCGTCCTCGGGCCCCTACTCTTCCCGGCCTTTATCAACGACCTACAAAACATTCAGATGCCAGACTGTTTGCCGACGACTGCCTTCTCTATAGACATGTCATGTCAAGCCAAGACCAAGCCATCCTCCAGGAAGACTCACCTACGTTAGACACATGGGAAGAATCCTGGCAAATGAAATTTCACCCAGATAAATGCATGGTCATCAGAATCAGCACCAATAGGAAATAAATCTTGAAGACCAACTATCAAATTAATGGCCATACATTGGAGGTAGTAGACAGCAGTAAATACATAAGTGTCACTATCAGCGAGGACCTAGCCTGGAAGAAACACATTGATAATACAGTCAATGAGGCCAAAAGAACCCTCGGCTTCATCCGACGAAACCTAGGTGACTGTACAGCTCCAGTGAAGGCAGCCGCTTACTCAACAAAAGTGAGTCCTGCGTTCGAGTACTTCTCCAGCGACATTCACAATCTGGAACAAGTACAGCGCAGCGCAGCCCGTTTCGTCCACAGAAAATACACCGAACGAAATGGCCATTATTCACTAATCATTATACCCCATCCAGACTCTCCTATATGCCAAACAAAAGATCAAAGCTTGATCGTTTTACTGGTGCATAAAACACTATTTTATCTTTCCAAATTTAATAAGTTACAGACTTTTTAAAGGATAAGGCTTTGCTGAGCATTTGTCCTGTTGGTTGTGGTCAGTTAGTAAAAATGCTCATATTTCTTGAACCATGTGATATATTTGGATCAAAGGTATACTTATTTATTTTAACATTGTCCAGACACTGGTGTGGAAAACGGTGAGAAGGCTTAGCCGAGCATCATTTTGGCCTTTTAGTGAAAATGCTCATAGCTTTTGAACCGCAATTAAATTTTGCATACCTATACATTTTAACATTGTCGAGACACTGGTGTGCGAAATGGCGACAAGGATTTGCCAAGCATCAGTCTGGTTGGTTGTGGCCAGATACTCATAACTCTTGAACATTTTAACATTGTCTAGACACTGGTATGCAAGGGACGAGGCTTCCTACATGAATATTGGGTTCTGGCGGAAAGCAGAATACTGCTTCAGCCGGTGCTAGGGGGCATGAGATTTGTTGCACTTTCCATTAGTTCTCATGAACAGACTAAATAAAACCGAGTCTGCTGTTTTCTAATATTGTAGGTTCTCTCTATTTCTGAAGGATCTGTTTTTTCCCGATTATTGTTAAGCATCAGTCCAGTCGGTTGTGCTCAGTTAGTGAAAATTCTCATAACTCTTGAACCACATGGTATATTTTGATCAAATTTGCATTCTTATACAATTTAAGATTGTCTTCAGTATATCAAGTAAAGTTAAATAACAATTAACAACAAGAAAAATGTCGCTCTGAACAATTTTTTTTCACAAACGCCAAGAAACCAGAAGTCAGAAATTCGTATATATTTGCATGCTGACACAGGTTTATGAACTTCTTATAACACAGTTACATATTTTTAGTATTAATTTTATAAATGTCTTGAGTTATTACCGATGTATACGTTACTTAGAGTTTCCTGCGTTATTTCCGATTGTCAGTATGGTATGTATTGACTAAACTTGTATTACATCTGTAACAGAATATAGTAACTCTATAAGGCTGCTACTTAAATGATTTTTAGTTCTTTACTACGGTCGCTTACACTATTTTTCAGGCCCATGTTACCTATGTTACCCTCAAAATAGCATTAAACATTGATCAAGTAAATATCTCTAACAAGCCCTGTTAATACTTATTTGCATGCTGGCACAGGCTTATGTACTTCTTTTAACAAGGTTTACCTATCTTATGTATTCATTTAATAATGCCTTGAGATTTAACTGTTATGTGTGTTACCAAACGATACATTAGCTATTTTGAGTATCTGTATAGTAGTTCATGACTATACATGTATAAAGTCTGTCAGAGAATTAAGAAAATTGATAAGGCTGAAATAAATAAAAGTTCCCTTTATATTATGGTGACTATAACTATTTTTATAATGTGATATATCAATCTTCGCTGTTTGCTCCCATAAACAGTAGATACCATGCATTCAAATCATAAGTTTTGAAAGATAGTTACTGTGAAACTGCTCAGTCACTGCTCAGTTCTGGGCAAGGTATATGGATATAATTCAGATGGTGTTGACATTGATAAGGGCTACAAGAAAAACAACCTTGAATTGCATGTCAGCTCTATCTGTATGTCTGTATGCGTTGTTCCCAATGTTCATTACACAAGGTCACAACAACTACGCACGATAAGTACCTGTGTAACTGATTACACTCATAAATTTGTCTGAAACACATCGCAGATGCAAAGAACTTCTCGAACAAAATGGGTTTAGTGTTGACATAACTATCATGCAAACAATAAAGAGGTATTATAGGCTTCAGCAACTAGAACTACGCTTTGTACTACAGATGGAATGGTGTATTACTCATCACATCAGAGCTCAATATATTGAAACAACTCTTCAATGCACTGAAATGCAATATTCAATCTGCTCAGATGCAAAGTTGAACGAGTACTCGTACTAGAGGCAGTTTCAGGCTTAACCAATCTTTTTATTTCTAGTTTTGAAGACAATGAACTGTATTTTTTGTCTTTCGGTGTTCCTGCTAAGCCTTGCATAGCTAAGGATCTTATTGAGGTTGATGACATTGGCAGGAAGGTTGTTGCAGACTTCATTGACTCACTTTTAGTTAAAAATCTGTCTTTCAGAAGCCCATAATTTGCTACAAACTAATAAAGTTTTGAGGCTTGCGAGGTCAAGAAGAAATTGCCCAATTTACAAAACGGAATCAGCCAGATGAGAGCTTAAAGGGATGTCTTTGGTCAGCATGACCTTCTTTCTATTGGACATAATGTTGACCTTGAGTTGACACTGCCATCCTTCTTGGACCTGTACCAGGGTCACTGTCAACTCCTGATAGAATTTCCACCAAAACTGACAAGTCCAAACTTCCTTATGGCTTGCAATCACACATTGAACCAACATTAGATAGGCCATGTAGTGTTGCATATAACTTTGATGGCAATGCCATACTACAGAGCAAAATAGCTTTTCCTGTCACCTACAAGGATCTGATAGCACCAGTCTTCAACCAGGCACTAAAGGCAGGGCATGTTGGTTTTGTCACTGATACATATATACAATGAATAAGCAGCAGTTTATAAAGTCTTACAAACATTCTCGCAGAGGATAACCTGGGTGTTTTGTTCAACAATGGTGTTTGCAACAAAAGGTGCTCCTTCTGAATGTCAACAACATACGCCAGAATATGGGGTTAGGGATCTACAGTCATACACAGTCAACCAGATTGTGACACTACCAATTTGCCAATGTGTAAGTGCCACGGAAAGGTTGTTCCTAACAAACTAATAGAGAACCCCTCCCCACTAGTTCATCTAGTTCATATTTCTCAGCTAATTCGTTTTGCTAGAGTGTGTTCTAATGTTGATGACTTCAACAACAGAAACTTATTTTTAACTGATTGGTTGTTAAAACAAGGTTATAGATATCATAAAATTCGACAAGCATTTTCTAAATTCTACCACAGACACTCAGAGTCAATTGTTAAATACAACATTGGGTTAAAAACTCTTCTGCAACAAGGCATATCAGAACCTATATTTTATGGTGATTTAGTTTATAAATTCAAACGCATTGTTGGAAAACCTAATTTTAGTGATCGATTCAAAAAGATAGAAAAACGTTATATAAGGGTTGGGTATAACTTAGATATTATGCCAAAGTCTGCATGCCTAGTTTTAAAACCAATCACGGTTTACAGCTATGGTTTCCTCTTTAATTGCATGACGGCGGATCAGGCCTCAGACTCTATGACGGCTCTGACGTAAAGCTTTAATCGGTGGGTTGGTGCCTGATGCTTATCTGTAGCTAAACCCACCGTGTCTCAACTTGAGGTTTTATTTAGCTCTGACTATCTGTGAGTCATGAGCCATTTCCTTTGTTCCATCATGGTGGGTTAATTTGATGAGAGTGTTTCTCCATGATGATACATTGCCTTAGTTAGATGGCCTTCATGCAAGCTGAACATTTCTTGTTCTTCAACAACAGCAGAATCTAGGGCGAAAATTTGGTACCAGTAAAATGCATTTAAGCCCCCCCCCTCCCCCCCCCCGTTGGCTTAGGCTGCTGTCCGTTCTAAGGCGGTGGTTCTGTTGTTGTTGACTTTTTGTTTATTGTTACTCCCATTGTGGGAGTCTGTAATTGTTCTATGTTTTGTTGTACGTTACTTTATGTCCATTCTAGTATTGCCCCCGGTGGCTTAGGCCGCTGTCCGTTCTAAGGCGGTGGTTCTGTTGTTGTTGACTTTTTGTTTATTGTTACTCCCATTGTGGGAGTGTGTAATTGTTTTATGTTTTGTTGTACGTTACTTTATGTTCATTCTAGTATTGCAATCATCTTGATGGGGAAGAGAGAGCTGGTTGCTTTGCTTAATTTGTCTTCCTGGTGTCTCGTGGTGGTTGAGCGGCTCTTCCTCGCGGTGCCAGGAATTGTCTGCAGTTTGTGATTATGGTATTTCCTGATCATACTCACTTACTATTTTTATCTACATTCTAAACAGGGTAGGAAAACAAACAAAGAATTGCTCTAGGCACTCATCAGTGACACAAAGCCCTAACATGTGTTATTTATGTAAATGTGTATTAGCTGTAGTATGACATGTTTCTGAAAAAAACAACACCAAAGCCATACTCATATGCTGACTGTTTCAAATGGCATGAACATGAGCTTACCTCCACCTTGCTTTTCTGTCCTTAAGATATACATACAAAGATTGAACTATCAAGTCTTTCCCATGAAAACGAGTGAGGCTTTCCAGATGTGGACAAAATGTATGGAAAATAAATGGGGAGGAAATCGAGTACCTCTGGGTGAAAGAAAACTTGATTGTACCTTAACAAAAAAGCCTCATAATTATATTTCACATTTTGTGTGATATGGGGTTACCATGCTCAAAACTCAACAACTCAAAGTAAGTAAGGTTGCAAAGATCAGGAATCGATACAATCAAGTACCACACCTGACCCAGGATACCAATGGGAAAGTGACAAACTCACAGAAGACACCACAAACGAGAGCCAAGAGGTCAGCCCTTTCCCAGCAGGTGACCACGAAGCACATATAAACAGACGCGCACAAAACATAGCAAACACAAGACAGAACAAAACATAAAAGATCCACAAAAGAAGTACCGCCTTGGAACGGTCAGTAAAATAGTTTACTGGAGGGCTTAAACCAGTTTAACGGCGCCAACCTCACCCTTAATTCAGATGTGGATCAAGACACATAGATATTTGGTTTGCATGAAAGACCCCTAACTTATCAATGCATCATCTCCTAAAACATATAAATCAAGATATAACAAGGAGATAAAGCAAGGATAAGGACTCAACAGTAAATTAAACTGAATACCGGAGCAAAAGAAATCCAACAGGTAAACCCTGGTGGGCCCGACAAACAGCCAAAGCATCAGGCCCCTACCATCTCATCAATAGATAAGTCAAACCTTATAAAAGATAGAAACATAATATTTGCAGTTTCCAAACGGTAGATAAATATTCTTTAATACTAAATGAATTAGTTAGCACATTCACATTAAAATATCAAACTATATTAGTTTGATAAATCATTTATATAAGAATAATGAAAGAATGTAACATACGTAACACTTTGGGGTGCATATTTGTTTTCAAAGGTCCAGATATGTGATGCAAAAATAGATTACTTGGATGATATAGCCAATATGGAAAGCATACCTTATGGTTTGCACTTTTCAGAAGTCATGTCATTTACTAAAATTATCAAAGATGTTGATGGGTAATGTATGTAATTGACTGTTACAAGGTAATGGTGCCATTACCAGAGTGCTACTATATTACAAAATCCTTGCAAGATTAATCTGATAGAGGATTAATAAGCTGTATTGGAAAATGCTTTAAACCCTTGGACAATATACGTAGAGTTGCTAGCTTGGCAAGAAACAGCTCTATAACTTCTACCTGATGGGCTTCCTTTGATCTTTTAAGTTGTTACTCGCACATAGCACTGTGTGTTACAAACTTTCCATGAGTATTTTGTTAACTTTATTTGATGTCTATATAAAAGAAAGGAGACTTTATAGTAGTTTATGTTTTGAGTTACTTCCTCAGCAAATGAGCCAGAGTAAAAAGAAGTACATGGACCTGTGCCAGCATGCAAATAAGTACAAGCAGGTCGTGTTGGAAACATTATCTTTAACGTTTAATGGTATTTGGAGTGTAACGTATGTAACCTGTGCTGTAAAATAGTGTAAAACACCATAATAAGGAACTTAAATCCATTTGAACAGCAGCCTTATAGATTTGCTATATTCACTGACGGATGTAATACATGTATAGTCAATAACTGCCATACTGATACTTGGAAATAATATATGAAACTCAAATTAACTTATACAAAAGCAAAAACTCAAGACATTTATAAAATAAATGTTGAAATTATGTAACTGTGTTTTAAGAAGTCCTTAAACCTGTGCCAGACTTCAAAAAAGAGTTACTATGTCATATTGTAGTCATTTTCAGGAAAATTTAATGTTATTTTGCGGAAAACGTACGTAACATAATGTTACCCGCTAACGCTGCCACCCTCAGAGGGCTATCATATTTCATTTTGTGGCTTATGTAATGTAGTACCTGGAAATCATAGTGTACAAAGTGTCCCCTGGTGGGAGGTGGGGGTCTATAGCCAGCGCAAGGCCTAGAAAATTACATTTTACATTTTTGTGTGATATGGGGCTACCATGATCAACATCTAATAACTCATAAAGTATATAAGATAGAAACGTAATGCTTGCAGTTCTGAAAAGGTAAATAACAACTCTTTAATATAATACCAAATAAATGAATATAAACTGGTTTCAATAAAATTTAAGACAAACTATATTAGATTCATTTATCATTTAAAAGGGGGTTTAATGAAAAAATGTAACATACACTACATCGGGGGTGACTATATTTGTTTTTAAATGTCAATATCTGTGGCCCAGTAATAGTTTTCTTAGAAAATATAACCAATTTGGAAATCTTACCTTATCTTTTGCACTTTTCTGAAGTCTTAAAAAGAACATTAATGATCACATATTTTTTCTTGGGTAACGTATGTAACAGGCTGTAACAGCTTAACGCTGCCATTGTCAGAGGGCTAACATGTTGCAAAATCCTTGCAAGACATTGGGATTTAAGAAAAATATGGTCTTCTAAATTACCCCTGGGGGAGGTAAGCCATACCCAGCCAGTGGCCTATATCTATCTATCTTCATATTCTGCCATACGCCCTCGTGGACATTTTAGATCGGTGCCTGATATTTGTCTGAGGCTGGACCCACCGTGGCTCAACTGGGGGGGTTTCCTTTAGCTCTGACAGTCTGTGTGTAGAGATCTCTTTTCTTTGTTTCATCACAGTTTGTTAATTGTTTTGGTTATTTCCTAGAGGTATTGTAAGTTAGCCTGCAGTGTGTGATTGTGCTATTTCCTGATCATACTCAGTTACTTTTTAAAAAAAATAGTTTTAGTATGCCAGCTACAGAGATACCGAAGTCTCCTGGTGTTTCCTGATCATACTCACTTGCTTTTTTTCCATGACAGGAGAAGACTTCTGCATCCCTGGGACAATGCCTTTAAGGGTAACTTACCACAGTCAGTCGCATCCTGAAGTTTCAATTTGCATAGTCGTGAAAGAGCTAGTGGTTCTTTAGTGGTGAAGACTGATTGGAAATGCAGGTTGTGTATGTCAACCTGTTTGTGTTTCATCCTGAGTTTTCGTCATTTAATCGAAGAAACCCTTCAAGAATAGTTTTCGTAAGAAAGCTTTATTTTGCTTTTTAAAAATTGAATTTCTGAGTGCCACAAATTTGATTCTAATTTGCTGGTCTCCAGTTTTCTTAAATTCTTTGTACAAATGTTGTTTTTTCGAATTTGGTGCCTAATTGCTTGAGTCATCTAAGGCAATGATTTAATTCCAGAAAAAAAAATTCACCAGTATACACTGAGATGAAAATACGTCCAGTGTGGTGGTGAAATCATTCCAAAGTTCTTTTACAGACGTAGCCTGGTGGCTGTTCAGGAACTTTTGTTGGTAGTCTTTCATAAGTGACTTAAATGATAATGTGAAGTTATGTGTCATAACTGTTAATAAAATGAAGGGATTCCAGTCCAGTGTTTGGTTATTCTGTTCTATTCCGTTCTTTGCAGAATTTAACGCAATTCTGTACTAACACTTGGGATTTGGAAGCCTTAAGACGGTCAATTGCTTTTGAAACTTGTTCCTCTGTGAATATTAGAGACTCTAGTGGTTGGTTATAGTTCCGCTCCGTGAATTCTGGTAGTTCCTCATCTCCCTCTTTTTCAAAAACACTTGCATAAAATTTGTTTAGTATGCAAGCATTTTCCTGGTTACTTTCTGAGACCTTCCCTTCGTCGTTCATCAATTTGCTAACTGTAGATTTTGTTTTACTTTTTGATCTAACATATCCCCAGAAGAGCTTATTATCCGTTTTTATCTTTGCAGCCAGGTCTTTTTCGTATAAGTATTTTCCCTTCCTTAGTTCTGATATCACTGAGTTTCTAGCCTTTTTGTATATTTCATAGTTTGCTGTTGTTTTACAATGCTTGTATTTTTGCCATTTTGTGTGCTTTTTCATTATTGCTTCCCGTCCTGATCTTATGACATATGGATTATTCTTTTTTCTTTCATCTCTTACTTTGCTCACCGGTATAAATTTTTCTATTAATTCGACAAGATTTTCAGCAAAGTATGACCATGATTGGGCCAAGTCTTATCCGTTTAAAGCATTTTCCCAATGTATGTATTCAAGGCTTTCATTTATGGCTGCGTAGTCTCCTTTAAAGTAATTTCTTTTCACAAACCCAACATCTGGATCAGTAGTCGTAAAACATGTATATTCAAATGATAGTGTCAAATGGTCACTTTTTCCTAACCCTGTGTCATAATTTATATTTTCAACCATGTTTTCTTCATTGGTTAGCACTAAATCAAGAGTGCTAGGTTCATTATTTTCTCTAACTCTGGTTGGTTCTTTTACATGTTGGTAAAGGTATGCATCACGAATACATTCCAAGAATTTTGATGCCGGATGGTTTTCACTAACAGTGGTGCTATTGTCGATCCAATTAATTTCTCGGTAGTTGAAATCACCCACTACTAGCAAATGCGAAT
Source organism: Loripinus fragilis (assembly GCA_964019695.1). NCBI lineage: Eukaryota > Metazoa > Mollusca > Bivalvia > Lucinida > Lucinidae > Loripinus > Loripinus fragilis. The sequence goes on from OZ026519.1 coordinate 954,839, forward strand.
ATTTCTCTTTATGAAGTTTATTTATTAGTGTTGTTAATTGCTCTGAATTTGCTATTGTGCTATTAGGGCTTCTATATAAACATCCTAGTAACATTTGATCAGTTTTGTCTAAAAGTATCCTGCACCATATTGATTCATTGAAATCAGTATCTAATGTCACTAGTTTAGCCAACATTTTTTTCTTTGTGTATAAAATAACACCACGTCCTTTTCCTATTGGACTTAAAAACATGTCATAATTTTCTATATGGAAAGCGCTCTCATCTAAGTCGTAAACACAGTTTTTTGGATATATTTCTGTCAATCCAATGATGTCTGGAGAGCTATTCTCTATTATGTACTCCAATTCCACTTTCTTTATCTGGGTTAGGCAATCCACATTTGAGTAAAAACATTTTAGCCGATCCACATGTATACAATCACTTTTTAAAGTCTTCATATCTTTAGTCGAGTGATTTGATTTTGAATTTTCATTAAAACCTCTATCTAAAAACCGGCTTTCACTATTTACAGCGGCTGTATTTACAATGGTAAAACAATCATCCTATTTGCGCAATATTGAGGGTGTTGACTGTAAGGTCGTGTCTTGTGACAGCCCTCCAATAATAGTCTTGTCCTCTGTTATGGTACTTCTTTCAAAGAAATGTGATGCCATCAAGCGTGTGCTTTCCAAGGGTCTTGAATCACCAAACACACTCATGTGTATCAATTGTTCTTGAGATAAAATTGGGCTAATTGCTTGTTCTTGTATTTCCATAACCATTTGTAAAGCCCCAGCACCAGCACCAGCACTGTCTGCCATTTGTTCAGGTTTCTTTCCCTTATTTTTCCTGTCTTTAATAAACTCTCTCTTTTCCGCTTGCTGCAAAGGTGTCAGATCCTTAGTGATCATCACATCACGTAAGGGCTGTGGTGCTTTCTTTGGAATGAACTTTGCATTGTCAATCAGAAATTTACGCTGTGTTCTATCCTCTAAAATAATTTTCAATGGTCTGGTTGCTGACTTGGGTTTACCTAAACGGTAAGATGTTGTTATTTTCAATTCTTCCGGGCCCAATGCAGTGGCTAGTGTTTTTATATCTCTTTCATCCTTTAATTTGTTTATTTGACCTGAATCATTTTTGTGCTCCTTCAAATTGAAGACTACTACATTCATTTCTCTTCTTCTCCTATCATCGAATTCTTTATTTCTATCGTCCACTATTTTGTTTATGTCCTGTTTTACTTCTTGTTTGATATCATCAACAATGTCTTTTTTTCAATGCACTTACACTTGTTTTAATTTCTTGTTTGGTTGATATTTCCAAATTGTCCATCCTATTTTCAATAGTGTTCATTCTATGTTCATGTTTAACTTTAACGTCATTTAATGTTTCTGAGATATTCTCCAGCGACGGGAACATAGATGTACAAGCTGAACATGTCCAGTGAAAATTTTGCAGTTCATTGTTTCTAATACACTGGAATAGGATTGCTGATATTTTTGCACATTGTAAACATAGTGTAGCTTGCAACAAGAGCAAGTCACTTTGTCATGGATATTCTGATCACATTTCTGGCACAAGAAAGTCGAACAATCTTCATCACTTGATCCAGGTCTCTGTCTTTTATTTTCCTGACGCCCCTCTTTGCCTTGGTTACATGCGGTGTTACCCTCCATCCTGATGTGTGTAGTGTGGAGTGACAATTCACCCGCACAATTTTTCACTATATAAACTGATTTGCCTTAATCTTAATGCTAATCTTGATCTTGATGAGGGGTGACAATTCACCCACACATCGATTTGTAGGTGCTTGAGCTTATTTCAATCTAAGTTTATCAGTCTTATACTTTGACGAAACAGTACCATAAATGCAACAAAAAATAAGTAACTTATCCACATTTCTTTCAAATCAAAGGTTCAATAGCTAATGTTCCTGCACAAAAATATATATGTTTCATAAATATTTAAATATTTAATGAGTGCGGAGTGACATTTCACTCACACACCTAGTCTGTGTTATTTCAAACCTTGGTTTCAGTAGCTAGTATTTTGACACACAAAAAAAATATTTATCCAGACTATGAATGTGGAGTGAATATCTTGACAATTTGATTTCGTCAACCAGTTAATAATTTGTTGTTTAATGTAAGGAGTGACTTTCACTCTCTTAATTCAGCAATTGATTGATTTAATGATAATAACATTCTTTTCTTACTTTTTCTGATATTCTCCTCAACCAGTGTTTTGCTAATCTGGCATCTGGGTGTATTCCATCCCTGTATAGATTTAAGTTGTAACGTTTTCTATTGTTCTTTCTGTTTTTTCAAGGTCGCAGTTAAACTTTGGTGAATGTGTACCGTTCTCTGTGTTCAGGCTGACTATCTGTTCATTTACACTGCTAAAAATATCTTGCAGTTTTTTTTATCATCTTCTAAGAATATTTCAGAGGTTTTGTGACCATAAAACTTGTTGTATTTCGTGATTGATATGTATGGTACCTCAAGAAAGACGATACTGAATTTTCTTGTTTTTGCAAATTTGGATAGCTCCTTTAAATTCCTTGACAGGTTATTGAAACATTCTTCGAGATTGTGTCTGAGGCTTACATATTTTCTTCCTTTCTCTGTAAAGTCACAAGTCCCCAGCCAAACATAGATGCACAACTGACCGTAGTCCTTTTTCTTTTTGTCAAAGTTTTCTACTAACCATTTTACACCGCGCTCTGTTGTGCAACCTTTTTTCGCCCACCAAAGAATGTCCGCTTCCACAACATTTGTCACATGCCTACTCAGATAGTCCCCCTCGCTGTCTGTCAAAATTGCGGCAGTTTTCCTATGTGGAGGTAAATTGCTTTCAACACTGGTAGCTTTTTCCGAATATTTATCTATTCTGTTTGATGTCATAATATCTGTACAATTATACTATGCCATTGCTTATAGTAAATAATTATCTCTTATCTCTAATCGTTTAGAAGACTTTGGTCAGCTATGAGGGTATCATAAGGCACTGGTTTTACTGCTGTTCCCTTGTATTTTTAACCTCCATCTTGCGTGTTTATGTGGGTCCGTGCATATGTGTGTGCGTCACCAATGTACCGAAAACCCACCGGCAGGAAATATTGCTCAAAAACTTGGTACGACAATCGTACAGCTAGTTATATATTTTTCCCGCCAAGCATGCGCGAAAATCTTGATCAAAGTGGACGCTTGTTTATGTACTGATTTTATTAAGCGTCTTGCCATAAATGTCGTCTAGCGTTCTTTGTTTTGTATTTTTCGAAGACCATGGCAAATAACTACGTTGTAACAGCGCATAAGCCGACAGCTGTTAATGCCTGTGTTACTGGTAATGTTATTTATATATTTTCTGTTTGAACGGTTGTCAAAGGCCCAGCCATTGGAGGGCTATGTGGGTGGGGTATGGCAAAATTCATGTTGTTAGTTTCCTCCTTTCTTTCTCATTCTCTATATACTGCTAGACCCTCTTTCGAGTATTATCGGCAGGTGTTCTTTGTACACTCTGGGTTGCAGGATGAAAGCCTACAAGTAACCATATCTAACAGACCTCTCGGAAACCCAGAATTACGCCTATTGGTACGCACATTTTTTCCCTGGGACGCATGATTTTCGCTACTTCTGCTTCTGCCATTTACTAGCCTCCTTCAACATTCTGAAGATTATGCTAGGTATTGTATGTGTCGCAGCACTTTGAAACAATTCCCTCTGATGAGGTTTGAATTTTATAAGGTACTGTAAATTCTTCATAGGTCTGTTCGGGTTTAGTTATCGTCAATTCGGTGAATATGTGTAGTAAGTCCTGGTTTGAATCCTGTCTGTACTTTTCCAAAGGTTAAAAGAAGTCGTATTTACAATTAAAATCTACAAGAATGGCTGCTGGTCTAGTACTCCATGGATGACACTGAAGCCTTGAAGGCTTCAAGTGTTTCTGAGTCCATAATATGAGGAGCCAGGGCATTCCAATCTTTCACAGTTCTGGGAAAGAAGGACATTTTCCTCTTGTCCGTTCTGCAGGTGATTATCTGGAAAGCTCTGTGATGCTGTAGCCTCGTTGTTTTCCTCCTTGCAGGCTGAAGTCTTGGTTCTTTACTGATTGCGACCAATCTCCTATCAATCTTGAACATCATGCATAGGCGTGCATCTTTTCTCCTGCTTTCAAGGCTTCTCCAGTTTAGTCTCTGTAGCATGTCACTCACACTAGAGGTGTTTCTTTGCCTGTTCATCACATACCTTGCTGCTCGCCGTTGGACCATCTCCAGCTTTTGTATGTTGGCTTGTGTGTATGGGTCCCATACGGTACTAGCATATTCAATCAAGGGTCTGACAAGGGTGAAGTAGGCCTGCTGTTTAATTGACACTGCTCCAATGCTGAGATTTCTTCTCAGGAAACCAATGGTTCTGTTTGCTTTGTCACATATATTCTGTATATGAGTGTCCCACTTGAGGTCGTCTGTTATGGTAATTCCAAGATATTTCGCTGATGGTACGCTGGCTAATACATGTCCGTGCAAATTGTATTCTGTCTTTGTAGGGTTTCTTTTACTGGTCACTGTCATCTTTGTACATTTACTTGGGTGAAATTTCATCCTCCACTGATCCTCCCACTTTGCTAAAGTGTTCAGGTCCTCCTGTAATAGACTTGCATCTTCTGGTGTCTCAATTACAAGGTAGGCGATCGTGTCATCGGCAAAGAGTCGTACAGTTGAGTGTAGCTGAGCTGCTAGATCATTTATGTAGTAGAGGAAGAGGCATGGTCCAAGCACCGAGCCTTGAGGGACTCCTGAAAACACAATGACAAACTGTGACTTTTCTCCCTCGACAACCACACATTGCTTCCTGTTGGTGAGCCAGTTCTTGATCCATTTATTGACTTTACCCCGAATGCCATAGTGATGTAGTTTATGTACCAGGAGGCTGTGACAAACTTTATCAAATGCTTTGGCAAAGTCCATGATGAGAACATCTGTCTGCTGATTTTTCTGTAGGTTTGATGATAAGTCGTCGATAAACTCAATCAGCTGGGTCTCGCAGGATCTGCCCCTCCTGAATCCATGTTGTAGCGGATAAAGTATGTTGTTGTTCTCTCCATGGTTCATGATTTGGCTGGTGATGACATGTTCCATGATCTTACAGCAGACACTTGTTAGGGATATGGGTCTGTAGTTTTCTGCTTGGTACTTCTGTCCTTTCTTGAAGGCTGGAGTGACGTTTGCAGTTCGCCAGTCTTCTGGTACTTCTCCCGTATCCAGTGACTTTCTGTATATCATGAGAAGCAAAGGTGCTATGTCTTCTGCCAGTTCCTTAAGCACTCTTGGTCCAATGTTGTCGGGTCCTGGGGATTTGTTGGGGTTTAGGTCCTTCAGCAGTTTCTTGATGCCGTTAAGAGTGATGTCTATGTCATCTAGCACTGGGAATGAGCTCTCTTCTGTTGGCATATTATAGTTCTGTGAGAAATCTTCCTGTGAAACCTCTTCACTACTGGAAAACACTGATTGAAACTGTTTATTTAAAATCTCTGCCTTATCTTTTGGATGTGAGAACAGCTTCCCATCACTCTTCAGAGAAGATACACCAGTGTTGTCGCTTCTTTTATGTTTGACATATGTCCAGAATCTCTTTCGGCTGTTGTGTTCATTCTCTTGTTCTCCTGGTGTGACAATTCCTTCTACATAGTCCCAATAGGCCTGTCTTGTTCGTTTCTGTTCGATCGCGACACGCTAGGCGGGAGTTCCATGTACGCACTATTTTTTATTCAGCACTGCTAAAAATCAAGAAGCTGAGAGATAAATACACACCGGGAGATCAAAAGCCCTTTGATATTATAGATCGCGACACGCTTTACGAGCCGCGGGAAATGTGATTATTGTCCTGTCTCTGTTGACCAATCGTATGACTCGGACTGCAGTGAAGCAATTCTGACAGGTGATTGACAGGATAACCAATGCGGGACAGTGTGATTATTACGAGGTGATTATTAAAGTAATTAAGCAAGGATTATCGGATAATTGTTTGAAACAGATGCGCTACCTATTTACCATTATTGTAAACAACATCGGACTACCGACTTCCATATTAGACTGATTAGGGATGAAAGAGAAAACATTTAATTCAATTGCACTGGTTTGTGATTTGAGCAACATAAACATGGAGAAAAAAGCAATAAGTTTTACGGATTTGCATTTCTTCATTCATTCATTGCTACGGCAAACAAAAAGAGTCTGAGAATTGTTGAAAAACAAATCCGTACATCTGTAAGCCGTATACGGTAACGTTCGAATGACAAAAGTTCTAAATGAAGCTACACAACTGTTTTGATATTGGTATCACTTACCTTACACTAAGGTTAATACGGTAACTGATTCATATTAGGGCTGGGAGGATACGGCTGTCATCCGATACGATACATATCGCGATACATGCAATGTGATACGATACGTATCACGATATATCGACACAAACACAGCTACACTTAGAAGCACTATTCCTGTAGTATATTGATAAAAAAATTGCACTTTTTTCTATTCCATTTGCAAATCATTCAATAAGACAAATATTTTTTTCACTCTTTTTGGAAAATTGACCATTAATTTGACATTTATGTTGTATACTGAACTTACATGTCTTTGTCTATTGAAACATGTAATACACACTATTAAGACCAGCAAACATGAAGAGAGCACCGTCTTAATTGATAGATCTCAGCAGATCCTGTGTACCATAAAAGTTATCCCTATTTCGTGAAAGCACAAAACCTAAATTAAAAAAATTCTATACAGGCATTTGAATAACACCAAGTTATTGGCATGTGGTTGCCCTATGAGGGCACATTAGATTTTTTTGATCTATCATTATTTTTGCCTATTTGTCCATTTGATCTTGTTTTAAGTAGCGAACATTTACATTGTAAGAATAGAATGTACTTGAATATATATTTTGAGGTTAGAAATTACCAAATTTGCTGCTAGTAAAATATCTGAAAGTATCGCGATACAGCACCCAAGCGTATCGATACAGTATCGGCCAAGTCTGTATTGATAAGTATCGATGTGTCGATATATCGTCAGTTTTCGTCACAGCCCTAATTCATATATACACACACTGCCTCTCTGTCAGAGCAGTACAGTTTACCATAGGGCTGTGGATCGTTAGGCAAGTTGCGATCCGATCCGGTCCACGATTAATGAGTTACGATTCACAGATCAAACTGCAAGTCACTGGTAAGTAAAAAAATTATGAAACATCTATTGTTGGGTCTATTTACTTAGTAAATCAGCCCTTTCTGTTAGACCAGAAGTACCACATGTATACAGTTAGTTAGCAAAGAAGATATCTTAGATATGATTAAATTTCCACTCACGCCTGTCAAGGCATGCAACACAATTCGTATATTTGATTTTATACCTTCCTGAACTTTTAGATATCCAGATATTCTGACTAGCTAATTCTGACAGAAGTGTGACTTCAGTATAAGGCCCTTTTCCTTCATCTTGAAGTTCACACATAGACAACATGATCCAACATGACCTGGGTCACGTAGGCCTAATCAGCTGTTGCCTTGTTGGCAAAAAAAAAACTTCAAAGAAAAAAAAAAGAACCCTTTGAAATTTATTTGGTAATTGACATTTGAGGATACTTTTGGCTCTGTTAACCGATGAAGTGTAACTTAGTGTGTTTAAACAAAAAATATCAGGGGATTATCAAATACTTTACTGTACATGCAAATGCCTATAATGTCCGCAATGGCGAGAGGCAGTATATGGAGATAGATAGATGAGGATTTTAATTACCGATATTAAGGATGTCACTAAACTGCGAGAAACAAAGGTATTTAAATGAGATATTTTCAATTTCAGCCATAATGAAAAATTTCAATGAACCAATTTGTGAAGAATGAAGAACTTCTTGTTTCAGTTTAAAAAAAAAAAAGATCGCGATCCAACGATTTCGTCAGTGACGAATATTCATACTCGATTCTATATTCAGATCCACGAATTTCCGAGTACAAAGTTTTGAAACTACATCCTGAAATATTCGTGCAGAGATTTTAAGGATATAATTCTCTAAAAAGGAATTATAATTTGGATAACATTCTTAACTTTGTTGCAGTAACTATAATTTTCATTCTAAGAAGATAGAAGTTTATTCTTTACAAGTACAAAACCCTAGAATGGACTGGGAGTCCAAGGACTTACCCAATGCGTTCAAATCCTTCAAATCACACGCCAAATTTATGTTTGGAGGACCTCTGCAGACGAAAACAGAAGAGGTCAAATGCAACTATTTGATGATATGGGCTGGAGAGAAAGGTATACAGATTTTCTCTACATGGAAATTTCAAGACGACGACAAAAAGAAGCTAGAAAGTTACTACACAGGGTTCGAGAGCTACTGCAAACCTCGCTCAAACCAGATATATGCACGCTACAAGCTGAAATGCAGAGAACAAGAAGATGCTGAAAAGTTTGAACACGTTGTTACTAGCTTAAAATTGTTGCTTAATGACTGTGGGTACGACGCAGCCATCCGTGACGAGATTATTCGTGCTTTTTTTGTGTTATATGACCATCTGGTGCCTAGATTTACCGGAAAGACTCAAATTACTAGAAAGACCGTCGAAACACCGGAAAGACCAAAGAATAAATAGTTTGGCCATTTCAGAGTTCTCGGAAACGCCTAACCAGGCATATTTTTACGCCAATTTTTGGTTTTTGTACGCGTTTATTATCCTGCTGGAGATTCTAATTTACGCCAAAATTTTTCCTGCTGACGTGTCTCAAACTCCTTAAAAAAACAGGTCTGGAGACGACAGTGGGAGTCCAAATTTGGCTTTGACACAAAAGAACAGAAGATCGCCGCTAATCCGATGCCCCAGGGTTTGTCATAAAATGTCCAGTCGTCCGAAGCAGTAGACGTGATCTAATTTAGCTCTCGGCCAATCAGAATGTTGCACAGCCACTGCATCTTTATTGACAGGCCAATAATTACGCCTATGCAAATTTAAGAAGCATGTGGTCGATTGGTCTTAATCTTTCCGAGTGCGTGTATAGACAAATGATAGTCGCGCATTCATGTGAGTCTGTCTCAATCAAAGCTTGAAATGTTTCTAACTTTTTGGAACACATGAAATAGCTTCCAACGATGGTTGATGAAATAAAAACAAGATTTGCTGAATAGGATAACGTCAAATAAGGCAAAAGTTCTGAATGAAGCGTCATTACTGTGCCGTCAGAAATTCAGTGGACATCGTTTTTCTTTTTTAAAATGTCTTTAATGATATCATTGCGGACTGAAATTTTGCACATGCATATAATATATCACCCCCTAATATACAATTGCATTTTTGAACATTTAAGATTGGACAATAAGTCTGGAATCTCTTGTAAAATAAAATGACTTAGTCGTTTTCGATTTAGAAAACACCTCATTTCCCCCCAATGTATTTCATATGATTGACAAGTTGACATGTACTTTCAAGCCTAAAATTGGTGTCTGGCAAGGGGATAATATAAGCCCTAATTTTTTCAAAATATTTCTAAATGATCTGCTGGATATTTTTGATAAAGGAGATGACCAAGTCCAGCTTGATAATAATTTGATCAGTTCATTGCTGTACGCTGATGATCTCATGTTATTATCAACTTCTAAAGCTGGACTTCAGAGATGTATTGACAAACTAGCTTCATATAGTGAAGATAATTGTTTAACTGTCAACTTAATAAAGAAAACAAAAATTGTGGTCTTTTGTAAAAAGTGGCAAATTATCAAAAGAAATATTTTATTTTAATGGCACGGAAATACAAAATAGTTCTTCCTATAAATATCTAGGGATCTTATTTTCCTCTTCTGGCACATTTTCATATTGTCAGTCAGATTTATAAAAGAGGGCTTTAAGAGCTCAGTTTAAACTAACTAAGTGTTTCTCAAATATGACCCCTAAGCTAGATACCTTAATACACTTGTTTGAACATACAGTTGAGCTAGTGGTACTTTATGGTAGTGAAATATGGGGAACAGTTAACATTTTATCACCAAAAATTAAAAAGGCAGACTTCTCCCTCGAACATTTATTTGAAAACTTTCTATGTGATAAACTGCAAATAAAATTTTTAAAATACATATCAAAAATTAATTAAAGGTCTGCAAATCTAGCTGTGTTAAGTGAGTTCGGTAGATATCCTTTGTGTATCAAAGTTATTACAAACACATGCAAATTTTTGCAGAGACTACTTACTACTAATTCAGTGTTACCTGTTTACCTGTTGGATTTCTTTTGCTCCGGTATTCAGTTTAATTTACTGTTGAGTCCTTATCCTTGTTTTATCTCCTTGTTATATCTTGATTTATATGTTTTAGGAGATGATGCATTGATAAGTTAGGGGTCTTTCATGCAAACCAAATATCTATGTGTCTTGATCCACATCTGAATTAAGGGTGAGGTTGGCGCCGTTAAACCGGTTTAAGCCCTCCAGTAAAATATTTTACTGACCGTTCCAAGGCGGTACTTCTTTTGTGGATCTTTTATGTTTTTGTTCTGTCTTGTGTTTGCTATGTTTTGTGCGCGTCTGTTTATATGTGCTTTGTGGTCACCTGCTGGGAAAGGGCTGACCTCTTGGCTCTCGATTGTGCTGTCTTCTGTGAGTTTGTCACTTTCCCATTGGTATCCTGGGTCAGATGTGGTACTTGATTGTATCGTTTCCTGATCTTTGCAACCTTACTTACTTTTACTACAAGGTGCATATAAAGAAAGTAGTCTAATCGCAACTAATGAGAAAATGAGTTGGGTGGCATGTGTCAAATTTATATTAAAACATATTGGTGTTTCTTCCAAGTTGGCTTATCACCAACATTTTTCCTCAATAGTAAAACCTAACCTTATAAATCGATTTAAAAATAATTTAAACAGTACCTTCGTCAAGTACAAAAGAACAAATGAAGGGAAGTTAAGGACATATGCTCTTTTTAAAACACATTTTCAAAAAGAGAAATATCTTTCTGTAATCAAAGATACCGAAATTCGCAAATGTTTTATGTCTTTCCGTATCAGTTCACATAAATTAGAAATAGAAAGAGGTAGGTACAAAAATGTGGATGTAAAAGGTAGGCTTTGCAAAATATGTAACACTGGAGCCATTGAAGATGAGCAACATTTATTGTTTAATTGCAGTGCTTATCATTCACTACGGTATTCTTTTATGGAGAAGGTGGGGCAGTCATGCAAAAACTTTTCAATTTTATCACAAGATGCCCAACTTATTTGGTTAATGAATAATGAGTCAGACGACATTATTAATTTATTCTCTAGATATATCTATAATTGTTTCAAGTTAAGAGATGATTTTACATAATGCATTGCCTAATCACCAAAGGTTTGTCCATTTTAGTACTAGGCCAAAAAAGTTTGACTCTATGTATTTGTATTTGTCATATAAATGTGGAATTGTTTACTTCTGTCTAATGTATTTGGCTGTTGTATTTATGTATTATTATTGTTGAATATGCCAGAAATGACCCATGATTGGATTAATAAAAAGTATTCTATGGGTAGCACGTGGTTTATACAGTTCAATGATTACCATGTTTACCTTCGTATATCAGGTTGTATGATAAAGAAAACGGTCACTAGCAGGATAACTCTTGGTGTGTCTACATACACACTGCAAATGCTTTGAAGAGACTTCGCAAATACATTTAACAATTCTGTCTGAGTTATGTCATATTTCATGAAAATCAAATTTCTCATCTTGCTTACTAAGTGTTCATGGTAAAATGACAGCAACTGAGCAATTGGACTGCGACTGAGAAAAAATGTCCTCAGTGATTTGTAACAACAAAGGCACAGATCTGCCTGTGCATTCTCGCAGTCTTATCGGCAACTTTGGTATCTGCTTTTTGGAAGTCATATCTAGACTCGCTACAAGCGAAACTTCAATTTTCTTGCTAGCCTGTTAAGTCGCAGGAGACTGGTTTGAGACTCGCTTTGTCGGAAACCCAGAAGACAGGTTTTCTCGCGTCGTGGCCTCGTATATTTCTGTTGCTTGCTCGACAGTTCAAGGACAAATATTACAAGTGCAACAGATAATAATATTTAAAAAATAATGAAGAAGCTATTCATCAGATATGTTAACGGGAACCACATCATTTGGCTGTACTCTACATCGTCCAATACACAAGTCATTCATAACTATACAGCCCACAGAGCGGGGGAACGGCGGGGACTTTGATTTTCTGGTTGCAGGTCCCTAGCATGACACTTGTCATTTGTGACCACTGTTCCCACGAGGGTTTTATTTTTGCAAACTTCGCAGATTTTGCAAAAATAAAACCCTCACGAAAATTTCCAAATTTACATTAGTATATCTGCATAGGAATTTGATTGCAGCTAGTATAGTAAGCCTTTGCGAGTGAAAACATATATAAGAGCTAACTTGTATGCATGTTAAGCTCCTGTTTATGCTTCTTGTTGCTATATTATATAATTGTAATCTTTTACTTTTAGGTAATTTCACATCCCCAGATGACCTTAACCTAATTATTGCCAAAAATACACGGCTGGAGATCTATGTAGTGACTCCTGAAGGACTTCGACCCATCAAAGAAGTTGGTATCTATGGGAGAATTGCAGTGTTAGAGCTCTTCAGGCCATCTGTAAGTACAGATCAAACTTGGGTTTGACACTTTGTATACTAATGGACACTTCCTTCTGGTTTGATACAATGAACTTGGGATAGTCAATTGTGCTTATCTAGGGGTGTCAGGTAATTTTCAAACAAATATTGTAATTTTTATGTCTGAATATCTTTTTTATCTTTACAAACAGTGTAGACCCTAATGAAATGCAGCATTATGCAGCATTTCATCTGGGTCTTCACTGTTTGCATTGTGCTGCATTTCATCTGGGTCTTCACTGTTTGCATTATGCTGCATTTCATCTTGGTCTTCACTGTTTGCAAAAGTACTCGCTGAGGGGTTTTCTGATCACAAAGTGTTAAATATGGACCAACTGTCCAACTGAAAAAATAGTATTGTAATTGACCTAATTGGCACACACTGAGTACTATTTTTAGATAAAGACATCATTTTCTATTTTTAGACAACATTGAAAAAATTCAAGAAAAATTAAGTTTAGTTTTGAATACTTTTGAAAATATTCTGGAATTTGGAGCATTTGCAGCAAATGCTCCATTTCCCAGAATATTTAAAGTAAATTTAGTGTTTTCCACACCTGTAAATTGCTGTCAAAACAGATTAAAAGGTGTAAAATGCTCCTTTTCATTGACCCATTGCATTGGTTGTGTTGTGGATCTATTTGCCAAAGTGGTCAAGCATGTGTTCAAATAAGGGGTAATATACTTGACACCAGGCTTTATTGTAACAAAGATCTGGAGACTGAAGAGATATAAACAAAAGTGCCACGAGTTGAAAAAAAAACACTGAAACTGTTGCTGTGAATAAGAGGCCACTTGAAGAAATAATGTCTGAACCTGAAATTCATCAATGAATTCCACCAAAGTGACAGCCAGAAAGACATCCCCATTTTTCAAGTTACTTCTAAAAAACTCAATTGACCACCAATCGACCAGTATTGACCACTTCTAGAGTATTGACTGCCACATGACCAGGATGTTTTAAAAGGACAAACAGACGACACACAGCTGACAACATTTAGTAAAGAGTTAACCCTTTACCTCAGAGAGATGCCTTTTAACTATTTTTATAAACAGAACAGACCAATATCAGGCAGTGCCTGATCTGGGTCTACTATGTTTGCTTATGGAAATATGATTAGATATGATCCTATGCTAGTGGACCTGACAAGTAATTTCTTTGCCCTTTGTACAAACATGAAAGTTCATTTATATAATTATTCATAGTGGGTGGAGCTTAGCATGAATATTCATGAAGGAAAGGGTTAATAGAACAGTCACCCATTTAAAAACAACAAATAAATAACAAAAAACATTGTACATTGATGAGTTGCACCACTTCGGCAAACCATAATTTTCTAAAAGTTGTCTTGTTATTTTCAGAATTCTGACAGAGACCTGATATTTTTACTAACCAACAAGTATAATGCCATGATACTGGAATGTCAGAACCATGGCGAGAATATGGAGATTTTAACCAAAGCTCAAGGAAATGTACAGGTAACGTAGGATGAGATAAACACAATTTTTGAGTGTAAATTGTCAGTACAGTAAAACGGCCACTCAAAAGCAGACAAAACAAATATTTTAATGACAAATGGTAGCGTAATGAAGGTAGAAGGTATTTCAGAATACTCCCCTTGGAGCATTTTGCAACACTTTTGGCCTGCATTAAGCAATAATTGGTCTTGAAAACCAATTTTCAGTCTTTTTGAGAGTGGCCATTTTACTCATGTTTTACTGTATTTTCTTACCCATCAGTTTTAACATATGTTTTTGGTGCCCAAAAGAACCGTCACGTTTGAGTACCCACAATAAATGTATTGGTCAAGAAATAAGAAAATAAATTTTTAATCACATGGCCTGGGGTAATTTGAGATTTTTAGCTCACCAGAGCCGAAGGCTCAAGGATAGCCATTGTGATTGGTTTTCATGAATCGTCCTTCGTGCCTAAACTTTTTCTGTAAATGACATCTCCAGAACCTCTGGTCCAAATTTAAAATCATATCACAGACATGTTTCCCATAATGCCCTCTACCAAAATTGCAAAATTAGCCACAATCCTCCAAAATTGGAAAAAAATTCTGGGTAAATGTTTTCTTAATTCCTTATAATTCCATCTGAACAACATATATGTTATTTATCAAAAGAGCAGTGTCATTGATTGAACCCCTACAACAAATGCTTTATACTCAAATAGGAAAAATAATTTATAATTACAGTCACTTATCTTGCCTGTTAGTACTTTTGTGCAATTGCAATATGAATTTGGGTTCTGCTTTATAAACTTTGGTACATTTTCTAAAATTTTGAACACAAGTTTCTTGCCAAAATTGGCATAAACAAATAAACAAACAGTACAGACCCAGATCAGACTGCTTCTGAAGAAGCAGTCTGATCAGGGTCTTCCCTGTTTGCTATTCAGGCAAGCATTTTGTGACTTCAAGCCCTGGAAACACATTTTATTTGTGAACAGAAAAGAAAATTCTTCAGAATTTTATAACTTTCACTGTAACATACAGTGTCGCATGGGTAAAACTTTATTGTGCCAGTAGCCGAAATATCCCTTTTTGCTTGAAAAATGATAATGGTCTTACTGACAGTCAGTGCAGGGGCGGATCCAGGATTTCTGGAAAGGGGGTTCATGTGCAAAAAGGGGTGGGGGGTTAGCTTTGCGGATTTTATCTCATTTTTCTTAAATATCCCATGAAAATGAAATGATTTGGTCTTCTTGAGACCGTATTATTTCATTTTCATAGGATATTTAAAAACAGGGGGCAGTGATGGGGTTTGAGCAAACACTCGCGGGATTTGCCTCTGCATGGCTTCTTATAACTGGATCCCAAATGTTTATTTCAGGACAGAATTGGTCGACCTTCAGAGACTGGTATTGTCGGTATCATTGATCCACAGTGCAGAGTTATTGGTCTTAGATTGTATGATGGACTGTTTAAAGTTATTCCCCTTGATAGAGAAAACAAAGAATTAAAAGCTTTTAATGTGAGGTAAGAAAGGGGGTCTTGCATCTGTGCCCACGCATGGATTTTCTTTAAACTTTGCATAATAATGACTCGTTATATACAAACTATGAAAATGTATGTATTGAATTAGATTGTTAAGAATAAGGCTTAGGAAGCAACCCTGAAGTACTCCACCTTTAAGGTGGCACCTGTCTCTAAATTTCCATGTCCTAAATCTATAGTTTTGTTTATTTCTATGATTTATCATCCAGATTAAATCAAAAATACCATAGGCATTATATTAATACCAAAAAACCATTTGGATGTATTATGATTTACGTTTTCTGAAGAAGTGATTATAAAATTTCAATATTTTTTTTCAAAAAATTACAAAACATTCAACATTAAATTTCAAAGATCGATATGTTCTAGTCTTTGTCAAGATATCATATTATCACAAAAACATGCCATATATATCCTACTGATCTGAGCCAAATTTCATGAAAATCCGAAGCCGGTAACTTTGTCAAATCCTACCTCTTATGGGTATAGGTAAGTTTTAGCAAAATTAATTATTTAGTTGAAATGAATCAATAACTCAACAGAAGGGGGTTGTTTTTAAATCTACTTCCACTTTTCTTAAAGAAAGACATGTTTAGACAATTTCAAATGATTCAATGGCCGGAAATGCCAAAGGTCATGGCCCCATGTCATGGCACTAAGGGGCCAAGACAATGTGTATCACTTTCTCAAGTCCTGCATGATATTGTTTAAGAAACATAATATCCTATCAATAAACGTGTGAAAACAAGAAGACCAAATATTTCTATACATCTCAACTGAGCTCGAGTAACCACATTTTGGTGCCGTGACCAGGATTAAGTGTAACAGAGTCATATCAAAGGTATCACAGAACAGTGTTCTACATGAATAAGTGAGGTCCAGAAACGAAACTGTATGCCTGGAATATACATCCAGCCAAAGAATAAATGTTGCCATTTGATGGAAATCAGCATCAGTTTTACAAAACAGAATAAACAGAGAAGATTTAAGCATTAATTTAGCAATACCTTTGAAGCCAAGAGTTCTCTGTGACCAAAATGATTAATTTTAACCAATAGGTTTGACAGGGGCTTATTCTTGTGAACCAGGTTTATTAATGAGGCCTACAATTATAAAACCATCGATATAAGGTTCTTCTCCTGTATGAACTGACTTGCCATAAGGTTTCTCTTCTGTATGAATTAAAATTCTTAATAATGTTACATATTAAGTGTAACATTGGTTAGATATAGTTTTAACGTTCGAAACTAGGTGTGGTAAGTCCAGTGTCACCATATTGTATCGTTTTGGGTAATATTATTGTGCAAGCACTTCATTAAATAAGAATCATGACACTTAATATGAAAGAATATTGTTTTTTGTCTTTTTCCAATCAGTAATAGGGAAAAACACTGAACATATCAACTTTTACCAATAAACGTACTAGCATGGTGATTCAAACTAAGCAAGTATTCAAGTATGTTTTACACAGAAACATAATAATTGTATTTTTTACATTTTGATGAATTAGGGCCATGTGTTTATATCAAGTTGAAAAAATACGTTACCGGTCCTTGAATTTCATGAAATTTTGTCTACATATTCTTAACATATATGGAAATTTTATAAGTTGAAATGGTATCTTGACAAAGACCGCAACGTGTGAAAATTTTAATTCCAGATTTCATTGAATACAAAATATACAGTTGAAAATTGGGGTACCATCTCATAAAAATGATTGCCCACACTCTATCCTAATACATACAAAGCCATTTATAGTATCAACGAACTTATTAATGATATAGTTATTTAATAAAGCATTTCTGCGCCCATTACATGATATGTCAATTACTTTAGAAATGATTATAACTGGATACCCTAAGGTATTGTAGTGATATTATACATGACGTCATAAATTAGCATTGGAATTGCATAAAAACTCAAATGCACCATAAATATAAAAGTCCTACCCCAGACAATTAATAAACATAATATTATCAAATTCCAAGCGTGGGCAGACTCCCATGTTAATTTCCCATACCATGAAAGAGCCCCTTTAATATTTCTTTTGGATAAATAACGTCTTGTTTCCAAGATTGGCAACTTTATCATTTGGGAACCCAGCATCTCTAAATATAGATATTGCTGTAGTCAGTTAAAAAGATTTTTCCAATAATATGCATCTTTAAAGCTGCATACTCTGTAACTATGAACATTTTTCGAAATTTTTTATTTTCTTTTTAAATCATTTGTAAAAGTAGAATTAAGCTATGTTTTCACAATAAAAATGTTCAGTACAGCTGAAAACTGCATGGAAAAGTGAATTATCTTATCAAATAGGTGTATTTTTCTCTTGTTGGTAATTATTTGCGTCCCTCCAATAATTCTAGACCGTTGAATTTTAACATAAATGCAGTTGTTTTGATAGTGATAACTTGTTAAGATTTACAAAAAAGGTAAAATGTTTACCCGAATTTGAGTATTTTTACTGTGTTCTTGAAAAATAAAAACATTATTTTTAAAATTAGAAGATCAAAAGTTACAGACTATGCAGCTTTAATAGAAGGTAATTGTAGTTATCATTATGGATTAATATTGCTGAAGACTTAATAGACCTGTATTAAGCAAATGTCAAGATTTTGCTATTAATGGCAGTTTTTTTTGGCCTGTTTTGATGACCGATATTGGGTCATGCTCCAAATGGCAAAAAGTATGTTTTTATCCCAATTTCAGGTAGGAAATTCCCAATTCAGAGAACAAAATAAAAATCACCATTTTTTGTGGCATCTTAACTGCACAGTGCCATTGTATTTTGCATTAGAAATGTTAAAATGTGCTTTTTAGACTATGAGTGCAATGTAAAAGGAGTTGAATGACCCAAATATTTGATGGCGGGTTTAAACCGGTTTAAGCCCTCCAGTAAAATATTTTACTGACCGTTCCAAGGCGGTACTTCTTTTGTGGATCTTTTATGTTTTTGTTCTGTCTTGTGTTTGCTATGTTTTGTGCGCGTCTGTTTATATGTGCTTTGTGGTCACCTGCTGGGAAAGGGCTGACCTCTTGGCTCTCGTTTGTGGTGTCTTCTGTGAGTTTGTCACTTTCCCATTTGTATCCTGGGTCAGGTGTGGTACTTGATTGTATCGATTCCTGATCTTTGCACCATTACTTACTTTTGTTTTATTTGATTATATTATACAGTGTTTTCCCCCCAATTTTGTATAAAACGGCACAAAAATTTCCCAAGCCTGGGGGTCAGGTCATGCTCCCAAAATGCTGAGAAAAAAAAAACCTGTTTATGGAAAAGCAAAATCTGCTTAAGACAGGTTCTTAACATATGTGCCACAGATGATAAAAATATCCATTGCAGTTTTATTTTCAGAGTGTTGTTAAAACTTTTAAGACCAATGGAATTTTTCTTAAAGCTATGTACACTAAAGTCAGGATGGTCCTTTGTATATATTGAGGGGTCATAGGTTATAATTTCCAAAAAATATTGTATTTCTTACTTTGATTTTGTCTTCACAAACAGTGCAGACCCTGATGAAATGCCACATTATGTGGCACTTCATCTGGGTCTGCACTGTTTGCCATTGTACCCATTTATGGGTTTCCAGTCTCAAAAGGGTTAAAACAAAAGTAGACAGATGAGTCAACCAGTAAAGAGAAGGAGTTAAATGGGTTCTAAAGTAGACTAACAGCTAAGATATATATTTTTCTTAGAATAACCAAAATATATTTGCCCATTTAGAAAAAAGATTAGTAAAGAAAACCCCTGTATGATTGATCTCTGGTTTATTTCAGGTTGGAAGAATTAACAGTGATTGATATCAAATTTCTCCATGATACCAGTAGTCCAACACTTATACTAGTACATGAGGTAGGATTAGATGAATGGTTAATGACTGTGAGATGGGGGTCTTAGCATCATCACATTCTCTGTTATCCAGAGGGGGTACTCAAAATAACTTCCTTACTGAGACTCTTCTTTGTGGGTAACAAGTCGTTTCGCCCCAATACCAGTTCGCCCCTAGTCGTTTCGCCCCTAGTCGTTTCGCCCCAAATTTGATGCCTAGACGTTTCGCCCCTACACCCTAGTCGTTTCGCCCCAAGACCCTAGTCGTTTCGCTCCACTTTTTTTACCCTAGTCGTTTCGCCCCACTTTTTTTTATAAATCCCTTTAAACTGTTATACACTTCATAAAGATATTTTAAGCATTATTATGTATGATAGTAATTTAATTTCAACTCGGACCCAATAAACATTTATACTGGGTCCGAGATTTTAACGATGAACACGCTTCAGTAATAATGATAGCAATTAAGCCTTGTGGAACCCAGATTTATCTATTTTGATATATCAAAAGCCATCTGATTGTGATCCGCACAGCTATAAATTATTTGCTTGTAAATGGTGTGGTGCAGTCTCGAGGGTGCAGGTGTCCATGAAAAAAAGAGTTTGAGAGGAGTGTAGTGCGTAAATGTAATTAGCATGACTAGGATAAACCGTGATAATAAAATGCAATGCTTACAAAGAAGTACTGATAAAATATAGCATAAATAATAAGTTTATATTTTCTTCACCCCTGCGCCAATACGCAGGGTGGCACTGATCTGCTCACTGCATTAAGAAAAGGGACTGATCAACCAGTAAAAGTAAGTGGACGTTTATTGCCTCTTATTAAAGTGTGTGGCCGGATAATCTTTAATCTGTGAGTCATTAACGGGATTAAGAAAACACACGCCAATCAATCAGATCCAATTAAAATTTGATTGATCAATTAAACTTCGATATGTCCGTGACATGCTTTGACTTCGTGTGAATGTACGTTTTTTTTATATCTGATACTTGATCAACGAAGGCTTTGACAAACCTGTGCACACGCGCAGACTGGCCGGAGCCTTCGCCCACAGAGCTCCTGTTTTAATTTTATAAACCACTTAGCTCCAATCAGATTTCACATTAATATACACATTATGTAGCATTTTACGAGTCTGTCACTTCTTTTCAGACATGCGGAACAAATGGATTCCAAGCCGAGCACTTTGGGATCAAACGTTACAGATCAGTCACCGCCGTATTTGTGCAATCTACCCTGATGCGCAAACAGCGGAGACTCATTTGTATTTGAAATTGACATCGTTTTGTGTAAATATTCTCATAGTTCTCTTTAGGATTCTAATTTGGGTTCAATAATCATTTCGGACTGCAATTTCCGCTCATCAAGTTATAATCTCAATAACCCAGCCAGCATCCAATCTCGTGCGACTGTCGGCCAGGCATTCGAATGGCGTTTCGCTGGCGAGCCGATAGTCGCAAGATTTTACGTGCTTACTATAAAGTGGGCGGGCATTGTGCTAACCCAGCCAGCATCCAATCTCGTGCCACTATCGGCCAGCCGGTAAAATTTTGCAGTCTTGTCGAAATTAATGACCAACGAAGGTCAAAGGATAGATGGCCTAATTGTTGTCTGTGATGTTTGTTTGTTTGTTGTTTGCAATTAGTGAATTAAACTGATGAAAAGTATTATCTTGTCATCATTCCATGTATAATTATGGTTATCCGTTTTACCCATGGGAAAGAGACATATGGAAACACTTTTGCCATGCGTAAGATTCTACAAATGTGTCATAATTGCAAGATATAATATTGCTTTACGTTGCAGAGACGTTAGATGAAATATTTCAAATATGTTTGCATTATCTTTATAATGGGGAAAACGGATTGTGCCATAAACGGCATGTGCGTCTACATGGCGAGATCTCAGAATTTTCAGACCTCAAAACCCTAGGAAATTCTACCTGGCATAAATTTGTAACTAAACCATAACTGTTAACATGAGCATTCGATACAAGTTTATTGCCGAATAACATAGACTCATCTACATTGCACATAAAACGTATGGTTTAAGATGGAGACTTAGGCCAAAAATTAGACCTATAGCTTGATATAGCCAAGCTGAATATATCAGAAAACATCTTTGTCATGAGAGATAATATTATTGATATTAATCGCATATGCGATAAGTATTATAAATTCTCATGAACAGGTACAATAGCTTTACACGAAAAAAAACGTGCACATAATCTTTATCCAGCCAAAAGTGATGAAGATTTTAACTGTTAAACTACATTACAACTGGCATGAAGCACTGTCAATATATTTGCACTAACTATTCACATAAATTTCAACAAAATAGCTTGATTTTTTTCTTGGGGCGAATCGACCAGGGGCGAAACGACTAGGGGGGCGAAACGACCAGGGGCGAAACGACCTGGGACGAAACGCCGCTGGGGCGAAACGTCTAGGGGGCGAACTGGATCTGGGGCGAAACGACCCGGATTCTTCTTTGTGCACCCAAAACATGTAAGACAGATCGATAGGGGGAAAAATACAAAATTTTAAAGCTCTTAATATTTGCTTAATATCTGGCGCTATGACACCAGAAAAAGCTGCGAAGAAAAAAAAGAGAGAAAAGTTTGCCTTCTAAATGCATTAGATTAGAGGCCTACAACTGTCACTGATTTTTGTATCATTTTTATTAAATCTCCAAAGAAAGAGGTTTCCAAATGATGATGTTTTCCAAAGATTCATTGCTGGTCACTTCTTATTGTCTCATTTAATTTCATAGTAAGTAAAGGAATCAATACAATCAAGCACCACACCTGACCCAGGATACCAATGGGAAAGTGACAAACTCACAGTTATACACCACAAACAAGAACCAAGAGGTCAGCCCTTTCCCAGCAGGTGACCACAAGGCACAAATAAACAGACACGCACAAAGGCATAACAAACACAAGACAGAAAAATTATAAAAGATCCACAAAAGAAGTACCGCCTTGGAATGGTCAGTAAAATATTTTACTGGAGGGCTAAAACCAGTTTTACAGCACCAACCTCGCCCTTACATCCAGATATATGCGGATAATTAGGAAATAATGATAATTAGGTAATAATATCTTTTTTCAGCCAAACAATGTTTTAGGTTTAGAAATAAGGAAAACGTTGAAATAAGTTACTGCTCAAAAAGTTAGCTTAATGTTTGTAAATTGCACAATTTCATCTTGGAGGAAGAAAAGCAGGGGACTATAGTAAAACCTGTCTTAAGCGACCACTCAAAAATAGACAAAACAAAGATCTTAATGACAAATGGTAGCTTAATGAAGGTCAAAAGCATTGCAGAATGCTCCCCTTTGGAGCATTCTGCAATACTTTTGACCTGCATTAAGCAATAATCGGTCTTGAAAAGTAATTTTGGTCTTCTTTTTGAGTTGCCACTTAAGACAGGTTTATCTGTAATATCTTTGGATATCTTTCACGTTTAACCAGCAGATTACTTACACGTGACATTTCCTTACAGACGGCCCCTGAATCATGTAAATCAATAATTGACACCAAAATAAAACCTAAAAAATATACATGTACTTACAGGGTTCATCCTAGGATGGGCCCGATCCATTTTGTGAGAAAACTATTAATGTTTTGCTAAAATGGATTTTATTTTTGGCTGGGCCCCATATACAAGCTATTCAAATCTCATGTCAATTATGCTCTACTGTGGATATTAAGGATTCTTGGGCCCCTCAAATTTTGCAAAGGGCCCATAAAAATTTGAAATGGCCCATTAAAATTTGGAAATTTGCATGTATTTGAATGGGATATGGGCCATTGGCCCATTTAAGGGCCCATCATAATTTTGGGCTAGGATTAACCCTGACTTACATTCTAATCCAGCTCTGAGGAGCTGGTAGGTTTGGGATCAAAAGGTCGCTAGTTTGAGATCTCACCGGAGACACTGTCTTTTGTCCTTGTAAGAGCAAGGCTCGGCCCAGAAAGACATCACAATTTGACTGAAATATTGTTGACTGGAATGTTAAGCGTCAACACAAAAAAACTAATCCAGCATTTAGAAGTCCTCAACTCAGATTCCTCAAACTACTGAAATAGCCATGAAATACTGCATTTGGACTATGTATGTGCTTGTAGGATCAACATGGTCGACATGTGAAGACATATGAGATCTCGCTAAGAGACAAAGAGTTTAATAAAGGACCCTGGAAACAAGACAATGTGGAGACAGAAGCTTGTATGTTGATAGCAGGTACGTGCTAGCTTCTGAATGTAAAATTGTAATTCTTTTCATGTGTTAAACATGTGTTTTGATGCTCAATAACCATCTCATTGAGACGGTTCTTTTGAGTACCCACAGCATATGTCTTAAGAATTAAGAAAAATAATTTTCTGTTACACTTATCTGAAGGCTGCTGTATATTATTATCTGCAGATAATTTGTCTGCCAAAACCACTACTTTTCATTATATTCATCAAAAATATACAAGTGATTAAAAAATTGTATTTTATGTCCATAACCTGACCCCCTGACCCCCTCAAAATATCCTTAGTAGAGTTTGGTGGTGAAATAATTTCTTAGTCTATTCTCTACCCCTGACTCAATTAGAATTTGTCAGTTACTAATACTGTAGAAAATTTCTACACTTAATACTGGTTAAACAAATAAGAGAACACCAGCCTCTTGGGTAATATGTGGTATTTGGCCAGCTTTACTTGATCATTAGTGTCTGGGAGGTAAAGAAAAACACATGATTTATTTAAAAGACATATGTAGTAGGTACACATTGGAAATGTATCTGAGGCAGTTACAATGTGTACCAACAACATGTGCTTTTGTGAATAAGAATACTGTTTTGAAGCTTACCAAGTATCATGTCTGTTGTCTTTATGCTTTTAAACATCCCAAACTGCCAATCAGTCAGGGCTCACCCTGGCTCAAAATTTTTTGTAGCCAACACTTTAGCCAAATGGAAAAAGTTGTAGCCAAATTTACTTGACTTTAGCCAAGGATTTAACCGGCATGTAGCATGGCGCATTTCTAAAGTGTGAAATCATTTAAAAAAAAAACCTTTAGGTTTCTTTTTGTACTCTGTACTCCAATTATAAAAAAGGAAAATCTGTAACATGAACAAGGATCTATTCTTTTTTTGAACAATAAATTGTTGATTCAAAACATTTTTCCTCAAGAACCAACCCTAAAGCATCTTTCCTTGCTGGGGTGACTTTTGTCGTCTGCTGATAACAAATCTGGGTTCTGATGTCTGGATCCAAAGTGTTTGACACTCAGATGGTGTTCCAATTTTTTTTGTCAATTAATATGCTTTAAAAATGTTGAGTAGGCCCCAAAATATTAGGGTTGGTAGGGTTGATAACTTTGAGATTTTTTTGGCCTTATATGTTTACTGAAGAAACAGGGTTTTTTTAAGTACAGGATATTATCATGAAATTAATTTCTAGATATTGCAATTTATTGAATCTGGTCTTTTTGCCTTTTTTTGCTGGTAAATTTTATACTTTTACTTTCAGCTTTCATTGTAAACATGGTAAATCAGTTAATCTCATGGCTTTAGTCAAACATTAATGACTCACATTGTTCAATTAGTCCAATCACCAACTCATTTAATATACAGTCCGTCATGCTGTGATAAGTTTTTAACACGTTTTTATCCTTTGACACCTATCTATAACACAAAAGGTCAACATAATTTGTTCTGGACTGGTTATTGATTATTACTCATTTGCTTCCGCAGTGGGTAATTGGTAATTATCAAGTGACCCAGTCTGGCCAATATTGGAAATCCCGACACAGCTGGATACTTGTGTTTACATATAAATCACCGGTCAGTAAATTTTTAACCATTATTGGCGAAAATGGACTTTTTATTTGGCGAAAATGGACTTTTCGCAAATGAAATAAATCTGTAGCCACCCTGTCATTTTTGTAGCAAATGGCTACAATGGCGAACGGCAGCGTGAGCCCTGCAATCAGTATTAAAATGCCTGTCACCTTACCACAAATTAATTATATACTCAACAAAAAAAGTTTAGGAAATTGTGTTTGATGGGTCATGACAAAAGATCTAAAACATTTAAAGACTTTTGAACTTCACAATAGTTTTATGTGACCATTTTTCTTTATAATGACCCTTTATCTGGGTCTGTAGCGCCCTTAGCAGCTAAGTAAATCTATGTCAAAGCTGACTGGTTTTCAGTCCATTATTCGCAAAAATTCAATTTAGGGAGCAAACAACGGTTTTCATACATTAACGTTTGCCAGGTCCCTCGGGAGATGGAGATGTTTAAAACATAGGACGATAGATATATTGGTTATAGAGGGCCGCTTGATTAGTCAAGTGTACATGGATGAGGTGTTAAGGTCTGTTGTCCTGCCTTTTTGTGCGAAAACCAGTGACAGTACCAGGCCTATGATGACAATACCAGAACGCACCTAACTAGAACCAGCAAAACCAATGTTGTGCACATTGACTGGCCAGTTCGCTCATTAGACATGTCTACATTTATAACATGTCTATGACATTTTGGACAGAGGGACTAACGCATAATCATGGCATCAAGAAACCACCAGCCTCTCGATGCAGTGTTGCAGGAGATATCCCTTAGCACCAAATCACCAGTATTCAGAGTATGCGAAACCGGTGCTAGTCCTAATTTGCCGTTGACTGGGGACAAATTTGTTACTGATGAAGGCATTCTCATCTTCGAAATGTGATGTTTAAGGCTATCAAGTTAATTTCATGTGACATTCAAAGGAATTGCATTTCAAGTTTTGAAAACATACACATTTTTCAGGTGGTTATGAGGGAATACGCTTTAGTCAAATTTGCGAAAAATGACTTTGACCCCTGGGTTACTTGACACTGTGCCACAACAAAGGTATGGTGCTAGCAAGCTAAAATAAACATTTTTCTCAACCGATGACATGTATCTAAACAAATAAATAAAAAAAATGAATAATTGTTTGCTTTGGTGTTCTTATGTTGCATGGTTTTCTGAGATTTCCTTAACTTTTTTTGTTGAGTATATTTGCATGACAGCTGTATCTCCATATTCGATTTCATGAA
This sequence comes from Loripinus fragilis, assembly GCA_964019695.1. Classification (NCBI taxonomy): domain Eukaryota; kingdom Metazoa; phylum Mollusca; class Bivalvia; order Lucinida; family Lucinidae; genus Loripinus; species Loripinus fragilis. The sequence continues at coordinate 981,420 of OZ026519.1, forward strand.
CTACTTATTTGCTAACCTGGTTGTTGCATGGTTGCAAAAGGTAGAAGTATCTCATGAGTTCTTTCAACTTGGTCTCCTTCTGTTTCAGTTCCAGAGCCCTATGGTGGAGCATTAATTATAGGACAGGAATCCATTACCTATCATAAAGGAGACCAGTTTATTCCTATTGCACCTCCAGCAATTAAGGTAGGATTGGTCATAGGTCAAGATGCATGTAGAAAAAAAAATAGCCGAAAATATTAATATTTTCTTATCCATAAATTTTAACATGTGTTTTGGGTGCTCAAAAGAACCATATCAACAAGACGTTCTTTTGAGTACCCACAACATATGTTTTGGTTGAGAAATAAGAAAATTATTATTCAATCACTCACTCTTATCTATAGGCCTGATTGATGACAAATAATTTATTACCCTTACCCTATTGTATTCAATGGAATTTCAGACATTCTGTAAAACATGGGGATTCACAGGGTGTAATTTACCTGGACAGTTAGTCAAGACATTGTGTTATATGACCAGCCTTTAGATAAGAGTGCATAATTAAAAATTAATTTTCGTATTTCGCAACCAAAACATATGTTGTGGGTACCTCATTGAGGTGGTTCTTTTGAGCAATCAAAACAATCTTCTTAATGAAATGGTTCTTTTGAGCACCAAAAATAAATGTTTAAGTGGATGGATAAGAAAATATTAACACTTTTACATTCAAAATATTTGTTTGTCTTGACCTATGTAATCTATAACAAGGTAGCATTTCATTGTTTTACAGCCTCTTTCAGCTTTAATATTTTGCAATGTTCTCTAGCCTATTTAAATGTTAATGATGAAAGGAAAAATATGATTCAGGCAAGAAACACTGTCCTGCAATAGCTCTTATTTGTAGTCTTATTATTACATTAAAGTTAAACATATAGCTTTCCCCTTTAAAAATACTTACAAAACTTTTATGCTTGTTTCTTTTACAGCAAAGTACAATCACGTGTTGTGGTAAAGTTGATGCAAATGGATCCCGTTACCTACTAGGAGATATGAATGGCCGATTATTTATGCTACTGCTCGAGAAAGAAGAGAGAATGGACGGATCCGCTGTTATTAAAGATCTTAAAGTTGAACTGTTAGGAGAGGTAAACTATATGAGTTAACCTGCATCTGCATCATGCTGGATATTTTATATGCTATTTTCAAATTAATTTGCAAGATTGGAGGACAGTTATTAACATGTAATTAAAAGCAGAGTGGAAAGCAGTGTGGATCCTGATCAACTGATCTGAAGCAACACAATTTTCAAAATACGTCAGATGCACAAAATTGTGAGTTTGGTGTGAGTGCCAATTGTATTATAGTAACCATGGAGTCATGCCATGATCATATACAAAGAGATGTTGAAAATGCAGGAAAAGCTACATTTAACAAATTAGAAATTAAAGCATCAAAGGTGATCACTATGCAGTACCCAGGCAGTATAGTGACATTGGTAGAGAGTTGGATGTGTTATCTGACTTCTGTGTGGATTTTGAGCTCTTACACTAGCCACAAGTTTTGATTAGATTCTTCTTCTCTTTGTGGGCCTCAGCATGTTAAAACCTGTTCTTTGGGGTTTGCAAACAACAAAGGTGCATATCAGCCTGCGCATCTGTACAGTCTGATCTGCACCATTATTATTTGCTTATAGGAAAGTATCATATCTAGAAATGCTGCAAGCGAAATTTCAATTTTCAGAGGAGTCTGGTCTGAGTCTCCCTTTGCCAGAAGCCCCAAAGACAGGTTATCTTGCGTTAGTTTAAACATATTTTATTTAAGAAAGATTATTGTACAATTATTAATCATCTGTTAATACAATGTATATGCCCATGTGTAAGAATAGGCCACTAGGACAATTATTCAAGGGTAGCTGGTTTGATTTCATTCATGATCATGTGCTCTTCCAGTCAGACTTTAATTCATGATCATGACCCAGTCAGTATATGAGGGAGCACAGTGGCTCATTGGTACAGTGCTTTACTGAAGATCAAGAGGTTGCGGGTTTGGGCCTCACTGGTGTCACTGCATTGTGTCCTTGAGCAAGAAGCATTGATCCTTGCTTAGTACTGGTTTAATTTCTTAAGACAGGTCCCAATATTAATGAAAAATTGTCAACTGGGACGAAAGAATCAAATCAAACAAATGACCTAGTATATTTAAAGCTAATAATGGAGCATTTGACTCCAGGATTTATTTTTGAAAAATAACTTTTAAAAAAGATCTCCCGAAAACTATCACAGTTTCAAACAGTTTAGATCCAGGCCAGACAATTTGTTGTGACTGTTTTAGGTTTGAACTTTTTGCAAAGGTATTAATCAGTATTGCAGGACTGGAATGATTCACTAAGTCTTGTCTGTTCACCATGGCCAGTACTGTATCTCATGCTGCAGAATGAGTAGGAATTGTGACTGTTTTCGATGAAAATTTTTGAATGGGCATGTAGGATAAGTAGAAATTTTAAGAATTTTCCACCTATGTATTGGTTCTACAAAGGATTAAACATCAGAACATCATCCTACCTGTATATCTGATCAATGAAAAAAAGTCGGACCTAACAATGTTGTTTCCATTTTTTGCAGACAACTATTGCAGAATGTATAACTTATCTAGACAATGGTGTTGTATATATTGGCAGTCGACTAGGGGATTCACAGCTTGTTAAGGTAAGTGGTGGAGGTGTTGATTGTACTTTAAATGACAAAACCCTGACTTTAAAACAACAATGACACAGACCAGCCTACCCATCCATGCAGTCTGATCAGCACCTTTGTTAATCACTTTCTGGTAAGTAGTATAGCTCCTCTTGCCACTGGCAAAATTTAGATATTCTAGCAAGTCGCTGTATAGTGGAGTGACTATGGCCAAATAAGTGGCCTATTTCATAGAGTGAGTGGTGACCAAAGTACTACATTGAATCTTATATACCAAAATGTTAGTCATACCCTGAAGTTTATGAATCTGCCAGGATACAGTGTCCATTGCTGGTGCGAACTGAGAAATCCAAGATGGCGTCCAAGATGGCCGCCAGAAGTAAATGCAAGGGGTTGTGGTATATGAATGATTGTACTGATTTCATGTATCATAATTCATCAAATGTATTATAACTATATTTGTAGTGTATGTTTGAACTTTTTAATGATACATTTAAATATGGTTTCAATTTCAAGGTCAAGGTCAAATTCAAGGTCAAATACGAAAAATAGTGAAAAAAGGCTAATTTCATCATTATCGTTTGCTATTCCATCAAAGTTTACTTTAATGGGAAGAAATCTTTTATAGCAACGTAAACTAGATTGTATAGGCTTTAAATAAATAAAATGAAAATTGAATGTTGTTGCATTTCCATGGAGATTTTCAAGATGACGTCGTGAGACCCCTTATCAAAATAATAGAAAAACAGATCTACAATGTTTTAAAGTGATTTTTTTTCCATTTGTATTTAAAATGTAGTGATTATAGTATTATTTATCTTGATTCATCAAATTAATGATTTTTGTAGTGTATTTTTTTTAGCTTTTTCGTGATACATTTCAATATGGTTACAATTTCAAGGTCAAGGTCAAATTCAAGGCCAAATACAAAATATAGTGAGAAAAGCTAATAAGACATGTCTTTTTGGTTTTGTTACAAAGTTCATTTCAATGGGAATATAGCAAAGTAAAATACAATGTATGGAATTGGATCATTTTAAATGAAAAATAAACTCTTTTGCATTTCCATGGAGATTTTCAACATGGCTTCTTGAGACTTCTCATCAAAATAATTGAAAAATACTTTTTTTAACAAATTGACTGTTGTTTTTGTTTTTTTTTCATTTAAAATGTGGCCACTATAGTATTACATAGTGAATTATATATCAGCACATTTCTAATACCATAGAATTTATAAAACTACCAAGAAATGGTGGTATTTTATGTTACCTGAAAAATCCAAGACGGCGTCCAAAATGGATTCATTATATATATATATTTGAATATTGTTTCAATTTCAAGGTCAAGATCGAATACAAAATATTTGGTGAAAAGGGCTAATTGCTCAGCTGTCTTTTGTCATTTTACCAGTTAACTAAGATAGTAAAAATAGATCTTTAACAAGCTCAGTTACAACATGTTGGCTTTGGTGATTTTAAATGAAAATCAAACATTAATATGTTTATAACTGAGCTTTTAAGAGTGCGTCTGGAGACCATGCGTTTGCCAAAATAATTAGAAAGTACTATTTGTCAACAATTTGTTTTTCAATTTTATTTTAAATGTGGTCATTAAATATATACTTGCTGAATTATATGTCAGCATATTTCTAATAACACCAATTCTGCAACAGGGCATATTGGAGCTGGTACTTTATGATGATTTAGTTATAAATGCAAAAGAATTGTTGGGTGACCCATTTAATAAGACAATCAATTGTTATAAGTAAGTGGGATAGATATCATGCGACAGTCTGCATATCTGGTTGTAAAATTCAATCACGGTTTATAGTTATGAATTCCTTTTTAATTGCATGATGGATGGTCAGGCCTCAGACACAGTGACAGCGCTTTCATTCCTGATGGTTGTCCTTGGCTGGGACCACATAGGCTCAAGGTTTTCTTTAGTTCTGACTATCTGTGAGTAGTGAGCCAGTTTCTTTATTCTGTACTTGTGTGTTTATTTGATTAGATTGTTTCTCTGTGATAATGCATTGCGTAAGTTAGGAAGCTAACAAATGTTTTGTTTAATAACAACAGAATAAAAGGGCGAAGAGTTGACGCCAGTTAAATGCATTTAAGCCTCTCAGTTCTAAATTTGCTGACCGTTTAAGATGTTTGTTCTGTTGTTTATTTACCTTTGTTGCACCCAATGTTTGTGTGGATTCCGTGTTTTGTCTTTGCTTTGTTATGCACTACTTAGTGTCCTTTCTAGTTCTGCAATCATCTTGATTAGGTAGTGAAAGCTAGTTGCTTAACTTCAATTGTCGTGCTGATGTCTTGTTACTGTAAGTGTTCTGTGATTTTCCCCAAAGCCATGGTTTGGTCTGCAGTGTGACTATCAAGTTGTAGTAAATATTGTTACCTGGGAAATCCAAAATGGCATCCAAAATTTATGAAAATGTAGACCTAGGTAGAAAGTTGTAAACGAAGCTGTAAAATCTGAATATGTGACTGTAGGAAACCAAAGTATAAAATAATTGTCTTTAATGAAGTACAGCATTTAAATTCTGTAAATTAAGCCTCAGATTCTTAGGCAAATGTCAAAATTCTGTCATATGTGTGACATAACCAGCAAGCCAACAGCAGTGGGTCATTAAGTATGAAGAAGAACAACAACCTTTAACCATGCACACAATCATGTATATCATTTTACGTTAATAATTATTTTAAGAAAATAAAATGAAATCAGTCAAAGGCTGATTTGCCAAACATCGCCCTTAAATCATGTAAGTATCAATTGTCTGTCTCAAACTTTAAAACAAAATAAAATGGTTCATCACATAATCGAAACATAAGGTCATAATCAAGGCACGTAAGTCCAACAATCACACTATAATGCTATCAAACAATGAACAACTACCTTGTTCTCTTGAATTTGACCTTCAGTAAATCGCTGTGACTTCTTAAAGTCTTGAATGAGTATGGTATGCATTTTATGATTTTTTTTTGATGCATGCAATTAGTCATATATGAATCATGAGTTTTCATTTACACTTTAATCAATCATGACTAAATATTGCTGATAACTAATTATCAACGGGTACACGGGCTGTTGTTGTGAATATATTGATGCATGTATATATTGATGTGACTTCCAAAACTAGATGCTAGGAAGTCAGTGACTTCCAATTTCAAAGAAAAATAAATTTATGATTTAGCTTGACTTCCAGATGCTGGAAGACTTCCTGATTTTGACAGTAAGTGCAAGCACTGCCATCAATGACTCAGTTCTATGACCTAGATAAATACAGATATTTGTTCAGTATAATTAGTTTAGGATGTGCAATGGTGCATCCATTGCACGGTTAAAGCACTTAGTAGTCACATGATTGGTTGCACATTCATCTCACAATGAAAACCATGACCCACTTCAAGAGGATAACCACTATGCATCTTACAGGGGACACAAACCTGCCTCACATGGAGGTATGATTGGCCTCACTAGGGAATTGGCCGGCATCATAAGTCTATGGTCTTTGTCACAAATGCATGACCATCTTTACGTAGGGGGCATCTACCCTATTCGCAGAGGTCCATTACCAACTTAACTTGGGTCACAACTAACATTGGGACGTTATCAACCAAGCTAGGAGGGATAACTTATTAGTGAAACACTACCCACCCATCAGGGAAGAGACACAGTCTGTCTAAACTAGGACCACTATAGGCCTCACGGGATGTCTACAGCCAACCTCATAGGATTTCCACGACCCTATACAAGCCTCATGGAGACAATGACCTGCTTCACAGGCGACTAAGACCTGGTTCATGGGAACCTCCCTTGACCAACTTCACAGATGAGCATGTTCCACTAACAAGGGTGCGAAAGTTGCTTTGCATAAAGCTAGTTTAAACCCCCTAGTAATTTCATTCCATGACCGTTCCAAGGATGTGCTTCTTTTGTGGATATATTTTTGTGTTTCTCTTTTCCTTCTGTGATGTCTGTTTCTAGCAACCTTGTGGTCACCTGTTAGGAAAGGGCTTACCTCTTGGCTCTCTTGTATGTCATGTTTCATTGTGCTTTTGTCACTTTCCCATATGGTGTCCTAGGTCAGGTGTGGTACTTGTTTGTATCGATTCCTGATCTTTCCTTTCTCTCTAAGTCTCTTGCTTTGCTAGAAATCACGACTCAACTCACAGGGGTGAGGGTGGAGCGTGAGCACAATCCATACAATAACCTGCTCCAAGAAGATGGCCACAACACATCTCATAAAAAGAACAGCTTACCTCACAGGTGGACTACAATATACCTCACAGGGAGACCATCATCCACCTTAAAAGTTGAATGTCATGACCCTAAAGACGATGGTCACAAAACATTTTATGTTGGATACAGCACACCGTATTTTAGGAAGTGACTGGTCACATACGTGTAAGACAGGACCTGTCTCAAATGGGGTGAGACCAGCTTTACTAAGAGCACATAGGTCTCCACGACTACGCCCAACCTCACATGGGATCTGGGTCTTACACACGTAGGATGGCCATTTACCACCTCACAGAGGGGTCATAACTTGGTTTACAAGGAGCATGGTTCTTCTAAAGGGGTTCATGATCAACCTTGCGAAAGCACTGGCCTAACAGAGAGACATGCTAGGATGACAACAACTCAACAAATAGGGCACTTTACAGGAAAAACAACAAACCAAACTGACAAGCTAAGATATTTTACCTGATAATTTATGTGCCATACCAGAATACTCTTGTAAAACGAATCCTTCAGAAATAGAGAGAACCTACAATTTTAAAAACCCAGCAGACTCGGTTTTATTGAGTCTGTTCATGAAATTAATGGAAAATGCAACAATTTTTACGCCCCCTAGCACAGGCGTAAGCGGTATTCTGCTTTCTGTCAGAACTCAACATTCCTGAAGGACTAGAATATTAAAAAATATCAACGCTATATCAATGTACGGGGAGAAGTTTTCCCAATTGCACGCAGCACAAAGAGAGCTGTTGCGACCTCTAAATAATCTGGAAAAACGGATCCTTCAGAAATATAGAGAACCTACAATTAAAATAAACCCAGCAGAATCAGTTTTATTGAGTCTGTTCATGAGATTTAATGGAAAGTGCAACAATTCTCATACCCACTAGCACCGGCTTAAACCTGTCTTTATGGTCATAGTTGAACTTGACAGAGAGCAGCATGGAGAGGAAGAAAGAAACTTGGACCTCATGTACATGTAGACAACGTCCCACTTTAGTTAAGTGCCAAAAGATGTTTGTTTGTTTTGTTTGATTCTTTAAATCTTTGAATATGTACGTCCCATCAACAATCTTTCAGTTAAACAGGGAAGGGTCTGCCTGGGTTGAACCAGTATTAAGCAAAGCTAAATGTGTCTTGCTCAAGGACCACAACACAGTGACGCTGGTGAGCCAAAAGATGTCAGGCTTTTTAAAAGCTAATACTTGTATGACATAATATTTGACATAAACCACAGAATTTGAGGCTCAATTTACAGGCCTTAAATTTTAATATATATTGTATACAGTTATTTTTTTTATTCTCTTTGTTTCTACAGTCACATAATTGATCATATTTAGATTCTTCATGATCATTTTCATTTTTCTACATGGGTCTACTTTTTCATCTATTTCGGACGCCATCTTGGATTTTCCAGGTAACAATAAAAACCACCATTTCTTGTTAGTTGAATAAACTTCATGGTGTCAGAAATATGCTGCTAAAATAATTTAGCAAGTAATACTATAATGGCTACATTTGAAATGAAAATGAAAAAAAAAATCTTGTTTTTTTTTTAAAATGGTTGATCTATTTTTCAATTATTTTGATAAGGGGTCTCAAGACGCAATCTTGAAAATCTCCCTGGAAATGCAACAGAATTTAATTTTTATTTAATCTATTTAAAGCCTATACATTCTAGTTTACCTTGTTATATAACATTTCTTCCCATTTAAGTAAACTTTGGTACAATAGCAAAATATAATGATGAAAGTATCCCTTTTTTCGCTATTTTTCGTATTTGACCTTGAACTTGACCTTGACCTTGAAATTGAAACCATATTTAAATGTCTCATTAAAAAGTTCAAACATAGACTACAAAAATAATTATCATTAATTTGATGAAAAATATACATCAAATCAGTACAACAATTTTTACATAACAACCCCTTGCATTTCTTTCTGGCGGCCATCTTGGACGCCATCTTGGATTTCTCAGCCCGCACCAACAATGACCACTGTATCCTGGCAGATTCATAAACTTCAGGGTATGACAAATATTTTGGTATATAACATTCAATGTAGTACTTTGGTCACCACCCCACCTTCAATTGAGCCTTGAAAGTCACCCTACTAGTAGCTGAGCAGACTTTGTCAGAACCCCAAACACAGGTTTTCTCGCCACAAATTTTATCATCAACATTCTGCTTAACTGGACCATTGGATTTTGCTCAATAGGCAGATATGATGAAATGTAAAAAGAAGTCTCATTCAAAGGCTATAAAAGGTTTTTAGTAGGAAAACTCTGATATGTTTTCTCTAAACATATGTGTAATTTCCTGGTTTTCTTTTGATGCCCCCAAAGGAACTTTGGGAGGCATATAGTAATCGCACTGTCCGTCCGTCAGTGTGTCCGTCCGTCCCGCTTCGTGTCCGGTGCATATCTCCTATATTTATACCCCCGGTACGAAGTATATAGGGGGTATATAGTTTTTGCCTTTTCTGTAATTATGTTTGTTTGTTTGTCCGTTTGTCTGTAAACTTTTTTTTTCGTCAAAGATTTCTCAGCAACTACTTGGGTTAGGATTCTGAAATTTGGTACAAGGCTTGATAGTGATGAGTTGTATTCTGTAACAAAAGAACAGCCACATATTGCTTATCATTCCCTTTATTTGTTCATTTTTCTTTCTCTCCAATGGAAACAATTTTTGTCAAAGATTTCTCAGCAACTACTTGGGTTAGGATTCTGAAATTTGGTACAAAGCTTGATAGTGATGAGTTGTATTGTGTAACAAAAGAACAGCCACATATTGCTTATCAGTCCCTTTATTTGTTCATTTTTCTTTCTCTCCAATGGAAATTTCTGTCACAGATTTCTCAGCTCCTATTGGAACCAGTGTTTTCAAATTTTGTTTACATCTTCAGGATGGCAAAGTGTACTGTGTAAAAGGAAATTAAGATGCTAATCCTCATTTTGCCTTCTTTTTTCAAATTTTCATTTTTTACCCCCGGTACGAAGTATATAGGGGGTATATAGTTTTTGCCTTTTCTGTAATTATGTTTGTTTGTTTGTCTGTTTGTCTGTAAACTTTTTTTTTCGTCAAAGATTTCTCAGCAACTACTTGGGTTAGGATTCTGAAATTTGGTACAAGGCTTGATAGTGATGAGTTGTATTCTGTAACAAAAGAACAGCCACATATTGCTTATCATTCCCTTTATTTGTTCATTTTTCTTTCTCTCCAATGGAAACAATTTTTGTCAAAGATTTCTCAGCAACTACTTGGGTTAGGATTCTGAAATTTGGTACAAAGCTTGATAGTGATGAGTTGTATTGTGTAACAAAAGAACAGCCACATATTGCTTATCAGTCCCTTTATTTGTTCATTTTTCTTTCTCTCCAATGGAAATTTCTGTCACAGATTTCTCAGCTCCTATTGGAACCAGTGTTTTCAAATTTTGTTTACATCTTCAGGATGGCAAAGTGTACTGTGTAAAAGGAAATTAAGATGCTAATCCTCATTTTGCCTTCTTTTTTCAAATTTTCATTTTTTACCCCCGGTACGAAGTATATAGGGGGTATATAGTTTTTGCCTTTTCTGTAATTATGTTTGTTTGTTTGTCTGTTTGTCTGTAAACTTTTTTTTTCGTCAAAGATTTCTCAGCAACTACTTGGGTTAGGATTCTGAAATTTGGTACAAGGCTTGATAGTGATGAGTTGTATTCTGTAACAAAAGAACAGCCACATATTGCTTATCATTCCCTTTATTTGTTCATTTTTCTTTCTCTCCAATGGAAACAATTTTTGTCAAAGATTTCTCAGCAACTACTTGGGTTAGGATTCTGAAATTTGGTACAAAGCTTGATAGTGATGAGTTGTATTGTGTAACAAAAGAACAGCCACATATTGCTTATCAGTCCCTTTATTTGTTCATTTTTCTTTCTCTCCAATGGAAATTTCTGTCACAGATTTCTCAGCTCCTATTGGAACCAGTGTTTTCAAATTTTGTTTACATCTTCAGGATGGCAAAGTGTACTGTGTAAAAGGAAATTAAGATGCTAATCCTCATTTTGCCTTCTTTTTTCAAATTTTCATTTTTTCCTTCTTTCTCTCTTATATAATATACTATGCACAATAAATTTAGCAATTGTTTTGTATGGGTGAGCCCATCCACATCAGACCTCGAGTTTCATTTGCTGTCATCAAGATACAAGCGCCGATCATCTGACAAGATTTTCCATTTAAATAACATACAGAAATACCAAACACAGCGGCCGTGTTAAAGTGACGTTTAATTTTAAGACTAGCGGGTGACGTGGGTATTTCTGATCATTGGGGGAAGCCAAAACCATTTTCAAACGATTGTTTGGTCACTGAAAACCAAAAAAGCATAGCAAACGCTGCAATTTTCTGAACTTTCTCAGTGTAATAAAGGACCAAATTTTCACAATTTGACGTTTTTACTAATGCTTTTACGGTATCGCCTTTAAACGGTGTTTCTAGTCAGGTTTTCTTGAACCACATTAACAAGTAAAACTGATTGATGCCTTCCAACACATTCAGACAAGTACAGTTGAATGAAATATCTTCACTACTACAGTGCGCGAGCCGAAAGATAAAATCTAACGTCACAGTTATCTCGCAAATGTGTCGAACCTTTTTTCAATAACTTCAGGTTTTAATCAACCATAGGATGAGTTACATTTTAAGCCTATGATATCTTTGTAAGCTGATACTCTGTTGAATTTAAATGCCAGTTAACATTAGAAGTTTAATCAAATGATGACTGCGTTTTGACGTAATTGATGGCAGCTGATTTTTTTCAGCATCAAATCTCTATCACATCCGTCACATAACCAATAGTTTTATAGGCCTATGATGCATGAGGAAGATGAAAGACCACAAAACGAAAAACCACATGCTTAACATTTTAGCATTATACTTACAACGGATGTGATTTTTGCTTACTGACCCCTTCTTCAATTCTTGCTCTCCCCAAATGCCTATTTAAAGGAATGCGCCTGAAATTTTGTGGTTTCATTTGCCTAAAATCCGTTTTTCGGCTTTGCAAATGTAATTGGTCGGCACTGCACAAAGATGAGCACAAAAAAGATGCGAAACATAAGAAATTGCTAAACTTATTGTGCATAGTATACATATAGACATTTTTTCTGTCAAAGATCTCTCAGCAACTACTTGAGTTAGGATTCTGAAATTTGATACAAAGCTTGATAGTGATTAGTTGTATTGTGTAACAAAAGAACAGCAACATATTGCTTAGCTGTCCTTTTATTTATTCATTTTTCTTTCTCTCCAATGAAAATTTCTGTCCCAGATCTCTCGGCTCCTATTGGAGCCAGTGTTTTCAAATTTAGTGTACACCTTCAAGTAGGCTAAGTGTATTGTGTAAATGAAAATAAAGATGCTGAAGCTCATTTTGGCTTCTTTTTCAATTTTTCCTTCTGTCACTCCTATATAACACATATGGACGTTTTTTGTCAGAGTTTTCTCAGCAACTACTTGATTTAGGATTATGAAATTATTTGTGTACGTTCAGGTAGGAGAAATGTATTGTATAAATGAAAACTAAGGTGCTAATCCTCATTTTTGCCTTCTTTTTTCAAATTTTCAATTTTTCCTTCTGTCACTCTTATATAACACATATGGACATTTTTCATCAAAGTTTTGTCAGAAACTACTTGATTTAGGATTATGAAATCTTTGACAATTTTGTCTTTTCTCTGAAAGTGTTACAACCTCTGATGGCTACCGCGGGGGGTATGTGAGCTTTGCTCACTTCTTGCTATATTTATGTTTGTCTGTTTGTCTGTAAACTTTTTTTTCGTCAAAGATTTCTCAGCAACTACTTGGGTTAGGATTCTGAAATTTGGTACAAGGCTTGATAGTGATGAGTTGTATTGTGTAACAAAAGAACAGCCACATATTGCTTATCATTCCCTTTATTTGTTCATTTTTCTTTCTCTCCAATGGAAAAAATTTTCGTCAAAGATTTCTCAGCAACTACTTGGGTTAGGATTCTGAAATTTGGTACAAAGCTTGATAGTGATGAGTTGTATTGTGTAACAAAAGAACAGCCACATATTGCTTATCAGTCCCTTTATTTGTTCATTTTTCTTTCTCTCCAATGGAAATTTCTGTCACAGATTTCTCAGCTCCTATTGGAACCAGTGTTTTCAAATTTTGTTTACATCTTCAGGATGGCAAAGTGTACTGTGTAAAAGGAAATTAAGATGCTAATCCTCATTTTGCCTTCTTTTTTCAAATTTTCATTTTTTCCTTCTTTCTCTCTTATATAATACATATAGACATTTTTTCTGTCAAAGATTTCTCAGCAACTACTTGAGTTAGGATTCTGAAATTTGATACAAAGCTTGATAGTGATTAGTTGTATTGTGTAACAAAAGAACAGCCACATATTGCTTATCAGTCCTTTTATTTATTCATTTTTCTTTCTCTCCAATGAAAATTTCTGTCCCAGATCTCTCGGCTCCTATTGGAGCCAGTGTTTTCAAATTTAGTGTACACCTTCAAGTAGGCTAAGTGTATTGTGTAAATGAAAATAAAGATGCTAAAGCTCATTTTGGCTTCTTTTTCAATTTTTCCTTCTGTCACTCCTATATAACACATATGGACGTTTTTTGTCAGAGTTTTCTCAGCAACTACTTGATTTAGGATTATGAAATTATTTGTGTACGTTCAGGTAGGAGAAATGTATTGTATAAATGAAAACTAAGGTGCTAATCCTCATTTTTGCCTTCTTTTTTCAAATTTTCAATTTTTCCTTCTGTCACTCTTATATAACACATATGGACATTTTTCATCAAAGTTTTGTCAGAAACTACTTGATTTAGGATTATGAAATCTTTGACAATTTTGTCTTTTCTCTGAAAGTGTTACAACCTCTGATGGCTACCGCGGGGGGTATGTGAGCTTTGCTCACTTCTTGCTATATTTATGTTTGTTTGTTTGTCTGTTTGTCTGTAAACTTTTTTTTTCGTCAAAGATTTCTCAGCAACTACTTGGGTTAGGATTCTGAAATTTGGTACAAGGCTTGATAGTGATGAGTAGTATTGTGTAACAAAAGAACAGCCACATATTGCTTATCAGTCCCTTTATTTGTTCATTTTTCTTTCTCTCCAATGGAAAAAAATTTCGTCAAAGATTTCTCAGCAACTACTTGAGTTAGGATTCTGAAATTTGATACAAAGCTTGATAGTGATTAGTTGTATTGTGTAACAAAAGAACAGCCACATTTTTCATCAAAGTTTTCTCAGAAACTACTTGATTTAGGATTATGAAATCTTTGTCAATTTTGTCTTTTCTCTGAAATAGTTACAACCTCTGATGGCTACCGCCGGGGGTATGTGAGCTTTGCTCACTTCTTGCTTTATTCTTTGAGGTAGGGATTCCAAATTTGGTGTGTGGATGCATCTTGGGATGACGGAGTGCCGCTTACCACTTTCGGGTCACTGTGATTTTGACCTTGACCTCTGACCTAGTTTTTAGAATAATCGTGTCCCGAGCATATCTCTTATATTATTTGAGGTAGGAATCTCAAATTTGGTGTGTGGATGCATCTTGGGATGAGGAAGTGTCGCATACCATAATTGGGTTACCGTGACCTTGAACTTGACCTCTGACCTAGTTTCTAGAAACTGCATTGAGTCTGGTGCATATCTCCTATGTTCTATGAGATAGGAATTCTAAATTTGGTGTGTAAATGCATCTTGGGATGGTGGAGTGTCACATACCATTTTCAGGTCACTGTGACCTTGACCTTGAACTCTGACCTAATTATTAGAATAATCATGCCCGGAGCATATCTCTAATAATATTTGAGCTAGGAATCTCAAAATTGGTGTGATGATGCATCTTGAGATGACGAAGTGTCGCATACCGTAATTGGGTCACTGTGACCTTGAACTTGACCTATGACCTAGTTTTAAGAATAATCGTGTCCGGAGCATATCTCTTATATTATTTGAGGTAGGAATCTCAAATTTGGTTTGTGAATGCATTTTGGGATGTGTCGCATATCACAATTGGGTCACTGTGACCTTGAACTTGACCTCTGACCTAATTTCTAGAAACTGCATTGAGTTTGGTGCATATCTCCTATATTCTTTCAGATAGGAATTCCAAATTTGGTGTCTAAATGCATCTTAAGATGACAAAGTGTCACACATACCATTTTGGGTCACTGTGACCTTGACCTCTGACCTAGTTTTAAGATTTTTTGTGTTCGGAGCATATCTTTTATATTCATTGAAGAAGGAATTCCAAATTTTGTATGTATATGCATCTTGGGATGGTGGAGTCTCACATATTATTTTCGGGCCACTGTGACCTTGACCTCTGACCTAGTTTTAATAATAATTGTGTCAGGAGCATATTTCATATATTATTTGAGAAGGGAATCCCAAATTTGGTGTGTGAATGCATCTTGGGATGGTTGAGTGTCTTGTACCATTTACGGGTCACTGTGACCTGGACCTCTGACCTAGTTTTAATAATAATTGTGTCAGGAGCATATCTCTTTTATAATTTGAGATAGGAATTCCAAATTTGGTGTGTGAATGCATCTTGGGATGGGTGAGTGTCTTGTACCATTTACAGGTCACTGTGGCCTTGACCTCTGGCCTAGTTTTTAGAAAAATCATGTCCAGAGCATATCTCTTATATTATTAAAGGTAGGAATCCCAAATTTTGTGGGTAGATGCAACTTTGGATGGTGGAGTGTCACGTACCAATTTTTAGGTCACTTTGACCTTGACCTCTGACCTAGTTTGTAGAATAATCGTGTCCAGAACATATCTCTTATATTATTTGAGATGGGAATCCCAAATTTGCTGTATGAATACATCTTTAGATGCTGATGTGTCGCACACCATTTTTAGGTCACTGTGATCTTGACCTATGACCTAGTTTCTAGAATAATCGTGTCTGGAGCATATCTTCTATATTATTTGATGTAGGAATCTGAAATCTGGTGTGTTTATTCCTCTTGGGATGGCGGAGTGGTGCATACCATTTTGGGTCACTTTGACCTTGACATTGACTTCTGGCCTCATTTCTAGGTTTATCATGTCTGGAGCATATCTCTTATATTACAGCTAACTTTCCTCAAATGTGTCTAATGCTTGACCAATTCCTTTGGGGGCATTCATCAAGTGACTGTGACATTTCTTGTTCTGACAATATTTGGCTAGACAATAGAATGTTAAAACAACCTTGTGTCTGAGTATCCAAGTCATAAGCATCATGGGTATGCAAAAAAAAAAAAAGAATCTACCTACCTACCTACCCATCTCCAAACCAGCTCGTCTCTGGTTTAGCGAGTGCACTGTATTCTACTTGTTTGTAACCGCTGTAATTTGAAACGATTGAATCAACAATGGCCTTCTCCCACCCATACATTCCTACAGATTTAAGCACAAGAAAGTCAAATGTTGAGCTATCCTGCCCGGCGACAGGTCTTATTTAAGTCATAAACCCGAGGTGTGTCCTGAAACCTTCCAGTAGGAAATCGTAAACCAAATATTTTTAAGCATGTCTAATGAAATTATTCTCCTTTCATTTCAGTTAAATGCTAAAGCAGATGAAAGTGGCTCCTATGTACAAGTGATGGAGACCTTCACAAATCTCGGACCTATTGTCGACATGTGTGTTGTTGACCTTGAGAGACAAGGTCAAGGTCAGGTAAGCTATACCCGACAAAAAAAAACAACACACCACTACGATTTCCCCCCATTAAGTTCTCCTTTTAAGACGAAAATGTTAATTGCCATGAAATATTCATTTCTGATCAAATCATTCTAAAACTGGAGTGTGGCATAGATGAGTATCTTGACCTTCTCTGTGTAGGGTCAAAACACAGCAAGGCAAATGGTAAATGAGTTTCGGAAGTGTTTATCCAATGCTACTGTCTACATGGAACTCCGAGTATGTTTTACATTTTTGTGAAGTATGAAAAAGATAGGTTGTTGTTATGTGAGACAACCAAATGTGTTTATTGATGCTTTTTTCTATTCCAAAATCCGTTTACATCAGTTAGGACCGTTTAAATTGATTAAAACAATGTTGAAATCTTACCATGTTTTGTAAGGTTCATCTCCATTATGGAATCGTAATCAAAGGGTTATCACAAGAAAGGGGCTACCTAGCGTTCAATAATCACGTATGATGAATTTAAAGATAACATTTGTAAAGAATAAATGTCCGAGTACATTTTGGTCTACTGAGACTAGTCCCTTTGCTTGAACTTATCCAGCAAGAGAGCAATGTAAAAACGCTTTTTTTCTGTGACTTTACAATTTGACCCCCACTTAATTCATGACCAATTTTCTTTAACACATTTTTGAGGCCTGTTTACAAAAGATGTGTAACACATCAGTACCTGGCATACCTTTGCACTGATATAACATAAACTGGCTTATCACTTGTGTTCTTCCTGAGAGTTGAACAGTACTACGTGGTGCGTTTCTTTTTTTGTTGGGTATAGTTTAAACATGATCTAATGAAATAGTTGTCACTTTAGTTAAATGCTTAAGCAGATGAAAGAGGCTCCTATGTACAAGTGATGGAGACCTTCACAAATCTCGGACCTATTGTCGACATGTGTGTTGTTGACCTTGAGAGACAAGGTCAAGGTCAGGTAAGTGATAGAGACCATCACAAATCTCGGACCTATTGTCCACGTGAATTGTAGACCTTTAGAGACAGGGTCATGGTCAGGTTAGGGATGAGACCTTCACAAATCTCGGACCTATTCTTGACATGTGTATTGTTGACCTTGAGAAACATGGTCAAGGTCAGGTAAGCTAGTTTTAATTTATAGACAGATGGAATTTTTCATAAAGCTACTTACAATTAAGCCAGGATGGTCCATTGTACAATATGTTTTGGATCAAAGAATATAATTATTAGAAATATTGTATTTCTCTCTGAAGATTGTTTTTGTCTTGTAGCAAGCAGTGCAGACCCTGATTAAATACCTCATTCTGCAGCATTTCATACGGGTATTCACTGTTTGTCAAAGTGCCCATTTAGAGGGTTTCTGATCTTAACAAATGTTGCATGCAACAACAAAGGCACAGACCAGCCTGTGCATGCATGCAGTCTGATCAGTGTCTTTGTAATTTGCTGTCTGAAAAATATATATTTTGCTTGTAAGTGACAACAGCCCTTGAATCAGCAGAAGGAGGAGATTGATCGTAGGAAATATTTCATGATCAATCCATGTAAGTATGGGGCCGGGTTGGGATCAAACTCACAACCCATCAATCAGCAATCAGACTCGCTATCGATTGTGCTACAGGGCCCTGCGACAATTTAGTGAATGGCACTAAGACACTATGGATGGGTTAAAGAGGAATGTTTTCTCTGTTTTCCAGCTTGTTACCTGTTCTGGGGCGTACAAGGAAGGCTCACTTAGAATCATCAGAAATGGTATAGGTATACATGAACACGCCAGTATAGATCTTCCAGGAATTAAAGGTAAATGACATTTTTGATACTGATGGATTATTCTATTAATGAGCTGTGGGCCGTGGCATGAGATTTCCAACAATGTTGTATGTGCGACCAACAAAGGCTCAGACCAGCCTGCGCATACACATAGACTGAACAGAGCCTTAGCTAGTCACTTGAATGTTCTATGAATATTAAACTACTGACCGAATATCATTTGGAGTTTCTAAGCTTAAAAGTAGGCTGCACAGGCTCGTCTTAGTCTATTCATGTCAAAATGCCACATTGTTGGAAATCACATGTCACGGCTTATTTAGTTTGATTGTGTTTGGATGGTTTATTGTATCAACATGAATTAGCACAAATTTCATTAACATCCCTTATATTTGTTTTGTCCAGACAGTAGTGTCTGCTTATTACATCTGCTACATATATTAAATAAGCTTGTGACTACTTTTATCATAGGAGCAAACACTATGAACTCTGACCAGACTGCTCCTAATGTAGGCATTCAAAGTAAATAAACAGAGGAGAGAGCCAAGAACAATGGCAGTGAACAGATAGAGGGGAAAAAGGGTTTACTCACAGATAAAATGTTTATACTGATAAAGAACTGTTTGCAAAGGTTATAAGCAGACGACAATAACTTTAAGCGTGTTATCATCAAGGACTGAGTAACACAATGGATTTCTAATTGTAGGTATCTGGTCTCTGCGAGTGAATTCAGTAGAATACGACAATATGATAGTACTATCATTTGTTGGACAAACCAGGTGAGTCTCTTACTAACAGTGTTAATATTTATGTGAGCCTCATAGCCAGAAAACCTGTCTTCAAATTAGTCTGCTCAGCCATAGAAATATTTGGAATACAGTGCAGTCTCTTTATGATGCTATGTTTGGAGTCCATAGGAATGGACTGTGTTTTAAGTGAAATATGTTATAAAGAGACAATTTACAAAGGAATAATAGGAAAATGACCATTATAATTATTATGGTCATTTTCCAATAGTTCCTTTGTAAACTTCCATGGTAAAAAAAATTGCAGCGACAACATGACAGTGTTACCTATCCAACTTCTTATTATAAAGAGGTGTTTTATAAAGGGGCTACAAATGTCTGTTGAATATTCAGCTTTTAAGATATTCCGACAGTTGTGATCAGACTGTGCATACAGCAAAAGAGCAGGTTCTAAAAGATTTTTAAATGTCATAAAAGAGTGGGATACAACATGGATATCCTGCCACAGTCTGCATGCCTGGTGGTGAACCCAATCACGGTTGATAGCTATGGTTTCCTCTTTAATTGCACTACGGTTGGTCAGGCCTCAGACTTAATGACGGCCCTGGCGTAAAGATTTAATCCATTGGTTGGTGCCTGATGCTTGTCCTTGGCTGGGCCCACAGTAGCTCAACTTGAAGTTTTCTTTAGCTCTGACTATCTTTGAGCTGTGAGTCATAAGCCCTTTTCTTTGTATCATCATAGAGTGTTAAGTAAACATAACTAGGGTTGGTCAGGCTCAGACTATCTTGAAGAGTCATTGCTGGAATTTCATCAAATTTTGCTGTACACCATTTAAGCTCACCTGAGCCGAAGGCTCATGGGTGAGCTAGTAGTATACCAGTCACTCCGGCATCTGTCTGTCTGTCGGTCAACATTTTTAAACATCTTCTCTTAAACCACTGGGCCAATTAAACTCAAATTACATATGGAGACCCCTTAGGATGCAGGAATAATAGTTTGTTCAAATGGTCCTGGTCACATGACCAAGATGGCCACCAAGCCCATATATATGGTAAAAACCCTTTAAAAATTTTCTGCTCCAGAACCAGAGGGTGGACTACCTTGGGACTTGGTATGTAGCATCGGGGATGTAAGGCTTACCAAGTTTGTTCAAATAATGATCCTAGGTTGACCTTGACCTACTTAACGTCAAGATCAAATTTTGTTTAATAATGCATTTAAATGGATTTTTTTTTTTTTTTTTTTTTTTTTTTTTTAAACTGTGGAAGCCTTAGTCATTATTCTCAATTGATATGTTTAACCTAATCAGACAATAGCTATAAATAAGTTCCAAAGGTCAAGGTTGACCTATGACCTTCAGTGATTTTGTTACCTGCGCATCCTGCATCTTTTGCGCATAAGTGTTTATTTCAGCGAGTCCCAGCGAGTCCCGGGATGCAACAGTATGGCAGACTTGTCATTAAAAATAGTGTTTTGGACTCATTAGTTTGCAGTTGGGACTCATTGATATTGGAAACAGTGAGTCCCAGGACCCATAAGCCCAAAATTGTAAATGAATCACTGGACCTTCCAACTTAGGTCGCTCATATTGGAGTCTCATCAATATATTAAAACATAGTTTTCTCACAAACCATTGGCCCAATTGAACTCAAATTTCATGTGAAGACTCCTCATGATAAATTAGCTAAAATGTATACAAAATATTTAGGTCACATGGCCAAGATGACCCTTTAAAAACCCTTTAAAAATCTTCTTCTCCAGGACCAGAAGGCAGTGACCTTGAGACTTGGTATGTAGCATTGGGGATATGGGGCCTACCAAGTTTGTTCAAATGATGATCCCAAGATGACCTTGACCAACTTAATGTCAAGGTCAAATTAGCTTCCTAATGCATTTAAATGGGATTTTTTTTCGAAAAGTTGATTTTTGAATACTGTGGAAGCCAAAGTCATTATTCTCACTTAATATGTTCAATCTAGTGTCTATAAATAAGTTTCAAAGGTCAAGGTTGCTCTTTGACCTTTCAGCCAAGGTCGCTCATATTGGAGTCCCTTTAGTTTTCTCAGATACCATGTGACCAATTTATGACAACACCTTATGATTGGTTAGCCAAAATTTATACAAATTGTTATGGTCACATGACTAAGATGGCCACCACGCCCATATATGATAGAAACTCTTTAAATATATCTTCTCTGGAACCAAAAGACCATTGGCTTTGGGACTTGGTATGTAGCATTGGGATGTGGGCCCTTCCAGGTTTGCAATAAATTTAATGATGAATCTAGGTTGACCTACTTTATGGCAAGGTCAAATTTGATTCCTAATGCATTTATATAGGGAAAATCTTAAAATGTTCTTTTTTCTATAAATGTTTAAGCCAAAATCATAATACTTGTGAGAAATGTTAAACCTTAATGAGGCAATGGTTTTATATTAAGTACCAAATGTCAAGCTGACCTGTGACCTTTTATCCAAGGCCACTCATTTGGACCGCCACATACCTATCTAAACACCATTTTCTCAGAAATCACTGGGCTGTTTGATGGATCATTTATTAGATTGTTTAGGTCACGTGACCATAATGGCTGCACATATGGTAAAACAAAATCTATTCATTATAAGCTGTAGTTGGCCTTGACCTATTTTAACATTATTAAGGAGATCAGGTGAGCACCTCAGGACACCAGGTCCTCTAGTTCTCTATTCTCACAAAATATTTGCAGCTGAGAAGATTTTATCTCATGCAGTTAGCAGTGAGAGGGTTCTTTCGACTGATGGATACAACAAAAAATATTTTGTTGCTCCCTCTTATGTGGATTTGTGATTGTTTTATTCCAGAGTATTACAGTTGTCAGGAGAAGAAGTGGAGGAGACAGAGATGTCAGGCTTTGATTGTGAACAACAAACTTTCTTATGTGCAAATGTCTCATTTGGCCAACTTATACAGGTAGGTCTGAAAAACACAAATGGATTGTTACAATTATATGCAGTGTGCTTGAACATTTATAAATCAGTCTTGTGAGTTGTTGAAAGATCTAATTTTGTCAACATTTCTCTGAATATTGGCATATCTTTGTCAATGTTTGTTTGAATATCGATATGTCTCAAAGTGACCTCTGGATGTTTGTAATTGAAAATTAATTCTGTAATTTCAAACAAAATATGTTGTGGGTCTCAATGAGACGGATCTTTTGAGCATTCAAGACACTTGTTCAAACTGATGGATTAGAAAATAATATCATTAGCAGGTATAGATCAGATTATTATACCTCACGTGAATTCCCCATACAAAACTTCCATAGACGAACGACTGATATTTTATAATATCACCCGTTGCTACAGCGACGGCGAATACTGCCACTTGTTTGCCATAGCAGCGGGTGATATTATAAAATATCAGGGCGGCCACATGATGCGCAACGCCGATGCGCGTACGGTTCGTTCACGTCAGGAGACGTTCAACAGCAATGGCGGACATGACGCATGATTTGGACGACTTTAAACTCCAAATAACTTCGCTGTTTATGGACAGAAACATAAAGTGTGGGTACTCGTTTTCTTAGTTAGGACGAGAGGAACAAGTTTATACCAAATTTAAGTCGATTAGGCGAAATTATCTATTTTGCATCAAAACAGCCTCATGTGCAGTATCTCCTTTAAAAATGACGCTGCTTGGTATTAAGTTTGACGTCATCAGCTTTAATGACGTAATTTGTTAAACGGAACGTCAGTGATCAGGTCGAGCATTCAGATCGTTAACATTTTTGTGAAAGATTTAATTTCATTCAAGTATACAGATAAGAGGCTGTTCAATATTTTCCCTTCGGATCTCCCCTCACCATGATAGGTATATTGAGTAAGAGAAGTACTTCAGAAAATAATAGGGGATCTAATGTTCTGTTCGGTATAATAAAATAAATATTACATTGCCTGCTAGGGTAATAGTCGAAAATATCATCCCTCGAAATATGATTATCAACCTCGGCTGCGCCTCGGTTGATAATCACATTCCTCGGGATGATATTTTCGACTATCACCCGCGCAGGGAATGTAATATTTATATAATATCATGAGAGAACATATCTCTTCAGTCAAAACTGACCGGAAATTTTGAATATACAGTGAGAAATTTTAGGCAAATTCTGATCATTTTGCTATGAGATCTTACTCCATTAAGCTATTTTCAACGAGATTTTTGGCTGAAAATGAGCAAACTTCTCAGTATCTCTACCAAAAATAATCCCTCATTTAATTATAGTAAAATGAATAAATTTTCCCTATATATCTTGACCTACGTTGCTGGTTTTGGAATTTTGGTTGTTATGAGAACATAATGATTAAAAGTAGTAACAGTCTTAAAAGCGGAATAGATTACAACACTGCTTGTTGAATAGAATCCTGTTTAAAGGCAGATACTTAAATAAAATAGCTAATGAGATTTTGGTACTTATTACTACAAAGAGATTGCAGGATCAAGGCTTCACTTCTATTCCAGATCTCTCCATCATCAGTAAGGCTGGTGAACAGTGAGTCAAAGAAGTTGCTGTCCGAGTGGAAACATCCAGGTGGCAAGAATATCAGTGTGGGCAGCTGTAATCAGGGACAGGTGGTGGTAGCGGTAGGCAGTGAGCTTTACCTTCTGAAGATTGCCACAGGCTCAATTAAAGAAGTCAGGTAAAACCAGTACCATGCACACAACTTATTGGGGTCAACATCCAATCAGAAAGTTGAAAAAGCAAGAGAAAATAGAGAACTATAATGATTGGAAAGCAGTTTAATCAGTTTGATAGATTTATGATATTTAATTGAAAATGCAGCATTCCAATGCCAACTCAGAAAGCAATGCTATTGGAAGCAGGCAGCTTCAAATAGCTCAACCTGGCCCCGAGGTTATAAAACTTTTTTCATGCTCAACTCAACTGTGCACGAAATTTCAACTGCTCATGAAAACTGAAATACTGACAAAGAAGTTTCTTGCATTAAGTCTCTCAGATGTTGTACAGTCAAACCTGTCATAAGCAAGCAGTCAAGGAATAATCCAAAATCGCTTGCTTAAGACAGGTGGCTGCTTAATATAGGTTCAGCTAAGATGGCCATATGATTGAGGACTCGAAAGAATATTGGCTTTGAGTTGAGGATACCCATATAATAGTGAGTTGAAAAGTATAAAGAATAAGGTCTACATTGCTGCAGTTATTGCATTTCTTCATAAAATATATAAATAAAAAAAACATAACAAAATATGAAATAAACAAATTCATATCCATTCAGTCTAAAGATTCCCGTGTATGTCAAAAGAGTAGAGATAGCACTGCTAACATATTTTTTTCTAGAAGCTAAAACTTCATTTTTGATAAGCAAATGCATGTTTAATGGCCATCGTACTACTGAACATGAAGAGAATGTTGTTAGAATTGTAATTTTTTTCAGGTGAAAAAGAATCCGAAAATGGTTCAAATTTTGTTACACAAAAATTATTTTTTTCTCAAAAGCTATAGCTTGTTGACTTTTAGCAAAGTTTGCACTCTTGTGTAGTAAGTATATGCCTCCAGCAAAGAGTATTACTTTTGCATTTAGATTTTCACACATTTACCGTTAAACATCTGTCATGGTATGGATCAATGAACTTTGGCAGCGGCAAAATGCTTTGATGTCGACAATTTTATCAGCTGACTGACTCTACCACTGGTTACCTGCTTGCAATAATGGTTACCCGCTTACAAAAAAATTTAACTAGTGGTGTTTGTTTAGCGTATTCAGGTCTTTGATTACTGTTGACGCCGTTTTTAATCCATATTTGCTGGTTTCCTGAACCATGTCGTAGTGTTTGATTAGCGTAAACACTTGAACTTAGTTGATTTCGGCCTTGTTGTGGTTCAACTGCACCACAAACTCCAAATACTTGGGCCCAATAACCTCGGCATAGGATAGCGGCCGTTGAATAATTTATTCTGGGAGACACCACTGCTGGGGTGTTTAATTGCACCAAGCATATGACCGGTGCAAAAAAGTTAATCGATGAAATTTAATCAAAACTGGCCGCATCAACGCATAGAAATTGGCCGTTTAAAGACACATTTTTTGTGTTTGGGGGCGAATTTTGCCGACCCCTGGCCGGGTTGGATAGGTGCACACTTAATAAAGGTGCATTTGCATTCAAAATCGTTCGGGGGGCTCTTAAATGGCCGCTTAAGGGAGGGTCACGCTCAATAGAGGTGGCCGCAACAGCAGGTTTGACTGTATTTATCATGAGCACGATAAATTTCGTGCTCAGCTGAGTTGAGTATGAAAAAAGTTTTATAACCTTCTTTTGTAGATCTTTTATGTTTTTTCTGTCTTGTGTTTCTTATGCCTTTGTGCGCGTGTGTTTATATGTGCCTTATGATCACCTGCTGGGAAAGGGCTGGCCTCTTGGCTCTCGTGTTTGTGGTGTCTAACTGTGAGTTTGTCATTTTCCCAATGGTATCCTGGGTCAGGTGTGGTGCTTGATTGTATGAATTCCTGATTTTTGCACCCTTACTTTTATAACCTCACTGCCTGTATTGAGTTTAGGATTTGTAATATGATAGACTGTGGATTTCTTTGAGCCCAGGTCCAGCAGCATACTTTCATAGAAATTTTTTCTCTCCTAAGCGTTTGATTAGCTGGGTTTAAAATCGCTGCAATCTCTTGTGAACAAATTTTTTTAACAGACAAGGCATCACATTGTGATGGTGTTGGTTTCAGTATTAACTTCTTCATGTAGTGTAAACATCACCATAAAGTAAAGGAACATATGCCTTTATTTTTAATGTGATACTTCAAGTTGTCAGGATTTGATTTATCAACAGTCCAACAGGCCTCTAGATAAGAGAGCATAATTGAAAATTATTTTTCTTATTTCTGAACCAAAACATAAGTTGTGGGTACTCAAAAGAACCGTCTCATTGAGATGGTTCTTTTGAGCACCCAAAACAAATGTTAAAAGTGATGGATAAGAAAACATTCACAATTTTATGCTCAAAAAATTGTTTATCTTGACTTATGGTCCTGTATATATGTAATTTCAGTAAGACAGTGGTAGAACATGAGATAGCATGTGTAGATATAACCCCACAGAGAGAGGGAACAATAGAGTCAGATCTCTGTGCCATAGGTTTGTGGACGGACATCTCAGCTAGGATCCTCAAACTGCCGTCATTTGAGAGTATGCATGTGGAAATGCTTGGAGGAGGTAAATTTGGACAATCATTGTTATGTTCATTCATACATGTAGTTCCTATCTTTTTCAGTTGGAGAAATTTGCCAGAACACACCTTTTTTCCCATTTTTGGGAACTTATTTTCATTGACAATATACTAATGTTCTTGAAG
Source organism: Loripinus fragilis (assembly GCA_964019695.1). Classification (NCBI taxonomy): domain Eukaryota; kingdom Metazoa; phylum Mollusca; class Bivalvia; order Lucinida; family Lucinidae; genus Loripinus; species Loripinus fragilis. The sequence goes on from OZ026519.1 coordinate 1,007,908, forward strand.
GAAAGGTGCAGTGTACAAGAACCATAACTCTTTTTTGCATGATTTAGGAGTTATTTGCTCTTTGTTACACTTAAATTTTGTCCAGAGCATAATATAACATTAACACTATAAGCGATATCAACTTGCAGCTCTTTTTAAACAATTGTTTATTTGGGTAGCATCCATCTGTTTTACAGATTCTCTTGTTCTATTAACATGCATGGGAAAATCCATCAGAATGAGAAGGGTTTACCAAGCAAATAATGCTTTTGCATGAAAATCCAATTCTGCTTCTTTATAAAACAATAATAACTTTTTCGAATAATTATGAAATATTTTCCCCGTCCTGATGAAAAATTACAAATGTTGTCAGTGTTGAACCCTTAATTTTTTGTCTTGCATCATATACTCTATAGATATATTGTTTTCTTTTCAGAAATAATTCCTCGTTCCATCCTGATGACAACATTTGAGGGTATTCACTACTTGTTATGTGCTCTGGGAGATGGTTCATTGTTCTACTTCAACTTAAACATAGATACAGGTACATTGTTTGTTTGGTTTGTGGTTTAACATCTCAGTCAACAGCTATGGTCATGTAAACCTAACCACACTTTTCCTGGGTAAGCTTTGACTAAGCAGTTAACCAGCACTCCATGCACATACTTTCACTTGTAACTGACAACAGTCTCCTTGAATCAGTGGAAGGAGGAGAAAGACCATAGAAATTATTTCATGATCTATCTCCACAGAAGTATGGGTCCGGCTTGGATCTAACTGATGACACCTTGATCAGCTATTGGACTCATTACAGATTGCGCTATAGGGCCTGGCAGATACTGTATAAATTATTTCATAGGCCTGAAAAAGCTTGCAGATAATGTGTCTTGCTTAGGACACTACAGAAGTACAGAATGTTTCGGACGAGGCTTGATCCCGGGAATTCTTTATCTAAAGTCAATCACTCTAAAATAAGTCACTGCTCTCCCCTGTAAGCAGTGTTGATCTTGAAATGCTCATTTTGCTAGCCCTAATTAGGCTTTTACAAACCGATTTGTTGTGAGCATGCTGCTTTCCTATGTTATATTAAAATATTGCAATAGCAAAGTTGTATATTACCAAGGCTGTCTGATCTTGGATAACATTGACTGATCATTTTTGCTTATCTGTCCAAATATTTAGGATGAATACAGAATAATATATCTGACAAAAGGGTCCTTGGGGATAGCAGTTTTTGTGTAATCCAAATTTCAAAAACGTCTAAATTTTCAAGATTTTGCATGTTCTTTCAATAGAGTCAAATTGCTCCCAACATGTAATACAATCGAAGGCGCAAACAAGTCTGATAAAATTAAGTGATACATATAATGTATGTTGCCATGGCAACAGCTGTGCATATGGATTTCACATTTCTGTTAAAACTGGGTACCTCATTTCAAATGCTTTTTTAAGCACGGGATATGCGTATGTTGGCTATTTGTGCAGTCCATGCAATTGCATACACATCAAATTTATGGAGCATTCTTAAAACATTGCTCCTAACATCTTTGTATTAGCGTCATATGTTAACACAATGGTGATGACGTCAGAACGTCATTAACAACGTTAAGTGACGTCATGTTTTAAACACAACATCTATGCGAGTTTAAACGCTCATATCTTTGTTATTTGTTAAGATATTCTCTTCAAAATTTCTGTAATTGTTCACAACAGCTAGGTCTTTCTTTCTTTGTAAATATCTCACTTTTGACTTTTATTGCCAGAAGGTCCCTTCTGTCAGATCTTGGCTCATATATATGTAGAAAGAAGTTTTTTAATTTAGAAATAGATCAGCTCTAGCAGTGAATTGTTGAGTAATAGTTCACTGTTTGGAGGTCAGTTGTAAAGAAGAAAAAATAAGAGTGTGCAGCGTGAGTTATTTATCTTCGCACAACTGACCGACAAACAGTGAAGTACTGCTCAACAATTCACACACTAGAGCTGATCTATTTCAATTCTAACACACAACAAACGGCGTAAACACATTTTAAGTCTTCAGCTTCTTCCAGCTTTCTGCCATTGCACTGAAGAATTCCTGCCAATAGTTGGACTGTGTCACATACGTTTACATGTATTTGTAACATCTTTCAAGCGTAAAAACGACGTTACACCATCTAACGCCATGACTGACATTATTTTGCAGTAACAAATGACGCCAGCTAGTGCGCGCTCGCAAAGCTGTGAATTATTGTTTGATATATCACGTTTTTTAAGCATTGGCTCTATAGGCAAGGTGTGTTAGAATCGAGAATATACTGGGGTCCATATGGCTATAGACTCCATTACTTTCATACTCTCCGAGATACTTTTATAATACTTTGTGGGATCATATTTATTTGATCAAGACAGTATGTTGCTTGCGAGAATGGTTGCTCCCCTTAACTTTGTGTTTAGTTACATCCCTTGAACAAACTTCTGATGTTAAAACAATGTGCTCCCAGTAATGTTCATACTTTTTCTTACAGGATATTTATCAGAGAAGAAGAAGGTGACACTGGGTACACAACCAACTGTATTAAAGACTTTCCGATCTCTCTCAACTACCAATGTATTTGCCTGCTCTGACAGACCTACTGTGATCTACTCTAGCAACCACAAGCTAGTTTTCTCTAATGTTAACTTGAAGGAGGTGAACCACATGTGTCCTCTCAACTCCGATGGTTACCCTGACAGGTATTCTACAAACTTACTGCATATCTCAAATATCCCATTTTGCTTTACTACAAATGAGCCTTGTCTCAAGAAAACTGGATTTTTATGCAGGCTGGCTTGAGTCTTAATTGGTAGGAAACCCCGAAGACAGGTTTTCTTGCGACAGGGTCCAATTTTTTTATATATATTTTTACCGTGTGCACAGCCCAGTCAATAGTGCAGAGTTCAATTAATAATCAGTCTTAGCGCTGCAATTTAGGGGGTCATGAGTTTGAACCCCAGCCTTGCCACATACAAAAAGATTATTTTCTCTCTACTACTGAATCAAGTAGAGCAGTTGTCACTTCATTCCACTGTGGCAGCCATCTTGAAATTTTTCAAATGTCATTTTTTATCGAACAGTATTTCTGATTGAGACAAAACTTAGTGAGAGTCACCGGGGCAACATGGAGGTCCAGACTGGCTAATTGTCAGTCTGCTGCAATAAACAAGATTGCTGAGATCTTGAAATTCTTCAAATGACATCTCCTCCTGAACTATTTGTCAGATTATGGCGAAACTTTGTAGGAGAAATTGTGGCAACATGGTGATTCAGAATTACATAAATCGTTCCTTAAACAAGATGTCGCAATGTCAGCCAACTTGAAATTTATCAAACATTATCTGGCCAACCATATATCCGATTGAAGCAGACAGATATCAGCTGGTATTGTTGTGGTTGCGGCCTCCCAAATTTCAACACAAGCTTGTTTGAGGATTTTGAAGCAAGTAACTCTACTTGTAGCACCCCAAGTCATACCTCCTTTTCTTCGGTGAACACAGAAAGTAGTATTGGATCACCCGAATACACATCATCACCCAAATCACACAGGAATGTCCCTCTCTCCAAGAAAAAGGCTCGTATATTAGTTATAAATTTTCAGAGTATCCGTTCAAAGAGAGAAAGTTTTTGGGCAATGCTTGAGTATAGTGACCCAGATGTTATCCTTGCAAGCGAGACCTGGCTCAACCCCACAATCGCAGAAAGAGAAGTACTACCTGCAAATTATAAATTTGTAGCAAGGAAGGACAGGCCCAACAGCAGTCATGGTGGAGTAGCTATCATAGCCAAGCATGATCTGGACACAGCAGAAATCGACACATCTGCCACATCAGAATTTGTAGCAGCATCACTCAGTTGCAAAGACCTGAAGAAGCCTATTATCTTAGGTTGTATGTATCGACCTACTGACAACAATAAGGACTACACACAGGACCTATGCAATGCACTGTCTGACCTGTCTGCAAGATTTAAGGACCACATCATCTGGCTTGGTGGAGATACAAATCTACCAGATATAGACTGGAAAACAGACACCATTACTGGACACAGTTACCCGGTTTCTATAAACCAGACATATATAGACACCTTCAACCACATCGGCTGTGAACAAATAGTAGACTTCCCCACCAGAATCAACAACATTCTTGACGTCTTCTGTACAAACCGCCCTTCCCTAATTGACAGATGCACTCCAATACCCGGCCTCAGTGATCACGACATTGTTTTGACGGATACAAATGTCCTACCAACTCGTCAAAAGCCGATCAAAAGGAAAATCTTCCTATGGAAACGGGCAGATAAATCTTCAATGTCAGAGGATTTGAAAGAGTTTACAGAAGAGTTTACACATGCCAACACAACAGAAACAGAGGTTAATACACTTTGGACCACCTTTAAGCAGAAATGCATAGAAAGTGTCAACAAGTATGTGCCTTCCAAGTACACATCAACAAGTTTCAACCAACCATGGTGTAATCGTGATGTTCGACGACTAACACGAAGGAAAAGAAGGGCATACAGGAAAGCACGTACCTCAAAGAATCCGTCTGACTGGATGAGATACAAGCAAGTACAGAAGGATGCACAAAATACATGCCGAAGCGCTCATAACAATTACATCAGAAATATGGTAAGCGAACCTGGCTCTAAAAACAAGAAACTCTACTCCTATGTTAAGGGTATGAAGTGCGACAGCTCTGGCGTGGCGACATTAAAAAGAGACGGAACCAACTATTCAGAAGCTAGCGACAAGGCAGAGAGCCTGAACAACCAGTTTGCTTCAGCCTTCACCAGGGAAGATTGCAGCACCATGCCTTCCATGGGAAAAAGCTTAGATACCGAAGCCCCACCACTGACTATACAAAACAACGGAGTCAAGAAGATACTTGAGGGCTTAAACCCGCACAAGGCAAGCGGCCCAGATGAGATCTCTTCGCGCTTCCTGAAGGAGATGGCACCCAGCATATCGCCTGCCCTCACATTGATTTTTCAAGCCTCTTACGATCAAGGCACAGTACCCACCGACTGGAAAGGAGCCTTTGTAACCCCACTGTTCAAGAAGGGAGATAAGAGCAAGGCCTCCAACTACCGTCCTGTTTCTCTGACCTGAATCTGTTCCAAGGCCATGGAGCACATCATCCACAGCCACCTCATGAAGTACCTTGACAGTCATCACATCCTCAGTGACCAGCAACATGGCTTCAGGAAGAGACGGTCGTGTGAATCTCAGCTCATAACCACAGTCCATGACCTGGCCAGCGGATTGGACAAGAGACAACAAATCGACGCCATCCTACTGGACTTCAGCAAGGCGTTCGACAAGGTGGCCCATCGACGCCTTGCCACCAAGCTCCACCATTACGGGATCCGTAACAAGACGCTTGCTTGGATTCAGAGTTTCCTAGCTGAAAGGTACCAGAAAGTGGTGTTAGACAGTAAAACATCCCCCTCTTCTCCTGTTACTTCTGGTGTTCCACAGGGGACAGTACTAGGCCCTCTCTTATTCCTGATATACATCAATGACCTGCCATCAAGAGTTTCCTCTACAGCACGGCTCTTTGCTGACGATTGCCTGCTCTACAGAGTGATATCAAACCAGGAAGACGCAGCATCACTACAAGAAGATCTTGACCACCTTCAGGAGTGGGAGAGGGACTGGCAGATGAACTTTAACCCAGACAAGTGTGAGCACATCAGAATCACTAATAAAAGGAAGATCATCCAGACTTCATACAAGATCCACGGTCAAATACTCAAGGAAACAACCAAAGCAAAGTACCTTGGAGTCACCATTGACAAAACACTATCCTGGAACAGCCACATTGATATGGTGACAAAAAGGGCCAACCAGACTACCTCCTTTCTACAGAGAAACCTGTCATCATGTCCAAAGGATATAAAAGAAGCCAGCTACAAGACCCTTGTAAGACCTCAGCTAGAGTATGCGGCTACAGTCTGGGACCCATCTACAAAGACCGGCATCAACAAGGTCGAAGCTGTCCAGAGACGCGCAGCAAGATTCTGCCACAATGACTATCGCCGAACAAGCAGCGTCACCTCCATGATTCAGAATCTGGGATGGGAAGAGCTACAACATCGCCATGAGCAGTGTAAAACGATCATGATGTACCGAATCGTCAATGACCTCATCGACATTCCTGCTGTGATCTACCTATCCCACTCCGGCACAACAACCAGAGGCCACGGGACCCGATTCCTGGTACCTTACTGCTCCGTGAATGCCTACAAGAGCTCCTTCTTTCCCTCAACAATACGTCTCTGGAACTCTCTGCCTGTCTCCGCAGTTACAGCACCGTCGCTTGATGCCTTCAAGGGCTGCGTCGGCGCTGGACCAGCCCTCTAAACCAGACAAGATGTTTTTAACCTGTATGAAGAACCTTCCTTCACACATGTGTATATAGTTTAACACAGTGCCACTATGCTCAAGATTGGGCCCAGCACTTTTTTGGAAGATGAAGATGAAGCAAAACTTGGTTGAAGGCGTCAGGGCTACATGTAGATTCAAAATTGCTAAAAACATTATATTCAGATATACAAGATGGCTGCTTTGCTGGCCATTTCAAAACTTTTCAAACAACATCCTTTGGATTGTACCAAAACTAATTAGGTAAGTCATCATGACAACATGGAGTTTTAAAATTGCTAAAATCATTTCATTCTGATATTATTGGTTGCCACAGTGGCATTCTAAGAATCCTCCAAACAACATCTCCAAAAATGATCAGATTACACTGAAACTTGATGGCAAAACAGACCAAAGGGTTGTGGGTTTAAGCCTCACTAGTGTCACTGCGTTGTGTCTTTGAGCAAGACACATTAATCCTTGCTTAGTACTGGGTCAACCCACGAAGCCCCGTCCTGACAGAACTGAACTATTGTTGACTGGGATGTAAGGAATCAAATTAAACAAACAAAGCAATCAAGATTTAAATGCATCTGACTGCCAAGATGGCCACCTTAGTGCTATACAGTAAAACCTGTCTTAAGCGGCCAATCAAAAATTGGGTTTCAAGACTGAGTGTTGCTTAATGCAGGTCAAAAGTATTGCAGAATGCTCTGGTGGAGCAATCTGCAATACTTTTGATCTTCATTTAGCTAACATTTGTCATTTTTTAAACTTTGTTTTGTCTACTTTTGAGTGGCAGCTAAAGACAGGTTTTACTGTACAGCATGTCATGATCAGCCTCATCCAGTTGAGGGATTCTGGCCTACTTGAGCCTATAGTTTCTGCTAAATTTGTTTTCAGTTTAGCCATAGCCAATGACAGCACCCTTACTATTGGAACTATTGATGAAATACAGAAACTTCACATCCGAGCAATTCCTCTTGGAGAATCACCAAGGTAACTGGAATAATACGTTATTTTATGTACCTTATATTTATATCAGCACTTTTTCAAAAAGAAAGTTGGATTTACTGTTATTATGTCAGTAAGTCAATTTTGCTTTTAATCCCATCCTCTTACTTTTTTGATAGAGTGTGATCATATTTGGCACAATGATTGTCTGTGGTGTGTAGACGACAAAGGTTAGGATGGCTAATAACGGGGCTAATATAACCCTGGAGCCAAAGGTTAAGGTCAAATATGCTTATATTCTGTCTTTTGGCTCCTCAAGTACATCACTCCTCAAATGTATTTATTACAAGAGTTTAACCATTTGAATGTCAGATAAGTTTTCTAAAAGTTGTTACAGACTAACAAACAGAGCTAACTTTGATCAGACTGATCTCTATTCAATCTTGTCTGTCATTATAGTTAGGATAATTTTGTAGTTTTTCATTTCCAACAGACCTTGTCGCTTTTTATTTTGAGTATTGGTAATTGGTTTGGCCTAATGTGTATGGATCAAAGATTGGCCATAGTAAAAGCTTTCTCAACTGCAAAAAAAAATAACATCCCACTTTTATTTTTAGTGAATGTCATATTTTGTAAAACAGGTATGAAGCTAATCAAAATACAGGTTATATAGAGGCTGATATTATTCTTATTCAAATGTGTTACATTATATGGTATAAGGTTGCTCTGGGATGGGCAGACAATTGAGACAATGTCAGACATTTCTGTCTCCTGTGACACTTTGGCTTGACTCAGCGACAATTGTCATAGGTCCAGAGAAGCTAACATTCAGAGCTTAAATTTTTTGATGATTTACTTATCTATTTAAACATATGCTTTTGTTGAAATATACAAAAAGAAATAATTTAATTGTGCATTATCTGCTCATCTTTAGGCCTGCATCAGTCTGGCACACAGGGACTCTCTATCCATACATATGTGGACCTCAAACTCTGGACAATCTGTCTTCAAGGTTTCCGACCAGGTATAGCTCAAACCAGCCTTGATGTTTGAGGAAGTTCAACTACTATACTTTCCAGAAAGGGAATGAGAGAGGCATGGATCAGACTGTGTGGTTGTGCAGGCTGGTCTGCTTCTTTGTTGTTCACATGCAACAAATTCGGGTTTTCTACGGTCATTGCCCATGTGTAAGATTCTCATTCTAGTCCTAGATAAGAGGAAATCCAATTGCCAAATTAATCTGATGTTTCAATTGAATTATATCAAGTGTTGTTTTTGAATAAAATGTAACATATTTTTTGGTTGAAAAAGTCTTACCTAGACAGTATATATTCAAACAGGAGAATAGCATATCAAGAATCCTCACAGACATTTGGAATAATCTCTATGAGAATGGATGTGCAAGAAGGTTCGTCAACAAACCCCTCCCGCCCCAGTGCCTCTACCCATGCTACAACTACGTCATCAAGCAGTGGTTCTAAGATGGTGAGCACAGGAACCAGTATGATGACGGAACATATGTATGGAGATGAAATAGAGGTGCATTCATTGCTCATCATTGATCAACACACTTTTGAAGGTACTTGTTTACAAAGATCTGTTATATACTTAAAGCCAAAAGTAACTTTACACTGTTATTATATATACCTTTTCTGGGTATTGGTGAGTGGTATTTTAAATGTGTTTAATTCATATTAAACTTCAATCAATTATTCATATGACAGTTGAATTTCATGTTTTTACTGTCATAAACGCAACCACAATGCTCCAATGAAAGAAGCAAGGGGGCAAAATAAACTTTTCCAAAGTGCATCACTTTTGGATGTGTTACTGTAGCTTTGCGATTGGACATTTTTTAATTTTAAAGAACCAGTCTGAAAGACAGGCTATTGAATTGTTGTTTAAAGTTCAAATCAGCCTGGATCACCCTTCGCGTAACACAAATTAGAGTTGTGTTTTACGTACATACCCCCTTTTGTGAACTTTATAGTGCTTTCAATTGAATTTCCCATACGAAATTGTTTGCCGTTTTTCTTCCAAACCGATGGGAATTTTTATCCGATTATCTTGTCATATACTCAGGGCAGAAGTCCCAACAAATTGCTGATAAAAAATCCTAAAGTCATCTGAAATAAAGCTTTTAGCAGGGACTAAAGTTTACTATTGTTTTAATTCAAAGGGAGATAATTTCAAAGTGAACCAACTTTAAGATGCTGCCAAAAACAAACTATGCGTCAGAGACAAAATGTCTTGCAGTATTTTTAATGAGCGATCGACGGCCCTTAAAAAAGCGTGTTCAGATCCTAGGTTCACTTTGGATTTTGTTAGGAAAGGCTGATTTTGTGCTTTTGATGAAAGCACAGATAACTCGAAAGAAGATTAATTTACCTAAGTTGTTTTTCATGAATTAGGTTTAGGGCGGGTACTAGCAACTCATTGCAATTTTTAAGTTGGTTTAATCAAAAACAGTAAAGATATATTCAGTAGTTCAAAGTGTAAAGTTACTTATGGCTTTAAGTATACTTTAACCCTTTAAAGACTGGAAACCGTAAACAGTTACTTTTGGCATACAGCGAAGATCTAGATGAAATGCCCCATATCATGAGGGTCTGCAATGTTTTCTGTAACATTTGATCTTTAGAGAAAGAACTATATTACTATTTAGAAATTATAAGCTGTGACCCCTCATACAATAGACCATTCCTACTTAAATGTATCAATCTTTCTGGAAAATAACATTGGTCTACAAAAGGTTAAAGCCTCGGTCATTATCATAGCAGACAATAAATTTATTGATGCATGTCAGTTCATGATATTGTGGTATTTATTGCTTACCCTTAAAGTCATTCTTTATACACAGGTTTAGATAAACAAACATAATCAGCGTTTAATTGTGAATATTTCCTTACTCACCATTTTTAGCATGTGTTTTGCGTGCTCAAAAGAGCCATCTTATTTAGACAGTCCTTTTGAGTACCCACAACAGAAATAAGAAAACTATTTTTTTTTAAGGCACTCTTAACTAAAGGCCTGTTTATACATGCAAACTCAAATCTAGTGGGACTGGAGGCATAAATCCTAGTCCACATTAGGAATTATTTTTAATGTAAAATTTAGATTATTTTCTCATCAGTCAGTTTAAAGATATGCTTTGGGTGCTCAATGACAGTTTTGGTACCCATAGTTGAGAAAGAAAAAAAGGTTCATACCTTGAAATCTGTTTTCTCATTTTTCAGTATTGCATTCCCATACGTTACTGACAAACGAGTTTGCTACTAGTCTGATCTCAACCAAACTTGGAGATGACCCAAACACCTACTACATTGTTGGTACAGCTATGGTACACCCAGAAGAAGCAGAACCAAAACAGGGAAGAATTATAGTCTTTCACTTTAATGAAGGTATAAAGCTTATTTATAAGTTTAAATTTATCTTGTATTACAATATCTAACTTTATTTTTTGAAAAAAATAAAAATCTGATAACTACACCATAGGTCAAGATTAACAAATTTTTTGAATATGTTCTCATTCATCGTTTTTGGGTACTTATTGAGTGGTTGATATAAAATGTCATATAGAAGTTGAAAGCCTCCAGCATTGGCTGGCACTACTACAACCAAATTTTCCCTTTCTTAAGTGCAGGTACTTCAAGTTTTATCACTATTTCCTGCCATTCACAACATTTATCCTCTGCTTTCTTAATTGATTTACTCCTGGCCCAAAATGATAATGGGCCCTTAAAATGGGCCAATGGCTCATAGCCCAGTCAAATTTCCGAATTTTGATGGGCCATTTGAAATTTTTATGGGCTCTTTGAAAAGCTTGATGGGCCCAAGAATTCTTAATATCCATATTAGAGCATAATTAACATGAGATTTGAATAACTTATATGGGGCCCAGCAAAAAATAAAGCCCATTTTAGCAAAACATTAATAGTTTTCTCACAAAATGAATTGGGCCTATCCTAGGATTATCACTGAAGCAGAAATCAATTTCAGGACATATGATTTATTAGAGTTTTACAGCTATAAACATAAAATATGTGATGTTTAGAAGAAATTGTTGTGAAGTAAGATCTTCCATTATTTAAAGGTAAACTGAATCAGGTAGCAGAAGAAGAGATAACAGGGGCAGCCTACACATTGCTGGAGTTCAATGGCAAATTGCTTGCTAGTATAAACAGCACAGTGAGTAAACATTTTAATTTTAGATCTGCATGCTGGGTAATTTTTCATGCTTTTGTAATTTGTGGTCTGTTGATCTTTTCAAAATGAATTTTAAAAAAAATCTTTTAGGAACACCTATCTGAGTGTCGAACAGTTTGGATACAGATCAGGGACAGACACACTTTGTGATCTGGGACCAAACTGTTTGCAAAGGTTATAAATCAGCAGTCATCGCTACCAAGGAAAGAGTTAAAGAAAACTATATCAGCGAATGTATTTTTGAATTAGTACTCTTATTTCTCAACCTAAACATATTGGTACGCAAAAAAACCATCTTCCAGATGTGTTTCTTCCTAATATCAACAACATACATTCTGGTCAAGTATTTAGAAAGTAGCCATACTTTAAAGCTAAGTTTTGGCTTAATTGAATATATAATAGAAAGCCGACAAAAGTGCTTGCAGCATTGGACAGGTCAGCTGCAATATAGTGTTGAAAAAGAATCAACCTGATTACCTGCTAAAGTTATGATTTTTCTACAATAAAAATGCAATAATGCAAAAACTGCCATAATGCTGGTATCCTATATTAGAGGATTTTACATGAGTGCTCATGTTTCATTGAATTTATTAAACAAGTTGGGAAAAAGAGATAAAATGCAACGAGCTTAATAAAAAAACAATAATACAGGATCATGAATATTCGATTCTATTTATTATATGACCCTATACCTCTTTTTTAAATCATGTTTTTGCCTGAAAACACTAAGATTTTGCCAAAAATACACAACATCATTACATAGCATTACAAAAATATGTAAACCCCAAGTGGTTTATCGATTTTAATGCATTAATCACTCCCCGGTGCAATGTCAGATGATAATGAATTGTACAGTGGAACTCCAGATGCACTTTACCAATACTTTCAAGAACGAGTGGACAATATGATTAAAATACATGTAATAGTTTACTTTAGAACAGAAAGAGAAAATTGTTAGAAATTTTGGAACATTTACCGTAGTGTTTTAGTTACAGGGTTATTTGAGTGGTGTTTTATATGTTTGATGTTTTATTTGTGTTGTGTTTTATTTGTGTCGTGTTTTATTTGTGTCGTGTTTTATTCCAGGTGCGGTTATTTGAGTGGAGAACAGCAGAGAAAGAGTTGAAACTAGAGTGCTGTCACTATAACAATATTATTGCTCTTTACCTGAAGACGAAGGGTGATTTTGTCTTGGTTGGAGATCTGATGAGATCTATCACTTTGTTATTGTATAAATCTATGGAGGGGACATTTGAAGAGGTATATACTTTGAATACAGAATTCATCTTAATAAATACACATGTTCCTATAATTGTGCAGGCCCTGAGGATATAAAACTTTTGTCATTCTCATCTCAACTGAGCAGGATAAATACAGTGTCCGTCAGATAATTTTAAAGGTCAATACAAATTCTTTCACAGGTTTCCTGCAGAACCGGGAATTTAGGAAAGGTCTGATAATTAAAATACTGTCATTCCCGACCATTAAAAGTCTTGGAAATAATAAATTATGTTTTTGAGCTGTGAATTTTTCCCATAAAATTGGCAACCTCAGGCACTCTTTAGTTTTAAAGTCAGAGTTTTGCATAATGTAATATGTTTTTATACATTGCAGTGTCATGAATAACATAAGAGTGTCAAACAGATTGGATCCAAATTAGGCATAGGGTTGTGTTGGGCCTGGCCTGGGTCCAAACTCTTCGAAAAAGTTATCAGCAGACAACGCTAGAAGACAAATAGTTACTGTATTTAAATTCTTCCCTATTACAGATATCTCGAGACTGTAACCCCAACTGGATGACAGCAGTAGAAATTGTAGATGATGATATCTTCCTAGGAGCTGAAAACAGCTTTAATCTGTTCACATGCCAGAAAGACAGGTACTGTTTATTCCGCAGGCCCTTTTTATGCACTGATTTCTTTGAGGAGCCCAGTGGCTCTGTGTTTTGGTGTGTGGCTTGAGATCAAGAGGTCTCGGGTTCAAGCCTCACTTGAGGCACTGTGTTAAGTCCTTGAGCAATGCACTTTAATCTGTCTTCCGTTCTTATCCTCATCTTATTGTTTCAATTTGTATTTACCATGTACAAATTAATTTGAATAAAATATGTTTAAACCAATCTGTCTTTAGTGCTGGTTCAACCTAGGAAACATTCTGAGATGACTGAAAATTGTTGACTGGTGCATCAACTTGGAGTTTATGAAGAAGCTAAAGCTGGTACTTTAATTTTCCAGGATTTGAGTTACCCAAAGTGCTTTGGCCCCAAGATTATAGCACTTTTCATGCTCAACTCGACAATTGTTAGTATTTTAACATTTATTAATATTATATATATAACATCTGAGAGTTTGAAAGCAAAAAGTAGTCATTTTTTAGCATTTTAGTTTTTATGAGCAGTTGAAATTTCATGCTCAGTTGAGTTAAGCTTGAAAAAGTTTTATGACCTCGGGGACCTGATTGTATTTCAGTGCTGCTACAACAGATGAAGAGAGACAGAACTTACAAGAGAGTGGACTGTTTCATCTCGGAGAGTTTGTTAATGTCTTTAGGCATGGTAGGTATCCCTAGCCAGTGGTCCCTGTAGTGCAGCTTTTAGGGAATCAAATAAGTAATCTGATTTCTTTTAATTCTATTTTGGAATCCAGAGTACACAGTAGTGTACTTTTGTATTGCTTCCATTAATTTGTTTCCATTGGAGCCTTAAAGGTTTCATGGAGGTTTCTATTTATGGCAAGGATGAAAAACATTAGTTCGGCATCAAGGGTTCTATTATGGTAAAGATTGAAAACTCTTATGGACTCAAGTTTGTCTAAAAGATTAGGTATATGATTGTAAAATATATTTTTAATTTTTACAAAAACATACTGTGAGTATTCCAAAGAACTGTTTAGCTGAAATTGTCCTTCTAAGCACTCTAAACATGCTATTTATCTTGGTGATAAGAAAATAACCACACATTAATTGTTGATGTTAAAATTTGCTGATGTGGACATAATTTTGTTATATTTCAGGGTCACTAGTTATGCAGCATGTGTTTGAGAGTAGTACACCTACCCAGGGATCAGTATTGTTTGGCACTGTCAATGGCGCAGTTGGTAAGGCTATTTTTGTTATCTTTTAACTTAGTTTTCATTATCATAGACTTATTGCCCCTGCTTGATTTTAATAAGCCAAAGGTCTTGTTAGCAAGAGATCTAAAAATTAAGCTGCGGAGCGCAGTGACTTAGTTGATGAAGTAAACCTAACTGACTGGGGATTGAAGGGTTGCATGTTTGAGACTCACCAGAGACTGTGTCCTTGAACAAGACTGTTTATCCACTGCTTACAGGCAGAGAGGAAAACATCCTGACATGACTGAAAAATTGTTGACTGGGACGTAAAGCATCAATACAAATATAATTAAGCTGTAGTCTTGCTGTAATTAGAGTACACCCTGATGGACAAGAATATGTTTGGGGGCCCAGAGTTTCACGTTTAACCCTTTACTCTATAGGCTATTTTTAGATCATGACATCATTTTTACCTGCGTCACTTTAGCGAAAGCAGGTCTAGTAGTGGGTCCACTCCGTCGGTATGTCCATCTGCCTGTCTGTCCGTCCGTACTCACGAATGGACCCTTGTTGGGTACTTTAAAATACCGTTTGCACGTTTCATAATTTTTTTTTCATTTTTGAGGGGTGTTGAACTTAGACATTTTTTCTATCCATAATGCTTAGGGGGTGCCTAGTTTGTGTAATCTGTAACTTCAACAGTATTCATTACTTTATGTTCAAACTTTGCATAAAGATTGTTCACACATTGAAGATGTGCACCTTCCATTTTGAGCACTTATACTAAATATTTTTATCATTTTTGACGGGTGTTGAACTTAGACTTTTTTCCTTCCTAGGTGCTTAGGGGGTGCCTAGTTTGTGTAAACTGTAACTCAAATAGAATTTTTTTCTTTATATTCAAACTTTGTATAATGATTGTTCACACATTGAAGATGTGCACCTCCTATTTTATGCACATTTCATGAATATTTTTTACATTTTTGAGGGGTCTTGAACTTAGACATTTTTTTCATTAGAAATGCTTAGATGGTTTCTGGTTTGTGTTATCTGTAACTCCAAGAGTTTTCATTCCTTAATATTCAAACTTTGCATAATGATTGTTCGTACATTGAACATGTGCCTCCCCTTTTTGTGCAAATTTGATAAACATTTTCTTATTTTTAGGGCTGTTGAACTTACACATTTTTTTCCATCTGAAATGCTTTAAATAGGGGGTGTCTTGTTTGTGTAATCTGTAACTCAAGCTGTTTTCATTCCTTTATATTCAAACTTTGTATTATGATTGTTCACACATTGAACATGTACACCCTATTTTTATGCACATTTGATAATATATTTTTGAGTGTTTAACTTAGAAATTGTTAAGTCACCTACTGTAGATTACATTGTGTAATTTGGATGTAATCTGATTTCATTCCTGTATATTTGAACTTTGAATATCGACTGTTCACACACTGATGTGCACTGGCGATGCATGTCCAGAGCAGAGTTTGGTCTTGTCTATTTTTTTTAGACAACATTGAAAAAATTCAACAAAAATTTTTTGGAATATTTTTGAAAATGGAGCATTTGCTCTTTTGCTCCATTTTCCATAATATTTTCAAATACATGATGTTTCAAAGGTTTCTCTATGAGGTAAAGGGTTAAAAGATAACTCTGTTCTTGATGTAAACTCATAGATTTATTTTGTTGCAGGTTTGGTGACTCAGTGTCCATCAGAGTTCTACAATTTCTTACTAGAAGTGCAGAACAAACTAGCTAAAGTAATCAAAAGTGTTGGGAAAATAGACCACACCTTGTATCCTTTTTGAATCTTCTCCAAGATACTAGATAATGACGTAAGTGTGAATAACTTGTATGAAGTGTTCTGTAACCACATCCTGCCCAGCATCATCTGAATAGTGTTAACCCTTCACCTCATAGAGAGGCCTTTTAACACTTTTGTAACAGAACAGACGCAGGGTCTGCTCTGTTTGCTTATGAAAATATGATTTGAAGTGATCCTACACTAGTGGACCTGACAAGTAAGGACTTCTGACAGTGGTAATGGGAATCACAGTGTATCGCTGCCTATAATTTTGATAAAAATTAAAGTTGATCAAATGCTTCCATCTTCATATATAAGCTCGCTGTTGGTCTGTATTGTATGATTAGAATTTGATTTCCTATTTCCATAAAAGTACCGCTTTATTTTGGGGTTTAAATGGTCACCTTTTGTATTATACATATAGGAAATAGAAAAATATTTTTAAAACATCATTCCCCCTTGAGTTCCAACTAATCCTTTTGCACGTAATTGTGTTCTCATATTTGACATAATATATGTGAAAAGATATCCCACAGCCCAAAATGTGACGTCTGGGCGAGCCAGGACATTAGCATTTGGATTTTTGGTGTACTCTCTTAAAAATCTTTTTTCCAGTATAATGAAATAATTAGTACAAGTAAGCTTCCATTTCATAACCCATAAGTCATGAAATATTACAACGTTTTAGCATATTTTTCTTTAGATCATGAAAATTGTTCTTTAACTAAATTCAGTTGGTAAATTATTTTGCACATATACTGTATCTATCTAATACACATAAACTACATGGCCTTTGACTAGGTGTACTTTACCCATGGATGAATGGTCATATAGTTCTACCGCAATAATAAGAAACGCGAGAATCGGGAATATTATTTTATTACATGCATTTTTCCGAAAATTAAGCTCAAATCTGGATTTAGAATATCCTGCAGTGTCAGAAGAAAATTGTTTGAAGAATCTACTACCACTGCCCTGACCCCTAATCTCTTGGGAATTTCGACAATTTTAGGCTTTCTGAAAAGCGGGGGGAATTCAAATGGTGTAACAGCCATGTGACGGCCTATATATCTGAACTTAAATTTCTACAGGTAAGTGTCAAAAGAATCACACATTTTAAAATTGTGATTGCTTTCAGTGTACATGCCAGTTTTATTTTTAGCACTGTCATTCAGTTGAAAGTACCGATTCAATCAGCGTAGACACAGATCCAACTGATACAATACGATCAGTTTGATGCGGGTAAATACTGTTTGCTATATTTGTAAGGACATTTTACAGTGGTAAACGGCCTAATTT
Organism: Loripinus fragilis; assembly: GCA_964019695.1. NCBI lineage: Eukaryota > Metazoa > Mollusca > Bivalvia > Lucinida > Lucinidae > Loripinus > Loripinus fragilis. Next base: position 1,025,580 of record OZ026519.1, read on the forward strand.
ATGCAGCAGTACTTTATATATGTACGATACACTTTATGCTATACTGAACAAAAGTGAAAACGCTACACTACAATATTTTATATTTTGTGAGAAAGTATTGGACGAAAAGTATTTACTTAAGATTAATAACGTTTTCCAGACATCCATCAAGCGATTCGTCGAAACTCCACCAATTTGTCTCTTTTGATGTTTTAGTTATGTTCCTTATTGTGTTTCATGCTTTGTTCACTGAATTTTGCAATTGCGCATGCGCAAAAAAGATTGTTATGCTTATCAGAATTCGTTATACTTGTGTTGCCTTATTACACAAGAAAACTGTTTTATCACTTGAAACAAGCTCAGAAGTCAATTTCGAATTTATCAAATTTGTAAAAAAAGGAAAATGTCTCCCTTTGACAAAAACAAATAGGGAATATTATATAAATATTACTTTCCCTGATTGGGTGATATAGTCGAAAATATCACCCCGAGGAATGTGATTATCACATTTCCAGAGATGATATTTTAGACTATCACCCAACCAGAGAGTGTAATATTTATTTTATTATACCGAATATTAGATCCTTTATTTTCTGCCGTCTTAGGCCTACCGTGGTGACAATCACATTCCTCGGGATGATATTTTCCACTATCACCCAATCAGGGAATGTTATATTCATATACTATCACCCGCTGCTATGACAAACGAGTGACCCTATTTGCCGTCGCTATAGTAGCGGGTGATATGGAAGTTTAGTATGGGAAATTCACGAGAGATATAATAATAAACATTTGGTAATCTTCGATATATCACGATTTTCGATAACTTTCTTTCTTTTACCAAATCAGGTAGACCTATCAGCACATTGTTCCTAACATTTCTCGGCCAGTAATGTGCGCAGACTAAGATGCAACAACACATTTATTTTGCTATGGAGATTTAAGTGATAAAATTTCAAGCTTGGCCATTTGGATGAAAACCCCGCTTTCTAAGGTTGCTTTTCTAAACGATCAAAACACATTTCTGGTTGTCAAATGCCTTAGACTACCATTTCCTTCAGTAGGATCTGGTTGGCAGTGGATTTCTGAAGGCCTAAACTGTGTTAGATTTCTGTTCAAATTTGTAACCTGAAAAAGTGGACCCCTGTCACATTTAAATGACTTTCATGTGTTTCCTCGTGACAATATCCGTAAACTTTTGTACTTTATGCATAACCCAGTCTTTGAACATTCAGTAACACTTTCATTTGCTTTACTGGCTTTGGTCATTTTGCATATAAATGGCAAACAATTCAGGTGTAGCGTTTTCACTTTTGTTCAGTATATAACCTACACGGCGATCACTGACCTGAACGCCATCGAATGAGTTAGTCAACCGTTGCATATTTTTAATAAACCGGGTCATTTTATGTCCATTCTACCAACAGTAATACTCCCCTGTTGAAAAGAACCAAAAATATGCCAAAATTCCATCTAATTACAGAAAAACTCAGCAAAAACATCAGGCTGAAAATTTTGTCGAAAAATACTGCAGCTTTTTCTACCCGCATATAGAAAATATCAAGAGATAATAACGTGAAAAGATGCACTTAAAGTCGATTTTCCGCGTTTCTTATTAATGCGGCAGTACTTTAGTATATTGCTGCATAATATTGCACCAGGTAAATACATTGTCATCAAGGTTGAATATGGACTACAGTTGCAGTTCAAATTATTTCACAACAAATCAGATGGAAAAAAACAACAACAAAAATAATCATTAAAATGCTCATAATTTTGGACTTTAAAATACTTTCACTGTGATTTGTAATTGAGTATTGATGATATATTATCCTTACACATGAAAATAATTGATTTCTAAATGTTTTGATGAAGTCAACTTTTGCAACCCTACCCCCATTGGTAGCGTCTCTTGTGTTGTCGTAGAGATCTGCCTATCTTATTATAACCTAAATTCAGTCCGAATATATCAAGCACCCTATTCAAAAGGTTACCAGTGATATTTTATGCATAGGGAGGTTTTGGGAAGCATCTGAAAAATAGGCAGATACCCTATCAAAGCGTCAGAGGTCCTTTCTTTGTTCTATGGACAAACGTGAAAGTTTATTTATATTATTGCGTCGGCTGCGAAGCATGGTCGACACATACGGATCATGTCTCCGTCGTTGATGCCCGCTTTGTCACACTTTTGAAGGGATGCAACAATTTCATTCAAATTTTAGGTTGAGAGTGACCTCCAAACCAGTTTTTCACTGCATACAATCAAAGCTGAGATCCAGGTATATGAAATGTTCACACTGCCTCTGTCTAATTATTCTGTAAAATAACAGGTTCAATTATTTAAGTTTTAAAATCCAATTAATGATAGTTCAGATATTGAAACACAAAACTCAAGAGGCGGGAGACATAAAATCTCTGAGTTTGCTTATTTGGTTCTTTAATTTGTATCAAAATTTCAAAATGCCCGTTGCAAATTATCAGGTCCACAAAAGAATTGATAAAACAAAAAATTAGTTTCAGCATCTTTTCCTTAACCCTCATTTAGCTGGCGATCTTTCCACACAGACCGTAAAACAGAAGCATCAGCTGGTTTCATTGATGGAGATCTTATTGAAAGTTTTCTTGATTTAAATCGAGACATGATGCAAGAAGTTGTGCAAGGACTACAGGTAACTACTATATAAATACCATGTCTTTAATAAATACCACATCTTAGATAAATACCATATCTTTAAGAAATAGCACATCTTTAATGAAAAACACATCTTAGAAAAATTCCACATTTGTTCATAAATGGCAAATCTAATAAATTTACCATCATTCACAAATGCTACATCTTCAATAAGATTCCCCAGATTTCCATCTTGTCATACCAAGGGTTGCGATTCTCTAGCTTAACCCTTGGCCTCACAATGATACTTTCTTCCAATTGTGTACACCATAAGACGAAAATAGTAACACGTAATATGATCAATCACAAAGCGGTACAAAAAATCGATAAGCACCAGACCTCCAAATAAGACGGCGTAATTAATTTACATTCAGTTTTCTTATTTAACAATTAAAATATACATTTAAGGTACTCAAAAGAACTGTCATATTAAGATGGTTATTTTGAGCACCTTTAACATAATTTTGAACTGAAGGATAGAAGAAATATAAATAATTTTACGACCAAAATCTTTGCTTATCTGGACTTATGGAGACTTAACAGGCGGTGTATATTAGATGCCGATAAACTCATATGTTTAATCTGATTGGCAGGAAGGGATTTTCGGAAAAATCCTTCCTGGCGTTTTCATTGGTCGATTAGTCTGCGCTAATAATAAATGTTGAGGGTAGTGAGGCGAAGGGTTTGGTGAAAGGTAGATACGATGAAACCTTCGCTGGTGAAGATGCCAGATTTCAAAAATGCTAATCAAATTATCAGACTTAACCTTATATACCCTAAGTATTGGGATAGGTCGTAAACTAAAAGGTTTTATAATTAATGACTTTTTTAATCTTTGCTTGCTGTTTTTTTTTCATGCTTTTGTTGTTGCCTGCTGACTTTTTTCAAAATTAACTTTTGGAAAAATTATTTCAAGAACACTTTCCTAGCATCAAAGTAATGTCGGTCCTGATCTAGGTCCAAACTGTTTGCAGGGACAAAAGTCGCCACTAACAAGGAAATAGTTATATTTAGGGTTGAGTAGGGCAAGTATGGGTCCATTGTGATCATGTGATATGGTATACATTTTTCAGATTGATGATGGCAGTGGGATGAAGCGGGAGGCCACAGTGGATGATCTTGTCAAATTGGTGGAAGAACTAACAAGAATTCACTAGTAGAAAACTACAGGACTCTTAGTTGTGATAGCAAGACTCAGACTAAATGAGTTGGTATCCAGCATAGGGTACAAGCTGACATGTGTGTATAGCAAAAATTTAATCGGTCCAGGCATTCCAACAGTCTGATCAGAGCTTTAGTTTTCTGACTGAAGCATGTGCATATAGCGAAAATTTAATCGGTCCGGGCATTCCCACAGTCTGATCAGAGCTTTAGTCTTCTGACTGAAGCATGTGTGTATAGCGAAAATTTAATCGGTCCGGGCATTCCCACAGTCTGATCAGAGCTTTAGTCTTCTGACTGAAGCATGTGAGTATAACGAAAATTTAATCGGTGCGGGCATTCCCACAGTCTGATCAGAGCTTTAGTTTTCTGACTGAAGAAATATTGTGTCATTGGCTACCCATAGAGTTATCCACTGGCTATCCATCGAAGACACTGATCAGACTGCATGGATGAGACTAGATGAGCCTGTATTCAGCATAAGGTTCAAGTTGACATGTACCCACAGCAAAAATTCAAATCAGTCTGTGCCTTTCCACAGTCTGATCAGAATCATATTTTTATGTCTGAAAAAATGTTGGACCCATAGAGCCCCCATTGAAGACTGATTAGCCTGCACATGCATGCAGTCTGATCGGAGTCTTCGATGGGGGCACATGCCAGGTTGTACAGTGGCTGGACAATGGCTTAAATAATCCTGTCTGATCTTTTGTCAATGATAGAGTTTTTACCCAGTTTCTTACAATAGAATATGGATGGTCTGTAATATGGTGTTATGCTGATAACCTTTGCAAACAATTTGGACCAAGGTCAGGAGGTCAAAAAATTTTGTATAACCTTGAAGCAAGAAAACCTGTCTCCAGCTTTTTTAAGATGTAAACCAGCCTGCTCAGCAGATATTCGCAGGCTGGTCTACTGCTTTGTTTCCTGCATGCAAAATTAGAGATCACACAGAGGTTTGGTTATTGCCCAAAATATTAACCCGAGACCCCATTATCAGTCCGAGAGCTTTAGCTGGAGGGCGGATAATGGTTGAGGGTTGATAGTGAGAACTATAACCAAACTCTGTGTTATAATCTGATTATCACATATTACAATTCACTATTTTAAAGTGTTTGTCGTACAAAAATGTAAGTGAAACAGAGGACTGGCATAAATTTTGTGTTACGTCATGCCATTTATTTACATCTGACATCATCTAATGATCAAGGTCTTGTGCCGGGCATGATAACCTTCTCTGTTCAAAATACATGACTTCCGGTTATCATCAAGGCAGGCTGATAATCAGTTGGCGGGAAAGTGCTTATCGCATATGCAGAATTTGGGTTATTGCGGCAAACAGCGTTCCAAATATGTGAGTAAGTTCTCTAACGAGCCCTATATATTTCATATCAAATGGCCAGGTCCGTTGCCATAAGAGAATCTTGATGCTAAACTTAGTGCTATATAAATATGACCATAACCAGTGTTGACATTGATTTTCACTTGTATAAATGTATATATGTAAATAATTGTGATTGTTACATGACATTGTTAGTCCTTGTGATTCTGATCTGGCCATGAGATAACCAGTACAACTGCTAATATACCCATAGGTACAGATAAGCAAAACATTAGGGGGTAAAATTGTGATTGCATGGGTGAAAGTTTTCATGTTTAAACCCTGAATTCAGGATTTTGAGGCTGACTTTCCATAGAAAGTCAGCCTCAAAATGCTGAATTAGGCAGATTTTGATAGCTTCTCTGATTAGTTTTCAGATGATCTAAACACAATTAACCATTTAAACATGAAATTATTCATTTTTGTAGGCATCCTGCAAGTTTAAAATTTGAATTTCTTAACTTCAGGATTTTAGAAATTTTGAACTTTCATTCATGTGAACATTCTTATCCATCAGTTTAAACATGTATTGTGGCATTTTGTGGGTGCTCAAAAGAACCATCTTTTGAGTCCCGACTACATATGTTCTGGTTGAGGAATATGAAAAGTATCTTTAGATTACTCACTCGTATCAGGAGACCTTTAAATGAGATTGGATGATAATACTTTTTCTCATTGATAACATTATGAGAGCCAGTAGACAACCTGTGGTATTTATCATATAAGATCCAGCTAGGGCTCAGACTAGCCTACCCCTCGCAAACAGCTCGCACACATATTAAAGGGACATATACTGAAGGACTTTAAAAACGCACCACCTGCTTAAAGGCTAATTTATGTCGAAAATTTGATATTTTCATTATGTGAAAAATAAAATTGACAAGTTCCGTCATTTAGCTTGCATTCAATAAGAAAATCGACACGCTGTGGCTTATGATTGCCGTGACGTCGCGATAATTCTGAGACAACTCAAATTCAAAAAGTCACAGAGTCCCCATACCTTCCATTATGAACGAAAAAAAGTTTTCGAACCGATATTTGTTCTTGAAAGCAAAAGGAAAGACAAAAACAAATCATGAAGTTTTAGGCTTCTGGCAACGTTAATTACGTCTACATGACGTCATTGATTTTTGACGTAATTTGCCGTTTATATCCTAAGGATCAGGATTAATCAAAAAAATTTTGTTGCCAACAGAATCTCCTCATTCAGTTGCATAAATGACAAAAATATCGCGACATGCCCGGACGTCACCTGTCTGTTATTGGTGTTTGAAAATTTAAGACTGACGTTAGCAAAGAAACGCTGCAAGTGGGAGTGTAATAAAACGACTATTTCTAAAAACTTTTGTGTTTTTCCATTTGTTAAGACATCTGGCTACCACCTCAAAGTGTTTGTTTTCAAATTGAATCAAATTTACGTTTGTCAGACAACAATTGTTGAAAAACACTTACGTCGATATTACGTCAGAATGAACAGCATGAGCAAATTGAAATAATAGCAAATCATGGTCCATTTGGCAAGAGGATAAAAAAATGATAAAGAAAACATGCTCAAAATAATTATGTGGAAGAGACAGAGAATGTAAAATGGTGCGTTTTTAAAGTCCCTAAGTATAGAAGGCTCAGGATAAAAAATAAATCATTTAGCCCCACTAGATAGCTGAAAACACCTGTTTCAAAGAATGGCTTTACAAATATACGATAAGTACCAAAATCTCATGGGCTGTCCCATATGTTGTGTTTACTCAAAAGAGCCATCTGACCCAGAGGATATAAAAAAAACTTCATGCTCAACTCAGCAGAGCACGAAATTTATCCTGCTCATAAATGTAAAAATGCCAACAATTGTTGGCATTTTAACATTTATTAGCATCATAAATACAACATCTGAGAGACTTAAACAAGAAACTTCTTTATTTGTTGGTATTTTAGTTTTAATGAGCAGTTGAAATTTCATGCTCAGTTTAGTTGAGCATGTAAAAAGTTATATAACCTCAGGGCCTGGATGAGTCCACATAACGTGTGTTTAGACGGATAGATAAGAAAACAATATTAATTTTTGCCATCAAACTTATTCATTATCAGGACTTATGTATATAGTATACAAGATCTATTTAATGAATCCAAATTTTAATGATTCTAATAATTCTTTAGCATTAGCTTTGGGAGCTGGCCAAGAGGTTATGAAAATTTTCATGCTTAACTTAGCATTAAGTTTATCATGCTTGTAAATGATAAAAATGCCAAAAATTGTTGGCATTTTAACATTTATTAGCATGATAAATACAATCTCGAAAAGTCTAAAAACAAGAAAAGTCTTTATTTTTCAGGATTTTAGTTTTATGAGCAGTTCATGCTCAGTAGATTTGAGCATAATAAAAATTTCATAATCTCTGGGCCAGATGTTTGATTCTTATGCTGGTTGCACACCATGTCAAAATAAACTACATATCCTAATAAACACCACTTTTCTATAAGCAACCCCCAGAAAAGTGATTTTTTTTCTGCACATCCTAAAAAAAACATTAATTTTCTTCTAAGTGAATATGACCAGGAAATGCTACAATCCAAGGTCACAGACCAATCATGGCTAGTTATTCTAGCACACTTTTCCTGGACCAACCAATCAGGGTGAGTTATCCTAGCACACCATTCCTAGACAGGTTTTTTCTGAACCATTAACCTGTAAATAGTGTTTATATACTTTTGTCAGTAACTGAGATCTGCTGTAACTTGTATCTTCAATAGGGAGAGAGGGGGTAGGTTCAAATGATAAACTACTTGTCAACTTGTTGTAGGTTTTATCGTTTTCCTCTGGATATGGCTAGGTCCTCATATGACCTTAGCTGTTGAACTGCTGCAGGGGAACACTCACTACAGGCATTCAGATAAGGGTGTGTAATTAAAAATACTTTTCTTTTTCTCAAACCAAAACAAGACAATTCTTTTGAATACAAAAAAAAAACAATTGAGCCGCAACATGAGATTTCCAACAATGTGGTATGTGACAAAGGCTCAGATCAGCTTGCGTAGCCGGGCAGTCTGATCTTTGCAGGTCGCTTGATTATTCTATGAGCGTTAAGCTGCTGACCGAACAGCATTTGGAGTTTCTACGGTTAAAAGGAGGCTGCACAGCCTCGTATGAATCTACACTTGTCAAAATGCCACATTGTTGGAAATCCCATGTTGCCACTCATACGTTATAATTGATGGATAAGAAAATATTCATAATTTTATGACCAAATTTTCGTTGATATGTGCCTATGCTACCTGACTCTAAATCCATAAAAATCTTAATGGTCATTGGGTAAAATCTATCATAAAAGCCTGAATAAAACATTCAAATTAGCTTCCTTGATTATTCCAGGGTTTGAATATCTAATATGCAGTGCAGTCCCTTTATAACACATCTGATTATAACATGGATTTGGTTATAACAGGGTCATGTTGTGGAATAAATTCTTTGTAAAATTGTCACTTTATAACACAGTACACTTATAGCATGGTCCATTCCTATGCATCCCAAACCCCACCCTTTAATAACACATCTGGTTATAACATGAATTTGGAAATAACATGGTCATATTGTGGAATAAATTCTTTGTAAAATTGATCAATTCCTATGCACCCCAAATCCCACCCTTTAATAACACATCTGGTTATAACATGGATTTGGATATAACATGGTCATGATGTGGAATAATTTCATTGTAAAGTTGTCCCTTTATAACACAGTTCACTTATAACATGGTCCATTCCTATGCACCCCAAACATAGTGTTATAAACAGGCTGAACTGTGCCATGTGTGAAGAGTTTTCAGATATACCAGAATATATGACCTTGACAAGCTTTGGAAAATTATTAATTGTTCATTTTAGCTATACTAGACTAGCTAGAATCTCTAAATGGTTCATGTATCAAATATAGATATTATACTTCCCAGACAGGGAACAAAAAGACTCTGATCTGTGCCTTTGTTGATCGCATGCAACAAAAGCATGATAAAAGCACTTTTTCTTAGTGTTATATCGGAACTTTCATGTAAAGGGCAATTTCACCAAAGGAATTACAGGAAATGACCATTTATGGTCTAAAACCTTGGTAAAATTCCATAGAAAAAAATTTATGGAGACACAACATGACCTTGTTATATCCAAGTCTGTGTTATAATGAGGTGTTTTATGAAGGTTCTGCACTGTATTCTCTTTTTTCAACAAAGTGCTGTTTATGTTCTGTTCTTGAGCATGAAGAATAATCTTGATTATTGATACAATTTAGCAAAGTATTGTTGGAATAGTTAATGATATTATATGTATGATGTGCATCTTCAAGAAACAGACTGTTGTAAATTAAAATGTTAGAGTGTGCATTTTGTGTTCATTTTCTCTTTGCTCTATGAAAAAAACTACCATCTTAATTTAATGTGTCGCCTGCAAAGCATGGTCGACACATAGGGATCATGCCTCTGTCGGCGGCGGCGTTGTTATACTTCTGGTTGCCGATCGATAATATACTGCTCAACTAAAGTTTAGCACGAATTTTGATATGATGCCCCACTTTGAATGAACATGAAACATTTTATTTGATGTTATCAACAGGTATGGGGATCTGGAAATTTAACGTTTTTCGTGTCCGCCAGACAAAAGGTAATCTGGTTAGGCGTCAGTGGATTGACGTTAAATTTGATGTCATGGGCGTGTAAAAGATATACGTCTATATCAGAAATTAAAATTGTTGATGCTAATGTAAAGCAAAAGGTTCTTAATCATGAAAAACGTTAAAAACATCAAAGTTTGATACCCGTTTATGCCACGTTTTACCGTTCCATTATGACGTTAAAATGGTATTTTTCCACTTTTTGACTTTTCAGCGCACTGAATCAAGGTGTCAAGTAATCATTTTGATGCAAGATTGGCACAAGCACCCAGATCATTTAAGTTAGTTGATTTTTTGAAAACGTCTCCTTTAGATAGCGTTGCCGCCTACATTTAGCCTCAACTTCAGATTGACGTCACTTTTTTATTAATTAAATACCCAGGGGCAAAATTTTATATACGTGCCTTACCCTTAATTGTCTCTCTTTTGACATCCTTTTAAACACGAAAACCCTTTAAATTAAGCATGCCTTCACAACTATAGCCGTACTGTTTTTGACTTGTAAACATCATTATAACAACGACGTTAGTTGTTATTAAGGCTCAACTTTTGCTTCGAATGCTCCATGGAGACGACCTTTATTTTTTTCAGAATGGCTGATTCGACCAAGCTGGAAAACAACGGATTTTATAAACCGATACCGTATCAATTTTGTATTGCCAATAGTGCAATTGAAACACGTTTTTGACCCCTCTCTTGTTTAAAGTAATGAACGATGCAGTAGAAATCCAATTAAAGTACACCAACTGCTTTCCTCAACTTTATCACATGTCAAACCATCATTTCAGCAGATATTTTAGAACTTTAAGCCATTTGCTCAAATAAAAATCAGTTTTTATGTATCCGTGCTAAACTTTTGTTGAGCAGTATATTTGAAGGGATGAATCAATTTAATTCAAACTTCACAGAAGGGTTAATCATCATTAAATACAGATCAAGTTTGAAAAGGGGGGGGGGGATAATCTGCAAAATTTTGACTTGAGTTATGGCCCTTTTTAGTCATTTTGTTTAAGTTGTGACTTCCAATCAGTAACTTTTGAAGGAATGCAACAACTTCATTCAAATTATACTGAAGGGAAAAGCATCATAAAATATATGTCAAGTTCGAATTTGGAGGTCATTTGCTATCTTTTGACTGAGTTATGGCCCTTTGTTTTACTTAGGGTAAGGGTAGTGCAAAAGCTATATTAGCTTTTTTGTGGTAAAACTTCACATTTTTCCAAAACTATAACGTCTGACAACTATTGGCCGTGTTTACCCAGTGCCTGTAAATAAGCATAACAGTGATTAAAATTTTACCCCACCCCCCTGACCCCTTAGGTGGGGTCAAATGTCAAATATTTAAATTTCGCAATAACTCAGCTAGTTGTCAATATATTTTTTTCGCATGCATACTGAGGTGCAATAAATAAGAAACATATCAGACGTGATTTTTGATCGAAGACCTTTGTCCAACCAACCCCCTGGGTTGACTTAAGGGTTGGGGTCAAAATTCAACTGTTTCAGAACATGGTCATGCTGCATATCAAATTAGAGTGAATCACGAATGCAGCAACACGGTAGCAAATATTTTGCTCACAGACAACCTCCCCCCACAACCCTTGAGGTCAAACAAACCTTGGGGTCAAAAGGTAAAAAATTCTACGTTTTCAAAACATGGTCACGTTACATATCTAATAAAAGGGAATCACGAATGCAGGAATACGGTAGCAAATATTTTGCCCGCAGACTCCGACCCTGGAGGTGGGGTCAAAAATTTTTTTTCAGAATATGGTCATGTTGCAGATCAAATTAAATAGAAACACGAATATAGCAACATGGTAGCAAATATTCTGCCCCCACCGTCCCTGGGGGTGGAGTCAAAAGGTCAAAATTCAACTCATCAGTGAAAATTAGATGTATTAAGCATGCTAAAGAAAAAACATTAATGCTAGAAGTACAAAGCATAAGGTACATTTGGGTATAAACCATGCCACTTCTTTTCTGATAAGTTAACATAAATTTTGCAATCTTTAAAAAGTGATATAGGAATTTTAGATTATAGCAAAACGCAGTCAAGACCTAAAATGTTATGTGTCTCTTCCTCATGGTACTGTTGGTTGGTCTGCTGTCTGCGATTGTGACATTTCCTGGTCATCTTTATCCATTTATGCAAAACACTATTTTTGTTACCCGCATTACCTTATTAATCTACTGACAGAAATTAGATATCCATGGTAGTTAAACTTGTATAGTTGGTATTTAATTTCATTTTGACAGAGATGAAAGAAGACTGCCCATTCCAATGAAATGTAAATGGCTGAAAAGAAAATCTGTCTGCCAGTGAATAGCTTATAAGCATCTTTAAATATTTCCTTTTCCTCGCTTTATCGGCAGCTATAATTTATAATTTATAGATAGCTTCAAATATGTGAAAATGTAAATTCATCATTAGTATAGAATTCTTCATTACACATTTATGGTTGTGGAACATGCTTTATTCTAATATGCAATCTATAAGGTCCTTATCTGCAATTTCATATAAAAATGTATGTTAAGTAACTGACGAGCAGAAATACATCTCGCGGATGGTTGCTATTGATGTTTATGTCTAGCTCGAACATGTAAAACTCAAATAATTTGATTGATACAATTGTAAAATATCCTTTTAGTCTTGTATTTTGTGTACTGCTATTTTCAATGTTTATAGGGTAACGTTGATTACAGGCCATTTACAGAAAATTTACTAAAGAAAACCTAGTAAAACATAGGTTTCTAAGGCCTCAAGACATGTCCCTGACTGAAAAAAAGTAACCAAGTTTTTCTTCCTAGGGGGTGCAACGAACTCGCAAAATAGCCCATATATCTCAGTTTGGCCCCCAGACCACTATAATGTTTAATACAGCGTAAAAAATGTATGTTAGACCCTCTCAGGGGGTGCCTGGTCCTTTGTTCCCCTGATATAGATTGATTGGCTTGTTCCCCTGTTCCCATAGCGAAAATTTGTTTTCTTATGTTCCATGTTCCCCAATATTGTCTATGTTCCCCTGTTCCCCTCTAAATTTGGCCCTTGTTCCCCTGAAATAAAAGCCATTTTCCCCCTCTTCCCCCAAACCCTGGGAGGGCCTCTTAAGTGTTTCCATATCAAAGTGCTCAATGCAAGCATAATACTTTTCTACATCATATTAAGGTCATTAAGGTTAAATAGTAATACTGACTGTGCCACTAAGATTTCACAGAAGCTCAGAGCAGCTTTTTTGGACTTTTTCATGAAATATTGACGCTCCGCATATAGCCATGATCGAGCCGGCGTTGTATCGACGTTGGTTCGGTTTGGGCTGTGTGTGTAGTTTACGTTTGGCGACGTGTGAATGCTAGTGTGGCTGTTTTTTATTGTATCAGGCATAGTTATGGCCGAATTGCCAAAACATGGCTTATGTTATGTCAATTCGTCTATGCTGCTGTGATGCAATTTGGTGGGTTCACTCTCAGATAGAGTGAAATGAGACGTTTGCGTGCTTGTTCACGTGATAGCTTGCATTGTTGCAAAGTTTGTATAGTATGATGATAGACTGCATATGTCTAAGTCATAATAAATTTCTGTTCTGTTCTGTTCTGGTAACCAGGGGTAAAGAAAGGAATTTTTTTCAAGCTTGCCTTGCCGGCACATTAAAGGTTAAAAGAAGCGTAGCAGCTTTGTCAGTGAAGAGAAAAGATATTTCAAAAACTTCAAACTTTGTCAGCTGATTATGATAGGTGATGAGTAGATTACCTGGTGAAAATTTGAAGAAACAATTTTCCAGAGTTATTGCCCTTTGCAAATTTTGCCATTGAAAACTTGTATTAAAGATATCTTGGAAACTATTAAGCTTGCAGCTTCAAACTTGGTCAGATCAGTAAATTACCTGATGAAATTTAAGAAAGGATTTTTTTTGAGTTATTGCCCTTTGCAAATTTAGCCATTGAAAACTTGTAAACGGGATATCTAAAGAATTATTATAGACAGAAGCTTCATATTTGGTCAGCTGACTATTTTTTGTCATTGGATCCTTTTCTAGGCTTGACTGTTGGCTTTCTTTTGCTCCGGTATTCAGTTTTATTTACTTTTGAGTCCTTATCTTTGCTTTATCTCCTTGTTATATCTTGATTTACATGTTCTAAGAGATAATGCATTGATAGGTTAGGGGTCTTTCATGCAAACCAAATATCTATGTGTCTTGATCCACATCTGAATTAAGGGTAAGTTGGCGCCATGAAACCGGTTTAAGCCCTCCAGTAAAGTATTTTACTGACCGTTCCAAGGCGGTACTTCTTTTTTGGATATTGGCTTTATTCAGTTGGAGCTCTGAAGGGTATATTTGACTTACCATATTGTCAAAATAAAGTCATGAACAAACTATTTATTGGTCACAGAAGAGTAGGGGTGGAATCATTTGTAGTATGAGGAAGAAATACTTTGTTCCAGATTAGGAGATATTTGTTTGATTTGATTATTTACGTCCCAGTCAACAACCTTTCAGTTATGTCGGGACAAGTCTTCCTTGGTTGAACCAGTACTAAGCAAGGATTAATGTGTCTTGCTCAAGGACATAACACAGTGAGGGCTGTGAGGCACGAACCCGAGGTCCTTCCGTCTCGAGTTAAGCACTCTACCACTGAGCCACTGCGCTCTCAGAATGGGAGATGATATACCATGTGAAATGAATGGTAGCTGGTAGCAGTCTTCATCGAGAATGCAGTGGGTTGAAACCTTTCTATCATGATCCGACTGTCAATCACGTGTTCAGTGATGGAGAAACACAGGTTAGGTAATCCAATATACGAGGCATTGTGTGATACAAAGAGCTATATGAACACCCATTTTAAATCACAGAAGCAACAGAGAAACAACTCAACATATCATATCTCAAGAAATCATGCCACAGAAGTGAGGGAGTGTTAATTCAAAAGGCTTGCCGTTTACAATGTATTCAGAAAAGAAAGATTTTTTGAGCGAACCAAGAAATTATCAGACATAATTCACAGGAACAATATAAAAGGATGCCAGTCTATCAAAGATGTAAAAATATCAGTGTAAGCCACTAAAAAGAAAAAAAACAATTAGGCTGCAACAGGACACAAAGTTCTAGATATTGCCCAAGCGAGAGGATACAGTACAAAATATTCAGATATGATCTCATTCCAACGAGCTACCTGTGTGATGAAGATGGTTTAACCAAGAAGCCATCAAAGAACGAAACAAGAATAGGTCTTGGGTTTGATTCATAAAAGGAAGTATCTGTCAAAGACACAGAGGTGAGTAGAGGGTATACAGTGAAGCTTATTTGGATCAGTATGATAGCTGAGGATACACCATTGCCTGTCAATATGGATACATTATGGGCATCAGTCTCCAATAGGTCTAAGCTTCAAATGTTTTTGAGAAAAGGCGTGATTGTATACTCAACGTCAGTGAAAAGTTGCCAGTAAATCACATACACTTAGCATTGGACAAAATTTAGTCCATTCTGAACGAAGAACGGCGGATACTTCAACACTCAATTTCATGGCATAGAGACCCATGCATCACCACTATGGAAAACGGTATTCATCGATACCCGAATGCATTATAATCATTCCTTGATGGTCCCCTGTAGTTTCCATTGCATTGTATAGCAAAATTGCAAAGTTTTGTTCCTACCTTAATGTTTGATCCTCATTTTTCGCATTAAATGGGACAACCTAAACCATTTTGGCGGCGTTTTTAATGCA
This sequence comes from Loripinus fragilis, assembly GCA_964019695.1. Taxonomy (NCBI): domain Eukaryota; kingdom Metazoa; phylum Mollusca; class Bivalvia; order Lucinida; family Lucinidae; genus Loripinus; species Loripinus fragilis. The sequence goes on from OZ026519.1 coordinate 1,041,159, forward strand.
AATGTCTACGGCATGTCCAGGCATTTTGTCTTCTGAAAATGATGATTTCAAATTCTTAAAAACTGCGAAAAATATAAAATGCACGTGCATCACGTGCAGCACGTGCATCACGTGCACTATAGTTCTAGGGCTCGTGTAACTGTTTTATCTCTCCAAACCAGCTTGTCGCAGACCAGAAACGTGAACGTAACAGTAGACAAATAGCTGTATTATATATTTTCCGAAATATCAAAATTTTGATACTGGTAACTTTTCATTGACGCTGAGTATAAATACAGAGAATACGTGCCCAGAAGAAGTTGAAACAGTGTTCATTTGTTTTTGTGCTCAGAACATGACATTTCCATGTCAATCACTAACAGAAGGCTGCCTTGTGTCATTATCAGATTTGGTTTTAACTATTGAAGAGGCAGATGTGCGGTTAGTACTACATGCTTTTCATGCAACACAGACTAGAGCAAATGGTCTTGTTATTCTATTTGGTAGCACATGTCATGGTTCTGACACTTTACTTTAATATGTTCTTAAAATGGTTATCCTTTGGACGCAAAGAATACACCAAAGAATAAAAGGTGTAGAGTGTGCAAATTTTCTTGGCCAGACTAGCTAGTTTCAACCATTTTGGATTCATCAGTGACCCTCTAATGTTTTGAAGTTCCACAATGGAATCCATGATTCCATAGAACACGAAAATAAAATCAATACTGTAATAAAGGGCAGAGAGACGTTCTACCGCTGCCACACAGTACTAATCTCTGTCACCAGCTGTAGTGAAGCCATAAATGTTTAAAAGGCTATCCTTTAACACTGATCTTAAGACAAAGTGCCTCTCCGAATTATGGGTGCTTGAATCTACACGATATATCCCTTTGCATTAAACCAGAGTTATGTACTGTACTCTCAGCAATACACATTCTTACAGGCTGTGATACAACTAGCAAAGTTGGAACCAAGTTATCTGCTCTTAAACCACCTGCTGTACTACTCTCCAAATTTGGAAAATCATTGGTTAGCCCCATACAATTCAAGATGAAATCATATTCATATGCAAAGCTACGCAATAACTTGTTCAAGTACTCAAACCCAACGGAACATATACCGCTATGGATGATCTTAGGTATGAAATATACCACTAAAGTAAAGTTAGTGATCTCCATTCCTTACCTCTTACCAGTGCTGGTCTAGACTTGCATTTTCTGAGGTACATGTACACAACCTATATACAGATGCATTGACTTCAAAACGTGTAACAGTAGACCCCACAAACTATGGCTATGAAGACAAGAATTGTTCCCTTGTTCCTACCTACCATATAAAGTCTTTTACAAAAAGACAGCTGTAAATGTGCTCACACAAACACTGTGCACGTAGAAGTATTGCTGTCCCTTGCTGCGTTTATTGCAAATGTAAAAACAACATCTCAGGTCAAATCTGTATGAATCCGCATATAGTTTTCTCGGTTCCAGTAACATTATAAAGTATTTATTTGTATTAAAGCTGTTTACAACAGAATTAGTAATGTAGTGGAGTGTATAGATTTCAATGCGTGACTATTATTTTTAGTTGCCTATTTGGATTTCTAGCATATTACCTGCAATACTGGCACAAAACGCCCATGAGAAGGTATTTTGTGCATTTGGCTACCATTTTGGCAGCCATATGCAATAGTATTCCATGAGGTACAAAACGTACAAATGAGCTATCTAGCCTAATTAAATTTACATCTTGCTATATATTAATGCTTTTAAATGATTTATGTTAGAGCCATAATAAAAAGAAAGTCAGTATTGTCACATACCTGAATCTGTTATTTTTCCCCAGTTTACCCCGCCCACTTTTAAGGTACTTAAAACCTTAAATCAAAATTAGAAAAGTTGTACAAACAAATCAATCATTTGTTCTTGTCTCTAAAAAGACCAGAAGCAATTTTTAAACAATCAAGCATCTTTGGCTGACTATTAAGGAAACAATATACCCACAATTGGCATTAAAATATGACACAATTCGGTCATTTTTCTGGCTTTTGTCATAGAACTTTGGTGTTCAGTGTATATTTATACCTCTTTTATTCTATTATAAACATTTGAGTAAATTTTCAATAAAACCCGTCGCCATGTTGGCAGCCATCTTGGATTACTCGGACTGCACCATGATTCAAGCCAATCAACTTCGATTTTCTTGCATCTCAGATATGCCTCTAATCATTTATGCTATATTTTTTCTGGACCTCGCATGCACACAGACACCCTCAGGGACTGTATTATATACCCATCTTACACTAATGTACTATGGAATAAAATTTCCGCCGATACTCTATGCATACAAGTTTGTTTTTGTATGTTGGTAATCTCATTTTACTTTGTAAATTGTGTCATTATATCATGCAAATTGTCATTTAGTAGTCGTTTCACTCGTATTTAGATTCAGATTATGTCATTTCTCGGTTTTCAAAAGGCAGAACTAGGTTGTAAATAGGCAGAACTAGGATGTCATGAGGCAGGACTGGATTGTCATAATACAAAAGTGAAAATGCTAAGTTTTTTGACGCCAGAGGGCGCACCGAATTATCGGAAATTAATAATTTCTCCCAAACAAGTAGCACTCGTTGCAAACGGTGTTATGGATGATTTCTTTTACCTAGAATTTACCCCTATGTGTTTTTTTTGTTTGATTTGATTCTTTACATCCTAGTCAACAATCTTTCAGTTACGTTGGGACGGGTCTTCCTGGGTTGAAGGATAAATGTGTCTTTCTCAAGGACATAACGCTATGACACCGGTGAGGCATGAGAAAACTTTGTACCGCCCTGCCAAGCTCGGACACAAACAACATATGTAGATCTATTACTGGGTCATTCATTCATTCCCGCCTCACATCCGGACAAGCTTGGACATATCAATATATGAGCCGCAACACGTGATTTCCAACAATGTGGCATTTTGACATGAATAGACTCAGATGAGCCTGTGTAGCCTAATTTTAAGCTTAGGCAGTTCATGTGAATATTCAAGCAGCTGTCAAAGGCTCTGACCAGACTGCGCAGGCTGGTCTGAGCCTCTCTGATCGCACGTATCACATTGTTGGAAATCTCATGTCACAGCTGGGAGCGCAGTGGCTCAATGGAAGAGACCTTGACTCAAGATCGAGGGGCCATGGGTTAGAGCCTCACCGGAGTCACTGCGTTGTGTCCTTGAGCAAGACACATTAATCCTAGCTTAGTACTGGTTCAACCTAGGAAGATTGGTCCCTTTATAACTGAAAGATTGTTGATGGGACGTAAAGAATCAAATCAAACAAACAAAAATCATGTCATAGCTCATTTTATGTATTTACTGGGTCAGGATACCACAATATATATATCCATACTTGTCTTGACTAATTTTACCTCCCTTTATTTTTCAAGCTGACATATATATCGCAGATCTATTTTTTTTCATGTTGTAGAGCTGATGCATTTATAAAGTATAATTTTCTACAACTAAATTGACTGATTATCTATATGAAAAAATTTTTTTTTCAACGAAATGAGAATCTCAGTCAACTCATATATATTTGAAAAATCATAGTTATAAATAATATAATACACCATTTGTTGGTTTAATGTTTTTAATGTGGCCGCCGCGGTATAGTGAATTGTTTTTCTTGTCTGTCGATCATACTTTAAGCCAAGGCCGCGAGTTCGAAGAGGCTTTAAACCCAGAACGAATGCCAGTTAAGCCTGGCAGTCTGGTGCTCCTTGGATATTAAATGAAAAAATAAACCTACCCAGACCAATACTGGTTACAGCCAAGGAATAGCCACAAAAACAGTATCATCCAGAGGGGTGGGCTCGACAGAGACAGAGACCCCTGACATGGAAAATCATAAGATGTATAGGTTTTCATAGGAATAAGCAAATGGACCCCTACCCCAGGAAAAATTAACCGGCCCATATAATTTTTTAGCTTCCTTTAAAATAGACAAATTGGACCCTGCCCCACCCCCATCCATTGTAAAATGAGGTAGACATAATTAATAAAAGAAATAACAACACCAAATGAACAGATTTGTGCCTGGTGAGACTGTGTCTTTGGTGGTCGTAAATGTGACAAGTACAAAATAAGGGTGTCAATAGGGTTTATTGATTAGCAAATAATCGCCCTAAAATTAATAGTGGAATGGGGTGTTTCAACGGTTAGCGAATCTGATGGAAAAAAGTTATTCCATGTCGTTCTACAGTAACCCGTCTTAATGATCTATCCGCAGTTGTCCGATTGCCCTTCAATGTCCATCAATTAATATGAAACATGGAAAATTTATAGACATAGATACATGTACAATTGAGCACACAGCGAAAACTGGTCAGACTTGGTTGATACAGATCCAGGCTGATCTACTGGGTGAAAGTTTCAATGATTCACAGATCACTAAACCCTGAAGCCATTGATTTATTTGTCAGTTCGTGGCTTATTTAGCTCTTAGTGCTGAAAAAAAATAAGTCAAACTACCGTTCAAGCACGTTCATGTGACAGTAACATACTTTTAATAATTTGGCAATGCATGTAACCCTTTGTATACGAGAAACCCGTAAATGGATACTTTTATAAACAGTGAAGACCCAGATGAAATGCCACATTATGCGGCATTTCATCAAGGTCTATACTGTTTGTTAGGTAAAAAAGATCTTCAGACAAAAAAAACACTACTTTTAAAAACTATAACCTGACACCCCAAGGTATGTACAGTGGCCTTTCCAAAGTTTATTGCATCAAACCAGAAGGAAAGATCCATTTGTATACACAGTAAACTGTTGTAGGTAAGAAGTGGCCAGCTAGTCATTTATTAGTGACCATGGAGCAAATATAGCTGCTAAAGTTATCTGCTGCATATAAGCATACAGGCAGATCGTGTGGACGCAGATCAGACTGTCATTTGCATCAAGTAGTCTTAAAAATTAGTTTTATCGCCCAAATGGCATGTCTTCTAAGATATTTTACAGATTTTGTCAAATGTTTGCTGATTACTGATTTTTGGGGTCATTTTTTTACTGATTAGCAATTTTGGTCCTAAATTTTACTGATTGCTGATTTTGGGGCATAAATTGTACTGATTAGCGATCTATGGACCTAAATTTTACTGCTTAGTGATTTTAGAGGTACCTCATTCAGACCCTCCAAAACCCCTTGTGCTGGCTTATTAGGCTCCAGGAACAGGTCAATTCTCGATAGTTCCAGGCATGGGTGGGTCTGTTAGGTGGATATTGGGTAGGGGACAGGGGTCTGAACCCCCTGGAAGATCAGACAGTTATAGGGCTCCTTAGCGATACTGGTCACCCCTGGATATCATAAAAACTTCCAAGCCAGCGTTCTTGATGTTCGGTCATCATTGGTCCACCTAAATGGCGTTTTGCTGGCAATTTAAATGGCGCTTCGCTGGCGGGCCAATGATGACACACTTTTTATGGTATTTGGATCCTCTCTCTCCTCATCAACTATAAAAACAAAGTTGCCAGAGTTGGACCCCTCTGAAAAAGCTTGATCTGCGCATGCGTGATTTTTTCTTCAAATAGTCAATAGTTTGATTTAAAGTCATAACAGTTTAAATTAAAGTCATAACTGTTTATAGTATATGACCATCTTGATCTTAGGGATGAACCATCTACAGTATTTAGTTTGTCTAGATGCCAAAATTCTGAGCTTTCATCGACGTCCATTCGGTGAGAAGGCTCTATTGAGATTCCACATGTGCACAGACTCATCTCAGCCTTCTTCGCTCGCTATTGTGCTATGTTCGAAATTTCATGATATCAGATCCTGGTGTTGGGATGTAAATAAATGCTAAGAAGATGTTCCCTTTTTATACATGTAGAAAGGTTTGGCTTCATTGTTTGAAGACAGATCATATGGCATACAAGCCATCTTCTAAATATGTTGTGGGTACCTCCTCCATGCGCGCATCCAGTAAGGGGGTCAAACGGCTCCAACTCTGGCAACTTTTTTCAGTTGATGAGGGGAGAGAGAGAATCCAAATACCTTTTTTCAGTGGGCCATCATTGGCCCGCCAGCGAAACGCCATTTAAATGGCATTATGTCCTTTGGCTGGCGGGGTCATCATTGCTGCCGGAATTGTCTCCTTTCATCGTTTATATATGTAATCGTGTCCGCCTTTATTTGGAGATAATCCACAAGGTTTAGCGAGTGAATAATCTTACATACAGGTGGACAAACATCGTATAGTTATTTTATACCACATACATCAGTGTAGACCTTGTACATAATGAGATATTGTGCTATCAAAAGTTGGTATAATGGGTTAATTTCTAATCTTTTCTTAAAATTTAAACTTGTATTTCTACTAGGTTGCTTCCCTTTAAACTTAAGACATTTTCTTTTTCGTAATGTTTTCGTTGATGTTCATTTTTGTTAAGGTTTATTTAAATGAGTTTACATATATGACATTCTACATGGATGTTTTAGCAAGAAATTTATCTTGCATCCTATAACAAACGATTTACAAGAGGACAAAAATTGAAACCAACAAGTCTTGAATTTTTCGATATATTTATTTCAAAATAAGCAAAAAGTAAGAAAAAGGGCAAAGACCAGGAATCGATACAGTTTTCGGATAAATCATTCAGTCAAAATGACTCCTGGCACCGTTTTCCGAAAAAGGGATATCCTATAAATTATGAATGAAAACGCGCCCTCTGGCGTCAAAATATATAGCATAGAAAGAAGCGCGGTATTACCGACAATATTCAATGCTTCAAATGCTTGTTTCATGTCACTTTATAATGTTGTTGATGCTATTTATAGTTTTCTTTGTACTATTTTTTAATTTTTAAGCAACATCCGATGATCACAGCTGTTATAATAAGGCAATTCACATGATACAATGAAATAATTTACGAAATAAAATTGCAATCTTTAAAAACAAAAACTAAATTGGACACATGGAATTTTGTCGGAGAATCCCTTCCATAATGTACACACAGTACTTACATGTCCTATATTTCGGCCACAAGAGATACAATTACCATATTAACACATGATAAAGACAGTATAGACAGAAACGATTAGTGAAAGATGGTGTTGTAACTTCATTTCCAAGTGAGTTTTATTCATCCCATACTATATTATTGTTTATTCCCAGAAAATGATATATACGTATACTTCCACAAAACGCGTTGAGACGTGACTGTAACGGTAAATGCATTGAATGAATCGATGGTCATTACTTAGAGGTCGTGGTAGAAGTATACGAGTACATGTACGAGCGTAGTATATTCTGCTAATATGTAAATTTAGCAGATTTAGATAAGTTGTCTAAAAATGACCTATTTAAGTTGTCTTGACCCATTTATGTACTAAAAGTGGTGATATCTTATTGACATTACGAGGACTATCCAACGGTTTGAAGATTGTTCAGGTTAAATATTCATGATTTTAGCTAACGTAATTTTGAGATTCGCGTAAGTTTGTATTGTTACATTTATTATTTGTGCGCCTGTAAGGGAGATAATCCACGAGCTTTAGCGAGTGGATTATCGCCTATACAGACGCACAAATCACACAATGATATATATATTGCACATGCATGTTGTCATACGATATATGGTATTTAACAATGGGATATCTTTGACATGTGGTAATTTCTACCTTAATAGTACTAATCGTATGTACTATGTAGGCAACCAGAATACTCAGACAAGCCTGTCAGCTTCAGTGTAGTCTCGTCAGAGTATTCACTGCTCACACACATTTAGTGAATGACAATGAATGTAGGTTCATATCCAATACAAGGTATATAACCCCACTGCATAGCTACACATTCACGATTAAGTCTTTGCATGCTGGGTAATTTTCGTGCTTTTTTGTCGTCTGTTTTTTGAAAATCAAATTTTTCGAAAAATTCTTTCAAAGTTACCATCAGAGTGTCAAACAGTTTGGATCCAGACCAGGCTCGATATTTTCAGAGTGTAAACAGTTTGGATCCATATAAGGACCGCACATTCTGTCCAGTTTATCAGCAGACGACATTAATAGGTAAAGATTTTATGAGTAATTTAAGCATAAGCGATAAGTACCATTTTCTCGTCGGCCGGCCATTTGTCTCGTATCTGCAAATATACTGTACGAAAAAAAGAGACGCTACATACATTTAATGCTCGTTTTCTCTGGACTGATATAATATCGTGCAAATTTTCGTTTACAGATCAGTAAAGACATGTATTGAAAGCTTTAAAATGAATATCACAAAAAAAGTTTAAAAAGTAAACATAAGGCCAGTTAAGCAAAAAAAAAAAAAAAAAAAATGCGTAAAAATTGCGATTGTTTTCTTATCAATCAGTTTAAACACATGTTTGATGTTTTGGGTGCTCAAAAGAACCGTCTCATCGATATGTTTTGGTTGAGAAATAAGAAAAAATAATTTTCAGTTACGCACTCATATCTGGCGACCTGAGTAAAGTTACAGTTATGTTTGAACTTAGGAGGGTGGATCAAAAATAATAAAAATAAAAAAAAACCCCGCTCGACCGTAGGTTTGCTATAATGACTAAACGAAATTCAATAGTCATTCTCAACATACTTACCAGGCACTATTTGTCACTAATACGTTAAACGGGCCGCTTCAAATGCCAACGTCCATGGGGACAATGTATGTAACCTTTTTTTTTGCTCCGTAGATATACAATGTTTTGAGCTGTTATTGTAGTTATTTAGACTAGAGCCACGCTGCTCTTTTGCAAACGGTGTGGATCCAGATCAGCTGGTGTCTTAGCTAGCTGATCAAGAACCACACGGTTTTCATTTTAGTACATGTTTTGAAGGTAATAAATGGAGTGTGGGTATCGCTTGTTGATTAAACAGCAGGACTAAGGTAAAGTATAGTTTGACAATAACAAAGTACCAGTTATGTTTGTCCCAGATAGCAGTGTAAGATAAGTTGAAAGTGAGTGTAAGATAAGTTGAAAGTGAGGTCAAAGCATGCTTTGATAAGTGTATACCATCAATCGCTGTAACATGTAGCTAGTTTCAGAATTATAGTTCTTCGCTATCTGACGGACGGGTGGACAGATGGACGGACATACTGAGTATAATGCACACCGAACTTTTTCAGTCTAGAATCTCTAGCAAAAATAGAAAACAAATAATGAAATCAACAAAATATAGTTTCGGTCATCAATTGATTGGTGTATTATTATCACAAATTGAATTTGATGCTGGTGCGTTTTTGTTTGTTTGTTTTTTAGATTGAAGTGTGTTAGTAGTTATTTACTCCAGCTGTGGAACCACTTAAAATATGGGTATTTTTTGCTTCTTTCCACGGATGCGGAAAATGTCTATCGACTAGATACGATACGCTAGGACAAATACAATGAATGTTTTATCACTTTATGTTCTCTCTGTAACACTGATGCCATTTCTCACGCCAACTATGGTTCCACCTTCGCCATTAGAGTCGTTATTCTTTCAGAAGGGAGTTTGATAGCCTTCGACATGAAGCATCTAGTTAATTTTTTTTATCCTTTTTTACTTAACATGAAAGTTCTTGTTGATAGTTAAGATAGCCTTTATCTCAGGACATTAAGAAAATCGCAGCAACTGTCACTGTGATTCCGAATTCCTAGCAGTTCCAGCATCTGCCACAGAATGTTCTGCGATTCCACATCTGTAGCACCGCTGTGATTACCGCGTGTTCCCCTGAACTGCACAGAAGCACCAATATTCTTCTCACGATAGCCTGTGCACTGGTATGGTCGCCTCAAAAACATAATTGGCGTTGTCATCGACAATGTTTGGCATAAAAATGTTTGGCATCTACAAATCGCCTTGTTATCCAGGGTGACACAAATGAACAAATCACAGCACGTGTTTGTCAGTGTAATATTAGTCGCTCAATGCAGCTGGTGGGTGGCATTGGTGACATTTTTGTATCTTCTGGTTGCTATTTTACATAAATAGACATATGTTATTTGGATTGAAAGTCATTTCCCAGCTGATCAACCGGGTATATGTTTTCTTCTAACAGCCCCTAGTTTATTCTTTCCCACACAAACGGATAATAAGATCTTTTCAAGGTCTTTAGATCATTCATTTTTATCGTATTTATAATGTCGCTGACCCTCGCGCCACTTATCCCCTCTGATCAACCCGTTAGTGTTAATTGACTTTAAAAAGATAAGTATACAAAGACGCCACTTTTCACCACTTTACTACTAGCGGAGTAAGTGTCAAGCTACCTTTAATGGCAATAGTTTGATTTTATACTCTTAACCATTTAAGTGTCAATAACAACTATTAATGGTGCCTGGTTTTGCCGTCTGTTGAAATGTTAAAAAGTCCTCTTTGTCAAACAGTGTAGACCCAGATCAGACGGCTCCTGTAGGAGCTGTCTGATCTGGGTCCACACTGTTTGTGTCTACACTCACACTAATGTAATCAAACATATGCAGCAAACGACTTATAAGGACGACTTTTTCAGATGCATTTTTGCAGGCGCTTTAAGGGTTAAGGTGCGGTACTTGATTGTATCGATTCCTGATCTTTGCACCCTTACTTACTTTAAAGGCATAAAAGTTCCATGTATAGAGGTTTCGTCTGCAGAGATGGGTAGATTGTCAAGAGTTCTGGGCGTGTGGAGAAGAGCAAGGACTGTCAGCAATGTGAGAAGACAGGGAATCGTTGTTTGTAATGAGTGCTACAGACATTTTACAACGACAAGGTATGTATGTAAGCGTAGCCTTTTAAATGTCAAGTTTCAGTTCTTGAGAAGTTTATGTTGGCTCCTTGTTTTGTTATGCACTCAATTTACTTTGTGTCCTTTCTAGTTTTGCAATCATTTCCCTGAGGAAGAGAGAGCTGATTGCCTTACCTTACTTGTCTTCTTAATGTCATTATGTGTCTTTCCCTCATGGGTTGGTCTACAGTGTGTGATTGTGGCATTTCCATGTCCTACTCACTTGCGTTTATAAATTTTTTCAGACTTTTGTTGTGGTTTTGAGAAGCTGTAGTGATACAATAATAATGTATCTATGCATTAAACCTGTGCGATAAACAACTCCTCTAAACCACGCAAATCTGAACAATTGTACAGGTAAATGATAATTACTAAAACACCACATCATTTCCATGTATTGTCATTTATTTCTAGCTATAATTTGGCTTTTGAGAAATTACACATGACCAAGGACTTCAGTTCTGAAATTCCGTATTTTAACATAAGTTTCATATTTAAAAGAAAATGGAGATTTATATATTTTAATCCTTTGTGGTTGTTTTATTGTCATTTTTTTTTCAGTTCTCAGAGAAACACAGATCATATTACAAGGTCTCAAGAATCACATGGCATCATTTATAGCCCATTCAAGGATGTACCAATACCAGACATGACGTTCACAGAATATGTTTTCTCAAAGCTTGATCAGTACAAAAATTTAACATGCTTGGTACGTTATTCTATATAAACCTATAAAGGTGTTAATCTACCAGAGCATCTGGGGAGACGTATTTATTATTTGCTGTAGTGAAGACCTTCGAATAAATATACTTGCTCTAGATAATGGCTTTTTTCTGGTTTGAATCTTTTTTCATGACAGGTTTTCTCGTGACCTGGCACTGTCTTGAATAATACTTTAAGAAAAAGTGTTTGACTATATACTCCAAATACGTACTTATTTGCAAAGTCTGTATCCAAGTTTAATTAAATTCAGAACAGAAAATTGCTATTTAGATCTTCAAATTTGAAAACATTTACTGTGAAATTCAAAATGCTAAGAAGTGTCCTGACAAATTTTATTCCCATTAGTTTAGAAACTATCGATTATAGTAAAAGTAAAGAAGAAAGCAATGTCAGGAATAGATACAATCAAATAGCACGCCTGACCTAAGGCACCATATGAAAAAGTGACAAAAACACAAGAAAACATCAGAAACAAGAGAGCCAAGAGGTCAGCCCTAGGTGACCTCTAGGCTCCAAGGAACAGACAAGATAGTATGACAGGCAAACATGAAACACAAATAACAAAAAGAATCCGCAAAAGAAGCACCACCTTGAAATGGTCAGTAAAGATCCCTAACTTCTCAATGTATCATTTCTTAGTATATACAAATCAAGATATAAAAAGGAGACAAAACAAAGATAAGGACTCATCAATTATATTTACAGCTGAATACCGAAGTAAAGGAAATCCAACAGTTAAGCCCTGTAGGCCCGACCACAGACACAATATCAGGCCCTAACCATAACTTGGAAGATATTTAGCCTTTTTATATCAGTACTGGTTACTTGAAAACCTGTTTATGTGAAAAATGGAAAAGAAAACAATTGTTCTTCACAATAATAGTATATGTGTATAATCCTTATATCTGAGCCATAGGAAGCATCTCAATAACATGTAGTTTTTATTTCTCCACAAACATGTATATGGTAAACCAAAATGCTGAGTACGCATATTTTAAGCATTTACGTGATGCTTCCACTGAGCATTACATCAAATATTCTCATGATGTAAAGTAAAAAAAATACCATTTTTCAACAAAAAAATAAGAGACATGTCTAGAAATATGACTTTTTGTCTGTCTAGAAATATGACTCTCATGTTCTCGTCCTGTGTCTGAAGTTTCCTAGATAATATACTTTCGATAAAAAAATCAGATTAGTCTTTCTGATAATCCGTTGTGATATTTAGGTTGGATACCCAAGGCAATACTAGTTTTGTATTCTTAAAAGTAGATCATGATTGTCTAGTTTTTTTCTACATTTAGGTTGATCACACAACAAGCAGGCAAATGACTGGTTCCCAGATCAAAGAAGCTGCCATCAAGGTTGCTAGTAAACTAGTGAAGCTGGGTTACAAGAAGGGAGATGTCATTCTTATATTTTCCACAAACTGCCTCGAATATTCTATATTATTTCTCGCCTGTGGTGCCATTGGTGCTGTAGTCACGACAGCTAATCCTGTCTACACACCCGGTAAGTCTAGTTAGACAAATAAGAAGCCAGACAACCGAATATATCCGCCAGCTCATCAGGTTTTGGTGTTTATCACTTTGGAAGAAAATAAGTGAGTTTGACCAGGAAATACCATAATCACCGACTGCACACCAAGCTACAGCTTGTCAGGGAACAGTGTGATAGATCTAAGATCCTTTGTTTATTCTTAATGATCAGACACTTTAACTTATTTGATCATATATGTGAGATGTGTATGATGCATAGTTTTGTATTATTAGTAGGCGAACAATGCAACGAACAGTAATAATTCAACTCAGAGAGCTCATTAGAAGCAGTCTGAATAGATTTACACTGTCTGATCAGGCATATTGGCGAGGGCCCCAGTATCCCATATCCCTTTAACTTATTTGAAAAAAAAAATCCATATCCCTAAAATAGATATGGCAAATATTACCGACAACGTCAAAATTTCTTGAATCTCATCATAAAAAATCCCCAGCTATAGTGCAGTGCCCAATAGTTCTTGTCAGCAGTGTACGTTATTCGCACAATATATGTGCTGTTCTCCATCCATGGAGGTTCAGATAGAGGAAACAGAAACAGAAACAGATGGTTCATCAATCCCCCTGCTGATGCTCTCTATTGGTATATACATTTTACCTTCTTATTCTGCATGCTGTGATATATTTTGTACATTGTGCTTTATCTCTTATAATACTGTTTTATATATGTACATGTTGTGATACTCGTTGTTTTATTATGTTTGTTTATTCCTGTTTGTCGAAGTAAAAGCCCTACTGGTCTCATGTTACATGTTGTACTATAATCAACACAAAATAAAATTTCTATGTCTATGTCTCTTATCAAAACTCGGAAAGCATTGTATCTCCATATCCCTAAAATTGATCCAAGTATCATGTATCCCTTTATATATTTACAAAAATATCCCATATCCCTTTAAGTTTTTGGCCAATATCCCTGTATCCATAAAAACCCTTCCAGGGCCTCGTTGGTCCAGATATATAAAATAAGTCCATTATATGACTGAAAGATTGTTTGAAGCAATCGAAACACAGTATATAGACGGAACTGTATGGAATGGTGGATTGATTATTGCCTTGGAATCTGTATAGCATCAGTCCTTCACTTGGTTTAAATTTTGTATTATCTGTTTTTATTTCATCAGTTGTGAACATAATTTACTTGCATCTTGATTTTTTCTTAATTGAAGTGTGTTTCAAAGAACACAGATGTTGCATGCCTTTGTGAATTGACTTAGTAATTCATACTAGTCTCACTTAATTTTTTGTCGGTTACAAATTAAGAAAACATAATTTTATCTTATATGTCAGGTTCTACAAGACATTTTTTTTACTTAAACAGTTGTAAAAAAGATTCAAGGCTTATGCTTAAAGCTCGAAAAAACTATGCAACAGACTACTATTTCAAATTCTGTTGATGTTTTAGTAGCAAATACGTCTTGGTTGTATTTGTTATTATTATCTAAAAGATGTATTGTTACTAAAAATGTGACCATTCCTCACGGTACCATGTATTGGTTGGTCTGCAGTGTGTGATTGTGGTATTTCCTGACCATACTCACTTGCTTTTGATATTATATTGGTGATCCAGAGTTGTTAATATTTCTATCCGCCTCTCATATCCACGATAGATGTCTTTTCTTTCACACCATTATAATAAATTGTGCAATATCTGCAATAAGATTTTAATATTCACCTCAAAACCTGTGGTTCGAAAACCGTTGGCCTCTAGCACTTGTAATTAGACTTTGTCATTAAAATAATGTTACTTATGATGATTGTGTTGTAGCAAACACAATGAATATACAGACACCATACCCACTAGTCAATTAAAGTCTGTGAGGTATAATTTGTTAGTACGGATGAAGGTATTTAATAACAAGAAATCTTGGCCAAATTCTACATTACCTAATCATCAGCACAATTCATAGTGCATCGGTTGATGGTTATCGGACTAGCTTAGGTCATAAAAAGTTTCTTGTCAAGACTGGTCATATACTTTCATAGCTGGTTGCTTTTTAGTATTATATATCCTCCTGCCATTAGACAAGCAATTACCAGTTATTATGGAAGACTAAAACCTTAATGATATTTTTAGTGATTAATTATTCAGTACATAAAAAGTTAAACTGTTTGGTTTTCACTTGTGTTTTGTTTATTATATGACAGGTGAACTAGCCAGACAATTACACTTTAGTGAAGCTAAGGCCATTGTTACTATGCCAACTATGTTACCAACAGTGACACAAGCAATCCAGTCAAATGAAGATGTGGAAAGAAACATTAAAGTAAGACTACTGTATTGGACCTAATAAATGAACATGCTTCTTTAATCACATTCTTAACCCTTTGTATTCTGATGGGTTTCCCATTTATTTTGATACAATAAGTATGGGATTGCCCATTTTGTACATTAAGGGGTCACAGGTAGAACTTCAATATTTTGATGTTCTTCTGTCCCTGAATGTTATTTTGATCTTAGCAAACAGTGCAGACCCTAATGAAATGCAGCATAATGCTGCATTTCATCTGGGTCTTCAATGTTTGCTAGAGTACCCATAGTTTCCAGTATATAAAGGATTAATACTCTAAGGATTGTTAACGCTACAAACATGACCTACTGATTTTCATTCAATATAGTGTTACAATTTCATTAGTTATATAAGAATCCTCATGTGGATGAAAAACAGTTTGCATCTTGAGCATTCATGCTCACTTGCTTTTGATGAGCTAGATTTACACTGTTTTCCAAATATGGTATAAAGTTTTAAAGGTTGCACGCACAATGCACTTATTTGGTTGAATATGGTACTTTGACATTTATGATAAATTTAACTTTGCAGTATCTTATATCTAGGTAGTATTATATATAAGGTACATTAGTAAAAATAAATAATAATGAATCACTTTATTTGAAAATCACTTACCTAAGACTACGCCAAAATCCCTTACAATCTCGTCTCAGGTAACGACTTTGCACCCATGTTGAAAAGCCAGTCACATAGCAATAGCCTACTTGATACAGCCAATTGGGATCGATAGTATTATTCTGACGATGCACTTTAAGTTAATGTGTTTCCAAACTAAAAATATTTTATATTATCATATGACCTTGCGTCTGAGTGAAATAACGCCATGCACTAAAATCAATAAACCACTAGTGGTTTACAGATTTACGGGAAACGTTATGACGCCCATAACAACATTGCACACATAATGACAAAATAATCACGTTTTCACAAGAAATGAGATTTCAAAGTTATCTTGATGTCTTATGATAAATAGAATATAACATGAGTGCTCATGATTTATTGAATTTATTTAACTCCTTGCGAAAAAGAGATAAAATGCTCAGCAAGCCAAGCATTTTATCTCTTTTCAAAAACTCATTTAATAAATTCAATAAAACATGAGCACTCATGTAAGATCCTCTACATATAGAGAGACATTTTAAACAAATAATTAAATAATGGAGAAAACACAGTCACATTGGTTTGTTGTGGAGTAGTCTGTAATTACAAACTGTCATAGAAAGAATAATGTATTTGTGAACTAGTCCTTCAACCGTGGTTTCTTTGGTGGAGCCGAAATTAGTAAGGGTGCAAAGATCAGGAATCGATACAATCAAGTTTCACACCTGACTCAGGATACCAATGGGAAAGTGACAAAATCACAGTTAGAAAGTCAAATTATAGAAAAAGAACTAAATGAACAAATGCAAAACAATCTCACCAATCATTAGCATGTTTCCAGTAAATGTCACCAAAAATGGTGGCTGAAGTCGTTTCCTGTGGACTATCAGAACATTTTCCCTTCAGGACAATAACAATCTAACTATACATGCATGTCTTACAAGTATAGTGAGATTTGGCAGAATGGATGCAGCACACGTTTTTATCTAAATAATGATATAAACATAGGAGACGTTTGCAAGATTGTCAATTATAAAATGTGTTTCAGATTTTTTGACAGATTTGTGTGTCCAACTAGTCCGGTGAGAAACTAGGTGTACTACAAATGTTAGGATAATATTAAGTACATACCTTTATCCATAAAAGCGTGCCCAAATTTTATTATTAATTGTTTTTAACAGGAAATATTTGTTATCGGCAATGCAGATGGTTACCAGCCATTCAGTTCTTTGATGGAAGATGATGGAAGACTTTTTCCAGAAAATGTTGACCTTAACCCGAAGAATGACATCATTGTTCTACCTTTCTCCAGTGGAACTACAGGTTTACCTAAGGGTGTGATGTTGACACATACAAACCTTATTGCCAACCTTCAACAATTGTCCTTGTAAGTGTTTCTGTTACTGCATTTGGTAGGTGGCAAATCCGTGCTGCACACTTTTAACAGTCATGTTTCAATCAGCACAAGCCCATGTGATAAACAGTCAACTCACGTACTGTTATGCAGGAGTTTGGGACCTTCAACACACTGGTCTGTCATTACACACAGGCACGAAAAAACCTGCGCAGGTCAGGGTATTCTAACGTATAGGTTACAAATAAAATGGAGGGGGGGGGGATAGTGGCGAATCCGTAACTGCTAAATGTAATAAACACTGAATTGTAAGTTTTTTTGAGGATGCTAATGCGCTTAAGGACCCCACAAATTATGATTAATGTTATTTAAAATA
This sequence comes from Loripinus fragilis, assembly GCA_964019695.1. Classification (NCBI taxonomy): domain Eukaryota; kingdom Metazoa; phylum Mollusca; class Bivalvia; order Lucinida; family Lucinidae; genus Loripinus; species Loripinus fragilis. The sequence goes on from OZ026519.1 coordinate 1,058,778, forward strand.
TCTAGAAACGTCCTTGAAGAGACATACAGGAGAAATGCAAGATCTAGTGGGGACAGTCAGTGCTAATTTCACTGTCCAAAGTATATAGACTTATATAGCTGAATATATCATGCCATATTTACACTAATAAGATCACAACCTCACTGAAGTACTGTATGGGTTGTTTACACTGCATAAACTTCTGATACCCAGTGATGTAATTTCATACTAAATATGGCTTTATCAAGTTGATGAAAAAAAACGTTGGTCCTGCATCTATATTGCTGTCAAAGAGGGTACAGAATGTTTGAAAAAGTAATTTGCAAAGTGAATCTATAGCCAGCTTAAATATGAAAGGTGAAAGTTTTCAGGATTGTTTTCTAGGGCTAGTTTTCAAATTCCTAAAATAGGCATAATAAATGTAATGTTTCCGTGACATAAGGCATAAACTAGATAAATATAAAACGTCATAATGGTTGGACATCTTGGTTTCAGAATATTTGATAGATTTGTTGATAATCCACTTTTTGTAGTACGTCTTCCCATGAAAAGACAATGCCCTTGTACATTTTTCAGAGGACCAATGGTATTAGAGGCAGACAAGGATTGTCTGATTGGCTTGTTACCATTCTATCACATATATGGGATGGTTGTAGTCCAGTTTAATTGTCTTGTACAGGGAGCCAAGATGGTTGTGGTGCCGAAATTTGAACCAGAAAAATTTCTTCATGCCATTCAAGAACATAAGGTAAAGTTACATATGTGAGACAGCTTGGGACTTCCTGAGTGCAGATGGATTATTGTAGATCATATATAAAAGAATGCGAAACTGACCTGTCTTTGGAACATTCTTCAAGGTGAAGTTAAAGCGCCCAGTTTTGCTACAGAGACTAACAAGAATAATGAAAAATTGCATGTAGCAAGTATAGTAACTGTTCTGCCCAAACATTGCCTTATAAAGAACTGATCATACTGCCCTGATGTGCAGGCTAGTCTGTGGCTTTGTTGTTTGCATGCAACAAAATCTAAGTGAGTATGAGCACAGAATGCAGACCAACCCACGGCACCATGAGGAAGAACCACAGAATGCCAACAGTAACAAGACATCAGGAGGACAATTGATGTAAAGTAACCAGCTCTCTCGCTTCCTCGTCAAGATGATTGCCAAAATAGAAAGGACACTAAGTAATGCATAGCAAAACAAGAACATAACATAGAGCTCTACAAACCAATGGGAGGATAATTAAACAATAAATCAACAACAACAGATGGTGCGCCTCAGAAGTAATAGCAGCCTTGGCCTCCAGGTAGCTTAAATGCATTTTACTGGCGCCAAATCTTCGTTAAAACACAATTTTTTTTAGCTCGCATGGTGGCTTGCTCGCTCATGCAATGCATCATCACAGAGAAACAATCTAATCAAGTTAACATACTATGATGAAGCAAAAAAAGGTTCACGACTCACAGATAGTCAGAGCTAAAGAAAACTTCAAGTAAAGCCACTGCGAGTCCAACCAAAGACAAGCATTAGGCACCAATAAACTGATGGAAGCTTTATAATGAGTCTGAGTCCTGGCACACCATCATGCTATTAAAGAGGACACCATAAACCGCCAAGCATGCAGAATGGCACATGATATCCATTTTGTATCTTACCTTTTATATCATCTGATTATCTTTTTCAATTTATCACTAAAGTTAGGCTTCTGACAGTTTTTCTGAATTTATCAACTAAATCACCATAAAATACCAGATCTGGTATGCCGGTATGCCATGATGCAGAAGAGTTTTTAAACCAATATTATATTTAACAATTTACTCTCGGTGTCTGTGGTAAAATTTAGAAAGTTTATGATACTGATAGCCTTGCTTTAATAACTTTGCAGTCAAAGCTTAGTTTCTGTTGTTGAAACCACTAACCTTAGAACATACTCTGTAATAGAGTATGCATTACCTGACTGCAGCAGAACAACAGCAGACCACTAACATGACACAACTGCAACCACAATATTTTTGTCATACGTCGAACAAGAATCCAATAGCCATTTTATGATATACTATGCTGTTTATGGACTGTGAAAAGTCAGTACAGGCCACCAAAATATGTTAGCACAAGATAAGCCCATTCAGAAGGCCACTGTCAAGATGGTGGTCTGATGTAGTGGGACTATCAAGTAATTTTATTAGCACAATATAAGCTCATTCATTCAAGTAGACTGTCCTCTTATTAGTTTCTCCAAAGATGAAAAACCGTCTCTAAATATATTTTGATAGTATACTAGAGGACTTTGAAAAAAGATTCACCATAAATTTCAGAAATGGCAAATCTGAATGAAAAAACATTATTCGTTTAAAAACTCTTCTGCAACAGGGCAAATTTGAGCCAGTATCTAAGGTGATTAAGTATATAAGTTAAAAAGAATTGTTGGAAAGCCCAATTTTAGTGATTGTCTAAAAAAAGATAATCAAATGTCATGAAAAAGTTGGATCCCAATCATGGCTTATAGCTATACTTTCCTCTTTAATTACATAACGGTGGGTCAGGAAGGCTTTCATCCGTTAGTTGGTGCCTGATGATTGTTTTTGACTCGGCGCAATGTGGCTTAACTTGATATTATCTTGTACTCAGACTAGCCATGAGCCCCTTTTTTCATCATAATTTGTTAATTTGATTAGAATGTTTCTCTATGATTTCACATTTTAAGAGTCCTCCATCCGAGCTAAATACTATTTATTATTTTACAATAACAGAATCTAGGGCGAAGATTAGGTACCAGTAAAATGCATTTAAGCCCCCATCCATCAGCTTATGCTGCTGCCCATTCTAAGACGGTGTTTCTGTTAATGTTGATTCAATGTCAATTGCTACTCCCATTATTAGTTGTGGGAGTTATGAGTTTGGTCTTTGTTTTGTTATTCAAAACTTAGTGTCCTTTCTTGATTTGAAACTTGAGGTTTTCTTTAGCTCTAACTATCTGTGAGTCATGAGCCCTTTTCTTTGTTTCATCATGGTGTGCTAATTTGATTAGAGTGTTTCTCCATGATAATACATTGCATTAGTTAGAAGGCCTCCACGCGAGCTGAACATTTCTTGTACTTCAACAACAACAGAATCTAGGGCGAAGATTTTGGTACCAGTAAAATGCATTTAAGCCCCCCGGTGGCTTAGGCTGCTGTCCATTCTAAGGCGGTGGTTCTGTTGTTGTTGACTTTTATTTATTGCTACTCCCATTGTGTGAGTCTTTAATTGTTCTATGTTTTGTTGTACGTTACTTTATGTCCATTTTAGTATTGCAATTATCTTGATGGGGAAGAGAGAGCTGGTTGCTTTGCTCAATTTGTCTTCCTGGTGTCTCATGATGGTTGAGTGGCTCTTCCTTGCGGTGCCATAGGGTTGTCTGCGGTTTGTGATTGTGGTATTTCCTGATCATACTCACTTATTATTTTTGCAATCGTCTTAATGGGGAAGAGAAAGCTGTTTGTTTTACTTTAAATGGCTTACCAGGGAGATGTGGCTGCTAGCGTTCTGTGGTGCTTCCTAATGGTGCTGTGGGTTGGTCTGTGGTGTGTGATTGTGGTATTTCCTGATCAATTTCACTTATTGTATTGTTGCATCTTTAATGTGAAACTCAAAATTTGTATAACTCTGTCCTTAATTCGACTGCATCATAATACAGAGTTGCTGGTGACGTCCCATGTGTGAACAAAACATGCAGCGCCATCCTGCCAAGTAAACTGATGCTTTGGGTCATTTTGTGTGGTTGTTGTTATTTTTGTCTTTACACTGTGGACATATATGATTCCAAAACCAGTTTTTCAATCAATAGTAACAGATATTTTTATAATTCAAAAGTAAACATCCAATGTAAACCTCAGTTTATAACATCTTTTCAGAAACATCTCCATAAGTAATCTTAATGTATAATTTCATTACTGACATTGACAACAAATTGAAAATAAAAACAACGGAATCTAGGGCGAAGATTTAGCGCCAGTGAAATGAACTTGAGCCCCCACCCCCTCAGTGGCTTAGGCTGCTGTCCGTTCCAAGGCGGTGGTTCTGTTGGTGTTGTTGATTTATTGTTTTATGTACCCCCATTGTTTGTGGTAGTTCTGTATTTGGTATTTGTTTTGTTATGCATTACTTAGTGTCCTTTCTAGTTGTACTATCACCTTGACAAGGAAGAGAGAGAGAGAGAGAGAGCTGGTAACTTTGCTTTAATTGTCTTCCTGATGTCTTGTGACTGTTAGTTATCTGGGGCTATTCTTAACAGTGCCGTGGGTTGGACTGCAGTGTGTGATTGTGGTATTTCCTGATCATACTCACTTACTATTTATGTAAATTATGTCAGGAGATATGTAGCCAGGTGATCAAGAACATTTCCAAATTCACGTTAACGTTACCAACGCAATACAAAAGCGTGATACAAGGGCAATTTATTCATTATCTACCATTGTATACAACCCTTAGTCCCTTAAAGCCAAACTGCTCAAAACAAATTGTATTTTATAAAACACAATGTTGATAAACAGAAATATTCAGAATGGGCGGGGTATGTGGGCATCTTTAAGAGGTATCAATTTGAGCTTGCTTGAGTAATCAATAGAAATATCTGAAAGGTCCGAGCTTTGATGTCCCATTTTCCACGTATACAAATAACCCTTGATGGCTGAAACTACCATAACTTTAAATAATTAAATAAATACCTAATCTTTTCCAGGTGTCAAAGTTGCATTGTCGTTATATTTATTATGCATTTAGATTTAAGCTATGAAACAATGTTAACCCTCAAAGTGTCCCACAATTTTCTCTGCAAAAGCAGATATAAAACTTGGTGCTTCATATGCCAGATGTTTCACTAGAAATGTTATTCATTATCTCTAAACATGAAAATGATCACATAATAATGTCTGCTGCTGTTGTAATTAAATTATTCACATTTTTATGTTGTTAGTTTTGAATTTACATACATGCTTGTCAGAATACCAAAAGATGAAGGCCGTGAAAGGATTACCTTTTCCTTCTCTTTAGATATGTATACTGACGACTGTCATCTGGGCATTTTGAACTATATCTTGGGTAAATAAGTATTAAGCAATGTTATTCAGGTTTATCAAACTCTCAACTTTTTAGCTAAAGCCTACTATTTGCCACTCTGCCACATTGCTACCATATGTTTGTTCTTTCTAGATTAGCCTGATGCATCTAGTCCCACCAGTTGTTCTTTTTATGGCTAAACACGGAATGGTTGACGATTTTGATACCAGCAGTCTGAATACAATAGTGAGTGGAGCTGCCCCACTTGGAGAACCAGTCACACAAGAGCTCTGCAACAGACTCAATGTGGAATTAAGACAAGGTTTGTCAAGTGATATTATTTCAGCTAAGCACCAGTAGCTTGTAAGTTCTTGATAGACCACTTTGTAAATCAAAAGGTCACAGGTATCAGCTATCGAGCTATGGGGATATGATAAACTATTGATTGTATACTGTAAACTTCTAAAATGGGTACTTTGTCAAACAGTTAAGACCCAGATGATATGCTGCAAAATGTGAAATTTCATTAAATTCTAAAGTTTTCTAAGGTAGCAATAATCTTCAGCTACTGAAGCTCATCTTAGTTTAAACTTTCTAACATATGAACTATTTGTATAAATAATGAGCCATCCCAGGCTCAATGCATCAAACCAGATGGAAGAATTTATGAGTATACAAAGAGTTGACCCTTTTTTGAAATTTACAATAAACGACATTTTCCAAACTTGTTGCATCTTTAAGAAACCAAGCAAGGATAAGATGTGGCCTTCATTTTAGATTAATCGTACTTACTGCCAATATAAAGCAAGGGGTCGGGCCACAGGGTTTTCCAACATTAGTTATGACCTTCCATATTTTGTTAATAAATGAAAGTTTGATATGATAGTCACCATTTGCGTTTAAATAAGATTATATTATAAATTATATTTAAATATGGGTTCTAATGAAAGAATACATGTCAAAAGTTCATTTTAAAGTCACGCTAACCAAAATAAAGAAAAAGTGGCTATTCTAATGCACTTGTTGGTGTAGGGCAATGTTTGAAAAGATAACGTCAAACATTTGTGATAGTAAATCCTGCAATATACTGAAAGAAATTTGCCTGATTTTCATGGGCTAGAAAATAGTTTTAACTAGCTGGCAGCCAGAATGTAGGTGCAAGATACTGTTTTATTATCTTTTTGAAGGAAAAATGTTACTAATGTATTAGATTTGGAATAAAACGTATTTAAAATTTTCAATTGAAGTATTTTGTTGCTTCTACAATTGGAAATCACGTTTCACCGCTCCCTTTGAAGGTCACTCTTAAAGTACATGTATTTCCAACAGCATGTCCAGTGATATATCTTGCCAGATGATAGGTTAGAAATAAAAGTAAGCAAGAATGCAAAGATCCGGAATTTACTAAATGATTGCATTAGGATCATTTACCGTTTTTCAAAGTTTTCTCTCTTTTTTCCAGTTTATGGTTTGTCTGAGTCTAGTCCTGTGACCCACTGTGATACGTCTCCACCAAAGATGGGAACGATTGGAAAGCTCGTTCCTAACACTGTTGCTAAGGTAAGGTTTTATGCCCCACAAAGATATTTCTCCGCCAAATATGTTCTCTAAAAGTTATCTTTTGGAAGCAAATAATACATCAAAGAACTGAAAGTGTATAGTATGCAAGTGTCCTGGGCCAGACTGGCTGGTTTAGATCTCATCAGTGAGCCTCTAATGGTTCCAAAGTTCCACAATGGAATCCATGATCCCAAAAGGCAAGGAAAAATCTACGAAATAGTGAAGGGCATTGAGATATTCTACTGCCACTATACAATCACTAACTGTCGTTGGGTAAAATGCGTTCTTAAAAAGGTTATTCTTTGAAAGCAAAGAATACTTCAAAGAACTGAAAGTCTAAAACGTGCAAGTTTTCTGGACAATAGCTAGTTTCCATGGAAACTATAGAAAACCCATTCCTTACACTGTCGATAAGGTAACTTTTCAATGACCCACCAAAGATTGCTTCTATGGGAAAACTTATTCCTTACAGTGTTGCTAAGGCATGTGTTTATTGGCCCACTGTGAAACATCTCTACCCAAAGATGGCTACTATGGGAAAACTCACTCCTAACAGTTTTGCTAAGGTTTATGTTTATTGCTGGGAAAGAGCTGACCTCTTCGCTCTCATTTGTGATGTCTAATTGTGAAGTTGTCATGTTCCCATTGGTATCCTGGGTCAAGTGTGGTGCTTGATTGTATCGATTCCTGATCTTTGCCCTCTTTCTTACTTCCACAGTTTTCAACAAAAGAACTTCCAAAAATTTCCCATTTAAATGCATTAGAAAGCAAAAGTTGACCTTGACGTTAAGTAGGTCAAGCAGGGACTGGTATACTATTAGCTCTCCCATGAGTCTTCGGCTCATGTGAGCAAATAACCAACTGCATGTATGCCATGTCTAACTAAAGATGGTAGCTTGAGGTGGACTCAAAAATAGCAGTTGCTAAGGTAAAAATTCAATTACTCACTGCGATACCTCTCCACCAAATAAGGGTATCTTATTACATAAAATATTCACCAAAAGGTAAATGAGTGTTATACTATTTTCAGATAATTCATCCAGAAACTGGTGAACTAGTGCCCTATGGTGACGAAGGGGAGATGTTGGTGAGAGGGCCACAAGTCATGAAAGGTTATCTCAAGAATCCAGAGGCCACCAATTCCACTGTCAAGGATGGCTGGCTCTTCACAGGTTCGACTCAGTTGCATTAATATTTATATTGTGCCTTATTGCCATATGAGTATAATGTTCCTTACTTTCTGTTCCCTTACTTTTACATTTGGACTTATTTCATTCACATGGTGCCTTACTTTGTTTCATTGGGTCTTACTTTCTCATTTTATCTTACTTTCTTTACATTTACAGTATTGCTTGCTTTCTTTTAATTTATAATATTGCCTTACTAACTTAAATTTGTATGTTTCTTTTACATTAAAAATTTGCCTTTCTTGGTTTCTATTGGTCCTAACATTCTTTACATTTTCAGTTTGCCTTACTATCTCTCCAACAGTTAACTCACCTCAAGCAAATTCTCACTGGATCTTTTCACAGCTTCATGTCTGTATGTTTAACAGTTACTTATTTAATTTCTTCTCTCATATAGCTTGGCAATCAACTTCATTTTTGGGTGAACCTTAGGAGCATTTAGGAGATTCAAGTTTGCTCAAATAATGACGAAACGTCCAATTTAGTCATCAAGAAAAATACTTAGAAATTTGTCCCCTGCTACGTCACGATAGGCACATTAAGTATGCTTTCTGCTAATGTTTTTTTTTCTATTTTATTTTTAATATTTTCAAGGAGATTTAGCTATAGCTGACAAAGATGGCTACTTTGTGATAGCAGACAGACTGAAGGAACTTATCAAATACAAGGGTAATCAGGTGGCCCCAGCTGAGCTGGAGTCCCTATTGTGTACCCACCCAGCCATACAAGATGCTGCAGTCATTGGTATTGATGCTGGCGAGAGGTTCGGAGAAGTCCCAAAAGCTTTTGTTGTGATCAAGCCTAACAAACACATTAAAGAGGAGGAACTACTGCAATTTGTTGCAGGTAAATATTCGGTTGCCCTTATAACTACTATATATTCAGCGGTATTACCACACTATGAGAACTTTTTCAAATTTCTATTTTCTCTTTGAGCTGTTAAACAAAGCACCTATTTTGTCAGGTATTTATAGATTGCAATTTGTTAAATTTAAGAATATGTAAAAGCCAAAAGTACAGCGAAATCATTCATAGTAATAAGGTTGCAAAGATCAGGAATCGATACAATCAAGTACCACACCTGACCCAGGATACCAATGGGAAAGTGACAAACTCACAGAAGACACCACAAACGAGAGCCAAGAGGTCAGCCCTTTCCCAGCAGGTGACCACAAAGCACATATAAACAGACGCGCACAAAACATAGCAAACACAAGACAGAACAAAAACATAAAAGATCCACAAAAGAAGTACCGCCTTGGAACGGTCAGTAAAATATTTTACTGGAGGGCTTAAACCGGTTTCACGGCGCCAACCTCACCCTTAATTCAGATGTGGATCAAGACACATAAATATTTGGTTTGCATGAAAGACCCCTAACTTATCAATGCATCATCTCCTAAAACATATAAATCAAGATATAACAAGGAGATAAAGCAAGGATAAGGACTCAACAGTAAATTAAACTGAATACCGGAGCAAAAGAAATCCAACAGGTAAACCCCGGTGGGCCCGACAAACAGCCAAAGCATCAGGCCCCTACCATCTCATCAATAGATAAGTCTTTAAGTCGGAACCATCATAGAGTCTGAAGTCCGACCCACCGGCATGCAATTAAAGAGGAAAGCAAAGTTGCCAACCGTGATTGGGTTGATTAGTGGCCACAACCATCTGACGGGATGTTAATAAAGAATTTCTTACTCTAGCAGAAACATTCCTGAGTGATATGTAAATTTCTGTATAAAAAATAGCTAGTATGATCAGGAAATACCACAATCACAAACTGCAGACAAACCCGTGGCTGTGTGTGTGTGTATGTTTACTTGTGCTCTTGTTCTCTTAAAATTGGTGAATATTCGGGGTTTTGCATTATCTGTAATATCTTTTTGTACATAAAATATATCCTAATGATCACGTTCATAAAATTTTCTTTGCTGCAGTTGATGCTTCAGATCCCAATCAACAATGTTTTAATCATATCCAGATGTTTTTTTTTGAAGAGCCAGTACGCAACACAATACCTCCAGTGAGTCTCAAACCAGGGAGCTCCTGATCTCAAGCCAAGTTCCCTACCATTGAGCCACTGCAATTTCGCTCCAAAGATAAATAAACTTCAGCTTCAGGATAAGTTTTTAATTCACTACATACACATGTTGCAATGAAAGGTTTATATCTAGCTTTTCATTTCAGAAAACGTTGCACCATACAAAAAGCTTCGTGGAGGTGTAGAATTTCTGGACGAAATTCCTAAAACAGCCAGTGGAAAAATACTTAGAAGGTTCCTGAAGAAAAGATGAACATTTATAGTGAACATTGAAGGATCCTCCATGACAAGGAATCAGTGAAGCTGGGCCTGTGGCTTTTCTTGACAATTATAGAATAGGCCACCCCCCAGCTAAGAGAGCGTGTTATTGAAATTTATTATTCTTATTTCTCTATCAAAACATATGGTTTGGGTTATCTAAGGAACCCAAAGGTTCTTTTGAGCACCCAAAACACATGTATAAACTATTAGATAAACAATTTTAAACACAAACATTTTGCTTATTTGGACCTTATGATGATGCTGATTATAACATGTATTTGGGAAAAACAACAGTAGCCAACTTGACTCCGAAAACATAAATTTTATAAAGAAATAATTGGAAACTGGTAGAACTTATTATTGTTAAATTTCTTTGTGTAAATTTTCTTTGCGCCACAATATAAATGAGTGATAGCGCATGCCTTTTAATTTTGCCATCTGCTGATATTTTAAAGAAATACTTTTTGAAAACTTTTCAAAGAGTACTGCGAGCATCTCCAACATTTTATTGGGTCTCATCTTGGTCTAAACTGTTAACAAAAAGTGAGTATGATCAGGAAATACCACAATCACACACTGCATACCAACCCACGGCACCATAATGCAGAGCCACAGAACATTTCTATACTGAACAAAAGTGAAAACGCTACACTCCAATTATCTATATTTTATGAGAAAGCATTTTACAAAAAGTATTTACTAAAGCTTAATAACGTTGCCCAGACATCCAGCAAACGATTCGTCTAAACTCCACCAATTTGTCTCGTTTGATGTATGAGTTATGCTCCTTTAAGTGATTAAAGCTTCATTCACTGACATTTGCTTTTTTTGCGCATGCGCAAATTAAAATTATTATGCTTATCAAAATTGGTCTTAATTGTGTTGCAGAAAAACACAAGAAAACTGCTTAATCACTTGAAACAAGCTCAGAAATCAATTTCGAATTTAGTGAATTTGTAAAATATTGAAAATTATTCCCTTTGACAAAAACAAATAGGGAATATTAAATGTTTGGTAATCTTCGATTTATCACGATTTTCGATAATTTTCTTTTGCCAAATCAGGTAGACCTCTCAGTACATTGTTTCTACCATTTCTCGACAAGTAATGTCCTCATACTTAGATGCAACAACACATTGATTTTCCTATGGAGATTTCAGTGTTAAATTTTCAAACTGCGCAATTTGAGTGAAAATCCACTTTTTAAGATTGCTTTTCTAAACGATCAAAACACAATTGAGATAAGCCCTTCACATTTCTGGTTGTCACATGTCTAGACTACCATTTGGTGCAGTCGGATCTCGTAGGTAGTAGATTTCTGAAGGCCTAAATTGTGTTAGATTTCCATTCAAATTGGCAACCTATAAAAATGGACCCCTGTCACATTTAAATGGCTTTCATGTGTTTCTACGTGACAACATCCGTAAAACTGTTACTGTTATGCATTACACAGTATTTGAACATTAAGATGCACTTCCAATTGCATTCTTGGTTTGCATAATTTTGTATATAGATGGCAAACAATTCAGGTGTAGCGTTTTCACTTTTGTTCAGTATAGTAACAATACATCTGTAAGACAATAATAGCAAAGCAACCAGCTTTCTCTTCCTCTTCAATGTTATCAGTAGATGACACTAGTCACCACAAGTGGATACAGAGTTGGATCAGGATCAAATGAACATTCTTATAAAGTAGCAATGATATAGATGAAAGCATGTAATGTGCTGGTAAATATAAGCAAAAAGCAATACTGATTTTCTAGTTTATTTTCAATAGACGTTTCCAAACCACTTCTCAACAGAAACCAGCCAGTTAACAAATTAGTGACATCAAGCAAAACATTTCATTAACCCTTTGTAGACCAATGAGATTTTCCATAAAGGTTGAAACATTTTAGTCAGGCTGGTCCATTGTATAATATATTGAGGGGCTACAAGTTATTTTCCAAAAAATACTGTATTTCTTTCAATGAAGATTGCTTTCGCCTTAGCAAACAGTGTAGACCCATATGAAATGCCACATTATGCGGCATATCATATGGGTCTACACCATTTGCCAAAAAACAGGTTTAGAGATTTCTAGTCTACATAGGGGTTAATCAGGCCCCAAGGTTATAAAACTTTTTTCATCCTCAACTCAACTCGGCACAAAATTTCAACTGCTCATAAAAGCAAAAATACCGACAAATGAAGAAGTTTCTTGCTTTAAGTCTCTCAGATGTTGTATTTATCCTGCTAATAAATGTTAAAATGCCAACAATTGTTGGCATTTTAACATTTATGAGCAGGATAAATATGATGCTCAGCTGAGTTGAGTATGAAAAAAGTTTTATAACCTCGGGGCCTGCCTGGTCTACACAGGCTTAGGTGTCAACATGAAGCTTTAAATATACCAGCTTCTTACAATGCCCAGCAAGATCTAAATAAAACTACTTGTATGAGCAGGTTGATCCAAGTCTTCCCGTTGTACACATACTTGTTCATCCAATGGAATTAAGGAAAGATTTATGCACACAGTAACCCTGCACTTCTTAGGCTGAATACAGTAAGTATAGCATATGCATTTATTCAATAGAACAAAGATTAGTTCAGCAAAGTTAATTCCAAGTTATTTTGGTCAATAGAGAAGACTCTGATCATCCCAACCTGCTGAAGTATAAGTTCAATGGAGAACCTATACATTCTTAATTAACCATTTAAAAGCAGCCAAATTTTGCAGTAGACAGCAGTTTCAAAATTTTAATTACTGCTTTAAGAAAGGTAATAAGGCTTGTTGAAAAACCTAATTTTAGTGATCAATTCAAAAAGATAGTAAAACGTTATATAAGGGTTGGATATAACTTGGATATCATGCGACAGTCTGCATGCCTAGTTTTAAACCCAACCACGGTTTATAGCTATGGTTTCCTCTTTAATTGCACGATGGTGGGTCAGGCCTCAGACTCTATGACGGCTCTGACGTAAAGCTTTAATCGGTGGGTTGGTGCCTGATGCTTATCTGTAGCTGGACCCACCGTGGGTCAACTTGAGGTTTTCTTTAGCTCTTACTATCTGTGAGTCATGAGCCCTTTTCTTTGTTTCATCATGGTGTGTTAATTTGATTAGTGTTTCTCCATGATGATACATTGTATTAGTTAGAGGGCCTCCATGCGAGCTGAACATTTCTTGTACTTCAACAACAGCAGAATCTAGGGCGAAGATTTGGTACCAGTTAAATGCATTGAAGCCCCCTGGTGGCTTGGGCTGCTGTCCGTTCTAAGGCGGTGGTTCTGTTGTTGTTGACTTTTTGTTTATTGTTACTCTCATTGTGGGAGTCTGTAATTGTTCTATGTTTTGTTGTACGTTACTTTATGTCCATTCTAGTATTGCAATCATCTTGATGGGGAAGAGAGAGCTGGTTGCTTTGCTTAATTTGTCTTCCTGGTATCTCGTGATGGTTGAGCGCCTCTTCCTCGCGATGCCACGGGGTTGTCTGCGGTTTGTGATTGTGGTATTTCCTGATCATACTCACTTACTATTTTTGATATTTCAAGTGAATCATCTGCCAGCAAATGATTCAACATGAAATATCAAGAATTATTTTTAAATGAAGTTATGAAAAATTCGCTGTCTACTGCAATCTTGATTTGTATTTAAAGCATATCTAATGAAAACTGAATTTAAATTAATATGAATGCACTTTTTACACCCTCATATTTCATAAAAAGCAAAAAGAAAAGCAAGCTTTTAGAGAAAAACAAGTATCCCCATACATTATATCCTCATACATTACAAAAGTTATAGTAATAATCTGATCATAAAATTATTACCAAATTAAGCTTTTCATCATGTCTGAATAATGTATCTATGTCAATTTGGAAACTACTGAATACTAGTTTGCAATGACATATATAGAAGCTATTGTAAGTCCAATACGACACTGGGAACCGCACAAGAAACAATCCCCTTTCACCTTTGGTGATAGCATATAATAAAATCCCTTTTATACATTATAAAAAGTAATAAAATACTTCATTAACACTGAGTGTTTGCTATTAAAATCCCAATATACATATATTTACTACCACTCATTGAAATCACATGTAAACCCTTCTTTGAGTAAAAAACATAACGATAAGGTACAGTAGGTGTTCAATTTTTTAAACACTAGTTGCCCGACTAAAAGGTCTAGACAAACAGCACAGACCTGGACCAGACTGCTTCTGTCGTTATTATAAAGAATGCTTCTCAAGTTTAACCTAATATTTGATAAAACAATAATATCACTAAAACTACACACTAATTTTAATTTGTTACAGTTAAATCCTAAATGACCAAAAAAAAAGGTTTCTACAGGGTTCATACAGGCAAGTCGGTGTAAAATTCAAGGACTTTTAAAAGACTATCCTACACAGACAGTTTTCAAGGACTACTAAAATGATTTACACTTTTTTTAAATTCAATTTCTCAAAGGCTGACTGAGATAATTAAGAAAATGTGTTTAAGAAAAAAAGTATAAAATTGTTATACCTTTGTTTGGTTCAGCATCTGCTGATGCTGCTTAAAATAAGGGAAAAATAATTCTATACTTAGTTTTGTCACCGTTAACTGGCTATATCTTATAGAAAAAGTATAATTCAAGTACTTTTCAAAGTCTTAGAGTGATTCTCCAGTACTTTTCAATGCAGCTTTAATCTTTTTAAAAACGTTTCATATTCAAGTACTTGTCAAGCACGTGTGAGCCCTGCTCTAAAGCTCTGCGATATACTGGTACTAGAGATCATTGTTTTTACAGTGAGAACAGAACACATAAAATTGATATACAGTGCTTATGGAGAAATCCAATGTGTACTCATTTTCTTGTCAACCTTGTAAATCTCACTTTGTCAGAAAATTCAAATTTGGACGCATTTAATTTTTGTTTTCTGACAGTTTGGTCATGTTTACAGCTTTATCACATGATGTCGCAAGTAGGGGTGATATAACACAATGTATTAAATCGATAAACCATTGGTGATTCACATATCTAGTGACATTATGTACTGATGTCCATAACAACATTGCATACATAATAACAAAATCTTAACATTTTCATGAAAAAAAACCCATTTCAAAGCTCTTTGCATGTATAAATGACAAATAGTATCTAACATTCATACTCCGGTATTACTGAATTATTAAACTTTTTGTGATAAATGCATAAAAATCTTGGCATACATCACCTCTTCCCCCAACTAGTTTAATAAATTCAATACTTCATGAGCACTCATGTAAGATTCTCTATCTGTGACAATGTATTTTTGAAGAGCTATTGTGTTCAACTGTGACCTAACAATTCTTTAGATTAACCTGTACAAACTGAGATCTGTACACAATTACTAAACACTATGTGTAGAAACCCTCTCTAGTGCGGGCAACAAAATTATCACATAATATAAATTATTAACTTCTTCACTGAGGGACTGGTCTCACCACAACCCTCCAGAAGTATGATAAAACCAGGATTTCCATAACATGATTATAAACATTAATGTCATAATATTGCAACATTCTATTACCATGGATGAAAGTTCAAAATTTCAAAAATTCAGAACTTTCGAAATTCAAAGCTTTAA
The DNA here is from genome assembly GCA_964019695.1 of Loripinus fragilis. Classification (NCBI taxonomy): domain Eukaryota; kingdom Metazoa; phylum Mollusca; class Bivalvia; order Lucinida; family Lucinidae; genus Loripinus; species Loripinus fragilis. The sequence continues at coordinate 1,074,441 of OZ026519.1, forward strand.
ACATGCTGTACGTATACAAAATGATAGCAATTTAAATTTTAAAGCATCAAATGTATTAAGACATATTAAAAATACATTAGAGATACTATTATAATTTGTCGAATTCAGCAATTCGAGGCAAGTCAGTCTCAAAATCCTGAATTCAGGAATAATCCTGAAAACTTGACCCATGTATTACATGAAGGCTCCAGATCAGCCTCTTCATCTGCACACACTCATCATTCTCCCATGAAGAATCAGTTTTTCTTGCACATCAGATTGGGGATTCCGCTATTTTTCCCATTTAAATGAATTCTATCTCATATACCCTGTACTGACCAGTAGAAACGATAAAAAACAAACTGCTGCATGTCAGAAGACAAGTGACGTCATTGCTATGCTAAAGTGACATCATCATCTTCTATTGCATCTCAGCATTGTCAGGATTTTTTTGGGAGCTTTTTATTTTTCAAATATAAAAATTCTGTATTTAATGATGAGCAAGAAAAAGAATCCATCATTTGTGTAAGGATGGGATTGAAAAATCTGTCCCTCGTGATCACCGTTTGCCATCACTCGGCAAGCCTCGTGATGCCAAACTGTGATCCTCGGGACAGATTTTTCTATCCTATCCTCACACTCATGAAAGATTCTTATATTCTCACCAGCTTTTTCTCCTAATACTGTTATACAGTTATGATTTATATGGACATATGTATACATGAAATGATAGTAAGTTACAAACATTGGAATAATAAAAAAAATATATAAATATCAAGAACACAGTACCAGTGGCATTTCACAAAAGCAATCTTGCCTTATACTTTGCTGAAAAATATTTAGATCCAGATCAGCTGGCTTCTGAGCGAGCTGGTCTGGAACTACAGTTTTAAAAAACAGGATATTTCCAAATTTAGCAAAGTAAGGGTAAGGCTTAATTGTTGTTAGCTTTCTAAACTGCCATTTTGTCCATTTATCAAAGTATCTATCTTTAAAGCTGCTCCCCATATTGGAAGTATCGGTTGTCTCCTCTTAGCCGAAAAATGATGATTTGGACCCAAGCTTTTCACAAATTTGTTGAGGTACATTTTTTGTGTAATGCCACTTTTTAAAAACATAATACATGAAAAACCATCAAATGAGGAAAATATATCACAATGGTATCTAGCTTCCTGTATATTAACCCTTAAAGAGCAATACATCTGAAAATGAGCAGTCCCTGATGAAATGTCATGTTCTACGGCATTTAATCTGGGTCTTCACTGTTTGCCTAAGTAGCCACTTACTGGTATACAGACTACAAAGGATTTATAGGAAGTAGTCTAATCAGAATCATTATTTACATCTTAGGTAGTATAATAGCTATACTTCAACTTACCTAATTTTCAAGATAATATCCCGGTTTCCAGATAAGAGTGCGTATTGGAAAATTATTTTCTTTATTACTCATCCAAAACATATGGTGTGGGTACTCAAAAGAACTGTCTCAATGAGACCGTTCTTTTGAGCACCCAAAACACATGTTTAAATTAATGGGTAAGAAAATAATTACAATTTTACGCTAATAAAATGTCCTTATCTGGATCTATGAATATCTAGTCTATATAGCCCATTTGACTAGTTTTAACTGGATCACAAAAGAGTGATTTTCTCAATATCATGCCTACATACATTTGTAGTACCAAGAAAGTCCAATCATACACTTGCTTTTTAAGCATTTAATTTTCATGTAAAAAAAATATCATTCTATAAATAGCATTCAATCTATAAATAGCTCTCATCCATCTAGAAATAGCTTCTAAAGGTCAGCTTGATCACTTCTAACATGTTCCAAGATATATTTTTGTCAGATGATGGCTTTTTAGTTCTTCACCTGTTAGTGGCTTCTTTTATCATTTGATGATTACTTTTGCAAACAGTTTTGACCCAGATCAGGCCCGACATGTCCGGCCTGATATGGATCGAAACTATTTGACACCCTCCATAAAAAACATTTTTGAAAAAATTTAATTTTAAAAAAATCAGCAGTCGATAAAGAACATGACGGAATTTTTCACTCTATTGTTATCGCCGACTTTTTTCAAAACTATCTTTTTTTGAAAATATTTTTCTGGAACACTTTCAGATTGCCAAAAAGTTTGGATCCAGGGTCCAAACTGTTTGCAAAGGTTATCAGCAGACGGCAAAGTCACCACTATCAAAGAAAGAGCTAATATCACAGACAGCTCTGGTTGGTCACAATGGTTGCCAGGATATGTAAACTTGATTTGCAGAAACACATGATATATAAGAAACTAAAACGAACAAAATGAACACTCAAGATAAAATAAAAACAAAATTTTTGCGTAAAATTGCTACAAACACCTGGGCCTATACTTGCTCAAAACCAATTTGGTTAACATCCATCCTACTTTACAAGTTGATTTATTTTTGTCCATAGCAAAATAAATTGATATTTTTTTGGTTTACATGCATTGCAAAGAGCTGCTCACATTTTTGCAACAAAAATATCAATGCATTTGCACGGTTAAGATTTTAAAGTGTAAAATATTTTCAGTTTTGAACAAGTACATGTAGTACTCAGGGCTCTATTTTGGGGCTTTGGGGTCAGTGGTTCCGGGAGGTATGGTGTGGGAAGTAATGTATAAAAATGCATTACCGTCAACTACATTTAATCTAAATTCTGCACCAATAAAATACTAGTTTCCAGATTCACACCATATTCCAAACGTTAACGCTGGTAAGATTTCTCTGTTGAAGACAGGTTAGCTTGGGTTATAACAACTAGCCCCAGGGGATTTCTTCTACTAAATCTATTAAAGGGGGCTGGGGTGGATGTATTATTATGCAATACAGTATACTACTTTAACCTAAATCATCACCACATTCATAGAAATATTAATAACCAGCCATACTAAGGACTATTATCAAAGCAAGTTATGTAAGGGATTGGGTTTTTGTTTGTATGATTTGTGGTTTAATGTCCCAGTCAACAGCTATGGTCATGTCAAGGTCAGGCTAAGATATAGTGCTTAACCAGTGCTAAGTGCACATACTTTCGCTTGTAGCTGACAACAGCCCTCCTTGAATCGGGGAAAGGAGGTGAATGGCTGTAAAAAAATATTTTGTGCTCAATCTTCATGAAAGTACAGGGTCAGACTGGGATCAAACTCACAACACTTGGATCAGAAATCAGACTCGCTACGAATTGTGCTACGGAGCTCAAGAAAAGGGAATGTTTAGAGTCTAGAAGGCTTGTGAGTATTTAAAATTTGTTCATTTCAATAACTATCATGACAACCACAATAACAAGAACAATGGCAGCCACTACCATAATAATATCTGGCGTGACCAACCAGAGCAGACACCGTCATACTGTCTCTACAATATTAGGTTTTATAGAAGATTGACTTCGGTCTGTGCTGTCTTCACTGTTGCTGGCAGTCACTGACTCTCCCTGATTTCTTCTCCGACTTAATCTCTTCTGGGCTGCCTCAATCTGAAACATATATTAAAACACATAATGTGCTTGCTTGATTCTTTATGTCCAAGCTCAAGGACAAAACACTGAGAGTCTGCCAATTTGTGAGGTCTTTCCAGAAACTTCACTGCATCATCACTACTATCATTACACAGAACCAATGTGGGATTCAAACTCGGGACCTCTTGGTAAACTATCAACTGCTTCTGCTCTGCATATCATCTCTAAACATTAATGCTAATTTTCCTGAAAGTAACTCAAACAGTTTTTGAGTTACAGAGACAACAAAAAAAACGATACCCCTTATCTAAAGCCATAGTGACTGCTATTCACATACTTCTTACAAGCAAACATACAAATAATGAAAGAAAAATAATATCCAAATAAAAACTCCAATCATTCAAAACTTTTTGAAATGATTTGCTTATCGGATGCAATAATGCATTAATACTATGCCTGTTAGGTAATTTTGCATCAACTTTTTCCAAAACAATCTTTCTCAAAAAATTCTTTAAGGAATACCATCAGAATGTCAAACAGTTTGGATCAGTCCAAACTGCCTGCAAGGTATCAGAAGACCACACCAGCCAGCAAATAGTTAAAACTTTCCTTGCTAGTGGCAACTTTTGTCATCTGCTGATAATCTATGTCGGTCCTGATCTGGATGCTATAAGTTTGATACTCTGATGTGTTCCTGAAAGAATTTTTTGAACAAGTTAAAAAAGTCTGCAGACATCAACAAAAGCATGAATAATTACCCAGCATGAAAAGAGTTAATATTCCCTAGGTTCTTTGGGTGAAGATAGTAAATCACAAGCTTCGATTTTAACATAAAATCTTAATATTTTCTCAAATATTCTTTCTGAATAAATAATTCTCTGTCAGAAATAACCTTAAAGCAGCAGATTTTTTTGTGATATCTTTATCCCTTTTTTTTTTGGGGGGGGGGGGGGGGGGGGGGGGGGGGGAAATGATGCTTGACTGACATTTTATATAAATGCTGTCTGCTACAAATTTAAGATGCCATTTAAAGGGAGTTTTAACACATATTAACCTAGCGTCCTTTTTATGCAACATACAGAAACAGTACAGACATAGCATAATGCTGTGTCTGATCAGGATCTTCACTGTTTGGAATAAAAAGAAAAACACAACCCAACACCCATAAAATTGGAAATGGGCTTGTCCTACTGATATAGGTAGGCAAGTCCATTTTGCTTCACCCTTTACCTCATAGAGACGCCTTTAAACACTTTTGCAAACAGAGCAGACCCAGATCAGGCAGCTTTTGAAAGAGCTGCCTGATCGGGATCTACTCTGTTTGCTTATGGAAGTATGATTAGATATGATCCTACACTAGTGGACCTGACAAGTAATTTTTTGTTCTATTTACAAACCAGGAAGTTTATTTATATGCATATTCATAGTGGGTGGAGCTTAGCATGAATATTCATGAAGGAAAGGGTTAACTGGGTTAATTTTTTACCTTGTCAGCAAAGAAAGAAGCAACAGTAAACAGCACTAGTAGCACCAGAGCAATATGGGTCCAAAATTTTAACCAGTCACGGAAATGTCGCCTGAAACAAAGAGATATACACAGTGGTTCAGTAGAGTTAATTGATAAGAAGATCATCTGCACCTTGATGCAAGAAACCCGTCTTCGGGGTTTTGCGAACAACAAAGGGGCAGACCAACCTGCGCACCTGCCCAGTCTGATCGGGACCTTTGTTATTCGTTTATAGGAAATTATCATATCTAGAGTTGGTATGAGTGAAATTTTAATTTTCTAGCTTGTCTGTGTAGTTGAGCAGGCTGGTTTGTTTCTTACTTAGTCAGAAATCCTGCAGACAGGTTTTCTCACGCCACAGCCCATTTTTTATCTGAAGCTTTATGTCAATTTCAACATATTTCTGATATATCAATAAAGTTAGTAATCTTAACTCATTGTTCACAACAGACATTCTGTAGAACTACCAGTAAGTCTAGCCATATTTTCATCAGTAATGGTAGACAATCTTGGCATTTGCGCATGGCTATGTAGGTTTTTTTCCTTAAATTTAATCTTAATTGGAAACTTAAAGCAAACATAATTTGAAAATGTTGTCTATTGCAAATATTTGATTGAGTTTTAAGAACTAATTGAACCTCTTTAAATTCTAGGATAAACATTGAAAGGAGTAATGTGTCATGCTCAAGGACACAACACAGTGATGCAGCTGAGAATCAAACCTGCAACCCCTCATCTCAAGTCAAGAACTGTACCACTGCACTCCCTCAATATGTATGGGAAAATCTGTCTGTATGATTCCTAATATTTAGAGCAAATAAGATGCCTACCATTCTCTAAGGTCATTAATATGGATGAACCAATTTGTGCATTCTCAGGGTAAATCAACCTGGGACTGCCAGGGGAACAGAGATTCATATATAGAAATCCATCAAATGGAGTTAAGGACTCCTAATATTTCGAATAAATATGGTGCCTACCATTCTCTAAGCTCATCAATATGGGTGAATCTATTTCTGTATTCTCTGGGTAACTCAAACTGAGACTGTAAGGGGAACAAAGATTCATAGAAATCCATCAATATGGCTTTCACCTGAAACAGAAATACCATCAGCTTAACTCTTTACCTGTTAGTAAAGACATTTTAATGATGCAAAAAGATGTCTGTCTATAAGCTTTGCAAACAGTTTGGACCAAGATCAGGCCTGACAAAATGTACTCTTATTGAGAGGCCTGCCACTATGTTCATTTCTAAATGCTGATTTCACACAAAAAAAAAATATTTTAGGAGACTGAAAAGTAAACATTAGAATTTGAAATCAAAACATGGATTTTGCAAACGCTTATTGGAAATGTTTCTTTAAGGCAATGTCAATGTGTATCTAAATCAGGTGTTTGCTGAAATATATAAACATAACCAAATTCACAATCCTTTTGAGTAAATGTCCCTTAATTTGGTCAACTAGTATGAGATGAGAAAGTAATGTGACATCTGATTGGATTATGTCAAACATATGCTAAAGTTAGTCATGCAATATACAGTCGGAAACCTGACGCCATTACCAGGGGTCGAGATAGCCAAATTTTCACAGTCCTGCATGTTTTTCTATTAGCTGAGACCGATACGCATTTTAAAATGCCCTTTTGATTCTGTCCGAAATTTCATAAACATTCGGCCTGAATTTCGGAATTTTTACATGGTCCATCCCAAACAAATCAATAAATGACACAATCTTGCCTGGGGAAATGTTTCCGGTCATCATAACAGCTGTCAAAACATGTGATACTTAATTTGGACGAGCTCATTTTTTAGCTGGTAGCGATGACTCAGTCGATCCTACACAGTATGGCTGGAGCCATCGCTGATCGCACACATAAATGGGAGTGATGTGTTGTCCTCGATTTTGCATGGGTATTAGACTTACACAATTATGGAACTGATTGAGCAAAAGCCTTTTGTTATTCCCCCCCAAACATTAAAAATCGGTTTTCTAATGGTAAGACATCTTTCAGATGATACCAGATGTGAATTGCTGTAAAACCACGTGAGACAATAATAGGGCCAGTTCATTTTCGTAAAGGTGGTAAGCGAAGGCTCAGTAAGTCTGCACATTATAATGCCAAGCATTCTGGCAGCAAACATTGCTGCTTGTATATTTAAATGGAATCTATGACATCTGTCTCACTATAGTAGATAACTAAAGAATATGTGACAGTGCTGTGTGTCTTAGTGTTGCATAAATGGACTTAGCCGACCCAATTGCATTATGTCCCTTGATATCGAGTCTATTATAGTCTATTTCAAATAACGGCTGTGAAAGAGTCTTATTTCATATTTTGTAATTTTCATTGAGAACAAAATAACTAAATATGGTATTTTTGGATTTTATGATGAGCTGAGACGGAATCCAAGTTGCATTTACTAAAGAAAAATTCAAACGTTTTTATCATTATTTTGAACGGATATATTTTAAAAAAAATTCAAACGTTTTTATCATTATTTTGAACGGATATATTTCACGGGTTCAATAATACACAGACATCGCTTTGAAATATACAGAATGTAAACACAAAAGTTACTTTCGATTTCAAAATGCAAAGATAAATGTGCAAATGATGAGCATTGGCGAGCGATTGCATCGAGCTGGAAACACCACTACATAAAATGACATTATTACTTTCGAAATGTATTGAGTTGAGTGGACGACGAGAGGGGGGGGGGGGGGGGATGGGATGGGATTTGAAAATTTCTCTGGCCCTGGCCATCACATAGCTGAGCTTTTTATTGACTATTAAGTGTTTCTTTTATACAGCTGACAGGCACTGTGTAAAGGCATATCATAAAACATATTCAATGCTTTTTGGAAAGAAACATTTTCTAGTGCATTAGAATGGGAATAACCTTATATTCAAAGGATGTGTATTGTTGGAAAATTTAGTTTTACAGCTCTGATGAAGCATCCCCCTAAAACTATATTCTCGACTGTATATCCAATATACTGCGCCCAAATACAAAATTTGAATACAGATTTCTCACATACAGAAGCATGTAAGACAGGACCAGTTGCCAGTCTTCCGTACTATGGCAAACCCTATCCCACATGGTGTATGTTAGAGTCTGTATGACACAGATGTTAGTTGAAATAGGGTTAAAGCTCTCATAATTTATTTTTGATTAGACCAAATAAAAAATACCTGTGTTTAGGGTAACCCGACCCTACCTTAATTAACTGGTGAAACCTAGATTTTTTTCAGGTTTTCTGGGAAAAAATATATAATTTTATGCATTTTGAAAGGCGAAATGGCTTTCAAAATGAATAAATTATATTTTTTGCCAGAAAAAAATATGTGTGCCTACCCTACTTAAAATTTTCAGACCCGTTACCCAAAACACACTTATTTTTTTATTTGGCCTTATGGAGATACTTACTGTTTTGGCTTGGTCCTGAGTATGATCTATGTTGTCATTTAAACATATAAACTTCCTGAAAGATAAAGAGTATGATCTATGTCGTCATTTAAACATATAAACTTCCTGAAAGATAAAGAGTATGATCTATGTCGTCATTTAAACATATAAACTTCCTGAAAGTAAACATATAAACTTCCTGAAAGATAAAGAGTATGATCAATGTTGTCATTTAAACATATAAACTTCCTGAAAGTAAACATATAAACTTCCTGAAAGATAAAGAGTATGATCTATGTCGTCATTTAAACATATAAACTTCCTGAAAGACTAAAGAGTATGATCTATGTTGTCATTTAAACATATAAACTTCCTGAAAGACTAAAGAGTATGATCTATGTTGTCATTTAAACATAAAAACTTCCTGAAAGAATAAAGAGTATGATCTATGGTGTCTTTAAACATATAAACTTCCTGAAAGATAACTATATTAACTTCCTGAAAGTAAACATATAAACTTCCTGAAAGATAAAGAGTATGATCTATGTTGTCATTTAAACATATAAACTTCCTTAAAGTAAACATATAAACTTCCTGAAAGATAAAGAGTATGATCTTTGTCGTCATTTAAACATATTAACTTCCTGAAAGATAAAGAGTATGATCTATGGTGTCTTTAAACATATAAACTTCCTGAAAGTAAGCATATAAACTTCCTGAAAGATAAAGAGTATGAACTATGTTGTCATTTAAACATATAAACTTCCTGAAAGATAAAGAGTATGATCTATGTCGTCATTTAAACATATAAACTTCCTGAAAGATAAAGAGTATGATCTATGGTGTCTTTAAACATATAAACTTCCTGAAAGATAAGGAGTATGATCAATGTTGTCATTTAAACATATAAACTTCCTGAAAGAATAAAGAGTATGATCTATGTTGTCATTTAAACTTCCTGAAATCAAAAGAAAGTTAGACTTTAGAACATTATGCAATTCATAGTATGGTGACAAGATGACACTTAACTACTAGATGCACAGAGCTGATAAAGAAAAAAAACTCATATTTCTCGCTTCTGCAATGAAAAGGCAAATGGTAAATTTCCTTTTTTTGCGGTGAAACAGCACAAAAAAGACAGAACATCGTGGATTTTTTTACAGTGTTTCTCCGGGAAAATAGATCATCCTAGCTTGAATATAAAATGTCGAAAACAGTCAAATGAAACTTTCCTTTTTTCTAAGTGAAAAAACGTTTTTATTTGCCGAAATTACCTTATTGAAACGCGAAATGTGTTCCCTTTTGCAGTAAAAAAAATGTCCTCTGATCATGGAGAAAAGTGAAAAATGTGTTTTCTTTACCAGCACTGTGGATTCATTTATATCTATAAAAAGCTGATGAAAAGGCATTGATTAGGAAGCGATATAACTGTAGTACTTTACATTTTTCAAAATATTATCAGAATGCAGCATTTCATCAGGATCAGGGTCTGCACAGTTTACTAAGACAAAAAGATCTTCAGAGAAACAATTCAACATTATTTGGGAAATTTTATCAGTGAACCCTCATAATATCCAATGATCCAGCCTTAACTGTATCAAACTTTGTTCTATTGGTTTACAAAGATTGGTGCTGCAACTACGACAAAACTCACAGGTTGGAACCCCAGCTACTACAGTCTTTGGGATGGGCTTTTAGGCTCTGGACTCATTAACATAAGAATTTAGTTACTCTCATAAAAACGAACACTCTTAGACCAACTTACTTTGGATTTCTCCTTATATCATCCAGCTGACCAACAACACCAGAGACATTTGTTTTGATCATCTTAAAGGCTATCTCCGAATCATCCACTATCACATATCTGTAATTAGTTACAGAGAAACAACAAACTAAGCTACCATCAATTTTCTTTACTGTTTAAGTGGTCTGAATTTCTATCATAAAAAATTCAATAGATAATCTGGACTAATAAGTTATCAATAAATAATTATGAATAAAAGACAGTTTGTTTCCTCTAGCAAAATACTTGAACCAGTCCATAAGATTTTGGTACTTATTCATGGGTCAAGCTTGAGCCCATATATAGGGAGAAGTTTAGCCACACTTTTGGAGAGGTTTTAGTTTTAAGTTTGAATTCACCAACTAAATTATAAATTGAGCCATGACATGTGATTTACAACAATGTGGCATTTTGATAAGTGTAGACTCAGACGCGCCTGTACAGCCTCCTTTAAAGCTTAGAACCTCCAAATGATGTTCAGTCAGTAGCTTAACACTCAAAGAATATTCAAGCGACTGGCAAAGTCTCTGATCAGGGTGTGCATATGCGCAGGCTGATCTGAGGCTTTGCAGGTTGCACATACCACATTGTTGGAAATCCCATGTTGCGGCTCAATTTAAACTTCTCCCTCAGATGAAAACAGGGAGAAGTGAGCCAGATTATGGAGACTGTTTCTCCCTACTCTCCCCCTAGCTTAGGTCCTGTTACTGCTGGTGGTGGTCTGGCCTCGAGGTTATAAAACTTTTTTCATGCTCAACTCAGCTGAGCACGAAATTTATCCTGCTCATAAATGTTAAAATGCCAACAATTGTTGGCATTTTTACATTTATTAGCATGATAAATACAACAACTGAGAGACTTAAAGCAATAATCTTCTTCATTTGTCAGTATTTTAGTTTTTATGAGCAGTTGAAATTTCAAGGTCAGGTGAGTTGAGCATGAAAAAGTTTTATAACCTCGGGCCAGTTGGTTAGGGCTTCCAATCCTGATAATAGATTGAAAAACATCACCATTGATTGTAGGTGTCACCCTGTACAATGACTGGCTAAGAGTTTTTACAGTTCAAAAATAATTAGAGCAATCTTGGTAGAGGTTCACTGCAGGACCATTAAAACTGGGCCAGTAGTTTTTGACAAGATTTACAAAGCTTTTCTTTGACAACCAAAATTAAGCATTGAATCAAAATTTTTGAACAACATATGAATCTGACCATTCAAGTATCACTCCTGTGAAGTTTGGTAACAATCACCCAGAGATTCAGGAGATGCAGTTTCAAATAAATTTTTGATGGACAGACAATGGACAGGCTGATGATGAATGGACACAGAACAAACATTAATTACAATAGGTCACTTGACTGCTAGAGCCTGTGTCTCAGATGAGTTAAAACTTCTATTTCATTTTATATTATAAAAATCCCCATCTACTTTCAAGTTTGAACTGCAATTTCTAATAACTCCTAGTGAAAACTTTGTTAAGGCCAAATAAAAAAGTGTGTTTCTGGTACAGGTATGAAAATTTGAGGTAGGGTAGGCACACATATTTTTTTTCTGTAAAAAAAAAATATAATTTTATGCATTTTGAAAGGCATTACGCCTTCAAAATGAATAAAATTATATTTTTTTCCAGAAAACCTGAAAAAAATCTAGGTTTCACCAGTAAATTTAGGCAGGGTTAGGTAACCCTAAACACAGGTATTTTTTTTATTTGGCCTAATGAGAGTATCTACTGTAAAGAATTCATTGGAAGTCTTGCTGAGAGACCTTTGTTGAGCAACACAGCGAATGTTTTCATGAAGAAATATCTTTGTATAAGCTTACTTGTATTTATTCCTGGGTTTGTATTTGTTGTGAACCACCTCTCTAATCTCAGGACAATTTAACCAGAGGTTTCTCGACACCTGAGGCTGAAACAGACAAATACCATAATCTACAATAATTAACACATATGCTCATATAAGTACACACTTAGTACTTTATGGGTTGTATACAAAATATATAAACTTCTGATTTCCAGTCGATCTTATTATCATATGAATTCTATGGAATTATTATCATATGAGCCCGGACATATGATTTCCAACAATGTGACATTTTGACAAGGACAGACTCAGACAAGCCTGTACGCCTACTTTTAAGCACAGAAAATCCAAATGGTGTTCAGTCAGCAGCTGAACAGTAATAGAATATTCAAGTGACTAGCAAAGGCTCTGACCAGACTGCGCGTATGTGCAGGCTGGTCTGAGCCTTTGCTGGTCGCACATACCACATTGTTGGAAATCTTGTGTCGCGGCTCATATGGAGTCATTGTGTGGATGAAAATAGCAAGAATTAATTGACATGAACACTAAATGGGGAACATGACAAACACTGGTTCAGGAGAAAAAGATGAGAAACCAGAATCCAGTATTGCATTTGCAAACATTTCCCATAATATCACATTTTAGGCAAACTGTACAATTAAATATGCTATCAATAATACAATATGCCATCAAATGTTTGAGAGCAGAACAATTTTGTCTGGCTTATATGATACTGAAATGTTAGTTTAGGCCACCAAACTGACTATAGCAGTGGATGTGACAGGTTCAGCTGATTCGAGACTTAGACCATCATAAAAATAGGCTTAATTCACAATAGCATAATTTTGGGTAGGTGCATTTATCTTGTAGAAAAAATCTGCACCACTTTCAGAAATGGCATCAACGCTAACAGAGACACTTACATGTTACCCTAATCGACTGTACAATTGCGATTTTTCTACCATATGGATGAAAAAAATTTAAATATGGCTCTTTTTTCAACTGGGCCTTAGTCTAAGGGTCAGCACTGTTTGCTCAGAATAAAACAAATGTTCAGGGACAGAAAAAAATGTTAATAAAAAATAGTAAGTGAGTATGATCAGGAAATACCACAATCACAAACTGCAGACAACCCCGTGGCACCGCGAGGAAGAGCCGCTCAACCATCATGAGACACCAAGAAGACAAATTAAGCAAAGCAATCAGCTCTCTCTTCCCCATCAAGATGATTGCAATACTAGAATGGACATAAAGTAACATATAACTCTTTAAGTTAATCATGCCATGTAATAATTTATTTTCTATGCTTTTGTTGAGGTAAAAATCAATCTTTTCTAATATTTATTAGGGACACTATTAGAGTGACAAATAGTTTGGATCCAGATCTGTATCAACATTCTTTCTGTCCTGATCTGGGTCCAGACTGTTTGCAAAGGATATTATCAGCAGACAACAAAAGTTGCCACTGGCAAGAAGGAGTTAATAAATTCTAACTTGTTAATCCTCCAATTACACCCTGGAACATCGAAGCATTGTAACAAGCAAGACAGAAGGTTCTACCATTAACCTGTGATGAAAGGGATAATAAGAGGTTTTCTTACCATATCTTTCTCATAGTAGGTCTCAGATTCCTTGGCATCAGGCTGCTGTTGCTTAGCAACAGAGATATTCTTGGAACAGTTCACAAATGTGTATTCCAGCTTGGTCAAAGTCTGAAATATCACAAGTCTAAACAAGGTTATAAACATTTTTTCAACCTCAGCTCACTTGAGTATTTATTTGGTATTTGACATCCCAGTCAACAATTTTCAGTTATGTTGGGACGGGTCTTCCTAGGTTGAACCAGTACTAAGCAAGGATAAATGTGTCTTGCTAAAGGACACCTGTGGCCCCTCGATTTCGAGTCAAGCACTCTACCACTGAGCCACTGTGCTCCCGGAAAGCATATGTTTCAACTGCTGGAAAATGTATGTTTTAAAATGTACTTTTAAGAACTTACATACAGATAAAATTTATCACTGGGAGAAAGTTCATATTAGTGGATTTAATTTTCAGATGTGTAAGCATAACAAATTACTCATACACTTACACTTTTCCTAATAATTTTAAAAGAACTAAAAAAAATTTATTGACATTTCCAGGCCTCATACTGACAAAGCTTTTCCAAGCCTGAAATGCCCCCTTTCACAGCCTAAAATAGCCCTTTTTAAGCTGCATAAACACTGAAAATAAAGCCTGAAATCAAGTAAAGTTCAAGATGTGAAAGCCTGAAATACTGCAGAAGCCTGAAAAGTATGAGGCCTGCATTTACAGTATTTAAGTTAACATTAGTATCAAAATTATTTCTAATCAAAATTATTTCTAGTCATGATATTGATCAGTGTTTACTTTTTCTGCTTATCAAAATGCCTCGTCCATGACTGAACTAAACCAAGTCTTAGTCATATATATGTTTATGTTATGCTTAAAAATATTGCTCATCTAATAAACAAACTTACAGGTAGGTCTAGAGGAAGCTCATATAGTCTAGTGGCTAAAGTACGAAGCTCCCTGTCTGATAGAATCCTGAAATAAAATTGCATAAGATTTAAAGCTCCATTCATAGCTGCAGAAGACAAAAAATACTTCTGTTTGAGACTGTTTCCAAGTTAAAAACTATTTTAATATTTGTTTCTGCATCTACACAAATCACTGGTAATGTTGTTTTATCATATGATCTCTCATTTCGGAGTGATATAACCCCATGTATTAAAATTGATAAACCACTAGTTTTACATAATTAGTCATTTTAAAACTGCTTCACTAACATATGGCAAATTCCTAGCATGTTCAAGCAAACTGTGATTTCAAAGTAATTCTAGTGTCATCTGATAAATGAAATCTAACATTCATGCTGTTCAATTGAATTTTTTAACCTTGTTGCAATTTTTTTTTGTAAAATGATTGGCAAAGCCTAACAGTTTTTTTCGTTTTTCCCAAAATCTTTTAATAAATTCAATAATACTTGAGCACTCATGTAAGATCCTCTATTTTTAAAGCAAGGGAGATAGAGTATCCATCATTATGTATTGCTATGGGAAAACAAAATTCTAACCTTTGACCCAAATCAATTTATCAAAAACAAGGCTCTGAAAAAAGGTCCAAGGGTGGAATTTCCTTGCCTCACACCAAAACATATGGAGGATATTCATATTTTATCTGCCCCTAATACTAATAATAGGCTCTAAACCTTTGAAGACCACAACCTTTAAACCTGTAAAGATAAAGAAGCTTTATTTAAAGTCGCTTATTTGAAACAAATAACATAAGCTCTGTGGAGCTTTTATTGCAACATAAATATATCTTTTAACAGATACTTACCCGCCTTACTCTATCTTCCTAGCACAGCCCCTTTTATGCAAGCATCAGCTGACAAACGGAACCTAACATTCATTTGTCCTGGGTATGACGTTAAACTGCATCCCCCACCTCTGGGTTAAGAGGCTGCCACAGCCTGGGTGGCAGAGCTAGGTGGCAGCCATCTACACACCGATGGTTTGGCATCCTAGCTATTGTGGCTTGGCGGACGACTCTGTATGAGAACAACGGCAAGGCACACTGCCCGAGTGAGAGAACAGCGGAATCTCAGAGGCCGTCAAAGATCTGAGTTGGGATGTCAGCTAGGACAGGCGATCCCAGAAAAACCTTAGTTCCAAAAACAATCATGGCAGAATCAACAAATGAAGTCACGTTAGGCGATGCTGGCAGAAACCAGATTTCTGTCAGTGGCGTCTCCGGCTTGGCCCCCTCTCAGGTGTGGGGGGCAGGGTCAGGCCATTGCGGCAAATCCAGCAAGCATCTGAGAAATTTCAGGGTGGGCACTCTTAATGTGAACACTCTAAAAGGGAGGGTCTGCGAGGTGGTGGAAACACTATCTCGTAGAAAAGTAGACCTTTGTTGTGTCCAAGAGACCAGATACCGGGGTGGTCATTGCTGTATAATAACGGGCAAAGACTCAAGGTACAAACTGTTCTGGTCTGGAAACAACAAGGGTACTGCTGGTGTTGGAGTGTTTGTGGCGGAGAAGTGGATAGAGAAGGTATTTGAGGTCAAGCGAGTCTCCGACCGGATCATCCTGGTGAAGATCATAGTCGGTCAGCGGGTGCTTTGTCTTCTGTCTGTCTATGCCCCACAGTGTGGTCTCAGTGATTCTGTAAAGGATCTATTCTATGACCAACTTAGGGCCGTGACTGCAATGATCCCAGCATCGGAATTCCTCATCCCATGTGGTGATTGGAATGGCCATGTAGGCAGTACAGGCTCCGGTTACAAAGAAGTTCATGGAGGCTATGGGTATGGCAAGCCAGACCATGATAGTGAGGGTGAGAGGATCCTGGAATATGCACTAGCATATGACCTGTTCCTCGGTAACACATGTTTCAAGAAACGTGACAGTCACCTCATCACATACAGGTCCGGTAATACAGCAACCCAGATAGACTTCATGTTATTTCGAAAGAGCCTGCGCAAACTTGTTATGGATGTGAAGGTGATTCCTGGAGAGGAGGTTGCTCTGCAGCATCAGCTCCTTGTGTGCAACATGATGATTGATATGCCGCCCCAAATCAAGCGCAAATTCACCCCACGTCCAAAAGTGTGGAAGCTCAGAGATCCTCAAACATGTAGCCGATTCCAGGAAGTCTTCAAGGCACATGTGCCCGCTGTGGAAACTGAAGCGGCTACTACTACTGAGGAAATCTGGGCGAAACTCAAGACAGGTTTGCTCAAGACAACAGAGGAGGTGTGCGGCACAACAAAGCCCCACCGATGGCGACGTGAAACTTGGTGGTGGAATAAGGAAGTAGATGATGCCATCACAGCCAAGCGCCAAGCTTTCAAAGCATGGAAGGCTGGCAAATGCACACGAGCATCATATAACACTGCTAAGCGCATCTCCAGACGTGTGGTGCACCATGCACACCACGAAGCAGACAAGGTGGTCTATGAGGGCATTGACCACAAGTCGTCTGATATCTTCCGCCTCGCCAACCAGATGAGGAAAGAGAATGTTGATGTTGTAGGCGACAAGCCAGTGAAGAATGACACTGGGGAAATGTCAATGAGCGAGGAGGCAAAGCAGAATGCATGGGCTGAACATTATGAAAGGCTTCTCAACGTTGAATTTGATTGGGACCCTGATCACCTGTCCAATGAACCTCCGTTAGAAGGCCCGCCTATCCCAATCACTATTGACATGGTGAAGAAGGCCATCTCAAAGATGAAGTCGGGCAAAGCTGCAGGTCCATCAGGCATAGTGGTGGAGATGATCAAGGCAGCAGGTGATACAGGGGCCACCATGATCCGAGATCTTGCTACTGCGATTATCCGTGACGGCAAGGTCCCAACTGACTGGGAGGAAAGTTTCATTGTCTGCCTTTACAAGGGCAAGGGTGATGCTTTGGATAGAGGCAACTATCGAGGCCTCAAGCTGACTGAGCAGGCCATGAAGATCCTAGAGAGGATTGTCGATGGTCTCATAAGACAGGTGGTGTCTATTGACGACTCCCAGTTTGGCTTTGTCCCAGGAAGAGGCACTACAGATGCAATCTTTGTGGTCCGGCAGCTGCAGGAGAAATACCTAGCAGTGAACAAGAGGCTTTATATGGCCTTCGTGGACCTAGGGAAAGCATTTGACCGTGTCCCTCGGAAGGTTATCTGGTGGGCCCTGAGAAAGCTAGGCGTTGAGGAATGGATTGTGCGGTTAGTCCAGGGAATGTACGCTAATGCACGAAGCCGGGTTCGTGTTGGCGAGGGTTTCAGCAAAGAGTTTGAGGTGAAGGTCGGGGTCCATCAGGGATCCGTACTCAGTCCCTTGCTCTTCATCATTGTGCTGGAGGCCTTGTCACGTGAGTTTCGGGCTGGTGTTCCCTGGGAGGACCTATATGCAGATGATCTTGTCATCATTGCTGACTCCCTAGAGGAATGTGTCAGGAGGCTCTTGATATGGAAAGAAGCCATGGAGAAGAAGGGATTGAGGGTGAATGCAGGAAAGACAAAAGTCATGATCTGTGGTACAGGCCTGGACCTCTTGCAGAGTTCAGGTGAATACCCATGCGCTGTCTGTCGTACAGGAGTAGGCAACAACAGCATCTACTGCAATGGCTGCAAACTTTGGGTGCATAAGAAATGCAGTGGGCTACAAAGACTGACACCAAATCCTGATTATAGGTGTGCACGGTGCATGGGAAATGCTCGCCCTATTGACGGCAGACCACAGAGTGAAGTCCAGGTCGGACCTGATAAGCTTGAGGTGGTAGCTTCCTTCTGCTACCTAGGTGACATGCTTTCTGCTGGTGGAGGCTGTGAAATGGCGGTCACTACTCGTGTGAAAACCGCCTGGAAGAAGTTCAGGGAGCTTCTACCAGTTCTCACATCCCGCCACCTCTCTTACAAGACCCGTGGCCATGTGTACAGCTCTTGCGTGCGGAGCGCCATGCTCCATGCCAGTGAAACTTGGCCACTTACCAAGACGAACCTGCAGCGCTTGCAACGCAATGATAGGGCCATGATCAGACAGATCTGCAGTATCAAGCCAGAAGATGTGGCCAAGGTCAGGTCAAGCGAGCTACTGGCAAAGCTTCAGCTTGAGGACCTCGACCTCATTTTGAGAGAGAGAAGGCTTCGCTGGTTTGGGCATGTGGCGCGTTCGAGTGGTGCAATCAGAACAGCATATGATATGCAGATTGACAGCAAGCAGGGGGCAGGGAGGCCCAAGCAAACATGGAAGAAACTGACAGAGAAAGACTGCCGTGAGTGGAAGCTCACCACAGTTGACCCTCAAGAAAGGAGCATCTGGAGATCAGGTGTGAGATCTGCTATGCGTGCAGCTAGCCAGTTACCTGGAAAGGGGCCCACTGATGTGGATGATGCCCCTGCACCTGCACGTTAATCAAAAATCCGATTATATATATATTATATATATGCAGTGTATTTTGCCGGTACTTTGGCAAAGAGTGAGGGACCCAGATGAAATGCCGCATAATCTGGCATTTCATCAGGGTCTGCACTGTTTGCTAAGACAAATCTATCTTCAGAGAAAGAAATATAATAATTTTGGGAAATTATAACCTGTTACCCCTTAATATATACAATGGACCATCCTGACTTAACTGTATCAAACTTTATGGAAAATTCCATTGAGCTTAAAAGGGTTAAGACAGCCCATATGTGGCACTAACCTGGATTTATCTGTGTCCATCTCATCAAATACATCCTCTGATGTGACATTTTCTCTCACTCCCATCAGGTAATAAAAGTAGGCGAAGGCATACTGCATGTCTGTAGAACTTCTGACCTTGTGGCCAGACGTGGCATCCCATTCCTCTGGAAATCTGCAGAAAAACAGGTAAAAGGTCCATACAAGTTTTCTAAGCTAAACATTTCAGAATTTTTAAAATGTTTCTTATGCCTTACACTTTCAAATCTAAGGATATCTAAAGTGAAAATAGTCTGCGAATTTTATTAAATAAGATACTCATCTAGATCTGTTACAATATCTAAGAAAATGTAATTTTATCCCTACATGTAGAATTACATACTTATATGAAGTCATAACACTGACCCTCTAGAGACTTTCCCAAAACCTAAAACCAGAAGCAGGCAGTGAAACGGGTGTGTCTAAGATAATCAAGGCCAGAGAGTTTTGACTGTTCTGGTGGCAAAATGGTTAGTATAAAATAGATGTCCTTGACTGTTACCCATTCACAAGATGGCTAAACATACAGTAAAACCTATCTAAAACAATCACTCTTAAGAAGACCAAAAATTGGTTTTCAAGACCAATTATCACTTAATGCAGCTCAAAAGTATTGCAGAATGCTCCAAATGGGAGCATTCTGCAATACTTTGACCCTCATTAAGCTACCATTGTCATTTATATCTTTGTTTTAACTATTTTTGAGTGGCCACTGAAGACAGGTTTTACTGTACATACACAATTATCTAGTTGGATTAGAAGGCAAGAATTAGGACTGAATCTTCAGCTACTTTTTGTAATGTGTGAGTGGGAGCAGAGAAGGTTCTGGTGAGGTTGCACCAACATGAGGACATCTGAGTCATGGCTAGTTTCCTTTGGGATAAGGCAAAATAAAAAATAAAAATAAAAATGGTGTTTAGGGTAACCCAACCCTACCTAAATTAACTGGTGAAACCTAGGATTTTTTCAGATTTCTGGAAAAAATATAATTTTATGTATTTTCAAAATGCATAAAATTATATTTTTTTCCAGAAAAAAAATTGAAAAAAAATATGTGCACCTTCCCTACCTAAAATGTTCAGACCTGTTACCCGAAACACACTGATTTTTTTATTTGGCCTAAGTAGCAAAATCTTGTATGTTGACTAATATACATGTATTCAAAGTCAAGAATAAGTCATGTGTGGGCTCATATAACTGTACTAAAATTCATGATAATGTTCTATACCTGTCTTGTAGTTCTGTCATAATATTCTTATCAATCATGTGTGGCATGTGACCAGGAACTTTACGAGCTACGTAACCAAACGCTTTATTGTAAAGAGTGTTCACATGACGTAATGAGTCTCCAAACGTATCTAGAACTCGCCGACTCTTATGTGTTGGCAGATCAAAACTTTGTTGTGTTTCAAGCTTTTCCTTTTCCTGAAAGAAATAATATTAGTACAAGTGACTCTACATAACATGAATCCTGATATCTCCAAATATAGCAAGAAGTGAGCAAAGCTCCCATACCCCCCAGCGGTAGCCATCAGAGGTTGTAATACTTTCAGAGAAAAGACAAAATTATTAAAGATTTCATAATCCTTAATCAAGTAGTTTCCGAGAAAACTTTGATGAAATATGTCCCAATATGTTATATAGGAGTGACAGAAGGAAAAATTGAAAATTTGAAAAAAGAAGGCAAAATGAGGACAAGCATCTTAATCTTCATTTACACATTACACTTTGCCTACCTAAAGGTGTACACAAAATTTGAAAACACTGGCTCCAATAGGAGCGGAGAAATCTGTGAAAGAAATTTTCATTGGAGAGAAAGAAAAATGAACAAATAAAGGGACTGGTATGCTAAATGTGGCTGTTTTTTCTTATAAAATACAACTCATCACTATCCAGCTTTGTACCAAATTTCAGAATCATAAGTCAAGTAGTTGCTAAGAAATATTTGACAGAAAAAATGTCCATATGTTTTATATAAGAATGACAGAAGGAAAAAATGAAAAATTGAAAAAAAAGGCAAAATGAGGATTAGCATCTTAATTTTCATTTACACAATACACTTTGCCTACCTGAAGGTGTACACAAAATTTGAAACACTGGCTCCAATAAGAGCTGAGAAATCTGTGACAGAAACTTTCATTGGAGAGAAAGAAAAATGAACAAATAAAGGGACTGTTTTTGTAACACAATACAACTCATCACTATCAAACTTTGTACCAACCTGATTAATAATTTATTTCTAAATAAAAGGTATGTTTTGGATACTTTAAAGTACTGTCTTAATCAGATAAACTAGTGTAATAACTGAAAATTATATGAGAATGGATGAGAATCTAAGCCATGGCCTCATCTCCATATGAACATATCTATTGGTGGGACATTAAACACAAGCACAACCAAAACATGTTATGGGTGTTCAAAAGAACCATCTTAATGAGCAGGTTATTTTGAGCATATTCAAAATTTTAGGCTCAAAATGTTTATCTGGCCTTATTTTGGTCTGTTAATATTTTCAAAAAATTCTTTCAAGAACATTTAATATAAAAAAAGTCGAACAGTTTGGACCAGACCAGCACCAATATTCTCCTGGTTTTGACCTGAGTCCAAACTGTTTGCAAACATTATCAGCAGTCGACAAAAACTGCTGCTAGCAGAGTGAAGGTCAGGGATTCCCCCTTCTACTCAGGCATGTTTAATCTGGCTCAATTGAATTATCATTGGTGGCTTTCAACTGATATTACAAAACAGCATATATTTTCATATTTTGGTCTTTCTGGAATATTGGGTCCTGACGGAAAGAAGAATACTGCTTAACCCGGTGCTAGGGGGCGTGAGAATTGTTGCACTTTCCATTAGTTCTCATGAACAGACTCAATAAAACCGAGTCTGCTGTTTTCTTATATTGTAGGTTCTCTCTATTTCTGAAGGATCCTTTTTTTCAGATTATTTCTGATAACCAATAATTTGTAAGATTGAGAAGCTTTATGAAACTGTGTTATTTTTGTATTAGGTAAAAACAGCAAGGTGTCACAAATTTGGTTCAGTTGGCCCAGATCTTCATGTCCTGAGGCATAATAAAACAGAAATACCATAACTGTAATGGCCCATACTTATAATTGAGTACTCATAATTACCTTTTGTACTTCTTCAAAATCACCATCACGTTCCCATGGTAACAATTTACCATCTTCTGACTGAATGTCCAGTTCAGGTTTAACTAGTTTTTGAGCTACTATATCTTCTTCCATTTCAAACTCTATTTTGTTTATACTTCGAAAATTCAGCAACTTTCTACCAGCAGCCATTCCTTCCCCAGCCTCATTCTGATCTATCAACCTTTGACCTTCATCATCAGTTTCCTTGGCAACATTTCTGTCTTGAACTGGATTTCCAGGCACAACTATTCTTTCATCTTTTGGCGTCTCTTTTCTACTCTTAGGCTCTCTGTAACCATCATGTTTGGGTTTTCCAGCCTCATTCTGGTCTAACAATTTTTGACCTTGACCTTCAAGTTCCATAGCAACATTTTTATCTTGAGGTGGTTGTCCTGGCACTACTATCTGCTCTTCCTTGGCCCTCTCTATTCTACTCTTAGGTTCTCTATAACCTTCATGTTTGGGATCTTTCTTTTGCCTACTTCCTTCAATACCAACACCTGGCTGTTTTCTTGACTTAACAGGTCTGTGCTCGGGTAGTAGAGAGACAATTCTTGATTGATTTGATTTGAGATAATTTTGATAAGTTAACCAAAGATTATTTTTACGCAAAGAATATCCAGTCTCCGTCAACTCTCCTGAAACATACAGAAGTCACATTATAAGATAACAGTACAGCAAAGTTTAGACATAATTGAGCCGTGGCATGTGATTTCCAACAATTAGGCATTTTGACAAGTGTAGACTCAGACGAGCCTGTGCATCCTCCTTTTAAGCTTAGAAACTCCAAATGATGTTCAGTCAGTAGCTTAACAATCATGGAATACTCAAGCGACTTGCAAAGGCTCTGATCAGACTGTGCTTATGCGCAGGCTGATCTGAGGCTTTGCTGGTGGCACATACCACATTGTTGGAAATCTCATGCACTGGCTTATATGTTGTGATTATTTTCTTATCAATAAATTAACACATATGTTTTGGGTGCTCAAATAAAAAGATTCTATTGAGTACCCACAACATATGTTTTGGATGAAAAAAAAAAGAATTTTTTTTTTAATTCAATCTTTATTGAATTAAATTCATTTTCTTTTTTTTCATGATCTGAGGCTTTGCTGGTGGCACATACCACATTGTTGGAAATCTCATGCACTGACTCATATGTTGTGATTATTTTCTTATCCATAAATCAACACATATGTTTTGGGTGCTCAAATGAAAAGATTCTATTGAGTACCCACAACATATGTTTTGGATGAAAAAAAAAGAATTTTTTTTTTAATTCAATCTTTATTGAATTAAATTCATTTTCTTTTTTTTTCATGATCTGAGGCTTTGCTGGTGGCACATACCACATTGTTGGAAATCTCATGCACTGACTCATATGTTGTGATTATTTTCTTATCCATAAATCAACACATATGTTTTGGATGCTCAAATGAAAAGATTCTATTGAGTACCCACAACATATGTTTTGGATGAAAAAAAAAGAAATTAAACTTTTAATTCAATCTTTATTTATTAAACTAATTGTGAGGCTAACACTTCATGTTTAGGCAGATGGGCCTCAAAACAGTGCACCCTACGACCAGACTACTTCTAAATCAGTCTGAGCAGTGTCTACACTGTTTATAAATCTGGCAATAAGATGTCAACCAATCCTTCTCCTTCATGACATATATTAATTGGGTTAAATTTTCTGTTTCCTGATTTTGAGAGCAAAATTGAGAAATTGGTCATTGCTATCAGATGAGACACTCATTGAACTTTTGCACGCTGATGCCTTTTTAAAGAAGTATCATTTCTGCTTGACATGTTCAAATATTTTAAAATGAAGAAAAAGGGCATTTTTTCAACTTCAACACAGATTCTAAAATCTGTCTATGTTCCTGCCATATTTTTTCCTAGAAAAAAGTTACTTTCTGCAGAAAAGATTAGGTTGCACAATATGGTTAATGTTCTTAAATTTCAAACTCTAGTTGCCTGCCAAAAGCTATAGTGAAAAGATTTATTGTGAAAACATAACTTAATTCTATTTTTACAAATGATTTAAAAACAAAATAAAAAATTTCGAAAAGTGTTCATAGTTGCAGACTTAGTCTCTTTAAGTAATTTTGAAAACAAAAATAAACAAAGAAACTCCTCACCTTCCTTCAGCTCCTGCTCTAATTCAGCAAACAGTTTCTGAAATCTCTCTGGCCACATTTCAGCGGATAGATTACTAGGCATACCTGGAATAACGTCTGGTAGAGGAGAGGCTCTCAGTATCTTGGGGTTTCTACAATAATTCAAGGGTGAAAAGGTGGTTAAACAGATAGAGTTTAACACTTTACCATGGACCAGACCATAGAGCAACAAGAGGATGGCCACCCCACTCTGACTTCTCAGTCACTTTCCTCTCAGATTAGAGTATAATATCAGGGAATAAATTTAAGATGTTTTGAAACTTGCTTAAAATAGGAAGTGATTATTTTCCTAATTCACTAAAAGTGATACATTGCAGTCCCTTTATAACACACCTTGTTATAACACAGATTTGGATATAACATGGTCATGTTGTGTCTCCCAAATTCTTTTACCATTGAATTTTACGAAAATTTAATAGGAAATGACCATTTCTTGTTGTTGTTTTTTTTTTGTTTGATTGATTTGATTCATAAACGGCAATACTTTTTGTAATGCTGGGCAAGTGATTTTCAAAGATGTTTTCAAAGTCTGTCTGTTTGTCATGTAGCTTATGCTATGTTGTGGGATTTGGAATCAATTATTGGCAAGATTTAAAATCAAGCAAGCGTAGTCAGCTTTTATGGTTTAGATTTAATCATTTGCTATTCATAGCTATTCATAATATCATTATGCAATGTATGAGCTATAGGTTAACCTATGGACTACTAATAAACAAGGAGATTCCAACAGTGAGGTCATTATATGTTTTGTACTAAATTTACGCCATCAGTAGATCGTATACAGTTATTGAAAGTTATAATGGGTTCAGGATTTACATTACGTCACAGGCAAACTGTTTTTGGAAGTATATGTTTATTTGTTAACAACACATGGACCCTTGAAATTCATTTGCATCAGACAGTATTAAATTAAATATGGTTTGTGTAGAATATGTCAAAATATGCAAAATATGATTTACAATGATCTGCATTCAGGTTCAAAGATAATGTTTAAAAATATGAAAAACCAATTACAGGCCTTTTAGTTTAGAGTGCGTAATTTATTTTCTTATTTCTCAACCTAAACATGTGTTGTAGGTACTCAAAAGAACCGTTTCAATGAGACGGTTCTTTTGAATACCCAAAACATATGTTAAAACAGATGGGTAAGAAAACATTTCCAATTTTATGCTTAAAAAATGTGTTTATCTAAACCTGTGAATCATAACTCGCTGAATGATCACCATTGAGATATTGAAGAATTGTACACAGGTAAATACTTAAGAGATCCCAACGGTACTATACATGTCGATACAAATGTTAAACAATACTAGGATTATGTTGAAAAACAACTTACTGGAGTTCAATAGGAACCTCTTTAAAGACAATCACTTCCTGTTTGGTAGTATTGAGACTGCTTGTGTTGGCTATGGCAGATGTATTTGTGATCACTTCAAACTTTGCCTCACTAACCACTGCTACTTCTGTATTAGGGACAGTGTCTACAGCTAAGGTGAAATTAAACTGAAATAAATAACATAGTCAACTTATATAAAATACCTATAAAACAGGCAGTGAATGGTCAGATGATCCTACACATCTGTGCAGAAGAAACTAGGCCCCAAGGTTATAAAACTTTTTTCATGCTCAAGTCAACAGAATATGAAATTTATTCTGCTTATAAATGTTCAAATGCCAACAATACGAGGGGTGATCAAAAAGTTTGCGGAAAAGTGCTATTAAATCGCATTGCTTTTATCGATTGCAATGAAAATTCATAAATATAAACTACCATTCATAGCAAGTTGACTGAAATTGAAATTTAGAACATGTGACGTCAGACGTATTAGCACGAGGCGCCGCTGTGACGTCACTTCACTGGAACCGGCCCATCTGTACCCCTGGGTTGCTTCTTGGGGCTAAAACTCGTAGTTGTGATTGAAGTGATTGGTATTTTTAATGGAAAATAATGTTCCATCATTCTTTGAACATAATATGAGGATTTTATGTTATTCCGCTGCGCTATGCGTTCAAATAAATAAGTTTCAGTCCGAAGGGCAGGCTTAAAATTCTTCAATTTTTCGAGTTTTTGTAAATATTTAATAAAAAACTTATTTTCTTGTCAGTGTTCATCACAATAATTATAATATCAGTCTTAACTATCAATATAAGATCTACTTTCCTGAAAAAGGGTGTTTTTCGAAGTGCGTAAATAGTTTATTTTAAAGAATTGACATGCCAAAAATAGGCAATGGGTTCATAGAAGTTGGATGCTTTGCCTTTTGACAGTACTGTTATTCGTTTCGATTTAGAACACCATCCGTAAGATATAAGTCTTTGAAAGTTTGCGTAGAAGAGGAGTAAATATATCGTTAAATATGAATGGAACGCAATATGGACTATCAGCGCTTAACAAAATTTTACAAAACGTTGAAGATTAAGTGGTTGCGTAGTAAATTGTCAAAATGCAACGTAAAATGGGCCGGTTTGCGCTATATAGCGTTGCCTAGACGACAGCTGTAACGCACGTAGACAACTAACATCAAGCATGTTGTAACCGATCAACTGCATATATGTTGCAGTATTATGTGCTGTAAATCCAGCTCTATTGCTCAACTGATGTAGAAATGGCGGCATCTGTCCGCATATTTTTTGAACACCCCTCGTAGTTAGGGGTAAGCATTCATTCATTTATTAGCAGGAATGAGGATAAATTCACCAGCTGAGTGTTTTGAGCAGGAGAAAAATCATTTGATTTTTTTATCTTTTATTTGATTCTTTACGTCCCAGTGAACTATTTTTCAGTTATGTCTGGACAGGTCTCCATGGGTTGAACCAGTACTAAGCAAGGATAATGTGTCTTGCTCAAGGACACAATGCAGTTATGCCGAGGAGGCTCAAACCTGCAAACTCCAGTCAAGCACTCTACCACTGCACTCCCCCAACCCCCCCCCCCCCCCCCACCCCCACACAAATTTTTTTTGTTATTTTTCAGTATTTTTTTTCATGAGCAATTGAAATCTCATGTTCAACCCAGTTGAGCATAATTCATTTTTATAACCTAGGTGCTGGGGGGTTCTGTTTGCAGTAGTTGTTAACCCAATACAAATACTGTACATTACAAGACCCTTGATTGATGCTGCTATTTGGTTTTTCTTAACTTTGCACTCTGTGTAATGGTGATCTTTGTTTTCTGCTGATTTTGTCTAAAATCAACCATTTCAATACAATACTTTCAGCAATACCATCAGATTGTCAAATAGTTTGGATAAATCGACCAGACCAGATGTTTTTGTCTTGCCTGATTTGAGTGCAAACTGATTGCAAAGGTTATAAGCATATGACAAGAGTAGTGACTGGTAAGTAAAGAGTTAAACATGGCTGCCAGGTCTACTAACCTCTTTAGTCCTGTTCACAGGTCCAGCCTCTATGGTGAAATTAAGCTGGGTCTTGTTCATGTTAGGATTGAGGACCACCGTGAGAACATTAAACTTCTTGCCAATAGCTATAGTCCTGATAATACTGTTATCTTGATAGTAGGCATTGTGTAGAGAACTACCCTCTTCACTGAGAATTCTACTCAGATTAAAGTAGCCATTGTATAAACCTACAACAAGAGAGTGAAAAATGATTTAAATCTTCCATTAGATAATGACACTTATAGCAACTGTCTAAAGTTACTTATTAAGCATATATGAGCAGCTACCCAGTGGGGCTATAATGTGTAAGTTTTGTTTTAGCTTGTCCGCTCATTTCACTTGTATAATTCTTTGCTTTACTGGTAGTTTAGGCGTGTTATTGGTCTAGTTTAAACATATTTTATTTCCAACAGATAACAAGTTATACAGTACAATATATACAATTCATACGGAAATTAGGATTAGAACGAAAGCGTAAGCTTATAGAGTTCTTCTCCTATTATAGAGTACACTGTGATATGGAAGGCGGACTGTATCATATCAATTCATAGTCAATATGATCACACATTGACCTGTCAAGCAAGTTTGAATTTTATGTTCGTACATACGGAATGGAAAATGACTTAATATACTATGTGAACTTGTAAATTGATGAAAATACTAAGACAAAAAACTAATGAGGGAAGACGGGATCATTTGGATGTGAGTTTGGCATTTGGAGATCAAACATATAAGTATCGCATCAGAATCGCCTTGACTTTAATATATAGTTGTGTACATGGTCAAATATACTCCTGTTACTTTCTTCAGGCAAAGCTGGGTCACCATAAAGTAAAAGATGTAAGGAAGGGTTTTGAATTAAAGATATACTGTTTAATAGATCATGTCTGATTGCTTGATAGTTTCTGCAGTGGAAGAAGTAATGTTGAGAGTTTTCAATACTACCACAGCTACATAATGGTGAATCGGTTATGTTTTTTGTAAATAAGTCTAAATTAAGTGCACTGCAGCCTGTTCGTAAACGTGAGTGAAGTATTTGAGGTTTTCTATTTCCATGATAGTAATATCTAGGAATGGGAAGGATGTCTTTTTTAAGAAAGAGCTTGAAAGAGTTTAGAGTATTGGATTGTCTTGCTTCAAGTGATAAATTGTTCCAGAGATGTAGAGTTGATGGTAAGAAGGAATCCCTGTATTGATTTGTTCTTGCTCGTATTGTTTGATAGTTTTGTGCATTTCGTAAATTGTATCTAGAAGCAGAACTAACTTGTGCTGGTATAAGGGAAGACAGATAGATAGGTGTAAGATGGTTAATCATTTTATAAAGAAGAGTTAATTTATGGTTGCTTCGTCTTTTTGAGAGTGATTCCCAGCTTATTTCTTTGTATAGATTGGTCAGGGAAACAAGTTTGTAGCTCCTGTAGCTATTCTAGCTGCTTCATTTTGAATTTTATCAAGTTCATATTTTTCATATTGAGTGCAATTATCCCAGATAGTGTCGCCATACTCTAATAGAGGTCTTATAAAAGATATGTATATGGATTCAAGTGATTTGCGGTCAAGTTTATACCATTTTCATAACTCCATATATGTCTGAAAAATGCCTTGGATTTGGGTTTCGAGAATTTAAGAACGCCATAAACAGGACAATGAAACCTAACGTCTTGGTTAAGAAACGGATCTGTAACACCAGAGAGAATGAGATTTTCCTTATTGCTTACCAGGATAATGTCTATCAGACTAGAAGAATGTTCAGTAAAGTGAGTTGGTTGAGAGATAGATTGGTGAAGTGAAAATTGCATGCAAAGCGAATCAATTTTCCGTCTAGAAGTGTTATTAAGATAATTAAGATTAAAGTCACCAGTAATAACAATATCTTTTATTCCAGTATCAACAGCTAAAGAAACCGAATTTTCGATATTATTATAATAGTTAGCATCAGAGTTAGGTGCTCTATAGAAAAGTCCAAAGAGAATTCGTCTACGTGGCTTAATTACTTCTATCCAAAGACATTCCAAACCCCTAATTTCTAAATCCTCCCTATGCTTATAAAATATTCCATTTTTGACATATACAATGACTCCTCCATGAGGATCGCCAGTTCGATCCTTTCTTTCTGGAATGTTGTATGACTGTAACATTAAGTCGTTGGTTGATACAGCTGGGCTTAACCAAGTTTCCGTAAATGCTAAGATGTCAAAATCTAACAACTCAGCATGCAAAATATTGAGCTTGTTGACAATACTCTGTACATTATAATGAACAAATGAAAGATTCTGATTGAGACTTATAGAACTGAAAGAAGGTCCTGGGGTATTTGAAGAGTCAAAACTATCACTAGATGAGGAAAAGGGGCCAGGATTTGGATGGATGTCGCCACAATAGAGTAAGAGAATTGAAAGCCACATTGAAAAGTCTGCCACTAGAATGATCAATATGAGGATCTTAGAAAAAAGTGAATTAGATATAGACTTTGTGCTTGCCAAAACACGCTTCTTGTAACAAGCAGGTATTTGGATGGGACAAGTGGTTGTGGCATGAAGTAAAAGCGAGAAAGTATCTGTACACTGGTTATAGATTGAGCAAAGAACAAGCATATGTAGACACATGTTAAAGGCTACGATGCGACGATAATTTGCCATGACAACTATTTTATTCTCCTTTCTGGGTTGTCTCATGTTATTGTGTTTAGAAATAGAAGTAATATTTGGAGGGTTGTCATGAATGTCAAACTGTATGAAAACAAAGTCATGTCAGCCTCTCCAAACGCCAATCTCACAATCCGTCGATCCCATGAACAAGAAAATAAATACATAAACATGAAAAGAAAAAAATACATGCTGAAAAAGGGGGATGCATATGGAGGCTTGGAATATTAAATGTTTAAACGACGAAGAAGAGCTAGGACAAGGAAGGAGAATAATCAACACTTCAAAAATATGATATAATAATAAAATTGACGTCGGTCGTAATGCTGACTATTAAATGGATGCAAGGGGTGATACAGTCATGTGCGTAACTCCGCTACGCAGGTACGCATGTGCGATATCCTTCACGTGAAATCCAGTTTTTTTCGACCTCATAGTGGAAATAATACACTCTCTCCAGGAGCGAGTTATTTCCCCTAAGAGTAATCTCCCTTGTATGTGTTCGAAAGCTAAGCCAATTCAGGCACTCGCAAAAGCTCGAAGTCCGCGATTCAATCCAGGCCAGAATTTTTCCATACCTGATCTGGATCGAAACTGTTTGTAAAGGTCATCATCAGACAAAAATATAGCAGTTAAAGGGTTTACGCATTCAAAATATTGCCATGTTAAAGAAGGATGAAATCAATTTTAAGGTACATCTTCGATCAAATAAAAGTTATACTGTCGAGCTTTAGAGAGTTACCACATAATTTATTATACAATTTGCAATGTCAGTAGGTGTAACAAGAGGAATATAAATAATAAATAATAATAATAATAATAATAGTCTTTATTTTCAGAGGGTAACACATTTAGCAAAACAAAAAAGCTAATCTTCCATGAGGCCCTCTATAAATGCACTTTATCGAGAAGCAAAATACCTGATGATGAAAGGGCGCATTATGTTTCTTTTAATGGGAGTCGGCAGCTCAAATCCTGGTCGGGCACCACCTTTGTGGGGTCCGGCAAGGGTTCAAGCTGTTAAGTAATATCATCGGCAGCCTATAATCAGAGACATTTAGTATACAAACAACATCAGCTAGGACACAGAGGCGCTTTCATTCTGTTTCGACGCACATGTGCAGCTATATGGCTCCATTTATACATTTATGCTGTTATTGGTCTGAATGAGATGGAAATGCATGAATAACAATCACATGTTTGTTTCATTGCATAAACACTTGCCAAGCACCTCTGGAGACTCATAGTAGTGGCCTCATGTTTACAAAGCTTCATCAAGATATGGCATGTATTAATGCATTAAAATAACATCTCTGATCCTTATACCAACTTTCAGTTTTTGTCTCCAGTGGAGTGGGGGGGGGGGGGGGGCAATCAGCCTTATAAGGCAAAAAGCTCTTTCTCATTAAATCATGTTATGGGTTCTCATTGGAAGCATCTCAAATTTTTGATGTAATAAGTTTACAATAAGTACCATGACAAATAATTTTTATGAAAAGTCAAGCGAAAGCAATGCCCAAAATCAATAAAATATATAGCTATACTTTCTGAAAATTGCTAAACCCTATCATGCTTGGTATTTTCATGTACTACACTCTTAAGTTTTATCCAATTATCTTGAAGAATTCCAGCTATTAGCACTTATTTAAAAGCAGTCTGAGTGAAACACAGTGTAGATCCTGATCAGCTGGCTTCAGAAGCCAGCCGATCTGGATCTACATTTTATTAACACAGGATATATCCTTGTTCAACATGGCATGGTTAATAGACCTACCTTTAGGGAGGTGATAGTGAGTCTGATTATACACCAACATGAAACCATGGAGTTGATCATATTTGTCTGTGCCACAGTCTCCCGCATCAAACCCGCATTCTATCACATTACATGCCTAGAATAAATATGACAAGGTAGTAGTCCAAATTGTGATCATAATAGTTCTTGTAATTACATGGCAATATCAATTCATATTTGCAAATTTCCACTCATCCATAAATCCATCCTTCACATCCATTCATCCAGGGTAACCTATATTATACACCAAGCTTAACTGTTTTGTAAACTAAATTAATCCATCCATCCACTCACATTCATCCCTCTACCCATCTATTTATCATCCATCTATAACCTTTCAATTGTTAATCCATCCATCCACCCATATGTTGTTTGCCATCCAACCACATCCATCCATCAACAAACATAAACTTATTTATCCAGCCGTGTACTTAAACTCCGTAATCCATCCCCCCAAATCCATTCATTTATTAATCTATCCATCCATCCACCCACATCCATTCCTTTAGTTTGTTCATTCATCCACTTAGCCTCCATCCATCTCTCTTCATACACCTGACCCACCATCAACTTATTGTACCACAGTATCTGTCTGCTATCCAATTGTGAACACAATCTGTATGACACCCACTCATTTAAGCACCCATCCATCTAGCCCTCCATACACTTACAGTATCACAGTATCTGTCTGCTATACAGTTGTTGGCACAACCTGTGTGCCACCCATTCGTTCATTTACTCACCCATCCCTAATCATTCATTTGTTAGTTTGTATATTCATCCACTTAACCTCAATCCACCACTCCTCATCCATCCATCGACCATCCACCAACTTACAGTATCACAGTATCTGTCTGCTATCCAGTTGTTGGCACAACCTGTATGACGCCTATACATTCACCCACCCATTCATTCACTCACCCATCCACTTAACCTCCATCCACCTCTCCTCATCCACCAACCATCCACCAACTTACAGTATCACAGTATCTGTCTGCTATCCAATTGTTGGCACAACCTGTATGATGCCCACTCATTCACACACCCATTCATTCACTCACCCATCCACTTTACTTCCTTCCACCTCTCCTCATTTACCAACCCTCTTCCAACTTACAGTATCACAGTATCTGTCTGCTATCCAGTTGTTGGCACAACCTGTGTGACAGTAGGCTGAAAAAAAAGGGAAAATAGAGTAAAGTGTATGCATCTGCACCAATATTTACTCTCCATCCCCTCCCCCATCAAAATGTCATTTAAACAATTTAAGTTGAATGGGTTTTTCAGCTTATATCAGTTTGACCAGTCCATTTCTGTTTTAAGGTTTGTTGGGTGGTATTCTTTAAAAAAATATTCAAATTTTAATAAAATATTCTGTAAGGAAACAACAGAGACCATGATCAGACGACTGCCACATCTGATATGAGTCTGCACTGTTTGTATAGTGTAACTACAATCAGGGCTCAAACAAACTTCAAGAAACAAAATTATGAGATATTCACACGATTTCTCAATGGCAATGCTCTGTATTCTATGACATCATAAAAATACAATGTACAAGAAAAAACATAATTGCTAACATTTGACATGAACAGATATTACATGGGCATTATCCCGTCCAATTTTGATCGACTTGTTTGTTTTGATGCTTTACTTGCCACTCAACAATTTTTAAGTAATGTCTGGAGAATTTCCCATCTTCCTGGGTTGAACAAGTACGAAGCATAGGATAAAGTATCTTACTCAAGAACACAACACAGTGACTCCGACAGTGGTGAAAATTTTGGCTGAAATGGGATTAATATGACAGCTAAGAAAATGTGTACACATTCTAATTCTCAATACACACTGCGCATGAATTTTGATGTGCACTCTACAAAAAAATTTATTACATCCAGTATTGTATTAGTTATTTTATGACATCAACAAAATTTGATTATGGTACAATGTATCTACTGCTAGCTTATTTTTGGCAGTGCTTTGATGATTAAATTTTTAGGCAGACCTTTTTCCAAATAAAATGAAATTTTACATCCACTGTAAATTTATCAGTGCTTTAACTCTTTGCCTACTGGGTAATTTTCATGCTTTTTTCAAAAAAATCAACTTTTTATTTCAGAAATACCATCAGAGTGTCAAACAGTTTTGATCCTGATCAGGCCCAACATTTTGTCGGGCCTGATCTGGGTCCAAACAGTTTGCAAAGCCCAACAGCAGATGACACTAGGAGTTAAAGCGTTAGTGATAACTTCAAGACAATAAAATTACATGTGTGTTGGGGTTCGACATCACTTAAAAAAAATTTCAATGTCACTGTCAACAATGTTTCAGTGATATCTGTATACCTTTATTATCACCATATCCCCCGAGTCCTGGCCAGCCACCTGCCTGGTGCTGTGCATTCACACCTGAAAATATACAGAACAAACAAATATTTCACCTTGTCATAATCAATCAATTAACAAATTTATGCAGAGTAGTATTTCCAATCATTATCAATTGGAAGAGTCAATTTCCAATTTAAAGGATGTACTAAGATTATTTTTGTTTGTATTCAAATTCCAATGGAAAATCAGCACAGTTCAAATGTTTTCTTCTACAAACTAGCTTTGGATTTGAGCCAGTGCATGAGATTTCCAACAATGTGGTGTGTGCGACCAGCAAAGGCTCAGACCAGCCTGCTCATATGCGCAGTCTGATCAGAGCCTTTGCTAGTCGCTTAAAAATTCTATGAGTGTTAAGCTACTGACTGAACATCTTTTGGATGTTCTAAGCTTAAAAGGAGGCTGCAGAGGCTCGTCTGAGTCTACACTTGTCAAAATGACACATTGTTGGAAATCACATGTCGTGGCTCATTTTATTTCTTCTTCAGTGCAAAACGGTTGATTGTTTATCTGTATGCAAACAGAGGAGTCCTTGATCAGATGCCACATTTGATTTGCTTGCTAGGTCCCATAAAAAGGATGCTAGGCTTATTTGACTTAATATGCTATTTCCTACTCTTAATATGTCCAGTTGTTCAGTTGCTGATGAATAAATAAAACCTAAATTCAGTGATATAAATCCTTGCAAGTTTTATAAATGGATGCTGTGGTATTTGATAGTTGAATTGCAATAATACAAAGGGTTAAATATCTGGACAGGACTGCCAGTTTGAGGTATGAGATAGTATCAAGTTATGCATTGATAAGTTAACATTGATTGACTACACTATTTTTCTATTTTTAGCTCTGATGGCCATTTTGTTTGGTGGAACACAACCATTTAGACAATTTTGGATAGGGCCTGGTGAGGAACATTGGTGTTAAATCATTTGTAATATGGTTTGCAAATCAAGAGAAGGCGTAGGATAAGGGCAGGATACAGCCCGAATTCCTTTTTTGAAGCCAAAGTGGGTGCATAAAACTGGGTGTGCCGTGTGTGCTATATATGCCTCGTGCGCAGGGACTGCGGCACACTGACACAATAACCGAATAATGATTACATCGTTTGAAGATTTTTGCTATTTTTAGCTCAGCAGAGCAGAAACATTTGTGTAAATTTGGTAGAGGGACTCATGGGAAATATTCCTGTGAAATATTTTAAATTTAGACCAGTGGTTCAAGATGAGATGTTGTTTAAAGAAACAGTATACACAGGATGGACCAAGACTGATCACAATAGCTCACCTTAAGCCCCTGGCTAAAGTGAGCTTAAACTGAATTTCACATGAACTATAGGCATTCAGTTCATGTACATTCAGTTCATTCTTATATGAACAATTAAAACTCCTCTAAACTTCACGATAAAAACCTTCACAACTATCCAAAAAGCTGACTAGCTATTCTAACATGTAAAGAAAATGTTCTAAAAATTCTGAACACTTTTTTTCTGATCTCAAATAAAATATTGGTTATCAGGGCTGGAATTCACAAAATATTTGTCAAAATAGCAAACAGGGAAGGAAGGCCCTGATCAGACGCCTTCTTCATAAGCCTTCCCTATTTGTCAAGGCCTTTTTGACAGCCAACTGGTGTTCAAAATTTGAAAAATATATATGAATCAGTGCATGAGATTTCCAACAATGTGGTATGTGCGACCAGCAAAGCCTCAGATCAGCCTGCGCATACGCGCAGTCTGATCAGAGCCTTTGCGTGACGCTAGATATATCCTATGAGTGTTAAGCTACTGACTGAACACCATTTGAGGTTTCTAAGCCTAAAAGGAGGATATACAGGCTCGTCTGAGTATACAGTTGTCAAAATGGCACATTCTTGGAAATCACATGAACGGGCTCATATTATAAGTATTATTACCTTCACAGTCCCCAGCATCCCATTCACACTCTGAGACATTACAAGCCTTGTCACAATAGCCATCCTTGATCCAACTAGATGGACAACCTTCATTACAGTTGGGTACTGGCCAGGTCAGATATACCTACAATACATTAATACACACAGAGACATTACAAGCCTTGTCACAGTAACCATCCTTGATCCAACTAGATGGACAACCTTAGTTTAAACATATTTTATTCAATAAATACAAATGATATACAACATACATACATTGTATAGATGGACAACCTTCATTACAGTTGGGTACTGGCCATGTCAAATATACCTACAATACATTAATACACTCAGAGACATTACATGCCTTGTCACAGTAACCATCCTTGATCCAGCTAGATGGACAACCTTCATTACAGTTGGGTACTGGCCAGGTCAGATATACCTACAATACATTAATACACTCAGAGACATTACATGCCTTATCACAGTAACCATCCTTGATCCAGCTAGATGGACAACCTTCATTACAGTTGGGTACTGGCCAGGTCAGATATACCTACAATACATTAATACACTCAGAAACATTACAAGCCTTGTCACAATAGCCATCCTTGATCCAGCTAGATGGACAACCTTCATTACAGTTGGGTACTGGCCAGGTCAGATATACCTACAATACATTAATACACACAGAGACATTACATGTCTTGTCACAGTAGCCATCCTTGATCCAACTAGATGGACAACCTTCATTACAGTTGGGTACCGGCCATGTCAGATATACCTACAATACATTAATACACCCAGAGACATTACAAGCCTTGTCACAGTTACCATCCTTGATCCAACTTATTGGACAACCTTCATTACAGTTGGGTACTGGCCAGGTCAGATATACCTACAATACATTTATACACCCAGAGACATTACATGCCTTGTCACAGTAACCATCCTTGATCCAGCTAGATGGACAACCTTCATTACAGTTTGGTACTGGCCAGGTCAGATATACCTACAATACATTAATACACACAGAGACATTACATGTCTTGTCACAGTAACCATCCTTGATCCAACTGGATGGACAACCTTCATAACAGTTGGGTACTGGCCATGTCAGATATACCTACAATACATTAATACACTCAGAGACATTAAAAGCCTTGTCACAGTAACAATCCTTGATCCAGCTAGATGGACAACCTTCATTACAGTTGGGTACTGGCCAGGTCAGATATACCTACAATACATTTATACACCCAGAGACATTACATGCCTTGTCACAGTAACCATCCTTGATCCAGCTAGATGGACAACCTTCATTACAGTTTGGTACTGGCCAGGTCAGATATACCTACAATACATTAATACACACAGAGACATTACATGTCTTGTCACAGTAACCATCCTTGATCCAGCTAGATGGACAACCTTCATTACAGTTGGGTACTGGCCAGGTCAGATATACCTACAATACATTAATACACCCAGAGACATTACAAGCCTTGTCACAGTTACCATCCTTGATCCAACTTAATGGACAACCTTCATAACAGTTGGGTACTGGCCATGTCAGATATACCTACAATACATTAATACACTCAGAGACATTTAAAGCCTTGTCACAGTAACCATCCTTGATCCAGCTAGACGGACAACCTTCATAACAGTTGGGTACTGGCCAGGTCAGATATACCTACAATACATTAATACACTCAGAGACATTAAAAGCCTTGTCACAGTAACAATCCTTGATCCAGCTAGATGGACAACCTTCATTACAGTTGGGTACTGGCCAGGTCAGATATACCTACAATACATTCACACACAAACAGACATTACATGCCTTGTCACAGTAGCCATCCTTGATCCAACTAGATGGACAACCTTCATTACAGTTGGGTACCGGCCATGTCAGATATACCTACAATACATTAATACACTCAGAGACATTACATGCCTTGTCAGAGTAACCAACCTTGATCCAGCTAGAGGGACAACCTTCATTACAGGTTGCACCTGGCCAGGTCAGATATACCTACAATATATCAATACACACAGAGACATTACATGCCTTGTCACAGTAACCATCCTTGATCCAACTAGATGGACAACCTTCATTACAGTTGGGTACTGGCCATGTTTGATATACCTACCATACAATAATACACTCAGAGACTTTACATGCCTTGTCATAGTAACCATCCTTGATCCAGCTAGATGGACAACCTTCATTACAGTTGGGTACTGGCCATGTCAGGTATACCTACAATACATTAATACACTCAGAGACATTACAAGCCTTGTCATAGTAACTATCCTTGATCCAGCTAGATGGAAAACCTTCATTACAGTTGGGACTGGCCAGGTCAGATATACCTACAATACATTAATACACACAGAGACATTACATGCTTTGTCACAGTAGCCATCATTGATCCAGCTAGATGGACAACCTTCATTACAGTTGGGTACTGGCCAGGTCAGATATACCTACAATACTATAATACACACAGAGACATTACATGCTTTGTCACAGTAACCATCCTTGATCCAGTTAGACGGACAACCTTCATTACAGTTGGGTACTGGCCAGGTCAAATATACCTACAATACATTAATACACACAGAGACATTACATGCCTTGTCACAGTAACCAATCTTGATCCAACTAAATGGACAACCTTCATTACAGTTGGGTACTGGCCAGGTCAAATATACCTACAATACATTAATACACACAGAGACATTACAAGCCTTATCACAGTAACCATCCTTGATCCAGCTAGATGGACAACCTTCATTACAGTTGGGTACTGGCCATGTCAGATATACCTACAATACATTTATACACTCAGAGACATTACATGCCTTGTCACAGTAACCATCCTTGATCCAGCTAGATGGACAACCTTCATTACAGTTGGGTACTGGCCAGGTCAGATATACCTACAATACATTAATACACTCAGAGACATTATATGCCTTGTCACAGTAACCATCCTTGATCCAGCTAGATGGACAACCTTCATTACAGTTGGGTACTGGCCAGGTCAGATATACCTACAATACATTAATACACACAGAGACATTACATGCCTTGTCACAGTAACCATCCTTGATCCAGCTAGATGGACAACCTTCATTACAGTTGGGTACTTGCCAGGTCAGAAATACCTACAATACATTAATACACTCAGAGACATTACATGGCTTGTCACAGTAACCATCCTTGATCCAGCTAGATGGACAACCTTCATTACAGTTGGGTACTGGCCAGGTCAGATATACCTACAATACATTAATACACACAGAGACATTACATGCCTTGTCACAGTAACCATCCTTGATCCAGCTAGATGGACAACCTTCACTACAGTTGGGTACTGGCCATGTCAGATATACCTACAATACATTAATACACTCAGAGACATTACATGCCTTGTCACAGTAGCCATCCTTGATCCAGCTAGATGGACAACCTTCATTACAGTTGGGTACCGGCCAGGTCAGATATACCTACAATACATTAATACACTCAGAGACATTACATGGCTTGTCACAGTAACCATCCTTGATCCAGCTAGATGGACAACCTTCATTACAGTTGGGTACTGGCCAGGTCAGATATACCTACAATACATTAATCCACTCTGAGACATTACATGCCTTATCACAGTAGCCATCCTTGATCCAACTAGATGGACAACCTTCATTACAGTTGGGTACTGGCCATGTCAGATATACCTACAATACATTAATACACACAGAGACATTACATGCCTTGTCACAGTAACCAATCTTGATCCAACTAAATGGACAACCTTCATTACAGTTGGGTACTGGCCATGTCAGATATACCTACAATACATTAATACACACAGAGACATTACATGCCTTGTCACAGTGGCCATCCTTGATCCAGCTAGATGGACAACCTTCATTACAGTTGGGTACTGGCCAGGTCAGATATACCTACAATACATTAATACACACAGAGACATTACAAGCCTTGTCACAGTTACCATCCTTGATCCAGCTAGATGGACAACCTTCATTACAGTTGGGTACTGGCCAGGTCAGATATACCTACAATACATTAATACACTCACAGACATTACAAGCCTTGTCACAGTAACCATCCTTGATCCAGCTAGATGGACAACCTTCATTACAGTTGGGTACTGGCCAGGTCAGATATACCTACAATACATTAATACACTCAGAGACATTACATGCCTTGTCACAGTAACCATTCTTGATCCAACTAGATGGACAACCTTCATTACAGTTGGGTACTGGCCATGTCAGATATACCTACAATACATTAATACACTCACAGACATTACAAGCCTTGTCACAGTAACCATCCTTGATCCAGCTAGACGGACAACCTTCATTACAGTTGGGCACTGGCCATGTCAGATATACCTACAATACATTAATACACTCAGAGACATTACATGCCTTGTCACAGTAACCATCCTTGATCCAGCTAGATGGACAACCTTCATTACAGTTGGGAACTGGCCATGTCAGATATACCTACAATACATTAATACACTCAGAGACATTACATGGCTTGTCACAGTAGCCATCCTTGATCCAGCTAGATGGACAACCTTCATTACAGTTGGGTACCGGCCATGTCAGATATACCTACAATACATTAATACACTCAGAGACATTACATGCCTTGTCACAGTAACCATCCTTGATCCAGCTAGATGGACAACCTTCATTACAGTTGGGTACTGGCCAGGTCAGATATACCTTCAATACAGTAATACACTCAGAGACATTACAAGCCTTGTCACAGTAACCATCCTTGATCCAGCTAGATGGACAACCTTCATTACAGTTGGGTACTGGCCAGGTCAGATATACCTACAATACATTAATACACTCAGAGACATTACAAGCTTTGTCACAGTAACCATCCTTGATCCAGCTAGATGGACAACCTTCATTACAGTTGGGTACTGGCCAGGTCAGATATACCTACAAAACATTAATACACACAGAGACATTACATGCCTTGTCACAGTAACCATCCTTGATCCAGCTAGATGGACAACCTTCATTACAGTTGGGTACTGGCCAGGTCAGATATACCTACAATACATTAATACACTCAGAGACATTACATGGCTTGTCACAGTAACCATCCTTGATCCAGCTAGATGGACAACCTTCATTACAGTTGGGTACTGGCCAGGTCAGATATACCTACAATACATTAATACACTCAGAGACAGTACAAGCCTTGTCACAGTAGCCATCCTTGATCCAGCTAGATGGACAACCTTCATTACAGTTGGGTTCTGACCACATCAGATATACCTACAATACATTAATTCACTCACTCAGAGACATTACAAGCCTTGTCACAGTAACCATCCTTGATCCAGCTAGATGGACAACCTTCATTACAGTTAGGTACTGGCCAGGTCAGATATACCTACAATACATTAATACACACAGAGACATAACATGCCTTATCACAGTAGCCATCCTTGATCCAACTAGATGGACAACCTGCATTACAGTTGGGTACTGGCCAGGTCAGATATACCTACAATACATTAATACACTCAGAGACATTACATGGCTTGTCACAGTAACCATCCTTGATCCAGCTAGATGGACAATCTTCATTACAGTTGGGTACTGGCCAGGTCAGATATACCTACAATACATTAATACACACAAAGACATTACATGCCTTATCACAGTAGCCATCCTTGATCCAACTAGATGGACAACCTTCATTACAGTTGGGTACCAGCCATGTCAGAAATACCTACAATACATTAATACACTCAGAGACATTACATGCCTTGTCACAGCAGCCATCCTTGATCCAGCTAGATGGACAACCTTCATTACAGTTGGGTACTGGCCAGGTCAGATATACCTACAATACATTAATACACACAGAGACATTACATGCCTTATCACAGTAGCCATCCTTGATCCAACTAGATGGACAACCTTCATTACAGTTGGGTTACAGCCATGTCAGAAATACCTACAATACATTAATACACTCAGAGACATTACATGCCTTGTCACAGCAGCCATCCTTGATCCAGCTAGACGGACAACCTTCATTACAGTTGGGTACTGGCCAGGTCAGATATACCTACAATACATTAATACACACAGAGACATTACATGCCTTGTCACAGTAACCATCCTTGATCCAACTGGATGGACAACCTTCATTACAGTTAGGTACTGGCCAGGTCAGATATACCTACAATACATTAATACACACAGAGACATTACATGCCTTGTCACTGTAACAATCCTTGATCCAGCTAGATAGACAACCTTCATTACAGTTGGGTACTGGCCATGTCAGATATACCTACAATACATTATTACACTCAGAGACATTACATGGCTTGTCACAGTAACAATCCTTGATCCAGCTAGATAGACAACCTTCATTACAAGACAATCTGGTTGGTTTATCTTCATTACAGTCTACACAACAATCTGGTTGGTTTATCTTTATTAGAATAGAAAGAAGACAAAACACATCCTGAATGGATGAGTTATTTTGCATTTAATTCTCTGTATATATCCGTCTTATCATAATTGGACCTTGATGGTGGTAAGCCTTCTTTGGGATTTGCAAACAACAAAGCCTGCACATCTGCTCAGTCTGATCACTGCACTTAATAATTGCTTATTGGATAGTATCATATCTGAAATTGCTTCTGAAAATTTTAATTTTCTAGCTAGTCTCTGTAGCTGAGCATGTTTGTTTGAGGATGAACTAGTCAGAAACCCTGAAGACAGGGGCAAATGACATTACTGTTATACAGCTGATAACAATGTATAATAAAAAGGATATGACCACATGTTACATTACACTTTGGTGGAACTTTAAACATGATGACGACATCTGTCACAACAATGCACTTTTTCATTGAAATAATATCTTCGAAGGTGATAAAATCAACCTTAAAAGATCATATTGTCCTCAACGCACAAAAACTGTCTTCAAGGTTTATGAAAATCAAAGGCCCAGACCAGACTGTGCATTCGCCCAATCTGATCTGCACCTTTGGTTTTGC
This sequence comes from Loripinus fragilis, assembly GCA_964019695.1. Taxonomy (NCBI): domain Eukaryota; kingdom Metazoa; phylum Mollusca; class Bivalvia; order Lucinida; family Lucinidae; genus Loripinus; species Loripinus fragilis. Next base: position 1,118,173 of record OZ026519.1, read on the forward strand.
TTATTTAAAAGTATCATATCTGAATTGGTAGTTGTCTTTGAATTTCTTTAAGAATAGGTCTTTTCCCCATAATTTACTGATTTAAGCATTAAGACTTTGCCTACTGGGTAATTTTTATTTTGGCTGTTGATTTTTTCAACTTTTTCGAAAAATTCTTACAAGAGTATCATCAAAGAATCAAACAGTTTAAATCCTGATCAACCCGACGTTTTGTCAGGCCGGATCTGGGGACAAACTGTTTGCAGAAGTTATCAACAGACAACACTAGTTGGTAAAGAGTTAAGAGCCATACCTTTTGCCCTGAACTATAGGTATAGAAGTCGTCAGGCCACACCTCCTTGCCAAACATGACATCATCATTCATGTAGATAAATTTATCTGATAATCCTGGTATACGGTGAATGTTGCTTTCAATGGCCGGGGAACTAAACGAAGGTAAATGACTGGAGTTCAGAAATATCTCCTGAAATGGGACAAAAATCTATAGCATGCAAAGGTTTGTATAAACAAAAAATACAGCGTAAAATTGTAAATATTTTCTTACTCATCAATTTCAACATATGTTTTGGGTACTCAAAAGAACCATCTCATTGAGACGGTTCTTTTGAGTACCCACAGCATATGTTTTGGTTGATAAATAAGAAAATTAAATTTTCGTCAAGCACTCTTAACTTAAGTCCTGCAAGTGAATAAATTCTGCACTCTTTACAGGTTTTTTGTTTAAAGTTGTACAACTGCAGAAAATTAAAAAATTATGAAACTGTATAATGCAATCAAGCAATTTTTAACATTGAATTTTTATTGCAGAAAATATGCAACTTTGGTGTTCAACCAAATCTTTGCAGCTTCACTACACAATGATGACCAAAATTTCATGTGCTAGACCATGTGCTTTGTTAACGGAGCCCAGTTGTTCATTGGTAGAGTACTTGACTCGAGACCGCAGGTTCAAGCCTCACAGGCATCACTGTGTTGTGTCCTTGAGCAAGACAAATTAATCCTAGCTTAGTACTGGTTCAACACAGGGAGACCCCTCCCTACATAACTGAAAGATTGTTGATGGGATGTAAAGAATCAAATAAAAATGTTTTTCTTAACTGCCAATGATGTAATAAATTATGGAAATTAAAGGTGAAATCTGTATGATGCACAGAAAACTGCATTATGCCTGGGGATCTCCAGGTTCAGCCAGTAGGGCATTATGCAGTTTTCAGTGCATCACTCATATTTCAGACATTCTTTTGTTTTCATTCTTTACATCCCAGTTAACAATTTTTCAGTCATGTCTGGAATGGGTCTTCCTGGGTTGAACCAGTACATTTGTACTAAGCAGAGGATAACGTTTCTTGCTCAAGGACACAACACAGTGACGCCAGTGAGGCTCAAACCCACTGCCCCTCGGTCTCGAATTAAGTACTCTACCACTAAGCCACTGTGCTCCCACAAATATTTGAATCATAAAGTAAATATCATGTTTATTGCCATGAACCATTGATAAAGCAATCTGCAGATTACCATAATTATCAAAGTAACAAAACCAAACAAAATTACAATACTCTCTTAGATTATTGTTTATTTGAAATGATTTCAGAGATGATTTGAAGAAACTTTTCTACTTACATTGTGTGTAACTATGGTAATCCTTGGGTTCTCCAGGTTCAGCCAGTAGGGGATCTGGGGCCTGTTGCATAAACCGTCATTAAAAGTTAGCTGCCAGTTAAGTCGTCTTTAAGTCGCTGTTAACTTAATGCCGACTTTAACTCTGTTGCATAAAAGTCCATTAACTTTAAGTCGGCATTAAGCTCCCGTTAAAGCTGGCATTAACTAAAGTACCTCAGGAGGTACTTTAAAGCTGTCATTAAGTATGGATTTCACTGCTGTACATGTGCGTTTCCATGATTTGCAGCCATTTTGTAATTCAATGAAAATTAGTAATCATAATAATAAAAAAACAGCAAAAAATGAGCATTCAAATGATTATCATTATTATTTCAAAGTGACTACTGGCTTCCAGTGCCTAACTACAATAGGCCCTACGTTAGGGGAGACCGGGGCAAAATGATACATGGGGCAAAATGAAACAGCGCGATTTTTCAAACGATGATGCCATATATAACGTTTCTTACTCAAACTGAATGCACATTTTGAAATCCGCCATATTATAAGAAAGATTCAGCCGAAACAGAGCAAAGTTAAGCTTTTTATATAAACAATTGACTTTTGAGGCACCCTGAGTAAATTTCGAAGGTATCAGTTATTTTATGAATGTGAAAAATGTGGTAGATATACATTTTAATTGTATCGTGTAAATTGAACTATATAGATACCGATATGTCTCCAAATAATCAGAACTATTGTGGGGTGTCGTATTTTTGAATTGTTACGAGAACAGTAAGCAAGAGGTTACTGGGGCAAAATGATACAGCGTGGTTGGGGCAAAATGATACAGTCTGAAATAATCTATTTTAACTCTGTTTTAAAGCATTTTCAAGATATTTCTATCGAAACTGTCTATTCCTATCACAAGAAAATTAAATGATACTGCTATGTCAGAAAAGTACCATTTTATTTTTCAGAATGTTAAAAATGGGTGGTCAACTGTATCATTTTGCCCCGTGGCAAAACATAAAACATGAATGGTAACAAATGTGGCTCAGAAAATTCAGAAAACTGTTCGTGTTCGATCATATTTCCGTGGCGATATATAGCGTTATAAATTGTTTAATTGTGTTTATAGTTATTTCTGTGCTACGTCTTGTATATTTGACTCTGAGATGAGAAAAAGTCTTACTGTATCATTTTGCCCCGTGTACTGTATCATTTTGCCCCATGCACGGGGCAAAATGAAACAGCTGACCACACATTTTGAATGCCTGATTTCAAGCACGAATGTCACTTAATGCCTGTTTTTCTTTCTCTCAGGTTGTAGCTAATACTTGACAGCGTATTATACATTTAAAAGCAATAAAATACATCAAGTCATAAAAGCAGGAAGAAAATATTTTAAAAAAGTGGATCATTTTGCCCGGTCTCCCCTATGGGAAGCAAGGGATTGGGTGGGCATGCAGGGGGGCATTCGCGGATCCGGGGGGGGGGGGGGGGGGGGGGGGGGGGGGGGGGGGGGGAGGGGTCTGGACCCCATCGGAAAATCACACGTTATATGGGTAGATCTAGATCTAAACCCCCTCATACCCCTGACAAAATTTCCTGGTTCAGCGCATGGGGGGTGGGGTTGCAATTTATTTCACTGGAATGCATTAGAACAGATTGCCTAATGGAGGTCAGGACCAGGCTCGGGATGACTCTATACCAGCCAGGGGCTTGGGATTGACTGAAAATGATGGTTTTCACATGGCTTAGATAATACAACGAGATACTTAACGTCTTTTTGAAATTGACATTTTTGGCATTGCTACTTTGCGAGTCGCAAAATGAACGTGCATCATATCACTGGGTAAGAATGATAAGCTACAATTATGAAAATAGTACCAAATAATAGCAAAATTGGTTTTCGTAATAAACATACTTACAGTAGTTTAACGTTGTCTATTGTTTTCTTATATCAATCGCTTTAGCACAAAGAAAAAAATATAATCATACCATTTTTTCGATGACGTTAACGTTAGCGTCACTAGAAAAATAGTACGCACTTTGATCGCGCGTTAGATAGTTTAGAACCAAAAGAGTATAATCAGTTTGATATTTAATTGTATATTGTTATTTTCTATTTGCTATTCTGTGAAATTGCACCCATGCATTAACTATTTTTTTTACCAAAAGAAATCTTGAAATACACTGTTTTATACAGCGACGTCATTGAGTGACGAATACTTTTGTCCTCCATATGTAGGCTATATGCATGCACTGTTGAACCAAGCTATGCTTTTGGACTAGGTGTATAAATGATTAACAGTTAGCGAATTTTCATGGTTAATCTTACCAAATAGCGGAATGAGAGGTGCTAGTTATTAGCGAATTTCGGCCTAAAATATATAATTATTAGCGATTTTGGACCCAAAAATTACCGACGCGTTTAACGGTTAGCGAATAGTTTAACCCATTTAAGGGGTAAAGCCTAGCGTCCTTTTTGTGGGACATTGGCAAACTGTGCAAAACCAGATCAGACGCCGCAAAATGCGGCGTCTGATCAGGTTCGCCTTTTTTTGCTTACAGAAGTTTCTTTTAAAAAATGAATACAAATGAAAAGTACATGTACCACCAAACAACCCTTAAAACTGAAATGGACTGGTCCAATTGATAGAAGTGGGAAATTCCATTCGGCTAAAAGGGTCAAACATATTTTATTGCCAAATATATATAATATACAGCAATGGGGTTGGGTCACAAGTTCTCACAACATTAGTTACGACCCTTGCCCTAGTTAACGAATTCGATGGAAAAAAGTTATTACACTTCGCTTAAAAAATTACAGAAATCTGTTACTATTTACATGTACCAATTTTCGCGGCTATTTTGTACCGATTACTGATTTTTGGTCTAAACTTTACTGCATGGTTACAGATTTTTTGCCAAATTTTACTGATTAGCGATTTCTGGACATACATTTTACTGACTGGCGATTGTTGGATCTAACTTTTACAGATTAGCGGTTTTTGGGTTTTACTGATTAGCGTCATTGAGACCCTCATAGCTATGGTCATGTCATTTCAGGACAATCAGTTCACCTAACCACAATTCTTTACCTGGGCAAGCTTGAACAAGTGCTTCGTGCACATACGTTCGCTTGTATTATATAAACTGACAACAACCCTTCTTGACTGAATCAACGGCAGGAGAATGACCGTAGAAATTATTTCACGAAAGTATTGGGCCGGGCCGGGATTAAACTAGCAACCCCTAGGTCTGCAGTCAAACATGCACCTAGTCAGACACGTTATCGACTGCGCTACGCCGCCCGGTGTCACTGTCTTGTGTCCCTGAAAATTCGTGGTCACCGCCTACACGGTTTGGTATTGCCGGGGGTATTGCCTTTATTGGTGCCTTTTCAATTATTTCTCTTAGACCCATCCATTTTATGGAGTAAGATGTGAGCATATGCCCGCGCTGTGTGAATAAACAAATAAGCAATTCTATTAATCAATAGCAAAAAATGGATAAGATGAAATAAAAAATAAATGACAGCTTGTAGTGTTTTTTTCCCTGAGCACCCCGGCTTTCCCTGCCATACAAACAGGCTGTGACGACATTGTCTGTATTGTGCCGGGATGCTGGTTGCCGTAGATAGAAAGCCCTATTTATGTGGTCCTATTTTATTTTGTTCTGATGAAATTTTAGGAGCACAGCGCAGTGTTAAAGTGCTTGGGGTTGCGGGTTCGAACATCACCCGCGTCACTGCCTTGTGTCCTTGAGCAAGACCCATTAACAAATCCTTGCTTAGTTCTGGGTCAATCCAGGAAGACCCGCCCCGACATAACTGAAAAATTTGTGTACTGAGACGTGAGCTGGAAGGGGTGCGCCGTTTTAAGTCACTGGCGGAAAATACAACAATGTCAACATGCATGTTCCATGGAAACGCATGTAAACAAAACAGCCGATGGTTTTAAAAACGTTTTTTTTTCCATAAAAGAGACACATCGTCGCATGTGCATTAGGCTTACAGCCTTTCAACCATTTCTTTTATGGAACTATAAAATCTTGATCTAGAACTGATGATGGGGTGAAGCCCATGTTTTTTTTTTATTCTAAAGTGAAATAAACGAAAGAAGCGGGTCACAAGAAAACTCAACTTACTGACTTAGTCCTAACATAGGACGAACCGTCTTCCAACTCGAACAACATCTTTACGACGCAATATAGCATAAACTGACATTTTCGGGATTAGATCTAGATTTATTTTCTGCAAAGAAGTTTGTTTTTCCATATTCGCTATACATGCCAGTTACAATTTATAGTTTACAAAGCTCAAGCTGTCGGTTTCGTCGAAGCGTCACTGTGACTGTGATTAGCCGCCATATTTGAAGCTGTTGTTGGAGCATTTGCACGTGAAAAGGTCTTAATGTCAGCTTTACCAGTCTGTTAAGTCGTCATTAGTTACGTTGACATTAAAATTGCTTTATGCAACACAAAAATAATGCCAACTTAACTAATGAACTGGTAAAAGTTTAATGACAGCTTAAACCTTAATGATAGCTTAACTTTAATGATGGTTTATGCAACAGGGCCCAGACCATTAGTAATGATATAGATATGTCTGACCCAGGGATGTCAGAGAGGGCTAGAAGAAACTATTGTACTTACATTGTGTGTAACTATGGTAATCCTAGGGTTCTCCAGGTTCAGCCAGTAGGGGATCTGGCCATTAGTTATGATATAGATATGTCTGACCCAGGGATGTCAGAGAGGGCTAGAAGAAACTATTGTACTTACATTGTGTGTAACTACGGTAATCCTAGGGTTCTCCAGGTTCAGCCAGTAGGGGATCTGACCATTAGTAATGATATAGATATGTCTGACCCAGGGATGTCAGAGAGGGCTAGAAGAAACTATTGTACTTACATTGTGTGTAACTATGGTAATCCTAGGGTTCTCCAGGTTCAGCCAGTAGGGGATCTGACCATTAGTAATGATATAGATATGTCTGACCCAGGGAGCAAACCTCTCAATAGACCGCAGCGAGTAGCGCAGCTCCTCATTGTCTTCAAATCTGCTTGCTGAGATATCATCATCTCGAGAAAACTGAAAACCATATGAATATAAATAGAAATATGAGCATGAGATTTTGGTACTTATCTCAAATGTGGATATCAAAGGCTCAGACAAGCTCCCGCCAATGAGCAGTCTCACCAAAGACGAAAGTATTTGCTGCTAGTGTAAAAAAGGGAGAACAATTTATGAATGTTCATGCTACTGTGGCCCCATACAATAGCTTGGAATGCTTTTAAGAATTACATTAGGAATAAGTGGGGTTCATGGCAAAAATACATAATGTTGCATGTGAAAAAGAATGATAGACCACCCTAAACCTGGCTCATTCTTTGCTTTCTTGAGCCCTCAACCAGTGGTAATGCTCAATATTTCAGATGGAAAGGTTGTTGGTTTACTGCAGGCCTTGTGTTCTTGGTCAACATTGGTAAGTTCTGGTTTCTTAACTTACCCTAACCTTCCAATGTCAGAAATAATTTTTGGGTGAGATATTAAGAGCTTTGCTCACTTTTCTGGTAAAATTATCATTGAAATGGGCTTAATGGGAGAAAATTCTCAAAATAAAAAGTAGTTAAGCTTAGGATTTTGCTTAATTATCTTTATGAAAATTACTATTTCTCGCCAGATTTGGCTAAATGAGATAACTTCTCTCATGATATTTTGTTTGTGTTGTCACATTATCATGGGTGAAAGTTCAAAATTTCCAAAATCCTGAACTTTTGAAAATCAAATCTTAAAACATGCAGTATGCCTTCAAATATCAATAATTTCAAGTTTAAATGGCCAATTGTCTTTAGATAAACTAAAACTAAATCAAAGAAGCCATAAGAATCTGCCTATTTCAGGATTTTGAGGCTGACTTTCTGTGGAAAGTCAGCCTCAAAATGCTGAATTCAGGAATAATCCTGAACACTTTCACCCATGCATTATGTCCCAACCAATAGTTGCAATATGTCCCAGCCAATAGTTTTTCAGTCATGTCAAGACGATTTCCTGTCTTCCTGGGCTGAATCAGTGCTTGGCAGAGGATTATTCTATCGTGGTATTTTGAGACATAATTATGAGTGTTGACAACAGTATATGAAAGTAGACAGTTACAATGTAAAGACTTCACTAACCAGGCAAGGATGACAACAATGTATAAGAAGAAGGTTGCTTACATCTCTTAGATCCCAGACTAAATTAGCTGCATTAAGAGTCGGTTCTTTGCCATCTATCGTAAAGTTGGTTTCCTAAAATACAGAAAACAAAAAATTGTCAAAACATTGAACAAAAAGCAAAATATACCCGCCTATAGTTCGCATAAAATTTCCTAGAACAAATACATGATCCTGATGATGGTCGTAAGACCGAAACTGGTAGATATTTAATAAATAGTTCATATAAAAGAGCCAGTGGGCGTAAATGTTGTTTCCCCTGATACATATACAGTTTCATCCCTAGGGTAAAAAATATTTCAATATTGCACTTGTCCTGCAGGACAAGTGACTTACAATCTCAAGTTAAGCACACTACCACTGAGCCACTGCGGTCCTCAATCTCCAGAGAAAAAAAATACAATAATTTTATGTGGTAATTATATGTGACCCTCAATATATTTAATGGACCATTCTAAGCTTATTGTATTAAACCTGAAGGAAGAATCCATTTTTCCTTTGGGTTACGTTATTTTTTTTATATTTCTTGTACATTGCATGATAAGGATTTTTTGCTAAATTAGGTATTCACAATTTTGATTGGGCTTCATACACAATGGATGGATTAGTACCTGAATGTCAGGAGTTTCAATAAGCTTTTTGGAAGAGCCAAGTTCAACTTGGCAAATAAGGGCAGCCAAATTATGTTATATGTGGTAAAGCACAAAAAGTAAACTCTGAGGCAACCAGAAAATGTTTTGAGGCAGTCATTTTGGCCTCTGCTTGCCTCTTAATAATATCTGTTGCATTAAAGATAATTGAGGATCTTACATGAGTGCTCATGTTTTATTGAATTTATTTGACAGTTGAGGAAAAGTGATAAAATGCGAGGCTTGCCAAGCATTTTATCACTCTTTGGCAATGAGTTTAACAAATTCAATAAAACAGGAGCACAAATGTTAGATTCTATTTATCAAATGACATCAAAATTAATTAAAATCACATTTTTGGCGTGAAAACATCAAGATTTTGTCATCTTTAATGCAACGATATAATGGACATCATTATGTAACATTACTTAATCTGTAAACTACTAATGTTTTATCAATTTTATTGCATGATGTTATGTCACTCCTAGACATGACGTCATGTGATAAATGAAGTATCCACTTACCGCCAGTAGAGAATCAAAGTCTGACTTCACAGGTATATGTAAAACTGCTATTCCCCTATCAGGATATACCTCAATCTAAAATAGTAATCATATATCAGGTCTGGAGAATACAAAGTAAGTAAAGGTGCAAAGATCAGGAATCGATAAAATCAAGTACCACATCTGACCCAGGATACCAACGGGAAAGTGACAAACTCACAGTTAGACACCACAAATGAGTGCCAAGAGGTCAGCACTTTCCAAGCGGGTGACCACAAGGCACAAATAAACAGACGCGCGCACACAGGCATAACAAACACAAGACTGAAAAAACATAAATGATCCACAAAAGAAGTACCGCCTTGGAACAGTCAGTAAAAATATTTTACTGGAGGGCTTAAACCAGTTTCACGGCGCCAACCTGGGGCAACCTCCCCCTTTATTCTAATGTGGACCAAGACAAATTTGGGAAAGTGACAAAACCTTTTTTCATACTCAACATGTTTATTATTTTAATGCTCTACCAGATGAGCCACTGTCCTCTGCTGAGCATGAAATTTATCCTCCTCATAAATGCTAAAATGCCTATCCTCCTCATAAATGCTAAAATGCAAACAAAATTTAGACAATGTCTGCTTTTTAAGTCTGCTGCATATATTCAAATGCCATTCAGGCTACTTTTGATCATGGATACAAACACTATGATCCCAGATTTGGGTCCAAATTGTTTGCAAGTCTGATTTGGGTCCATATTGTTTGCAAGTCTGATTTGGGTCCATATTGTTTGCAATAAAAGCTACCTAAGAACATAAGCAGACAAGAGAGCAGAAGACAAAAGTTGCGATGGGGGGGGGGGGGGGGGGGGGGGCGGGGGAGGGGGGGAAGGGAGGAGTTAAAAATGATATTTCTCAGCCAGACTGACTGAAAAACAGTAGATATTGAGAAAACAGCCAATAAAATACTTAACTCTAAAAGCACCAGCAAAAAATCATCTGCAAAAGCTGTCTGCTTAACCCTTTACCTCATATTCTATATTTAGAGCATTGCATCATTTTCTACAAATAATTCAAATTTTCAAATATTTTCCAAAAAAAATAATTTTTACATTTCAATAGTAAGTTTTGAAAATATTATGAAAACGGAACATTTGCTCCTCAGGAGCCATTTTTTGACAATATTTTCAAAAATCTTACATTTCAAAGGCGTCCAAAGGCAGTTGTGTGGAGTAAAGCAGGGTGGGTAGTCATGTGGTTTTTGCTTGGATACACTGTGCGGATGTTCGAATACACTGTACGGACATTCTGATCGAATGTAGGAAGATTTCTCTATGTTTTCTCATCTATACCCAGAAAGTTATACACCATTTTCCAGCCCACATTTTCCCCTATCAAACGCTACCAGGATAGCATCTTTAAGCTTCTTACTTTGAGTACTAACTCTGTCACAAATTTTGTCCGTACAGCTTATTTCCAAATTCAGGCCCGATCTTCACCGCTAAAATATTTGTGACAGAGTCTGTATTCAAAGTAAGAAGCTTTATGAGGATATCCTGGCATCGTTCAATCGGGGAAAATGGGGGCTAGAAAATGGTGTATAACTTTCTGTGTAAAGATGAAAAAAACACGCAGAAATATCTACTTACTTTTGCTCAAAACATTGGTGTGGAAAGAAGTCCGCCATTTTTCCGTACAGTGTATCCTAACAGAAACCACTTGACTACCCACCCTGTAAAGGGTTAAAATCATCTGCTGCACATATTTGCTAACACTATTGACTAATGCAAGTGTAGAGGCAAACTCAGGCCCAATGTTTTGTCTGGCTCGATCTGGGCGCAAACTGTTTGCAAAGGTTATCAGCAGATGTTAATAGCAGGTAAAAAGTCAAATAAAAACTTATCTGCAGCCCAAGATCCCTACAACAAAGGGAACTACTAACCTTTTCTATTCCTTTTTGATGTTTGTCTGGTAGTTTGGCCTTGAGTTCATCTGCTGACAGTGTATGTGGATACCCTGACATGATTACTGTATCATGCAGCATTACACAGCTCCAGGTAATAGCGTATAAATACACTAGGAGGTAAATGATCCCTAAAAGAAAGGGCACTAACCTTTTCTATCCCTTTTTGATGTTTGTCTGGTAGTTTGGCCTTGAGTTCATCTGCTGACAGTGTATGTGGATACCCTGACATGATTACTGTATCATGCAGCATTACACAGCTCCAGGTAATAGCGTATAAATACACTAGGAGGTAAATGATCCCTAAAAGAAAGGGCACTAACCTTTTCTATCCCTTTTTGATGTTTCTCTGGTAGTTTGGCCTTGAGTTCATCTGCTGACAGTGTATGTGGATACTCTGACATGATTACTGTATCATGCAGCATTACACAGCTCCAGGTAATAGCGTATAAATACACTTGGAGGTAAATGATCCCTAAAAGAAAGGGCACTAACCTTTTCTATTCCTTTTTGATGTTTCTCTGGTAGTTTGGCCTTGAGTTCATCTGCTGACAGTGTATGTGGATACCCTGACATGATTACTGTATCATGCAGCATTACACAGCTCCAGGTAATAGCGTATAAATACACTAGGAGGTAAATGATCCCTAAAAGAAAGGGCACTAACCTTTTCTATCCCTTTTTGATGTTTCTCTGGTAGTTTGGCCTTGAGTTCATCTGCTGACAGTGTATGTGGATACCCTGACATGATTACTGTATCATGCAGCATTACACAGCTCCAGGTAATAGCGTATAAATACACTAGGAGGTAAATGATCCCTAAAAGAAAGGGCACTAACCTTTTCTATCCCTTTTTGATGTTTCTCTGGTAGTTTGGCCTTGAGTTCATCTGCTGACAGTGTATGTGGATACCCTGACATGATTACTGTATCATGCAGCATTACACAGCTCCAGGTAATAGCGTATAAATACACTAGGAGGTAAATGATCCCTAAAAGAAAGGGCACTAACCTTTTCTATCCCTTTTTGATGTTTCTCTGGAAGTTTGGCCTTGAGTTCATCTGCTGACAGTGTATGTGGATACTCTGACATGATTACTGTATCATGCAGCATTACACAGCTCCAGGTAATAGCGTATAAATACACTTGGAGGTAAATGATCCCTAAAAGAAAGGGCACTAACCTTTTCTATCCCTTTTTGATGTTTCTCTGGTAGTTTGGCCTTGAGTTCATCTGCTGACAGTGTATGTGGATACCCTGACATGATTACTGTATCATGCAGCATTACACAGCTCCAGGTAATAGCGTATAAATACACTAGGAGGTAAATGATCCCTAAAAGAAAGGGCACTAACCTTTTCTATCCCTTTTTGATGTTTCTCTGGTAGTTTGGCCTTGAGTTCATCTGCTGACAGTGTATGTGGATACCCTGACATGATTACTGTATCATGCAGCATTACACAGCTCCAGGTAATAGCGTATAAATACACTAGGAGGTAAATGATCCCTAAAAGAAAGGGCACTAACCTTTTCTATCCCTTTTTGATGTTTCTCTGGTAGTTTGGCCTTGAGTTCATCTGCTGACAGTGTATGTGGATACCCTGACATGATTACTGTATCATGCAGCATTACACAGCTCCAGGTAATAGCGTATAAATACACTAGGAGGTAAATGATCCCTAAAAGAAAGGGCACTAACCTTTTCTATCCCTTTTTGATGTTTCTCTGGTAGTTTGGCCTTGAGTTCATCTGCTGACAGTGTATGTGGATACCCTGACATGATTACTGTATCATGCAGCATTACACAGCTCCAGGTAATAGCGTATAAATACACTAGGAGGTAAATGATCCCTAAAAGAAAGGGCACTAACCTTTTCTATCCCTTTTTGATGTTTCTCTGGTAGTTTGGCCTTGAGTTCATCTGCTGACAGTGTATGTGGATACTCTGACATGATTACTGTATCATGCAGCATTACACAGCTCCAGGTAATAGCGTATAAATACACTAGGAGGTAAATGATCCCTAAAAGAAAGGGCACTAACCTTTTCTATCCCTTTTTGATGTTTCTCTGGTAGTTTGGCCTTGAGTTCATCTGCTGACAGTGTATGTGGATACCCTGACATGATTACTGTATCATGCAGCATCACACTGTTCTGTACTGTCCAATCACTTGTCTGAAACATGAAAAACTTTTTCATGCTCAACTCAACTGAGCACTCAATTTATCCTGCTCATAAATGTTAAAATGCCAACATTTGTTGGCATTTTAACATTTATGAGCAGGATAAATACAACATCTGAGAGTTGAAAAGCAAGGAAAATCAGTGTTTTTCAGCATTTTAGTTTTTATGAGCAATTGAAATTTTATGCTCAGTTGAGTTGAGCATGAAAAATAGTTTTATAATCTCGGGCAGAGGTAATAGGGAGTACCATATACTATATAAGTACACTGTTCGCATAACTTGTTCAAAATTTAAACCCTCTTTGAAAACAGTTTTGTTTGATTTGATTCTTTACGTCCCATCAACAATCTTTCAGTTATGCAGGGACCAGTCTTCCTAGGTTGAACCAGTACTAAGCTAGGATATAATAGGTCTTGCACAAAGACACAACTGAGTAACGCTGGTGAGGCTCAAACATGTGGCCTTTCAGTCTCGAGTCAAGCACTCTACCACTTAGCTACTGCTTTCTCTTCTTTTGAAAACAGAATAGATCCAGATCAGATAATATTTTTCAAATTGTAGATCCTCTTTTAGTAACAGTGTAGATCCAGATCAGCTAGCTTATGATGATCAGCATCCACACTGTTTTTTATCTACATTTTGAATCCATATTAATCATAAAGTTACACAAGTGAGATGAATGGAAATCATATAACTTCATATAGTGTGAATCCACCCCGCCCCCTCCCTATAAAGTAACCACTGTGCACTCAGGCCTTTAGTTAAGAGTGGGTAACATTTTTTTTCTTATTTCTCAACTTCAACATATGTTGTGGGTACTCAAAATAACCATCTCATTGAGATGTCATTGCTGGCCATTCTAAGCATGTACTTAAAGTTTTCACAGTATGTGCTTGTTGGGAGCATATATGTGATACTTATTAAGAAAACCATACATTAACAAGAAATCAATTAGAAATCAACGGATATTCATAACTTACAATATGGCATCTGGTAACTGTAGTATTATGACCATGAATAATCAATGTCTTGTTCATCACTGCTTTCACTGCAAAATCAAATCAAGATCTTCCATAAATATTTGAGAACATCACGCAAATCCATAAGAAAAGCTTATAGTTTACTCAGCCCCTTCCTGTGCTTCACAACCAATCAGTTTGCACTGAAATTTAAATTGTTGGCCAACTTAGTCACATATTGTGTCAATATTTGTAATACATTAAGTAAATCCGTAAAGTGGTCAATGCTACCATTTCCAAAGGGGCAGTCATTAAAAGGAGGAAAAATATATATGTGGGTCATAGATCATATATTACAATTATAAAGAATAGAAGTGGTTCACTCGCTGTGCTCGTTCCCACTTAATTCCTTTATAATTGTAATATATTATCTTATAACCTATATTTATGCCAAAAATCTGGCATATTTCCAAGCCTAACATCAGGCATGTAGTAAATTAAACTTGTATTTTCTGAGAAAACTTTCTTCCTACCATCCAAACCATTAAATGATGGCTGTTCACATGCATGGATCCAGAGGGCGGACAGGAGGTCAGGACCCCCCTGAAAAATCACTAAAACATAGGGGTTTCTTGCAATACAGGTCAGAGTTCCCTGAAAAATCGCAAAGCTGCCAAGCCAGCATTCAAAGTTGGGCCATCATCAGCAAACTAGGTAAACGCCATTTAAATGTCATTTCCCTGGCAGGCCAATAAAGGCCCTCATATAGTGGTATTTGGATCCCCTCTTACAAAATTGTCTGGGTCCACGCATGGTTCATCCAGTAGTTTAGGAGATAAGGTGCAAGCATGTTTGGAATTAAACTTGACAGTTTACATATGTATGTCCAAAAGTAATCTTGACCCTCAAAATCTATTCAACTTTTCACCTTGTCACAATGGAGTGAATTTTACTTTATCATATGATGTCCCATCTAAGAGTGAAATAATGCCATGCATTAAAATTGATAAACCACTAGTGATTTACAGATTTTCGGGTAACATTATGAAATGACACTTTTAACAATGTCACGTTTATATGGCAAAACCCTAACGTTTAAGGCCAAAAATGAGATTTTAAAGATTGCACAGTAATTTTAATGTCATATGATAAATAGAATCTAACCTTCATACTCCTGTATTATTTAATTTATTAAACTTGTCGCGAAAAAGCGATAAAATGCTCGACAAGCCTCGCATTTAATCTCTTTTCCCAAACTAGTCTAATAAATTCAATAATACATGAGCACTCATGTAAGATTTTCTATGTATCAAATGAGCAACAAATAAATTAACTAGTACCTTGATCATCAGTAGAGAATACCACAGCTGTGAAGTTCTTGTTGTCCATTGGAGAAGTGACCTTGAACTTTGACCTTGCAGTAGAAAACTCTGGGCTTGTTTCTTGTAACTTTGTCAAGCTCATGTTGCCAGGCAATATGGGGTCAAGGACAACTATGTTACTGATCAGGCAATTACTGAACACACAAGTTTGCTCCCTGAAAAAAAGTAAACATAATGCAGACCATGAGTTGTCAACCTTTCCCCTATTTATGGCGAACTTTCTCTTGAATGACAAAGCCTCAACATAACATGAAATATGTTACTACATTATCATGTACCTATTAATTAAATAACACCTTTGGAATGTTACTGGACTGGCTCCAATCCTTAAAACAATTTTTCATCAATGTGTCATATCATATACATGTAGCCAGTCTAACTCTGATGGCTCTAAGCTAAAAACAGAGCCATCAGAGTTAGACTGGCTACTAGTATATGCTATGACACATGGATGAAAAATTGTTTTAAGGACTGGAGCCAGTCTAGAGTGTTACATGTATAGTGTATATATGTTGATGATATATTTTTTACTTAGTTTCTGCTGACCCAGATATTGATGATAAACAAGTTGTTAATTTTGGTCATAAAATTTTCTAGAAAAAAAATGACTAATCATCTAGGAAATAAAAAATATTCTATAACAGAAGTTTCTTGAATCTTTGAGAAAAATCCAGAATTCTGTAGAACTTTATTTTTCATGGCAAAAGAAGTTTTGAGCAAGTCCTAGAAACAAGTAGAAGAATTGAGAAACCTGTGAAACATTCCAGGTAAATAATCTTCTTAATATTTAGCATACAATATCATAGTTCTTTCCTGATTATTCTGGAGGTTTTGTATGCATTGTCAGTATCAATGCATATACAAAATTTGGTAAAATTTTATTGATTTGTTCTCAAACTATTGAGTCATCCCATTTCATCACGAATATTCATGCTAAGCTCCACCCACTATGGCCCATATGATCTCTAGCTGAAATAAAGAGTTAGTATTACACCTAATAATATACTTCACCCACAAACATGCTTGCATTCACCTCTTACTTTTTTAGCCACCTCTTGGTTCAGATAATCCAATCATTTGCTATGGTCAGTTAAAAATGTCCAGGCCCCCTAGCAGACTCTCATGAAATTAAAGGTTTTTTATAAAGGCTATTTTAGGCAAAATAAAGGTTATTTCATTGAAATTCTAACAAAAAGTAAAGAGCAAATCAATGTCAAATATTCAAGTAATTTCATCGAATCCTGATCTTTAAATCCCTGCTATTATACATGATGGTACGTTTCTGGTACAGAATATCCTAAGGCAACAAATATATAGCCATCTCATCACAAATCGATATGAAATTACTCCTGTTGTTTAATCCCCGAGTTGAAAACCTTACCTTTAAACTAATGTTTGAGGTGCGATGTGTTGGATTGAAAAAATTAATCACATTTCCTAGTCTGGAAGGGGGTCGGGGGTCCTCCCCCTGAAAATTTTGAAAACCAAGAAAGCAGGAGTGGCCATCTCTGGTCATTTTGCAGGGGCAATTTTACCTTCAGTAAATGAAGAATTTCAGAGGATATTGCTCCCATTTATATTGTATGCTCTTTTTAAATAAAGATTTACATGTTTAGAAAACTATGCATATATCTGCACATATGCATATATGTGCATTAGTCTCGTTCCTGTGCAGATAACACTGTTAAGATTTGACAACCTATTACATAATTAACATTTGAAAATCAGCACATTTTACCCAACTTAACCCTGTTCACCTGAGACCATAATAAATTGAGTCCAGAGTTCAACCGATGAGCCTAGCATAACTTTTACAGACTACCATTGCAGCACAGTGGCTCAGTGGTAGAGTGCTTGACTCGAGACCAAGGGGCCGCGGGTTTGAGTCTCACCGGCCTCACTGCGCTGTGTCCTTGAGCAAGAACATTAATCCTAACTTAGTACTGGTTCAACCCAGGAAGTCCCGTCCCTATATAACTGAAAGATTGTTGATGGGACGTAAAATATCAAATAAAACAAACAAAACTATCATTGCAGTTGGTAGTGCGTCTAGCATAATGTTCAGGAGTTTTGCAGGTTCTATTCCCATGTCTGACACATTCTTTCACTAATTTTCAGTTACTGGTGAAAGGTGAGCACTGAGTATATTTGTACATATGAAATGATTTGAGTTAAGCCAGGCTAGGAAAAGTGTAGTCATTCTGACATGACCTCTGCTATTTAGCATGGATGAAAACCAAACTGAAAGCATTAAATTTTATATTTACCCTACCTCACTGTTTTTTTTTTATTGCTGCCTTATCTGAAGTGTCAGGAAAACTGACCATAAGACCACTATAGAGTCACCCTGGTGCAAGAGTTAGGTAGACACAATGGTCTGAGGATGAATACAGCTTTCTGAAAAACTAAAGCTGTCATAGACATTTTTGTCAACATACTTATGGTCAATTTCTTATGTTCAAACTGATCTTGCAAAAGTAAAGGTTTATTAATCAAAATAAAGGTTATTAAAGGTTTTTCAGCCAAATAAAAGGTTTTAAAGGATTCCAACCAAAATAAAGGTTTCTAAAGGTTTTAAAGGTTCCACTAGGGAGCCTGAATGTCAGAAACTGCCAGCTTAAGTTTATGCTAATTCCTTCCAGAATCTCAAATACATGCCACCATATCAACAGTTAATGTCCTGATACATGTGCGAATCCAGAAATTTGTCAGAGAGGTCCAACTCTAAAAACATTTTTTGGTATTTTTTTTGGATTTTGAGGATCCAAATACCACTATAAGTGAGCCTTTGTCATCCTGCCAGCGAATTGCCATTTGGATGGCATTTTAGTGGTGTGCCGATGATGGCCAAACATTGAATGCTGAAAGCTGGCTTGGTAGCTTTGTGATCTTTAGTAGATCAGGATCAATATTGCTAGGAAACCTTATATTTTTGTGTGTTTTTTTCAGAGGGGGTGGGGGTCCAACCCCCTGTCCCCGCCCCTCTGGATATGCACATGTAATACTTTTATTTCAAAAACTTTGTCTTTGTTTCTCAATTAAAACTTTAAAAACTTGTATATTTATCTGAGCTGGAACTCACAAAATGCTTGCCAGAATAGCAAACAGGGAAGACCCTGATCAGACTGTTTCTTCATATGTAGTTTAGTCTGGGTCCATGCTGTATGGCAGGCAAGTAGTGTTAGACCAACATCTGTATTTGTATATTGTATTTAGTAGCATGGATTTCCCCCCTAAAACTAGAATTGAATAGCTTTCAAATTTCCAGTCAGATTACTTATAAAAAACAACTGCAGATGACTAAAGAACATGCAACATTACCCAGCATGCAAAGAGTTAACAAGTCCATAAGTCTTCATTCAGTAAGAGCTATCTTTTTTCTCACTAAGACACCAAGAGGTTTTATAGCATTAACCCTTTTTGGTGGATGAAATCTCTCATCCAGTGTGATTCAATAAGGGCCTACTTATTGGATACATTTTTAATCAGATTTTAATTTTCTCTATAATAGCTGTGTGCAGACCTTGTTGATTAATTGTTTATTGTAGCTCCCATTTGGAGTGGAGGTTTTATGTTGGGTCTTTTTCTAATGTAGTCCTTTGTTTTCTTTCTAGTTTGCCAATTCACTCACAGTTTTACTGAGGAAGAGAGCGGGTTACTTCATTTTGACTGTGTTTTTGCAGTTATAAGACTGTGTCCATGCCTCTTCCTCAGGGTTTGTCTGTGGTTTGTGATAATGGCCACACTTTTTTTCTTGCTATAATGCCAGTGACATCACACTCTTCAGTGTCTACATTGTTTGTCAATGTACCCACTTACTGCTTTCCATTTAGGAACAGGTCCTGAGATTATAAAACTTTTTTTTCATGCTCAACTCAACTGAGCATGAAATATATACTGCTCATAAATGTTGGCATTTTAACATTAAGAAGCAGGATAAAATGTTGGATTTTTCAGCATTTTAGTTTTTATGAACAGTTGGAATTTTCATGCTCAGTTGAGTTGAGAATGAAATTCTTTTTATAATCTCAGAGTCTGGTTATATCATCTATATAACTATCATCTATATTGCAGATGTGCGGCACAAATGAAATAAGCTGATCAGTGTGATTAACCCATTTAAGCTGAATGCAATTTCACACTCTTATAAATTGAACCTATCCATTTTCATTCTTAGGGTTGTTAGGTGGTATTTTTCATTTTTATTCAAATTTGAATAGAACATTCTGCAAGCAAACAGTTGAAACCCTAATCAGAGGCTGCAGAATACTGGGTCTGCACTGTTTGCCAATGTTCCTGAAAAATACACCAGGCTTATATGGGTTAAGAGAGAACTTTAAGATGGAAACAGCTAGACAAGAGTTTCACTGTGTTCTCAATTACACTTCTACTAGATTATTCCGACAGACCTGAGTAAACAGTCATATTAGGCCAGACGATTAAAGGACATTTTCAAAGATTTCTAAAAGACTCCTATAATTTTCAAGGACTACAAGCTTATGGAACACACTGATTTACAAATAATTCTAGGCTGTGATAATGGAGAAATAATAATATATTGGACAATGAGAATATGCTGCACCAAATAAAGTTTATGCTGATATAGGTCTCCGCTAATAGTTTTGAGTTTTTCAGAAAATAGTAAATTCAAGGACTCAAGAAATCCCTCTATATTCAAGTAGTTTTCAAACCAGTGTGAACCCTGTATAGTACCTGAAATGGTTACATAGCCTCATTTTCTTCACTAGTATGTAAATATCCTAGGACATGGCTAATAGCTTGTATGACCATACAGTGAAACCTGTCTTAAGCAGCCACTCAAAAATAGACAAAACAAAGGTCTTAAAGACAAACGGAGCTTAATGAAGGTCGAAACTATTGCAGAATGCTCTCTTGGAGCACTTTTGACCTGCATTAAACAATAATCGGTCTTGAAAACCAGTTTTTGGTCTTCATTTTGAGTGGCCGCTTAAGACAGATTTTACTGTATGGCTATAAAAGCTATTAGCCAATAACTAGGATATTCACATACTAGATTAACCCTTTATATATGGGGTTCTTTTGCAAACAGTGAAGACGGAGGGTCTATACATACTGTTTGTTATGGTAAAAAAGATCTTCAGGAAAAAGAACACATTTTTTTTTTTGAAAATTGTAACCTGACACCCTTAGATATGTACAATGGATTATCCCAAGTTTATTGTATCAAACAAGAAGGAAGAATCCATAAGTGTACAAAGGGTTAACAATATGTGTGTGCAAATAATTAAAATCATTTTCTTATCATTCCATTTTTTCTAAACATAAGTTTGGGTGATCAAAAGAATCTCATTGAGACGGTTCTTTTGAGTACCCACAACACATGTTTTGGTTGATAGGTAAGAAAATTATTTTTCTATTACACACTCTTATCTAGAAACCTGTATAACTTAAATAGCAACCGACATGACATCAACCTAGCAACAGCATTCTAGCATTCTATACCATCCCTACCAACACCCTCTAGCTTACCTTTAATGCAACCATAGCAACTCCCTGAGGACTATTACAAGTACTTACCCCTTTTCATTTCTATGGATTCTAAATACACATAATTGTGTTGAAAGTTAAAATAATCTCAAACAAAATGAAAGCAAAATGGTGGATATTTATATAAAACTTAAAAAATAATAACCACTATTACTATAACTATCTAAAAAAAGTGCCTCGACTAATTGAAGTACAGTTTACACTCAGTAACTAATTGCATGCTTTATAACTTTTCCTTTTTTGTGGTCTACTCAGTATGGTTTGTTTTTCAAAATTAAATTTTCATAAAAATTCTTTCACAACTAACATTATAGTGTCAAACAGTTTGAATCCAAAGTGTCAGGCCTGATCTTGGTCTAAACTGCTTTTTGGCCTTTATTTTGTGGTAATATTATTGTTCAGTGCATTAAAAGCAATGGAAAGCTAAGTCTTGGGCACTATCAAGGTTTATGGGCTGACTCTAGGGCTAGGGCCTGAACAGCTTGGCTAACATGGCCCTTGTCTGCAGCTCGGGCAATATTAATCCTGGGCAGTCCAGGCCTTAATCCTCAAACAGTCCATCAACCTTGATAGTACCCTCAGTTTCAGTTACTTTTGCTTAAAAAGGGAACAACAAAATTAATTCAAAAGTACAGATAGGGCCAGTAAAGCAATTTTTTTAGCGTAAAATTGTAATTATTTTCTTACCCATCAGTTTAAACATGTGTTTTTGGTGACCAAAAGAACCGTCTCATCGAGAGGGTTCTTTTAAGTACCCACAACATACGTTTTGGTTGAGAAATAAAAAAAAATAATTTTCTGTTACACACTCTTATCTGGGCCCCTGAGTACACCCTTGATCCAAATCCGACCAATCCATTTTTTTTTTTACTTAAGCTGATACTGAGTGAACTGTAGTTCTAGTATCTCTGAAAATAAAACCTCACTGTAACCACAGGTGCCTTAAGTTTTGTCTTTAAAACCTGCAAAATGCTTTCAGATAGACTATCACTATAGTGATATCATAGTGACATTGTAAGATTTTGGTTTTGAGGCTATAGAAGTGATATAAGGACAGAACTTCGAGCTCCTGTGCTTTTACCAAGACTGAAAATGTTACCCAATATCAAAACCAAGTGGGCAGGGCGGAATAGCAAAATATGATATAAACCAGTATGTGACAAACCCAACAAACCGGCCCCTAGTCATAGAACTTTTTTCATGCTAAACTCAACCAACCATGAAATTTATACTGCTCATGAATGTTAAAATGCCATCAATTATTGGCATTTTAACATTTATAAGCATGATAAAACAACATCTGAGAGTTTGAAAGCAAGAAAAATCTTTATTTTTCAGCATTTTAGTTTTTAAGAGCAGTTAAAATTTCATGCTCAGTTCAGCTGAGCATGAACATGTTTAAACTTCTGAGAATGATCTGTGCAAAAAGCATAAGAGCACAGTCAGATCAATTTCTCCATCCACATAACAAAGAACCTTATCAGACTAGTTAGATTTTTCAATGTTGGCTTGTATTTGGGTCCATACAATTCATAGGTCCACACAAACATTATTTTTTTTCAGCATAAAATTGTGAATGTCTTCTTTTCCCTTAGTTTTAAAAAGAACTCATTGAGAGACAAAGTTCTTGTGTTCTGAAATTTGATATAAATGCCAAAGACAGATTTTGAGAAATGAAACTTTAATGCTAACACAGACGATGTTGCAGCTGCTATAGATCTCCTTGTTTTGTAAAGACAAGTTAATAAAATGATTTAATTGCTTGTGTACCCGTTATACTTTGTTTATTCCTTACATCTTGTCCCAACACTAGTTTAAAGATTTTGTTTGGTTTGCAGTTTTACATCCCAGTCAATAGCTATGGTCATGTTGAGATGGTCAGTTCACCTAACCACACTTTTTCCCTGGGCAAACTTGACTAAGCTTGAGCACATCCTTTTGTTTGTAACTGACAATAGCCCCTCTTGAATCAGCGAAAGGGAGGAGAATGGCTGTAGAAATTAGTTCATGATCAATCTCTACGAAAGTATGGGAGATTTTGTACTATCTTTAATAATAATTTTGTATTGAATTAACATTTAAGAAACAAACACGTTTAAACCAAAGAGAAATTTCAAATAATGATACATCTACTCACTTAGGGGAAGTCAATATACTTCAAAATAATATTTTAACAAAAATAAAAATTAAGAGTTATCCAGATACTTAAATAGTTATCCAATTTTGCCATGGAAATGTATTATTCTGGTTTGTGCTTATTGTTAACTCATTTATATGTCACTTCCAAAGCAGACTAGCATCCAATAGTCATGATAGTGAATTGGAGAATTCCTCTGTTGTGATTGTTTATGCCCCAGTCAACAGTTTTTCAGTCATGTTGGGACGGGTCTTCCTGTGTTGAACCAGTACTAAGCAGAGGATAAAGTGATTTGATCAAGGTCACAATAAAGTGCCTCTGGTGAGACTTGAACCTGCAACCCCTCCCCAATGTTGAGAAAACTACTCTACCACTGAGCCACTGCACTCCTCTGTAAATTGGAGAAATAAGGGAAAAGATTGACAGTTTGGGATGAAGATAAAACCCATCTTATCCAGGGTTCATACAGGCAAGTTTGAGTAAAATTCAAGGACTTTTCAAGGACTTCTAAAGACTAACCTACTGTTTTCAAGGACTAAAAGTTTAGGAATAATCCTGATTTAAGTGATAAAATTCTACTTCAGAAATGCTAGACTGAGGTAATGGAGACATTAGTACTGGAAAATTAGTATAAAATTGGTGTGCCTTTATTTGGCACAAATAAAGGCGCAGCAATTTTATACTGATTTAGGTCTCTATTAACAGTGCTAAGTCCTATAGAAAATAGTAGAATTCAAGGACTTTTCACGGCTTTTGAGTGATTTTCCAGTACTTTTCAAGGCAGATTTAATTTTCAAGGACTTTTCAAGAAAGCCCTCTAAATTCAAGTACTTTTTTAGCCTGTGCGAACCCTGTTATCCAAAGCAATAAGCACAATCTTCATCTGGTTTGGAAATGTCTTCACTATGAGAGCCATCTGGACTTTTTGGACAAGCTACAAAGATTCAGTGATTCTTTAGTAAAGGCATTCGACTAAAATATTGATTTAAGAGTAAAGAGAAAAGTGTACAATATACAAAGCATTAGTTAAGTCATATTTTAAGAAAATCCCCGCCTGAAGGCTGTAATGCTATTTGGTCAGTTGATCAGGCTCTGCTAGTATGTAATTGCTTATAACTGTAACTCCTGCAAATGTACAGGATAAATATTGGGGAGGTGTGTACCACATAAAAACTAGAGGACCTGAAGGTCCTGAGGCGCTCACCTGATCTCCTTAATAATGTTAAAATAGGTCAAGGTCAACTACAGCTTATAATGGAACAAATTTTGTTTTACCATATATGGGGATTGCAGACATTTTGGTCAAGTGACTTAAACAATCTAATGAATAATCCATCAAACAGCCCAGTGATTTCTGAGACACAGATGTTTAGATAGGTGTATGGCAGTCCAAATGAGTGGCCTTGGATAAAAGGTCACAGGTCAGCTTGGCTTTTGGTACTTAATACAAGATTTTTCTCAAATAAATGCATTAGAAATCAAATTTGACCTTGCCATAAAGTAGGTCAAGGTCAAACTAGATTAATCATTTGTGCAAACCTGGTAGGGCCCACATCCCAAATGCTACATACCAAGTCCCAAGGCCATTGGCCTTTTGGTTCCAGTGAAGAAGACATTTAAAAGGTTTTTACCATATATGGGCGTGGTGGCCTTCTTGGTCATGTGACCAGAACACTTGGTATAAATTTTGGCTAACCTATCATAAGGAGTCTTCATATGAAATTTGAGTTCAAATGGCCGAGTGGTTTCTGAGGAAACTATGTTTTGATGTGTTGATGGGACTCCAATATGAGCAACTTTGGCTGATAAGTTCAAGGTGAACCTTGACCTTTGAAACTTATTTATAGCCATTCTTTCATTTGGTTCAACATATCAAGAGAGAATAATGACTTTGGCCTCAACAGTTTTCAAAAAATGAAATTTTCAAAAAAAATCCCATCTTAATGCATTAGGAAGCAAATTCGACCTTGACGTTAAGTAGGTCAAGGTCCACTTAGGTTCACCATTTGAACAAACTTGGTAGGCCCCACATCCCAAATGCTACATACCAAGTCCCAAGGTCATCGGCCTTCTGGTTCTGGAGAAGAAGATTTTTAAATGTTTTTTACCATATATGAGCATGGCGGCCATCTTGGTCATGTGACCAAAATATTTTGCATAAATTTTAGCTTACATCATAAGGAGTCTTCACATGAAATTAGAATTCAATTTGGCCAATGGTTTGTGAGAAAACTATGTTATAAGCAAAAAACCAACACAATAAGAATTAATAAAACAAGCTATGGGTCGTAGGCTATAATTATTTTCAAACACTTACCTGGAAACATTTAACTCTTCTTCCATATCATATTTGAGTCTCTTGAGGTTCATGATAAGTTGAGGGTCAGTACCATTTACCCAGGTATACACAACATCAATAGGTACAGGCAGACAAAGCCTGAAATCAAACAGAATAAAACACAGTGAATGCCATACTCTACTCTCTTGAGGTTCATGATAAGTTGAGGGTCAGTACCATTTACCCAGGTATACACAACATCAATAGGTACAGGCAGACATAGTCTGAAATCAAACAGAATAAAACACAGTGAATGACATACTCTACTCTCTTGAGGTTCATGATAAGTTGAAGGTCAGTACCATTAACCCAGATATACACAACATCAATAGGTACTGGAAGACAATGCCTGAAATCAAACAGAATAAAACACAGTGAATGCCATACTCTACTCTCTTGAGGTTCATGATAAGTTGAGGGTCAGTTACATTTACCCAGGTATACACAACATCAATAGGTACTGGAAGACAAAGTCTGAAATCAAACAGAATAAAACACAGTGAATGCCATACTCTACTCTCTTGAGGTTCATGATAAGTTGAGGGTCAGTACCATTTACCCAGGTATACACAACATCAATAGGTACTTGAAGACAAAGTCTACAATCAAACAGAATAAAACACAGTGAATGCCATACTCTACTCTCTTGAGGTTCATGATAAGTTGAGGGTCAGTACCATTTACCCAGGTATACACAACATCAATAGGTACAGGCAGACATAGTCTGAAATCAAACAGAATAAAACACAGTGAATGACATACTCTACTCTCTTGAGGTTCATGATAAGTTGAAGGTCAGTACCATTAACCCAGATATACACAACATCAATAGGTACTGGAAGACAATGCCTGAAATCAAACAGAATAAAACACAGTGAATGCCATACTCTACTCTCTTGAGGTTCATGATAAGTTGAGGGTCAGTTACATTTACCCAGGTATACACAACATCAATAGGTACTGGAAGACAAAGTCTGAAATCAAACAGAATAAAACACAGTGAATGCCATACTCTACTCTCTTGAGGTTCATGATAAGTTGAGGGTCAGTACCATTTACCCAGGTATACACAACATCAATAGGTACTTGAAGACAAAGTCTACAATCAAACAGAATAAAACACAGTGAATGTCATACTCTACTCGCTTGAGGTTCATGATAAGTTGAGGGTCAGTACCATTTACCCAGGTATACACAACATCAATAGGTACTGGAAGACAAAGTCTGAAATCAAACAGAATTAAACACAGTGAATGCCATACTCTACTCTCTTGAGGTTCATGAAAAGTTGAGGGTCAGTACCATTTACCCAGGTATACACAACATCAATAGGTACTGGAAGACAAAGTCTGAAATCAAACAGAATTAAACACAGTGAATGCCATACTCTACTCTCTTGAGGTTCATGATAAGTTGAGGGTCAGTTACATTTACCCAGGTATACACAACATCAATAGGTACTGGAAGACAAAGTCTGAAATCAAACAGAATAAAACACAGTGAATGCCATACTCTACTCTCTTGAGGTTCATGATAAGTTGAGGGTCAGTTACATTTACCCAGGTATACACAACATCAATAGGTACTTGAAGACAAAGTCTACAATCAAACAGAATTAAACACAGTGAATGCCATACTCTACTCTCTTGAGGTTCATGATAAGTTGAGAGTCAGTACCATTTTACCCAGGTATACACAACATCAATAGGTACAGGCAGACAAAGTCTGAAATCAAACAGAATAAAACACAGTGAATGCCATACTCTACTCTGTTGAGGTTCATGATAAGTTGAGGGTCAGTACCATTTACCCAGGTATACACAACATCAATAGGTACAGGCAGACAAAGTCTGAAATCAAACAGAATAAAACACAGTGAATGACATACTCTACTCTCTTGAGGTTCATGATAAGTTGAAGGTCAGTACCATTTACCCAGGTATACACAACATCAATAAGTACTGGAAGACAAAGTCTGAAATCAAACAGAATAAAACACAGTGAATGCCATACTCTACTCTCTTGAGGTTCATGATAAGTTGAAGGTCAGTACCATTAACCCAGATATACACAACATCAATAGGTACTGACAGACAAAGTCTGAAATCAAACAGAATAAAACACAGTGAATGCCATACTCTACTCTCTTGAGGTTCATGATAAGTTGAGGGTCAGAACCATTTACCCAGGTATACACAACATCAATAGGTACTGGTAGACAAAGTCTGAAATCAAACAGAATAAAACACAGTGACTGCCATACTCTAACGTTAAGCTGATTGAGAAAGCCCAGGACTTTAGTTAAGATTGCGTACAAAAAAAAAAATAATTTTCTTATTTCTTAACCAAAACATATGATATGTTGTGGGTACTCAAAAGATATGTCTCAATGAGACGGTTCTTTTGAGCACCCAAGACATATGTAAAAACTGATGGGTAAGAAAATATTTTACAATTATACGCTTAAAAATTGTGTTTATTATGTATCTAAACATATGGAAGCCACATATTAAAAAGGGGCTATTATTTAAGAAATAATATGCTCCCCATAGAGAATATAAAATAACTTTAAAAGGCATTAAATTGAGAAACCATCCAAAGTTAAACTGCCCCAATATTTCAGTCTCATAAAATCGCAAAAATTCTGATCCAGCAAATATTGCTGAATATCAATATTTTCTTACCCATTAGTTTTAACATATGTTTTTAGCGCTCAAAAGAATCGTCTCATTGAGACAGTTCTTTTGAGTACCCACAACATATGTTTTGATTGAGAAATAAAAAATTTAATTTTTTGGTATGCACTCTTAAAGGCCAACATTGAGGCTCACCATGACAGCTTTTAGCACCTATCAGTTATAATTGTTAAACCAATACCTTCCCATTGATACCAGCTGACGAAAATAAGATTAGACCAACATGTACACAAGGCTGTGCTTGGAAGACCAAATAAAAAGACTGCTAAGCTACCCAGAGAAATTCATATGAAGCAGTTGCTGATGGATTCTATGCTTTGCTTTCAATTTGACAAAGCAGTGACTGACAACTGCCCTATTTAGTTTTGAAAAAAATGTACACAATTAAAAAATATTACCAGAGGCTTCTAGCTGTACCCTCCTGATTTCAATCGAGATGCAAATGATTTTCAAACATATTTATTAAAATTTAATGAGCATCACAAAGACACGTTCGGTCAGCCTGAACACCCATCGTGTGCAATCAGAGTGAATCAACGAACCGTGGGTTTTTACCGTTGAGTAGACAGCAAAAGCTGATCAGACTGGGCTGACACAGAGGCTGTGATTACCTGTAACAGAGTGAAACCTGTTCATGCGCCGATCAAGAGGGGGGCAGGGGTCCGGATCCTCCCTGCAAAATCTCAAGAATATTGGGCTTCTTACCATTACTGGTCCGGATCCCCTTAAAAAGTACAAAGCTACTAAGCCAGCATACAATGTTGGGCCATCATCTGCACGCCAGCGAAATGCCATTTAAATAGCGTTTTGCTGGCGGGCCTATGATGGTCCGCTTATAGCGGTATTTGGATCCTCCCTCCCCTCATCAACTAAAAAATGGAAAAAAAACATTGTTCTGATAAAACTTTCTGGATCTGCGCATGACTGTTGGACTGACTCATAGATCAATTTATGTCTTACTATATGCTCAAGCATTTTAATATATGTTCAACTGATAGAGCGCTGAAAAAAGTATTCAGTCAAGTCTTTTTTGTTTTTGTCTGCTGGCTTTTTCAAAATTGACTTTAAAAAAAGTACATGTAAGACAAAACTTCAGGAACGCTATCTAAGTGTCAACCATTTTAGATCCAGATCAGCTCCGATCCAATGTTTTGCCATGTGTATGATCAAACGTCGCCTCATAATCTCTAATCTAGTGACTTCTGGGCCCGGAATTACAATGCCTCCTTAAAGTTAAGGAAGACTTAAGTTAAGTATTGATTTTTCAGGATGCGAGAAATAACCTTTAAAACTGATTAAAATCAAAATAGTTTCATTTTTTCTGAAGATCACAATATTATCTTTGATCACAAGTACCACATCGATCAAGGCAATTTATTTAGTATTTAATATAGCATGTTGAAATATCAATACTTAACTCAAGTCTTGCTTAACTTTAAGGAGGCATTGTAATTCCAGGCCCTGAACTTGAAATTCCGATGATTTTTAATCTTGTATTTCAATCTCTCGATCGTTACAAAGTCGTTCCCCTTGCATTTCAATTTCTAAACTCTAAATGTTGACTAAATCAATAGTTTGATGAAACCAAATTTTAACTACTGAACAATACATTGAATTGCTTACATTTGACCGTATAAAATATATGTGCAACATCACCATCCAAAATAAAACATATGCATTACGGGACAAAATTCAACAAAATAACCTCTGTAGCGAACCAAGATCATGACAGAAACTAGCAGTTTCATGTCTTTGCTGCGTGCTCAGTTGGTAACTAATAAGCATCGGTTTCCCTATATGGACAGTGAATCCGGCAGACCGAATTGATGACCAGGAGGCTGTTCAGAGTCTCCAATCCATTAATCATGAATATTAATTACTTTGGTGTAATTTTTCACTGAAAAATAAGATAACACCGAACATTTGTTATATGCCTTCACAGTAAACAGTTGGAGGTAAGACAGTGGGCAGCCAATAATTATCATTAATTAGTGACCACTGTTACAATTATGGAGCAAAGATGTGTTTCCCTGGGGAAACAATGTTGGCCTTTAACAAAAGTCCTGTGACTATCGAGTTGCAGATAAAACTTGGTGTTTAGACATAAAATCTCTTCTTCACCAGGTTAATATGCAACAAAGTTTTGATAACAAACTATAAATCAAGAACATATTAAAAGTTTATTTGACCACATGTATCAACGAGTTCATACTGTATCAAAGTTCAAAACCTTATCAAATTATGATTATTTGTTTTTTTTTATGCTTTACATCTCAGTCACCAGTTTTCAGGTCATGTCGAGACAATTTTCTGTCTTCCTGGGTTTAATCAGTACTAAGCAGCGGATACAGTGTCTTGCTGAAGGACACAACACAGTGCCTCCAGTTAGTCTCAAACGAGCGATCTGTCAAACCCAAGTCTAACATTCTACCATCCAGGGTTTTCCTTGACCCCCTGTTTATATATAGTAAATCACCCCCTTAAGATAAGAATGAGTAAATGAGAACTATTTTTCTTATCTCTCTAAACCAAAACATTTGTTATGGGTACTTAAAACGAACCGTCTCAATGAGGCAGTTCTTTTGAGTACCCAAAACACATGTGGTACTAAGGAGAAGAACTTGATAAGCTCTTATTTCCGTTCTAATCTAATGTTTGTATGATTGAAAATTGTATTGTATTGTATAATTGATTTGAAATAAATATGTTTAAACCAAACACATGTTAAAACTGATAGATAAAAAATATAATAAATTTATGCTAAAAAAATTTGCTACACTGGACCTATGCTGTAATTTACCTTTCTCTGAAAGATTTCCCAGCAACATTGTCACTGAATGAGTTGAAGACAGCAGCATACTTCTCCGTACTCCACTCTACAACAGTCTGAAAAAAAAGACCACTGAACTGATATGAGCCGTGACATGCGATTTCCAACAATGTGATATGGGCGACCAGCAAAGCCTCAGATCAGCCTGCGCATACACGCAGTCTGATCAGAGCCTTTGCTAGTCGCTTTAATATTCTATGAGTGTTAAGCTACTAGCTGAACATCCTTTGGAGTTTCTAAGCTTAAAAGGAGGATGCACAGGCTCGTCTGAGTCTATATTTGTCAAAATGCCACATTGTAGGAAATCACGTGTCACGGCTCATATGGTAAACATTCTAAAATTTCCAACATTTTCTATTTATGTTCTCAAATAAATTTTGGCTTTCAGACTGGAATTCACAAAATGCTCGTCAGATGACCTGAATTGACTTCAACCGACTGCGATAGAGGGGCACTGTTGTATCTCTGTATAATTTATTGTATAGTTACAACAGTGTTGCATTTTCCTTAAATAATTCTGCCTACATGTACCTGAGGTTAGTGTTTATAATACTAGGAGGTTTTAAAAGTGGTGCTGCACAGTAGCCTTTTTCTGACTACCATGCCATTTTTTTCTGACTGATAATGGCATTTTTGCATAGAAAATCTTCATCAGTAGCCTCTAACTGAAAACTAGCACAGTTCTGATTGGTTGAAATAAATTCTACCAAACAGAAAATAGATTGACATTTCAGTACCTCAGTAAATAATGATGGTTGACTTCTGTCAAAACATTTCCAAAAAGTCAATGAAAAACAATTAAAAATGCCTACTGTAAAGGAATATAAGATAGTTGTTATCCAGAAAAGTTGGAAAATTGACAAATTTGGAGCTTTCATGACCAAAGTAAGTGTCCCTAGTGAGTCAAATAAAGAAGATATTGTAGATTTTAAACATATTTTTATGACCAGACATTGAGATTCTTGGGAACTCATGACTGACTTCATACTGTATTTTTTTGAAAATAGGTAGTTTGAAAGCAAAAGTGCCCTTGACACAATATATATACCTTGGTTCCTAAAACTTTAGAAAATATGATACAGGCCCATGTGGGATGACATAGATTTGAACAAGGAAACTCATGGTTATTTTTGTTTTTAGAATTTTCATTTATCTCTTTAAGGAAATGCACTTCAAAGAAATTTTCAGAACGAAATATCTCCACTAATGGTGCATACAAAAGTAAATGAAAGGTATTACAACTATGCTGAGGATTTCCTCTACAAAATGGTGTTAATTTTAGAAGTGTAAATGTTAGTGTATCTGTGTGCAGAGCATTCAAACACACCCAGTGTTTACATTGTCAGCAATGGACAGATAATATATTCAGAGGAACTGATAAGCCGCTTTTTGGGGTATTTAAGCAATTAAATTGGTGAAAAAAGCAATTGTTTTCAACTGAAGGGGTAGCAAAGAGCAATTAAATTTTGGAAAAAGCAATTGTTTTTTAAATGAAGGGGTAATGAAAAGCAATTAAATTTTGGAAAAAGCAAAGAAAAATTAACCAGGGCTGTGGAAATACCATGCCCGACTTGTCCGACCTGGTCCCATTTCATTCAGGACAAGTTGAAAAATTTTATTTACTTGTCCTTGTACAAGTATAAATGTAAGTGAATACAATCTGTATTTCATATTTTGATTAATTATTACAAGCTCACATGTCGCATCGTAAACAGTGTGGATCCTGATCAGCTGGCTTCTTCAGAAGCTAGCTGATCTGGATCTACACTGTTTACTAGAGAACCCAGCTGATCAGAATCCACACTGTTTATCTGCTTTCATAATGTTTTTGAAAGAGTAAATTGTTTAAGCACAGAAAGGTATAAGCTAATTAGTTCTTTCGGACAAGTAAAATTTTCTTTGGACAAGTACATTATGGCCATTTACTTGTCCCTGGACAAGTAGAAAATTTTACAATTTCCACACCCCTGAATAAACTGATCCAAATATAAATATATCCCATGGCAGCAAACTTAGTGTGGTAGCCAGTTCAAGCCTTTCTACTGAGTCTCCTTTGATACATTAAGCAAGTCATTTGTCAGTTACTGGCTAAAGTATTTGCACAAAGTACATAAAGTCACTTCGATCTGTGTGTTTCTTCCATAATTAAGATTATTATTTTAATTATTAACTAAGATTATTAGGTACTTTAATATAACTTATAGATAAGCAATTTAAAAAATCTAAGTGGGGTAAAAAAATATTTTTAAGCAATTGTTTTTGGAAAAAAGCAATTCATAATGTGGGGTAAATACCCAATTGAACTGAAAGCTTAACTGGACCTCTGTAGTATAATACTACACAGCGACCGGTAACACATAAAAATACTTGACTGAGCGAGGTGTTAGTAATCAAAAAATGTCAGATAAAATTTGAGGGATTGCATAGCTTCTTTATATTTTTATTTTCTTTACACGTTTTAGAAATTTAAAAAGAATAAGATCTATCTTTATTTTTCTAATGGATTTAACTTTTCCATGCTGTTTTTATCTTTGAAAAAAATTACAATTTTAAGAAATCCGCTGTTATCGCTAGCAAAGTTCTGGCTCACATTTAGTGTTGAATCATTGCCCACCAGCAATAGCTGAGTTCATAGGCCTTCCATACTTTTCCGGATTTCTATCGGGACTCAAGTCACATGTTCTAATATCACATGACTACCTCAGCCAATCGAAATTACTTCTGTTACCACGAGACCAAGCAGCCATTTGCACCTGGTCAGTATCAAAACACCAAAAGAAAATCTGTTTTGTAAGCAAACCAGTTTGTATATATTGCATACGAAGTCGGGATTAGTTGTAAGGGGCCACTTAGCGCCGCTTTGTATGTTAATTGCTACCTCGAAAACCAATTTTATGTTCTTCAAACAGCAGCCTAGGGGTTGTATACATTCCGACTTCAGTATTAAGTATGTCACAGCACCAGTGTTACTGACTGAGTCGGTGTGTATGTAAACATTTCACCATTTGAAGAATGGCTCAAAATATCGCCAAAAACATCATTGGTAATGTGGCATTAAGCTATCAAGTCAATCTAGCGATAGAAATTCCTAATGTAACTGAAAACTACATAAATTCACCATATCTAGATTAACTGCTGGTTCCCAGTCTACAGGTGGTCAGTAATATAAATACAGATACAAGGTTAGCTTTTAAAAAAGCTTAGAACCATCGCATGGCGTTTTACAGTTATTAAAGAAGAACTTATATTGTATTTTAATATTGCATTTGCTGAAGCCACTCTTTTCAGCGTTTCATGTGCTTCAAGCTCTGGGTATTTTTTTGTTTAGTCAACGATTTGTACATAGGTGATCCATTGGAAGCAAATAAAACACATAAAATATGCATATTCCAGTAAGACTCTGCTCATGAACACACTGAATAATGGTAGAGTCAACCCCCTTCCCAGCAGTATGTATTAAGTCATTCAATTGTAATTTGTATTCCTCAATCGAAGACAATGCACATAATGCCTAAGGGGTATATTGAAACTGACCCATCTACATCTAGTTATTTCGTCACACTTAGTCTAGAATATCCGAAGGGTCCATGTTTGATTGGGATTCTAGCTCAGTGGTAAGGTCTCTAATAGACAATTTCGCTTTAAGAAGCAATCCGGTATCCAAAGCAATGGTTGAACTTTGGAAGTAGCTTGGTCGACAGGGAGATTGAGAAAGAACAGTAAAATACACTGCTGCTGGGGAGCTAATAATCGATCCATTTCCGCAACTTGCTAATGGAACAGGCCCAAATCATACACGCGCCCAATGGAAGTTTACTAATGTATATCACCAGCCCTGATGCGCTGGTAAATGACCATAACCCCCCCCCCCCCCCCCCCCCCCCCCCCATTTTCATGTATAGGGGGGGGGGGGGTACTGGCTACCCTTTTATCCATTACTGACCACCTGTAAACCGGTAACCAGTAATTAATGTAGATATGGTGAATTCTCACGTTTTCACTTGTCGACAAAGGGTATCTGCAATGCTTATTTAAATATTTGTCACATTTATGGGAAGTTTTTTGATTGGCCAGATATTATTCTATTTGGGAGGGCCCGGAGCTAATCTGAACGTGTCCTGAAAACTCAGTATGAAATAAGCTATAGTGTTTAGTGTCTCAAATTTTTTTAATAAGCTTTTACTTGTTAAAAATGACATAAACAAACCTCCCCAAAGTGAAATGCAGACACTACAATCAATATTGCTCCGACAAGGACAACAAGAAGACCGTATCTGTGAGATAAAATATCATAAACTTGCTTCTGCACCACTTTACGCCAGCTACTTTTCTCCATTTCTGCCCATATCACTGAAGAAACTGGAGAAATGCGATCGTGGCAATCTTTGCCTTAATGGGGGCTGACATGTTTATAAAGAACTCTGGGTAATTGCCACGCAACGGGTACAACTAATCAGAGAAAACAACTTATTTCGCGAAATCAACTTTTACCTACCTACTCAGCTAGCACACAAGTCGAGCCACCAACGGCCCTCCAGCAACAGGCCATTGAGATGGCGTATCGCTGGTGGGCCGTTGGTGGCCGACGTTATGTGCTCGGTGGACACCCACCCACCCAATATACCGACAGACCCACTGAGCAACCGAGCGACCCGTCCAACCAACAAGCCACGCACCCACCCCATCCCTTACACGCACGCACGCACACACACACACACACACGCACGCACGCATGCACGCACGCACGCACACACACATTAATACATACAATCATTCAACCTTTGAGGTTTCACTACACTGACACTGGGACATGCTACTATTGCTGGGGACGAGGTTGCTGACAGGCTAGCAAAAGATGCCGCACGTGAAAGTAAGAAAGAAGGCAAAGATCAGGAATCGATACAATCAAGCACCACACCCGACCCAGAATACCACATGGGAAAGTTACAACAACACAAAAAAAAACAACAAAAAAGAATCACATACAAGAAAGCCAAGAGGTCAGCCCTTTCCCAGCAGGTGACCACAAGGCTGCAACTAACAGTCAAATAAGCACGACAAACACGAATAACAAGAACCACAAAAGAAGCATCGCCTTGGAACGGTCAGTAAAATACTTTTACTGGAGGGTTTAAACTAATTTCAGAGAAATACCTTGCTTGCTAGTGTATAGCCACATATAGTTATGCTTATATACTGTGATCGTAGTAACATTTTACCTAATTGACAGTTGTGCTGATATATCTTATTGACTGGTTTTCTTTAAACCTGCATGAATAGTTCAAATATATGCATATATAAACTTTCCATGTAAGGAGAAGGTGGTGTGTTTTTAATCTGTACATTTCTACGAGTAATTTTAAACTGTATAAATCTATGTTGATGGTTCCCAGCGCACACGCATGATCCAGTTATTTTTAATAGACGTTAGATTAGCTTTTAACAGTGGGGAGAGGGCATACATATTCACCAGTAATCAACGCTGAGAGGCGGTTCTCCCAACAAAGGAGGAATCTATCGACGAAAAGAAGGTACCAACCTCACCCTTAATTCAGATATGGATCAAGACATATAGATATTTGGTTTGCATGAAATATCCCTAATTTATCTATGAATTATCTCCCATCAAAATCAAAATATCAAAAGGAGATAAAACAAAGATAAGGAGGCAACAATACAAAAACTGAATACCGGAGCAAAAGAAATTCAACAGCTATAAATCTAAGATTCCCTATGGGCCTGACAACACCCAAAGCATTAGGCCCCAACTATCTCATCTATAGATAAGTATTTCAGTCGGAACCATCATAGATTCTGAAGCCCGACCCGCCGGCGTGAAATTAAAATGGAAAGAAAAGTTGCCAACCGTGATTGGGTTGACCATCAAGCACGCAGTCTATTGCAAAACATTCATGTTATAGCCGAGAAATTATTTTAATAAACTGCGCTGAAATATTATCAGAGCCAACGATCTTCTTCAACATATACAGTAAGTCACCATATAATTCAGGTTTCGAAAGTCCTTGGCACAAGAGAGATTAAAGTAAGTAAGGGTGCAAAGATCAGGAATCGATACAATCAAGTACCACACCTGACCCAGGATACCAATGGGAAAGTGACAAACTCACAGTTAGACACCACAAATGAGAGCCAAGAGGTCAGCCCTTTCCCAGCAGGTGACCACAAAGCACATATAAACAGACGCGCACAAAAACATAGCAAACACAAGACCAAAAAAACGCATTAAAGATCCACAAAAGAAGTACCGCCTTGGAACGGTCAGTAAAATATTTTACTGGAGGGCTTAAACCGGTTTAACGGCGCCAACCTCACCCTTAGTTCAGATGTGGATCAAGACACATAGATATTTGGTTAGCATGAAAGACCCCTAACTTATCAATGCACCACCTCCTAAAACATATAAATCAAGATATAACAAGGAGATAAAGCAAAGAAAAGGACTCAACAGTAAAGAAAAGAAAAGAAATCCAACAGGTAAACCCTGATGGGCCAACAAACAGCCAACGAATCAGGCCCCTACCATCTCATCAATAGATAAGTCTTTAAGTCGGAACCATCATAGAGTCTGAAAACCGACCCATTGGTGTGCAATTAAAGAGGAAAGCAAAGTTGCCAACCGTGATTGGATTGACCACCAAGCATGCAGTCTGTTGCAATACATTAATGTTATAGCCAATCTTTTTATAATGGGGAATTATTTTAATGAACTGCGCTGAAAAATTATAAGAGACAACAAACTTCTTCAATTTATACACCAAGTCACCATTGAAATCAAGTTTCGATAGGCCTTGGCACAAGAGAGATTTCAGTCCAACTTGGAATTTAGAAATCAAATCATAGTATCGTCTATAAAATTTAGAAAAGGTTTTGCGAAGTTTATGATACCGATAGCCTTGTTTAAGAAGTTTCTGAGTTATTAATTTATTGCTAGTGTTGAAATCAGCAACATAGCTAGATGCTCTAGCAAAACGGATGAGTTGTGAGATATTGACTCCATCGGATGTAGAGCGAGGAACATCATCATCTAAAAATGGAAAATTGACAATTTTAAATCAAAGTCGTCACGTTTATCATAAATTTTGGTAGAAACAATATCATTAGAAATAGACAAATGCAAGTCTTAAAATGCGGCTTCGGTATCAGAGGTATTGGCTTTATTAAATTGGAGCTCTGAAGGGTATATTTGACTTACCATATTGTCAAAATAAAGTCTCGGAGATGCCTATGGATACATCTATTGGAACCAATCAGGATATCAAGTATGCAGCAAGGAAGTCACTTATATTTAAATGGCAGCAGCGCATGGACATTTCAGAGACGGGCAGATTTCTCTATACCTTCAAGCCTCTAGTTGATGGAAAACTCTACTTAGGCTTACCTTCAAAGAATCTCTTCCCTGTCATTCTTCATCTACGGACTGAATATTGCAAATACAGATGTAAGTTGAATCAGTGTGAAAGTTCTGAATGTGAGTGTGTGTGAAATAGAGACTGTTCAGCATTTTATACTTGAATGCCCGCTATATGAGGATAAACGTCAACAACTTTTAAAGAACCTATTCTCTCAGTTACAATGTAAACGAGAATATTCCTGGCTGGAGAAAGTCTATCATAAAGGAATTTGGACAATACCTTGTCAGTACTGATCGCCTTTTCAGCAGAGTTGCTGATGAGGACGTACCACAATAATCGGTTGACCGTATCAAACACTAAATCTCTTAATTACATTTGTGGAAGCTTTACATTTGAGACATTCAACCTACATCATGAGAAGTTTACATTGGAGAAGATAGTGTCACAAGGCCTGATATAGAATACATATCTACCTGGCAGCGATCAATGTTGGTCAATACGTCAGGGAGGCCTGATATAGAATACATATCTACCTGGC
This sequence comes from Loripinus fragilis, assembly GCA_964019695.1. NCBI lineage: Eukaryota > Metazoa > Mollusca > Bivalvia > Lucinida > Lucinidae > Loripinus > Loripinus fragilis. The sequence continues at coordinate 1,157,047 of OZ026519.1, forward strand.
AGCGATCAATGTTGGTCAATACGTCAGGGAGGCCTGATATAGAATACATATCTACCTGGCAGCGATCAATGTTGGTCAATACGTCAGGGAGGCCTGATATAGAATACATATCTACCTGCCAGCGATCAGTGTTGGTCAATACGTCAGGGAGGCCTGATTTAGAATACATATCTACCTGGCAGCGATCAGTGTTGGTCAATACGTCAGGGAGTGTTAATTTTGAAAATTGGAGATAAAAACTTTTGGCTGTGTTCTGACTAAATGAGAGACCTATGCTCTTCTGTGGTCTGAACAGTACCCGCAAAAGAAGAACGACTATTCCAATGTAGAATAATTCGGGGGAAACGAATTCTTCATGGCATTACTACGTGTCTGTATCTACAGTATTGTGCACTATGTGATGGCCTGGTAACTTTTGAAGTGTAAGCAGTTGTCAAGTACTTGTCAGTACGGTTATTAAAGTTGAAGTTCAATCATTTACATTAACGTATTGCAACAGACTGCATGCTTGGTGGTCAACCCAATCACGGTTGTCAACGTTGCTTTCCTCTTTAATTGCAGGCGGGTGGGTCGGACTTCAGACTCTATGACCGTTCCGCCTTATCTATTGATAAGATGGTAGGGGCCTGATGCTCTGGATGTTTGTTGGGCCCACCAGGGTTTACCTGTTTGATTAATTTTGCTACGATATTCAGTTTTATTTACTGTTGAGTCCTTATCTTTGCTTTATCTCCTTTTTATATCTTGATTTATATGTTCTGGGAGATGATGCATTGATAAGTTAGGGGTCTTTCGTACAAACCAAATTTCAATGTGTATTGATCCACATCTGAATTAAGGGTGAGTTTGGCGCCTTGGAACCGTTTTAAGCCCTCCATTAAAAGTATTTTTACTGACCGTTCCAAGGCGGTGCTTCTTTTGTGGATCGTTTTTTTTAGTTATGCTTCATGTTGGTGTGTATTGTAATGTCGTGTCTGTTCTTTGTAGCCTTGTAGTCACCTGCTGGGAAAGTGCTGACCTCTTGGCTGTCGTGTGTGTTGTCTTTTCTCACTTTCCCAAGTGTGTCCTGGTCCACATCAGAATCAAGGGTGAGGTCGGCGCCGTGAATCTGGTTTAAACCATGCAGTAAAATATTTTACTAACTGTTCCGGGGCGGTGCTTCTTTTGTGGATCCTTTGTATTTTTATGTCTTCTGTTTGTTGTGCCTTAGTGCGCGTCTGTTTATTTGTGTCTTGTGGTCACCTGCTGGGAAAGGGCTGACCTCTTGGCTCTCGTTTGTGATGTCTAACTGTGAATTTGTCACTTTCCCATTGGTATCCTGGGTCAGGTGTGGTATTTGATTGTATCGATTCCTGATCTTTCCACCCTTACTTACTTGGATCAGTGCTTCGGAAGGAGATGTCCTTCAAATATCATTTAAAGATATTTCTTATCTTCAGCACCTGTGGTGGTCCATACATTTGGCGAAGCATGACCATTTGTGCTATTTTGGTAGAGGGCATTATGAGGAAAAAATTCTGTGAAATTATTTTGAATCTGGATCGGTGGTTTAGAAGGTGATTTTAAAACATTTTTTATCTTCAGCTCTGGCAGCCGTATCATAGATTCGGCAGCGCGGAACCATTTGTGCAATTTCGGTAGAAGACATTATGAAGAACATTCATGTGAAATTATTTTAAACAGACCAATGGTTCAGGAGGAGATATCATTTAAAGAAAAAAAGTTTACCCACGACGCACGACTGACGACCGACGGTGGATGAAGACCATACACAATAGGTCACCATGAGCCATTGTCCCTGGCTCTGGTGAGCTAGACATCCCTCAAACAATGGGAGCAACAAGGATCGGAACAATCAACAACAACGTTAAGTTATTTTCCTTATGTACCTTTCGATGTTTGTATCAAACTAACTATTGTTTGACATGTCATGTGCCTTTCAAAGCTTATTTTTTTTCAAAATAGGAGAAAAATTCTTTAGACAACGCTTTCGTTCTTATCACTTATGAATAATATGTGACGTACCATAAAAAAGGCCTGGGGACGGTCACATTTTCAACGGCGTTTTGATTCAAAAATTGATATTGAAATTGTGTCCGGGTCGATTCTCAACGTTACAAATTGAACCCCTGTGTCATTTTTCAACAGGGTCAACAGGCGGTTCCATAGCTGTCCAAGATTGCATGTTACCTGGGGTGTCACACCCCAGGTAACATGCAATCTTGGACAGCTATGAAACCGCCACCGAAACGCTATTTGAATGAATGGCGTTTAAACATAGTGGCCCTATTTTGCATGCTTACTGCGACGGGACTCTAATTTCTCGTACGCCTAGAATATTGTAATCTACGTAGGTAAGGTTATCGAATTGCTATTGTCTGATAAATAAGGGGTTTATTGCGTGTCTCACGGGAGATGACGTATTTTTTATTCATAAAATGCGTCATTTATAGAAACGCAATCTTTCTCTTGATACATTGTCTTCTTCAACCCTTAAATTTGCCATTAAAGATGTAGCTGAAAATGTTGTCTGTTTGTGTCTGCTGCTCCTACTGCTCTTATCTTGGTCTAGAGACTTTTCAAACATTTCAGCAGATAACAAACGAAATGAAATAATTGTGGTAGCCATTTTACACATTGGCGATCTTCGCGTATCACCAGTGCATGGATGTTTGCAATGTCGAACAACTAAAGCACAGGGAGTCTACACAAATGCACATACTCGCCAGAGCCTTCGCTGCTCGCACACACAAAGTATGGAAGTGGATGTAGACCTAGACCAAATTTTATGCCTCAAGCTACGCTTGCCTGATACGTTAGAGGCATTTTGTGTCTAAGTTATAAGTATCAAATCCCATGGGATGGCCGATTTATATTCAGATATTCTCTGTTACAGGGTCCCTTGAATTTGTATCAGCCCTGTGTATACTCGTTATAAAAATTGTCTACCAACCAAAAGCCTATAAAATATAGATCCTTGATACAAGAAAGGCCCGTCGTTTAGGCTAATAAATATGGTAGCATCATCTGAACAGTTTTGAGACCTATCTGTATCATTTACAGATTTGAAAGATACGTTGAAGCAGTATCTTGTCTTCAATTCAACGTCAGTTTATGGCTCTTAATTGACAAACGGGATATTTTATTTATGATTGCATTGTATGCACAAATAAATAGCTACATATACGGGTAACTAATTTATGTAATTTTACTCAGATTTGTTTTAAATTAATCATAATTTCCTTTTCCAACTCATGTGAATGGCTTATCTGTAATCATTAACGTCTGACAGACACACACGATGCATGCACACATCTGTGCTTAAAAATAAAAACTGATAAACATGCGTTTCTGTTCAAGCGACATACACTAACACAGATAAATAAAGATAGAATAAATAAAAAAAAATAAAAATGCCTAGATAAATAAAAAAAGATTAAAAAATAATATAAAGGGTAAAATGTGTGATTTTTGGAAATTGCAAGTTCTTTTCACACGGTTTATATTTAATTTCTCATTAGAAATATTGCTATTCAATCTATTGTCAATACTTCTGGGATGAAATCTCTTCATGCTGGCAGACGATTCTCATGAAATATCATACCGTATCTTTTTTCGAATCGCAAAAATTGTCGTATACTGGAGTCGTGATTGGCGCTCTTTTAGGGTTCAATAATACACATGAGTTTAAATGGTATGAGTATGGACAGTAAAGCACATCACCTTTTATTTTTTATGGATGATTATACCGCACCGTATCTACGGAAGAGTCCCAAATCAGCACAATTGACTTACTGTTAGATCAGTTGTATCAAACAACGTCCCAACCGTAGCGTTTCCCAGCGTAACGTCAAGCAAACAACACAAATTAGGGTCATCAGTTAAAACCCATGTTCAAACAAAACCGCGAACCTCATGATTTGAACATGGATCTTCGTTCATTTGACAATGACTTCTATGCGCACAGCTGTTTCAAGTCTTTGTCAAATGAACGAAATTCTATGTTTAAAACCTGAGATTCACGTGCTGTTTCAACATCAGTGATTGTTGTGGCTTCCTCGTGCATTTTAGTACCGATGTCAGTATAAATCATAAATCAGATAATCATTTTCAATGAAAGTACTTATATCATGTAAATGAACTGTTCAAATGCATCCATGATATGTCTACCTTTCTTTAAGCATGTGCATTCGGTAAATAATATTGAGGACCACTATTTAAGCTGAAGCTGTACACCTCTTTAGATATTATATAAATGAAAGTCTACACCTGTTTAAATATTGTATAAATAAATAAATAAATAATCGAATAAAGTGACGTTTAAATAATAAAAACTTAAAATAAGCCCCGAGTTGTTTACATGAAAGTGTTACGACTTTAGCCGAGGCTTGCGTTCGAGAAAACGTTAAGCGCGGATACCTGTTTACAAGCTGACAACATTTTGTTTGGGGAAATCTAATGTAAAATGTTGTAGCGATATTTTCAGAGTTCTTTTAGCTGGGATCAGGTAATGTATGCAGTAATCATGATCACATATGTTTGTTTCATTACATCAAAAGCTGCCGGTTGAAATATTTGAAACATTGGTCCTAATCTGCACACCATAGGCAATCATTATGCAATAAGGTCGTTAGCGGATTAACTGACAAAGGACAGATTAAATTAGTTTCAGTATCTCACTGAACTAAAGAGGTTCCAAGAGGGAAGGTATCTGTATAAAACCAAACCTCTTCACCATGATAAATACTTTATGGGGAAAATACCTCAACCCTACAAAGGACCGCTTTATTACCCCTGCAATGAGTAAATCTGCCTGGTTTAACCCTTGGGAGAGTGTCATAATTAGTGGTGCCACTATTATTGAGTAAAACATGAGGTCTTTAAATGAGACAAATATATCCATACATGTCAGTGGAAGAGATTTCGGTGCACATTTCATGTGTGCCAATGCCCCTGATAAACGCCGATGCTGACGTATCTAGAAGGGCTTGAGGTATAAACTTTGTCTTGAGTTTCCATCCACATCCGTACTTTATGTATGCCAACAACAAAGGCCCTTGCCTATCGAGCATTGAATCGGTGGGTTGGTGCCTAATGCTTATCTGTAGCTGGACCCACCGTGGCTCAACTTGAGATTTTCTTTAGCTCTGACTATCTGTGAGTCATGAGCCCTTTTCTTTGTTTCATCTTTGAGTGTTAAATGTTTAGATTGTTTTCCATGATGATACATTGCATTAACCTCCATGCGAGCTGAACATTTCTTGTACTTCAACAACAGCAGAATCTAGGGCGAAGATTTGGTACCAGTAAAATGCATTTAAGCCCCCCCCCCGGTGGCTTAGGCTGCTGTCCGTTCTAAGGCGGTGGTTCTGTTGTTGTTGACTTTTTGTTTATTGTTACTCCCATTGTGGGAGTCTGTAATTGTTCTATGTTTTGTTGTACGTTACTTTATGTCCATTCTAGTATTGCAATCATCTTGATGGGGAAGAGAGAGCCGATTGCTTTGCTTAATTTGTCTTCCTGGTGTCTCGTGATGGTTGAGCGGCTCTTCCTCTTGGTGCCACGGGGTAGTCTGCAGTTTGTGATTGTGGTATTTCCTGATCATACTCACTTACTTTTTTTTGAAGACTCAGACGAGTCTGTGCATATACATAGACTCGCATGAGTCTTCAATGTTTGATGGTGAGAAAAGAATCGAAGTCTTGTGTACTAGCACATATACATTTCAGACACACCTGTTCGAAGGATGACAGTCAGTGTTTCAAGGACACAGAATTTGCTTCTGACAGTTGGTACTGTACAGTTCCTGATCATCACAGTTGGTGTTTACATTGTGTTACAGAGATTACAGAGATTTGATCACATTAACAAACTGTCTCATACAACAGGAATACGCAACCTACTGCAACTTGATTTAAGCGAAGGCGTAGGATGTGAGCAAGACTTTAATGATATAGATAACACGCGGGGTACTACAGTTCTCAATGATACAATGTTTCCTGCGAATAAACGGTCCACTGAAGGGAAGTGTGTGCGTACATTTTGCTATTCGGCGAAAAAGAATAAAACAATGAAGAATTGTGTGCCTTTGCGAACATCTCGAGGTACCACACCGATCTGCACATACCCAGTGAATAAAGACATATACGTTTCCGGTAGTATACATAGTAGTGGTCAGTGGGAAGGGGGTCGAGTTAAGCAACTTGCCGATCTTTTTATTACACTACCCGATCTTGAGTTTTTAGATTTAGGCTGCAATATTGGGGCGTATACTATAGCATTAGCTCATCAGGGTGTAAAAGTGACGGCGGTCGACCCAATGTTAGAAAACTTGGAGCTATTGTCTCGGTCACTGAAACTTGGCAAACTGCAGCAGAATGTTACATTAATATGGAACGCAGTTTCAAACAAACGCCAACTTATCACATTTCGAGGCCCTGGAAATAACGTTGGCGGTACACACATACATGGTGCAAATGCAACAAATTCCCGTAGTTATATGGCTAGGACGATACTTCTTGATGACTTGCTACCATTGTTCAGAGGCAAACACATCGTTATCAAAATGGATATAGAATCATCGGAGTACTTTGCACTTTTAGGTGGAAGTCGGTTTTTCGATGAAGTGACCGTTGTAGTTATACAAATAGAAATGCTCATTAACAAAAATAAAATTGTGGATCACCTTTCTTCAAAAGGATTTCATCCGTTTAAAGATATCTGCAGACAGCATCCATTATATCTAGAATTAATAGAGTCATGGCCTGGTGATATCTATTTTTTGAAGACAACAGAATTCTAGAGGAGTGTATTTTGTGTGTGTGTGTGTGTGTGTGTGTGTGTGTGTGTGTGTGTGTGTGATGCCATGTTTTGTGACCGTTTTAATTGGCATATCTTATCGCTGGGATAATAAGAGCTAGCCGGATTTTTAATACATATTTTATTGATGTAAAGGTTCAGCTCTATCGTTCATATTAGATTCCATCAATATAATATCTATTAAAACATATTTTTCTTAGAAACCATCGACTAAATAATTGAACTCAACTTTGGGAACATGGAATGTGGGATGAAGGGCCTACCAAATTTGTACAACTGTGCCACGACATGAGATTTCCAACAATGTGGTATGTGCGACCAGCAAAGGCTCAGACCAGCCTGCGCATTCGCGCAGTCTGATCAGAGCCCTTGCTTGTCGCTTGAATATACTATAAGTGTTAAGCTACTGACCGAATATCACGGCTCAAATTATGATACTAGGTTGTACTTGATTCAAAGTCTAGGCTCTACAATGTATGGTTGACTAGGGATCCTAGGGTGACCTGGCTCTACAATATGGTTGACTAGTGATCCTAGGGTGACCTGGCTCGACAATGTATGGCTGACTAGGGATCCTAGGGCGACCTGGCTCGACATTGGATGGTTTACTGAACTTGATTTTTTATGTTTTTCACATTGATTTTCGGCGATAACTTTTTTCTTATCAATTTTATCAAACCGTGTTCGCGATGAAAGTTGTAGAGAAAAATTAGCGCCGGTTTCTCCAAAAGGTTCCAAGTTTGTGGCGCAAACAGATTTTAGTGCACATAGATGCAGAGTTTGCAAAAAACTGAATTCAGCCAAAATTTCAAAGTCGTTTATTGACAGATAAATTTCGCAGAGGCGTGACAAAAAGGGTTCATCTCAAAAGAATATTCACAAGGGGTATATATATACTATTATTCAATGGCTGTGTATAGTTAAATCTTGCTGTATGCACAGTAAGAATGTACCGCGAATATTCAGAATCTACTTTGAGCATGATCATCTGTAAGTACAGAAGCTCGGATTTCGCAGGACGTGCCATTTTTCTCTTATGCACGTGCTTCTAAACGGACAGCTTCGAGATGACCCCAATAGCTTAACGCACGAGCGAATCAGGCGCGATTATCAATATATTTGAACAAGCCATACATCGCCTGAGTAAGTGAATCGGGGCGGTGCAATGCAACTTTTTGACTGGCATGTTTGACTTAGTTTATTTGCGCTTTGCTTAAAATGCTCAAAGAGTGCGTCTATGCGCAGAGTTAACTGCAGCATTTTGGACGTTAGAACCGTTTGGAGAAATTGGCGCTAATTTTTCTCTACAACTTTCTTCGCGAACACGGTTTGATAAAATTAATAAGAAGAAAGTTATCGCCGAAAATCAATGTGAAAAACATAAAAAATCGAGTTTTTTTTTAGTGATCCTAGGGTGACCTGGCTCTTAATGTATAGTTGACTAGTGATCCTAGGGTGACCTTGCTCTACAATATATGGTTGATTAGGGATCCTAGGGTGACCTGGCTCGACAATGTATGGTTGACTAGTGATCCTAGGGTGACATTGCTCTACAATGTATGGTTGACTAGGGATCCTAGGGCGACCTGGCTCGACAATGTATGGTTGACCAGGGATCCTAGGGTGACCTAGCTCTTAAGGTATAGTTGACTAGGGATCCTAGGGTGACCTTGCTCTACAATATATATGGTTAACTAGGGATCCTAGAGTGACCTAGCTCTTAAGGTATAGTTGACTAGGGATCCTAGAGTGACCTAGCTCTTAAGGTATAGTTGACTAGGGATCCTAGGGTGACCTAGCTCTTAAGGTATAGTTGACTATGGATCCTAGGGTGACCTGGCTCTACAATCTATGGTTGACTAGTGATCCTAGGGTGACCTGGCTCTACAATCTATGGTTGACTAGTGATCCTAGGGTGACCTGGCTCTACAATCTATGGTTGACTAGTGATCCTAGGGCGACCTGGCTCTACAATCTATGGTTGACTAGTGATCCTAGGGCGACCTGGCTCTACAATCTATGGTTGACTAGTGATCCTAGGGCGACCACACTCTACTCTACGACAAGATCAAATAGTTTCTGAATGTATTTATATGGTGGGGATCCTTGAAAAGATGATTTTCGGTTAGTTTTGAAGCCAAAGCCATAATACTCACTTGATTCATGTTTAACTTAATTGGTTACCACAAAACGTCATGATTGGCCTTAGACCTTTCAGCCAATGTAGCTCTTATTGGATTACAAACAATTTGTTTTCAGAAATCAGAAGACCAACTGAAATGGAATGCTAAGTTTATAAAATCGTAATATGTCTATATTTTCCATGCGTCAATGCCATACCAGGTAAAACTATTCATAATTTTTTGTCTCTGAAACTGATGGGCGACTCGCCTTTGATCTTTGTATGTCTCATTGGTGCGTGGTATTGACCTTAAAAGGACTCCAGGTTGATCTTGACATTGCAAAACCTTATATTAAGGTCATCTACTGTCTTGTGACTCAGTGCCAGACCTAAGATCCTCTGATTGTGATATTTCCTGGCCTATGACTAGACTTCATATTACGTGACCTTAGACAGACAAGATCCTGATAAGAAAAGCTGTACCTTATATAGTGGAGACAACAACGTTCTTTTTTTGTGACCACCAGTATTAGATTATGAGATACTATTTACACATGCCGCTGTCTTTCTTTAGATGAAGTGCTTCATTTGCATACGAAGAGATTTGCCCGCGTGAAATATAAGGTGTAAATAAAAATGAAATTTTATTTATCAACCTTTATGAAGTTGTCTTCATCACATCTAAAGATTGGTAAATAAAATTTTAATCCTAATCTAATCTGTTTTATATAAATATGAGAACTCATGAGAGCTTGTTATATGCGCGTTTAAACATGCATATGTAGCTATCTAGTGGGACTAAGAGCCTAGGTACCTCATACGTGTTGCGGACGTAGAAAATATGTCTAAAATAGTAAGTGAGTATGATCAGAAAATCCCACAATCACAAACCGCAGACAAACCCATGGTACCGCGAGGAAGAGCCACACAACCATCCCGAGACACCAGGAAGACAAGCTTAGCAAAGCAACCAGCTATCTCTTCCCCATCAAGATGATTGCAAAACTAGAATGGACATAAAGTTACGTACAACAAAACATAGAACAATTACAGACTCCCGCAATGGGAGAAACAATAAACAGAAGTCAACAACAACAAAACCACCACCGAAGAACGGACAGCAGCCAAAGCCACCGGGGGTGGGGGGGGGGGGGCTATAATGCATTTTACTGGTACCAAACCTTCGCCCTATATTCTGCTGTTGTTGAAGTACAGGACATGCTCAGCTCGCATGGAAGCCTTCTAACTAATGCAATGTATCATCATGGAGAAACACCTAATCAAATTAACACACTATGATGAAAGAAAGAAAATGGCTCACGACTCACAGATAGTCAGGGCTAAAGAAAACCTCAAGTGAGCCACGGTGGGTCCAGCTACAGATAAGCATCAGGCACCAACCCACCGATTTAAGCTTTACGTCAGAGCCGTCATAGAATCTGAGGCCTGACGCATAGTCGTGCAGTTAAAGAGGAAACAATAGCTATAAACCGTGATTGGGGTTAAAATCAGACATGCAGACTGTCGCATGACATCCAAGTTATATCCATCTTTATATAACGTTCGATAATCTTTTTGAATTGATCACTAAAATTAAGTTTTCCAACAATTGGTTTGAATTTATAAACTAAATCACCATAAAATATAGGTTCTGATATACCTTTTTTGCAGATGAGATTTTAACCCAATGTTGTATTTAACAATTAACTCTGAGTGTCTGCGTAGAATTTGGAAAATGCTTTTAGAATCTATAACCTTGTTTTAATAATTTAGCAGTTAAAAATAAGTTTCTGTTGTTGAAGTCATCAACATTAGAACACACTCTTGCAAAACGAATAAGCTGAGAAATATATACACCATAGGAAGGGGAGCGAGGAACATCTCCATCAAGAAATGGGAAATTTTCTATTTCAAAATTAAAATCATCCCGTTTATCATAACTTTTAGAAGAAACTATGCCATTTGTTATTGACAAGCTCAAGTCCAAACACGGAGCTTCAGTATCAGAATTCGCCTTATTTAACTGAAGTTCAGTAAGATATATCTGACCTACCATTTGTTCAAAATAAGGATTATCAATCTTAAGTAAGTAATATAAATATCTTGAGATTGAGTTAAAAGCTTCAATAATATCAAAACCAAAACAAATCTCCAACAAGAGGAGCACAATTTGTACCCATTGGAATACATACAATTTGTCTATATAATTTCGAGCCAAATCTTATTAATATATTGTCCAAAAGATAATGGAGAGTATCACACATTTTATGACATGACCACATAGTAAAAAGGGTATTTATATCATTACAAGCCAAATAAAGTGAGCCATCTCTGTTAAATGTCTGTTCAATTAATTCTGTTAGTTTTTCTTCGATTAGATTATGAGGCAATTTGATATAGAGAGTAGATACATCATATTTAGACAAGCCAGATGTCAGAAAACCTCTAGACTTCAATTCATAAAGAATTTCAGGTGAACTTTAATACACCTAAATATATATTTTTATCATTTCTTTCATAAACTGTTGTGCAATATTTAATAACATGGTTTTATTCGAAGAGAGACAAAAAATCAAAAGAATAGAGAACTCAGTAGTTGTACATGAACTAGAATTAGCAATAAAACGCGACTTATATGGCTGTTTATGAAGTTTAGGTAACCAGTATAACGTAGGAAGCTTGCTATGGTCCTCATCAACAAATACTCCAAACTTAGCTTCCCCATGGCATCGATGCCTATCAACGAAAGACGTCTCATAAATTCGGTTATGCTAAATTTTTTGCAGTGCTAAGTTCTTGCTTTAGAGTGTTAATATAGTACATTTTTCCAATGACAACTACATTGTTAGCAGCCTCATCTTCAGGTGCCAAAACAAACCTCCTATGGCATTCCTGGATCCCTTTCTTCAAAATTTAAAAGTGAATTTAGGCTTAGGTGGTAGAAGACCTAAATTGTTGCAATAAAATGAAATTCTACATCAGTAATCTTAAAATATTTAGTTTCCAACCATTTAAGGTATTAGACTCAACATGTTATTGTCGACTTAAAATGTCTAAGTTCAACATCTGAAAATTATGAGAATATATATATATCAAAACCGCAAAAATAAGAGGAGCACGTCTTCAATACGTCAAGAATCAGTATGCAAGGTTTGAATATAAAGGAATGAAAACTGTTGGCGTTACTGTTAGGGTTACACAATGTCAGCACGCAAAGTTGGTATAGACGTAATAGTGTCTAAGTTCAATACTCCCCAAAATATAATGAAATATTGTCATAAATACAAAAAATAGGAGGTACAATTTTCATTGTGTGAAAATCATTATTCAAATAATCTAGAAAAACGGATCCTTCAGAAATAGAGTTTGAACATAAAGGAATAAAAGTGTTGGAGTTACTGATTACACAAACCAGACACCAGCTGATCATTTTGGACGGAAACAATGTCTAAGTTTAACACCCCCGAAAATTGAGAAAATATTCATGAAATGTGCACAAAATAAGAGGTGCACATCATCAATATGACTTGAGCAATATGGGAACAATCATTATACAAAGTTGGAAATAACAATGAAAACTTTTGTAGTTATAGATTACAAAACTAGGCACCGAAAAGTGTTGCGGACGACCAGATAGATGAACGTTTTCACAACAAAATTCTTGTTGGGTAGTTTTCAATGTTAGAAAAAGGAGCCAACAAAGCTAAAAGTATTCAACAAGCCCCCTTTAAACTTACGGAATAAACCAACGCAATTTTTTACTATTAAGACATTTAAACAGGGTTATTGATACCATATACTTCGTAAAGCATTTTAAAATTTTACAACAGAAACTCAGAGTTGATTAGTACAATGCTGATTTCAAACTCTTCTGAAACTGGGCATATCAGAGCCAATACTCTAGGTCATTAAGTCTATAAATTCAAAGGAATTGTTGGATAGCCAAATATAAGTCATCAATTAATAAAATATTCAACCGTTATAAAAGGTAGGATATGACCTTGATGTTATGTGACAGAATGCATGCCTGGTATAACATTGATCTTATGTGACAGTCTGCATGCCTGGTATAACATTGATCTTATGTGACAGTCTGCATGCCTGATTGTAGACCCAATTATGTTTTATAGCTATGGTTTCTTCTTTAATTACACGACGGTAAGTCAGGCCTTAGAGTCAGTGACGACCCAGACGGTAGGTTGGTGCACCGTGTTTGTCTTTAGCTGACCTCACCGTGGTTCAACTTGAGGTTTTCTTTAGCTCTAACTATCAGTAAGTCATGAGCCATTTTCGTTGTTTCGTCAAATTGGGTTAATTTAATTCGTTTGCTCCGCTGCAATGCTGCATTGCATAAGTTTGGAAGCCTACATGCGAGCTTAAAGGTTTTTTAACAATTAAAACAGAATATGGGCGAAGATTTGGCTGCTGTCCGCTCTAAGGCGGCGCTTCTGTTGTTTCATTGTTTATCGTTGCTTCCGGTGTGTGTGTGTGTGTGGGCGGGGGGGATGCATTTAAGCACCCTGTGGTTTCGGCTGCTGGCCTTTCTAAGGCGGTGCTTCTGTTGCTTCATTGTTTATAGTCGCTCCCATTGTTTGTGTGTGTGTGTGTGTGTATGTGTGTATGTGTGTGTGGGGATGTTATGTAGTTCTTAGCGTTCTTTGCAGTTTTGCATTCATATCGCTGGTGAAGAGAAAGATGGCTGCTCCACTTTAATTGTCATGCTGCTGTCACGACTGTTAACATAAATGGTGCCGTTGATTCGTCTGTCGTTTGTGATTCTGGTGTCTCCTAAATTGTTAAGCTTACTTACTACTTCAATGTCACCACACTTGTTTTTGTTTATCATAAAAAGTTTCCCATACTTGCCTTTAATGTCGTTATTATAGCTTTAGTCAGGGTTTGCACTTGACACCCACTCGTATATTGCATTAACATTTTATAATTGGTGTCATTTATACACCTGATGACTTCGTTTCGGACTTAACTATGTGTTTTGGGCTTTAGCTATTTCTCACATTCAGGCTTTCAGCAACAGGACCGTGATACCTAAAAATAACGAGTATGAATGCCACTTTTTTTACTATACTGTATACGGTAAATTCGGAAATTTTCGTGAGGATTTTATTTTCGCGAATATCGTTAAAAACATATTTGCCACGTTAAAAATTCACGACTTGCATGAATAACTTACATCAGTAAATGACAGTGATTTCGCCATTTCGCGAGGATTTTATTTTCGAGAAACTCCGCATGCGCGGATTTTCCCGAAAATAAAACTCTCGCGAAAATTTCCGAATTTACAGTAACTAAAAAATCAATAGCTTGTGAATAGCTTAAATCACTCTCTTCCCTTTGGTTACATTTTGCTTTTTCTTTAAAGACCAAAAGATATAAATCTATGTGTATGTGAAAACAAATAGAGGATCTTACATGAGTGCTCATGTTTTAAGCAATAAAATGCGAGGCTTGCCGAGCATTCATTCGCTTTTTCGCAACGAGTTTTATGAATTCAATTATACAGGAGCATGAATGTAAGATCTATTTATCACATGACGTTGAAATTAATCAGAAATCGAGTTTTTGGCGTGAAAACGTCAAGATTTTACCATCAATTACGCAACATTTTAATGGACGTCATAACATAACGTTACACTCCCAGACGCGACGTCATGTGATAATAATATTTATACAGAGCATTTAACAATTGAGAATAAGTTTATCTAACTGTACTTATCAAATGACAGTTATATGCACGACACTTGTTGAATATATACTTATTGATATTAGATGACAAAAGGAACTGTGCAGAACCGAGGAATCGGTACCCTTCTGTTGAATAGTTGTGTACTGTTAAACAGATTTAGGGCAACCCTGCTATACAGGTTCTTTACAAGGCTCAGCACTTAATAATCACCCCTCATCCCGTAAAGTACTGTCATCCTAAACAAAAGCTGAGTTCAGCTCTACCAACTTTGTAAAAAACCCAATAACCTACTCATAAAAATATCTAGTGTTAAGGACATATAGGTACTTGAGGTAACTTTTCTTTTTAATTCTTTAATGTATGAGTTAAATGTACCTATAAACTACTGCTACGACTACTACTACTAGTGCTGGTGTTGCTACTACTGCTACTACTAATACTACTACTGCTGCTGCTGCTGCTGCTACTACTACTACTGCTAATCCTACTACTACTGTTACTGCTACTACTGCTGCCACCGCCATTACTACTACTACTATTACTACTACTACTGCTGCTGCTGCTGCTGCTGTTGTTGTTGTTGCTGCTGCTGTTGCTGCTGCTGCCTATTACTACTACTTCTACTACTACTACTACTACTACTACTACTACTACTACTACTACTACTACTATTACTACTACTATTACTACTGCTGTTATTGCTACTACTGCTTTCACCACCACCATCCACCACCACAGCCACTACTACTACTACTACTACTACTACTACTACTACTACCACCGCTTCTTCTACTACTACTACTACTACCACTACTACTACTACTACTGCTGCTGCTGCTGCTGCTGCTGCTACAACTACTGATACTACAACTACTACTACTATTATTACCACTACAGCCGATACTACAACTACAAAAACAACAACTACTACTACTACTATAAATGGGAGCGCAGTGGCTCAGTGGTAGAGTGTTTGACTCGAGACCGAGGGACCGCAGGTTCGAGCCTCACCGGCGTCACTGCGTTGTGGTCCTTGAGCAAGAAGCATTTACTCTAGCTTAGTACTGGTTCAACCCAGGAAGACCCGCCCCTGTTTAACTGAAAGATTGTTGATGGGACGTAAAGAATCAGATCAAACAAACAAACTACTACTACTACTACAACTACTACAACTATTACTTCATCTGCTGGCGCCACTACTCCACAGCTTCTACTTCTGTCGGTCATAATGGTTCACAAAATGATCAAGCAAATTTTATATGCAAGTAAAAAAATATAAAGTAATATGACTCGAAGATATTATATAGCTGTTTCGCACTGCACTGCCTCCTTTGTTATTGTTATGAGGGTCCTGCAAAAAGTTATCTCTCTCTCTCACTGCTAAAAGGTGTTTTATAAACGTTTCATTGCACCAAAACGGTGTGCCCGATCACTAACGATATCTATATATAGCTTATTGTGTGTACAGTTGTATTCCCCAATTGAATTCGCTGCATTAATATACAGGAAATTAATATAAATTTGACAGAAATTGATTGGTTCTCAGTTTGGTGTGTCAACAGAGAGCTTTAGGTACCTGATTTTTCTCTTACTCTGTCCAGTTATAGCCATTGGACACCCTGAAGCAATATCTCTGACAATATCAAGCATGAAAAAAGATAAAAATGTTTTAGCACTGGTAAATAAAGATTCATGTATGTTTGAGCAAATTGTAATAAGTTACAATATATCTATTGAAGTGATGGTTTGATAGGTGTTAAAGTTTCGCTGACGTCAATGGAAAAGTGGCATTTTCAAAATTTTGTAAAGTTTTCAACTGTTGTATTTAAAAATTGGAAAGTCGAAACATGACATTATCAGAATTGAACAATGCATATGTTAATTGACGTCAATAGTGAAGTTATCTAACAATTGTCAAAAATATTGCATATTGTTTAAATCTTTGCAGCTTTAAAATACATGGATAAACTGAAATTTAATGAAAACATTAAGAATATTGCATTATTCATTTAACCTTCAATTGACACCAAAGCATAACCAGGGAGCACAATGGCTCAGTGGTAGAGTGCTTGACTCGAGACCGAAGGGCCGCGGGTTCCATCCTCACCGACGTCACTGCGTTGTGGTCTTTGAGCAAGACACATTTATCCTAGCTTAGTACTGGTTCAACCCAGGAAGACCTGTCCCTGTTTAACTGGAAGATTGTTGATGGGACGTAAAGAATTAAATCAAACAAACAAACAAAACCAAAGCATAACAATAATAATATTATGTTGGCTAGCCGTAATATAGTTATTTTATAGAAAATACATTGAAGTCTATGGGACTTTTGCTTTGTGGAATTACTTTTGGTCCTTGACTGTAGAATACTGACAAAATACTGTCTCGACAGGGAGGTAATGCGTTTGACAGGTAGATAATTTACTCCATATTTTACTCTCGTGATAATTATAAGGAAATTTAAGTTTAATTCAACACTTGTTTAGAAGTTAGATCTTCTCTTTTTCCTGATGTAGTCTAGGATCTAATTTAGCAAACTGAGCACCCCGGGACAATTTTTCATGGGTGTCTTATTGTTCATTAGGATCCCCTAGATGCGAAACAAGGCCATCCTAAAAAACTATTTGTGCTATGTGAAAATACATGGTTTCCATGGCAACCCATAGCGGACTCGAGGATGGGGTGTGACTACAAAAATACTCATATCTCAGCTGTTAATTTTCCTAGACTACTAAAATTACAACTGAATTAAAGCCTTTTATTCATTTGTCGTGCTAAATATCTAGTTTGCATATTCATATTTTTTTTGAAAACATTAAAATGTGATATAATAATGGAGGCATACCTATAAACGTTAATAATATCTCAGCGGTTACTTATCATATACTTATAAAATTGGTACCAAATTAGAGATCAGCCACAGTGCTTTCATTCCACTGACAACTATATAAATTATCTTATTTGCGTAATTTGTGTATAAATACTAATCAAAACTTTAAAAATAAGGTACAATCATTAAAAACATAATAAAGCTGATTTCAACCCCATATTATCACTGTTGCATGTTTTATATCACCATTGATATAATTTGACAGGTCCGTTTATCCAGTGGTCCTATATGAATTATACCTCATTTGCATATTCATGAAAATATATGAAAACAGAAACAAATGAAGGACAATCAGATAAAAAAAACCCCTATAAACCCAGGGGAGGCGGTAAGGCGGTGAGGCGGTGAGATGGTTGGTAATTATATCTACCTTGCACTCCTAGCGCGTTTCTAATGCATTTAAAACTGTTGAGTGGGAGTCCCAGAAGGCGAAAGAAAGTTGTCCTAAAAATAATAATAAACATGTTTGGGCTATGTAAAATGCATGGTTTCCATGGCAACCCATAATGTGATTTTCAAAAATTGGGATGTACCTACAAAATCAATCATATCTCAGTTGTTACTTTTCCTAGACTTCTTAGCTTGGCTTAAAGCCGCAGGTCATCCCTCCCATTGCCATTCATGCAAATTATCTTATTTGTATAATTTGCATATATACTAGCCAAAAGTTCTAACCGGCCACCTGCATTTTATTAATTTTCTTCAAAACGTAAAATGACATGACTACCCTTTTCGCATCTCAAAATTGACAGAAGTGACTAGTACCTATGGCAGTGAAGATAGTGACATAATGTTCAACAGTAAATGCAGGATGCTAAATTGAATAGTGGTACCCCCATTTTCAAAATTCGCATTTTTGCACAATTTGTGAGTCACGACTTTTTAAAATAACCCAATTTTACACGCAAAACGTTTTCATTTCAAAAGCTAAACACATATCGAACACTAAAGTGCTGAAACGAACTCTCCATCTGCATGAAACTCGTTGCTATGTGCTAAAATGTCAAAATTACCCCACCACCCACCACCCAATGCAAATTCTTGTGAATTTTGAAAGTGAGGGTAAGTGTATTCGGCAAAGCCTCCCGGATACAACTTAAAGAGTTTTGCTTAGTCATTTTCTGTTTTCGATGATAGGCTCGCCTATTCGGGAATGCAAATGAAATTGATATTGTCCTTATAGTACTGCAGATCTCAAGGCTGTCAGAGGGGTCTACTGGTCAGATCTTTGCAACATCTAGTGTTATATACCAAATGAAAGTGTGGGGTCTCTAGTTTTTAAAAGTAGTTGATGACACCTCTGATTCTGAGTACTAACCAAGATATCTCCCCTTGAATTACCCCACCCATTTTGATTATATTATAAGAGGTTATGATCATTAGCTTGTTAAATAATAGAGTTGAAGCATCCAGGAAGAAAAATATACCCATCATTACTCAAAACGGTACTTGAAAAAGTAGAAAAGTTAAGTTTTGATCAGAGAAATGGGCTTTTGAACTGTTTTGTTGGTCTTTTAAAGTTAGATTATGTGTTAAAACTCCATTGAATAAAAATATATTTGAAACTTTCAATTTAAGAATCTGCCCATTAGTGTTATGCCCTTAGAAATGACTAAAAATTTAAAAAACACTTATTTATCTATGTTATCAGGGTTTCTAGATTCCAATTTCTTTATATGGAATGCTCTGAGAGAAATAATAAGCATGTAAATACCCCACCCACCTATTACTACTGCAGATCTCATGGCTGTTGGAGGGTGACCTTGGTCATATTTTGCTAACATCTGGTGTCATATACATGTACATATACCAAACAAAAATGCAGAGTCTCTAGTAAATAGAAATAGTTGATGACACCGCTGATTCTGAGTACTAACCGAGTTATCTTCCCTTGAATTACCCCACCCTTTTCGATCATATTATAAGAGATTATGATCATTAGTTTGTTTAATACTTGAGATGAAACATCCAGTAAAAAAAAAATGTCCATCATTGCCCATAACGGTACTTGAAAAAATAGAAAAAATAAGATTTAGTCAGAGAAATGGGCTTTCAAACTTTTTTGTTCGTCTTTAAAAGTAAATTTGGTGTCAAAACTCCTCTGAATAAAAATATATTTGAAACTTTCAATTTAAGAATCTGCCCATTAGTGTTATGTCCTTAGAAATGACTAAGAATTTAAAGAACACGTCTTTATCTATGTTATCAGGGTTTCTAGATCCCAATTTCTGTATACGGATATGCTTTGGGGACAATACTAAGCATGTAAATACCCCACCCACCTATTACTTCTGCAGATCTCAGGGCTGTTTGAGGGTGAACTTTGTCAAATTTTGCTAACATCTAGTGTCATATGCATGTACATGTTCCAAACAAAAATGTAGAGTCTCTAGTAATTAGAAGCAGTCGATGACACCGCTGATTTTGAGTACTGACCGAGTTAAGTCCCCTTGAATTACCCCCACCCATTTTGATCATATTATGAGAGATTATGGGTATCAGTTTTGGAATATAATCAAAATAATGCATTCAGGAAATAAATATAGCCATCACTATTCATAGCAGCACTTGAAGAAGTAAATAAATTAAGTTTTAGTTATAGCAAAAAGGGTTTGAAACTATTTTCTTCGTATATTATAGTTATATCCTATTTCAAAACCCAGCTGCTTTGAATAAACATATATTAGAAACTTTCAACTAAAGAAACTGCCCGCTAGATTTATGTCTTTAAAAATGAATAATAATTTAAAGATCAGTGCCTCAGTTATGTCAACAGGGTTTCTAGATTCTAATTTCCACAAATAGAATGCTCTGGGGCAACTACTAGCATGTAAATACCCCACCCACCTATAAGATGAGGTGAAAACGCTAACATTGATAAAAGTCTTATAATACTAAATCACCCAAATTTTTTATAGCCTAAATACGAAGAGAATAGTTTCTGACAGTGTAACTGTATTGCAAGTGCATTTACACGATCTTTCTTAAGATTGTCAAGCACACCCAAGAAAATCATTTTAGGTCACTAGTGGCACCAATAACCATAACTCTTGCAAGGCTAAACACAATTTACCTTATAACTTGAATATATGTTACCATTTATACCTGAAACTTACTGGGGCT
Organism: Loripinus fragilis; assembly: GCA_964019695.1. Classification (NCBI taxonomy): domain Eukaryota; kingdom Metazoa; phylum Mollusca; class Bivalvia; order Lucinida; family Lucinidae; genus Loripinus; species Loripinus fragilis. Next base: position 1,177,705 of record OZ026519.1, read on the forward strand.
AATATACTTAGTACCCCAAACACAATTATAATGCATTAAACTATCTAGATATTGTAGCAAGAGTTACTGCCCTTGATTATTTTTAATATTGTTTTGTATGGAAAAATGCAGTAAAATAATAATAGCTCAATATGTTAAATTTGAAAACTTATTTTCTAAATAGGATTAAATCTATCCTGAACCAATACTGTGCCAAACTGCAGATCAAAATTTGTTTCTGCTACATATTTCTATTTTTTGAAACACGATTGTTGTCCCTTAATGGCAAGACTCACACATAGAAAATAGATCTATAATCGAATTTTCCTCCAATAACTTGCTTACTGAGGATCTGATTGCAATAAAATATACGAGACATTTGGTTTTACACATCTTTACAGCATCTTTTGTATTGCTTTAGCGATATTATAACACACCAAGATGTAGACAAAATAATGTATGTGTTGAATCTGAAGTCATTTGTAGTGATGACAGTACAATCAAAATTATGTTGAACCTGTCCAGTTCTCAGAAAATTTAGCATATACAGTATGTATGATGTTTCTCTAATGGCAACGTTTATATAATGGAAACCTCACAGTACTTTGATGCTATTTGCGTTTGTATTCCAAAAATGGGACAACAATAAAGCATAATAAAAGAGAACCACTGGACGATACTACATGGTTCTAGAACTAGTAGTCCCAGAGAAGATTTTTATGTTTTAACAATACAAGCCAATGTAAAACATGTGATCCCCCTGGGTGGAGCCATTTTTGGTTAAACTTGGCAGCTCCAGGCCTTGTGGGTCAAACAAGAAGGGTTTTGTGTTTTAATCAAATAAACCTATATAGCCTTCGTGGCTTGTTTTTGTCTGCACGGCCATTATTTGAACAGACTCATTGGAGGTTACTTTGTGATGCTACATACTAAATATAATGGCTTAGGGCCATGTGGTTTTAGACAATATCTTTTTATATTTGCTGTAAAAATCTATATAAAACCAAGGGCCATAATTTGAACAAACACTAGGTGACGCTACAACTCTGTGAATATTGTTTTATGCTTTCCCTATTAAAGTCTATGTTAAACACTAGGCCCCCAGGATGGGTCCATTTTGGCAACATGGGCATAATTTTAACAAAGCTGGTGGAGGGGTCTACTAGATGATACTAAATACCAATTATCAAGGCTGTATGCCAAGTGGTTCCAGACAAGAAGATTTGTCATGTGTACCCTTTATAAACCTATGGAAAACATGTGAATCTGGAGTGGGCCACTTTTGGCCCTAGGACCATAATTTTAACAAAATTAGTAGAGGTCTTCTAGATGATGCTACATATTTAATATCAAGGCTCAAATGGTTTCAGAAATATTTTTTCATGTTTCCCATTTAAAAAAAGCAAGTGAGTATGGTCAGGAAATACCACAATCACACTCTGCAGACCAAGCCACGGCCTAAGTAAAACATGTGAACCCAGAGGCGGGACAATTTGTGGCCCCATTGGCATAATTTGAACAAATAAGAAAAATATCTACTAGATAATCCTACACAAAATATCAAGGCTATCAGCCTTGTGGTTTCAGACAAGAAGATTTTTAAGTTTTCGAAAATCTATATTTTACCCATGTGATCTAGATATACTATTTCATCAATTTTTTGAGAGGGCCATATAAGGACCATTCCTGTCAGCCAAATTTGATCAAATTCAAGCCATTATTTTAGGGTGAGATATCGTTTGAAGCAATTGTTGACAACGCACGACGGACAACAGACATCCAACGATCACAATAGCTCACTTTGAGCTTATGACTCAGGTGGGCTAATAAAATATACTAAATATTGTGATTTTAAATATGTCTATTTGACCTTGACCCTTGTCATTTAAATAGGTCATAACACAAATTTTAACTCTGACATACAAAGAGTGTAGACTATTACTTATTTTGATGAAACAAAATTGACGAAATATGGCAATTGAACTATTTTAATATAGATAAAGATTTTTTATGAAAAGTTTGCATTTTCCTTTTGCATTGAAACTATTTGCAAACAGACACACGGACAAACACAGCTTTTGGTACATGTATCATTGGTATTGATAATTTATTTTAAATGTTGTTTTCCAACCAATACCATACGCGTCATAACAATATTGTATTAACGTGTCCTTGTGAATAAATGCAATGCTCTAGACCAACTGTATACGGCATATGCATAATCCTATATAACGTGTGTGTACGGTTCAAGGGCAGTAACTGTGTAAGTACTCATCTTTGATGATGTCATCAACTGGATTCTGAAGTCGTACATAGACAAATGCTTTGGTTTATATGACGCTTGATGTTAGCACAATCTTACCAGCAAAGTTCATAAGGAGAGGAATCCTGGCCAGTCGTATGTGGTAGTATAAAGTGGTTATCATCTTGATGTGATTCAAACTGATGCCTTTACGGAATAGCTCACGCATCGCTTGATTGGGGTATTTATTCAAAGAATATGTAGAATTTAAGTATGTAAGACTAGTACTTATAAGTTAAGCTTCAAACAGGCACAAACTATACTTTTACTAATAAACAGATACATAAAATACGCATTTTTGTGATTTATGGGGTATGCCTATTTGACCTTGACCTTTGACCTTGAGAAAGGTCACAACTTGATTTGAAGCTTGACCTAAAACGAGCGTATGATGTTGCTTACCTTGATGAAAAAAAAAGAAGATGAAACTTGCATTTTGAACTTAGTTATGGTTAAAAATTGTGTTTATGAAATAGTAGCATTGCCCTTTTACATTGACACTATTTACAAAAAGACACACGGACAAAAACACCTTTAGGTATCGTATATGTTGAAACTATATTTCAATAGTGTTTTCTTATCCAATACCATATAAATCATAAAAATATTTCAATTATGTATGCTTATTAGAAATAAATGTAATGCTGTCTGCCAACTGTATGCAAAATTCTAATAATCTGTTATAATGGGTATGTACGGTTCAAGGGCCGTAACTCTGTTAGTACTCATCAGCGACGATGTCATCAACCGGATTCTGAAGCTGGACATACAAATGAACATTTTGGTATATGTCACTAGATGTTGCACCGATCTGACCAGTAAAGTCCTTAAGGAGAGGACTTTTGGCCAGTCGTCTGCTGTACTATTATAGCTTTTCCTAAAATCGATAAAAACACACATGGCCGGTTAGAACTTTTGACTAGTATATATGAATATTAAAGAAAATAAAAGAATGAAGAGAAAAAATAAGGGGATGTACCTACAAAAGTAACTATATTTCAGCTGCGTATTGTCCCATGCAACTATACTTGGTACAAAATAAAGGCTATGGCATGGTACTTTGACAAAAATGACAAACAAGCAATCTTATTTGTATACTTATTAGTGAAGGCATTAGAAATAAGACGAAAAAAATTAAAGGGTTCTACTTACAAAATTAGTTAAATCTTGGCTGCTAAGTGTTTTATACAACCAAAAGGTAAGTGAGTATGATCAGGAAATACCATAACCACACACTGCAGACCAACCCATGGCACCGTGAGGAAGGGCAACAGAGAATTCATAGTAACAATACACCTGTAAGAAAATAAAAGCAACCCCCCCCCCCCCCAAAAAAAAAAACAAAAAAAAAAACAGCTTTCTCTTCCTCTTCAAGATGATTGCAAACTAAAATGGACACAAAGTAATGCATTACAAAACAAAGACAAACACAGATCTTCCACAAACAATGGGAAGTACATTAAATAATAAACCAACAACAACAGAGCCATCGCCTTAGAACAGACAGCAGCCCAAGCCACCGAGGGGATTGAATGCATTTTACTAGCGCTAAATCTTCGCCCTAGATTCTGTTGTTGTTGAAATACAAACTTCTTTAGCTCGCGTGGAGGCTTCCTAACTAATGTAATGTATCATCACAGAGAAACAATCAAAGTAAGTAAGGGTGCAAAGATCAGGAATCGATACAATCAAGTACCACACCTGACCCAGGATACCAATGGGAAAGTGACACACTCACAGTTGGACACCACAAACGAGAGCCAAGAGGTCAGCCCTTTCCCAGCAGGCGACCACAAGGCACATATAAACAGACGCTCACAAAGGCATTGCAAACACAAGACAGAAAAACATAAAAGATCCACAAAAGAAGTACCGCCTTGGAACGGTCAGTTATTTTTTTTTACTGGAGGGCTTAAACCGGTTTAACGGCGCCAACCTCTCCCTTAATTAAGATGTGGATCAAGACACATAGATATTTGGTTTGCATGAAAACCCCTAAACTTATCAATGCATCATCTCACAGAACATATAAATCAAGATATAACAAGGAGATGAAGCAAAGATGAGGATTTAACAGTAAATAAAACTGAAAACCGGAGCAAAAGAAATCCAACAGGTAAACCCCGGTGGGCCCAAATTAGCACGGTATGATGGTACACAGAAATGGGCTCACGACTAACAGATAGTCAGAGCTAAAGAAAATATCAAGTTGAGCCCCGCCAAGGACACGCATCAGGCACCAACCAGCGGATTAAAACTTTACGTCAGTGCCGTCACTAAGTCTGAGGCCTGACCCACCGTCGTGCAATTAAAGAGGAAACCATATCACAACCAGGTATGCAGACTGTCGCATGATATCCATGTTGTATCCACCTCTTTTATAACGTTTAATAGTCTTTTTAAATTGATCACTAAAATAAGTTTTCCAACAATTCTTTTAAATTTATTAACTAAATCGCCCTAAAATACAGGTTCTGATATACATTGTATGAGATTCATGATTACATATAACTGTTTAAGCTTTTTTTTTTTTTTTTTTTTTTTTTTTTTTTATTAAATTCGTGTTTAGAAGTTTAAAATTACTAACAACAGAGATATATTGTATCTTGATTGTACACTCCCATTAACCCTTAATGCGCCAATCGCAACAAAAATCGTCTGCTTTTCTCGTCTGCTGAAATGTTTACGAAGCCTCTATGGCAAACAGTGTGGACCCTGATCAGACTGCTCCTGTAGGAGCAGTCTGTTCTGGGTTCACGCTGTTTGCTTCTATACCTAATTCGTCAGTAATGTTAGTCATTCTTTGCAGCAGACGACTTCAGCAGACGACATTCTCATATGCATTTTTTATCTTGACGCTTTAAGGGTTTAGGACCTCTGACGGTGGTAATGGGAATCACAGTGTATCGTTGCCTATATTTTTTGAAAAAATAAAGTTGATCAAAAGCTTCAATCTTCATATATAAAGTAAGAAAGAGGGCAAAGATCAGGAATCGATACAATCAAGCACCACACCCGACCAAGGATACCAATGGGACAGTGACAACTTCACAATTTGACATCACAAACGAGAGCCAAGAGGTTCACTGTTAGTCTGTATTTTACGATATTGCATTTAATTTTCTATTTCTGTGAATGAACAGCTTTATTTTTTGGCTATTTTTATGTATATATCTGAATAGTTGTTGGGACTCGGGGGGGGGGGGGGGGAGGGGGGTAATTCCGAACTAATCCTTTTGCAGGTAAATACGTCCACATATTTTACATAATATATGAGAATAGCGTGTTCGGACTCGGGGGGGGGGGGGGGGGGCGGTGATACCCCACAGCCGAAAATGTGAGGAATGGGCGAACCCAAATATTAGCATTTTGGTGTTTTGGGGCTTCTATTGAAAGCATTTTGTCAATTAATACAAGTAAGTGTTCTTTCTATAAGGCCCTTAGTCATGATATATTACAGCTTATTTAAGTAAGAAAGAGGGCAAAGGTCAGGAATCGTCCCAATCAAGCACCACACCTGACCCAGGATACTAATGAGAACCTATTTTTCTTTAGATAGTGAAGTTTTTCCTTTTAATAAATTATGTTGATAGATAATTCTGCATATTTACTGTATATTATTGCATAAAAAGCCGTGCCGCACGCTATTAACAGCCATGTTTTAACCAGCAAAAACCCATGTACTAATTCAGGCAATTCACGTGCTGTTGATGCAGGCTTTTGTACTTTACACATACGCATTCTAGGCCGTCACAAAAAATGACGTCATCAAGTAACGTGCATAGAAATGAACGTAATTTAGTGACGTTATGATGACGTAAAAGTTTGCTCTTGAACAGGCGTTTTCAAAACCTACGAATTCTTTATGCTTTTGCGCGCCATTTAAGTTATACTAAAATGAACTTTTCGAAGGGTTTTCCAAAGTTTTCCAGTGACAAAATTACTTTATGCAATAATAACGTTCAAACATGGTTTTCTGATACACTAACATCTGCTAGACCCCTCGGCGGTCGTTAAAACCATCGCCTTTCAGGCTTGGGTTTCAACACCACCCTCGGGGTCCAACAGATGTTTATGCATAGAAAAATATGTCTGATCCCTATAATATTATCCACTACAAATAAGCTACATGGCCCCGAAATATGTGTACTTTACGCATGAGTGAATGCTGTATAATATTTCACCAGGTAAATATATTGTCATCAAGGTAGAATATACTACAATTGCAGTTCAAAATATTTCTAACAAATCAGATGAAATATCAAAAACAGCAAATTCTCAAGAATTTGGACTTTAAAAGAGTTTCAATGTGATTTTTAATCGAGTATTGATGTTATGATACCCTTACACGTGAAAATGAGTGATTTCTAAATGTTTGTGCGAAGTCAAATTTTGTTTGGTAGCGTCTCCTGTTTTGTCATTGGGATCTGCTTGTCTAATTATAAATTGTATTAATTCTTTATACATCAAACGTCTTATTCAAAAGTAAACCAGCGATATCTTATGCATAGAAAAGTTTAGGAAGCATCTGAAAAATAGGCAGATATCCTATCAAAGTGTCAGAGGTCCTTTGTAATCGATTATTTTATTTTCTTAAGTTTCCACTATTATTAATGAATATTTCAATTAGATAATTTGCATGTCAAACCTTTGAGTGAAAGAACAATGACTATGCTTTGTTTAATAAAAAGCCGTGTATAACAGCATAGGTACATTTTAACCATGCAAAGACAACAAAGGTGGACAATTGTTTATGGTAAGTATGCCTGGTAAACGTTTGCAATCAAATCTAAACAGAAAGTTGTAAAGATATATTGGTACATACTTTTATTTATTGGCCAGGACCTGTTACGTATATGGATTCTAATTATGATCAACAAGGCAGACTGGTCCAAGTAAGAATGGTTGAATCCATGCGTTGCTGCTTTAATGCTATGTAGATAAGTAAACTGAGTCAGATTGCACAGCATTGAATGTGGCATGCTTTTACCTGCACATTCCTTTTGTATTGTATTCTCACCTAGGGGATGCTAATGAACAATTTGGTACCAATGAAAATTGTCCGGGTGGTTGGGGCACGGTAGGCTAAATTAGATCCCAGACTATATTAGCCTAGACGTGAGAAAACCTATCTTCGGTGGTTTGCGAACAACAAAGGCACAGGCCAGCCTGCGCACCCACGCAGACTGATCAGCGCCTTTGTTGTTCGCGTTTTGGAAAGTATCATCTCTAAACTTGCTACAAACGAAATTTTGATCTTCTAGCTATTCTCTGTAGCTGAGGAGATTGGTTTGAGTCTCGCTTTGTCGGAAACCCCAAAGATAGGTTTTGTCGCCTCGAGGCCCAATTATGGTATAGTAGTATACTTAGTAATCTAGGATCCGTGACAACCGCTGCAGTCACTTAAGCTCAATTTTTTCTCACTACCACAGTTCTTATACTTTAATTCAAAGCAGATAAATCTAAAAGTAAATAAATACATTAAAAACGGGTTGATCCCGCCAGGATGCTCACTAAAGAACAGTCTGACCAGGGTTCTAAGATTTGTTTTCACCTTGAAAAAGTAAAAGATATGCATCAGACCTTCCAACGCGGTGAAAGGGTATTTTGCATAATAAACGTACTCTGAGGGGTATCAATTATGTCCTCTAACTTGATATCTCCCGTTTTTATATTTACGATCTATCAGCAATGTACGTGTATACAAGGTCGGACAATAAACAGAGGGACTTGATAAATATACATTCGCGGATACACAGAGTTTCGTCAGTGTGTGTGGGTGTGTGTGTGTGGGGGGGGGGGGGGTGGGGGGGGGGGTATAAGTTATAAGTTTTAACAAATAAGTCATAAGTGTTATGTACACACATTTTTTATATAAACAAATATATATTTACTCCCCTGGCATTTGTTTTGCTTTTTTTCATGTCTTGACACACTAATTGTTGGGTGTATTTATATAAATATATTGATGTTCAAGCTTTGATCATAAAATAGGATTGAAATTACCTCTTGTTAGACCAATCAGTGGTTACCTTTTTCATACAATCAGAAGCCAGGTGTGGACCAATCAATGATTACCATTGTTATCCAATCAGCAGACAGTAGAGTTAATTATCAGCCAATCAGATATTTGTTTAATGGAACAACCCTTGAAATGAACTTGCCCATATATAAAGCATTGAAAGGAGTGCATTGGATCAGTTGGCTTATGACTGCTGAACCGAAAGGTCTGATTAAGATCAATTGGGAGGCTCTAAAGGCTATTGGACAGCTAGAAGATATAATATACTGGTAATTTATCTACAAGTGAGGAGTTGGCTGAAACATGTCCACCGAGCTTTGTAGCATATTTTACAATAGTGTATAGTGGCAGAGCCTCAAACATCTGGCTCATTTCAGCTCATTGTCTTAGAAGGCTATTTGACAGACAAGAGCAAATATATTTAGTGGCTAGGCCTCTCATGAGTCATGTATAAGGCGATTGGGAGACCTGGCTCACTCTAGCTCATTAGTTTACAAGACAACTTTGTGGCTGCTCACACTGTGACAGTCTGTTATATATATATACAACCTTGTGGTTACTGTGGCAGTGTTGTCATCCAGTCATTGTTATACCAAAGGCTAGCTGCTTGACAGCGTATTGATACTTATTTTCCTCTATAGGATTTTGACTGCTCTTGCAGTATTTGTCATAGTGTTGTACTTTTGTAGTCTTTGGGCTCAAATAACAAGGTTGTTAAGGTTGTTTTGAATATGTCAGTTTGAGCTGCTCAATATAGCTCTGATAGTATTTTTGTGCTCACTGTGGCTTACTATATATATAATTGATCAAGGGTTAACATTTTTACTACTTGGACTGCTTTGATTATAGTTATTGTCAACTTTGGCTCAAATCATAGTTTGTTGTTGACTACAGTGAATGGTCTTATTATTAAACACCAAGTAGGTGTTTCAATCATTGTTTGGAGCAGATAGCCCTGTCTTAATTTGGAAAAATCATTTATAGCTCATTTTAATTGAGCTTTTTTGAATTGTATTACTTTCTTGTTGCACCTAGGCTTGCAAAGCATACCTAGGCGTAACATAAGTAATAACTAAAATGTCCCTCTTGGGCTTCCGTAGCTAGGTAAATGCATTTTTTAAAAATTTTCTTTGCGAATAAATAGCACATTGGCTGCAGTCAACTATAAATAATAATTGACCAATCACTAATAATAACTACATCTAAAAGAGCCGGAATATATGAGTTAGACATAGACATAGACATAGAAGATTTATTTAACGTCGAATATGATAAACATCGAAACATAAGCCCTGTAGGGTTTTTACTTCGACAAACAAAGATAAATATCACAGTGCATGCAAACATAAAACAAATTTAAAGTCATTATAAACATTATATACACATTGTTAGATTAAAGAGTTAAAATATATATGGAAAAACATAGATATTTGATTAAGACTATAGATATGGAAAGCACTTATGTATACATAAAATTTAATAAAATACGTCTTTTAGACTGGGTTTGAAAAATTGAATTTAAATTTAGAAAAAAAAAATATTTTCTGTAAGATACTATCACATTTACTGCACTAAATGACATCCTTGGGATTATCTCAAGGATATCAAGGTGCATCTAGATCCTATGCATAGCCGCTGATCGGGACCTGTGGCTATAAACCTTAATCGAAAAGCGAAAAAGGCAAGACAACTGGCTTACCTAAGCGAAAAATAAGGAATACACAAACAGTCAAAAACATAAGAATAGCAGATCAACTAAAAATAAGCAGAAACTGAACAGAAGAAATAACCGCAAACAGGTCGAGCATAGAGGACATCCACATATGGGGCTGTCCCAGCTATGGATCAGCCTTCGGAACTGGGGGTATGATTCTGCAACCCGCAGCTCATTTGGAAGGCGGTTCATTACCCAGGCCGCCTCTGACCTGAAGGACCTCAGCCCATACCTGGTTGTATTTACCCATGGGACTTCTGCCTGTTTCTCTGTCCTGAAATTATAATTTGAGGTTTATAAATTCTGGTGACATTTTGTTTATAATTTTGAAAACCTCACATGCCATTTGCTTTATCCTACGTACATGAAGAGGCTGTGTGTTTGTTGATTTGAGCAGGTGAGTTGGTTCAGTTATCATTTGGTTTATATATTTTTTTTGGTTTTAAAATAATTCTGAATGCCTTAGACTGGAATTGCAGAATTGCCACTTTTTGATGTAGCCGTGATTTCAACTTCCTTAAAGGATATGTTCTGTATTGATCCGGAAAATAATTACAACAACAGCAGTTAGAAATGTTTAGCATAAATAACTAGAGAAATGTTGGCATGAGTTTAGCTTTAGTAGGAAAGTTTGTGTGATTTTACACCAAAATAGAGTGTTGGTGTAAATTGCAAATATTTGTAACAGTGTAGATTTCACAAAATTTGTGGCCTGATCCATATACTCGTATGATCGACGTTTTTAAAGGTTAATACTATCAAATGTTGATAGGTTATTTTTTGAACACTTTGCATGCTGTCGTTTTAAAACACCGTCTGCAGATTTCTTTCAAAATCAACTTTTTCTTAAAACTATTTCAGGACCACCATCAGAGTGTAAAAGTGTTTGAATCCAAATCAGACCCGACGTTTTGTCTGACTTATATATTTGGGTCCAACTGATTGCAGAGGTTTTTACAGGCGAAAACTGGTAGGGAAATAACATTGAAAGCAAGTGAACATCAAATACAAGTCCCTATCAAATCATCAAAAATCCGAACAACTAAGAAAGAGATAGCAATCCGAAAAACAAATTTTGACTTCTTTTAACTTAAAGTAAAGGGAGGCCGCCATTTTGAAAATTTAACCAGCTTCCGGTTCATTTTGAAAAGCCAATAAAACCCCTATTGAATTGCGACGTGTACATACTTTTTTTTTTCAAAATTAAGTATTTTCTGCCGAAGAATCAATAAAAATTAAAACAAAGTTGAAATGAAATACAGAAAACTAGCTGTTCTGTACATGCATATTTGATCAGGGCTTTGTGACGTCACTCAGCCTAATATGGCTGCCCTCCATAGCTTTTAATTATAAAACTAAATATAAATATCTGTAACTTTCTTATTTTACATTAAATTTTCGTTAGATTTGAGCCATATTGCATGGTTATATAATGGCTTGCAATACTACAGGCCTCCAGATAAGAGTGCATACTGGAAAATTATTTTTCTTAATTATGTTGTGGGTACTCAAAAAGAACCGTCTCAATGAGATGGTTCTTTTGAACACCCAAAACACATGTTTAAGTTGATGGGTAAGGAAATAAATGCATTTTTAGGTGCACAAACTATCCATATCTCGACCTTTGAATTTACAGATTCATTTGCTTTCAATGTTGCTGTCCCCTTTAGTTAAGGAAATGCTTTCCAATGCTATTTCTATTTTGGGGCAGGAGACGGCACATAGTCAATCATACTTTTGTTCTTTTTCTTTCAACAGATAGTCAAGTAAACTGATATAAAATGGCTGCAACGATGGAATATAACTACTTAGGCAGTTCTGGTGTAAAGGTCTCTAATCTGTGTCTGGGTACTTTGACGTTTGGAACTACAGACAAAGCTTTTGTTGAAGTAAGTCATTGATCACGTGTATGTACAAGAAGTACTGGTTAACCGCTTGTTGCCCACGAAAAAAAGAGTGGTTAGACGGCCTGACCGTCCCGACATCACTATAGTTATTGACTGGGGCGTTAAGCATAAAACCTTATCGAAAAAAAAAAGATTCATTTGATATATCCCAATGATGCCGTGGATATATCTGTGTGATTGTCGTTTTCCCTTTCATACTTTTTTTACTGAATAATTAAAGCATGTGCACTATGTGAAACCATCTACCTACTTACAGACTAAGCTGATCCACGAAAGCCGGACAAGCGTCTTTGTTTTTCGCTCTCTGGAAAGTGATACTTGCACAAGTTGTGTAATTGTGGTATTTCCTGGTCATACTAACATTTTTACTGAAAAATCAAAGCATGTGCATTATGTAAAACCATCTACCTACTTACCGTCTTTCATGATCCTCGCTAAAATTCTAGGGCCCTCTATTAATATACAATAATATCTATTTTAAGATATCTCATCCCATGATGGAGCCGCCTCCGGTGAAACCGGTAGTGAACAAAGAGTTAACGGGCCCACGCTTAGGGATGTCTGTTACTACAAAAAGTGGGACCCGAGATTTGTAAAAAACCAAACCTGTTTTTAGATATGTTCAATTTATCATACAAATAAATAGTTGGATGTCCTAAAACGCGGAGGTTGTCTTCCTGTGGTGAGAATTAGAGTTGCCTTAGCTCATCAGAAAGTTATTCCTATGCATCTATTTGTCAAACTAAGGTACTGGAGTAACAAAGCGAGAACCAAACACAGATCACCAACACGCAATGGGAGAAACAACAAATAATGAATCAGCAATCAACAACAACATAATCACCGTACATATATTAGAATGGACAGCAGTAGCTTACTTTTTAAATTCAGCCACAATAGAGCAGTGTTCTCTGATATGTAGTTGTATCTCATTCTGTGGCATATGATTATTTCATCATATCTTAGAGACCTTGGAAATAAACAATTCTTCAATTCACTTATTGTAATGAAAGTCATATTATCCTCAGCAAAAATCTTTGTTTTATCCATGGCTGTAGCTTCAGTAGATGGATGTGTACTTGTTCTCTACATAATTTACATATACCCTATGATGCCTGTTATAGGTCACCGCATCTCATATATTGTAGTTCTTTCAAAGTGGGAGGCAGGCTGATCAAGCATTAGCGAACAAGATGATGGACCGCTTTGTCGAACTTGGAGGAAACTTTATAGACACTGCAAATTTGTATGCGCTTGGAGAGGCAGAAGAAATGGTTGGAAATTGGATGAAATCGTGAGTAGAATATCCAGAGGGGAAGGGACAGAGGTTCCCAAAACATTTAACATAAAAAAATATACATTGAAGGGAGAAACTGAGAAACTGACAAATCATTATTTATGACAAATCCAGGATGGTGACACTGAAGCTTCGTTTTTGCAAGGAAAAAGCAAAACATGAATGTGCTTGATTTAAAATTGTCAACTATTTTAAATGACGTAATGGTGAATGAATGTGAAACAAAAATATTTACACAAAACAAACATGGTATAAACAGTGAATAAAACATCATGTTAACAATACTTTTGCTTACTTGCAAAAAGGTGGCGTATAAAATAGGCCAAAAAGCCAGTAATATTTCAAAAAATATAACTGGCCCAAGCCATTTTTGTGTAGCTTTAATATGCATCATGTACTTGTTGTAACATGTAGTTGGGGCGTAAGTTTGCCTTTATCAGATTGCCAGTCAGTTATTTTATCACACTGTTCCTGGATAGGCTTCTTATGAAAGGTTTGTTATATTTAGTGTATTTATATTTTCACCAGTAACTGGCAGTAGCAATACAATATCAACAAAAAATGTTGCCTGACCAGAGTCCGAACTCAATTCCCCATTTAAGAAGTCTACAGAAGTCAAATTACTAGACGTACATGCTACTTACTAAATACTATATGAGGTTTGCGGTTTGAATACTGATATATGTGGTAATTTCAGTGATCTTAATGGAATAGGACTAAGTTTAAAGAAAACTGTTTAAGTTAAAAGTATAGTGCATGCTTTCATATTTATCTATCTACTGTTACTGGCTCGCTACGTTTGGAACATCATTATGCCAGGGAGTGATAATTGTGAAATTTACACACAAAAAATGAAAAAAAATCTGGATTGCACAGACACATTCATTACAACCATACTAAAGCTAAAGTTAGCGGCCTTTGCCAATCCGATGCGTTCCAGACTGTGCTATCGTGGATTGTATACCTGATATCACTTACCATTTACTGTAACTTTACAGCTCCTGTTTCGAAATATAAACTTTTCTTTGCTAACGGTAAAAGACTGCCACTTTTCGTTAACCAGACAGTACATATGGTAGTTTTGTACTTCCACAAAATAATCTGGGGTTTGTGTCTTTGATTAGAACAATAGGAGTGCATTATGGTACATTAGTTGTCACATGGTATAAGGACTGTTAATCTTTATCCTGCTCTTATATATTAGAATGCTAACAATTGTTCCCGTTTTAATATTATGTGGATACATGCAATGCTTGACCAAGCTTAGAACTATTTTTACATTATTTGCTAAAACAAAACTTAACATGCGCTTGCGCAGGGTGTTTTCTAGTACTTTTAAAGTCACTGTTGCTCAGTGGGAACAGAGAAATCCTAACCCAAGGGTCCACCAGTCCAAAAGGAAACTCTGCAAGAAACAGTCATATATCACATTCACGTTTCGTGGCACTTTTCGTCTCTCCACTTCGTATTTTGGAAAAGAAAACTTAACCAGCATTTGTGAGGGGCCTTTTCTAGTACTTGCTTATTTATTCGAATGTCACATTCTTTTATCTGTGGTTGGTGCCATTTTCTGGTCATATTTTTTTATTTTTGATGGTTTATTTCACAGACAACGAAGAGAGAAGATAATTCTTGCATCGAAAGTGAGGTACCAAACCAAGCTTGATGATATGAACTATGTTGGTTTAAGTCGTCGGCATCTTATAGAAGCGTGTGAAGATAGCCTAAGAAGACTACAGACTGACTACATAGATTTATACCAGGTAAGATAGCCTAAGAAGACTACAGACAGACTACATAGACCTATACCAGGTAAGATAGTCTAAGAAGACTACAGACGGACCAAATAAACTTAAATCAGAGATGATAGTCTAAGAAGATTACAGAGGGACTATATATACTTATTCAAGTTAAGATAGTCTAAGAAGACTACAAAGGGACTATATATACTTATAACAGGTAAGATAGTCTAAGAAAATACTTATACCAGGTAAGATAGTCTAAGAAGACTACAGACGGACCAAATAAACTTAAATCAGAGACGATAATCTAAGAAGACTACAGAGGGACTATATATACTTATACAAGGTAAGATAGTCTGAGAAGACTACAGAGGGACTATATATACTTATACAAGGTAAGATAGTCTAAGAAGACAACAGAGGGACTATATATACTTATACAAAGTAAGAGAGTCAAAGAAGACTACAGAGGGACTATATATACTAAAACAAGGTAAGATAGTCTAAGAAGACTACAGAGAGACTATATATACTCATACCAGGTAAGATAGTCCAAGAAGACTACAGAGGGACTATGTATACTTATACAAGGTAAGAAAGCCTAAGAAGACTACAGAGGGACTATATATACTTATACCAGGTAAAATAGTCAAAGAAGACTACAGAGGGACTATATATACTTATACCAGGTAAGATAGTCAAAGAAGACTACAGAGGGACTATATATACTTATACCAGGTAAGATAGTCTAAGAAGACTTCAGACGAAACCCAATACAAATCAGTAAACTAAATTATTTTTGTACTTAAGCGTTGAGTTTTTATCAATTTGTATAAAATGAAGGTTAATTTAATTATTTAAAGCGGTGGGTCCAGCAATAGAATACGAACGTGTTGTCTGCTTATTTCGTCTATTGCACACATTTGATAGTATAATTTGTTTATAGAGTTAAATAGTGTGGACCTGCCTTATCAGGTAGAAGCACATCTATGACACATGGTAAAGAAGGCAAACACGGCACTTGGATTTTTTTAGACGTAACCTTAGTGGTTTAGTCAGCAACCTGCATATCCATGGCATGAATGGAGCTCTAATATGTAGGACCCTTACCTTGCAAAACCCAACCACGACCTTAAACAAGGTTAGCACAGGGCTGCTTGATTCATTCACCAAAGCTACACTAATGTAACACCAGAATGTGTTACAGACATGGTTTGGAACGTGGATTAGGAGTCCTTCGACGATATATCAACATTATGTTTATGTTGATTGAGATTCTGCATGACATCATTGACATCAGCTCGGACTTTATACAACCAATTAATTATCACATCAGAGAATCAAAGTGTCTGCGACAAAAACAGACCTCAAACGACGTACAAGTTTTTCTATCATTCTCTTACAATCAGAAACTGGGATTGGCTTCAAACATCTGTCACAGATATCTAGATTCTTCCGATGATTCAGGAAAGAGTTAACCACCTGCCTCCCCCATTCCTGATTGTATATAAGATCACACCATCATGTTCACAGTTTCAACCAGTGGCATTGGAGTGACAGTTTTAACCATGGTTACAAACGCAAGAAAAGTTCTACCATTAAGAGGAACATTAATTTCAATTACCATAGTATACAATCTGAACTGCCTCAGCCAATTTCGCGGAGTTCCATGGAATAAGACCACGGATGTACATAGAGGATCTACTTTGATAATGCGGGTGATAACATGACGCTGGCGTTATATAACTTGACTCTGACGTCACAGAAACCATATTAACACAATAACAAGTGTGATTGCAGCAAAACAAACGGCTTAAATGAAGTTTTTGTTTTTTTTTAATAAAATATCACTATACCAATATTTTATTGAAAAAAAAACCCCATAATCTTCATTTATTCTGCTGATTAAAGTTTTCGGATAATCAGACTATTCAATTTTAATAGAGCTGAACCCACATGCTACAGAACTAATTTTCCATACGCCAGTTCCAGCTAACAAAATGGAGCTTTTTGGTACATAGTACTATGCTTAATGCTCCTTACATACACCCTAGCCATGATTCGATTCTCGAATTGTGGCAGGCTTTCTCAATTGCCGTAGATTACTGTAAAACACTTTTGGCGGGTATTTTTATTTTGAGCTATTAGTCGTAAAACAAAAATCGTCAAAATAAGAGACAGTGAAATAAAGTTCTGATTTTATTTACACAATAAGCAATATATTGACTGACACATTCTTAGAATGTTGGTAACTGTATCGCCGAAATCAGCTATTGAATGATAAAGTAGTTTCAACATAGAAGTAACCACGTCTTAAAAGGGGCTAATAATTGAAGCTGTTAGCAAGTCTGACTTCAGATTCGGAGATTTGGGATCTGAGCCAGACCCTGTCCCATACTTTCATGAAAATTGAACATGGAATAAATTCTACGGCCATTCTCCTCCTTCCACTGATTCAAGAAGGGTTGTCAGTTACAAATGAAAGTATGTGCATGAAGTACTGGTTAATCACTTAGTAAAAATTGCTCAGGAAAAAGTGTAGTTTGGTAAACCTTCTCGACACGACCATAGCCGTTGACTGGGTTGTAAAACCTCAAAGAAAATATGGGCTGCTATTAAAGATAGGAATGTGCCCCTTATGAGAATAGAAAATGGACATTGACTTCAAAACTCGCAATAAACTGTTAGCTCAGAAACTTCTTAAATACAGCTATCTGTATCATAAACTTCACAAAACTTTTACCTCAGATAAATGTTTATTTTGTCTTGCGTTTGCTATGTCTTTGTACGCGTCTGTTTATATGTGCCTTGTGGTCACCTGCTGGGAAGGCTGACCTCTTGGCTCTCGTTTGTGGTGTCTAACTGTGAGTTTGTCACTTTCCCATAGGTATTCTGGGTCAGGTGTGGTACTTGATTGTATCGATTCCTGATCTTTGTACCCTTACTTACTTTAAATATGTATCCATAGAATAGAGGGTTAGGGTCTGATGCTATGTCTGTGGTTGAGCCCACCAGGGTTTATCTGGTGGATTGCTTTTACTTTGGTATGAAATTGTATGTACTGTTGAGTCCTTTTCTTTGTTTTATCTCCTTTTTATATCTCGATTTGTACGTACAAGGAGATGATTCATTGATAAGTTAGGGATCTTTCATGCAAACCAAACATCTATATGTCTTAATCCACATCAGAAATTAGGGTGAGGCTGGTACTGTCACACATGTTTAAGCCCTCAAATAATTACCTTACTTACGGTTCCAAGGCGATGCTTCTATTGTGGATCCTTTTTGTTATCTGTGTTTCGTGCCATACTGTCTTGTCTGTTCCTTGCAACCTTGTGGTAACCTGCTGGGAAAGGGCTGAACTTTTGGCTCTCTTGTTTGTGATGTTTTCTTGTGTTTTTGTCACTTTCCCAGATGGTGTCCTCGGTCTTGTGTGGTACTTGATTGTACCGAGCCCTGATCTTTGCCTTCTTTCTTACTTGAATTAAATTGAGAAACCGCCAAAATTAAACTACGCCTAAATGCCAGTCTTTTTTTTCGCCAAATTTTGATGTGTTTTACAGTATAGCGTACATTTATTGTCAGTCTGGCTTTTAAATGCTGTAATTCTGAGATGGAGATGTGGATCAGAGTCTTCTCAGGCTTCCAAACTATTTGAATAACTTTTATAACAGGAGCTCTTGTTCGTCCTCATAAAAATGTGTTCTTATTGTGCCTGCCAAAACGTATCCATTAACTCTTTCCAAATTACAATATTCTATTGGTATTTTTACTGTTATTGGTTTTCTTTATTTGCCTATGTTTTTTAGCAAAAGTGTGAAATTTGAATTTGAAATACGATATAAAAAATCAGAAATCGAAATTCTTTAACATTTATAGGTTTTGATTTTAGGCTCACAATTGGGACAACGGTACACCCATAGAAGAAACACTAAGAACATTTGATGACCTTGTGAGATGTGGAAAGATACGTTACTATGGTTTCAGCAATGTCTGTGGTTGGCAACTTCAAAAGATTGCAGATACCACAAAGTCACTTGGACTGAACAAATGTGTCACTTTACAGGTATGGATTTAATTTTGTATCATCTTCAGGCAGTTCTCAAACCATGGATGGTTATTTTAGATGCTAAAGGCGGTTACAGTTGGCAATTACAATACCGTCTTGTTCAATGGAAACGAATATCCGCGCTTTTAGTTTGGTATAGAAATTCTCACAGGGCTTGAATTTATGTTTTTAGTTATTTTTGCCATAGGGAAACATACTATGTTTGTAGCGACGAAAGTCCAATAATTTAAGTATATAAAAACTGTTTAAATTGAGAATAAGAGTTTTTCCATGATTCAGTTTGGTCATTTTTTTTTATTTCTTTCCTAGTGTTATTTTCTAAAATGATTGGATGGAATTTAATTGAATGTTGCTAAGCATCAGAAAAGTAAGGAATATTCATAAATAGATATTTTGCAACCGTTTATTGCCTTATATTTACTTTCCTAGAGCAAGCCTTTAATTATGAGAGAGACTTTATGTTGTCTCTTTCTGACAATAATTAAGCAGATAATGTTAAAGCATATTACTCTACCTTGAGCTATTTAGATGACTTTAATAGTAATAATCCTTATTTTGCACAAATGGTTAGGCAGATATATCCCACTTAACTATAGTTGAATAAGGCGAATCCTTCAGATACTGAAGCCCCCTTTTTATACTTAGACTTGTCCATTATAGATGGCATAGTTTCAACCAAAATTTATGATAAGCAGGAAAACTTTAATCTTGAAATAGTTAATTTTTCATTTCTTGATGGATCTGTTCCTCGCTCCCCTTCCTATGGTGTATACATTTCGCAACTTATTTTCTTCAAGAGTATGTTGTCATGTTGATAACTATAGCAATAAAAACACATTTTTGACTTATAAGTTACTAAAACTAGGATATAGATACCATAAACTCTGTCAAGCTTTTTCTAAATTTTATTTCCGACACTCAGAGATGATTGTTAAATAAATATGTGCTTAATGACTCTTCTGCAACAAGGCATATCAGAGTCCTGTATTTTATGGCGATTTAGTTTATAGATTTAAAAGAATTGTTGGAAAACCTAATTTTAGTGATCAATTTAAGGAGTTTATTAATCATTATAAAAGAGTTGGATTCAACATGGATATCAAGCAACAGTCTGCATGCCTGGTTGTGAACCAATCACGGTGGATAGCTATGGTTGCCTCTTTAATTGCACGACGGTAGCTCTGACGTAAAGCTTTAATCTGTTGGTTGGTGCCTGATTTTTTTCTTTGGCTTGGCCCACTGTAGCTCAACCTGATGCTTTCTTTAGCTCTGAATATCTGAGAGTCATGAGCCCTTTTATTTGTTTTGAGCAGTGTTAATTTGATTTGATTGTTTCTCTGTGATGATACATTGCATTAGTTATGCGAGGTGAACAATTTTGTGTTTCAACAAAAAAAGAATCAAGGGCGAAGATCATTGCTAATAAAATGCATTTACCCCCCCCCCCCCCCCGTCGGTTTGGGCTGCTGTCCGTTCTAAGGCGTTGGTTCTGTTGTTGATGATCTATTGTTTAATGTACTTCCCATTGCTTGTGGGAGTTCTGTGTATG
This sequence comes from Loripinus fragilis, assembly GCA_964019695.1. Taxonomy (NCBI): domain Eukaryota; kingdom Metazoa; phylum Mollusca; class Bivalvia; order Lucinida; family Lucinidae; genus Loripinus; species Loripinus fragilis. Next base: position 1,198,286 of record OZ026519.1, read on the forward strand.
TATTTGTTTTGTTATGCATTACGTTGTGTCCATTCTAGTTTTGCAATTTTAGTGTATAACAATCACCATGGGAGGGTTGAGTCGATAGATCGAGGCCAGGTATGACTTCACACGTACAATGGGTGCACTTTAGAACAATGGGGTATCGAATAATATTGGGGTATCATACAGTGAGCCACTTTAGTTACGCACCACTTTTAAATGTAAAATTTCTAAAAAAGGACATATGCTACATTTTTTCTGAGACTATCAACATAAAGCGCATTTATATTTGCAATAGCCATAGAAATTTTATTGTGATCAGACGAGTAACTAGTGGGAAAATGGATCTTGAAGGGCACTACCCTCAAAACACCATTTCACATTGCATTATTTCGAATGAAACTCAGATCACGTTGCACTTTTTTCAGAGTCGATTCTTCGCAATGCCAGAGATAAGAGTCGATTTCTTCTTGGCAATATCTAAGACTGGAATGAGTTTGTTAACTTTATCAGTTTTTAAACGATTTACTATTTTGGTTCCCGGCTAACCAAGGTTTGAAAAAAGTTAATTTTATTACTTTTTTTAAAGCTAGTTAAAATTTCGTATAATTCTGAATAAACTAGTTATCAAAACACTTCTTTCATAATTTCATTTTAAACCACCATGTATCCGCCGTTTATTTTCGTAAAAAAAGAAATGGATTAATTGGCGTCAATGTGTTGACGTTAGTAATGACGTCACTATTTCGAAGTCAATGATAATATGTTTAAGTGTTTTGATACTTCTATGTCAACAAGTGACTCATAACAAAACAATTTACGAAGGAAAACCTGTTCGATTATTGTAACTGACGTCAATATGACGTCAAAACGAGCATTTCTTCAAAAAGGAACAGCGTTACTAACTTCAACGACCAAAACAGGGAATTTCACTTGAATAAAACAATTATTTTGGGTGTTTTTCTGTCACAACGATCACCATGGATAATTCCTAGCACAAAACGCAAATAGAAAATATAGACGTTCATGTTGCACGAGCATTTTTGTCAAAATTGCTTTTGACGTTGCAGAATGATTCGCATGAGTAATTTTGATATTTTTTCTATGTCATCAAACAGATAAAATGTAAATAAGTAAATGAGCATAGAGAATGTTTGACTCCAGCATTTTTGTTAAAAAATGTGGGCCCTGAAAAGGTGGTGCGTAACTAAAGTGGCTCACTGTATATCAGACCAACAACAATTGGGGTATCTTGTTTCATGTAAATTCCATGACATCACCTCATTTTGGGTCAAGGTGACTCACCCAGATAAGTTGGGACATGTTGAAGAAAAATTCCATGACCTAACTTGTGGTTCAGTTTTGGGTCGAGGTTACAACCGCACAAGGACAAAAAATGTGTGCGAGAACAATGGCTACCACACCCAGAATTGATGGCCAAGGTCAAAGTGAGTCATGAGGACAAGCTTGGACACGTAAACCAAATAATTCCATGACCTTATGCCTCTACACATTGGATAGAGGTTACCACTGCAGAAGAACAATATATGTACCTTAGAACAGTATGGATTATATAACAATGGTATATTGTATTTTGAAACCAGATAAATGGAGACCCATATAATAGCATTTATGTGCTAGTGAAACAAAGCTAAAATTATTTCAATTTGATCTTTTACCATGGTGATTGGGGTCGTTCTTGTGCCTGGCCTGCTTCACTAAGGGACACTGTGATCTCGGCCAGTGAGTAGCAAAAGGGGTGGCTGATCTGTGTCTGGAATGATCACCTATAACAGAGTGCGAGATAGTGACGTCATGCTGGGTGCGATGACATACCTTTCATTGTTCTTGGTATGACATACAATATCCCATTGTTATACAATCACTACTGTTCTAAGGTACGTCCATTGTTTGTGTGCTGTCGTATCCTCCACCCAAACTGTAGAGCCATAAGTTCATGGAATTATTTGGTCAACATGTCTGAGCTTGTCTGTGTGAGTCACCATGACCATGCCCTCAATGCTAGGTGTGGTGGCTATTTCTAGCGCCCCTTTTGTCCTTGTGCAAGCGTTACGTCGACCCAAAACTGAACCACCTGTGAGGTCATGGAATTTTTCGTCAACAAGTCCCAACTTGTCCAGGTGAGCCAGCTTGACCTTGACTTACAATACTGTAAGGTCATGGGAATTTCCGGGTAACTAGAATCTCCCCATTGCTGTTGGTCTGATATACGATACCCCATTGTTATATGATACCTGATTGTTCTAAAGTGCATCCATTGTTCATTTGCAGTCATGCGTGATCAATCGATCCAACTCTCCAGTGCTGATTGTTATGCACTAATTGCATTCACCTTGATGAGGGAGAGAAAGCAGGGGCCAGTTTCATCAATAAAGTTCCTAGGACAAATCTTAAAAGTGTCGTGGGACATTTTCTAGGATATGCGTAGGTCAGTTTCATCAAAACGTCTTAAAAAGATCTTACGACATAATTTTGCGTTTCATCAAAATGTCGGTATAGAGAGGTGGTTACAAAATAGTTCAAATGCTCGGTTTACAACATACACAAGGGGCAAAGTCTCCGATGTTGCCTTAGTCTTCTGTGCCCGGGGTGTTGTTTCTGATTACATGAACTTTCCGCTGTAACCATCAACAGATAATATAATAAAACCTAGCTTAAGCAGCCACTCAAAAATAGACAAAATGAAGGTCTTAAAACAGGTGGTAGTTTAATATAGGTCAAAAGTATTGCAGAATGCTCATCGAGAGCATTCTGCAATACTTTCGAACTGTATTAAGCGATTACCAATCTTGAAAACAGACCTGTCTTCTTTTGAGTGGCTGCTTAAGACAGGTTTGACTGTAATATTTGTTTGTAACTGATGCTGCTTTTTGCGGACTATTCCACGACGTTGAGTGTATACATGTACTTAGCAATAAGTTCCTCACTGCTTAAGCCGTCTAGTGGGCAGCCTTTAAAATACAAAAATATAAGAAATATATTGTTTCAGAACAAAAGTGGGTAAGTTGTTAAACGTAAGAATGGGTAATGGGATATTTTTAATCTACGCGCGCGAGGGAATACCATATACACTTAACATAAAACATATTATAGGTCACTTCTTGCAGAGAAACTAGATGTTGCGGAAAGTCGCCATCTTAAATAGATTATGATGTAAGTCTATAAACCAAAGAGAGAAATACAATGTACACATTTGTCTCTTTGGTTTACCAACTTACACTACATGGACAGCGAACATTCTGACCCGACTAAATAGATGCTTCGACCGACATTAGCCATCTCTGAGCGAAAATATCTCAAAATCAAGTGACCGTAATGTGCACGACAAATGGTGAACGTAGATTAATCAGTACCCGGCGTCAGAAGTAATGTGTGGATAGCAGATTGGTAATTTCCTGCAGAATGATACATTATTTGATCAAAATATACCACGTGGTTCAAGAGTTATAGCATTTTCATGAGTTGCTAAGGTATGCACGGACGGAAGGACTTACACAGAGATAATAGTGCACACTTGCGAGTGGTGGAATTCTTTTGGCACTGTGTAGCTCATCAAGACGTAATTAATACACATTTATTACTGTTAAAACACAAAAAGTAAGCAAACGAACAGAACAAATTTTAACAACAAAAATAGTATAAAAAAATTGCCATTTTTAAGTTCACTGATCTGATACGTTTTAGGATCATGGGTCAGCTTATGGCCTTCTTCAGTCTTTCTGATGAACTGAGGTTTTGCCTTTGTATTGTTTGAGCTGTTGGTGTGACGGAACTCACGAACAACGCAACCATCGCCATGCTACGTTTATGAGCAATCGGTACCTGTAGAGCGATACTGAAAAGTTTTTTCCGCAATACCTACGACAATGCCATAATTATTATGGTGAATGAAATTAAGGGTAACAACTTCCTGGCACGGCTATGTGGCGACAAGTAGAGCCAGATGTTGGGGGAGGGGCTGAGGTATGCTTCCAATTCATAAACTGATAGAAATATGGAGGCAGATCAGTAAAAAGCATAATTGTAAAGCAAATGCACCTGTCTCTGAACACTCTTGAAAGGTTTTTTAGCCTTGGCCGATTATCGTCCTCTTCAGCCTCCTATATCACTCGAAAAGCAGCAGTCATCGTTAGAACATTGTACATGTATACAATTTAGGACAAAAATGTCTGCTGGGACACCGATTTATTTGTCCTACGTATATGACAAAAAGTGAGAACTTCCTAAATCTCCAGAGTTTGATGAAACACGATTTTTGTCTTAAACATGTCCTAAGACATTTTAAAGACAAAAACACGTCTTAAATGCTTTGATGAAACTGGCCCCTGGTTGCTTTGCTTTTTTGTTTTACAGATGTATTAGTATCTATAGATGTTCTGTGGCTCTTCCTCACGGTGCTGTGGGTTGGTCTGCAGTATGGGATAGTGGTATTTCCTGATCATACTCACTTACTCTTTAATGGATCTTTATATTTTTGCAACCGTTCATAGCCTTATGAAAAAACATAGATATGATTGACAGCTGTCAAGCCGTTGCCCGTGCAATACACTTGACAGCGAGCCACACCTGAGTCGCACGTGCAAAACAAGCACATTGTTTGCCTCATTGGCTGTCCATGTTCCCGCTGGTTGTTCGGCTTTTCCTTTTTACACTCCGTCAAAACCATTAATAAGATTACATATAAAGAACAAAACTATTTTGTTTCCTAAATTATTTATATTTGTTTTTTATATTTTAGATATAATTTATGATATCTTTGCAAGATAGTATGATTCCATGAACATTCAAAAAATCGGTTTATTTTTTAATTTATTGTTGTTTTGCAGCAAGAGTATAATCTACTGGACAGATTTAATGAGTATGAACCTTTCATGGTATGCAAGAATGAAGGAATGGGAGTACTTGCTTACAGTCCACTCAGAGGGTAAATGCCATATAAATATAATATGTAAAATATATTTGCTTAGTTATACTTACATTAACCCATTTATCGCGATTAAAGCTCCTAAATAATCTAGAAAACCAACAACAACAACAGATCTTTCACAAATAGAGAGATTGCTACATTTTTTTATCGCTTATTATTTTCACACAACACGCAAAGATCAATACAAACACATATTACTCCATATAACATTGGCATGAAAAGCAATTACGAACAAACATTCTTGAATTTACCTTAAAATAGTGATGTTCTTGATATGTATAAACCTACACAAGTTGAAAACAACAAATTCGGGGCAATGAGCAGAGCCAATTATTCTTGATCCAGAATATGGAAAAAAACTAACATAGTATATCCTTTCCTTTAGTTTCTTGTATGACTGGTACAGTATTCATTATAGGGTTGTTGGGCGAAATTTCCAAAGAAATAACTGTTGCTAGATGTGGCTTTACCCCTACAAAATACACGTATTACTAAACCAGATAAGACATATCGTCCGTGCATTAAACATTTGCTAATGTGTCGTGTGCTTTTTACATTATAATGCTCTGCCAAGAATTTATCCGTGTTTTAACTGTCCTTTTCCATATTTTGATATGTAGTGTATTCACAACAAATTAAAGATTGTTCGCTTGAGTGTGATCTGTTCTTGATAACGAGGAACGAGCCTTACCTTAGGCATAGCTCAAAGTAAATATTAACCCTAATGCGCCAATCGCAACAAAAGTCGTCTGCTCTTCTCGTCTGCCGAAATGTTTAAAAAGCCTTTATGGCAAACAGTGTGGACCCAGATCAGACTACTCCTATAGGAGCAGTCTGTTCTGGGTCCACGCTGTTTGCTTCTATACTGAATTCGTCAGTCATGTTGGGCAAATATTTGCAGCAGACGACTTCAGCAGACGACATTTTCAGATTCATTTTTTTTTTCTTGGCGCTTTAAGGGTTAAGTTTAAACGTATGTTTCTGGTGCTCATTGAGACGGTTCTTTCGCTTACCCACAACATATGTTTGGTTGATAAATATGAAAATAATTTTTTGATTACGTTACTTAGACATTTAAGCGAATGCACACAGGTAATATAAAAATGAACTGCGACATTGGATTTCAAACAATGTGGTATGTGCGACCAGCAAAACCTCAGATCAGCCTGCACATACGTGCAGTCTAATCAGAGCCTTTGCTAGTCGCTTGAATATTCTAGGAGTGTTAAGCATCTGACTGAACACCTTTTGGAGTTTCTAGGCTTAAAAAGAGGCTGCACAGGTTCGTCTGTTTCTACACTTGTCAAAATGCCACATCGTTGGAAATCACATGTCGTGGCTCAAATGTCTTTTGTCAGGACCAAATCATTTTGTCTGTCTATTCTATGAAATTTATGATTTAAATGACTATAAAAGATTCTGTTATATTCTATATTATTTTAGTGGTTTACTGACAGGGCGGTTTAAACGTGCAGAGGTCCTAGACCCAACAAAAACTAGAATTGGCTTGATAGATAAGTTTGGAGCGATGGGAACCAGCTTTCCTGTGTGGCGCAATTACAGCAATAATGACGGTTACTGGAATATCATGGAAGAAATGAACAATATTGCAGAATCCCATGGTAAGTAAAGTGACGTCCTCTCAGAGGGTTGTTATCTTACATGAGTAATCAGGTGCTACTGAAATTATCAAACGAGTTAAGGAAGAAAGATAAAATGTGAGTCCCTGGCAAAGATTTTATTGTTCTTTCGAAACGACATAATAATTTGCAAATAAATTAAATAATGAAAGAGCACTAATGTTAAATTCTATTTAACTGTACATATGACATTAACATGATTTTATAATTGTGATTGGGCACTGATACATCATGAATTGGCCAATCAATCGTGACATTAAAATTATGGGCATCATTTAGGGGATATCTGTATTCAAAATTTCATTTTGGAAGGTATATCGTCGGATATACGGTCGGAAATTTAGTTTTGTGGCGCGCGCGAGCGGAGCCGTAAAACGTGATTTCCGAACGTATATACGACGATTTACCTCCCAAAATGAAAATTTTGAATATGGTTATCCCCTTTCTAATGCACTTCTGCTGTTTCCACTCAAATTGGATCGTTGTAAGCTGCATAAAGCCGCACGTCAGCCAACGATATGTGACGTAATTAATGACGTCAAACAATTTCCGACAGTATATCCTGCGATATACTGTCGCAAATTTTTGACGTTATCCAATCAGACGTCGCGTTACAAAATCAAGTGCATTAGAATTCATAATATTACGGAAATATGAATTTCCTCGCTGTTCATCGATTTATATTATGTTTGTAGTATATAGTTAAAAAAAATCTTGTTTAATTTTCGTTAGGTAAATCTATTCCTCAAGTGGCTATTCGTTGGTTACTGCAGAAGGACATTGTGTCCTCAGTGATAATAGGCTTTACAACTATGGCTCAACTAGAGGATAACATGGGTGCAGCTGCAGGGTGGAAACTCACAGAAGAAGAGGTAAATATGAGCCACAACATGAGACTTTAAACCATGTGGTAAGTGCGACCAGCAAAGGCTCAGACCAGCCTGCGCATATCCACAGTCTGATCAGAGCCTTTGATAGTCGCTTGATATTCTATAAAAGTAAGCTACTGACTGAACATCATTTGGAGTTTCTAAGCTTAAAAGAAGGCTGCACAGGCTCGTCTGAGTATATTCATGTCATAATGGCACGTTGTTGAAAATCTCATGTGGCGGCTCATTTAATACCTAAACAAAACAGATGGTAACAAATCTAAAAATGGACACTAAATACTGGATTACAATAAAGGACATAACACATCACCACAAACAGTGGAACCCACAATAAACGATGAATCAACAACAACAGAACTACCGCTGTAATACTGATGGCCCACACTAGAATCTTGGCTTGGTGGCTTTTTGATTTTCCAGGGGATCTGGACCAGTATTGCTAAGATAGCCAAAATAAATCTTGTAATACATGAGCACACATATTGGTTTATATGTATCATAATGATGTCATTTATCGATTACACATGGCGTTTGTTACACCCCTTTCAGACGAGACGTCATGTTATACATTTTGATTTCATGATGATATGATAAGTAACTTTATCATTATTATGTGATGGTCCCAATATTCCGTTGCAATCATGCATAAAATATAGTTTGTCAGTCTTAAAACCAACGCTATTATAATTTTAATGTGTTTTTACACCATAAAATTAGTGAAATGAGCTTAAGCAAGTTTCCAAAATTGCATATCTAATTACCTTTTAGTTGTAGAATATGTCACTTAAAACATATACTTTGTCTGAAGAAGACAACGTTTTCAAAAAACTTTTCATGGACGTCTCAATGCGGTTATATTTACACGGACAAGTAATACTTAAAAAGTCTCACCACTTATTATGGCATGGCCTTGTCACAAGTTTAAAAAAGATTTCATGCTAAACTAACCAGGGCATAAAACTTGTCTGTGTCATATTTTCTAAATGTCAAACATTTGTTTTTAAAATTTATAACCAGGATAGATGAAATGTTTGAATAATTTAAATGTCTAACCAGGACTAATCCCTTTGTCATACTCAGGGTTCAGTATGATGCCGTGAAACTGGTTTAAGCCCGCCAGTAAAATATTTTACTGGCCGTTTTAAGGCGGTACTTCCTTTGTGGATAATGCTATTTCTGTCTTGTGTTTGTTATGCTTTCGTGTGCTTCTGTTTATTTATGCCTTGTGGACACCTGCTGGGAAAGGGCTAACCTCTTAGCTCTCGTTTGTGATGACTAATTATGAGTTAGTTACTTTCCCATTGGTATCCTGGGTCAGGTGTGGCGCTTGATTGTATCGATTCCTGATCTTTGTGATCTTTCTTACTTTTAAAATCTCGGACCCCTTTCTGTAAAGACCAGTGTAGTCAAAGGTATGTGTATTGAACACCACCAACATTCACACCATAGTAGTTAACTCATATACTTACATGTGTTTTCTTTTCAGATGGCCAAACTTGACGAATTGAGTGCCCCGGCAGTCACCGGCTCATACTGTCAAATGTGGGGTGGTATATCTGGAGAGAGATTTAATAGATTTAGTAATGAGTCCATAGATATGAAGCAATAGAATAACAACAGTTGCTATAAGAACAAACTAATAATACCACCATGAAGCGGTGTCATAATATAACTGGTAGAAATAAAGACATAACTTGAGCTAGATGATGAGATCATTATTGCATATGCGAGTAGCGAAGGGGCAAACAAATCTGAGCATCTGTGTAGTATCACCAGAGCCTTTTTTGGTTGCGCACACAAAGTAGGGCATAGCCGAAGGCTCTGGCTAAACAAAACTAGATACCTGTCATGAATGTTTAGATAAAGCGTTTGCTCACTGTGATGAGTACCATTTCACGAGCTGGACTGATTGGATGTAATTAACGAAGCAAATCCTACAGCGCATCTTCTATATTCCGCATGCTTAATGAATACTAGATGAGCTGACAGATCCGTACAGATGTGTTCAATGTGTCTTCAGACAATAACATTTTAAAAAAAGACCAATTGTTTACGTAAAGGTAAAACTAACAAACTCCAGGGATAGACAAATATTTGCAAATTTGACATTCTTACATATGGACCTAATTATGTTGAAGAAGAAGAATTCTACATTATTTAGTTTAAACAATATTTTATTTCGAAATTACATAGCATGAGTAAATAATACATTATTATACATGAGCACATGACAGGATCTGATAACAAGCATCACTGCTTATAGCAATCATCTCCTGCATACAATGAGCAATGTGTATGGCGCTGACTAGCATTTTTTTATAACAGCTTACGAGACTAGAGCAGATTCGTTTTGGAAACGTCTGAGCGCCCCAGTTCAATCTGGAATGCCCAGACGCTACCAAAACCAAGACGAAATATTCAACTAATTATGCCAGCTCAGGAATTGTATTATGTTGCATGTTTACTCAACAAATTGTATGCTTAAAATATAAAGTATCATAGCTATTACATGTGTAATGAAGAACTGAAGAGAGAGAGAGAGAGAGAGAGAGAGAGAGAGAGAGAGAGAGAGCACAACCTCAGTGAACCACCATTGCTGTTATTTTGCCGCTGAATCATTTATACTCAATTTCAAGGAGGCACTACTTGAGGTTGCTGACATAGAAAGAAGAGATGAATTCATACACGATAGCAGAGTGGAAATACACTGATTTGTTTTGTGTTGTGCCAATATCCAAGAAACTAAAGCGCTGTATTATTAATTTGCAAACCGCTTTGAAGTTTTTATAAATTTCTGTACTGCCTCAAATATTGTAGTATTAACTTCATCTGAAACCTCATCATTGCCAAACAAAAGTACATCAGTTGTTATTGTCAGGTTTGTTATTTGGCTAATTGATGTGACCATTTCATCACGCATGTGAGTGTAGCGGGGGCAGGTCAAGAGATAGTGAGTGTTGCTTTCAACTTCACCACATAAACAATAAGGGTTGCCTACCAAATTGCGTTTGTGAAGATGCTGGTTCAATGAGCTACATTCTGTTCGTAGGCGTGTGTGTAATACTTGGTAGAATCTGTCACCACAAAAATAGTATTTGGGTACTTTGGGAGTGTCCTGAGTAAGAAGATGCTTAAATGTGGCTAGAGTATCAGCAGATCTGATTGAGTCAGGAAGGTTATTCCACGCTTGAATAGTTGATGGGAGAAAAGAATCTGCATATGTACGTGTGTTTGCATGAATACCTACATAGTTTCCTGTATTACGCAGCCTATAGGAGGTTACATCTTCAACATGGGGTGGGAGAAGATTTGATAAGTAAAGAGGTGCCAAACCATGATCCATTTTGAAAAACAAGAAAAGTTTATGAAGGTCTCTTCTTTCAGAGAGTTTCAGCCAGCCAAGTTCTTTATAGAGTTTGTTGATTTCAACAAGTTTCGTTGAGCCAGTTACTATGCGTCCAGCTTCAAGTTGGATTTTTTCAATCTCGTTGCATTCTTGTTGTGAACAGTTATCCCATATGATATCAGCATATTCTAATAGAGAACGTATATAAGTGAAGTAGATAGTTTCAAGCGATTTCCGATCAATGGTGAATTTAAGCATTCTCAGAAGATTCATTCGAGACCAAGCTTTTTCCTTAATAAAATCAATATGGTTATGCCAATCACAACGTTGAGAAAGATACACCCCTAGATGTTTGTGTGATACAACTTCTTGTATGGGAACGTCATTAAAAAAGAGGGTCGGATGATGTTGTATATTTAATTTTCTAGAGAAAAGTAATGATTCTGTTTTATTTGGGTTAAACCTTACTAGCCACTGTACTGCCCATTCATAGATTCTTTCCAGGTCCACATTAAGAATTTGTGCAGCAGAATCAGGGAAATCTACAATTATATATAAACTGGTGTCATCTGCGAAAAGACGTATATTTGAATGAATTTCTTTAACAATGTCATTTATGAACATTATGAAAAGAAGAGGACCAAGTATGGAGCCTTGAGGCACACCAGCCAATATCTCTAGCCATTCTGATATGCCACCAGGTATTACAACTCTTTGAAATCTGTTGGTTAAGTAACTTTGAAACCAATTAAGTAATGGTCCACATATACCATAATGTTTCAATTTAGCAATTAAGCCTCTATGCCAGACCCTGTCGAAGGCTTTACTAATATCACAGAAAACGGAACGAACCTCTTTGCCTTCGTCCAGGGCCTGGCAAAAAGTGTTATATAATTCTACAAGCTGATTGACAGATGAATCTCCAGCTGTAAATCCTGACTGGAAAGAAGTAATAATACTATTTTCTAATAAATAGTTATGCACATGTTTATGGACTAATTTTTCCATTGTTTTACCAACAGAACTCAAGAGAGATATTGGCCGATAGTTGTCAACTGAGCCTTTGTCATCTTTTTGTGGACTGGACTGACATTAGCTCTTTTCCAAATATCAGGTACCGTACATTGCGTCAAAGAAGTATTAAATAAGTCAGTTAAAGGAGGAGAAAGTTCAACAGCTAGTTCTTTTAATATTCGGTTATTGATTTGGTCAGGGCCACATGCTTTTCCAATGGCAAGAGACTTCAATGTACTTTCAACTTCATCAATTGTGAGTTCAATAGAAGAAAGAATAGAATCAGGCTGAGAAAGTTCTGGAACAGGAACGTTACCAAGTCCGTTCTTCGTTTACAGGGGATATTATTTTTAACATATATAATTACACCACCATATGTATTATCAGGTCTATCCTTTCTAAAAGGTTTCTGGTAGTTCTGAAAAAATATCTTGTCATCCTTAATATCGGGAGAAAGCCAAGTTTCACTCAATGCAATAACATCAAAATGAGAAAGCTCCATCTGTAATTGATCAACCTTCGCTAGTAGACTTTGTACGTTATAATGGACCACTGAAAAGTTTTGTTCGAAGAGAGACAAGTTAATATCGGTTGTGCATGAGCTGCAAGACGAAGAGAGATCTACACTCTCGGGCCCTGGGTTTATCTCAATATCCCCAGATAGTACAGTGAGTAGATACAACCAAAAGAGGAATTCATTAAAACAGTATATTAGTGTTTTTATGAACAGATAATTATTCCGGAACGAAGAACGATTCTGGTGAGTATAGGGCGACTTGATAAATGCAGCATGTATAGTATTACGTTGTACCGATAGACTTATGCTGGTCACCATTACACTAACGTCAGGGCTCGATGTACTAAGGGCACTAAGTAGCATGTAAATGAAAAAAGGGTATAAAGTATGCAAAATATTTCTAAATCTGATAGTTCTGTTTCTCTGGAATTGAGTTGATACTGATATCCCATAAAAGCCAGACAAGCAACTCAGTTCAGAAAATTTAACTTTCATAAGTCAACAAGGGACAGTACATATGCAAGAAAAAGCTTGTCTGGCCACCATGGATCACACCAGTGTATGCACGCATCAATATGACAGAGATTTCCACTCATGCGGTAATGTAGAATTCTGAATTCAGCGGTAACTGAAATGTTTTCTAACAGAAGAGAAGGAAGTTGAAGATAGCAAAGTAAAGAGAAAACAAAAATCATAAATAAATGCAACATTATGAGGCAATGGATATGTAATAATGTACTAGTGTACTGACTACTTGTCAATACATAATATATTCAGGCTCTGACACTGATCACTTGAGAAACATCATGGATCCTGATTAGTCTGCTTCTACGGAAGCCGTCTAATCATGATCCACACTGTTCTCTACTCTGACTGATAAGCAATTTTGACCGCAGCCGACCAACTACACAAACACCAGTTAAAGTGTAATGAATCGCTTGACATAGTAAGGTCGAACAATGAATGTCCCCACCACGTATGCAGAATGTCCATGCGACAAAAAATTCCCGATCGAGATATACATTTACATTGAAATCTCTGCACTTTTAGTGCCAATTTAAAAAAGAGACCGGTGCATAGGACATTCATTATATGATCCCAACAAAGCCATAGTCTATGCATATACTAATTCAGTCCTTTAGTATAGGGTGCGTAACAGAAAAACTGCTCTCTTATTTCTCAACCAAAGCTTATTGTGTGGGTACTCAAAAGAAACGTCTCTATGAGACTGTTCTTTTGAGCACCCAAACATATACTACGAGATTGAACAAGAAAACATTTACAATTTTCTTGTTTCTCTAAACCTATGCGTATGTAAAGATAAACGCTCGTTACGCCGGAGTCAGACGCAGGCCTGTCATTTCAAACAATGCTATATATCTAGAACGGCAAGAAATAGATTATTTATCAACAAACACGCGAACTTTTACCAGTTTACAGCATGGCAATAGGATTAAACTATTTTTCATAGTAACAGGTAAATCTACTGCAGTAAATGATATATACATGATTACCTGGACTACTGTCGTACCAACCAAGAGCGACAGTGACGCTATCTTGCTTACAAATGTTAAGTACACTCCACCTGAACCAACGCGGATCGATAGATCAATGGTGTATTATTCCTATCCTGCGGATAGGATTAATACACAAGTGATCTATCAATGATAAGTCCCCGATTAATATGCAAACAAAACATGACATCACTGTCACTCCTGGTTGGCAGGACAGCTGTTTATATTTTTATTTACAACGATTCTCATCCATCTCTGAAACATCAGCACGCTTCACATAGGGGTAACTTCCAACTATGAACATTGACAATCAGTGAGGACCGAGTTGAGGTGTCACACAATGCAGCATTACATCGGGGTCTACAGTGTTTGCTGTTCTCCGAGGTATTTTTTAAATCCAAGGACATCGTACACTCAAGAGTTATCCCTTACTCATTTTGACAAACAGTGAAGACAAAGATGAAGCGCTGCACAATGCAGCACCCCATCATGGTCCACACAGTTTAAGGTCCACCAAGGCAACACATTTCACAGAGCATGGTACACACGGAAGTGACCCCCACTTTGACAAACAGTGAAGACCCCGATGAAGTTCCACATAATGCGGCATCTCATCAGGGTCCACATTGTTTGCTGTCTTACAAGCTCAAGACAATTCCAGAATATATAGTACACTCAGAAGTGACTATAATTGCCCTCTTGACAAACAGTTGAGAAAAGAAAAAAAGATTAAGTGCCTTCATCAGGGTCCGTACTATTTGCTGTCTGCCAAGGCAAAAAAAAAATTATATTCTGGCTGCCAAGGCAAAAAAAAATAATCTCAGAACATAGTACACACAGGATCGGCCCCTAATTGTCCCCTTTGACAAACAGTGAAGACCGAGACAGATGAAGTCCCACACAATGCAGCACCTCAGGAGGGTCCACCCTGTTTGCTGTTTGCGAAGATCAACACGATTCCAGAGCATTACACTAATTTCCCACTCTGGCAAACAGTGAAGACCCGGATGGAGCGCCACACAATGCCGCACCCATCAGTGACCTCACTATTTGCTGTTCGCTAACATAGAACCAGTCCAGAGATTGTTGCACTTGTTTTCCTTATTTGGAACACAACCCTGCGAAGCACATGTACCATCCATGTCTATATGATGAATCCCGATACAGTACATATGTACATAACGAGCGAAAAATAAAAAAGAAGAAAGAATCAGCCACCACATTAGTTTTTCGAGCACTTAAAAGACAACATGCCGAATAGACCGTACAGACTGTAATTTTGGCATCTCATCGGGGTCCACCCGGTCTAAATTGTCACTTGATTATAATTACAAGGAGCAGCAACAGTATAATCATCAAGCTTTTAAGACTATTTTGCTTGTTGAAATACAACCGACATGCACTGTAGAACCGGCACTTTACCGCATCCTACACAACACCGTATGGGACCAAACTATTTTCAACGGCCAAGTTTTTTCTGTTCCAGTGTTGGTGATCACCGCACGATTCATGCATCTTGGGTACTGATGTAGATTGTTTGGACCCGGGTCGGACTGCAAATTTTTGAAGTCCGATCCCAGCCCAACCAGTCTGTTATGGGACAAACGTGCTTGACTTTACAGTGATTCGAGTATTACTACTGATACGGTAATGGCATAAGTAAACTATAATGCAAGATGCTAGTACCAACTTTGCTTTAGATGTATATCAAACAAATCAAACTCAGAAAATGACCGAAATAATGTCCGGCCTGATCTGGATCTAATCTGTTTGACAGCACGCACATGTAGCGCAATATTCTTAATTATTTCAAAACATAACTAGCATGCAATGAGTTAGCATAATATTTCATGTGCGGTTTCCATATGGTCACATCACAGCTATGTAGTCGGTTAGGTTCTGTTATTGTCTAATACGACCTGAAGTGTTGCGGTGGTGCATACCGGCTTTCCATATACAGTAACTGTCACAGTGCGAACGTCAGCAGACGAATAGTAGTTTAACGACAAGCATCTCCGTATGTCATCTCTGTTAGGAGATGGCATACGGATATGCTCAGCCACCAATGATCCAAAGGGACAAATATAATGTAATGGAGAAACTAGGGAAACAACAACAAGACAAAAGAATATCGTCTGGTGACGTCACACAATGCATATAAAGTTATATTTATCCTCTATTAAAATAGTTTAACCAGGTATAATCACAAGAAACACGGGCTTTAGTATACTGAAGAAAGTTACCAAGCTCGACTTGTACTTAGTTGGGGTTCTGGGTGATGTCCGGGCAAGGTACCGAAGGCACGAAGATCTGCTTGGACAGTAATTTGACGTCTTATGTCATTATGGTCCTTTACATAAATTCTACCGTCCGAAGAATAGGCTGATCTTATTAATTTATCCTTCACATATTTACGCGCATTGAATAATAATTCACTGCGTTTAGCTGTCAGGTCCTCGTTGATGAAAACATTACGCCCAGCGTTAGTGTGACGTAAGTTCATACGCTTGGAGTAGAGAGCGCGGCGGGCTCTATAGCTCGTAAACTTTACAATAATGGCCCGAGGTCGCTGTTTCATGGGCTTTCCTACACGGTGCGACCTGTCTATATCATTTGGGGTAATCTCAGCTTCCAAATCTCGCGCTATATTCAATACAATCTGATTCGTATCTTCCTCTGTAGACTCTGATACACCTGATATGCGAATGCTATTTCTTCGACTGTACTGTTCTCCATCATCAATGGCTCTGTCTAGTGTAGCTACTTTCTGCTCGAGGGCGTCAACCGTTTGTTTCAGCTTTGTGTTTTCTATCTTGACAGAATTAATTTCCTTGAGAAGTGTACTGTTTATTTGGCTCACCGCGGACTTAATGGCACTATCAACTATACTCTGTATATCTGGGATCTGACCCACAATCAGCTGGCTTATGTCCGGGAGTATCAGCTGCTGGAGCTCTTTAGCAACTCTCTTAATATCTGTTTCACCCATTGTGACCGAAACAGACACCCCCTCTGTCACCTCTGTATCCGCAGCCTCTTGGTTGTCAAGGTTCTCATCCATGTTGAGCCGTTCACTTACTTCAGAGAGGTCGCCAGATAACTGTCTACTTTTTTTCAATGATTCACACTTTAGCACTGGCGAAGGCGTAAGAAAGCGTTTTATTCCGCCTTAAGGGGTCTGCTAGACTCGAGCGGTTTCTTCTATCTCAGATGTGCGTATAATATGTGGAGTTTGCTGTTGCTTGTCTGGTACTTCACAGTATTTCCCACTCATATTAAGTTCATTTTCATATGTTCATAATGTTCATCAGTATCATCAGTATATCATCAGTATACATATACATGAGCTATTGCTGTTACTTATTCTGTGCAGTATACTTAAAATATTTGACCGTAGCCCTCCATGTATTGTTTATATGTCCTGTATATAGGTATCACGAGCAAGGCATGAGCATGAATGGAAAATGGCGCCTTCCACCGATGACAAAAGAACACACTAGAACACAAAGTGAGACTCAAGAGATTGACTTTGAAGTGATTTACATGGCTGACAAATATATAATACAAAGCAGTCACTAGCCTGTCATTATTTTATCCACATTTAGCCTCCAAATCCTAATGAATATCACATTATTTTAAATTTCATCGCTAGCTCGAAAAAACGCTGCCATACTGTTCAACCGGAAGTTCTGCACCTACATTATTTGAGCAGCGACATGAGATTTCCAACAATGTGGTATGTGCCACCAGCAAAGCCTTAGATCAGCCTGCGCATGTGCGCAGCCTGATCAGAGCCTTTGCTAGTCGAGTCTCTTGGATATTCTATGAGTGTTTAGCTACTGTCTTAACACCATTTGGAGTTTCTAAGCTTATAATGAGGCTACACAGGCTTGTCTGAGTCTTCACTTTTCAAAATACCGCATTGTTGGAAATCACATGTCACGGCTCATTTTATCCTTATTATGGTATTAAGATGAACCACTTCAGAGCATCGTCTATTTACCTTCATATAAATATGTGCCATAACCACATTTTATTCAGATGAACTGTGCCATATTCCAATATTCATTCAAATAAACTGTGCCAAATCTCAGGTTTTGTTCAGACATTGACACACCGGGTAGGCGGCAATCCAAAACGTTATCAACAGTTCGACGAACGCGGATCAAAAATCGATAGAAACAGTGTTTTCTATTCCAGTGTGGCGACAAATGACAATCGAAAACACTGTTTCTATTGATTTTTGATCTACGTTCCTCGATAGTATTGACGTTTTCGATTGCCGCCTACCCAGTGTGATTGATAAGTGTGCCATAAACTGTAAAATAATGTGTCAATTATAACCAAAAGAGATGGTAGCTAAGACGCCACCTCTTTAAGTGTAAACATACAATTATTGTCCTACTGCAACAATTTGAGACCAATATTTCTCCAGTGATAAATGTTAAACATTTCTACATGTTATTGTTGTAGTTATTCTCCTAATGAATACAATCGAACAGAACATAGATGAGCAACGACACGAGATTGTGGTATGTGCGACCAGCAAAGCCTCAGATCAGCCTGCGCATACGCGCAGTCATATCAGAGCCTTTGTTAGCCACTTGAATCTTCTAGGACTGTTAAGCTACTGGTCGAACATCATTTGGAGTTTCTAAGCTTAAAAGGCGACTGCGCAGGCCTGTCTGAGTCTACACTTGTCAAAATGCCACATTATTGGTAATCACATGCTGTGGCTCAGATTGTAAAGGAGATGAAAGGTTTCTCCAAGATCAGTTGCAGTTAAGCTGTCACCAATTTTGTTGTAAAAGTATACTTACTAGTAGGTTTCATTTTCAACTTGAGGTTTTCTTTAGCTCTGACTATCTGTGAGTCATGAGCCCTTTTCTTTGTTTCATCATGGTGTGTTAATTTGATTAGACTGTTTCCCCATGATGATACATTGCATTTGTTAGATGGCCTCCATGCGAGCTGAACATTTCTTGTACTTCAATAACATCAGAATCTAGGGCGAAGATTTGGTACCAGTAAAATGCATTTTTGTCCCCCGGTGGCTTAGGCTGCTGTCCGTTCTAAGGCAGGAGTTCTGTTGTTGTTGACTTTTTGTTTTTTGTTACTCCCATTGTGGGAGTCTGTTATTGTTCTATGTTTGTTGTGTGTTACTTTATGTCCATTTTAGTATTGCAATCATGTTGATGGGGAAGAGAGAGCTGGTTGCTTTACTTAATTTGTCTTCCTGATGTCTTGTGATGGTTGAGCGGCTCTTCCTCGCGGTGCCAGGGGGTTGTCTGCAGTTTGTGATTGTGGTATTTCCTGATCATACTCACTTACTATTTTTTACAGTGTACAGATTCTGCCTCATCAGAGAAAATGTTTCTTTAGGGTTTAGGATAAATAATACGTATGATAAACAGCTTACGAGTATATACACCGACTAGCTTGAAGCAAGTGAATATGACTACAGTCGTAGATCACAGACCAACGCTTGACATTATCAGGAAGGGATATGGAAAACAGACAATAAACGATACTGGGCGGCGTAGCGCAGTTGGTGACGTGTCTGGCTACAGGAGTCTCGAGTTTGATCCCGGCCCGGTCCCATACTTTCGTGGAGATTGACCATGAAATAAAAAGTCGTATCTTCTTTATCATCATACTTTAACATATCCCACACAACTTCAGCTCAATAAGGCTAATTCCATTAATACTGAAGCCCTGATTTGAACTTGGGGTCGTCCATTATAAATGGTAGGGTTTCAACTAAAACTTATGATAAACAGGCTGATTTTCTTTATCCCATTTTCTTGATTGAGATGTTCCTCGCTCCCCTCACTATAGTTTATATATTTGGCAGCTTGTTCGTTTTGTAAGAATTGGCTCTAATGTAACTG
This sequence comes from Loripinus fragilis, assembly GCA_964019695.1. Classification (NCBI taxonomy): domain Eukaryota; kingdom Metazoa; phylum Mollusca; class Bivalvia; order Lucinida; family Lucinidae; genus Loripinus; species Loripinus fragilis. The sequence goes on from OZ026519.1 coordinate 1,218,028, forward strand.
AGCTCAACAATCAGAGTAAAAAAGAGCACAAAAATCAGGAATTGATACAATCAAGTATCACACCTGACCGGATATACCATATGGGAAAGTGACAAAAACACAAGAAAACATCACACACACGAGAACCAAGAGGTCAGGTGATCGAAAGGCTGCAAGGAACATACAAGACTAAAGCTCGTGAATTATCTCTACGTACATGTGGACAACACATGGGATAACTTTTACATATAGGTAAACATATAATTATTCCTAGCATTTCAGAAAAGGACACTAAAAAGTAAGTGAGTATGGTCAAGAAATATCACTATAACAATGCATCTGTAAGATGATTGTAAAACTAGAATGGACACAAAGTAATGCTTAACAAAAGAAAGACAAACACAGAACTCCCACAAACAATGAGAAGTACATTAAATATTAGATCAACAACAACAGAAACACCACCTAAGAACGGACAGCAACCTAAGCCACTGGGGGCGCTTAAATGCATTGTACTAGTGCTAAATCTTTGCCCTAGATTATGTTGTTGTTGTGATTATTTTTTATACATGTAGCTTGCATGGAGGCTTCCTAACTAATGCAATGTATCATCACAGTTTGTTTAGCCCATGATCCGCCCACTTTCTTTTGTTTTCAGTCAATCAGTTGCAAGAAAAGGACCATATTTAAATTATTCAGTGTGGTATATTTTCCATACCTCACACTTTTTGAGATCCCTTCGCTACCTCGTATATATTACATAACCAACACAAACCATTGAATTACCTAATATACTGAATTGTACTACTCTAATGACAGTAATATGTACCACCTGTGATGAGGAAATATCCATAACTATTATCAGAAAACGGATTTTTTGCCGAGTATAGTACACAACAATTCTGCAGAAGGTCTTCTGAAGAATGGCTTTGTTTTATACTCAGCAGAAAATAAAACTAATAATTCAGGAGTGCATGTTTTATTAGCATTTACATAATTTGAGAGACATATGGTTGCAAACGGGAGAATCAATGTATACCATTTTAAGGGGATATAGCTTTCAAAAGCTCTTACTTGAATGAATTTTTTCCTGTATAAATAAAAATGGCTATTTTATCAAGGAAACAGATACCTTTGGCTATATTGTTGTATGAACAATTTATACATCGCACACAGATCACTTTACGCCCCAAAATACAGCTTTTGAGAACTCAGCAGCATGCTTATTAGTCGTTTTTGAGTTACTCCCTTGTTTCATTCCATTTACGATATTGCGACACGCTGGGTGAACTTTAGAGAAAGACATTTACATAAACATAAACTACAATTATCCGACTGAAATATGGGGAAGTATTTTCGTCCAAATGTACAAATTACTGGTAGTAAAAATATTTATCCAGTTTTTGCTTATAAAGTTTTCAAGATCAAAGGCCAAAAATGTAAATAATACCAGAAATACATATATTTGGGTCAAAATACTTCTCCATATTGTAGTTGGAAATCTGTAGTTGTTGCTCATGTTAACGATTTTATCTAAAGTTCACCCAGCGTGTCACAATATTGTAAACTGAATAAAACCAGGAAGTAACTCAAAAACGACTAATAAGCATGCTGCTGAGTGCTCAAAAGCTGTATGTTGGGGCGTAAAGTGATCTGTGTTAGATGTATAAATTGTTCATACAACAATATAGCCAAATGTTTCCGTTTCCATGATAAAATAGCCATTTTTGCGTATACAAGTAAGAGCTTTTGAAAGCAACATCTCCTTAACCCTTGCTAGAAAGATATTGCAGTAAGACGTTTTCAAATAAAATAAACATAATGTTAGTTTTGCGCATGCGCAGAAGTAAACTTGTTTCATCATTATAATCTTTGTTGTCTAGTCACTAAGAAAACTAACATAAATTGGTGAATTTGTAATATATAAAAATTCTGCCTCTAGTTTAGGCTTATGTGCTTTCACATATTAACATTCACATATTAACAGAAGAACATCAGGTGTAAACTTTCTTTCTATATTAAACTTATAGTAAGACACAGATTTAGGGCAACCCTGCTAAACAGGTTCCTTACAAGGCTCAACACTTAATAATCGTCCCTCATCCCACAGAGTACTGTCATACTAAACAAAAGCTGAGTTCAATTTTGTAGGCCTATTCAAAAAATAGGACATATGCATTTGAGGTAACTTTTCGTCTTACATGTAATTATACATGTAATTATATAATATACGAAATCAATTTTATTGCTTATTAATGGACACTAACTACTACTACTACTACTACTACTACTACTACTACTACTACTACTACTTCTACTACTACTACTACTACTACTACTACTACTACTACTACTACTACTTCTACTACTACTACTACTACTACTTCTACTACTACTACTACTACTACTACTACTACTACTACTACTACTACTACTACTACTACTACTACTACTACTACTACTACTACTACTACTATTACTTCTACTACTACTACTACTACTACTACTACTACTACTACTACTACTACTACTACTACTACTTCTACTACTACTACTTCTACTACTACTACTATTACTACTACTACTACTACTACTACTACTACTACTACTACTACTACTTCTACTACTATTACTACTACTACTACTACTACTACTACTACTACTACTACTACTACTACTACTACTACTACTACTACTACTACTACTACTTCTACTACTACTACTACTATTACTTCTACTACTACTACTACTACTACTACTACTACTACTACTACTACTACTTCTACTACTACTACTATTACTTCTACTACTACTACTACTACTACTACTACTACTACTACTACTACTACTACTTCTACTACTACTACTACTACTACTACTACTACTACTACTACTACTACTACTACTACTACTACTACTACTTCTACTACTACTACTACTACTACTACTACTACTACTACTACTACTGCTACTTCTGCAAATGTTGCTGTTTCTGGTGTAATTCTACTACCACCTCCTCTTATACTGCAACTTCTTATAGTATTAGTTCTGTTGGTGTTGCTCCTACTGCTACTGTTTCCGCTACCGCTACCACTACTGACCTACTGCCTATATTAATAAAAGCACTAAGAAAAACGCCAAAGATCCGTATTATGGTTCATACGACGTATTATTCAAGTAGAATAAAAAGAAAGTAATAGGACACGAAGATGTGATATGAGCCGCTACATGAGATTTCCAACAATGTGACATTTTCACATGTGTAGACTCAGACGAGCCTGTGCAGCCTCCTTTTGAGCTTAGAAATTCCAAATGATGTTCTGTCAGTAGCCTAAGAGTCATCAAATATTCAAGCGACAAGCAAAGGCTCTGATCAGACTGCGCGTATGCGCAGACTGATTTGAGTCTTTGCTGATCGCACAAACCACATTGTTGGAAATCTCATGTTGCGGCTCATATAGTTGTTTTGCACTGCACTGCCTTAATTGTTATCGTTACGAGGATCCTGAAACAAGTTATATCACTCAATTGTATACTTCTAAAACGTAAACTTGGCTTATTAAATGTCAAAATAATTTGAAATTGATATGCACTGACCTGTTTGCTTGTCATATGAAAAAAATGGGCAAAAAGACCGAAATTCGTATGCTTTATTTAATACAAAAACTTAGCTTTATTTAGATTAAAAGCAACAGACAGACTCACATAGTGATTATATTACAGGCCCTAGAGGCGTGCATGATTATAGTACAGACCAAAGAGTCGTGCAAGACTCACATAGTGATTAGAGTACAGACCCAATGGTCATGCAACATAGTGCAGACCTAAGGGTCGTACAAGTTTAATATGTCGAGGCTTTCTTGTAATCCAACTGCCTGACCAGAAGTGACTATTTTGTCTTTCTTTTTTCTGTCAATTTCCCTGCCTATTTAAAAAGAATGTATAAGTATGCCAAAGGGGTACGTGCATTAAGAGGCTATTTTGCCCCCCCCCCCCCTATGAGGCCAAAAAATGAAAATTGCTTTTCACAAGTTTCTTCTTATTAGTTTGTTAGAACAATAGCCCCAGTGTAAAAGTCTAGGATTGATTCTTTTTTTACCATTGCTATGGTAACAAAAATGGCTGCCAAAATAGGCTGAAAATAGGAAAGTGACTATTTTGGAGCAAATTTAAGACACTTGACAGAGAAATTAACATAGAGCACAAGCAAATACCAAAAGTTATTTTAACAGAGGGTGAGAATTTTCACGGCACACAATATATCAAAAAGGGTTTTTGGTATTCGCTTGTGCTGATATCTAATTCTTAAAAAATCGTTCTGAAAAAGCCTTAAATTTGACTCAAAATGACAATTTCTCTATTTTAAGACTAATTTGTCGGCCATTTTTGTTACCATAGCAACGGAAAAAGAAAAATAAATGCCAGAATTTTACACTTGGGCCAATCTTCTAATAAACCAATTGGGTGAAATTCGTGAAAAACAACTTTCAGTTTTTGGCTTCAGAGGGGGCCAAATTTGCCCCTTAATGCACGTCCCCCTTTGACCACAGCCGACTGAAATGAAATTCAGCAAACCCTTCCCCAACAGAAAAGGCTGTTATACATGCTTGTGGTTAGATAATGTTGACATGCATTTGTATGCAAATTTTGATCGAAATATTCATTGTGGTTCAAGAGTTTAGGAGCATTTTCACTGACTGCTAACGTGATTAAAGTGCAAAGCGTTACTTGCTTACAATGACTGTGCTATCTTAAGTGATTGAATGTTTTTGTATAAAGCAAATAGTAATACATTTCGGAAATAATTTTTCCAACAAAAACATTGACATGCTCGGATCCAGAAAATTGCATCGTGGGAGGTGGAGGTGGAGGTGGGGGTGGGGAGTAGTCTATTTGCTGTTGGATTTCTTTCTAGTCATCAACGAGAGGTTAAATTGCTTCTCGAGGGGGTCCTTACCAGGTTTTTCTAAGGTAAACTATAGCCACTTGTGGTTTTGCAGGGAGAGGGGGTCTGGATCCGACCATGGCAGAACTGATACACTTGCTTTCGACTGCCTTGAATCTGTACGGATCATATTTTATGTCCCTAAAGGAATTTTGGGAGGCATAAAGTAATCGCAATGTTTGTCCTTGGTGTCCGTCCTGCATCTAATCCGGTGCATACCAAGAATATTATTTGAGTTAGGAAGCTCAAATTTGGCGTGTGGATGCATTTTGGGAAGGCAAAGTTGTGCGCGTACCATTTTGCGGCTCACTGTGGCCATGAATTTGGTCTCAGGCCTGGTTTCTAGAATAATCGTGTATGGAGCAAATCTCCTACATTTTTCAAGGTAGGATTATCAAATTTGGTGAATGGTTGCATCTTAGAGTTGTGGAGTGCCGCCTACCATTTTTGAGTCACTGTGACCTTGACCTCGTTTCTACACTAATCGTGTCCGGGGCATATTTCCTATATTACAAATAACTTTTCACAAATAAGTCTTATGCTAGACCCATTCCTTTCGAGGCATTTGGCACGTTACTGTGACATATCTTGTTTCTTTCAGCGGATAGTCGAATAAACTGATATAAAATGGCTGCAACGATGGAGTACAACTACTTAGGCAGTACTGGCGTAAAAGTTTCTAATCTCTGTTTAGGAACGTTGACGTTTGGAACTTCAGATAAAGCTTTCGTGGAAGTAAGTTATTGACCGCCGCCTTAGAACGGATAACAGCCCAAGTCACTTGTGGGGGGGAGGCTTAAATGCATTTTACTGGTACCAAATCTTCGCCCTAGATTATGTTGTTGTTAAGGCACAAATAATGTTAAGCTCACATGGAGGCTTCCAAACAATTGCAAATTTGGAATCGTCTATTCATTGCTCGTCTGGACAAAACAGATTATGAATAAATAACATTGAGTCAGAGAAAGGCATTAATCAAACACATAAAGCAGTCGAGGTGAATAAGCTTCTTCGAGAGTCTCATGATTGGTATACCTAAAATGCTGATAGTTTGAATAGGATTGGCTTTCTGGCTTTGGAATAGAGACTTTTACTTTCGAAAGGTAGATTCGAACATAACCAAGCCAAGATTTTTTGTTAAGTATTTAAAACAAATGGTAACATTCTGACTCTAAAAAGAAAATTCTTAAACTGCAAAATCACTTATTTAAACAGTGTTCTTGTAAACTTGCTGCCTTTTGGAAATGAAACGATAACTTTGAATAACTATCATAACTAGACAGAGTACATTGCTGCTTAATCCTTTTGGAAATGAAACAATAACTTGGAATAATTATCATAACTAGACAGAGTTCATTGCTGCTTAATAAAACCCACTATAAATGTGCACACCTCTTTATTTACTGATGTGAAATCCACTATACGATCACATGTAAGCGAAACATATTGGTAGGATTTTACTACGATCATGTTGCACACATCGGGACTATAAGATCACCACATGGGGAATAATCCTTTAAATCCTCTACGTTGTACGCAACGAAATGGAACACCCCGCGTGCAGTATCGCCTGTACTAATCAGAAACTTTGCAATCCATATCTAAGGACGTTTGATTTTCACAGGTTTAACACATTCTAACCCTAGGCATTATTCCATTTTAAAGCAGAACTCTAAAGTCGTCTGTTTGTTTGGAATCACTTTCAACAAAAGTTTCTTTTTATGACTGTCAATCTTTGCATTTTGCAACACACTGAATGCCTACATGTCGAATTAATAATTTTAAAGACACACTATTCTCCCGATTTTACCGACTGAAGTAAAGTGGGCAATCATCGGCCCGCCAGCGAAACGTCATTTAAATAACATTGAATGCTGGCTTGGTAGCCTTGTGAATTTTTGGAGATCCGGGCCAGTATTGCTAAGAAACCTATAGATTTGTTACTTTTCAGGGTGGGTCCCTCTGGATACTCGCATGTTTATATTTTTAAAACAACGGCATCTAGGGCGAATATTTGTCACCAGTAAAAGAGAGCTGGTTTCTATGCCTTAATTGTCTCTTTGATGTCTTGTGACTGTTAGTGTTTTGTGGATCTTCCTCACGGTACCATGGGTTTATCTGCAGTGTGTTATTGTGGTATTTCCTGTTCATACTAACTTACTTTTTGAAAACACATAGCTGATGCAAATCTCCTGATTTTGGTGAGGACTTAAATAACTGTTTCTGCGTATCTCAGCAAGTGGTTCTCTCTTAAATTTTCTTGGTGGAACAAAATCCTCAAAAATCCATTTTTGAAAACTCGCGTTTAACAGAACTAGTTCGGAACAACTTACCCGCATGTATGCAGAAGATAACTTTAGCTCCTAACAACCTATGCTTATGCAACTAAGAAAGACGTAACATTTTTGTTCATAATAAATAAGCATCTGCATATTTATCCTAATTAGCATATTTGTCCTAATTTGTAATAAAAGCTGACCTTAGGATGCGAGGTCATTCGCAACCGGAAGTTCTTTGATGTAAAATACTTTTTCGTCATAAACGAGCGGAATAAATTCTTGTCTAAATTGTGTTTTATGTCCTTCGTTGTATATTAATATGTCCAATGTGTTTAAGTCACACATCTTTCATGATATATGCCATCAAAGATCCTAGAATAGTCACTTACAAAACTTGGGGTAGGGAAATGGGGAAGAGAAAAGGGAGGGGGTGCGAGAGATAACGGAAGGTTGTGGGTTCAACTCCCGCAATTGCAATTCTTTTTTTTGTTAACGTGATAACCCCGCAAAAACCTGACCCTTCTTCAGTTATTTACCCCACAAAATCCCCTTTAAGCCACGTGTAGTTAGAAAAAACATGACATTTTAGTGGCGGACAGAATCTTAAGGTGCTCCGAGGATTTACCCCAAATCCGGATAAACTTCATGTATTTAAACTGTCCAGTACCCAAACAACTCAACCCATAGTGGCATCACATCGCCATTTAATTCCGGCTCCCAAAGTCCCTATAAGTTTGTCCGACATGGTGTCCTATTTCACCCCATATTGTGGCAAAAGTCAATTTCAACTACGGTTTTACAAAAATAGTAAGTGAATATGACCAGGAAATACCACAATCATAAACCGCAGACAAAACCATAGCACCGCGAGGAAGAGCCACACAACCATCACGAGACATCAAGAAGACAAACTAAGCAAAGCAACCAGCTTTCTCTTCCCCATCAAGATGATTGCAAGTAATGAAACAACCCTGTAATGAACCTTCACAAAAAAGATAAGATAGATAGATAGATAGATAGATAGATAGATAGATAGATAGATAGATAGATAGATAGATTGATACGAGGGTTAGTCAAAAATAACTGAGCCCTACCTAATTATATCTTAGCCTCACATTGTAGACAAGAAATGTGATTATCTTTTATAAGTATAACATGTCATAGACGTTTTGACCCAAAATAATTACCCGGGTGAAGCTTCTGTTATGGTTGCTAGGCAACTAATGGTCGTCAGTCAGAGCGATGCGTTCACGATCTCATTCACCAGGAATATACAGTATGTCTTAAAAAAGTTTGTGGGCTTGATAGTTTATGAGAAAGACATATTTGACATTTATTTGAATAACATATGTCATATTGTCCTTTCATTATACTTGGTTCGTAAATGATTGGGTGAACACTGATTGCGTGCGTTGCCTAGCAACGAAATAAGTCAAAATTTCACAAATATTCAAATACATGATGATTGTGTTGCCATGGAAACAGAATCATTTATTCAAAACAAGGAATTTAATATTTCTGTGGGTTTGTCTGTGTATGCAGTACTGCATAAGCATTTTAAGGCAATTATTTTATGTTTTCTATTAAAATTGTGTTAATATGAATGTGGGTGGTGTAAATTATAGGACTTGAGGCACGTAAAAAATTGCTAAATTCTGAAATCGAACTACCACAGCATCTATAATTTGGGGTCAGTTGCTTTCTTTTCTGTGGCACTGAGTAGGTACATGTAATAGGTATCAAACGACAGTGAATGCAGCATTACATTGGCATTATCGTTTCCATGGCAACGCTTAGATATTGATGTATTACAGCGTGAACGCACCCGTTCGACAGGTCATGTTCGGTTGCCTAGCAACCAGTATAAAAAGCCTACCAACAGATATAAATTAGGTTATTGAATAGATGAAATATAACTGCGATGAAATATCATTTAAATATGTGTCCATTTTACTTGAAGAAAATGTTATAAGGTAGGGCTCAATTATTTTTGACTAACCCTCGTAGTGCTGATTTGTTTCGAAGCTTTACATCTATGTCAACAATATTTCAGTCATGTCGGGACAATTTCTTGCATTTAATCAGATACATGTACATCTCCTAGATCAATACTGTTCATTAAGAAAATTGACACATATTAGATAAACAGTTTCAATTCGCTGGATAAAATGGATGTTTTAATCATGTAATAGGTGTTTACCCTCTGTTTGATTCCTAATGCACCAAATGATGTCGTTTATGACACCTAACACTGTATCTCATTTATTTTAGTTCTATCAAACCGGGAGGCAGGCAGATGAAGCATTAGCGAACAAGATGATGGACCGGTTTGTCGAACAGGGAGGAAACTTTATAGACACATCAAATTTGTATGCATTCGGAAGAGCAGAAGAAATAATTGGAAATTGGTTAAAAACGTGAGTTGCTTTAGTTTGAACTGAAACATATTAACTAATACAAGATTCAAAATGACCAAGAATTTCTACAGGTGCCAACGATGTCAAAGGTATTAACAGATGCAGTCACAGTACAACAGATATTCTACATGTATTAAAAAGAACTAAACCAAACTAATCCCCAAGATTATAGAATACATACATATTAAAATGCAAGGCCCTTTCCCATTAACATGTGATTTATGCCTTAATAACCTTGCAATAAGGATCCTTCAGAGCACAGTTGAATTGAAGGGAATTACAATAACACCAACACATGTACCAACTTAGCAGAGCATTAAGCAGTATATCGCTTTTGCTTTCTGTCAGATTACAATATTCTTGGCTATGAAAATTATCAACAATTTATCTGTGTTTAATAAGCTTTGTAAAGCAAACTATTTTAATACTGAGTCTCCCATTTGGCTTCGGACTTTTCCGCCTTTCTTACTTTGTCAATAACAAATGACTTTTTTGTCTCAGTTATGTGATGGACAGCATTATTTTGACTAAGGGGTGTTTGGTATTCCGTTTCCGGGGGAAAGTGTTCCTTGAATCCCATCAATTTGTCTTTGAGGTCAGCAGTTTTCTCGTTTTGTGAGGGGCTATCGATTTCTTAGCATTCCTAAATTATATCATAATGAGTTTGTTTAAAACGTATTAATATATCAATACGTATTACTCATTGTTTTGTTGTACATTGCTTTGTGTCCTTTCTACTTTTGCAATCATCTTGATGGGGAAAGAGAGGGCTGGTTATTTTATAGTTTTTGTCATCCTGATGTCTGTGATTGTTATGTGGCTTTTCCTCTTGGTGCCATGTGTTACTCTGTAATGTGTGATTGCGCTATTATGTGCCCATACTCTCACTTGCTCCTTTGCATAAATGTCCTATCATATTTCCAATGATATTTAATGAATAATCTGGAAAAACGGATCCTTCAGAAATGGAGAGAACCTACAATATTAGAAAACAGCAGACTCGGTGCATGAGAACTAATGGAAAGAGCAACATTTCTCACGCTTAGCACCGGCTTAAGCGGTATTCTGCTTTCCAGTTGGTACTGGTTAAGATGTTTTTTCAGTTTTTGAGCATAATTTTAACCCGTTTCATTCTGATGGATAATCTTATACACATTGATACAATAAGTATAAGATCTTTCATGCGAACCAAACATCTTTTTGTTGGTAACTTGTTCAAGTCCTCCCGTAATTTTCTTACTGACCGTTCTAAGGCGGTGCTTCTTTTGTGGATCCTTTTTGTTAATTATGTTTTTCTGTTATACTGTCTTGTCTCTTCCTTGCAGCCTTTATGGTCACTTGCTGAGAAAGAGCTGGCCGCTTGGCTCTCTTGTATGTGATGTTTATGTTTGTTTTTTTGTCACTTTCTGATATGGTGTCCCGGATCAGCTGTTACGCACGTGCGTAATAAAAATAGTTACATTCAAGAGAGGTCACCTAGTGTGGTAAAAGTGATTTTCCATACCATAAAGAACTGCTCTGGGAGCAAATTCTTTCCTTTAAGAGAAGTTCCCATTTTGAAAAGGTACCCAATGGAATAGAACCACTTCTTGATCCAGTAGTCTCCCTTTGATGTGCATAACTTTTCCAGCGCTCTGGCTACGCCATCGATACTCAATTGTTTTTGACTTCATATTTCGCAGACAGCGAAGGGAGAAGATAATTGTTGCATCTAAAGTGAGGTACCAAACCAAGCTTGATGATATTAACTATGTTGGTCTGAGTCGTCGGCATCTTATAGAAGCATGTGAAGATAGTCTTCGAAGACTTCAGACTGACTATATAGATTTATACCAGGTAATATAGTCTAAGAAGATTACAGGCTGACTACATAGACTTATACAAGGTAGGGTAGTCAACAAGGACTACGGCCTGAATATAGTAAAATAGGTAAGATAGTAAAAAAACAACAAAAATACAAACTGACTATATTGACTTATCCTTTACTAGGTAAGGTAGTTTAAGAATACTACATGCTGATGACAGATTTATACCATTTAAGATGGTCAGACTGTGAACTGGAGGCAGTTTTGCCAGAATGACTTAAGAACCCTTTTCTCAGATCCGCGCTCAAATATATTACTATGTGTTAAACCGTGAAGATCTATAATGAACCATGGCTGACCTTATCAAAGTAAGGAAGAAGGCAAATATCAGGAATCGACACAATCAAGTACCACACCTAACCCAGGACACCATTAGGGAAAGTGACAAAAACACAAGAAAACATCACTTACAAGAGAGCCAAAAAGTCAGCCTTTTCCAAGCAGGTGGCCACAAGGCTGCAAAAAACAGACAATACAGTATGACAGACAAACATGAAACACAAAAAAATGATCAACAAAAAACGCTCGCCTTGGAACGGTCAGTAAGAAAATTACTGGAGGGCTTAAACATGTTTTCCATCTCGACATCTTACCAATCCCTTCTAGGCTATTCTCTCACTTTTTTCACCACATCCGGTATCATCCATACACGTTCACTCCACAGTGGCTAGACTTACTTTGTAGTTCATTAAAGATAGACCAGGGCGTAACGCTTTCAAAGTTACAATACAAGTAATAACCATGACATATGAATCCCATTATGTTTTCTGAACTTGTCGCCTGTACGTTACATGGAATTAATCTGCGTGTAATTGTCTTCTTGTTCTAATGTACAGCAAAACGTAAGCATTTGAAATTTTGAGATAAAATTGAAATTAAGGAATCAAGATATTTTTTACGGTTGACAGTTTTAATTTAAGGCTCACGCTTGTGACAACGCTACACCCATAGAAGAAACTCTACGAACATTTGATGACCTTGTGAGATGTGGAAAGATACGTTACTATGGTTTCAGCAATGATTGTGGTTGGCAACTTCAAAAGATTGCAGATACAACAAGGTCTCTCGGACTGAACAAATGTGTTACTTTACAGGTATGAATTTAATTTCACGACCAAACGACTTTTGTTCGTCTACAATATTCAGTACGTCTCCCCATCCATCTCTCCATACATCTGTTATCATTTAGGAAAATATTCCTAAAATACACTTGGAATGTTTCGGTATTTGTTTCACAAATATATCAACGCTGATCCAAGCGTTAGGCTTGTTTGCTACACACTATTATTTCGTTAAAGTCTAGGCAGATACAATAATATTGATACAGGTACCTACCCTATTTAAGCATATATCTTAAACAAATATTTTTATTTCATGAAACTCCATAGATAGGTATATTTTGTCATTTACGTAAAACAACTTTCCTGTTTGTCAATCCGTTTGTTATAAGTAAGCTTAAAAATTCTATAACGCAGAAACTATACTCAGAAGTTTTGATATTTTTCCAAAACATATGATCAAACCCACTTATTTTTTTGAATAGTCCGGTATTGTATTTTAGTAACATGGTATTTACAACCTAAATATTTATTATGAAGTTTATAAAATGTATATATTGATCAAACTTTTTATTGATTTTATAATGAGTAATTGAAAATGTTACGTAAATGCCGTTAGTACCATGTTTCTGAAACCAACCACTTTATTTTTTATACTTGCTTGTTTAGGCCCCATTAAGCCATTGGCAGTAAAGAAGGACTGTATGCATAATCTGGATACCATTTCTTACTCAAATGTCGCAAATTTGTTTTGAAAGTAAAAATGGCGTAGGTGTATATAAAACGCCTCCTCCTGTAAAACTGCTACTATAATTTGGCTGTATGACGTGTCTAGAAATGTTGTAGAATGCTATTTCTAACCGATTATAAAATCTAAATACAACATTGAGTTAAAAACTCTTCTGCAACAATGCACATCAGAACCTATATTTTGTGGTGATTTAGTTTATAAATTCAAAAGAATTGTTGGAAAATCTATTCTTAGTGACCAATTCAAAAAGATTATCAAACGTTACATAAGGGTTGGATACAACTTGGATGTCATGCGACAGTTTCCTTGCCTGGTTTTAAACCCAATCATGGTTTATAACTGTGGTTTCCTCTTTAAATTGCACGACAGTGGGTAGGCCTCGGACTCTATGACAGCTCTGACGTTAAAGCTTTAATCGGTGGGTTTGTGCCTGATTCTTACCTGTAGCTAGACCCATCGTGGATCAAATTGAGGTTTTCTTTAGCTCTGACTATCTGTGAGTCGTGAGTCCTGTTTTTTGTTTCATCATAGTGTGTTAATTTGATTAAATTGTTTCTCGATATAGTTAGAAGGTTTCCATGCGAGCTGAAAATTTATTTACTTCAACAACAGCAGAATCTAGGGCAAAGATTTGGTACCAGTAAAATGCGTTAAAGCCCCCCGGTGGCTAAGGCTGCTGTTCGTTATAAGGCGGTGGTTCTGTTGTTGTTGATTTGTTGTTGATTGTTACTCCTATTGTTGGAGATTGTAATTGTTCTATGTTTTGTTGTACGTTACTTTATGCCCATTCTAGATTCGCAATCATCTTGATGGGGACGAGAGAGTTTGTTGCTTTGCTTAGTTTGTCTTTCTGGTGTCTCGTGATTGGTGTGTGGCCTTTCCTCGCGGTGCCATGGGTTTGTCTGCAGTTTGTGGTTGTGGTATTTCCTGAACAACTCACTTACTATTTATGATGTCAAACCTTTGCCCGCAGGAAATTGTGCCAATCGAATTTTCAAATATTTAGCTCCTTGACTATGCATGGTCTGTGCATCTGTACGGGAAGACCGTCCACAAGATTTTGCACCTTCTGCATCAGGACACATTTGACGTGAAATATTGGAATATCAATAATAGGCGCAATACTGTATTTCCAGAAATTTTCGTGAGAATTTCATTTTCGCAAAAGCGTTTAAAGACATACTTTCGACCGGAAAATTTCGCGACTAGGATACATGTACCTTATTCACCATCGCTAACGCGATGGTGAATAGGTACATGTATACGTTAGTACGCTTCCCTGGATACCGGCTTGCTTGATTGTAAAGAGATTTACTCCTCTGAGCCAGAACCGAAATTCCCCAGTTGTGCAAATTCGGATATTCTTGGAGTGAGGAAATCAAACTCTCCACAGAGGTGTACTTCCGGTTCTGCCTTCAATCTGTGTGTACTTCAAAAACGTCCCCCAAGTCAAAGAATTGCGTGATTATAGTGCCCATAGAAAATGCAAAATTAAAACTATCAAAAGTGTTGTCTAGTTACAATAATGCTCTATGCGATTGTTTTAAGCTTTTATTTTACAACAATTAACCCTGGAGACATGGGGCTTTTGGCTATTCTCCGCAAAATGTGACGTAATTCTAAGATTTAGACGGATCAGTTTCAATATGCTCCTAGGTTGAATATGCATGCCTCGTTAATTAGATTTATGTTTAAGAATAGGGATACATACATGTACTGCTTAAATGTCTGCTTGGGGAGGCTGTGGTGAACTCTACCACTATTCAGTGTTTGCACTATTAGAGTTTTATTGGAATGAGCATAGAAATCTATTTCCTTTTCTTTTTGCTTCAAATGGATCACCTATTCAAAACTTAAAACATACAAATAGTTAACTAAAACAAAAAATACTCAGAGTTTGATCTTGTGTTTGCTTTGCCTTTGTGCGCGTCTGTTTATATGTGTCTTGTGTGACCTGCTGGGAAAGGGCTGACCTCTTGGCTCTCGTTTGTGGTATTTAACTGTGAGTTTGTCACTTTTTCATTGGTATCCTAGGTCAAGTGTGGTACTTGGCTGTATAGATTCCTGATCTTTGTACCCTTAATTACTTTGAAATGCATGAAAAAATGAAAAAGAGTGGTCTCAGCATATGCAAAATTATAACACTAACAATATGTTCTAGTCTAGTAACTTTTATACGCTATGCGATGGTTCTAAGTTTTTTAAAAAGCTAACCTTGTGATTTACATAATTATATCAGTTGTCGACAGAGTGATTTCACCATTTTGCGAGGATTTTATTTTTACAAGAAGTTTCGCAAAAATAAAACCCTCGCGAAAATTTACAGTAAAATGTTGTTGTTTCTTCTAGCAAGAGTATAATCTATTGGACAGATTTAACGAGTATGAAACTTTCATGGTATGCAAAAATGAAGGAATGGGAGTACTTGCTTACAGTCCACTCAAAAGGTAAATAAATGACTGACCGTTCCAAGGCGGTACTTCTTTTGTGGATCATTTGTTTTATTTATGTTCTTGTGTTTTAATGCTTTTGCGTCTGTTCATTGCTGTCTCGTGATAGTTGAGCGGCTCTTCCTCGCGGAGCCATGGGGTTGTCTACGGTTTGTGATTGTGGTATTTCCTGATCATGCTCACTTACTATTTTTGTGGTCACCTATTAACAAAATATTCTTGGTATTAAAAAACTACGAAAGCAAATTTGTGCCACATTTGCCTGCAGGTAGCTGGCTAGCTGCATGGATAGTAGATCTCACACCTGATATCTACTTGTTCCTTTTTTGGGGATCGACTGTTGCACATTGAGCTTCCACTCATGACAGTCATTCTCTGTCAGTTGTTTTACATGTCATCTTGCAGCCCCTGGCCTGCGCCTTCCATCAATGTTTATATCACATGCTGACTGAATGCACCACTAGAATGCGACACAAGTTCAAACCAGTTGAGCCATCTCTCTCTCAAATGAGGTCACATTTCACGAGTTAAGTAGTTTACCTGACCGTACTCAGTGGCCACATCCTTTGGCACGATATTGAGATCTGTCTGATCATGGCCAAGTCTTAAGCTGCAAGTGCTGAAGGCACAGTCTGGTCAACGACCAAGTTTCACTGCCATGGAGGATGGTGCTCCATGCGTAAGAGCTCTACACATGGCCACATGACTTTTAAAAAGAGTGGCGGGATGTTAGGACTGACAGTAGCTCCAAGAATGTCGTGCAGGCCGTTTGATCATGAGTACTGACTGCAACTTCACAGCCTCTGCCAACGGAAAGCATGTCACTCAGGTAGTAGAAGGCAGCTACCACCTCCAACTTATCAGGTTTGACCTTAATAGCACTCCCCAGTCTGCTGGCAATTGTTTTTTCTGCACCATATTATCAAGATTATGAGCAGAGTACTAAGTGCAGAACGATGATGGACCCCACCATTCACATGAATTTCTTTGCTGTAATTATAAACAACACATATATGGCTTAGCGCTTTGATATTCACTCCCTGGGTGACATAGCTTTTTCAGTCCTCATTAGATAAGTTTTCAAGGGGCACTGTTAGTTGCTTCTCTAAGTCCAGGATGGCCATACAAATATATTTGTTCATTATTAGGCATTTCTCATGCATTTGTCGAAGATTGCATCTGTAGTGCTCTTCCTGGAACAAAGCTCGTCTGCTATCATAAATAGACACCACCTGTTGTTGCATAATGAGGCTATCGACAATCCCCTCTAGGATCTGCATGGATGATCACTCAGTTTTACCCTCGATGGTCGCCTCCGCCCTGAGCATCACCATTTTCCCTGTAATTATAGACTATGAAACTTTGTATTTCCTGATCATATTCACTATCTTTGCTTCCAGTCAGTTGGGCTTTTGCCATATCTACTCTTTTGGATAGGTAGGGGCAATGATTTAGGGCTTGATTTGGGACAATGTATCAATCAACATGTCGCTTACCAGCTGATGGCTGCAGAGCAACCTCCTTTACAGAGATAACCATCACACATGCTGTATTCTAATGAGGTGAATGTTGCGTTTCTTGGGGCACATGTTACAGAGGAGCAGATCATAAGCCTATGTATATTCCAGGATCCTCTCACCCTCAATATCTGGGACTGGTTTGTCATACCCATAGTCACCATGTATCTCTTTGTAACCTGAGCCTGTTCTGCCTCCGTGGCCATTACAATCACCATATGGGATGAGGGATGCTGTTGCTTGGGTTATTGCAGGCATAGCACGTAGTTGATCATATAAACGATCCTTTACAGTTTACAGCACCCCTAGGACCGCATTATGGGGAACAGATATGAAGCAAAACACTCGCTGATCGACTAGGATCTTCACCAAGATGACCCTGTTAAAGACTTTATTTACCTTGAATACCTACTCTATCCACCCCACCATCAGAACGTTTGCTAATTCCTCTGACCAGGGTCGTCACTGTTTGCTAACAGACCGTTCTGTTAAAATGAAAAAAAACAAAAAACAACAACTCTTAAAATTTAAATGGATTGGTCCACTCTCATAATAAGAATGGGAAATTCTATTTGGATTATATGGGCTAAAAGCAACAAACGCAAATAAAATATGGCTTCAAATAGAATACTGTTGGCGGTTGGTTGTATAAACCAGCCTCCAACACCGATAAAATACATGTTGGACAATGTGAAACATTAAAGCTGCATAGTCTGTAACTTTTGATATTTTAATTTTTGAAATAATGTTTCTATTTTTCAAGAACACAGTAAAAAAACTAAAATTCAGGAATACATTTTACCAATTTCGTTAATCTTTACAAATTATCAGTATCAAAACAACAGCATTTATGTTAAAACTTACCTGTCTATAATTATTGGAGGGACGCAAATAATTACCAATAACAGAAAAACACACCTGTTTTATAAGATAATTCACTTTTCCGTGCAGTTTTCAGCTATTCAGCTATAGTGAACAGATTTATTGTGAAAACTTAACTGAATTTTGCTTTTACAAATGATTTGAAAAGAAAATAAAAATTTTCGAAAAAAAAGTTCAAAGTTACAGACTATGCAGCTTTAATACGAGTATCATCTCATAAATAGCGGGATTTTCCTTATAATATATTAGTTTGTACCATTGAAACATCACAAATGTAACCATTAGGTGGCCTTACTCGTTACACATGCAACAACATATCAAAAGATTTGATGGGAAGTGATGTCGCCTATTGCTTCGCAACAAAAACATGTTATTAGAGCTAACCTGGCAAGATGTCTTCAAATGGTTGGCATTGTAAATGGCATATGCAGATCAGTTCCAAAAATAATCTATTTTCTGAATTACAACATAAGATACCTATTCTGTACAGCTCCTTGACTTCTTTTGAAAAATGTCAAATTGGCAGGTACTTGGCAGGTACTTTAAGCACGAAAAAGCGACAAAATGTAAAAAACTGTGGCTTCAGAAAATGGGGTAGGGGTCATGAATTGGCTCTATAATTATCGTTGTTTGGTATAAAAGTTTTGAGCCATCCTTAAATTATTATAATTATAAACTCTCTATTTCAAAACAGTATGTATTAAAAGCATGTATCAAATGTGTCTCTTGCTGCCTAGCTACAAGAATATAGACCATGCATAAAATAGTCCAATTTTCCACAATTACGTGGTTGCTTAGGCTCTGCCATGACTAACTTGGACATGTTAATTACCATATTTAATATGTAACAATAATAACAATTAAACTAGATCTAGTAATTGACAGACAAGCTAGTTCAGGGGAGCGCAGTGGCTCAGTGATAGAGTGCTAAACTCGAGACCGAAGGGCTGCGGGTTCGAGCCTCACCAGCATCATTGCATTGTGTCCTTGAGCAAGACACATTAATCCTTGCTTAGTACTGGTTCAACCCAGGAAGACCCGTCCCGACATAACTGAAAGATTGTTGACTGGGACGTAAAGAATCAAATCAAACAAACAAGATATATTAAGATTCATGAAAATAGTTGAATGTCAGATTATGTTTCTTTAACATGAGGTTTTGTGTGAGGAAAATGTGGCCAGGTTAGTTTAGATATCAGTTTTTTCGTTGCTAAGCAACAATTAATCTCACTTTCCATCAAATATTTGGATATGTTGTTGCATGCTCTACAAGTTATGCATATAATGGTTACATTTGAGATGTTTAAATGATGCAAACTCTTACATTATAAGGGAAATCCCACTACTTATTGGATGGCCCTCGTATATTGACTTTTAAAGCAAAGATATTAGCTTTGTCGGTATATTTTACTTAATATGAGACATTTATATGCAAAGAATATGTAGTTTTAATGTGGTTGTAAAACATTACGGCCTAGTTCATCTGAATTCCATGTACTGGCAAAGTTCCAGTTTTTCTTATTTTGGGGGTCATTTTACCCCATCCACTCTTTTGTTATACTCAAGCAATATTGTGTATCTATTGAGCATTAAATTAAACAATAAATGACCTGGCTAATTTTTATGTCATTTCCAACATTTAAATGCCAGAAATAAAAAAAGAGATATTGTACTCATTTGTTTAAAAAAATCGTTTTTAAGCAAATTAAGCAAGGTTTGTTTAGATTCTAATTTATATTCATGGGTATGCATAAAGGCAAATCATAATGGTAAGGTGCAGGACATGCAATAAACATATCGAGAACATTTGAGCACTTCTTAGACTGATTAACAAGCGTTATAAACAAGGCTTTCTTCAGAATAATAGGATTAATACTAAAAATTTAAAAGTTTGGTGGTTGCTATGGAAACATGCCGACAGTTTGCTTATCCAGCATCCGATTTTTGTCTAACAACTAGGATGTGTTAACATATACCCTAAGCTTTAAGAATATATAGGTGTCACAAAATCCCGTTGGGGGGGGGGGAGGGTTTCCATTATTGGCCCTTGACTAAATGGTCAAAATGAAACTCATCTCGAGAAAACCTTATTGTGTTGCATATGAACAATAAAGGTGCAGACCAGCCTGTGCTACCGCAGGTAATTGGATATATATTTAATCCTTGCAATCAGTAGTAATTATATCTTTGCATAATAATGTAGAGCCATATGATGAAACACAGCATAATATGACGACTATCTAGCGCTAAATATAAATTTTAACAATGATATTATTTAACAATGCGTTTGTATTGTTAAATTTCTTATGACAATTAAGGAAAAAGGCATACATGTATGGGGTTGTCTCAGTAGACCAATCGGTAGCGACGATGACTGATGCAGTGTTCGGCAGTGTCTGTCGAGTTCGGGATTTATTTTGGTGTTCTCAGGAACCAAAATTCGGCCTCTATTCCAATGGAAATAAGATGACTTTTTCCCCATTTTTGAAAAAAAAATCTCAATCTAATAGTATATATATATATTTTAGAATTTTCATTCATTCGTCACACACACAAGCTGCATGGTGACAATCTACTTCCATTGCATCTTTATTTCTCCTTCAATTTAATGGCAATAAAATGTGTAATAGCTAATTTGTTTTTTTAAATGATCGAACATGCCTTAATAGTGCACTAAAGCACATTTCCATATTAAGGGGTTTACCGCGCTAATTTACCCAATCTGAAAGGCACTAGGACCCCTTCCCAAATTGCAAAAAATATGCTTTGTGGAAGAGAGCGCTGGCCCCGAGGTTATACAACTTAAGTTCATTCTCAAACTCAAAAATAAGGCGCAATTATTCGCTTTATTTTGAGTTTAGACTGGTTGCTTTTTTGTATTGCCTTCATTGTCTTCATTATCACAGAGAAGCAATCTAATCATATTAACACACTATGACGAAACAAAGAAGAGCGCATGAATCACAGATGGTCAGATCTAACGATAACTCAAGTTGAGCCTAGGTGGACGCAGAGCTTGAGGAATTTTCTTAGAGCCATTGTATTTATTTCATCAGAGTATGTAAATTTGAGTTTCTTGTTTTTCAGTGACAAAAGTTTGCATAAGTAAAGAAGCCTCAACAGGAGCTCCACACTTTTTGTGTTTATAGATATAACACTATCAGAATCTAGGTCAAATATTTGGCTGGTGAAATATATTTTAAGAACTCAGGTGGCTTCCCTTGCTTCCGTTCTTAGGCAGTGGTTCTGTTGTCGTTTATTTATTGTAGCTCTTATTGATTTTGGGGTTTTTGTGTTTTGTCCTTGTTTTGTAATGCAGTTCATTAGTCCGTCATAGCTTTGCAATCCCCTCGCCGAGGACCAAAAAGCTGGTTGTTTTACTTCAATTTTGTTTTTACTGTCATTTGGCTGTTGTTATTCTCTGTCACTTTTTTGCGATGCAGTGGGTTGGTCTACAGTCTATGATTTCTTTGCGATTCTCAATTAATTTTGAAACCAGATTTATATGTGTATAACTTCAGGGTAGATGGATACATTATAGGGTTTTCGTGACCTTGACCTTATATTTTCAAGTTAACAACAGAGCTTAGTGGGTCAAAATTTTGAACCAAATAAAGCTTTATGGTGGGAGTATCTCTTTTCTCTGAAAACAATTCTAGTTTAATAGGTAGTGTGTCGTTTGAACACTAATGCCTTTAGTTAGGAGAATGTACCAAAATATATTTTTCATTTTGTAACCAAAACATATGTTGTGGGTACTCAAAAAATGTCTCAATGAGACAGTTCTTTTATGCTCAACGATTTTGACTATCGAAACCTATATTGTAATTCCCATTATAATCTCGCTTTGGACAAAGAGAAACTAGCATTACCTGAGCAGCTTAGCGTGTGTACACAAACAAGATAAACAATGTATTTGTCATTGGCATCTAATTTGTCTGTCAATAGTCTTAAAATTACTATTAAATGATTCTTATCTAAATACTTTTTTCAGTGGTTTACTGACAGACCGTTTTGAGCGTTTGAAGGTCCTAGATTCATCAAAAACTAGAATTGGCTTGTTTGATAAGATTGGATCAATGGGAACCTGCTTTCCTGAGTGGCGTAACTTTGGCAATAATGACACTTACTGGAATATTGTTGAAGAAGTTGGCAGCATTGCAAAATCTCACGGTAAACAAAGTTATATCGTATTTTATAAAAGTAAGGAAGAGGGCAAATATCAGGAATCGATACAAACAAGAACCTTACCTGACACAAGACACCACATGGGAAAGTGACAAAAACACAAGAAACATTACATACAAAAGAGCCAAGAGGTTAACTCTTTCCCAGTAGGTACCAATAAGGCTGCAATGAACAGACAAGACAGCATGACAGGCACAAAACATAGATAACAAAAAGGATCCACAAAAGAAGCACTGCCTTGGAACGGTCATTAAAATATTATTTACTGGAGGGCTTAAACTAGGTTCATGGTACCAACCTCACCCTCATTTCTGATGTGGATCAAGACAAATAGATGTTTGGTTCGCATAAAAGATCATAACTTATCGATGTATCATCTCCTATTAGATATAAATTGTGATACAAAAAGGAGATAAAACAAAGATAAGGACTCAACAGTATGTATAACTGAATACAGAAGTAATATAAAACCAACAGTTAAACCCCGGTGGGCCCCACAACAGATGCAGCATCTGGCTCCAACCATCTAATCTATAAATAAGTCTTTAAGTGGAACCGTCATAGAGTCTGAGGTCCGACCCGCTGGCGTGCAATTAAAAGGGAAAGCAAAGGTGCCAACTGTGATTGGGTTGGCCACCAAGCATGCAGTCTGTTGCAATACATAAATGTTATAACCAATATAGTGTTTCTCCATGATGATACATTGCAATAGTTAGAAGGCCTCCATGCGAGCTGAACATTTCTTGTACTTCAACAACAGCAGAATCTAGGGCGAAGATTTGGTACCAGTAAAATGCATTTAAGCCCCCGGTGGCTTAGGCTGTTGTCCATTCTAAGGCGGTGGTTCTGTTGTTGTTGACTTTTTGTTTATTGTTACTCCCATTGTGGAAGTCTGAATTTGATTTATGTTTTGTTGTACGTTACTTTATGTCCATTCTAAAAGGATCATTGACGGTTTGGGCCTTATACGCCTATTTTTCTGATTCCCAGAACGCTGCTTTTGAGCTTCTAGTGTGGTGCATGTAGTATCAATGGAATAGGTGGATCTAATGGCAAGAGCCAGCTAGCAAAATATTTTCAAAATTCCTACGCACTCGAGAGTTAAGGCGGGTAGAAAGGGGAGGGGGTCTGAAATTTCATGAAAATAAAAAGTGCTTTAAAAAGTGATTTCTGCACGTTTTCTTGATTTATTTGGTAGGCATGGTGATATCTATTTAACATACTATATGCAGAGTATTAACGAATCACGATAATTGATGAAATTATTTTAAAAACAAAATATGTTTTGTAATAAAATGATTTTGGGGAGATAATTTAGAAGTTACCTGTACTTTTTTGACTACATGTACCGTAAATAATACAAAACTGAAAGCTCAACAAAAGAAATAAATATTTTTGAAGGAATGAAAGTGTCCCATTTAGCATTGGAAAGTAAAACTGATTCTAACTAGATCCTTTGAATATTACGTTTTGCTTTGTTTAAAGGGCATGGCACGTTGAAATGCATTTAAAGTGTCCTAATAGTTATGATATACATGATGCATGTATATCCCTATACGAGACAATATATTGAACACTATAGCATTTACCTGTTATAACTCTTTGCATGCTAGTGGATAATGTTGTCGTCTGCCAATAGCCTTTTGCAAACAATTTGAACCCAGATGAAGACCAATAGAGTGCCGGTCTTGATCTGGATCCAAACTGTTTGACACTCCGATGGTGGTCCTGGGTGGTTTATTTTTAAAAAACTTAATTTTGAAGAAAGTCAGCAGACGAAAATAAACATGCACAATTCCCTAGCATGCAAATAGATAAGTACAGGACGTTTGCAAAATAATGTGTCATTTTATAACAGTGAGATTTTTTCTTATGAAAAAATGCATAAAAACTTGCTAATTCTACTTTTAATCTTTAAGTACTTTATATTAAACTAGCACAGAATAAAAAGCAATTTAGGAGGTTGGTTCTAGAGAACTTCATTACTGTCATTAATTTCTTATTTGGTAGAAAGGGCATTTTATGGGCTTAGGCCCTGGGTTTTTGGGCTGATGAACATCTTTCCCCCCCTTGTGCCAGCAAGCCACTTCAATACAATGTGTAAAATATGGTAACACATATTCATGCAAAAGCTTTTGCTGGCACACGGGGGGGAATGATATTTTAAAAAATGTTTTCGGATTCCTATATATCTTAATGTAAAACTGATTGTTCTACCCAAAATTTTACATCTTTGAAGCATTTAATATCGAAAACGGATTTCACAGCCATAAAGTACCCAGGTCAGGGTAGCTGCAGGGCGAAGAAAGGGACGATTGACAAACTTTTATTTTTACTGAAAACCATAGGCATTTACCCATAGCAAGTGTCAATGATCCTTGCAATCATCTTGATGGGGAAGAGAGAGCTGGTTGCTTTGCTTAATTTGTCTTCCTGGTGTCTGGTGATGGCCCGCCCATAGAGGTCAGGCATGTTTAGTTGGCTTGTCTTTCTACCTACAGAGGCCATTCCACCAGATTTTTGACATCTTAAGCCAAATTGCTTTCCTACATACAGAGGTCTCTCCGCCAGAGTCGTGCATGTATATATAGTTGGTGTGCATTTCTACTGACAGAGGTCTGTTTGCCATTGTTTGGCATGTTTAGTCGTCTTGCTTTCCTATCAACAGGGACCTGTCCGCCAGGGTCTTACATGTTCAGTTAGATTTTATACCTATCAACAGAAATAGTAAGTGAGTATGATTAGAAAATACCACAATCACAAACGGCAGACAACCCAGTCTGCAAGGGTTTGACATCTTAATCAGCTTACATTCCTATCCACAGAGGCCTGTCCACCAGGGTGTGGCATGTTTATTCAGCTAGTGGTTCTTCCTACCCTTCCTACAGAACCCTGTCTGCCAGGATCTGGCAGTTTTGGTCAACTTTCGTTCCTACCTACAGAAGCATGTCCACCAGGATCTGGAATGTTTAGCCGGCTTGTGTTCCTAGCAACAGAAGCCTATCTGCCAGAGTCTGGCATGTTTAGCAAGCTTGTGTTCCTACAAACAGAGGCCTGTCTGTCAGGGTCTGGTATTTAAGTCAGCTTGCGTTCCTACATACAAATACCTGTCCACCAGGGTTGTGCCTGTTTAGCTTGTGTTCCTACCAACAGAGGCCTGTCTGCAAAGGTCTGGCAATTTAGTCAGCTTGTGATCCTACCAACAGTAGCATGTCTGCCAGGGTCTGGTATCTTTATTCAGCTTGCGTTCCTACATATAGAGGCCTGTATTTATACAGCTGTTGTGAAAACTGGCCAGGGCTTGGGGTGAAATGCCACTATTACATGTTACTCACTGGTTTATCTTCTATCTTCAAGGATAGCTCGCTGCAGGTCCGTAGTCCGCACAGGGAGTATTAGTACTGGGTCGTCAACCACTGTATCTCTGACTATTCTTCAAGATAGGCTTCACACTGTGAGCTCTTCTCTGTATAACGTGACGTCTGTTCACTCCAATATCTGGTCGTCTTCTCCCTGGATTAGCGGTTCATCTCGCACACTCCATATTCAACCACGTGCTCCTCGTGATAATACATAAACCTGGCAAACAGGTTAGCACTCTAAAGGCTTATGCAATGATGCGGCTGTCCTCATTTGCACACCGTATTACTACGCAAGACTGGGAAAACCTGTCGGCACTACACAGCTAATAAGTAACCATGAAATGTCTTGATATTATCTGGTATATAGCTATACCACCACCAGTATCCTTGACCCATTCAACCACAAACACCAATGTATTATGTTTGCGTTCCAACAATAGAGTTATTTATATAATTTAGTCTCAGGGTTTTCTGTTATTTTCTTAAGGTAAATCAATTCCTCAAGTGGCTATTCGTTGGTTACTACAGAAGGATATTGTGTCCTCAGTGATAATAGGCTTTACAACTATGGCTCAACTAGAGGATAACATGGGAGCTGCCACAGGATGGAAGCTTACTGAAGAAGAGGTAAATATTAACTATAGTGTTTCCAAGACTTAAGTGACCCCCGTTTTTTTGCTAATTATTCTTTAAAGGTGATTTTAATTGAAAAATAAATTAGAGAAATGAATTTAGATATACACCGCGTAATTGAATTTATTTTTTCCACACAAATATGAGTTTTTGAATAGGCTGGGATTAGATGGAATTTCGGCGTGTTTTTGCTGCTCCTCCTTGAATTAGTCCCCAAGTGAACCTAACGATAAAAATAAAACATGTCTTATACAGGTCAGTGGAGGTTATTCGTCAGTCCCACAGATAAGAGTGCGTAACAGAACATTATTTTTCCTATTCATCAACCAAAAAATATGTTGTGTGTACTCAAAATAACCGTCTCGATGATACGGTTCTTTTGAGTACCCAAAACATGTGTTCAAACTGATAAAGACAATAGCAACTTCACGCTAAAATTGCTTAACTGGTCCATAGGCGAGTGCATATCATTATAGCAATTTAGATATACCACGTGTATCTTTTGGGGTACACATGGGTATATACACAGGGAAAAAGAACTAAGTTATTCTTTTGTACAGGGGATTTGGGCTTCATTTACAAATAAGGGCGTCTCCCGAAAATAAGTTTTAGTTACGGGGTGTGCATTTAAATCCACATGCTAAGTGCCGTTCTTCTAAGTTTAATTTAAAGCGGCTTAAAAAAAGAAAAACGGGGGTCACTTAAAACCTGGAAACACATTAATAGCAAAAGCAAGTTAGTATGGCGAAGTAACACCACAATCTCAGACAGCAGACAAACCTCTGGCACCTCAAGTGAATAGCCACTGAAAAATAACAAAATACAATTAAAGCAAAGCAACCAGTTCTCTTTTCCTCATCAAGGTCATTGCATAACTAGAAATGGACACTAAAAAAATAGTAAGTGAGTATGATCAGGAATTACCAGAATCACAAACCGCAGACAACCCCGTGGCACCGCAAGGAAGAGCCGCTGAACCATCACGAGACACCAGGAAGACAAATTAAGCAAAGCAACCAGCTCTCTCTTTCCCATCAAGATGATTGCAATACCAGAATGGACAGAAAGTAAAAAACAACAAAAATAGAACAATTACAGACTCCCACAATGGGAGTAACAATAAACAAAAAGTCAACAACAACAGAACCACCGCCTTAGAACGGACAGCAGCCTAAGCCACCGGGGGGCTTAAATGCAATTTACTGGTACCAAATCTTCGCCCTAGATTCTGCTGTTGTTGAAATGCAAGAAATGTTCAGCTCCCCTGGAGGCCATCTAACTTATGCAATGTATCATCATGGAGAAACACTCTAATCAAATTAACACACCATGATGAAACAAAGAAAAGGGCTCATGACTCACAGATAGTCAGAGCTAAAGAAAACCTCAAGTTGAGCCATGGTGGGTCCAGCTACAGATAAGCATCAGGCACCAACCCACCGATTAAAGCTTAACGTCAGAGCTGTCATATTGTCTGAGGCCTGACCCACCGTCATGCAATTAAAGAGGAAACCATGGCTATAAACCGTGATTGGGTTTAAAACTAGGCATGCAGACTGTCGCATGATAGCCAAGGTATATCCAACCCTTATATAACGTTTTACTATCTTTTTGAATTGATCACTAAAATTAGGTTTTCCAACAGTACGTTTGAATTTATAAACTAAATCACCATAAAATATAGGTTCTGATATGCCTTGATGCAGAAGAGTTTTTAACACAATATTGTATTTAACAATTAACTCTGAGTATCTGTAGTAGAATTTAGAAAATGCTTTTCGAATTTTATGATATCTATAACCTTGTTTTAATAACTTAGCAGTTCAAAATAAGTTTCTTTTGTTGAAGTCATCAACATTAGAACACACTCTCGCAAAATGAATAAGCTGAGAAATATATACACCATAGGAAGGAGAGCGAGGAACATCTCCATCAAGAAAGGGGAAATTTACTATTTCAAAATTAAAATCATTCCGTTTATCATAAATTTTAGAAGAAACTATGCCTTTTGTTATTGACAAGTTTAAGTCCAAAAAACGGAGCTTCAGTATCCGAAGAATTCGTCTTATTTAACTGAAGTTCAGTGGGATATATCTGACCTACCATTTGTTCAAAATAAGGGTTATCAATATTAAGTAAGTCATCTAAATATCTGGAGGTTGAGTTAAAAGCTTCAATAATATCAGTTTGATTATTGTCAGACAGAGACAACATAAAGTCTCTCTCATAACAAAACAAAAACAAATCTGCAACAAGAGGAGCACAATTAGTACCCATTGGAATACCTACAATATGTCTATTTCAAATAAAAGAACAAAGACAAATCCCTAAAACAGAGGGGGCATAATAAGCATTGAATCAACAACAATAGAGCCACAGCCTTAGAGCGAACGTCAAAGATGGAAACTTGCCCAAATGAGATAATGATTTAAAGTACAGCTACCTTAGATAGACAGTTCATCATTGATGACTTGCATCATTCAGAAGCGGTGGTTTCAGCTAAGGCAACAACAATGCGAATGTATGAATATCCTTAAGATGATATGGTACCAACAACAGGTTTCCTTCAAAAAAGAAATCCGAAACATGGGCTGCAATGTTTTGAAAAGTATTTGCTTCCATGTTAATAAAGAAAATCCTGTATTATTAGTATGCTTCATTTCTAAGAAAAATCTAGAACTAGTGCAAAAATCTACAATTCTACTAGTAAAGCAAGCAAAAATTGACAAAATCATGTTCCTGCTATGTTATTCTCTTCTTTATTAACTAGTAAAGTGCATACTTCGATGCGTTGTACTCGATAAAGTGGCTATTCCACGACACTTTTGGAAGAAGAATGGTAGAAGACAAAGTTTCGCTCAATTAACTGACACGCGCCGACACAGTCCAATCTATTATATCAAACATAAACATAAAATGAGCATTTTGCATACCAGAAATTTTGTTACATATTGTTTGCATCTAGGGGTCAGAAGAGATAACGTTGGATGGTTTTTCTCGCAAGAACCTTCGCTCCTCGCATACGCACAGTATGGAAGTATATGAGGGCTCAGGCGAACAAATAGACATGTAGCCTGCGAGGCTATATGTCTATTTCGCAAGCTTCATGTCTATTTGTTCGCCTGAGTGGCTGTTGCGAGGGGTTTGGTCTAGCGGCTGTAAAAAGCTAAACTATATATCAAGTGTTGATTCAATAGCTAAATGTATGTGTATTTCCAGACCATATCGCGCAAATGTACTAACTAATATGAAGCAACCATCATTAATGTGCCTGTTTTCTTTAATTCATTCTTGCAAAAAAATACTCCACATATTTTGTGGGGTTTTGTGAAGACAATGGTTATTCTAACGAAAGCCTTAGACAAATAGAATTTAATTATAATTTTAACCTAATGTGTGAACTATATGTCTTTATTGTATATCAGCAAATGCATGTTCAAGTCTGGCTGCGCAGCTGCACCAACTGATATGAACTTCCATTACAATGTTTTTATTGTGGAATTACTATCAGAACTTACAGATTAAAACAACGAAAACTCAGATTAGATTGAAAATGTGTATGGCCTGATTGATATTAACACTCACTATTTGATTGTTGGATCAGTTACCCTTGTCCGTCAGCCCAGAGCTGTTTTTTTTTTGTTTTTGCTGAGAGAAAAAGCCAGACGCGAAAAATGTAGTCCCAACAGACCTGCAGACGCACAGACAGAAATATGTTTTTTGGGGGGAATTAAATAATTTGGACCTTTTCATGAAATTTTGGTACTTATTGCATATGTGTAAAGTCAAGCTGTAAAATGCAAGCGCAGCTATATGTACCGGCCCCAGTGGTGTAAGATGTCTGACATTTGGTCTGAACAGTCTGTCTCAAGAAAGGGTAAGCGAGTATGTTAATCGAATAAGGCCCTGTTGCATAGGCACGCCTGAGTTGTTAATGTAATCAGTACCAACATATCATGACTGGCTGAATCGATCAAACAATGCAGGCTCAGATCAGGCTCAGATCAGGCTGATCTTGTGTACTTTCTGATTTGAGCCTTTACTGATTGATTGTTGCAGCATCTGTCACAGAGCTGATTTTATTGCTTGATGAAAAAGAAGAGATAAACGTTAAGAACGCTAGTGCCGCAAAACTATCCCTTTCCGTTTTTGTCTCTCCCTTCGACATCAGATGAAGACAGCCATTGGGACTGATTTTTTCCTCTCTTCCGCTAAAAACCAGCACACCCCAGGAAGACATGTTTTGGTAGTTCTATAAATAAGACAGCTTGATCTGATAGCTCGAAATGGCAATTACTTGAAACCCTTGCACATCGAACTCACGATTGTTTTGTGCACATCAACTTGTTTATAAATTTTGTCAGTAACTACCTTTCGTTTGCACACCAAAAGAAATTATTTAAAATAAGAAAGAGGGCAAAGATCAGGAATCGGTACAATCAAGTGCCACACCTGACCCAGGATACAAATGGGAAAGTAACAAACTCACAATTAGACATCACAAACGAGAGGAGCGCAGTGGCTCTGTGGTAGAGTGTTTGACTTGAGACCGAGGGGCCGCGGGTTCGAGCCTCAATGGCGTCACTGCGTTGTTGTTCTTGAGCAAGACACATTTATCCTAGCTAAGTACTGGTTCAACCCAGGAAGACCCTTCCATGTTAAACTGAAAGATTGTTGATGGGACGTAAAGAATCAAACAAACAAAATCACAAACGAGATCCAAGAGGTCAGCCCTTTTTCAGAAGGTGACCACAAGGCAACAATAAACAGACAGAAGTTGGCAATATTTTCAGCAATGCATCGTAAGGCCAAACAAGGATCATGGTCAAAGAAAGTAAGTAAGTATGATCAGGAATTATCACAATCACAAACTGCAGACAAAACCATGACACCGCGAGGAAGAACCACACAACAATCACGAGACACCAGGAAGACAAACTAAGCAAAGCAGCCAGCTCTCTCTTCCCCATCAAGATGATCGCAAAACTAAAATGGGCATAAAGTAACGCACAACAAAAGATAGAACAGTTACAGAATCCAATAATGGGAGTAACAGTCAACAACGAATCAACAACAACAGAACCACCGCCTTAGAACGGACATCAGCCTAAGCCACTGGGGGGGGGGGGGGGGGGGTTAAATGCATTTTACTGGTACCAAATCTTCGCCCTAGATTCTGCTGTTGTTGAAGCACAAAAAAATTAAGCTCACACGGAGGCTTCATAAATGTTGACCGGTGGAACAAATCTACTGATCCTACTGACTGCTCGTTCAAGAATAGTACTCCTGATAACAATCAAGAGTAGCTATACAAATAGATTTTAGATATGGGCTAATGGTAGAATAAATGACAAAGAAAATGGTGTTTAAATCAAGAAATTAAAAAAGCAATACTAGTTTTAATTGTTCGATATTTGGTTTCTCTAGTTATCGATCAGTGTATACACATGTATCTGTTGAATACACATATCCGGGACACAAACACGCCCGCTGCTACTTTTCCTATATTTTACACACATTTTGCTTGCGATATACTGATTGGGGCTAGCCTGTATGATACTATTAATGTAAGTAATAGGGCAAAGATCATGAACCGATACAATCAAGCACCACACTTGACCCAGGACAGCACATGGAAAAGTGACAAAAACAAAAGAAAACATCACACACAAGAGAGCCAATAGGTCAGCATATAAGTTGATTTTGTAGGGGAAGCCATTTGCTGATGGTTGTAAGTTTCCTTAGTGCTACTTATTATTTGGTATTCAGGTATACTAGATTATCTCGATCTGCATTTGTTTCCTATATCTCTAGCTGAGCCAGAATAATGAAAAACATTGGTTGCAAAGCGACTCATATTAGGTTCTGGAGAGTTTGTCAGGTACATGTTTTATCCTAAGTGAAAAGCGCTTTCAAGATTATGATTAATGTATCCATCTAGCAGACGTTGATACTGGACTATACAAGGGTTTCAATTTCGCCAATATACTTGTCTGTGTGGGCCTAATTGGCCCTCGCAAAAATGACAACCAATGCATACAAGTATTAGCTTTTCAAAAAAAGGCTGGCGGTCGTTTAGCTCTATCATTGTATGTATGCTTGCCCACTGCATGCTTCCATTTTGAACTTCTAGAGCTTGTACATGTTGATTTATTCTAAGCTCTGATTATTAACATCTGAACTGTGATTTGTTACCATTTAACACATGCTTCTATCGAGGATGTTGCTTGATCTTTTGACAGCACCTGGCTTATGCATGGTATTTTATGGTAATGTATCTAGCATGCGACACATTTATGGAAAATCGTTTGACAACACTAGACAGCAAATTTTTCTTAAAACTGATGCCAGAAAATCAAGATCACAGTGGTCGCTTAACTGTATATGTACAGACTCCGTGACCCCAAGATGTGTTCACAAACCAAATTTTGGATTCCTAGGATTTATGCTCGTGACACGTTTTTTCTAGATCTGATGGCAGTGGTAAAGCTGCGTGACGCTCCATGACCCTAAATGCATTAAGACACGAATTTTGGCATTCCTACCTAAAATAATATAGGAGATATACTTCGGATATGATATGAGCACTATAACACTTAACACACTAAGGACAGGCAGTTTGATTACTATATGCCTCCCTTTGGGAGCATAAAACCTGTTTGTCATTACCGTCATAAGACAGTGCCTGGATTCATAGTAATTCTATGTGATCAGATGTGGATTACAATCATATAAGTACGTTTACTAATGTGAAGTTCACTCGCAATCTTTGCCAATCAAGGACGTTTTGACTTTGGGACGTTTCACTTTCGCCAGCTTTTTTGAAAAGCTAATACTTATTGCGTTTATAATCGGCAGGGCAAATTGACGCCTTCTTTGTGAAAATTAAAATCGCAAACAAGCTTGCCTCGCGCTATAGGTAGCCCTACAGATTTCACGGACAGTTTACTTCACGCTGTAGGTCAACCCGCGATATTTGGTACCCCACTCGTTGTTCGGCAGCGAATTAAATATAGCGTGAGCACGGCATAAAGGTTAGGTCAAAACCTGAATTTGATGTATGTTTTGATTGAAGTTTATATAAGTGGTTGGCCATGGCCGACCGCAATAACCACAAGTATTAGCTTTTCAAAAAAGCTGGCGGTCGTTTAGCCCTATCATTGTATGTATTCTTGCCCACTGCATGCTTTCATTTTTAACTTCTAGAGCTTGTTCATGTAGATTTATTCTAAGCTCTGATTATTAACATCTAAACTGTGATTTGTCACCATTTAACACATGCTTCCAGCGAGGATTTTGCTTGATCTTTTGAAAACCCTCGGCTTATGCATGGTATGTTATGGTAATGTATCTAGCATGCAACACATTTATGGAAAATCATTTGACAACACTATACAGCACATTTTTCTTAAAACTGATGCCAGAAAATCAAGGTCACAGTGGTCGCTTAACTGTATATGTACAGACTCGGTGACCCCAAGATGTGTTTACAAAACAAATTTGGAATTCCTAGGATTTATGCTTGTGACACGATTTTTCTAGATCTGATGGCAGTGGTAAAGGTGCGTGACGCTCCATGACCCTAAATGCATTAAGACACTAATTTTGGCATTCCTACCTAAAATAATATAGGAGATATACTCCAGATATGATATGAACACTCAAACACTTAGGACACTAAGGACAGGCAGTTTGATTACTATATACCTCCCTTTTGGGGCATAAAACCTGTTTGTCATGACCGTCATAAGACAGTGTCTGAATTCATAGTAATTCTATGTGATCAGACGTGAATGGCAATCATAAAAGTTTGTTTACTGATGTGAAGTTCGCTCGCACTCTTTGCCAATCAAGGACGTTTTGACTTTGGGACGTTTTGCTTTCGCCAGCTTTTTTGAAAAGCTAATACTTATTGCGTTTATATATGTGGCAGGGCAAATTGACGCCTTCTTTGTGAAAATTAAATTCGCAAACGAGCTTGCCTCGCGCTATAGGTAGCCCTACAGATTTCACGGACAGTTTACTTTGCGCTGTATGTCATCCCAAGATATTTGGTACCCCACTCGTTGTTCGGCAGCGAATAAAATATAGCCTAAGCACGGCATAAAGGTTTGGTAAAAACCTGAATTTGATGTGTGTTTTGATTGAAGTTTATATAAGCCGCTGGCCATGGCTGACCGCAATGAATACGTCAATCACATACCAGTCCATGATTCATATATGAAGAGACACAGAAAAACAAAAACAAGCACATAAAAGGAATAATGAAATCTAAATATAGAACAAATCTATCTCTTCCTTAGCGATACAATTATCAAAATAATCTATAAAAGCGGATCGGATTCTTCAGAAATAGAGAGAACCTAAAATATTAGAAAACAGCAGACTCGGGTAGATTAAGTCTGTTCATTAGAACTAATGGAAAGTGCACCATATCTAACGCCCCCTAGCACAGACTTAAGCAGTATTCTGCTTTCAGTCAGAAACCAATATTCATGAAGGACCAGAATATGAAAAATATCAACGCTATTTCGATGCACGTGGAGCAGTTTTACTAACTCCACACAGAAACAACGACAGCTGTTGCGACCTATAAATAATCTGAATATAACCAGAAATGACTTAACAGCTATATGGCGAAACAAGGACACCACCCCAACCACACGGAAACACTTAACATAAGAAGAACAATAAGCAATGAACTAACAGCAATACTAAAAATATTATTGCATAAGAATGGTAGCAGAAGAAGCCACTCAGGGACTAAAATGTATTCTACTGATATAAATTTCACTCTAGATTTATATAACTTTATTAGCTTGCATGATGAGTTTCTAAAATATTCAATGTTTCATCGTAGAGAATTATTAGTCAAGTATAACTGACATTGATGAAGCAAAGAAAATAGCCCATCACGACATGACACATGGACAGACAGCTTAATAAAGCAACTAGTTGGCCCTGACCGGTCCAGCCAAAGAAAAGTATAATGCATCAACTTACCTATGAATGTTAGGTTAGGGTTATCGTTGAATTTGAGGCCAGACCTACTACTAAGTAATAGAAATAGCTATAAACCGTGCTTGGGTTTTATACTTCTCAAATCAAACGTCTAGCCTCTCCAAATAGCTGTGAACGCTTGTTTAACTTTGATTCCATGACTTTACGACAAATAGAGAATCATTCAAGAGTGATCATGTATTATTAAGTTATTAAACAAGTTGGGGAAAGGAATAAAATGCAATAATACAGGAAAACAAATGTTAGATTCTATTTATCACATGGTATTAAAAAGTCTTTGAAAGCAAGTAAGTGAGTATAATCAGGAATGACCACAGTCACACACTAGCGAAAAACCCACAGCACCATAAGGAACAGCCACAGAACAATAACAATGACAAGACACTAGGATAATAAACAAAATAAAGCAACAATCTCTTTCTTTGACATCACAAAAATTGCAAAACTAGAAAGGGCAAAACACAGTACAACAAAAAAACATGGAACAACACAGAACCTCACAATGGGACCAACGATCAACTACGGGTCAACAACAACAGAGCTGCTACCATAGAATGGACAGCAGCCTAAGCAGCTCAGGGGCTTATATCCATTTTACTGGTACCAAATATTCTCCCTAGATTCCGTTGTTTGTAACACTTTCTCCGCCAAGCACCTAAAAACCAATACCTAAGTGCCAAGCATGTTTGAAGGACTCCTGAATATTGAGGGTATATGGGTTAAACACAGAGTATCTCCAGAACCATTCAACCTATTGCTGTAAAATTTTCACAGAATGTTGCTAATGTATAACACTTTCATTTGAATTAATAATAATAAAATAGCCACGTGATCTTTGGCGACTACTTTGGAAGCCATATTGAAAATATGAAAACTGCCTATAAACAACTTTTTTATGCAAAAATAGATAAAACATCCAGCTACACAAGTATAAAACATAAGAATTTATTCTGATCTTATATTGTTTCATCAGAAAAAAATCAAAATATAGCAATTGAAGGGCTTAATGCGTCCTGTATGTCATTCCCGTGGACATGTTTTCGTTGTTTTGACGTTCGCCAAAACTAATGACATTACAAACATTTTTGTAAAGTCCATTCTCGTACACAAAATTGCGTAGACTTTCATATACGATATTATTATGTCCCCCAAACATTTTAAATAACGATTTGCGTCCCTTTTAAGGGTTAAATATAGACAGCTATCAACTGTGCCTTTAAATTTCAACTGAAGTCGCGTTTGGCAGTGAACGGCAAATTCGACTACAGTTGCGTTTGGCAGCGAAAGTGTTAATGCACAGAAATTGTTTAGCTTGGATGGAGGTTTAACTATTGCAATGTATCATCACAGAGAAACAATCTAAACCAATTAACACACTATGATGA
Source organism: Loripinus fragilis (assembly GCA_964019695.1). NCBI lineage: Eukaryota > Metazoa > Mollusca > Bivalvia > Lucinida > Lucinidae > Loripinus > Loripinus fragilis. The sequence goes on from OZ026519.1 coordinate 1,254,760, forward strand.
AACAAAGAAAAGAGCTCACAACTAAAGATAGTCAGAGCTAAAGAAAACCTCACGTTGAGCCATTATGGGCCAGCCCAGCCAAAGACTGGCATCAGGCACCATTTATGTCGCGAAGTCCCATTTTTGGTGCGAAAACGTTAAGATACGCAACGTTGTTATAGACGCTATAACATTAGGTAACATTATCTATTTTATTTTATATGGCGTTATATCACTACTAGGCCCGACGTCAAGTGATGAACATTGTTGACATGGCTATTCAATAATACCTTTGAGAAGCCGCCGTGGTGTAGGGGATAAACCTATGTCTTGTAAACCAGGGGTCGCAAGTTTGATTCCTGGCTTCTCCCAGTCTGTTGGATGAGACTTTAAGCCGTTGCCGCGTCTTCTGAGACGCTTTAAAACAAGAACCACTGCCGGTTGAGCCTTCAGGAGTTCCTGGACAAAGAACCACAAAAAGCATTAAACCCACGCGGCCAGTACTTGTACAGCCAAGGAACACGACCACAAAACAAAATAATACCTTTATCATATGGGATCGTCTTAATGTTGTAATGCATAAATGAGTTTGTCTGTGTTTATACCAATGCTATCAAAATGTGTCCAATGAGGTCCTTACACGATTGGTCATTTGAATAAAAGTAGAGAAATAAGCTTAAAGAAGTTTCATTAATTTCATACCAAATTGCATGTTGTTTTATAATCTACTTTTATTTTCTCCCTCTCTTTGATCGTCCTAAAATAAATATTGTCTTTTTAACGCTCTAAAGACTAGATCTTGTTTTGCAAAACAGACTCATTATTTAGAAACTACTCTCTAGAGAAAAGAAACAAAACACATGTTTTGAAATTCCGCTTCTGCTTCAGCTTTTATAACATTGCTTTTATTTACTTATATGATTTATACAAAAACAAAATCCACATAAAGAACAATTCCTCTTGATTCCTCTTGATTCCTCTTGCTCGTCCTGCCACCCAGTCTGTTAATGATACCATCCTGAAAAACTCATATCTGGACACTTCACAGAATTATACCCTGACATGCTATTGTATTTTTTATGTCTTAAACCTCAGCAATTCATAACAGTATATCAACACTTTTTGCAAACAGCACAGAACAATATACGAGGGTCAGTCAAAAATAACTGAGAGTTGATACATATGTCACAGGGTGCAGAAAAATCCCAGCCGCCCGAGGTGGGAATCGAACCTGGGCTTCAGGATCGAAAGGCAAACACTCTACCACGTCGCTGTAAAAGCCGGCTTCTACCGCAAGGCAGTAGAAGTGTGTTATATACCTATCCCTACTACATATTTCCCTGCTTTAAATTGATTCGTCCCCGAATCTAGTCGGAACCACGCTGTAATTCTGGGACATTTCCTTCTGAGTGATGCCCGAAACACAAGCCGTGGACCCCACATACTGGCCACCAAATGTCACAGGGTGCAGAAAAATCCCAGCCGCCCGAGGTGGGAATCGAACCTGGGCCGCAGGATCTAAAGGCAAACACTCTACCACGTCGCTGTAAAAGCCGGCTTCCACCGCAAGGCAGTAGAAGTGCGTTATATACCTATACCTACTACATACTTGCAGATATTGCTCTCTATTATTGTATGGATTTCTCTACGCCAAACTGGCAAGAGGCTTCTTGATAAGCAATTGAGCTGACAGAAGTTCTCTGCCTGTGCGTTTGACGTGGAGTAAATTCATACTTGTGATGGCGAGTTGTATCAGCTATCAAAACTAGGTATTCCGTAAGTGTGATTGCTGTACTTTGACAATTTACGTGCAAATTGAGAGCGGTAAGGTTGATGTAGAAGTCAATGTTTATAGGTTCAGATTTTAAATCTTAACTTTATATTTGTCAGATGGTATTGTCTTTCAGCTTTGCATTATACATTAGGATATTACTAAAATGTAGATTGGTTTCACCGGCGCCAATTATGCATCAGCTCTAGTCATGCTTTTCTGAATCTTGAAATTTATTATTATTATTATTATTATTATTATTATTATTATTATTATTATTATTATTATTATTATTGTCCAGCAGACTATATTACATCACTTGACACTTGTAAATATACTTTATTGTTTTGTAAATGTCGGGACGCCATTTTAGAAAGTAGGGAAGTGTGTCACAGGCTATGCAAAGGCCTGTCATTCGGTGTGGGTTTTGCTTAACAAAACCCATACACAGATTTGGTTGTACAGGGTTACATAGTGTGATACTTCCCTATTCAAGCCTTAAGCTTACTTTATACAATACCTGCGTATAACAATTGCATGTACCGTTATGTTGCATGGCACAATACTCATATGCATGATACACAACATGGGTCAGTGCACTTGCCTTTTAGTACTCGGTACTGTAGGTTCTACACCTATAGTCATAGCGTAGATGTTATGAAGTAATATATTTTATATATATTTTGCAGGTAAGCTTGTTTAGTAATTTTCATGCATTTGGTAAAAGTTATTGATGTAATGTTTTGATATTTTGATATTTTGAAAATATGAATTGAAACTGCAAAAGGTCAACGCATAAAGCTGTATCACTCCCTTTGCTTAATGATCATTCAATTGTGCTTTAGAGTCTTTCAAATTGGAAGCGAACTGGGAATGACCAGGCAAGATGCCACTAAGGTGACGTCTGGCCTGATCCTTCACCAGTTGCTCCTGCTCATCATGTTATGCATTGGGCATTCATGAACTCTTTAGAGGGCACTTGCCTTTTAGTACTCGGTACTGTAGGTTCTACACCTATAGTCATAGCGTAGATGTTATGAAGTAATATATTTTATATATATTTTGCAGTTTGCTGTATGATGATCCAGATGCCATACATGTAATATTAAAGATCCCGACAGTATTGTGGTTGTTTATTTTATGCTTGTCTGGGTAAAAGAACCGTCGGTGACACATATCTCTTACGTAGGCTAACGTACACTAGTCAAATTTGACACATGCATGCAATGAACTTTCCTGCGTCAGAATATGCAAAATACAAGAACATGCAAAGTATAGATTGCTGTTGCTAAGCAACCGAAGAATGTGAAATAACGTCATATATGGAATATAGCGTTGCCATGGAAACACTATAAAAAATTAAGTTACGTCAACTTTTGCATTTGTTGCCAATAAAGTGTTTGAATGAATTTTATTAAATGCAGCCACTGAGATTAAGGCGTAAGAATTTTATTACATAAATAAAAGGAAAATTAACTAATTTTTTGGAAAACTTTACCCCAAAATATACCCCACCCACCTGTAACGGTTCATTCTAGAGCAATATTATCAACTAAGTATCATATTATATGACCATTTCAATGTATTTTGCAATTGGTTTTAATATCTGAATGCCTATCTTGAATGTTCCCAGGAATAAACGGTTGCCATAGCAACAAAATCTGGTGTTTCTGTAAAAAATGGAATTTCCATCGATTTTGGTTGCTAGGCAACGAACATCGCATGTATTGTATTTACTTTCTATTTCACTCCTTCAAAATATTGCTAACACATTGTTTGATACAATTGGCGAGATAAAAGGTCCGTTATTATACTGTTTTAGATTTTAAACGTTTTAAATTTAAGGCTGTTATGCAGAAGTGTCGTCAGCGCGAACGCACATCGCTAAGAGACGGTCTTCAGTTGCCTAGCAACAGCACATCGAAGATAACAAGCCGTCAACTTCTATATGCAATGAAGCTTGAAGGTTCATTGTATATGTGTATCAAGTTTCAGTCAAAAGTGTCTACCCAGTAAAAAGATATTAACCAACTCTCGGTTATTTTTGACTGACCTACGTATATTTTTGAAATAATGTTAATGTTCTTTTGAAATAATCTCTGATAAGCTTGTATCTGATTTGTATTTTCATAATGCTACAAGAGAATTTTTTGAACAAACAGAAAAGTTCCCTAAAACTTCCCAAACTTTTCTGTATATTCAATAGCATTTTATATTGAATCTCCCATCACATGGGTATTTACTAACACTTTTAATTATGTTTACCCAAACTGTTTTACAAAAATAGAATTTAAACCACTTAGGAAAATGTACATTTTTCAAAGTATAACTGAATTTCTCATGTTATAAAGTGCATACACTTTTTTGAACATGCTTAAAAACACTTATCGTCCTAAATACCGCATATACAATTCAGTTAAGACATAACTTACACCCTAAATTGTTCATGAAAACAAAGTTAACCAAAAAATGAACAAGAGGCGTCTAGGAACATCTCAGGGAGTCCATGAATATCCAAACTTTATATAAGCTTTAACATTCTAAAACGGAGTTATGAATTGCAAACTGAGTCTGATATACAGGTTCAATGAAACATTTGACAAGCAAAGGAAAATATATGTACCTTCTACACTTTTCTCTCTAAAGCTAAAACGTCAACTGACATCAACACGTCTGAATTCCCTTATATATCATGCTTTCTGAAACAGACAAAGCTACTGAAATCATCTTGACGAGGAAGAGAGGGCTGGTTGCTTTGCTTTAATTGTGTGACTCTTAGTGTTTTGTATCTCTTTGGTTGGTCTGCAGTCTAAAATGAGGTGTACAATAGTCATTGTATCGATATTACTTTCTGTGTACGCAGAAAAATGCCAACATTCCCAAAATTGAAGTCAATTTGAAAAATATTAAAATCAAAATTATCAATAACAACAATATTTTAAAGACTTGGTATCGAAATAATGCAACAAATATATTCTGTTTCTCCAGTTAATGGGATAATATATTATTTTAGCATTATGTAGTTACTCGTTTTTACGGTTTATTTCTTTTCAGATGGCAAAACTTGACGAATTGAGTGCTCCTGTACTTCCTGGTTCATACTGCCAAATGTGGGGTGGTATAGCTGGCGAGAGATATAATAGATTTAATAATGAGTCCATAGACATGAAGCAATAGTATAACAAAACAATAGCTGGCGAGAGATACAATATAATTAATAATGGGTCCATTGACATGAAGAAAAGAACAGCAGGACCTGCTATAAGAACAAGTATGAACTGGTGTCATAATTAATCAAGAAGATAATTATAACGAGAAGAAGTTGTTCGTTTGCTTGTGTTAAAGTCCCATCAACAGCTATGGTCCTATGGAGACAGGGCCACATCTTAGAGTTTTATCTGACAGACTGGCAAAGCCTGGGATATTTCACTGACATTAAAAAAGATCGGCCCATTCAGAATTTTAATAGCTCAGTTACATGTTTCAATAATATTCATTTTTTGGGGGAGAGGAGAACACATTTTTGAAAGAGCACAGCGCTCATTTTGTGATTTTCTCCATCATTTACAGTGTTTGATACCAATCCATGTATATAATGAGCTTGATATAGGTATAGTGGCTCTAAAATACCACCTGCAAAGTACTGAAAAAATAATTAAATAGGAGAAATTCCAGATTTGCTTACCCTCGTTGTGTGTATTTTCTCAGCGTTTTGTAAACATTGGCTCATTTTGGAGCAATATCCGGGGTACGTTTCTACCCATTGAGAATTGCTGCATCATAAAGTCTATTAGCTCTATCATAGAATTAATTAACCTCAATATCCAAATTACGAAGCGAGGAGATAGAAAGAGTAACTGACGAGAAAGTGAAATGTGGCAGCCAGATTGTTTTAATATGATCCTTAAATCAGAAAGTGTTAAACTATGTCTATTTTAGATTCCTATTTTTACGTTTACTATGTGACCGTTTATTATGTTTACGAATATCTAAGAAAGAAAAAAACATCATACTTTCATGTTAAATATTATCATTAAAACCAATTGGATGAGGTGCTTGTAAAAAAGTTTTATCCGTTTTAATTCTATTTCATGCCTGAGAATATTCCTATATCGTTTATTAGAACTATCATCATATAAAATCTTTTCCAACAGCTATAAAGAAATAAGACTAGGAGAATGATTAGTCAGTTTGAAATGTTTGAAAATTTGATTTTTTTTCATTTTTATGAGTTATTGCCCTTTTTATATTTGGACATCGAAACTTTAATATCTCAAAAACTATTACAGCTAGGAGTTTCAAACTTGGACAGCTGATAGAGGGTAATGAGTAGATTACCTGGTGGAGACTAAGGAAAAATATGTTTTTTGTAGTAATTGCCCTTTGCATTTTTTGGGTTTTGCCCTTTGCAAGTTTGCACATGGAACACTTGAAACAAAGATAAATCTTGAAAACCATCACAGCTACTAGCCTCAAATTTGGTCAGCTGATAGAGGATGGTGAGTAGATTACCTGGTGAGATCATACTTATGGACAAGCATATGGTTAGGGGCAAAGTGTTTCATAAACACAATTTCAAGTTTTTCTTTTTTGAGCTTTATAATGCTAAATTTCTTCCTATAAGTAATATGAATTGATATAAATGACAAAAAGTACACTGCATAACGGTTGATATTGAATTATCTTCAAACTATGTGGGTCAGGGGTAAATTTTGCTCTCCTGAAAAAATAGTTTGGTGACCCTCACTTTTTAATCTTTTTTATAAAAGGTTAAATAAAAGTCTATGAAATAAAAAAACTTTCAGAGTGTTAATGTCAGAATTGTTTATTATACAATTTACTCTAAAAATTGTATCCCTATTTGGGGGAATTTCCAAAATATACCATTCAGTATTTTGTCACGGCTTGGGAAAACAAATAATTTTTCACATTTTCTAAAAAGCTTGCTATCTTGAGTAATAATTAGAATTGAAATAAAGAAGCTGGATGGCGATTACAACTATTTAACTTAATAGAAAGGATTTGTTTTTTGTTTTTTCAAAAAAATTGTAGAATGCTGAAAACTTCAATGTCAGTTTATGAAAAATCGAGCGTATTGCCATATCCTTTTTATTTCATAAATTGACAGTCCATACCTAAAACAAAATGTATACAAAGAGATAAAAAGATATTAACATGGGAAGTACTACCCGCAATTGCTCTTAAGAGGCACCATCACAATCAAAACCTTTGATAGGCGTTGCTATTGTTATAATTACAATAACATTTACTTTTAAATGTTATCAAAACTATCCTAGTTATGTGTATGCGCATTACACCATATTTTGAACCAGTCATACCCCAGTATTTGAAGTCGGTATAATCTGTTTATTTTCAGATGGCTAAGTTGGACGAATTATCTTCACCTTCACTTTCTAGTCCATATGGTACACTGTGGGGACCTGTTGCTGGCGACAGATACAATAGATTTGATAATCAGTCTATAGACATGAAGCAGTTGAACTAAACAAATGTTATCACAATTAATACATTATAAAATGTAGATGCTAAGTTGGTAGAGCGTTAGGCTGGTAATGAGAGGTTTGCTAGTTTGAGACTCACCGTCTGGGGAGTGCCTGTGTTGTGTCCTTGAGCAAGACACTTAATTCAATGCTTAGTACTAGTTCAACCCAGGAAGACAGGAAATTGTCCCAACATAACTGAAACATATTGACTGGGAACAAACAAACAAATAAAATGCACGGAGAGCTTTTGTGATTAAATCTTTGTACGCCAGAAAACCGTAAACTGGTGCTTTTGAAAACAGTGAAAACCCAGATGAAATGCCACACAACGTTGCATATCATCAGTGTCTGCTCTGTTTGCTAAGACAAAATCAATCTTCAGAGAAACAAATATAATCAATTTTTAAGTTATAAACAATACAATGGATCATCCCAGCTTTATTGAAAATTCTATTGGTCTGAAATGGGTTATAAACAACACATCTAAAGAGTGGATATAAAGGAATACATTATATGTTACAAACATAGGAATATTTTAGACATCCAGAATACGTGGATCTATATAATTCCATCAGTGAGTCCTGGCAACATTTTTTAGTCATGAACGTATTTCACCACAGAGGGACTAATTACTTATCAAGGGGTTTTGTACCAGAATTTCTTTCTAAGGAAACATTTTATTTATTTTATTTCTACATTATTTTAAGAGGGTGTCACAATTAGCACATAAGCTATTCTACCTTGCGGCCCTCTATAAATATCTATATACATATATACAATAATAACAGACATTGCTACATTGCTTCAATGTCCATTTAAAACAAAAACAGAGGCAAATGCCTGGGTATAAAAGACATTTCAAAATCTTAAAACACCTTATAAGTACATATTTTAAAAGGGACAAAAATACTTAAACCTGCTTATAAAAGTAACGATCTGCCCTAATCAAAATGCAATTTCAATGTGTCTTGTGCGAGCGTATAAAACATCTAGGTGTTATCTAAGCATAATTAAAATATGCATCGCATACACACATATACCTTGATTAATCTAGGGGATATTAACAATCAGCAATTGTTCGCCTTATACAACAAACAACCGTGTATCCATACCGTGAAAAGCCATACGGAGTTGAATGCCCAGTAGAACAGGGAGCTTGTGGCAGATACCATTGTCCAATCAGCAAACTCTCTGCAAAACTGTTACATTATAATTGGCTTCGCCCAGCACAGTATCTAAAGAGTTGTTTGGTCAGGGAACAGGCTTAAAAGCCTTATGCATACATATAAAATACATATATACATTGCATTGTATGCTAGTTAAAGTAAGTAAAATATATTAGGTTATCTAGAGGTTTTTCTTAAAACTGTCCAGGGAACCTGCCTCTCTAACAAACTGAGGAAGAGCATTCCTTAACCTAGGAGCTGAGCAAGAGAATGAACCACTATATAAAGATGTACGCGATTTTGGTACATACAAGGAGCCATTTTCAGATGATCTTAGGTTTAAAGAATATACCTGTGACATTGGTTTCAATAAGTTTGTGATATAAGCTGGTATCATGTTATTCAGCGCTCTGTACGTGAGTACTGCTTTATTGTATTTAATTCTATATGGCACTGGTAACCATCCAAGTTCTTAAAACATATCTTGAGATGGAGTATTAAAATCAGTGCGTAATATTATCTGAGCTGGTCGCTTATGTAATTTATTCAGGCGTTCAATGTGTGAAGAAGCTGTCGACCCCCACGTTATGGAGCCATAATCGATGCAAAGAAGGATATAGCACTGATAAAACATTTTAAGTACCTTAACCGGAACGTATTTTGATAGGTTGCGAACAAGTGATATCTTCGTTGAGATGTGTGAACATAGATAGTCGATATGTAATGACCATGTCAAACTTTCATCAATGTAAATACCAAGAAGTTTCTGCTTTGACACGTTTTGGATGCAGGTATCATTTGCTTGGATGTTTAATTCGTTAGACATATTTAGTCTTTGTCTAGTTCCAACAAGCATGCATGTGGTTTTACCATAGTGAAGTTGCATTTTATTAGGTTTACTGCATTCAATAGCATTTTTAAGATCATTCATGATATTATGCTCGATGTTGTTTACGCTGCTATCTTTAGTGTGAACTGTAGTATCATCAGCATAAAGATCTGATGAGCAGTGTTCAAAAAATAGTGGTAAATCGTTTATAAAAAGAAGAAATATTGTTGGACCAAGTATAGATCCTTGTGGGACACCTGACAATATGTTTAGGAAATCTGTAAAGCCCTTGTCATATTCTATTGTTTGCTGTCGATTGTTTAAATATGATTTAAACCATTGCATAGCTGAAGAACTAAATCTATATATAGAAAATTTCTTGATCAGGATCGAGTGGTCCACTAGATTAAAAGCTATACGGAAATCAAGGAACAGAGCACCAATCAAATCCCCTCTGTCATTGCATTCTGCCTAACTATCAATGAGCTTGATTAACGCAGTTTGGCAGCTGTGTTTATGACGCAAACCTGACTGGCTTTCATGCAAAAGTTTGTGTTTGTTCAAATATCCCATCAGGTGCTTGTTTATATGTTTTTTTTCAAATATTTTGATACAGTGGGTAAAATTGAGATCGGCCAATAGTTAGATGGGTCTGATTTAGTCCCACCTTTAAAAATTGGATGCACTTTTGCTTGCTTAAGCTGAAATGGAAATGTACCTGTTTTTATGCTTTTATTAATCAGCATGGCTATAGAAGGGGAGATAAGTAAGGCTGTCATTTTTAACACCCTTAGGCTTAAACCATCTAAACCAGTTGCCTTGGAAGATTCCAGCTTGTTTATATAAGTTGAAACTTGCTCCGATGTTATGAGAGGGATAGTAAAGAAGGTGTCAGCTGGTACCTTGTTTTCAACAAGGTAACTTATCTTTTCAATGTTTAGAGCTGGTGTATCACAATCATTTACGTGTATGATATTAGCTATTGAAGTGAAGTAGGAGTTTAATTTATGGGCTATGTCTTCAGATTTTGTATTTTTTATTATCGATGGTTCATTCTTAAAACATAACGTCACCTGTGCTCTTCCAGTGGGACGGGACCACCTGGCCCCCTCTGGATCCGCCTATGTTCAGTTTTGTTCACATCCCTATATACAATTGGTATTTAATTGATCATAAATTTCGAGACATATCCAATGTTATTGAAAGCAAAGTAAGACCAAGACTCAACAAACTCTAAGAACAGATATACAATTATACTCAAAATACAAGAGGGTCTGGATTGGGTATAATGATTAGTGAATAATGGCCCTTTTTATAATGAATAGTGAATAATGAGCCAAAAAATAATAAATAGTGAATATTGGGGGCCTAAAAAATAATGAATAATCCTAATTTTTTTTTTTATAAATTGAAGAAAAAAATAATGAATAGTGAATAATCAGATTTCTTTCACACCTCTTTTACTGTTAATGAATAATTGGTCTTATTTTAATGAATAACCCAAAATTTTAATGAGATGAATAATAATAATGGGCTAAATTTTTAATGGATAGTGAATACCAGACCCCCCCCCCCCCCCATCCAGACCCTCATACAAAAGATTGCTACACATAAATCATACAATAAGTAAATGTGATCAGAAAATACCACAAACTACATGTAGAATAGACACTTAGCACCGCACAACAAAACAAGGACCAAACACAGGGGGGGGGGGGGGGCTTAAATGCATTTTCCTGGTACCAAACCTTTTCCCTAGATCAGGTTGTTAAAACATAATAATTGTTTAGCTCGCATGGAAGCTTCCTAACTTATGCAACGCATCATCACAGAGAAACAATCTGAACTGAATTAAGACACTATGATGAAACAAAGAAAAGCGCTCGTCACTCATAGATAGTCAGAACCAAAATAAGCCTCAAGTTGGGTTATGTTAGACCCAGTCAAAGACAAGCGTCAGGCACAAGCCCACGGATTAAGGCTTTACGTCACGGCTGTCATTGATTATGAGGTCTGACCTACCAACGTGCAACGAAAGAGGAAACCATAGCTATAAACCGTAAATGGGTAACAACCTATGCACACCTGACAACCCTAGATTAATAACAAAAATAACACCTGAAACCCTTTAAAACGGTAAAGGGACTAGTCCAATTGATAAAAACGTAAAATTACATGCGCGAATCCAGGAGGTAGAGAGCAGCGAATATGGACCACTGTCCCCGCCCCCCCCACCTCGGAAAATCACAAATGGCTATAGGATGCCTCAGAAATACTGGAACAGACATCTCTCGAGAAAGGTCCGTACGACCCGCTGTAGAATACGTTGATGACAAAATAAATGTTGTCCGTATTCCCCACCCCCACCCTCCCCTACCCACGACGGAATTCTCTAGATCCGTGCATGGACGTTTTAAGTCAACTAATCAAGTTTCCATAGTACAGCGGTTAACTATAATGTCAATCTAAAAAAAAACAACATTTTATATTACAGCTGCAACCTGTAATGTTTCGAGAATACCTTATCTTCACTGAACTAAATTAAATGTAGTTTTAACCAAATTTAATTCACTATCTCGCCTCAGAATGGACACCAGCCGAGACCAGGGGATGGAAGACATACATACTGTATATTTAACATTTTGCCCTAGATTCTGCAGGACGAGCACTATTGTACCCTGAGCAAATCTGAACGTAGACCAAAACAAACCGATATTATCAAACGAGCAAGTACTATCCACGTTGGTAAGGCGCAAATCAGATTTCATAAAATTTTCTTTAACAATTGGTGAACAGAAATCCTGTTCATTTTTTTAAAAAGGCCACATATAAAAAGCATCATAAAAGAAATATGATTTTTTAGTTATGATAAATTACAACGAAACTGACAATAGCCTTTTTAAGTTTTTACACAAAGGAATATCCGCGATTTTTTCTTTTATTATTTTTGTTATTATAATGTGCATCCTGTTTTTAATCTTAATCGTGCCAATACATGCTTGTTTGGAACTTATCACACTTTCGAGCAGCAAATACTCAGACGAGCATCCACACACTCCCAAACTAGACTAGAACATTCACTGCTTCTGTACACAAAGTAAAGATGTAGATAAAGGGCTGCACTCAATAAGAGGTATCTAGACCCACTAGATAGCTGCACTGCATATTTTTTGAGTTAGTATATGTGTGCGACATGTACCATCGTCTCAAGGACCGGTCCAAAGTATTTTATAAAAAGAGGGTTTAACAAAAGCTCCCGCACTCGGATTCCTTTTTGCAGCAGACGTACATATCTACTGTAGGGACCACAAAGGAACAATGATGGCTTGGTTAGTCTATCTATCTATCTATCTATCTATCTATCTATCTATCTATCTATCTATCTATCTATCTATCTATCTATCTATCTATCTATCTATCTATCTATCTATCTATCTATCTATCTATCTATCTATCTATCTATCTATCTATCTATCTATCTATCTATCTATCTATCTATCTATCTATCTATCTATCTATCTATCTATCTATCTATCTATCTATCTATCTATCTATCTATCTATCTATCTATCTATCTATCTATCTAATTATCTATCTATCTATCTATCTATCTATCTATCTATCTATCTATCTATCTATCTATCTATCTATCTATCTATCAGGCTGGTTATTGCTTTTTTGTTCTCATGCAACATAGTCAGATGCCCAAATAAAATGTGTTGTATAATGATTGTTTTTAGGATTACCGACTCTAAACAGAAATACTTGAAAATAAGATCCACACTTATTCATTATGGTATATATTCAGAGTAATAATGGCAAATCAATTTGAAAACACATCAAGTGGCTGTAATGTGCACGTAAATTAATCAGTATCGGTGTCAGAAGAGATGTCACGTGCGGAAAGCAAATTGGACGGACAGACGGATTCAAACATTGATTATGGTGCACATTACACCTGCAAGTCATGCAAAATTTGAATACCAAGTCTTTTAAATAATGTTGCTTTTCAATGATTTCGATTTGCATATCTTTCAATTTAACATAGATTTTGTGATTTTGGGCAGTTTTCTACTTTTTAAATTCTCCAAGCAGCCTCGTCACCGTTTTGCATACCAAAAACTGGACAATTTTTAAATAGATATTTATGCAAAAGTTGATCCAAATGTACAGTGTGGTTCAAGAATTATGGGTATTTTACTAACTGACCATGACCAGCCAAACTGCTGCTCAGCAAACCCTCGTCCATCGAAAAGGTTGTTACGCATGTCAGTGATTAGAAAATGTAGACATTCATACGCACACAAAGTTTGATCAAAATACACCTTGTGGTTTTATTTTATTTTATTTTATTTATACAATATTTCAAGAGGGTTGCTTTTTTAGCTAAATTAGCCAGTCTACCAAGTGGCCCTCAACAAACAAAAACAATACTACATATAAATACAATATACAATATGTACAGTAGTACCACGACCTCTAAGTAATGACCCTCGATTATTTCAATGCATTTACCGTTACAGTCACGCCTCAAAGCGTTTTGTGGAAGTGTACATGGACACAAGTGAATTTAAAAGGGTAAAGGATGCGATAAAACACATTACCAACGTCTTTTGTAAGATCATAAGAAATAAGAGCAAAGATGCAATGTCTAAAACTTTAAAATATAAATTCAAAATTTGACTAAGATCCTAAAAATAATTGCACATAGACCCTGGTAAAATATTTTATTATCACCTTGCATATTTTGGCTGCCTGTTTTGCCTTGTAGAATCCAACTGTTCTGGAGCTAGATGACATAAGTTACTGTTAGGTTGTCTAGCGTAAAGGTAGACGCTTTATTTACCCGTGCACCGTATTACTTGCACGAGCACGAGCACGAGGTAATTGTGCCTATTCAAGTTTTATCAAAAGATGTGACAGTTAATCCACTACTGTCGTATTTAACTTTTTGAGCGCTCGAGCAAATGCAGAGGTTACTTTGTCTCCAAATAAGTTAAGCCTGAAAAAGCCTATATTCTATGTTTTATCTTTTCAATGAGACATTCGACTGGGAGGTGGTGCTCCGAGACACAGTCAGCTCCTTGACATCAGAAGGGACAGGAGACTGGACGAGTCCATTTACCAATAATAGGAAAGCTAAAGAGAGCATTTCAGTTATCTCCAGACCAGATGTTTTCTATCCGCGCTGTTGAACGACGCTTCATCACGAAATCTGTTTCACAATAGACTCGTCCAACCGCTGTGCGCTTGGCGTCATAAACGGACTATATCAAAGCAGCATTACTATCCTGCCAGTCAAGAATGACAGTGGCGATATGCCCCGTTTACAAAGCTATTAGGGACTTAGAATCGATGGATAACTTGTTTATTAATCCTATCCGCAGGATAGGACCAATACACAAGTGATCCCTCGATTCGCGTCAGCCCAAGCGAGCGCACAAGTCAATGTTCCCCTTAACTATTGCAAACAAAGCACCTCGTCATCGCCACTCCTGGTTGGCACGACAGTAACTTGATGTACATTTAATAAACAACTACCGGTTTCAAACCGACAAACCCATATATTCAAATATAATTTCTCAGGTCAGTTTTAAAACTTCTGAACGAGTTTATTATACGAATATTCTGCGGTAGGGAATTCCATAATTTTGACGCAGAGTGTGAGAAAGAGCGATCATATAGCGCAGAACGCGACCTCGGAATACACAAGGCTCCATTTTCTGATGATCTTAGTGATAATGAATGGGTTTTAGATATAGGCGTCAACAGATTGGTTATGTATGCGGGTGTCATGTTATTTAGAGCTTTATAGGTAAGTATAGCCTTGTTGTATAATAGTCGCTTTGGTACAGATAGCCACCCTAGAGTTTCAAACATGAGCTTTGATGGTGTGAAAAAGTCGGCTTTTAATATTATTCGCGCTGCACGTTTTTGTAATTTAGAAAGGCGTTCGATATTAGCACAAGATGTCGTTCCCCAGGTATTGCTTCCATAGTCCAGCAGAGGTAAAATATAGCGTTGGTAGTACAGTTTTTGTACATCTTGAGGCACGTATGTGGATAACTGTCTGAGAAGCGAGATTTTAGCAGCTAGCGTTGAACAAAGGTGGTCAATGTGTGCCGTCCAGGAAAGATGATCGTCAATGATGATGCCTAGAAGTCTTTGTTTTGTCACTTTGTTAATGGCGTGATTGTCCGCACTTAATTCTAGTTGATATTCATCTTGAACGCGCTTTTTTGCTCCTATTACCATATATGTCGTCTTATCGTAATTGATGGGCAATTTATTTTGCTTACTCCAAGATACTGCAATTGAAAAATCAGATTGCAGTTCAGCATTTATTATTTCAATGTTTTGGTTACTTGTGTGAGCGGTCGCGTCGTCAGCAAAGAAGTCAACATGGCAGCTGTTGAGCAAAAGTGGCAGGTCGTTTATAAATAATAAGAAAAGTATGGGCCCTAAGATCGAGCCCTGAGGGACACCTGATCTTATTAAGGAACGAATGGACATACCCTGGCCACTATCAATTGTTTGTTGACGGGACTCTAGATAGGATATAAACCACTGAAGAGATGAATTACTAACTTTATAAATGGATAGCTTTTTGATCAAAATATTATGATTCACTAAGTCGAATGCCTTCCTGAAATCTAAAAACAATGATCCAATAATATCCCCTTTGTCAATACATGCCATCCACTGGTCTATAAGTTTTACAAGTGCTGTTTGACAGCTATTCTTTTGCCGAAATCCCGATTGAGTCTCATGAATGAGACTGTATTTATTCAGGTATGCCATCAGGTGTTTATTAACATGCCTTTCAAAGATTTTTGAGATAGTTGGCAATATGGATATGGGTCTGTAATTCGCGGGGTCAGATTTACTGCCATTCTTATGAATTGGGAAAACCTTAGCAAGTTTGAGTTGATCAGGGAACATCCCAGTAAGTATGCTCTTGTTTATAAGGGCCGCTATGCTTGGAGATAGTATGTGCCCAACGAGTTTAAGTACTCTAGGTCCAAGCCCATCTAATCCAATTGCTTTGGATGGATCTAGAGCAGAAATGATGCATGAAACTTGTTCTGGAGTAATGTTTGGAATTCTGAAGTAAGTATCACTTGGTACTTTACCGTCTACGAAATTCTTCAACTCAGTTAAATCGGTATCAAATTGTTCACTATCAGTATCTTTGAAGATTTCCGAAATTGAAGAAAAATACTCGTTTAGTTTAGTTGCAATATCTTCAGATTTAGTATACCGTTTGTCGTCGATTACTATTTCTTCTGGTAAGCCTGTACTAGAGTTTGTATCTTTATTATTTATCTTCCTAAAGTGTTGCCATATTGTTTTTGTATCTTTTGAATTGATAACTGTATCTGAAAAATGTTTTCGTTTTGCTTTCCTTATTAAATCCTTTGTCTTATTCCTAAATATCTTATACTCAGGCCATAGTTTTCTACGTTTAAAACTATCTCGTTTACGACGCGCAAGGGCGATATCTTGATTATGCCACTGGGGAAGTTTATTTGTTTTAACTCTGCTGGTTTTACAGGGTGCATGATGATCTAGATGTTTTAGAATAATACCATACCAAACAGAAATGTCCTCATTTATATCAGAGCGATCTAAAATGAAGCTGTCTAAATCACATGATAGGTCTGCTATAAAAGATTCTTCATTGAATCTCTTAAAGCATCGATAGCGGGTTGTTATATGATCATTTTTACGGATTTTATTGCAAATTTTTCTTGTAAAGCATATTGGATAATGGTCACTAATTGAAAAGGAAGGTACAAAATGTTCAATTATATTTTCTGGATGGGAGGTGTAAATGTGGTCAATGGTGGTAGAGCTAGTTTCTGTGACCCGCGTACGTTCCGACACTAATTGTGATAGATCAAACAACTCTATTAAGTTCCACCATTTCTTATTCGAGTTTATATTGAAATCAATGTTGAAATCACCCATTAAGATGATCTCTAGGTCTGTTGTCTGCGCTATAGATAACTCTTCCTCAAACAGATCAATCCACTCAGAGTTTGCGCTTGGGGGACGATAAACAGTGCAGATTAGGAAAGGCTTTGCATTTGGCAATGTTATTTCAGCCCAAAGTGTTTCTATATTTGATCTTTCAATTTCGTGCCTTCGTCTACAGTTTATAGACTTGCGAAAATATAGCAACAGGCCTCCTCCTGCTTTTTTCTGCGTGTCTGATCTGTCTTTACGTAGAATATCGAAGCCATTTATAGTGATTTGATCATCAGAAATAGAATCAGTCAAGAAGGTCTCACACATACCCAATATATCTGGACAGTTGTCATGCGCCATGGAAATGCGTAGTTCATCTATTTTTGGGGCAATATGGTGAACATTCAAGTTACAGAAATGTAGACCTTTTGATTTAAATATTAAATCAGAAGATTGACAGTGATCTATTTCAGAAGGCAAATCAGAAGAGTTACTGAAACTGGCATCTGTGTTGATGTTAAATGGACTTATTTGATCTGAGACAGTGACTTGCTCACTGTTTGACATGTTTTCTTTTAACCTATGGTTTGTGTCAGAAACACTATCCTGGTTGGATTCACTGTCACAGTGTGCAACCTCAAAGTCAATGGTAAGGTTAGAAAATCGATTTTTGGTACTTATAATACCATCATATGCTGTTTCTGGGCATATTTCACATTGTTTTATGCATCCAACAATCTCCTATCGTTGCCTGAATCCAACCTGGTTAGTGTTTCTGCCATTGTACCAACAAAAGTTAAAGTGTTATGATCGTTTTAACCAACTGGTAACGGACAGACAGACAGACAGACAGACAGACAGACGGACTCACACAGGGCTCATTGTGAACACCTTCTGGTCGTGGTATCTCTGCATTAAAAATGTTAACATTACATGAGGAAGGGGGAGCTGGTACGACTGACATTTGCGCCTTATTGATCATTTTGTTTGAAACTTTTGAAATAGGTTTTCCATTTCAGGGAATAAAAACGTAACAATTGTTCTTTGAAATAAATACAATTGAGAAAACGTTTTAAAAGTCTTTGTGATGACTTAAATCGCGGAAAATATTTAAAAAAATGTCAGTCTGAGACCATCCACATACGTAGTTAAATGACGAATATCGTTTTTTTCCAATAGAAGCAATGTTGAGCTCAGTTTATTTTTGTTTTAAATGCTGTTAGTCTCTGGAGCGTTTGTTTCAAATGTATTGCACAACATTTACAGGCATTTATGCTGGTTTAAGCATTTGCTTTCGAATACTGCATTTTCAATTCTAAAGACTTATTGTAGTATGTTGAAATGTTCGTGAAAAAATGGACTGTTTTATAGCTTAGATCAACTCCATAAATATCGCACGTTTTGCCTAAACATTACGCTTTGTACGATTTACGAATTCCGTGGTCAGTTTTAAGAAAATGTGATATTTCATTAAATTGTAAAATAGTTTAACCTTTTTACCAATTCCAGTTCGCATAAACACCTGTTTCACATGTTTGTAGGGAGTATCTTTGTCCTCAGAAAATATGCATTACCGATATAATTTAACATTAAAATCACTTGAAACTCTGTTAATCTAACGCAGTTTTACTAAAACAGTTAAACTTGTTGGACTGTATATGAATTCATCGCCCAAAGGTATACGTAATTCATACCCCCCCCCCCCCGGATAAGACGCGAAAATGATTTTTTCTTATTTTTCAACCAAAACATAGACATGTTTAAACCCTCCAGTGCTATTTTGATTTTTTGCTGACCGTTCCAAGGCGGTGCTTCTTTTGTGGATCATTTTTGGTAGCTATGTTAATGATTGTCTTTGTTATGCTGTCGTGTTTGTTTCTTGCAGCCTTGTGAGCACCTAATGGGAAATGTCTGACCTCGTGGCTCTCTTGTGTGTGATGTTCCCTTGTGTCCTGTCCCTTTCACAAATGGTGTGTCCGGGTTAGTGTAACGATTCCGGATCTTTGCCTTCTTATTTATTTTTTGTGAATATATTGCAGTGTTTTCAATTGAATGATATATCTTTTACCCTTGCCTGATACCTTTGATCATTATGTTAAGCTGACTCCATTATATACTTGAACATGTACAGCTTAATCTTATTTTTTATATTATGGTATTTCCTGATCATACTCACTTGCTTTATTGTCTGGTACTTTTGTACTTCGTAGCTATCCCACACGTCCATTTGTCTAATATATTGGATCATGAACCACCATTATTATTTCATATTTCTGGGTAATTTTCTCCAACAACTAACGATAATGTAGCAGGAGGGGCGCTTTAGATTGACATTTAGTACAATATTTGTCATAAATACGCATAATTATCATGCATTTTCGTCAGGGTGTGGGGGCGGGAGGGTTTGGGGCTCAACTGACAGAAAAAACCTCTGACAACGTTTTTTAGTCCTCAATTTATTTTACAGTTTTACATAAATGGTTTATTTTAAGGAAATCGATACTTTTTAAGGTTCCAGAGAGGTCCAACATTTTCCAGTGGTTGTCCAACTTTTTCCAGGGTGGGGGTCCAAATGCTAATTTCTATAGAAACCTATAGAACTTGTGAATTTCCAAGATGAGGGGGTCCGGACTCTCTATCCCCCCCGCTGGATCCGCGCATGGTAATGTCTATTAAACTCTATTTCTTCCATATCTGGCACATATCTGAGTATTTTAGTCTATGTCCCTTTTTCTTTTTATGGACATTCTGAAAGTAATTCTCAGTATTTAAATGTATAAAGTGAGCTTTTATAAGAACACATATGTACATGCGTGTGAAGAATTACAATTTATACGTTTTTGTGTGTCGTTTTCAGGTCATTCCTCGCCATTCTTATTGGAGCTGCAATTATACCTTGTTTGATACTATGTAAGTTAACCCTTTTACATAGTGCTATTTGATTCCTACCAGCAAACATTTCATGTGTATTGCTAGCAGAAGTAGGAGGTTGGTTAATGCTTTAAAGATTATATTTGTCAAGATCAATGCAACTAAGCTTTGTATTTACTGTTCCATTTATGAAGGCATTTTCCAGCCTCAGTTCACTGGAAACAAATTATTTAGTTAAACATAAATCAAATTATACACACGAACTATGTCCCCTCCTTGTGCTGGCTAGCAGCGAATAGCGAGGCAGGGCGTTTGGGAGTCGTCGTCATATGGATACATGTGCAATACATGTATCAAAACCATGTCATATCGATTTTTCAATAAAGCTTTTTAGCTGACAAAACACGTCTCGTCCCTGTATTGTGTTGGATTGTCACCTTATCCTTAAACACGGACATTGAACTCGAACCTTACTAATATTCACGACTGAGCATCTAGGTACATATAGCTTGTCTCTTTAAATTAGGCCTCATTGTGAGATAATCTGACGTTCTTGCATGCAAAAACAAAGGCGCAGACCAGCCTGCGCGTCCTTGCAGTCTGGTCTGTGTCCTTGTTATTCGCTGTAAGCTTAGCTTACTACATGAAAGCTTCCAAATGTCTGAGTCCTCATTTTCCACTTAATACACAGCAGACACTTAACAGACTGGAACATTAACTGATCAGACTAAACCAATGCCTTGGCTAATCAGAGTCGCCCACAGATTGTTGGTTTTGTCACCCCCATGCTCATATAATGTCAAATACTTACTTGATTTTTTGTAGTGTGATGTCATTACATCTTTTATTTCAGCCTTTCCGACAGACCTTGACGATACAGGTAAACATTCACACTTTATTTCTTTTATTTAAGAAGTGTAACGTATTTTGTTGTGGTTAATTTGTTACTTTTAAATCATGCAAAATTAATATTGTGTACATGCGGGACATTTTTTTTATTGAGGGTCTCGGCCAATGGCTTATTTAATGAACTCGTTAATTGCTACCCACCATGTGCGGAACAAAAAAATGTTAGTGGGGTCCAGCTCTGATAACAGTTTACATGGCTATGACATTCAGTTTATATCATATGCAGGAAGCTGCAATGCCTCGGAGGTCGACATGTGGAAGGCTTATACCCATTGGTATCCTGGGTCAGGTGTTGTACTTGATTGTATCGATTCCTGATCTTTGCACCCTTACTCACTTTTATATACTCCCCCAAAAAAAGAAAACCATACAGTACAGTTGGTTAACTTGAGCATCATTAAACATTGTCATTTAAATGTGCTATAATCAATTAAATCGATTGTTTTTTTGTTAGTTGTAGGCGAATATTTGAGCTTACATAATGTCTACGGACACCAGATATAAAATGCAATTGCTTTAGTTATACCCCTATTCCACACAGGCCACGAATTGCGCGAATCGCCACGAATTGATTTTTTATTGATTCGGGGGAATTCGTGAGGTTTCATTAAAACAATTTCTTCAATCGTGATGTTCTACGAGTCAGCCCCGATTCAGATACGATGTCTTTACGAATATTCGGGAGAATCGGCTCAATTCGGCTGGAATCGCGCAAGAATTCATTACGATTAGCAAATAACATTAGACCATGCTGCACGAAAGTTAAGGAATCAATTACGAATCAGTTAAGAATATGCCGAATGCAGCACGAATTGGGCACGAATTAACAGAAATCCGCGACGATTCGCGAGATTTTCTCTCACGATAAAAAAGGCCCATACATGCTTCAGGGGCATCAGTTCCAAAATGAATGTTCCTCGTAAAGCAGCTGTAGAATTGATCCTGCAACTTGAGTATTGAAAACAGCTACTTATATAGCTAGAAGAAAACAACTACATTAAAGTCGAGAGGCCCTGGTAATGACTCATTGACTTGGGAAAATATGGCAGTTCGCCATTGGCAAAATCACCAGCCAGGAGCTACTGACTGATTCTGATTGTGCTACAGAATCTGCAAAATCTGTTTCAACTTCTAGGACTGGCTCACATGCGCGTGGCGGGGTAATTAATCTTAGGGAAAATCCCTCTACTATCTCTGTCTTGGTTTTATTGCTTGGCTTAATCTCCCGATTCCCCACGAATGAGCTAAGAGTAGCTATGAATGCCTAAAAACGTCTCCGAATCGATTACAATTCAGTTACGATGTCCAAGAATCAGTTACGATGTCCAAGAATGCCCTAGGAATTTGGTACGAACCACGCACGATTTTTCGAATCGGGGAATTCGTGGCTAAAGTTTTGAACAGTTCAAAACTTTTGAGCCGAATTCCCGATAGAGCTACGAATTGCAAGAACTGTCTACGGACTGTGCGAATCAGTTAAGATCTTCACGAACTGAGTACGATTCAGCCACGAATCCAAATATCTGTCAATTCGTGGCAATTCGTGTGATTCGGGGCCTGTGTGGAATAGGGGTATTAGATGATACGTACCAATATAAACAGACTTCATTTGGACTCAAACTTGGGGATTTGAACTAAAATTCCTTTCTGATATTTTGGCAAAATGTGGTAATCGTACATGATCGAATGGGCAACACTGCGTTTTCTTTGGAATATTGATACGGCCCCCTCGTGAAGCAGTAGTGATACCTAAAATAACGTTGTCAAAGCAGGACCCCCTTCATTGTACATGTTGTCCTTGTTGAATGGTTTAGCAGAGGAAAGTATGGCTATTATTATTATCTACTTAAGATGAAAGGGTAATGCATCAGCGTTGCATTGACTGTTTCTAGTGTATTCGATATCTCATGGACTATGGCAACAGGCTAAAAGTAAGTAAGGGTACAAAGATCAAGAATAGATTCAATCAAGTACCACTACTGACCCAGGATACCAGTGGGAAAGTAACAAACTCACAGTTAGACACCACAAACGAGAGCCAAGAGGTCAGCCCTTTCCCTGCAGGTGACCACAAGGCACATATAAACTGACGCGTACAAAGGCATAGCAAACACAAGACGAAAAAAAACATAAAAGATTCACGAAAGAAGTACCGCCTTGGAACGGTCAGTAAAATATTTTACTGTAGGGCTTAAATCGGTTCAACGGTGCACCAACCTCACCCTTAGTTCAGATGTGGATGATCAAGACACATAGATGTTTGGTTTGCGTGAAAGACCCCTAACTTATCAATGCATCATCTCCTAGAACATATAAATCAAGATATAAAATGGAGATAAAGCAAAGATATGGACTAAACAGTAAACAAAACTGAATACCGGAGCAAAAGAAATCGAACAGGTAAACCCCAGTGGGCCCGACAAACAGCCAAAGCATCAGGCCCCTACCATCTCATCAAAAGATAAGTCTTTAAGTCGGAACCATCCTAGAGTCTGAAGTCTAACCCACCGGCGTGCAATTAAAGAGGAAAGCAAAGTTGCCAACCGTGATTGTACTGACCACCAAGCATGCAGTCTGTTGCAATACATTAATGTTATAGCCAGCTTTTTTATAATGGGGAATTATTTTAATGAACTGCACTGAAAAATTATTAGAGCCAACAATCTACTTCAATTTATACACCAAGTCACCAAAGAATTCAGGTTCCAAGAGTCCATGACGCAAGAGAGATTTATGTCCATCTTGGATTTTAGATATCAAATTATAGTAACGTCTATAAAATTAAGAAAAGGTTTTGTGAAGTTTATGATACCGATAGCCTTGTTTATGAAGTTTCTGAGTTAACGATTTACTGCAAATGTTGAAGTAAGTAATACAGCTAGATGCTCTAGCAAAACGAATAAGTTGTCAGATATAGACTCCATAGGATGTAGAGCGAGGAACATCACAATCTAAAAATGGGAAATTGACAATTTCAAAATCAAAGTCGTTAAACATAAATTTTGGTAGAAACTATATCACTAGAAAAAGACAAATGCAAGTATAGAAATGCAGCTTCGGTATCAGAGGGATTGGCTTTATTAAGTTGGAGCTCTGAAGGGTATATTCGACTTAAATAAACATTATTAATGTTTAAAATATCGTCCAAATATCTGGATGTAGTGTCAAACGCATCAATAACATCAGCCTGCTTATCATCAGAAAGAGACATCATAAAGTCCCTCTCATAACAAAACAGGAATAAATCTGCAACTAGGGGAGCACATTTAGTGCCCATAAGATTCCCAACTACTTGTCTATACAGCTTGGTGCCAAATCGAATAAAAAACGTTGTCCAACAAAAAGGTCAGCGCATCACCTACATTTTGACATGACCATGCATGATACTTTTTTTTAGGTTTTTCCGAAGTAAAAAATGCATTTCTGTCACTACATGAGTGGAAAGCCTCCTCTCTTGAAGGTTCTTTCAATAGTATCAATAAGTTTATCTTTAATTAAAGTATGAGGTAAAGTAGTGTAAAGAGTAGAAAAATTATAAGTAGACAAACTGGTTGCATAGAAATCTCTAGCTTTAAGTTTATCTAAAATTTCACCTGAATTTTTAATAGGCCAAAATAAGACACATTTGAAGATTTAACTTGTCTCGAATTAACATTTGTGAATGTGTGAAGTATTTTTAAGGCCACTGTTGAACACGAATTGCCTAATTCAAACTGAACCTTGCGTGGATGTACGCTATCTTGTAAAGTGTTTGCTATATTTCAACTAAGTTTAAATGAATACAATATGGAACTAGAGGTCAGGTGTCATTAAGCAGGAGGTCTTTTGTAATAATTGAGCAATGGTTTGTTTTACCTTTTTGTGTTCATTGAATATCAGTGCTCCTACTGTCGTGCCAACCAAGAGTGACAGTGACGTGATATCTTGTTTACAATTGTTAAGTAAACCACTAACTTTATACTCCATTTGAGCTAACGCGAATCGATAGATCACTTGTGTATTGATCCTATCCTGCGGATGGGATCAATACAAAAGTCATCTATCTCTTACAAGTCCCCGATTTCTTTGTAAACAAAACATGACGTCACTCTCACTCTTGGCTGGCAGGACACTAGTTTATATATTTTAGTCTGCATTGCAAGATCCTTTATCATAAAAATATGAATCGCATTATTTAAAAAAATATTGATATTTGTTAATTATTTAGTCCTTAATGCACCAATCATAACTGCAGACGACAAATTTTGCAACATCTATCCCAATTTTCGAAAAAAATGCATGACGTTTCATGAGAATCGTCTGCTCATGAAATATCATTCCTTATTTGTTATTTTTGAAAAGACGGCAAAATTTCAAATTGTCGTCTGCTGCAAAATATAAGTGGTTATATTTAAGGGTTAATATACCCGACAAAAATAGAAACGCACCACTTAGAACTGTTCAACTCTCAGGAAGATCACAAGTGATAGGCCAGTTTAGTTTATATCAGTGCAAAGGTATGCTAGGTACTGCTGCGTTACACGTATTTTGCAATCAGGCGTCGACATTGTGTTAAAGAAAATTGGCCATGAACCAAGTGGGGGTCAAATTGTAAAGTCATAGGAAATAAGTGTTTTAATAATGCTCTCTTGCTAGATAAGTTCAAGCAATGAGAATCATCTCAGTAGACCCAATTGTACTCAGACACTTATTCTTTGCAAATTCTATCTTTAAATTCATCATACGCGATAATTGAACGCTAGGTAGCTCATGTATTGTGGCTACCATTTGGATAACGATTCCATACTGGGGATAAACCTAAAAAACATTTTAAGATTTCAACATTGTTTTTAATCAACGTAAACGGTCCTAACTGATGAAAATGGATTTTGGAATAGCAAAAATGCATCAATAAACAAATTGGTTGTCTCAAATAACGACAACGTATCGTTTTCATACTTTGCAAATGTAAAACTTACTCGAAATCCATGTAGACAGTAGCGTTCAATTTACGCTTCAAAAACTCGTTTACCATTCGCTTTGATATGTTTTGTGGATACAAAGAGAAGGTATAGGTACTAATCTACGTCACACTCAAGTTTTAGCAAAATTTGATCAGAAATGAATATTTCATGACAATTAATATTTTCGTATTATAAGGAGATCTTAATGTGAAAATCGTAGTGGTGCGTTTCTTTTTTTGTTGGGTATATGTTTTTTCCAGAAAAGAGAGGTTCTACGGCATTCCGCCTTTACACATGCCCGTTAGGTGACAAGAGATGTGACAAGCGTGGAATTCGATGGCCCTATGCTCCATACTGGTTCAAGCATACCTTTATTGAGATCGAGGGTATGTGCTATGATTGGGGGAACTGGAATTACCCGGTAGGTTCATAAATTATTAAAGAGAGGGAGTGAGTGCTTTGATTGGGGGGGGGGGGGGGGGGGGGGCAGTGAGTTGATTAAAATAGGGAGTATGCGTTATCGTTGAAGAAACTGGAATTGCCCTGTTAAAGAAAACAAGACAAGACTGAAGATTAAAAGAGATTCCTGTTTGTTTTTCTACATAATTAACAGCAATATGTACAAATAATCTGACAAAAAAAGCTATCCTTTAAACATTTAGCGAACCTACAATAGATAATAAGTGAGTATGA
Organism: Loripinus fragilis; assembly: GCA_964019695.1. Lineage (NCBI taxonomy): Eukaryota > Metazoa > Mollusca > Bivalvia > Lucinida > Lucinidae > Loripinus > Loripinus fragilis. Next base: position 1,281,396 of record OZ026519.1, read on the forward strand.
CCAGGAAATAACACAATTTCAGTTCACAGCCCGACCCGCAACACCACGAGGAAGAGAAACATCACACAGACATCCGCGTGGCAGCAAACAATATTGCCACTCTTTCTCATGTACTGCCTCAATCACAATAAGCATTAATAAAACAATATAAAGATCAATGAGCAGTTTCAAATAATGGGTTTGTACATTTCTTTTCAAGAACATGATCATTGTCCAAAACCCTGCATTGGAAGATGATTACACGGTTCTGATCACCAGCCTTGCAAAAAACGAAAGAAAAAGACGGGCTTCAGGATACTGTTGTATTCTTTTCTTAAAGCTCAAAGTCCGACAGACTATTTCAAGACATATTACACTGCTCAAAATACTTAAAGGAACATTGTGTTTTTTGTCATTGATCACAATACAAATGCACTCATAGCTTGACTCGTAGCGAGAGTTGGGTTAACAAGGCAAACACATCTTTGTCCTGTGATTAGTTTGGTAACCTATCAAGGATGATGTTTATTGATAAATATAAAGTAATCACTTTCCAGAAATCTCCATGGAACGCTATTTGTAAAAAGGGAATTTTGTTAAAAATACCCTTTTTCAAAACCAAATTTTACGACGAGATTTTCAATCAAGCACCACAGGAGCATCAATTCTGTACAGTCAATAGCCTTTTAATGTTGCAGAAATCATACGGTTACGCTATTAGCAAATTCGGAAGATTCCAGAAAAAAATCATCATTTTCATATAATTAAAAATTACAAAATTTAAGCCATGAACTTAAGCAGCGATTGTTTTTTTTAAAAAAAACTTTTATTGATCCAAGACTTTGACTATTGTAGCAATAATGGCAAAAGAAACTGGGTTTCTGCCTTATTGTCTAGTGAAATGCATAACTTGTCTATTGGACAGGGGTTAACATTATCACCTATGGAAAATTATCAGGTGTTCCTTTAAATATTTTGAGCAGTGTATTTTAAAAGCCTTATTTCAGTAAATGTCAGACTTATTATTTTTAATGGCAGTTATCTAAATCAGTGTTTCAGTAAATTACAGTATATGTTACTGTTTGACTGGTAATGAGTTTAACTACTCAGCGCGGTTATTCAAAGTTTAGCAGCAGGCTATACAACATCCGATAATAGCACCAAAACACGGCACAAACAAAGCCAGTAAAATGCGCAATGATACTTTCAGAGAGCAGTTAAATGCACAAGTGATGAGTTTTCTTGTTGCTATGGAGACAGGAAGCGGAAGTACACAGGTTACAGTAGCTGTACTAGCCGAGTGGGTGAATTTGAAGATGCCTGGGATGATGAAGGAAGTAGCTACAATCTTCTTACCTGGAATTGTCAAAGGTATAAGACATACTTGCACTATACTACCGTAAAATTGTGAAAATTGTCTTACCCATAACTTTAAGAAAATGTTACTGGGTGTTCAAAAGAACCATCTCATTGAGATAGTTTTTTAGAGTATCCACAACATATGTTTTGGTTGAGAAATAAGAAAACTATTTCTTTTACGCACTCTAAACTATATGCCTGACTTTATAGGGTATACTTAGGGTTGAGAATTAAATACATAACTGCGATAGAATGATTATGTAAACTACATACATCTTGTATGACACATTAATTCTTATTTGTTTTTAACTCTTTAACATCAGCAAGTGTCGCCTGCTGATACATGTGACTTATACAAACCTTCGATTCAGATCAGGTCAGACAGCATGACAGGTTTATCTGAATCTCAACTGTTTGAAGCTGCTATGGTATTCATAAAAGAAATTGAAAAAAAAGCACATACTTAAATTTGAAAAAGTCAATAGAAGACTCCTATCATTAATTAAACACTACAATAAGAATGCAAAAAAAAAAATTGACGGCGTTACCTACTACAAAGTCTGGTTGGTATTATTAAGGGTATACTAATTACAGACAAATAATGTCCAAATAGTTCATTGCTATACAATTTTTGGTTATCCTTGGGAAGAATATTAGAACTATAATGAACATTTGAAAGCTCCTTTCCTGCCTACTACATGTATCTACACATTATTACTTTAGTAACTTAATATGATTGGTCGGATCACGTCGAGTGGCTGCGCCAGGAACATCGGATCACACAAGACGAAGTCGAGTGTGATCCGGTCGTTCCTGGCACAGCCACGAGATGTGGTCCGACCCATCATATCAAGTTACTAAAGTAATAATGTTTTTATTATATACCTACATAAAAACAACAACCAACACTTCCATTTCAGTGATAAACGCAACAAAAAATTAAAATTGATACCGTGTGACGTGACGTTGCAACACCGTAGCAAATAACGTCGCGCCAAATTTTTGATGACGTCACATTGTGTAAACATGCTCAGCAGAGCAGGAAAATGCATTTATCGTGTTTAATTCCTTTTCTTTAATGCGGAAAAAGTAATAAGGCTAATCGCCAAAACGTCAGATAGAGTGGGTTGTGATTTTAGTGATTAGGGTAATGTAAAGGCGTTATCGCCCAGATTGCGGTTCGCCGTCAGGTACTGGGTTTTATGCTTGTGAGGTGGGTAAAACATGGAGGATGGTGATACGGAAAAATATTACCCTAGTAGGGTGATACAAGATTTTGTATTTTTGATTCGCGAAAGGGGTTGTATCAGGTGTTTTTCTTTGCATGTATATAATAAAAATTTATATTTGCCTCTACGCGAGAAATCCCGACTTCATAAAATGCTAAAAAGACGCAGAGAAGCATGTGCGCCGCTTAGTCTGATCACTCTCTGGAAAATAGACAGCTATACTTGCTACACTACAAAAAGGCAATATTCTATCTAGTCCCTATAGCTGAACAGGCTAGTTGGATCCTTACTTGCTAAAACCCCAACCAGTTTGTCTCCTTTATTTTCAGATACTCTGATGCAATGAAAGACTTTCTCAACAGGTGCTACAGTGATGCATCGCGTGCCATACCATAGGAAATGAGTAACACCTTGATGTGATACCAAAGTAACAGTTTATCAGATGTGATACTATAACATTACAACGATGATCTTTAACATTACTTAACTCCATAGCTATAAACAATTCAATCGAATAAAAACACGCAAACACTATTTGATAAAACTGACCAGAGACAAAAATAAAACGGAAACATTTTTCTCATTTCTATATTTGATAAGTTTGTTTACAAATGCCATTTATATAACATGGTATTAATCATACTTTATACCATCTTTACCAATTTAAGCAATTTTATCTCATAACATGGGTGGATCCAGGAACGGCCCTGACATTTTTTTTTGTCATCAACGTAAATCACAGAGGGTCATATGGACTTCCCTCGAGCTTAGGGTTTCTATGAAAACCTATAGCCACTCATATATAATTGGTATGGACCCCAAGTACCCCCCCCTTTGAATCCGCTCACATATATAATATCAATCATACCATAAACCACCTTACCAACTTTAGCACGTAATATCTCATAGTCTGCAAGGTCTTCAGTGGTCTCAGGGTATTTCTATACCAAGGGTTAAGAATCTTTACCATATGCTCAAAAAATTTTCCTTTTTAAAGGAGGGCTTGCCTAGTCTAAAAATGGGAACACTTCCAAATTTGGTTATTTTTACACTGAGCTAAAACCACGTCATAGATGAACATCGGCAATAGTTAATGAGTCGGTCAGTAAGATACTCGGCAAAAGAAAACAACAAACAGTTATCTAAAGCGGCACCTAGCGCCATACACTGAAGGACTTTAAAACGCAAAAAATGAAATTAATAAAATTTACTTGTTTTTAATGTATCAATTTTTCGAATTTTTGCAACAATGAACATCAACATGTAGCAAAACATAATTTAAATTTCATGCCAAAATAACAATTAATATTAGGCCAACAGTCTATCGAATAGCAATACCCTTAGATTCTAAAGTTGCAATTTCAAATTTGTCTAGATATCAGACGTGATTTAAAGTAATTGTATTAAAATGTTTTTTATTAAAAATCTGGATACAAATTACCCTCGAAGCCCCATTATTTGTCTTGAACTGACGATAGCAAGCCAGAACGTCGATGCAAATATCGTTGATACACTCGACGTAAGTTACCGTCTTAACGTCGGGTCGTCCTTTTTGGTTAACCAGACCTGCGTCTACATTTAACTGTTGCTGTAGCCGAATAACGAACTCTTAGGCGCTGTATAGTTGATAGCCTTTCCCAAAGGCCTAAAACTTTTCAAATAGTCATTTCATTTTTTCCATATAAACATATTCCAACTGGTTGCTAGTCTATAGGCTGGTGCTAAGTTCTGATAATCATACAACTCCACTGAAGACAATTACATTTATAGACTAGCCATGAACATAAACATTTGGAAAGAGAAAAAAAAATATAATTACAATATTTTACGTGTATTAATGACCACGCTTGTTATCAAACTGGTAGCTATTCTATATAGTTGACTGATGGCAATTATAATGGCCCACTTCCAATCGAACTTTACTTACTACTATAGTAACTAAAGTTCGAATCGAAAATCGATAGTCGCTACTATAGTGACGTCACGAACCTACTTAAGATCAACGGTGGGTCAGAGCACCTTTTACTCTGGTAGCTTGTCTGGTTCCCTCCTCTAGACCTATCTAGCAAGATGGGTTCAAGATCTATCAATAGCCTCAAGATGTTTTTACATGTATTTTACAAAATATATCCTTGATGTGTTCTATTTGCGGTCCCTCTTATTCGTAGTTGTTAATTAGAGTAGGCTGTGCAGTTTATTTTGTCTACGATTAAGAATTGAGGTGGGGCATACAGGGCTATTCACTTTCAAATTGTTTACTTGACAACTAATTAAAACGTTGCAACTGTAGCCGTTCGGGTGTAAACTTGCGTACGCATCTATTGCGTAAGAACTTTAGTAGGAACTTTAGCTCGATTCGAAGTGAGCCAATATCATTCCAATTATGCCAGATCATTCATGTTCGGCCAATCGTGACATGATTAATTAAGTTATAAAACTAAAGCTGCAGTGTTTCATACATGCTTACGTACAAGCTACATGTCAAAGAGACCCAGAAGTGTATGCGACATGCCATGATCCCAAAATATATCCTCACACCAAATTTAGGATTCCTACCTCAAATTATATACAGATATGCTCTAAGCTCGACCTTGCTAGAACTGAAACCAGAGGTCAAGGTCACAGTGACCTGGAAACAGTTGGTGACTCGCCAGGGCCCAAGATGTAACTATACACCAAATATGGAATGCTACCATAAATAAAATAGGCGATCTGCTGTGGGTGCATTTTTCAACAACTGACTCCTGAGATCAAGGTCACAGTTGATGAAAACAGTGAGCGACATTCCATGACAACAACATATATCCACAAATTAAATTTGGGGGTTAATGTGGCATATAATATGAGACATGCTCTTACAGGGTTCGCACAGACCTGGAAAAAATTAACCTTGGTCCTGGAAACTACTGGAATTTGAAAAAAAAGTGCCTTTCGTCCTGGAATTGTCCTGGAATTTTGTAAAATCATCCTTGAAAATATGAATTAGTCTTTAAAAAATATAAAAATACAACTAGTCCTTTCAGATTTATGGGATGCAAAAAAAAACCTGTGTGAAAATCGCGAAAAATGAGTGAAAATCGCTAGATACACGTTGAAGAGCGAGGTGCAACTCGTATTCTATTCTATTCAATTTGTGCGGTAGTCCCGGTTTTTATCACCGGTGTCAGAATAAAAGAAATTGAGTGCGCCTTTTCATTTCGACGCTTCTGGCTGAAAAAATTGCATTTTTCACGTTGTGTTATCCACAATTGGGAAAAAATTGAGTCCTTGAAAAATGAAAAAATCCTGGAAAAGTCCTTTTTACCGTGGTCAGTAATGGAAAAGCAGGTCACCAGTTCCTATAAGTAGTTACCTGTATTTGCATTACTTATCACCTGTAGGCTGGGAACCAGCAATTAATCAAGATATGCCACTTTACTCACACAAAAGTCGAACACAAAGTGTTGATTTTCAATGTATCATTTTTGTCAAAATTTACTTAATAGCAGTTTTGAATTACTATCTCTTCTTTACTACCATATACTGAATCACACAGTCTAAACAAGTAGCATCATTGTAACTTCATATGTGTATGTACCTAAGGTGTACATTTTAGGAGCTCCGGCGTTCATACCATTTACCGATGTGATTAACGGGAGAAATGCACAATGTATCTTTTTGAAAATTAAATGGTTTTGAAGCTGAAAGGCTACTTTATGTGCTGGGTGTTATTAAACTTCATAAATAATTATTCATTGTTTCTATACCAAAAAATTCACTTTAAAATTAGTTCATTATCTCCTTAATACAATGTCTGCAAGTATGGTATTGCACCTACAACATAACTCTTATTATCAGCAAAATTAACACAGTGTTTCCTGTCCCTTTGTTTAGAGAGTCCCTGGTGGTCTAAATGAATTAAACATAGTTTAACAATAGTTGTCCACCCGTACAGGAGATAATCCACCGACTTGCTAAAGCGAGTGGATTAACTCCACAAACCAACAACAAACTATGGTTTAACTTTACCTGCATCTTCTTTACAACACAGATAATCTAACATACTTATTAGGCAAACTACTTAACTTTTGATTGGATATATTGACCTCGTCGAGAGAAAACTTGTCTTTGAAGTTTTGCGAACAACACAGGCGCAGACCAGCCTGCGCATCCGCGCAGTCTGATCAGCGCCTTTGTTATTCGCTTGTAGGAAAGTTCCATATGTAGCCTTGCTACGGATGAAATTTAAATTTTCTAGCTAATCTCTGTAGCTAAGGATACTGTTTTGAGTCTCGCTTTGTCGGGAACCCCAAGGAAAGGTTTTGTTGCATCGAGGCCCATATATAAGTGTTGGGAAACATAGTAGAACTGGATGAGAAATCCCATTGCATCTGGACCTACCCTTTTCACCTTATTTGTCATTTAGTTTCCATGTAAATCAGTCTGAACAGATCAAACCATTATTCGTATTATTTTTTTCTAGACATTAGACAAAAACGACAAAAGTTAAAGTGGAGACAAAGGTAAAGATCAGGAACTGATACAATCAATACCATACCTGACCCCAAAAATCGTATGGAAAAGGTACAAAAACACAAGAAAACACAACACACAAGAAAGCCGTAGCCAACCCCTACCAGGAGGTGACCACAAGGCCACAACGACAACATAACAGATATAACAAGAAACATAAATAGCAAAAATGATCCAAAGACGAATCACCGGCTTGGAACTGTCTGCAAAAACACTGGAGAGCTTAAACATGTTTAACAGCACCAACACCACCCCTGGTCATACTCTTGCACTGCGCCTGTATAAATTACTTATCATAAAACACGCTTATTGACTCTATATCTCAGATTAATGTGTCCAATGACAAACAGTACAGGTCCTGATTAGACTGCACCTGTAGCGGCAGTATGATCTTGTCCAAGTCTACACTGTTTTCTCGACCAAGCAATCTGTAAACCTTTCGATTATTTGGCCAAAAAAGGGGATAATAAACTGGTCAAAATAAATTAAGCCACACCAGAAGTTTTTCCATAGACTTAATTAAAATACATTCACGTTTGATTTATCATAACAATTGACTGAATAAAGATTTTTCCAGCAAAGTAGCAGTTATGTTTCCTCTCAACATGTTTTAGGTTTCACTTTTATTGATAAATTGAACATATAGTTTCACACATTCCAGTAAATATCCCGTTTCGTTTCCTATCGTTCCTATAGTAAATATGGCAAAAATTGGGTTACTCTTGGAAAATTTAGCATATACAAAAATAAAATCGGTATTTTAAATTAAATATAATATTTTTTAGATAAACAACTAAACGTTGGAAAGTTAATATCATGGCTATGAAAAAAAGTTGCATGGGGCTTAACTTATTTCGACCAGTTTATTTGCAAATGGTAAAAATGTTCAAATCCTTTGAACATTTATTGCAATGAATTTTATATATGATTAATATTTATCATGCTTGTTATTTGATGTAGCGTTTAAGCTGATTAAAATGTATCTTGTTGGTTATTTGAAGTAGAGATTAAGCTAAAAAAACTCAAAAATTTAATGTAGCTGTACTATTGAGGGAACTGTCTTAGAAATGTAACCGTGACAATAATCCTAGAATTTGGGAAATTGGCGGTCTACTCCAAGGTCATGGTATGACACATAGCAGAGTGTGAATGATACAATCTGAGATTCATTTTTAGGGGAACAATAGCGCATTGTAATAGTTAAACCGAAACCATATTTGCTCTGAACAAGTATTTGGCAACCGCCTTGAAGCAAAAACGACTCAAAACTGAGCAAATATCAGTACAGCGTAACTCAGCTGATCATGACAATAATCCTTTCATGTCCTGAGATTAAGGCAAATGGACCAGCACTAGAGATTTCAATACTAAGTGCATATGCACAAACGCCTATACTAATGGATTCTTTCCTCTGGTTGGATTCAATAAACTTGGAATAGTCCATTTTACATTTCTAGGGGTGTCAGGTTATATACTTTTTTTAAATGTATGTTTTGTTTGAATATCTTTTTACCTTAACAATCAGTGTATATACTGGGTCTTGACTGTAAGTAAATGTTCCTTTTAGGGGTTTCTCTTATACAATTGATATATATATAAAACACCTAAACTGATGTATCCATAGGGTATATAGGTATTAAAATTGGCCTGAGTCTTATCAACACAGGTACTTTGTGTATATGAGCTGCGAACATGCTGGTGAGGCCGTTATTTGCGCAGGCTTGCCTGAGCCTTATTTGCTATAAAATGTGATACATACCAGAACCTTATGTGATTGCTACAATGATGACTGGGTAAACTATTATCCCTTAAAGCACCAATCACAACTGCAGCAGACGACAAATTTTGCTACATCTTTCCAGTTTTCGACAAAAATAAGGTTTGATATTTCATGAGAATCGTCTGCCAGCAGACGATTCTTATGAAATATCATGCCTTATTTATTATTTTTGAAAAAGCAGCACAATTTGAAATTGTCGACTGCTGCAAATTTTAGGTGGCGCTTTATGGGTTAACCAATGAGATATTGGTACTTTTTTCTTTAAAAAAGCAGGATGGGCTGAAGCAATCCTGAAAAAAACGTGCAGTCTTGTCAGAGCCCATGAGCCGTGACATGTGATTTCCAACAATGTGGCATGTTGACAAGTGTAGACTCAGACGAGCCTGTGAAGCTTCCTGTTAAGCTTAGAAACTCCAAATTTTGTTCAGTCAGTAGCTAAACACTCATGGAATATTCAAACGACTAGCAAATGCTCTGATCAGACTGCGCGTATGCGCAGACTGGTCTGAGCCTTTGCTAGTCACACAAACCAAATTGTTGGAAATCTCATGCCACGGCTCAAATATGAGACCTCTGGCACATTTGATGGCTACATGTATAGGTTTGAGGAGTTACTTTACACATATGGGCTAAGTTATATTTTTTCACACTCTCCAACCCGATACATCAAATTAGATTCGAGAGTATAGCTGGCGTATACACTTTGATAAGAATTCCTTCCAGTAAACTGTGAATTAACAAATCAACGAGAAAACTCTATTATTTTTTGCTCATATAATTTTAGAATGTGATTAGACCTAAAATTAAATGCATACAATATCAACACTGTTCAAAACAGTGGCCATGCCCTATACGAATTTTACTGCACAATCCATATAATTGTAAGGTCTAGTGCAAATACTGAACAAACCCTGTAAAATTGCACAGATTGATCTGGATCTTCATTATCTGCATAATTTCGAATCGTAATTTTCTTCCAAATAGGCTTAAAATTATGATTCGCTTGTTTAATAAGTACACAAGGGTGAACTTTAAAAACATAAAAAACAATATGGGATGGTTTACAGAAAAGAATGCGTGTGTACATACGCATAGTGAGCCCGTTTTGTTTACAGATATGAAATGAACAGGTTAATTAATGTAGTTGCTCAATAATGAAGTAAAATGAGTGAGGGATATAAAACATATGCATTGCGTTTGGTCATCAGTGAATATCGTATCCTCTAGTCACTAACCGTGCCATGTAGGAATGTTAAATACTGTTCGGTCATTATTACAAAATAAGACATGTCTGACTTTTAGCTTCAGACTCATTCTGATACAGAGTATTGTTCACCCTATTTGGGTCAAAATGGATTTGATTTTTGACAGTCACAACCTCCCCAGCTCCTGAAGAACTCAACATAAAATCGCGATTTCCATTCAGCTTCTCACTGTTCTTATTGTCTCTACTTCTCGATTGGTCATTATTTTGGCACAGTTTTGTGGAAGACTCCCCAGGAGGATCTACTGAAGCCATTGTTCGTTTCACGTCTTCAAACGATACTGGGGAGTAAAGAGATCTCATTTCAGAATGAGGCGATGAGTCATAGTCTATAGCGCTTCTCAAGTTTCTATTGTTCTCATATTCATCACTGCCCTTGACCTTGGAAAGTTCCTCAAGAAGGATTGAGCCAAATGGACACCTTGATACTGCCTCCTCCGAGGGCTCCTTAGCCAACAACCAATAGGTCTTCATAGAACCTTTACCCTGCAACAAATCAACATTATTATCAAGTCTCTGAATGCTAAATGCATATGAAAACAAGACAAATTCGTCGAATTTATATACCACAACGAAGGAATATTTTTAAGAAACATGTACAGTAAAACCTGTGTATAACAACCACTCTCAAAAAGACCAAAAACGGGTTTTCAAGACCAATTATGGCTTAATGCAGGTCAAAAGTATTGAAGAATGCTCCAAGCGGAGCATTCTGCAATACTTTCGACCGTCATTATGCTACCTTTGTCATTAAGATCTTTGTCTGGTCTATTTTTGAGTAGCCGTTTTACACAGGTTTTACTGTAAATCACAAAACATAAATCCCATTTCTCCAACCACTAAGTTCGCATTGGGTATCATTCAGATCATAACAAAAACCATCAAATATGTTTTAGTGCTTAGTTTAATAAAAAAATTACTAATCTGCACAATTTCAATATCTAACCCTTCAAACCAACCCCAGAGGTCAAAATGCATTTACTGATCATATAGGAGATCAGCAAAGACTCAGACAAGTCTGTGCACCCTTGCATGCTTACCAAAATTTTAACTGCTGACATACATAAAGTATGATAATGAATGAAAATGCATAACCTAAATTGACATGAGTCACTAGAACAGTTATACGAGGGGCATTTGAAAAGTTTGTAGCATAGATTTTTATCTCAGTAACCGATTTACAAACCGTATCAGGTTTGTTATCATTTTAAAGAGCTATCTTTCCTCAATACTGGAGCAAACATTTCACGAGGATGTTAGAATGCAAACATGAAAAATAGCATTGTGAATAATTACCTTTACAGCAATAGTTGCACGTTCAGTGACAACATAGGGATAATCCAGGAGTTCCACTCGTGTTGTCTCACTCACATGAATCTTCATGGCCTGTAACAACACAAATAAAACACACATAGCAAATATTTGAAAAACCACTGGAAAATCTGGTTTTGCTGTATGCAGACAACAAAGGTGCAGGTCAAGCTGTGCAACCCGTGCAATATGAGTAGGGCAATGACAATTCGCTGCTAAGATTGAAAATGAATTCACATGCATTTTACTGACACCAAATTTTTGCCCTAGAAGAATGTTATAATATAATGTTATTCTTCTAGGGCAAGGATTTGGTACCAGTAAAATGCATTTAGGCCCCAGTAGCTTAGGCTGTTGTCCGTTCTGAGGCGGTGGCTCTGATGTATTTGCTTTATTGTTTATTGCTCATTCCATTGTGGGGGTTCTGTGATTGTTCTATATTTTGTGGTGCAGTGCTTTGTGTCATTTTTGTTTTGCATTAATCTTGATTGAGCTGGTTGTTTACTTTGTTTGTATTCCTTGTGACATTTGACTATTATATTCCATGGCTCTTCCTCATGGTGCCGTATGTTGGTCTGCAGTATGTGAATGTGGTTTTCATCTACTTTTTTAGGTTAGCATTCATTGTTGTAAAGAATGATTGATGGAACTTACTCTCAAAATTATTTATATTCAAAATTCCTGCAACAGATAATACATCATGAGTAGGAATTTAATGACAATGGTTGTATTAAACCCGAACACTCATATTTATATTAACATAAATTTCTGCCTTGCTGACTGGTTTTAAAAGCTTGGCATCACATGACCAAAGCTTTTGATGGTACAATATTCATGATTTGCAGTGTTTGCTATTGAAATGCTATGCTCAATGACCAAATCTATTTCAACAAGAACTTCAAATTTGGCTATTTCTACACGAGAAGAAATTATTATAGAACGGTTTATTTGGCAAAATGGTTTAAAATCTATATGTTTAATAGATAGTCTATATACCTTTCTCAACCTGGAAGGCAATTTCTGGTTAAAGCAGTCACATGTATACAAGCGGTGATACATGTTTATTTGAACAAATTTGAGAATACTGTTACTTATCTATTTCTCGCTATATTGCATAATAATTGATTTCCATGGGTTAGTTTGATCTCCAGAAATACGCAGTCATCAGGAAAATAGTTATTAATTTTTATTCTCTGGTTTGAAACAATCTATGAAGATGAGTAGTCAAATTTTTAGCGTTTAAAAATGCTGTCAGGAACGAAATGTTCTAAATCTTTCTCGAACAATTTCTCTAAAAGATATGAAGATTTTCTCTTGGAACCTTTTATATATCGTACATAGACAATTAATGTATGTTCTATTAGAAAATAAAGAATTCCAGTTGGTTATTAACTTTTTGGAAGCGACTTGAACATCAAATTTTAGGGTTTACCGTTTCCATAGCAACACTAACATGTATGCAAAATACTCAAATGCAATATTTGGTAATCAGTTTTATCGGTTATATATGCTTAAAATATCTAAGAAATTGAGTAGATTGTGAGATTTGAAAATTTGCTTTTCAAATTTTATACATGAGATACCAATTTGGGCACTTGTATGGAACAACTTATTAAGCCCAGTTTCCAAGCAAAACATGCACACATAGGCTGTTCTCATTTTAATAATAGACTTAGTGTTCCTCTAAACTTAAAAGAAAATTTCACACTTAAATACGTATTTTCGTAGAAGGTACACCCGATTTCGCTCTTAAAATCAAATAAAAGGGGGTGGGGTAGTATTTAGGGTTACCATGTTATAACTATGCTTTAGATCGCCATCTTGTCTATTTGGCAATACCAGGGACACGTCCGTTGTGCATGAAAATCAAAATTTGTTTGTTTTATTTATATGCAACCGCAAAGGGGAAATTCAAATCTGTTCAAATAAACATAAAACAGGTTTCGTATAGATTATGCGTATTGCAAAGCTGAGAATTAGATTCAATCTTTTGAATATCTTACAATAAGATTAAGCTCAGTTTCAAGAACAAATTCGTCACGCAGGCAACAAATAGTCCGCATATTAACGGTATTACACTAAAGTGTTTTTCTTTTGTTTGAGGTTGTCTTAAAGTTAAGTCGGGCTTGAAAAACAAACTGCTTATTTGAATCGATATGATTCACAGCCTTATCTTCTGTATAAGATAATTGAATGTTACAATATTGCCTCTTAAATGCAGATTAATCATAATGTTGTTTTATTAATCTGCAATAAATGCTTATAAGAACACATAAAGGCATTCGAAATTGCTGATTAGTTCTATTTTCTGTCTTTATTTCCTACCTGAAGCACATGGGCCACGTCATAAGAAAGCCTGCATTTGTGATACTTGGTTGTATCGTTTCCTGATCGTTGCCGTCTTTTTAACTTTGATTTAAACAATATCGTATGCACAGTATATTTACACATTATCATATTATTTGAGGATTTTACGTTAGCATTGAGCTTATATAAGTTGTCTAGAAAGTTTATTAATAATTCATCTTTGGTAACCCAGGCCTGACCAAGCCCATTGCTCTGCATTCATGGGTCTAGCCTTGGTTACGGAGGATGTAAATAAATAAGCTACATGCAGACGTTCAACATTTTTATAGTTAGTCTTTAAGTAACCTGGTAAGCTGGATGAGTCCCCTGCATAGACGCATCCCCATGTCCTCCCAAATAATGTGTTTCTTGCGTCGTGGTATGATACATGTCTATGGCGTATAGAATCAGCGTATAGGATCATGTTACAATTACATTATATTGTAGCCAAATACTGTGCCATGCGCTGAGCTTGTGACTTAAAGTTTGACTTGCTCACGTGAATTTGGCTTTTGTTAGATTTGTGGTTTAACATCCCAGTCAACAGCTATGGTCATATCAAGGCGGTCAATTATCTGTACAACACTTTTATTCTTTGGCAAGATTAGACTACGTGGCTAACCAGTTCTACATATATAACTCTTTTCACTTGTAACTGACATCAGTCATTCTTAAATCAGCGGAAGGAGGAGGAGGGCCATATGAAATGTTTCATGATCAATCTCCACGAAAGTATGGGCTGGGCTAGGATCAAACTCACGACCATTGATTCAGCAATCCGACTTACTATCGATTGCGATACAAGGCCAGATTTTGGTACTGATGGCATATACATAAAGTCATCTTGCATACACAGCTTTCTAGTGGGTCTGAAAGCAATACTGTTTTGTCTGTGCCTTTATCTACTTCTTACATTCACTGTATAGCATCATACACCGGGTATTGCGATTAGTAAAGCAAGGAAATTTTATAACGTTGATGTACGAGGTGAATGTTTATCCATTTTTCTCATTGAGTCATATGAAATTTTAATGCAGGCACATTTTTCTGTCGTTGCTGATACATCGATGTATGTTCCTTAGTTCAACAATTGGTCAGCAAAATTCTATAGCAGCCATGAATAACATAACTGTTCCGCTAATCACTGATGATTTTCTATTGTTTGTCACGCAAATACAAGTTTGAAAGGCTGTTTAAGTAAAGTATTAATACGAAAGATATTAGCAATCATGGTAATTTTCCTAGAAAATCATAGAAAGACACTAAAATTTTCTCAAACTTACTTTTTAAGCTGCGTTTGACGATTGAATCTTCTTTTATTTAGTCGTTTAGTGTATGGTCTAAAGGAGGAAAGTGTACGTTTTATAACCAAAACTCCTAATCATTGTGAAACTGTTGTCTAGTGATATCTTGGAAGAGATCTATGTACACATACAAATTACTGTCTGTCAATCGAAGCACAAATCCCCGCCCATTAATGATATGCCATCGTGATGTCTTGTTAATTTTACCTTATTGCAGTCAAAATCATTGTGTAAATGTTGTGTAGTGCTATATTTGGAAGATATCTATGTACACAGACAAATTAATTTCTGTCAAACGTAGCACAGAGCCCCGCCTAATAATGATACGTCATCATGATGTCTTCTTTGTTAATTTTACTGTATTGCAGTATTATCGCATTATTGTAGCCCATCACACGTACACACAGACGCCCATGCCAAGAAATAAACTGATTGTATCTCGTTTCTGCATCATGATGCATTTAATATTAACCTTGGCGCAACGTATTGTCATAAAATAAGCCATATATGCGAACAGCAAAGGCTCAGACAAGCCTACACATCTGTAGAAAATTGTCTGAGTCTTAACTCCTCACATAGATGTAGAAAGAATAAAGATAAAGATGCAGGCCTAGATTTAGGGTTATAGCCCCATTAGGTGGTTTTATATTTGAAAACAATATAGACCTTGAAATTTATTTACCACATGCCTGTAGTAGAATTTTTAAAGATCATATGTACCTTGTCACGAGAAATCCGGCTATGTTACTTAGAAACAACAAAGGCACAGATCAGACTGCCAACGGCAGTCTAATCAGCACCGTTGTTTCAAGAAAGTGTATTTGAAAAAAAAATCAGAAATACCATGTGAGTTTCAAAAAGTTTGGATCTGTTGGGCCAGATCTAAACCTGAACTGTCTGCTAATGTTATCAGCAAACAAAAATATCTGAGTCTAAGGCCACTGCCCTGACAAAAATCCCTGGATCTGCAAACAGACAGCATGCATGGATCTAGTCAGGCGGATCCAGGCCCATCGACAGTTATTGTGTTTGTATTTAACGACCCATTGACAGCTAAGGTCATTTGGAGACGGGGCGATGGCTTAAAGTCTCATCAAACAGACTGGTGATGCCAAGGGCCACTGGCAGAAAAAGTTCTGACAAAGTATGTTTTTAAAGTCTTTTTTCTGGCTTCTTTTAAAGTTAAAAAGGCGGCAAAGATCAAGAATCGATACAATCAAGTACCATACCTGAACAAGGATACCACTAGGGAGAGTGACAAAAACACAATTTAATATCACAAGCAAGAGCCAAGAAGTCATCCCTTTTCCAGCAGGTGACCACAAGGCAGCAATGAACAGAGGCAAAGGCATGACAAACACAAGTGATAAATAACACAAATGATCGACAAAAGAAGTACCCCCTTGGAAAGGTCAGTAAAAATATTTTACTGAAGGGCTTAAGCAAGTTTCACGGCTAAGCTTTAGCTGTTCAAGGTTCCAGGGAGGTCCAGCATTATGTATTCCAGGGGGGTTCAAATTTGTTTCCAAGGGGGTGGAGTCGAAGTGCTAATCGATAGAACTTGTGATGTGTACTGGACCCCAGTCCCTCTCTAGATCAACGCAGGTATCACGAATTTTATTAAACTTTTTGGCTGTATAGAAAAACAAAGAACATAATAATTTAATGTTTAGCACCTGGCCACATTGTACCTATATGTCACTTCAAAAATATGTGGTTTTGCTATTCTGTTTATACAAAATGTACATGATTGACACAAGTAAACAGGATAAGTGATAATGGAAAATAACAATGGCATGTTGGTGCAAAATGAGGTTTATATACTCAGAGGAAGCAGTTACTTCCTTATTGCATTATTTTGTAATACTTGCCTTTCCCATGATGATCTGCGAGGATGATTCTGTGTGACACCCCCGCAGTTCAGAGTAGGGAAAGCTTATTTGCAATATCATTGCTAATGTTGGTCTTGTAGTCTAGCTTGGCATTTTGATAGCATTCGAAGCAAAAAATGTGGAGCCAGATCAGACTGCCTCATATAAAGCAGTTTAGTCAGAGTCCACATTGTTGGTTCCAATGCTCAATATTAATCGGCAGACGAGTTTTCTGATGTGTTTTTAAACAGATAAAGAGTTGAAAATATAATTATTTAACGGTATAATACCAATTTTCGTCTATGCAATGCATTGATTATAAAATTTGCACATTGCTTTTCTTCATGTTTTAAAATAAAAGTGAGTTTTTCTTTCTCTGTCAATGTTCTAAATCCTATATCCTTTCTTTCTGACTTGACAACATGAAGTCTCTCTCATAACAAAACAAAAACAAATTTGCAACAAGAGGAGCACATTAGTACCCATTGGAATACCTACAATTTGTTTATATAATTTTGAGCCAAATCTTATAAATATATTGTCCAAAAGATAATGGAGAGCATCACACATTTTTTATCATTACAAGCCAAATAAAGTGAACCCTCTCTGTTAAATATGTGTTCAATTAATTCTGTTAGTTTTTCTTTGGTTAGATGATGAGGCAATGTAGTATAGAGAGCAAAGAAATAATATGTTAACAAACCGGATGCTAGAAAACCTCTAGACTTCAATCTATTCAGAATTTTACCTGAAATTTTAATAGACCAAAATAATTTTTAACCATTTCCTTCATAAATTGTTGTGTAATTTATTTAATGACATGGTTTTAATTGCAGTGATGCAAGAGGTCAAAAGAATAGACAACTCAGTAGTTGTACTAGAACTAGAATTAGCAAAAAACGTGACTTATAGGGTCGTTTATGAAGTTTAGGTAACCATAACAACGTAGAAAGCTTGCTTTGGTCCTCATCAACCAACCCCCCAAACTTAACTGCCATATGGTATCGATGCCTATCAAACATAGACGTCTCATCAAGCCTGTTATGCTCATATGTTTTTGCAGTGCTAAGTTCTTGCTTTAGGGTGTTAATATTGTACTTTTTTCAGACGACCACAAAATTGTCAGCAGCCTTATCTGCAGGTGCCATTTTGTATAACATTTTTGACTGAACAGATAATTTGGAACTAAAAACAGCAGATATAGGCATTAGTTTGTCGTTACACTAACAAGCCGCTTTAATTCAGGACATAAAATTTATGTAAGGGAGGTAACTGCAAAGTTTACATGTTTATCCAAGGGAAGTGACTTTTTGCAGATAGAACAGTATTACACTGAACTCACTCAGTCACGTGACATAAATCAGCATTGGTCATTGGATGTAATTGACTTAAAACACTATAGCACTGAACGAAATTGACTTTTTGTAGATAGAACAGAAACGCACAGCAAATTAAACCTTTCTGTGAGGAGATATGCAAAGAAACCTTTACCAGTAGATAGAACATTCGATCCCCTTTCCAACGGTGTGCATAACTCAATTTTGACCAAAATGTCACTTAGAACACTATAACACTGAAGCGACGAAGTATCATATGTAGACTTGCTAAGAGCGAATTTTCTAGCTAGTCTCTATAGTTAAGGAGACTGGTTTGAGTTTTGCTTTGTTGTGTAACATGTATGTTGTTTATCTATTTTGTTTACTTAGTTTCTGCTGACCCAGATATTGGAGACATTGATGGTAAATAAGTTGTTGTAAACAAAGTATTTATTTGGTTATAAGATTTTTCTAGAATGATGACTAATCATCCAGAACTTACCGGAAAAGACCAGAACTTACTAGAATTTTCTTTTCCATGCAAATAGAAACTTTGAGTAGGTTCTGGAATTCAGTAGAAGTTTGTGGAATTTTCCAGAATGAATAAATATAGCATATGATATAATAGTCTTTCTTGACCGTTCTAGAACTTTCTTAAAGGGTATATATAAGAGTAAATTTTTCATAAGGGCATCTTTGAAATAATTTCACCTTTTAAAAGTCTAAACCTTTTGTGCTGGAATTCTATATTGGAATACTTACTGTTTAACTTATTCATTCTGGATTACTTTGGATTATTCAGTTTTGGATTCAGACTTCATGTTCATTTGGATTTAAATTCAAAATCTGGAGATCAGAAACTGCAGAAAGACTTATGTTGATAAATATTCTGAGGGACAGTTTGAACATACCAGGTATTGTAAATTAGACTTTCTTTGATTGTATAACTATTTTCCATTGCTTATTGTAAATGATAACTTTGTTTTTAATAAATTTTGTTAAATTTTAAATGTGCTTTTTGCTGACTTTCCAAATAGCAAATTTTGGTTTCCTGAATTTGTTTCTAGTTACGCCTGGCACGTAACAGAAATTGGGGGCTCATCCGGGATTGAAATTTCTTCTGCACCAAATTAATTTGAAATTTAAAATAGTCTTTACTGTTTGCTGTTTAACTAGCTGAAGCCAGCAGAAAGCAAATATGTTATTTAAACTTAGTGATTTTACTGCGTCACCTTCTCAGGAGCTGTTAGACTTGGCAAAAAAGTCTGATCTTTTGGACATTGCTGATCATTATGGCCTACCCAATGTCAAAAAGACTATGCTGAAAAATGAAATTAAGAATATTCTCATTCAGTTCTTTGTGGACGAGGAAATATTTGATTCCTCAGCCACATCTCAGATTCTGGTTACCCAGACGGATTTGCAGTTGAGAGAATTAGAAATTAAAAGGCAAGTTGAGATAGAAAAATTAAGGTTAGAACATGAAGAGAGATTGCGACGTGAGAGAGAAGAGCGAGAGGACAGAATAAGGCTGGAAACATTAGAAAGAGAAGATAGGTTGCTGAGAGAATAATTAGAACATGAGAAATTAAGGTTAGAAATGGAAGAACGAGAGAAGGAAAAACAAAGAGAAATGGAAAGAGAAAAATTAGAACAACAAGAACGCATTGAAATTGAAAAAGAAAAATTACACTTTGAGTTAAAAATGAAAGAACTTGAGTTAGAAGGAAAATCTAAATCAAAACCTTTGCCTTTAGACTCTGGCAAATCTTTTGATGTGACAAAACACATCCGACTTGTTCCTCCATTTCAAGAAAAAGAAGTTGACAATTTTTTTTTACATTTTGAGAAGGTGGCAGAAAACCTGAAATGGCCAAGAGAGCACTGGACCTTACTTTTGCAGAGCGTTGTAATAGGCAAAGCTAGAGAAATTTACACTCAGCTTTCACTAGAACAAAGCTCAGATTATGACAAAGTAAAAGAACTTATTCTTAAGGCTTATGAGTTGGTCCCTGAAGCTTACAGGCAGAAATTTAGAGATTGTAGAAAAGAACCTAACCAGACTCATGTGGAATTTGCTAGAACAAAAGAACAATTATTTGATAGGTGGTGCTCTTCAAAGAAAGTAGGCTCTGATCATGAAAAACTAAGACAGCTCATGCTTGTTGAAGAATTCAAATGGTGCATAAATTCTGATGTCAGGGCTTTCTTAAATGAAAAAGAAGTTGAAAATTTGGATGTAGCAGCTAGACTTGCTGATGATTATTCTTTGACTCATAAAACTTCTTTCGTTAACAAGCCATTTCCTAGGAAACCATTCAACCCTCAATTAAAATTTACACCTCAATCAAGACCATTTTCCCCTCAGTCAAAACCATATTCCCCTCAGTCAGGTCCAAAATCTAACCCCAGTAATCCATCCGATAATTCCAGCCAGTCATTTACCCCAAAACCTAGATTTTCTGGTGAAAACAAAGGTCAAAGTCCATTATCCCAGCCAATTTGCAATTATTGTAAACAATCTGGTCATATCATATCTGAATGTATAGCTTTAAAAAGAAAGAGAGAAAAAGAAAGACAGGAGAGTCCTAAACCCACAGGTCTCACCTCTTTAAGGCTAAAACCTCAGTCTTCTGTTCAGGATGAGAATCCTATTTTGGCCAAAACATCTGAGACTGATGCCGTTATGGAGATTTATGAACCATTCTTATCAGATGGTTCCGTGTCACTAAATAGTGACTTTGCCCAGTCTACCCCTATTAAAATCTTACGAGATACTGGTGCTTCTCAATCCCTTATCTTGGCAGATACCCTGCCTTTTTCTGAAAAGACTTCTTCTGGGACAAGTGTCCTTATCCAGGGTGTAGAGTGTGGATTTATTAATGTACCGCTCCATAACATTTATTTGTCCTCAGACTTAGTTACTGGTCTCGTGGCTGTAGGTATTAGACCTTCTTTACCTTTTAAAGGTGTTCACTTGCTGTTAGGCAACGATTTGGCTGGAGATAAGGTTGTGGTAGACCCACTTTTGACCAGCACACCTTGTCTTGATCAACCGCCTGATCCTATTGAGCAGGAAATTCCTGACCTTTACCCTTCTTGTGCTGTCACTAGGGCAATGGCAAAGAAAGACAATCAGAATTATGTGATGCAAGATATTAATTTAGCTGACACTTTGATAGGCCAGTCCTTTAATGATGAGATTTTAAATTCTCTTTCTCCCAGCCAGTCTGACATTCAGACTGACTTTGACACTTCAAGGTCAAACCTTGACCTTTCACCTTCAATTTCAACTGACCAAGGTCATGACCAGCTGTCAAGGTCACAGCTTTGTAAGGAACAACATAGTGATCCTGAGATATCACCTTTATTTGATAGAGCGTTAGATGAAAATGAAATGTCACAAGTCCCTGTATGTTATTATGTGCAAAATGACATTTTGATGAGAAAATGGCGTCCTCCTGATGTCTCAGCAGATGATGAGTGGACTGTTAACCACCAGATTGTGGTCCCTAGGGCTTATCGTCCTGAAATTTTAAATTTGGCTCATGAAACTCCCATGTCAGGCCATTTAGGTGTAAATAAGACCTATCACAAAATTCTTAATCATTTCTTTTGGCCAGGATTAAAATCAGATGTTTCTCAGCACTGCAAATCCTGCCACACTTGTCAAATGGTAGGAAAACCCAATCAGACCATTCCAAAAGCTTCTTTACAGCCCATTCCTGCCTTTGATGAACCTTTTAGCAGAATCATTATTGACTGTGTAGGTCCCCTACCCAAAACAAAGTCAGGTTGTCAATATCTTTTGACTATTATGTGTGCTTCAACACGCTTCCCTGAAGCCATTCCACTCAGAAATATCAAGACTAAGACAATTGTTTAGGCACTTGTGAAGTTTTTCACTTTTGTGGGACTTCCAAGGTCTGTACAATCTGATCAAGGTTCAAATTTTATGTCAGGAATTTTTCAGCAAGTCATGCATGAACTTGGCATCAAACAATACAAGTCATAGGCTTATCATCCTGAAAGTCAGGGTGCTTTAGAAAGATTTCATCAAACTTTGAAAAACATGATCAGATCTTACTGCTTTGACACTGAAAAAGATTGGGATGAAGGTATACATTTGCTTTTATTTGCTGTAAGAGAATCTGTACAAGAGTCTCTTGGGTTCAGTCCATTTGAACTGGTATTTGGGCATACTGTGCACGGACCCTTGAAACTTCTGAAAGAAAAATTTCTCTCAGATGATGACAGTTCTTTGAACTTACTTCAGTATGTGTCTGATTTCAAAAATAGACTATCAAAAGCCTGTGAAGCTGCTCGGTCCAATCTCAAATCAGCTCAAACCAAAATGAAACTACATTATACTGAAAATGCACAGGATAGAAATTTTGAACCAGGAGACAAGGTACTTGCTCTTTTGCCCATTCCTGGTAAGCCATTGCAAGCAAGATATTATGGTCCTTATACTGTTGACAAAAAGTTAAGTGATGTTAATTACACTGTCAACACTCCTGGGAGGCGCAAACAAAAACAGTTATGTCATATCAACATGCTTAAAAAGTACATTGATAGGGATAATTCTGTTATTTCAT
This sequence comes from Loripinus fragilis, assembly GCA_964019695.1. Lineage (NCBI taxonomy): Eukaryota > Metazoa > Mollusca > Bivalvia > Lucinida > Lucinidae > Loripinus > Loripinus fragilis. The sequence goes on from OZ026519.1 coordinate 1,304,265, forward strand.
CAGTAAATCTAATTAATACTGTCCCTCTTGAACAAAATCAAATGGACTTTGTGAAATCTGATCCCGCGCCGTCCAAACTCAAGAACTCTGATATTTTAAAGGATCTTGACCAGAAATTGTCACATCTTAGTTCAGACAAGAGACTTGAACTGAAGCAGTTAATTCTTGAATATGAGCACTTATTTCCGGACATTCCATCCAAAACTGACAAAATTTATCATGATGTTGAACTTATTGATGGTTCAAAACCTGTGAAACAACATCCATACAGAATGAACCCTGTAAAACAACAAATTCTCAGAGATGAAGTTCAATATTTGCTGGATAATGACTTTATAGAACCTAGTCAAAGTGAATGGAGTTCTCCTTGTATTCTTGTACCAAAACCTGATGGGACATTTCGCATGTGTACAGACTATCGTAAAGTAAATTCTGTCACCAAAACGGACACATTTCCAATTCCTCGAATCGATGACTGCATAGATAACATTGGACAAGCAAAATACGTTACAAAATTCGATCTGCTTAAAGGATTTTGGCAAATACCTCTGACAGACAGAGCAAAGGAGATCTCTGCATTTGTTACACCAGACGGATTGTATCAGTACAAAGTTATGCCGTTTGGAATGAAGAACTCCCCAGCAACATTTCAACGCTTAGTTAACAGTTTGATATCTAATCTGGCTGGCTGTAAAGCCTATATCGACGATGCTATCATCTTCAGCGAAGAATGGGAACGACACTTACAGACTATCAGAAATTTCTTCGACAGACTTAGTGAAGCTAAACTAACAGTTAACTTAACAAAGAGTGAATATTGCCATGCAAATTTGACATTTTTAGGTCATCTGGTTGAACAAGGTCTGGTTAAACCTGTAGAAGCTAAAGTTGAGGCTATCTCAGATTTTCCTGTACCTTCTGGCAAAAGACAACTGATGCGCTTTCTCGGTATGGCTGGATATTACAGGAAATTCTGTAATAATTTCTCTGTCATAGCAGAGCCTTTGACAAACTTACTTGGCAAAAGGGTCAAGTTTATTTGGACTGATAATTGTCAGAAGTCTTTTGAAAAACTTAAAGCCATACTTAAAAGTGCTCCAGTTCTCTTAGCACCAAGATTTGACAAAGAATTTAAGTTGGCCGTAGATGCCAGTGATGTTGGTGCGGGCAGTGTATTGTTACAGGAAGATGACAATGGTGTTGATCATCCTGTTTGTTACTATTCTAAAAAGTTTAACAAACATCAGAGAAATTACTCTACTGTAGAGAAAGAATGCTTATCTCTCATCCTTGCTCTTCAGCACTTTGAAGTTTACCTAGCCTCTTCAGTTGCACCTATTGTCATTTTCACTGATCACAATCCACTGACTTTCATTCATAAAATGAAAAACAAGAACCAGCGTCTACTCAGATGGAGTCTCATGTTGCAAGAGCACAATCTAGATATCAGACATATTAAGGGAAAAGATAATATCATCCCAGATGCGCTCTCTAGATCTTAATTGCCACTATACTGTTGATGTGAGTTTGTGCTATTGCTCTTTATTGATCTGATGTGATTTAACATTATTGTTTGTTATATAATTGTTCATTATTGCAAAAGAAAGCTTTACTTCATAAAACTTTCTTTTCTTTGAGGAGGGGAAGTGTAACATGTATGTTGTTTATCTATTTTGTTTACTTAGTTTCTGCTGACCCAGATATTGGAGACATTGATGGTAAATAAGTTGTTGTAAACAAAGTATTTATTTGGTTATAAGATTTTTCTAGAATGATGACTAATCATCCAGAACTTACCGGAAAAGACCAGAACTTACTAGAATTTTCTTTTCCATGCAAATAGAAACTTTGAGTAGGTTCTGGAATTCAGTAGAAGTTTGTGGAATTTTCCAGAATGAATAAATATAGCATATGATATAATAGTCTTTCTTGACCGTTCTAGAACTTTCTTAAAGGGTATATATAAGAGTAAATTTTTCATAAGGGCATCTTTGAAATAATTTCACCTTTTAAAAGTCTAAACCTTTTGTGCTGGAATTCTATATTGGAATACTTACTGTTTAACTTATTCATTCTGGATTACTTTGGATTATTCAGACTTCATGTTCATTTGGATTTAAATTCAAAATCTGGGGATCAGAAACTGCAGAAAGACTTATGTTGATAAATATTCTGAGGGACAGTTTGAACATACCAGGTATTGTAAATTAGACTTTCTTTGATTGTATAACTATTTTCCATTGCTTATTGTAAATGATAACTTTGTTTTTAATAAATTTTGTTAAATTTTAAATGTGCTTTTTGCTGACTTTCCAAATAGCAAATTTTGGTTTCCTGAATTTGTTTCTAGTTACGCCTGGCACGTAACAGTTGGAAATCCCAAAGGCAGGTTTTGTCCTGTCCTAGCCAATTATTATTCTTGGTCCAGCTTCACAGTAGAGACTCAAAACTTGTTTCAGGTTGGTAATAGTAGGTCCAGCTAAACAAATCCAAAAGCAGTTTAGATATTAACCGAATGCAACACTCTTAGGTTAGGTCTAAATATGTATATGCTCAACACTTTAGATAAATTGTAGAACGGTTGCATTCATTTAGGTTAAGTATCATGTCTTCTGATTTCCATGTATTCTTCGTCAAAAAGCAAAAAAAAAATTTAGTATGCAAATACATGCAGACCCATTTTTAGATAAAATTCCAATTTACATTGGGAAAGGTTAATTGCAGTCTCTTAGCTATAGTCCGTACACTTTTTTCTATATTTAGTACATTGATGTGTCAACAGACTGCTATAGACCGTATACCAGGAGGAATTTTCCTCCTAAATATTGATAGAAACCAATGAAATTGGGAAGTAAAATTTCGTTGACAAGTACTTATGACAATGTAGAAGACATATTTAGAGCGAATATTGATCTGTATTAGCAAGACATTGTATAAAATAAACAGATTACAGGGAAGCGAGACAAGAGTCATGTAAATTACCAGTGATTGGGCAGGTCATTTTGTCAAATGTAGTGCTGACCAATTATTCCTGGATATTTCTCATAGCCATCGATATACACTAATATCTCGACGATGTCATTGCTATAACTTCTAAACCGAATCTTATAAAACATGTAAAATAATAGAAGAAACGCTGACCTTGTAACTCAGCGATTTATGATATGCTCGCTTCACTAATCGCTATATCAGGTGTAGGATGCTGTAAAGTAACATTGTGAATGTGAGCAACAAAGGCTTTGTTGAGATTGCACGTATGTAGAGGCACGTCTGAGTCTTTCCTAGCCAATCATGTGATGAGCTAGGATAAGAACACTATCAGCTGTCAGTGGTGGTTTTGATTATTGCTTACCTGTCCATTTGTTTCCATGCGGGAGGCTGTGTTGACTGTGTCACCAAATAAACAATATCTTGGCATTTTGATCCCTACTACTCCAGCAACCGCAGTCCCAGAGTGTATACCTGTTGCAAAATTAATGTCAATAAAACCTTGGTGATTCTAGGCAATAAGGCAGGTTACTATGATAATGAAAAATACCACAATCACACAACGCAGAACAACCCACAGCAAACTATTTGACACGTCAACACAATAGTGTTATTTATAATTTGAACGTAAAATTAGCTCTTATCAGTGGGGTAAAATATTCTTGTCTAAGTGTATGGAAAGAGAAGATATTTGCAAGACTGAGCAGACACCTTTGCAAAGATATGTAAAAGTGTATAAGGAAAATGACAAGTTTGGTTTTTCTCTGATTCAGTTTGGTTGAAAATTTCATTTTTCTCATCTGTTATTTTCGCAAAATATTTGGATGGATGGAATTGAATAGAAAATCTTTAAGCATCACATAAAGTAAAATTTTTCATAACTTCGAGCATCTGTAATTCACCATCTGCCAAAATGCTGGATAAACAAAGGAGTTTATCGGTCAAAACTGTTCTTAGAGACAGAATAAACACATTACTCGCAGTAAAGTAGCACAATGAATTTGGATGGTTAAACTGACAATCAGCACAGTAATGGCTCAAACTGTGTCAAAGGCATCTAATCTTTACATTTCACGTGTAAAGCCAACAAGGAAAGGCATGAAACATAAATTACATATACTGATACACGTGTGTCACAAATTCCTTCAGCAAATATGGCATTTAGGATACAGCTTTGAAAAGTTGAATATAAGTTGAAAAGATCACATTTTCATGCCTTATGTAAGCACAAGTATTCGCCTATAACTAACAAAATTTACAATCGCTTTTGTTTATTCATGAACATTTTATTAGAAATAATTAATTGGCTTTAGTTTTACCAACTGTATGGTATGTGTTTCTTTTTTGGGGGTGGTATACACGTAAAAACAGGACAAAATATGTAGGCCCCATGTTTAACAGAAGCTACAGGTTAGAATGGACTATTAACAACAGAATCACCACCTTATGAAGTTACTGGGAGGCTTTAAGATATACATTTACTGGCTAGATCTTAAACATAGATTCTGATATTCTGAGGCCGAGCAGATAGAATTGGGAATTACTATTGCCTCATGCTTAATCAGTCTATGACATTATAATACAGTATATCTTACCGACACGAATTTTCATATTCCCCTTGCTTGAAGGATCCCTGAGTCCAGTCATGGCTTCTACCATATCTAGAGCCATATCACATATATGAATGGCATGATACTTGGTCCTATCAGGAGCACCAGACACAACCATGTAAGCATCACCGATAGTCTCAACCTATAATACACATAGAAGTTAAAACAATAACAAAGAAAAATAACAACGACTTTCATTGTTATAACCCATTTGAATTTCTATCAGTAGGAAGAGTGTATTTCCAATTTTATTGGTTATTGGTGGTCTTTTCATTGTTTCCAAATTTTAAATTCTGTAAACAAACAGCTTAAATTCAGATCAGACACCGCATTATGCGGTCTCTGATCTGGATCTGAACTGTTTGCATAGGTTCAAAGAAAAGGACTCTGGGTGGATATGGGTTAGTGAAAGGCAAAACAGAGAATAGAATGACAGTAGGGGTATTTATGCTTCATTATCTTTATGTGCATGAAGCTTTCTTTACTACCATATTTTGTAAAAGACACATCATTTTCCTTATCAAGGTTCATACAATTTTTAATGATTTTCATTCTTTCTAAAACATGCAAAAATAATAAATAGCAAATAGTCAAAGATGAATAAAGAAGAAATTATAAGGATGCAAGCAATATTTCTTAAATAAGCTGAGGTCAACATTACGTGTTGACATTTTGATGAGTACAATTGCATTGTGTCCCTTGAATATCATGTATGTGTCTTAAACAGGCAGTTGGTGTGGTACATTTTCTAATTACTATAACACCAGTTTGAACAAACCATAACACCTTGCCTGAATAATTGATATAAAATAGATACTAACCTTATAAACATTATGTTTTTCACTGAGCTGGTCAAACTGAGTATACATTGCATTAAGCATAGACACAACCTCCATTGGAGAAATCTGGCTACATATACGGGTGAAGCCAACAACATCACTGAACAGTATTGTCACATTATCAAACACCTGTGTACAAGAAGATAAACAATCGATTAAGTTAAGCACTCTGCTTTGCATAGAGGATCTTACATGAGTGCTCATGTTGTATTGAATTTATTAAACGAGGTGGGGAAAAAGATAAAATGCGAGGCTTGTCAAGCATTTTATATCTTTTTCGCAACGAATGTAATAAATCAATAATACAAGATCACGAATATTAGATTATATTTATCATTTGACATTAAGAATACTTTGAAATCTCATGCCTGACGTAAAGACGTTATAACAATATGTTCGCAACATTGTTATGGACGTCATAATCTTTCCTGAAAATCTGTAAACCACTAGTGGTTTATCAATTTTATTGCATGGCGTTATTTAACTCCCAGATGCGACGTAATAACTTTTCTTTTCTTTTTTCGCCTGCATATTTTTTTTTTCAAAATCATTTTTATTAAATTCTTTCAGGAATTCCCGTACAAAGGCAAACAGTTTGCATCCTCTGTCTGCAAAAGTTATCGGAGACGACACTGGTAGGCAAAGATCCTTATGATGTTCAGTCTGTCGTATACTTTACTATTTGTCAAAGTACCCGTTTAGGGGTTTCCAATATACAAAGGGTTAAATTCTATCACTACAAAATGCATTTTAAGATTCTAGTCCTTTCCAATTTTTTTCTTTTGCTATATGAGTGCAGAATTACCCATTGGTGGTTAACGTCTATTTTGTGAGACTCAAAATTAAATGAAAATAGAAAACGAAAAACATACCCAGCATCCACAACATTTAAAATCAGCTGTGACATGTGTTATCCAACAATGGGGCATTTTGACATGTGTAGACCCAGACAAGCCGGTTCAGCCTCCGTTTAATCTTAGCAACTCAAAAAAATATTCAGTCAGTAGCTTAACACTTATAGAATATTCAATTGACTAGCAAAGGCTCTGATCAGACTGCGCATATGCGAGGGCTAGTCTGTGCCTTGGTGGTCGCACATACCACATTGCTCGAAATCTCATGTCGTGACTCAAATGTCATGACAATCCTGACAAAAGTAGCCTCCCCTACTTTTGAACTTTAGAAGCCCTTAAACATTTTGTGTAGATCTAAATCAGACTGCTCTTTAAGCAGACAATATTTTCGTATGCATTTTTGCTGGCGCTCTAAGGGTTTAATACACTTACCTCGCATGTACTTATAGCTGGCTCTCCTCTTCTCAAGCGGTCAGCAACAGGTTTTGGAATCATTTGGTAAAGCAGGGAATCAGTACGTTTCATCTCAGCATCCAGCTTTAGCATACTCTCCTGTAGAATTTTGCTTTTCTTTTGTTCCTGGAAATGGTATACTGAGTCATGAAACAATGTGATACTGATAGATTGTCCTTTGATATCAAGTTTTACAGGCAAGGTCTAGGGAACAGATATTGTCAAAATTGTCAAAATATGTTGAACATTTTGAAAAGAAACATAATTATACTTTGCCGAAAATTTGATTCAAAGAACTTGATACAGTAAAAATATACAGTATTGTAAAACAAAAACGTAATTACGCCTATGAGAAAAATACAGCCGGGTCTTAACTTCTTTGACCAGTTTTGTACATATGAGCCACGACTTGTGATTTCCAACAATGTGGCATTTTGACAAGTGTAGACTCAGACAAGCCTGTGCTGCCACTTTTTTTTAGCTTAGAAACTCCAAATGATGTTCAGGCAGTAGCAATAGAGTCACAAAATATTCAAGCAACTAGCAAAGGCTCTGATCAGACTGCGCGTATGTGCAGGCTTGTCTGAGCCTTTGTTGGTGGCACATACCACATTGTTGGAAATCTCATGTTGCGGCTCATATTAAGTGGCCGATAGAATCATATTGATACAGAAGCTGCAGCAAATTAACGATTTTATGCTGTCCTGTAATCAAATATCTATTAGTGAAACTTTAAGAAAGAAAGCCATTTAAACATCATCTAACTTTAATAGCAAATATTCACAATAACTTTGAAAATGCCATTACTGCTGCAGACAGAAAAAAATAACCCATATGTGAAAGTTTATGCAATATCAGCAAATTGGCATTTACGTCCAGTGACTGCTTAGATCAGACTGAAAAGAATGAATTCTGATTAGTGTCTCTCTGATTGTGCAGAGAAATAATAGGCCCTAGCTACCAATTGATTTCACAAGTGTGACTATATTGTATCAATTTTTTGTGTTTTTTAGGGGATGCTAAGACTGACCATGATCTAAGGGGTAATTTGACGAAAAGGGAAGACTCAAATAAAATGCCACATCATGCGGCGCTTCATCGGGGTCTGCACTTTTTGCTATAATTGTAACATGTATGTTGTTTATCTGTTTTGTTTACTTAGTTTCTGCTGACCCAGATATTGGAGACATTGATGGTAAATAAGTTGTTGTAAACAAGGTATTTATTTGGTTATAAGATTTTTCTAGAAGGATGACTAATCATCTAGATGGTTCTTGAACCTTGGAGAAAAGACCAGAACTTACTAGAATTTTCTTTTCCATGCAAATAGAAACTTTGAGTGGGTTCTAGAATTCAGTAGAAGTTTGTGGAATTTTCCAGAATAAATAAATATAGCATATGATATAATAGTCTTTCTTGACCGTTCTAGAACTTTCTTAAAGGGTATATATAAGAGTAAATTTTTCATAAGGGCATCTTTGAAATAATTTCACCATTTAAAAGTCTAAACCTTTTGTACTGGAATTCTATAGTTGAATACTGTGTTTAATTATTCATTCTGGATTACTTTGGATTATTCAGTTTTGGATTCAGACTTTGTGTTCATTTGGATTTATCTTCAAAATCTGGGGATCAGAAACCGCTGAAAGACTTGTGTTGATAAATATTCTGAGGGACAGTTTGGACATAAAAGGTATTGTAATTTAGACTTTCTTTGATTGTATAACTATTTTCCATTGCTTATTGTAAATGATAATTTTGTTTTTAATAAATTTTGTTAAATTTTAAAAGTGCTTTTTGCTGACTTTTCCAAATAGCAAATTTTGGTTTCCTGAATTCTTTTCTAGTTACGCCTGGCACGTAACAGAAATTGGGGGCTCAGAGTCTGGGATTGAAATTACTTCTGCACCAAATTAGTTTGAAATTTTAAAGAAATTTTACTGTTTGCTGTTTTACTAGCTGAAGCCAGCAGAAAGCAAATATGTCATTCAAACTTAGTGATTTTACTTCGTCACCTTCTCAGGAGCTGTTAGACTTGGCAAAAAAGTCTGATCTTTTGGACATTGCTGACCATTATGGCCTACCCAATGTCAAAAAGACCATGTTAAAACATGAAATTAAGAATATTCTCATTCAGTTCTTTGTGGACGAAGAAATATTTGATTCCTCAGCTACATCTCAGATTCTGGTTACCCAGACTGATTTGCAGTTGAGAGAATTAGAAATTAAAAGGCAAGTTGAGATGGAAAAATTAAGGTTAGATCGTGAACGTGAGAAAGAAGAGCGTGAAGAGAGATTGAGACATGAGAGAGAGGAGAGAGAGGATAGAATTAGGCTGGAAACATTAGAACGAGAAGATAGGCTGCGGAGAGAAAAAATAGAACATGAAAAATTAAGGTTGGAAATGGAAGAACGAGAAAAGGAAAAACAAAGAGAAATGGAAGAACGCATTGAAATTGAAAAAGAAAAATTACACTTTGAGTTAAAAATGAAAGAACTTGAGTTGGAAGGAAAATCTAAATCAAAACCTTTGTCTTTAGACTCTGGCAAATCTTTTGATGTGACAAAACACATCCGACTAGTTCCTCCATTTCAAGAAAAAGAAGTTGACAAATATTTTTTACATTTTGAGAAGGTGGCAGAAAACCTGAAATGGCCAAGAGAGCACTGGACCTTACTTTTGCAGAGCGTTGTAATAGGCAAAGCTCGAGAAATTTACACTCAGCTTTCACTAGAACAAAGCTCAGATTATGACAAAGTAAAAGAACTTATTCTTAAGGCTTATGAGTTGGTCCCTGAAGCTTACAGGCAGAAATTTAGAGATTGTAGGAAAGAACCTAACCAGACTCATGTGGAATTTGCAAGAACAAAAGAACAATTATTTGATAGGTGGTGCTCTTCAAAGAAAGTAGGTTCTGATCATGAAAAACTAAGACAGCTCATGCTTGTTGAAGAATTCAAATGGTGTATAAATTCTGATGTCAGGGCTTTCTTAAATGAAAAAGAAGTTGAAAATTTGGATGTAGCAGCTAGACTAGCTGATGATTATTCTTTAACTCATAAGGCTTCTTTTGTTAACAAGCCATTTCCTAGGAAACCATTCAACCCTCAATTAAAATTTACACCTCAATCAAGACCATTTTCCCCTCAGTCAAAACCATATTCCCCTCAGTCAGGTCCAAAATCCAACCCCAGTAATCCATCTGATAATTCCAGTCATTCATTTACTCCAAAACCTAGATTTTCTGGTGAAAACAAAGGTCAAAGTCCATTATCCCAGCCAATTTGCAATTATTGTAAACAATCAGGTCATATCATATCTGAATGTATAGCTTTGAAAAGAAAGAGAGAAAAAGAAAGACAGGAGAGTCCTAAACCCACAGGTCTCACCTCTTTAAGGCTAAAACCTCAGTCTTCTGTTCAGGATGAGAATCCTATTTTGGCCAAAACATCTGAGACTGATGCTGTTATGGAGATTTATGAACCTTTCTAATCAGATGGTTCCGTGTCACTAAATAGTGACTTTGCCCAGTCTACCCCTATTAAAATCTTACGAGATACTGGTGCTTCTCAATCTCTTATCTTGGCAGATACCCTGCCTTTTTCTGAGAAGACTTCTTCTGGGACAAGTGTCCTTATCCAGGGTGTAGAGTGTGGATTTATTAATGTACCGCTCCATAACATTTATTTGTCCTCAGACTTAGTTACTGGTCTTGTGGCTGTAGGTATTAGACCTTCTTTACCTTTTAAAGGTGTTCACTTGCTTTTAGGCAATGATTTGGCTGGAGATAAGGTTGTGGTAGACCCACTTTTGACCAGCACACCTTGTGTTGATCAACTGCCTGATCCTATTGAGCAGGAAATTCCTGACCTTTATCCTTCTTGTGCTGTCACTAGAGCAATGGCAAAGAAAGTCAATCAGAATAATGGGATGCAGAATATTAATTTAGCTGACACTTTAATAGGTCAGTCCTTTAATGATGAGATTTCAAATTCTCTTTCTCCTAGCCAGTCTGACATTCAGACTGACATTGACACTTCAAGGTCAAACAATGACCTTGAACCTTCAGTTTCAAATGACCAGCTGTCAAGGTCACAGCTTTGTAAGGAACAACATAGTGATCCTGAGATATCAACTTTATTTGATAGAGCTTTAGATGAAAATGAAATGTCACAAGTCCCTGTTTGCTATTATGTAAAAAATGACATTTTGATGAGAAAATGGCGTCCTCCTGATGTCTCAGCAGATGATGAGTGGACTGTTAACCACCAGATTGTGGTCCCTAGGGCTTATCGTCCTGAAATTTTAAATTTGGCTCATGAAACTCCCATGTCAGGCCATTTAGGTGTAAATAAGACCTATCATAAGATTCTTAATCATTTCTTTTGGCCAGGATTAAAATCTGATGTTTCTCAGCACTGCAAATCCTGCCACACTTGTCAAATGGTAGGAAAACCTAATCAGACCATTCCAAAAGCTTGTTTACAGCCCATTCCTGCCTTTGATGAGCCTTTTAGCAGAATCATTATTGACTGTGTAGGTCCCTTACCCAAAACAAAATCAGGTTTTCAATATCTTTTGACTATTATGTGTGCTTCAACACGCTTCCCTGAAGCCATTCCACTCAGAAATATTAAGACTAAGACAATTGTTAAGGCACTTGTGAAGTTTTTCACTTTTGTGGGACTTCCAAGGTCTGTACAATCTGATCAAGGTTCAAATTTTATGTCTGGAATTTTTCAACAAGTCATGCATGAACTTGGCATCAAACAATACAAGTCATCAGCGTATCATCCTGAAAGCCAGGGTGCCTTAGAAAGATTTCATCAAACTTTGAAAAACATGATCAGATCTTACTGCTTTGACACCGAAAAGGATTGGGATGAAGGTATACATTTGCTTTTATTTGCTGTAAGAGAATCTGTACAAGAGTCTCTTGGGTTCAGTCCATTTGAACTGGTATTTGGGCATACTGTGCGCGGACCCTTGAAACTTCTGAAAGAAAAATTTCTCTCAGATGATGACAGTTCTTTGAACTTACTTCAGTATGTTTCTGATTTCAAAAACAGATTATCAAAAGCCTGTGAAGCTGCTCGGTCCAATCTCAAATCAGCTCAAAGCAAAATGAAATTGCGTTATGATGAAAATGCTCAGGATAGAAATTTTGAACCTGGAGATAAGGTACTTGCTCTTTTGCCCATTCCTGGTAAGCCATTGCAAGCAAGATATTATGGTCCTTATACTGTTGACAAAAAGTTAAGTGATGTTAATTATATTGTCAACACTCCTGGGAGGCGCAAACAAAAACAGTTATGTCATATCAACATGCTTAAAAAGTACATTGATAGGGATAGTTCTGTTATTTCATCAGTGAATTTAGTTAAAACTGTCCCTCTTGAACAAAATGAAATGGACTCTGAAGATATGAACTTTGTGAAATCTGATCCCGCGTCGTCAAAACTCAAGAACTCTGATATCTTAAAGGATCTTGACCAGAAATTGTCTCATCTTAGTCCAGACAAGAGACTTGAACTGAAGCAGTTAATTATCGAATATGAACACTTATTTCCGGACATTCCATCCAAAACTGACAAAATTTATCATGATGTTGAACTTATTGATGGTTCAAAACCTGTGAAACAACATCCATACAGAATGAATCCTGTAAAACAACAAATTCTCAGAGAAGAAGTTCAATATTTGCTGGATAATGACTTTATAGAACCTAGTCAAAGTGAATGGAGTTCTCCTTGTATTCTTGTTCCAAAACCTGATGGGACATTTCGCATGTGTACAGACTACCGTAAAGTAAATTCTGTCACCAAAACAGACACTTTTCCCATCCCACGAATCGATGACTGCATCGATAACATTGGACAAGCCAAATATGTTACAAAATTCGACCTGCTGAAAGGATTTTGGCAAATACCTCTGACAGACAGAGCAAAGGAGATCTCAGCATTTGTTACTCCAGACGGATTGTATCAGTATAAAGTCATGCCATTTGGAATGAAGAACTCTCCAGCAACATTTCAACGCTTGGTTAACAGCTTGATATTTAATCTGGTTGGCTGTAAAGCCTATATTGACGACGCTATCATCTTCAGTGAAGAATGGGAACGACACTTACAAACTATCAGAGCTTTCTTCGATAGACTTAGTGAAGCTAAACTAACAGTTAACTTAACAAAGAGTGAATTTTGCCATGCAAATTTGACATTTTTAGGCCATATTGTGGGACAAGGTCTGGTAAAACCTGTAGAAGCTAAAGTTGAGGCTATCTCAGATTTTCCCGTACCTTCTGGCAAAAGACAACTGATGCGCTTTCTCGGTATGGCTGGATATTACAGGAAATTCTGTAATAACTTCTCTGTCATAGCAGAGCCTTTGACAAACTTACTTGGCAAAAGGGTCAAGTTTATTTGGACTGATAACTGTCAGAAGTCTTTTGAAAAGCTTAAAGCCATACTTAAAAGTGCTCCAGTTCTCTTAGCACCAAGCTTTGATAAAGAATTTAAGTTGGCTGTAGATGCCAGTGATGTTGGTGCAGGCAGTGTATTGTTACAAGAAGATGACAATGGTGTTGATCATCCTGTTTGTTACTATTCTAAAAAGTTTAACAAACATCAGAGAAATTACTCTACTGTAGAGAAAGAATGTTTATCTCTCATCCTTGCTCTTCAGCACTTCGAAGTTTACCTAGCCTCTTCATTTGCACCTATTGTCATTTTCACTGATCACAATCCACTGACTTTCATTCATAAAATGAAAAACAAGAACCAGCGTTTACTCAGATGGAGTCTCATGTTGCAAGAGCACAATCTAGATATCAGACATATTAAGGGAAAAGATAATATCATCCCAGATGCGCTCTCTAGGGCTTAGTTGCCACTATACTGTTGATGTGAGTTTGTGCTATTGCTCTTTATTGATCTGATGTGATTTAACATTATTGTTTGTTATATTATTGTTCATTATTGCAAAAGAAAGCTTTACTTCATAAAACTTTCTTTTCTTTGAGGAGGGGAAGTGTAACATGTATGTTGTTTATCTGTTTTGTTTACTTAGTTTCTGCTGACCCAGATATTGGAGACATTGATGGTAAATAAGTTGTTGTAAACAAGGTATTTATTTGGTTATAAGATTTTTCTAGAAGGATGACTAATCATCTAGATGGTTCTTGAACCTTGGAGAAAAGACCAGAACTTACTAGAATTTTCTTTTCCATGCAAATAGAAACTTTGAGTGGGTTCTAGAATTCAGTAGAAGTTTGTGGAATTTTCCAGAATAAATAAATATAGCATATGATATAATAGTCTTTCTTGACCGTTCTAGAACTTTCTTAAAGGGTATATATAAGAGTAAATTTTTCATAAGGGCATCTTTGAAATAATTTCACCATTTAAAAGTCTAAACCTTTTGTACTGGAATTCTATAGTTGAATACTGTGTTTAATTATTCATTCTGGATTACTTTGGATTATTCAGTTTTGGATTCAGACTTTGTGTTCATTTGGATTTATCTTCAAAATCTGGGGATCAGAAACCGCTGAAAGACTTGTGTTGATAAATATTCTGAGGGACAGTTTGGACATAAAAGGTATTGTAATTTAGACTTTCTTTGATTGTATAACTATTTTCCATTGCTTATTGTAAATGATAATTTTGTTTTTAATAAATTTTGTTAAATTTTAAAAGTGCTTTTTGCTGACTTTTCCAAATAGCAAATTTTGGTTTCCTGAATTCTTTTCTAGTTACGCCTGGCACGTAACATAATAAAAACAATGTTCAGGGACTGCAATAGCTAATTATTTGAAAATTACTATCTTTGACCCCTTAAAATATATAATGAACAATATTTTCCTTATTGTATGTATCTGTATTGGAAGATCCATCAGAATACAAAGCTGAATGCCTTGCTATTATTGTCTTACAGATGTATTGATACTATAAATGTTCTGTGGATCTTCCTCACAGTGCCGTGGGTTGGTATGCAGTATATGATTGTGTTATTTCCTGCTCATGCACTTTTGAATCTGTTTTCTCATGTCTCTTCATTGCAGTGCCCTGAGTTGATTTACGACCTGACCTTGTAACATTTTCCTGGCCATACTAACCTGATTTCTATAATATACAGGCTCATTTATAAATGATCAGTTTCATTACTAACTATCAAATTATATGCTGCTGGTATCATCTTAAATATAATGCTTTTAACCCTTGTATACGGGAGACTCCCAAAGGATCAAATTGGCAAAAAGAAACCCCCTGGTGACATTAACTTTGATTAAGCAAGTACTTGCAGCCTTCAGTGTTCTAAGTACTGCAAGGTTATTGAGCAACACTCATTATGATAGAAAAAACGTAGTTACTCATTTGAACATTTTCTGGCTTTATGACAGATCAGGCCTCGCGGTTATAAACAATTTTCGTGCTCAACTCAACTGAGTATAAACCTTATCCTGCTCATAAATTTTAAAATGCCAACAACTGTTGGCCTTTTAACATTTATTAGCCTGATAAATCCTATATCTATTTTTCAGCAAATTTGTTTTTATGAGCAGTTGAAATTTCATGCTCAGTTGAATTGAGCATGATACAACATTTGTAACCTCGGGACCTTGTTTACCTGGTCGAGGGCGAGCTTGAGTTCAGCAGACTGTTGTGTTCCAGCCAGGACGAGATCTCTACTAGAATCATGCATACTGAGATCGTTGATGTATAGACCTGTCTTAAACATTATATCAAGGCTCTCCATGCTGAAAAATGAAACACGGCATACTTAGAACTTTGATGGATTGACTTTTGTTATACATTATATATAAGCTCTCCATGCTGAAAATAGATAGCACTGCATCCTTAGAACTTTGATATATTGCATCCTTAGAACCTTGATATATAGACCTGTCTTAAACATTATATCAATGTTCTCCATGCTAAAATAAATAGCAACGCATACTTAGAACATTGATGTATAGACCATTATATCAAAGGTCTCAATGCTAAAACTAGAACTACATACATATACCTGTCTTATACATTATATCTAAGCTCTCCATGCTGAAAATATACAACACTGCATACATACGAGGGTTGTCCCAGAAAGTCGTAGACTTTTGTTATAACACGAGACTGTGTATCAGGAATTCTATGAAATTTGTATGATATTTTTATATACATCACATAAACATTTTGCACAAATGTTGGTGGAATCACAGTTAAGATAACAATGTTATGAACCTTTACATGACTGTGTGTCGGCGTGTGCGGAGCACGTCAAAATTTTTGTAATAAAATTGATCTAGTCCAAATATTAGTGTACATTCAATTAAATTTCGCAGTTGTATTTCATACAATGTATTACCTCCTCAACACGGGACTACTCAATGTATAGTGTTGAAAATTTGAAACATTTCCCACCATTGGCATTGATTTTATAGAAGATTTATCATGACTACTACATTTTTATTTTTCAGAAAATACAAACGTTATTAGAATGGTGCGGAGCAAAAATAGACTTTCAATATAATTGGGCCAATAAAACACCGAAAATCACATTCTTCTGATGTATACTAATTGGCTGAGTAGTCACTAGTATCATAAAATGGATTTCGTGCAAAACTATTTTAGTAATATCGAAAAAACACGCTCATTTTCGTTATTTTAACTGAACACATGTTATTTTGCTGTCAGTTATTTTTATAGTAAATATGTTTCTCGTATTGACTCTAAAAGATCGCGTTTGTTTGTTTGCTATACATACCTTAACTAAACATTAAGTCATAAGTTGAACTAGGAAGACTTACTTAACAAACAGATTGCAATGTTGATGCAGTTAAAGCTTATATAAAAGGAGTATAGACAAAACATTTGACCACCCCTCTCTGAAAATAAAGCAAAATAATTTGCGACGTGCTCCGCACACGCTGACACATAGTCAAACAAACGTTCATAACTTTGATATTTAAACGGTAATTCCACCCATATTTGTACAAAATGTTTATGAAATGTATATAAAAATATCATACACATTTCAGACAATTCCTGATACACAGTCTTATGTTATAGCAAAAGTCTACGACTTTCTGGGACAACCCTCGTAGAACAGTGTTGTATAGACCCATCTTAAACATTAAATCTTCTCTATTAATTATGCAATACAAACTTGCAGGCCTTTAGTTAAGAGGACGTACCAAAAAATAATTATCATATTTCTCAACCAGAACATATGTTTTTGGTTTGCAAAAGAACCGTTAAAACTAATGTATAAGAAAATATTTACAATTTTACGCTCAAAAATGTGTCTATCTAAACCTATGACGCAAACAACCTGCTAGGGTCTATCATACCGTGTGGTCTCCCAAACATTCAAATGTATGGTTCAAATTCACTGCTGTATTCGTATATGTGTTACTGCAAATGACAGCTATAATTGATATCATCCTAGTGACAGTAAATTTACATTCAATTATCTCAACGCTTCTTTCTTTATAGGTCAATAGCCCTAGAATTTATTACAAGTCAGAGGGGAATACGGAATGCTAAGTTCTGGTAGATATACCAGACAATATTTCCCCAGCAAATGGGCAAATATGTCACTGAATTGGTCTATTGGGGCAATAATGATTGACACTTAAACCTCTTACACCAAGTGTTATATTCAATTTAGTAGGACTCCATTCTTTCTGGACAGGTTGTTCATTACTACAAGCCACTTTAAAGAAGTACTTACTTTTGGTTTGGCCAAAATGATTTGAGCCGCGACAATGTGGCATTTTGACAAGTGTAGACTCAGACCATCATGTGCAGCTTCCTTTTAAGCTTAGAAGCTCAAAATGCTGTTCAGTCAGTAGCTAAACAGTCATAGAATAATCAAGCGACTAGTAAAGGCTCTGATCTGACTGCACATATGTGCAGGCTGGTCTGAGCCTCTGCTGGTCGCGCATACAACATTGTTGGAAATTTCATGTTGAAGCTCATTTCATCGTGACAAGAAGTGCAAAACCTGATAAGACGCTTCAATTTTCGATGTTTCATTAGAGTCTAAACATTTTATTTGTGTTCTTACTTTATGTCCAAGTCAACAATTTTCAATCATATCGAGATGATTTCCTATGTACCAGAGTTGAATTACTATAATAAAATGTATTGCGAAAGGACAAAATGCCGTGCCTTCGGTCAGTGTCGATCCAGCGCCCCTTTCTCAGGTCTACACAGTACTACTAAGCCAGCTTCACTACTCGCATACTCGTGTTATGGGTGTAGGTGAATGCCCTGCCAAAACTTTTGATATTCAATTTTGCTTGATACTTCAACATTGACGTTTGTTTGAGGCATTTGAACATATGCGAGATAAATACAAAACATTTCGTTAGCTGGCTCATTAATGACTATGTGTCAAAGCCAGGAAATTATGTTCTAAAAGACTGCGGCGATGTCAGTTTCTTTAAGCATAAATTGAGCATTGTCCTCGCGTTGTCATCTGAAAATTTTAGTAAATCAGTCCACGTGACAGCAATATCTGAGGTAATTACTAATTATTTTATTATTTGAACACACAAATATAAAATGTAAATACTCAAACGTTCGAGGGTTCTTTTGCGTACCCAACTGATTGAATTGAACATTTGTGGCTTAAATACTTGCTTTCCTGGACCTGTGAATTAGTTAGTATGGCAGTTATACTGTGGTTACCAATTAGTTAAGAAATTAGGGAGTCGGAGTGGTCAATATAGCTAAGCAGGCAGCAAAAATTCATAAAGCATTTCCTATTTTTTATCGCAAAGAAACTCAAAGTTGGTTTTTAATACAGTGTCGGTTCTAAAAAAAAACGCTTTTGCGACGGGGCAGTTCAGGGCCATTATTTTGTGTTGGTTAAGTCGATTCATTCAAATGAATCGTTGGAAAAAATTCTTTATCTGATCAATTCTAAAGGACAAAACGTGGGCTATAGCCTGGTGATTATGCGACAGCTTGCATACCATGTTATACACTCAAACAATGGTTTATAGTTATAGTGTTAGCTTATATTCTGTCCAACTGGTTGTTTTACACCCACTAGTTATGAGCTATTCCGCTATGATGTTAGCTGATATTCTGACCAACTGTTTTTTTTAAGCAAAGAAGGCAAAGATCAGCAGGAATCGATACCATCAAGTATCACACCTGACCTGGGACATCATATGGGAAAGAAAACATCACACACAAAAGAAACAAGAGGCCAGCACTTTCCCAGCAGGTGGTCGCAAGGCTGAAAGGAACAAACTTAGCAAAACACGGATTAGACGCAGAACCCCCGCAAACAATGGGAGCAACAATGAATCAAAAACATCAGAACCACCGCCTTAGAACAGACAGCAGACTAAGCCATAAATATGTTTTACTGGCACCAAATCTTTGCCACAGATTCGGTTATATTTAAGCGCAAAACTTGTATATCTCGTATAGAGGTTTTTTACCTGATGCAATACACCATATCAAAGAGAAACAATAAAATCAGTTAACACACAATGATGAAAAAATGGCTCACGACTCACAGATAGTCAGAGCTAACTTAGATTTTGCCACAGTGGGCCCAGCCGAAGATATGCATCAGGCACAAATCAACACATGAAAGCTTTACGCCAGTACCGGCATTGAGTCTGAGGCATGACCCACCATCGTGTAATTATAAAGGAAAGCTTATATATAAATCCTGATTAGGTTTACAACTAGCCATGCTGACTATCGCATGTTGCTCATGTTGAAACCCACTTTTTATAACGTTTAATTATCTTTCTGAATGTATCACTAAAATCTGATTTTCTAAGACATTTTTCAATTAACAAACTAAATCATCATAAAACACCGTCTATGAATTAACAATCAACTCTTGAGTTACTTTGGTAACCTCCATCTATGCCTCATAATCATATTGTATATGCAACATTGTGAGCCGGCTACATAGGTGTGGCTAGACATATTATATACGTGCGTTTTTGTTGATTCGTGTATTGGTTAAGTGTTAACCAATTACATAGTTGTGGCTTAAGACATAATCGAATGCCATTCTGATCTAGGCAAAAAAAAGAAACACCGCATATAAAACATATATAGGGGTGTTACACCAATCTCCAACAAATTATCTGTTACAGTTTGAGCGCTGATTCTTGGATTATGGGTTTTTTTTTGGTTTCCTGCCTGTCACTGTCACTGGATGAAAATGATTGAGCAGTTGAGACCTACAGTTTTATCGATCTTGACATCACGTCATTACACGGTGACATCCTGAACGTGCATGATCTGACGTTGTCTCAATTCGTCAAAAACGTTTCCTAAAACGTTCGATCGTCCTTGCATGGCATCGAAATTTTTTTGCTCTCACTGATGGCATCACGTTGGATTGTAACATTCCATTCCCATTTTGCGCTCAACAGATGTCCATCTTAGCATCATAAATTAGCACTGTGTATTCTTTAATTTTTATATTTTCAAAATGTTTTCAAGCAAATTGGATATTCGGTTAGAAATTCAGTAGTTAGTACATGTGTTAATCTAAATAAAAAGAGCGTGCACGTGAAAAACTGGAAAATCAAAAATCAGCCAGTACATTGGTTTAGGTTGACTGAGCTAAATAAAACAATTGTAATAACGTGTGGCAGGAATAGCAGCAAAACAAAGATAACAGATGAAATTTTGCAACTCTCATTTAACACGCAAAATTTAATCTTTATACGAGTTTACGGCGTTTCGTTTTGGCCTAGTATTGCGTTTATATGTGTTTTGTATTATATCTGTCGTTCTTTTGTAAAAGCATAATATGTACGTGTATGATGATTTGTGTTTTGTGAGAGTACACTTATTTATGTTTATGGAGAAATATCTTATTGCTACTTACATAGGTGTGCCTAGAAATATAATTGACTGCCATTGTGACATATACATCATCTGTCCTTTCAAATGGAGTGCATATCCTTCGTCTTGCTCATCTAGTTCTTGTTTGTCACTGGTCCACTCAGGATCTAAAAGAAACAGAAACATTTTAAAACTATATACATTATCAACAATCACAACTGAGATGTCCTTCATTCTCGATCTATGTGTTTTGATCCACATCTGTTGTAAGGCCACCAGGATTTACATGTTTGATGTTTTGCTCTGATATTCAGTTTTATTTACTTTTGATTCCTTATCTTTTTTTAAATCTTGATTTATATGTCCTAGGAGATGGTGCATTGATACGTTAGGTGTCTTTTATGCAAAACAAACATCTATGTGTCTTGATCCACATCTGAAGGGTGAGGTTGGTACACTGTTAAACCAGTTTTAGCCCTCCAGTAAAATATTTTTACTGACCGTTCAAAGGCGGTGCTTCTTTAGTGGATCATTTATGTTATTTCTGTCTTGTTTTGTTATACTTTCATGCACGTCTGTTTGTTGATGCCTTGTGGTCACCTGCTGGGAAAGGGCTGACCTCTTGGCTCTTGTTTGTTATCTCTAATTGTGACGTTGTCACTTTCCCTTTGGCATCTTGGTTCAGGTGTGGTGCTTGATTGTATCGATTCCTGATTTTTGCCCTCTTTCTTACTTTGTACAACACCAATACCGCTAGAGGACACGGTGAAGTCTGAGATTAAAAAGTTGTAGTGTCAGACTTACGCAAGTCTTCACTGGGTGCAGATGTAATTTTGCTGATTTTGTTATCAGATGGCTCCAATATTATTGATTTTTTAACCTCGTATTAAGAAGTATTGATATAATAGCTTACCATATACTACTCTTCAACAAAACGCTTTGAGGCATGACTGTAACGGTAAATGAATTAAATGGATCGATGGTCATTACTAAGAGGTCGTGGTAGAAGTATACTGGGTATTTTTATTGCTACCAAAACTTACGGAATTTAGTTAAATGGCATAAATTTTAATGAGGACACTGGGAACAAGAGAGATTCTGAGAAGCCAGCTAATTAAAAAAGTCAGTAAGATCAAGAAATACCACATTCACAAAATGCAGAAAAACCGGAGGCACCGCCAGGAAGAGCCACACAACAATCACAAGACACCAGGCAGACAAACTAAGCAAAGTTATCAGCTCTCTCTTCACCATCAAGATGATTGCAAATCTTAAATGAACACAGAGTAACACACAACAAAACATAGAACAATTACAGAATCCTAATCAACAACGAATTAACAAAAAAGCCAGGTTTTATTCAGCTGTAGCATATTAAAAGTAGAGTTGTTACCTTTATCAGATTTTTCGCCATTACTTTTAGAGTAGTTGTCCTGGTCAGTCTGTGGTCTTCTTACTGATGGATTGGACAGCAACTCAAAAGCGTTGTTAGTGTGAGCCAATATCTGTAAAATTTAACATTTTATTATGAAACATTACTAATTCTTTCATTCGATTATCCAAACATATTGATATAATGAGTATGAAATTGTCCATTTCGTGTTTTAAGAGGTTGCCGGTCAGAATTTCTGTAGATTATTCTAATCTTTGCAAACTTTTCAGGTCCCACTGAAATGCTGCTTGAATTTCACTGCATTCCAAAGTAGTTGATTTACGTGATTTTTTCAGATTTCGCGTTGGGAGGAGGAAAAAATTAAAGCTTTGAAAATGACCAGTTGACTGGGCATTTTCAGAGCTTTTTTAATATCTCCAGAACAAACAGTAAAACATCGTCACTCTCAAAATACACAGACAGAACCTCAAAAATATTTTTTTCAACAAAACAAATAATATTTAGAGTCGGTGGGTAATATAAATAAATAAATTTTAGAATTTTTATCTATTTTCGGAAAAATTACAGTAGGAGTGTTACTTACATTACTTACTTTTAATAAAAAATTCTGCCTAACCAGAATGAAAAGGGTTAAGAGGGAATCTGTGACTCGTATACGTTTTATCTAAACTCCTAACAAACAATTTCTTCTTAAATCTATTTTTAGGCAACTGATTAGGGACACTTAGTAATGAAATGAACGCCTTTTTCTATACGATTCAAAATCAGACAGCTACTAGGAGCACTTTCATTAAAAGAGTATATTGGCTAGTTTGTTGCAACAATCAAATCAATATACTTTTTTATGAGAATAATACAAACTAATCAATATATATTTATGTGAATGTAACACACTAACCAAAATACTTTAATAAAAATGCAACAAACTAACCACAATGTTTTTTTTTATGAAAATGCAACAAACATACCAATATACGTTTTAATGAGAAAAAAAAACCTAAGCTAACAAATGTATATTTCAAACATACCAATATACGTTTTAATGAGAAAAAAAAAACAAAGCTAACAATTATATATTTGTCAGTTACTGCTTTAATCTTTGAATGCTTGCCGCCAGATTGAAAATAGTAAGTGAGTATGATCAGAAAATACCACAATCACAAACCGCAGACAAAAATAGTAAGTGAGTATGAGCAGGAAATACCACAATCACAAACCGCAGACAACCCCATGGCACCGCAAGGAAGAGCCGCTCAACCATCACGAGACACCAGAAAGACTTAAGCAAAGCAACCAGCTCTCTCTTCCCCATCAAGATGATTGCAATACTAGAATCGACATAAAGTAACGTACAACAAAACATAGAACAATTACAGACTCCCACAATGGGAGTAACAATAAACAAAAAGTCAACAACAACAGAACCCCCGCCTTAGACCTGACAGCAGCCTAAGCCACCGGGGGGCTTAAATGCATTTTACTGGTACCAAATTTTCGCCCTAGATTCTGTTGTTGTTGAAGTACAAGAAATGTTCAGCTCGCATAGAGGCCATCTAACTAATGCAATGTATCATCATGGAGAAACACTCTAATCAAATTAACACACCATGATGAAACAAAGAAAAGGGCTCATGACTCACAGGTAGTCAGAGCTAAAGAAAACCTCAAGTTGAGACACAGTGGGTCCAGCTACAGATAAGCACCAGGCACCAACCCACCGATTAAAGCTTTACGTCAGAGCCGTCATAGAGTCTTAGGCCTGACCCACCGTCGTGTAGTTAAAGAGGAAACCATAGTTATAAACCGTGATTGGGTTTAAAACTAGGCATGCAGACTGTCGCATGATATCCAAGTTATATCCAACCCTTATATAACGTTTTACTATCTTTCTGAATTGATCACTAGAATTAGGTTTTCCAACAATTCGTTTGAATTTATAAACTAAATCATCATAAAATATAGGTTCTGATATGCCTTGTTGCAGAGAAGTTTTTAACCAAATGTTGTATTTAACAATTAAAACTGAGTGTCTATGGTAGAATTTAGAAAATGCTTTTGAAATTCTATTATATCTATAACCTTGTTTTAATGACTTAGCAGTTAAAAATAAGTTTCTGTTGTTGAAGTCACCAACATTAGAACACACTCTAGCAAAACGAATAAGCTGAGAAATATATACACCATAGGAAGGAGAGCGAGGAGCATCTCCATCAAGAGATGGGAAATTTACTATTTCAAAATTAAAATCATCCTGTTTATCATAAATGTTAGAAGAAACTATGCCATTTGTTATTGAAAAGTTCAAATCCAAAAACGGAGCTTCAGTATCAGAAGAATTTGCCTTATTTAACTGAAGTTTAGTGGGATATATCTGACCTACCATTTGTTCAAAATAAGGATTATCAATATTAAGTAAGTCATCTAAATATCTGGAGGTTGAGTTAAAAGCTTCAATAATATCAGTTTGATAATTGTCTGACAGAGACAACATAAAGTCTCTCTCATAACAAAACAAAAACAAATCTGTAAGAAGAGGAGCACAATTAGTACCCATTAGAATACCTACAATTTGTCTATATAATTCCGAGCCAAATCTTATCAATATATTGTCCAAAAGATAAGGGAGCGCATCACACATTTTCTGACATGACCACAATTTATATCGTTTAGGTTATTCAGAATTAAAAAAAAGCATTTTTATCATTACAAGCCAAATAAAGTGAGCCCTCTCTGTTAAATGTTTGTTCAATTAATTCTGTTAGTTTTTCTTTGATTAGATTATGAGGCAATGTAGTATAGAGAGTAGAGAAATCATATGTAGACAAACCAGATGCTAGAAAATCTCTAGACTTCAATTTATTAAGAATTTCACCTGAGTTTTTAATAGACCAAAATAATTTTTACCATTTCTTTCATAAACTGTTGTGCAATATTTAATGACATGGTTTTAATCGCAGTGAGGCAAGAAGTCAAAAGAATAGACAACTCATTCGTTGTACATGTACTAGAATTAGCAATAAAACGCAACTTATAGGGCCGTTTATGAAGTTTAGGTAACCAGTATAACGTAGGAAGCTTGCTATGGTCCTCATCAACTAACAACCCAAACTTAGCTGCCATATGGCATCGATGCCTATCAACGATAGACGTCTCATCAAGCCTGTTATGCTCATATGATATGCAGTGCTAAGTTCTTGCTTTAGGGTGTTAATATAGTATCTTTTTCAAACGACCACAACATTGTTAGCAGCCTTATTTGCGGGGGCCAAAACAAACCTCCTATGGAATTCCTGGATCCCTTTCTTCAAGTGTCTAAAACTGAATTTAGGTTTAGGTGGTTGAAGATCTAAATTGTTGCAATAAAATGAAATTCTACCATCAATAATTTTATAAATATTTAGTTTCCAACTATTTAAGGCATTAGACTCAACATGCTCTCGTTTACACCAGCGATTACAAAATTCTTGTAAGGCTCCTGCAATTTCCTCACGACATGATTTAAAGTCTATTGGTGTAGGAAACCTATATTTAGGTCCCTTACATATAATAGACCGAATTATTGCATCAGTTATGATTTTTAAATCCCATGTGACTATGTGATAAAGTTTGAACTCACAGTGCCTCTTTTGCAATCCATGAAAAAGAAGGCAAATATCAGGAATCGATACAATCAAGAACCACACCTGACACACGACACCATATGGAGTAGTGACAAAACACTAGAAAACATCACATACAAGAAAGCCAAGAGGTCAGTCCTATCCCAGCAGGCGACCATAAGGCTGAAAGAGACCGACAAGACAGTATGGCAAAGACAAACAACAATCTCAAATAACAAAAGAAAGCCCAAAAATATGTTTTCAAGACCGATAATCGTCCAACGCAGGTACCACGCCTGACCCAGGACACCATATATTGTATATCGTTAATATACAGTAGAAATAGCAGTGGGTCGAGAATACATCCCTGTGTGACTCCCGCGTGCATGTAGTTCAAAACAGACATATGCAAGGATGACCTTATACTTTATTACAGAAAGATAGCCAGTGAACCAGTATAGTAGGCCACCAGATATACCAGTTGCCCTTAGCTTAGAGATAAGGCCCTTGTGCCACAGACGGTAGCATGCCTTACTTACATTACAGAAGATAGCACGTACTAAGTAAGGCTAGAAAAATGCATTAAATGGATAACTGAGTTGGTTGCCAGTTGGTCCTGGAGTCACTGGGTTTCAGGCTAGGAAAGAAGAGAAGAAACAATACCATTATCTCGAAAATTATTCTAAAGATGCTTAAAACTACTGCATGGAAAAGAAGGTTTTGAGAAAAGAACAACAGACAACAAAACATGCTAGCATACCAGGAGTTAAAATTATTTGTGTGACAATATACTTACATTATGCCAAGTGAAGTGTATTAGTGGCAACACAACAGTGAAAACGTCGATTAATTTCTGACCAACAATGTCCGGCAACACCGCCTTCAAACCCTGTCCCGCACTTTTAATCTCCATGTCCTCATTGAACACAATATGGAAGGGGAATAACTCAAAGAATACTTCCGAACTAAGTGGCATCTGACCGGAAGTATCACTTTTCTTCCTCACACTTTCCACGTATGCTGTATTGTCAAAGAGAATCTTCATTACCACGTGAGTCATGTGATCCGTCTCATGCACACTCACAACATCAATGTCCACCTTAGTATTGTAAAACATTTTCCCCACCTGCCGTATTTGACCTTTCACATAATGAACGTAACCTTTACGCTTACTTCTATAATGTAACGTAAGTCCCTTAGAACTCTCCTCCTCGACGAAGAACGACGGTGGTCTGAGTTTTGGATAGCTAAATCTGAGATACTCGTGCAGATTGTCAAGTCCATTTAGAAAATCGGTCATATGCCGACCAAGCACCTTTAATATCCGATCATACCCGTACTGTCCGACAAATGATACGAAACAAACACCAAACGAGTCCATGAGCTCGTCGTATTTGACGCCTGTAATGTGTGACGTCGCTTTAGCGATATTTGGGACGAGATTCTCGCTGTATCGCTCGTGAGTAGCGAACGAGACTTGCTGTATGTTTGCGAGCCGCCGTACGTCGAGCCACGTATTTTCGCCATAGGTCTGCTTGATGTAATGTACAATTGCCTCGATCAGCAATCCGTACATCGCGCCTCCATTGGCTCTGAAATAGAACAAAAAAACATAACTCAAAGTACCTTCCCAAACCATCAAAGCTGAATGATTTTTCCCACTCTTATAAAATGTTCCAATCCATTTCCGTTTTAAGGGTTGATGTGTGGTAGTTTTTAGTTTTATTCATTGTACATGTAATAGAGAATTTTGTTTAGCAAACAGTGGAGACCCTGATTAGACACCGCGTTCTGTGGTGTCTGATCTGGGTCTACACTGTTTGCATCGCGAGGCTTGCCGGATATTTTATCGCTTTTTCGCAACAAGTTTAATGGACACAATAATACGGGAGCACGTATCATATGGCATAAAAATACGTTAAGTTGCAAGGTCTTGCTTTCATGTACACATCGTTGTTTTTGACGTTAATACATAAAGCTGATTTTAATACATGGCGTCATATGATAAATGTTTTATTTTCTTATGGGAATTACATATTTAAGCAACATGTTATGAATACTTTTCTATGAGCTGCCTACTTTTGCTTTAAATTCGATCATGGTACATATACATAGTTAAAAATACATGAGCCGCGGCATGAGATTTCCAACACTGTGGTATGAGCGACCAGCAAAGCCTCAGATCAGCCTGCGCGAACGCGCAGTCTGATCAAAGCCTTTGCTAGTCGTTTGAATATTCTGTGAGTGTTAAGCTACTGACTGAACATCATTTGGCGATTCTAAACTTAATAGAAGGCTGCACAGGCTCGTCTGATTCTACACTTGCCAAAAATGCCACATTGTTGGAAATCACATGCCATGGCTCACATGTATTTTCTGATATTGTGTCGCGACATCATCAACACAATTACCTGTCCATGTCTATCCAACAATGCACACGCGGAGACACGCCTTTTAAAATATGAATATCAAATTAGCACCCAGGTTAAACTCTATTTGCTACTATGTATAAATCATGGTATTTCTCTCAGTATTGTTTCATTTCTACATACCCTGTGATTAGTTTCGAACATTGATAAGTTTGAACATTAGTGCTGGGTGCTTTAAAGAACAGTCTCAATGAGGCGGTTCTTTTGAGCACAGTCAAAATATGTCTTTGTTGAGAATTAGAAAAATAATTTGTAAGTACACAGAATGCTTTCTTTAGCAAAAACCAAGGTAATGCTCTCATAGCATACAGTTATGTTCCATTTTGACCACCATATCGTCAAGCATGCATCGTTTATGCGCAGCTATCCAGTGAGGCCTATATGTCTTGATGTTAGCCATAATTTAAATCAGGATAAATTAGCTACAGCTTATCATGATTAATGTTGTCATCTGCGTCTTCTCTCCGAGATCGAATAGTTCCAAGAAACTAAATTATAGTTTAATTGTTAAAATATGACAGTTAAATTAAATTGTTTTTCCCGCTATGGAGTAGCTTCTATATTTAGAAAATATCTAGACGCCGTTGTCTTAACTCTGCTACCATTATGATCAACGGGATAATACTTCACCAGTCCCCAAGGTAATAAAACTTTTCATGCGAAGCTCTACTGAGCAGGAAACTTCGGCTGATCATAAAAACTAAAAACCTGCAAAGAACATTTTTCTTGCGTTTAACTTTCAGATTTTGTATTCATCATGCCTATAAATATTAAAATGCCAACAGTTGTTCGCATTTAAACATTTGTTCGCTAACAGAGGATTTCATGCCTAGTTGAGTAGAGCATGTAAGAAGGTTTTCATGGCCCCGGGGCCTGTTTGCATGCAAGGTAATAAGACATGTCCAGCAAAATAAAACAGCAGGCGATAATGTAAGCTGTTCTGTAGACTGGAATTTTGCTAGCCATAATGAGAAATGTGATACAAAGTTGAAAAATAGTATGACACAGGTGTTATTGTAATTCAATCCTGGGACTAGCCATGCATGTTTCTACATGCCACCATTCAGGGCCAGCAATTATACATTCCACTCCCTATATGCTATAGCTCTGTTATTCTAGTTTTCTAGCAGAATTATGATATTTCCCTCAGTCTGTAGCAGCGACATTTGTCTTTTTGAACAGTGGAGACATAATCCATTATAATTAGTTCAATTTCTGCGGGGGTTGAACCCACGAATGCGGCGTGCGCGCCTTATCCATTATACCAACAAAACATTCAAAAAACAAAAACAAAAAAAAACCCAAAAAAACGATGCTCAAGTAGCGTAGTTGCAATAGATCTTTTTAGTTTTGGGGATGGTTTTGCATCTATAGAATTATATAGTTTTCTCGACTCTCTATACTTCATTGCCCCATTGTCTAATCACAGAAAACTTACTGAATTAATTGAACAACTTTTAATAGAGAGGGTTCTCTTTCTTAGGATTGTAATAAGAAACATGTGTTGTTTTTACTTCTAAACAACCAAAACGATATAATTTGAATATGAACAAAATATAAGTGAAAATGAAATGAATACAAATATCTAAAGATACTTTGGTTTCTGTATTTTGGGAATACTTGTTCCCAATGCCGCACGTATATGGTTGTACATGTATACTCTTTTTTAAAACAAATTAAGTGGGTTGGGATATTGGTGACTCTTTTCCACGACCTCATCAATCGGCTCAATATGAAATAGCACATTCACAGAGAATCACACCTTATTGGTGTTCACATGGTTTTAATTAGAATAGAGCTTTATTGGTATTGTCATGTGTGGAAAATAATAAGTTGTGGTGTGAAGTGATAATTAGTCCATCGCGTGTTAAAAGGGGTTCCATCACATAGGCGCAATAGTATATTTTAACTATTTGCCTACTTGTGTTGTCTGCTGATACCTTTTGCAATTTGTTTGGACCAAAATCAGGCCCAACAAAACATGAAACAAATTGTTTGACGCTGCTGGTATTCTTGTAACAATGTTTCTAATAAGTGTATTTGTAAGAGCAAAAATAAGCATTAAACTCCCAAGTGGGCAAAGAGTAAAACTTTGCTTGACATTAGCTGACAATCTAAAATATCTTGTGTTTGGTCTGAACTTTCACCTTCTTCCAGTTTTCGAGTGCGTGAGCAGAGATGGCGATGAACTTGGTGTGTCACTTAATATATTCATCCCTATCTTTGAAACAGCTTTCAAAACTCATGTATTGGCTCATTTAAACATGTTTAAACTCTGATGTCTTCCTAACAGCAGTTGACAGTATCAGGTTTTCTTCTGGCTTAATTAACGTTAAGATCAAAGGCATTAATAACCTTTCATGGAAGGAGGTATTTTTGCGAGGCCATAAACATCCGAATCATGTGGTTTGAGAAAATAATTTTTAATAGACAAAAATATCTCAGTCTGGTTAACCTGATTATAACGAATATAATATTTCGTATTTATAGCTTTTGTATTATGTTGGAGTGATCGAGGATTCATCATAAGCGGACGCAGTGCATTGTGTTACCTGGGTCTATGTAAAGAACTTCGAAACCCGGTGACAAAACGCGTTACAACCCCACGCTAACACATTTTCACCCGGATCTGTATTCTAACTCAGTAAAAAGGTGTAGCGTAACATCATGTGCAGTGCCCACATAATTTTAGTCGACACTTATCACTAAATATGAGAATCGTTTTAAATAAAAAACAAACTTGATCCAAATAGCGAAGTTCACTACAAAACGACCCGTCTCGAAAAGACATCGAAAAGACCCTAGAACCCAACAAAGCCAAACATGTTTGCTAATTTAATGGACTTGGGTGTTTTGGTATTTCAGTGAACTTGGAGGTTGGATGATAATGGGTGATTCAGTGGATTCAGACCAGGCTGTTTCAGTGGATGTACTGATATGGGAGGCTCTGTTGCACTGGGTGGAGTGGATGTTTCGTTGGTATCAGTGTTTTTGGCCTTTTCAGTGGACATTTGGGGTGTTTCAATGGAAATGATGATTTAAAGTGTTTCAATGAACTGAATCGTTTGTGATGCTGCTATAGACTCTTTTCCATTTGGTTGTATCAACGGACTGTTTCAGTAGACTGTATGGTCTTGCGGTGTTTCAGTGAATTTGGTAGTAAGGATTTTCAATTGACTGAATTGTGTGGGTGTTTCAATAGACTGGGCTGTTTGGGTGTTCCAGTTGACTGGAAGTTTCAATAGACTGTTTGGCATTGGTGTTTTAATGGACTATAGACCCGCATTTCCTGCCAGCGCGTTTTATCGAGTAACAACAAAATGCGTTTGGGTAACAAAAGTGTGTCTATAACGAATATGTTGATTTCAAATAAATATACGCTCATTCTTTTGATAACTTAATCTCCTTCTGGAATTGCATGTGTCTATATCAGAGTCTTACATGGAATTATAGAAAAGTTGTTTCAATACGACAGCTTTTATGACAAGTACCAATTACCTAACTTTAACCCTTTATGTACTAGCATATTCATTCCTCTGGTAAGATACATAGAGGATCTTAAATGAGTGCCCATGTTTGATTGAGTTATTAAATGAGTTGGGAAAATGTGATTAAATGCGAGGCTTGCCGAGTATTTTATCTCGTTTTCGCAACGAGTTTAATAAATTCAATTATACAGGAGCACGAATGTTAGATTATATTTATCACATGACATTAAAATTAATTTGAAATCGAATTTTTGGGCTGAAAACTTCATGATTTTGACATGGACTTCCTAAATCTGTAAATCACTAGTGGTTTATTGATTTTATTGCATGGCGTTAAATCACTCCCAGACGCGACATTATGATGCACTTGGGATAGCCCATTGAGTATATCAAGGGGACATCTATATGGTACATCTACATGTACACGCTGCTGTCACACTTGACTATTATAGCGCAGGTTCAGGTTCTAATTCCCTAATCAAATTGTATTTCTTTCTCTGAAAATTCCTTCTGTTATAGCAAACAGTATAGACCACGGTGATATGCGGCATTTCATCTGGACATTCAATTTTTGCCAGCGTATGCATTTAGGAGTCGCAAGTTTACCCTGAAATTAATTTTTGGACATTTTATATTTTACATTTGGCTCTAAATTGTACAGACTAACAGTAGATATTCGTAGAACGAAGAATGAATTAAGTATCCTTCCATGGATAAAAATGAGCTGTGTTATATATATTGAATTCAAATTTAATAAATAACTATTAATATACATATCAGCATATAGTGTCACTGAAGTTTGGTTTGCTAGTAAGAAGCAAGTACAAGAGAATGAATTAGAAAATAGAAGAACTTAATTTTGTTATTTCTGTTACTGTCATGATTGATTGAGCTACGTCAGCTGCAATGGAGTGTTATAAGACAAAATTAAGTATACATGTATATAATTCTACATGTATATATGATTAAATATGTTTGCTCGTGAGAACAAAAAGTTTATCCAAGTACATTTATTATTTTTCTTCGCTCAAATTGATGTACCCTACCATTTTTTTAAAATACGCTTCTTGTTATATTGAACTATAACCATGCATTATTCCGTTTTAGGAGTAGGCTTGTGGAAGAGTAGAAATAAATAAGTCTAAATATCTTTTACTCGAGGGCAAAGTGGTCAGAATGTCCACTCCGAGTGATGATACAACGAATTTACTCTAAAAGGATTATTTTACCTTTATCCTATCAAATATGTGATGTGCCTAGTAAAGGAAAAGTAAAATACCCATTTCCAAATTTGATACTTTGCTTATTAGCAAAGTGATTTAGTAAAATTGTTCTGGATCAAATTAATTCCAAATTAAGCTCGATTTAAGCGAGAGCTTTTGAACAATTAGAGTTTGAATTATCGAGAGATCCCACTGCAATAACATGCGCGGATCAAGCTTCATGTAATTTTCTCAGGTGTGTGGTATTCTAGTCGATCTAATATCACATCTTTTTGCAATAAATAAATAAATAAATAAATAAATAAATAAATAAATAAATAAATAAATAAATAAATAAAAGGTAAAAAACGAGCTGAAAACAAACAAACACTTTTCGCTATACTTTCAGAAGGGAGGGGAGGGGTGGGGGTCTGGGTTCTGTTCCTACTCTAGATGCGCGCATGAATAAGTATAAAAAGAGAAAACTCACAATTATTTGCTGTGATAAAAGTATCCTTCCAATGCCTATCAATCCTGCCTCGGTTCTATTGAAATATAATGATAATAAAGTGTACACCTCAATGCAGTAATGCATTTAACGAACTATAGCTGTAGTATGTCTGGCCAGGAGACGTGCCAGATTCGACAATATTGATAAAAGACTATAGCCAAGCTAGTAGCACATCAGCGAACAATAAGTACAATTGCAGTGGACTCGAGTCTATCATTAGCCTGATTTTAAACACACCTAACGTGACTAATTATCGATGATCGATGAGGGTGTATATGGTAGGGGTGGGGAAGGGGTCTGGATTTATGTTATTAGTAAAGTGTTGTTGTTTTTTTCTTTTCTTAAAAGTAACGTACAAGTTCAATCGATCCATTGCAGTTATATGTATATTTTAAAAACCTGGTTTTCTCCAGCCAGCATTTATATGATAAATGTGCTCATTATCCCATATCAGTAAAAAATATGGAAACTTTCCTTTTATCAGTAAACAATGGTAAACCATCCGAAGACTGATTTTACCTTCATACAAAGTAAGAAAGGCGGCAAAGATCAGGAGTACCACACCTGACCCAGGATACCACATGGGAAAGTGACAAAACACAATTAAACATCACAAACAAAAGCAAAGATGTCAGCCCTTTCCCAGCAGGTGACCACACGACAACAATAATCAAATGCGAAAGCATAACATACACAAGACATAAACAGCACAAATTATCCATAAAAGAAGTACCGCCTTGGAACGCAGAAAATGCAAATCTTCGACAGAGGGAATGGGTGAAGAGACACACTATCTCCCATTATAGTGATATGACATATACGTTTCAAATTGAGCAAAAATATGGATAAAGATTCATATAAATAAAATCAGTTTCTTCTGAATCCCATTTATATATTGCTATTGTTTTGTATTTCTTTATATGTTATTCTATGTCAAAAGCAGACAAATAAAATATGTTTAAACCAAATCGAGCAATAAGACACGGACAAGTTGTCAAAGGATCTGAGCATAAGGTCAAACGGTCAATAAACTATGTTACTTAATGACTATTTTCGAATGTGCTGCAGGTGATTACAGTCAGTTCCAGGTCAGTTGATTTAATGATTTACTACTAATTCATTTTATATTCTTCCCAAAGACTGAACCATAGGATCGTAAGGTCATTAAGCGCTCACCTGACACTGCGTTACAAGAATGTAGATGACCTTAATATAAGATTTTACAATGAATGTCTTAATCAACCTAGTCCTATGATCATCATATAGAGCCAATGATCCACATTGTCATACCAATGCCAAGGATTGTTGACCATTTGGCTTTGGAGAAGAAGATTTTTGAAGGGTGTTTACCATATAAGGGCATGGCAGCCATTTTTGTCATGTGACCTAGACCACACAGTCAATTTACACTTTTTCCTCTAATCGATACTCCATATCAAATTTGAGTTCAATTGACCTTGTGGCTGCAGAAAAAACATGATAAGATACATTAAGTCCCATACGAGTGACGTTAGATGAAAGGTCAAATGTCAAGCTTGACCGTAAGCGCTTATCAATAGTAATATAAATTTGACATTGACTCTGGCTTCCCCAGTAATTGAAAAAATAACTTTGTAGGATAATTCCGTTTAAAACGTATTGGGAAACAAATTTGACCAAGTCATAAAGTAGGCCATGGTCAGTTATTATCTATAAACATCCCACGGGTTGTCGGCATGTACATGGAGATAATCGACTAGCTCTAGTGAGTTGATTGTTACCCATACCTTATTACTATTCAATACCACCTACATCAAAGTCTCAAGATACGAGATAGTTGTGCTAAAGTTGGTATGGGTGAGTGTGTAATTCAAATACTTCAATGTCGGTTAGGACGATATAACACAAACATTGATTGCGCATAGCTGGATAACCCCCAACTCAAAGGTTGCTGTCTACTCCTCCTGCCAAGCAAATAAACATTAAAACCTCGACAATGAAAAAAAACATCTTGCTTTATTGTGACTTTCGCTGATACTGACTCGAACATGCATGACACTAGTATGACAACTCGTATGAGACACAGAGAAAGTAATAAGGTTGCAAAGATCAGGAATCGATACAATCAAGTACCACACCTAACCCAGGATACCTATGGGAAAGTGACAAACTCACAGAAGACACCACAAACGAGAGCCAAGAGGTCAGCCCTTTCCCAGCAGGTGACCACAAAGCACATATAAACAGACGCGCACAAAACATAGCAAACACAAGACAGAACAAAAACATAAAAGATCCACAAAAGAAGTACCGCCTTGGAACGGTCAGTAAAATATTTTACTGGAGGGCTTAAACCCGTTTAACGGCGCCAACCTCACCCTTAATTCAGATGTGGATCAAGACACATAAATATTTGGTTTGCATGAAAGACCCCTAACTTATCAATGCATCATCTCCTAAAACATATAAATCAAGATATAACAAGGAGATAAAGCAAGGATAAGGACTCAACAGTAAATTAAACTGAATACCGGAGCAAAAGAAATCCAACAGGTAAACCCCGGTGGGCCCGACAAACAGCCAAAGCATCAGGCCCCTACCATCTCATCAATAGATAAGTCTTTAAGTCGGAACCATCATAGAGTCTGAAGTCCGACCCACCGGCGTGCAATTAAAGAGGAAAGCAAAGTTGCCAACCGTGATTGGGTTGACTACCAAGCATGCAGTCTGTTATAGCCAATCTTTTTATAATGGGAAATTATTTTAATGAACTGCGCTGAAAAATTATTAGAGCCAACAATCTTCTTCAACTTATACACCAAGTCACCATAGAAATCAGGTTCTGAAAGTCCTTGGCGCAAGAGAGATTTAAGTCCAACTTGGAATTTAGAAATCAAATCATAGTATCGTCTATAAAATTTTGAAAATGTTTTGCGAAGTTTATGATACCGATAGCCCTGTTTAAGAAGTTTCTGAGTTAACAATTTATTGCGAGTGTTGAAGTCAGTAACATAGCTAGATGCTCTAGCAAAACGAATGAGTTGAGAGATATAGACTCCATAGGATGTAGAACGAGGAACATCACCATCTAAAAATGGGAAATTGACAATTTCAAAATCAAAGTCGTCACGTTTATCATAAATTTTGGTAGAAACAATATCATTAGAAATTGACAAATGCAAGTCTAAAAATGCGGCTTCGGTATCAGAGGCATTGGCTTTATTAAGTTGGAGCTCTGAAGGGTATATTTGACTAACCATATTTTCAAAATAAACATTATTAATATTTAAAATATCGTCCAAATATCTGGAAGTAGTGTTAAACGCATCAATAACATCAGCCTGCTTATCATCAGAAAGAGACATCATAAAGTCCCTTTCATAACAAAACAGGAATAAATCTGCAACCAGGGGAGAGCTTATTTACCGTATCATAGAATTAGGTCATAATAATATATATATACTTTAACAATGTACCATTGAGATTTCCAAAAGGTCATATTGCGAAAAATGGTGCACCAGATCATCTGATCATCTGATTGTTTTTAGCATTTTTAAGCCGAATGGAACAAGGTACTCTGAAAACTGCTATTGTCACATACACAGTGAATAATGGGACGAGCATTGATTCTCAGTTGTTCTGTAGCATACCACCAGCTTATGCCGAGTACTTATACCGAATAAAAGCGAGATATTCTAGCCTGAATGAATAGGTGCGCAAGCGTTCTGAAAGAATGGTAAATGCCTTTTTCATAAAGGATGGTTGAGGTGTGATCTTGGTCCAGATAAACATTTTACAATAAGTCCCAAAGGTTAACAGGGGTAAAACTGCGACATGTTCTAGTTGGTTGACATTGTAATTAGTCAGCACATGCGAAAACGTTACAAATAACGTTATTTATATGTACAAAAACATTCTTTAAACGTGAATACTAAGCCAGCAAGTAGGACTGTGGATCTAGATTTTGGTCTGAGTTCTCATTTTCTTCTATATTATGGGCGTGTTGAGAGATATTATGCCACTACGTTGGCCAGGCGGCATTGGTACCAAGCATCATGAGAAGGTCCTTGTAGACTAATCACGTACTATTGAATGACTATCATAACTGTTACACAACAGAGAATAGACCAGAATAGCTCATCAACCGATAAGCAAAAGGGACCAGGATCATATTTTGCAATACATTGTACCGACAACTGAATACATTATGTCAATCCGTAAATATCAAGTCGGTAAATAGCTATACATTGCTAATCCCACACTATTTGTATATAAAAACATATTGTATTCAAGGTCACCAATTCAGCTCCTTCATCGTATATATAGCAGTTGGTTTAAACTTTCTGTTTCCTAATTTTGAGAGCAAAATTTAGAAATCGGGCAATGCTATTCGATGAAACACTCATTGAATGTTTCGCTACTGATATCGGTTTTAAAGCTGCATACTCTGTAACTATGAACATTTTTCGAAAAAAAAAATCTTTTTAAATCATTTGCAAAACTAGAATAAAGTTATGTTGTCACAAGAAATCTAATTTCTACAGCTGAAAACTGCATGTAAAAGTGAATTATCTTATAAAAACAGGTGTATTTTCTCTTGTTTGTAATTATTTGCGTCCCTCCAATAATTCCAGACAGTTAATTTTTAACATAAATGCTGTTGTTTTGGCACTAATAATTTGTTAATTATTGCGAAAAAGGTAAAATGTATACCTGAATTTTAGTATTTTTACTTTGTTCTTGAAAAATAGAAACAAATTTTTTTTAATGAAAATATCAAAAGTTACAGATTATGCAGCTTTAACTGAATTTGAGTATTTTGACTGTGTTCTTGAAAAATAAAAACATTATTTTTAAAATTAGAAGATCAAAAGTTACAGACTATGCAGCTTTAACAAGATATTCTGCTTGATAGTTTAAAACGGTTTTAAATGAAGAAAAATGGCATTTTCCAACTTCAATACAGATTCTAGAATCAGTTTATGTGCCAGGGCATATTATTTAAGGTATGTCGAATGTAAACATCAATACAGGGCCGTCGAATAGCATTTTCAGATTTCTAAAGTTTTGTATTGGTTTGAAAAAATAACAACTTTACTTGATTTAAGATCCATCTCATTAATAAGAAACATATCCCTCTTGTTCATAACACAGTATTGATTTTATGCGATGAAGGAGCTGGTTTGGTGGCCATTGTATTGATATTCAGAAGTAAATATCATATCTTCCTGTACGCCATATAGGGTAAAGTCGGGTAAATTCGGACATCAGGTAAATTCGGACACACGTTTGCAAACAGTGGAAATCATGATGATACGGCTCCTTATGAACCGTCTCATCAAGATTTTCACTGTTTGCTTAGTTAATTTATTTTCAGTCCAATAATTGAACTATGAAACAAACAAGGTGGCTGTCTGAATTTAGCTGTCTCTCCGAATATACCCGACTTAATCCTATCTGAGATTTTAGCTTGGATCAGTTACGTCTCATATCAACTGCATTGTTGCGCCTTGACCTGATAAACCGTGTCGATCTTATTGCTGTTATCTTTATCTGGTGAACATGACATTGCAATTTTTGAATAACATCGATGACGTTGTATCGACGTAAAAATAGATACAATTAGGTCATAATCGCCAGTATGAAGAGCGAATTAATTGGTAAACTATCAGGTTCGCGTCTTTTTCGGCAGAGCTTCGCGATTCAACAACCGTTCTCTAAGCCCTTACCTGGTTATTTTGATATCAAAATACACTGTAAATGATTCTCAAGTGACACCATTGCAAGACCAAAGCTACGGCAACTAGAAGTGTTGAATCTCATATTTTTCAGCAACCATTGGGCGATTTTCTTAGTAATGAATTTAAGGAAACTAAAACTTTAAGTGTCAAGGGCAAGAGTCTAATCTGTTTCGGCAGAGCTTCGCGATTTAACAACCATTTTCTTAGCCCTTACCTGGTTATTTTGATATCAAAATACACTGTAAATGATTCTCAAGTGACACCATTGCAAGACCAAAGCTACGGAAACTTGAGGTGTTGAATCTTATATTTTTCAGCAACCATTGGGCGATTTTCTTCGTAAAGAATTTAAGGAAACTAAAACTTTAAGTGTTCAAGGGCAAGAGTCTATCATGGCTGTGATTGGCGGATAGAAAAGTCTGCCCCTCAGGATTAGGCCTTTGTCGTCATTTGACAAGCTCTGGCATGTCTGTGATGACACAAGGAGGCGAGTCTGCAAGAACGAAGTTTGATCACTGTTATCAGTGAAAAAGGGAGACATAAATTATTTCTTTTCTTTTTTCCATTCTTAAAGTTATTTATATCCCTTACATTATTATTTAAGCACAAACAAGTTTACTGCTATCAGCATTTTTGCGTTAGTGTTTTCTGTATTCTGCTGAAAACATGGCATGTTTGCTCTGTTCCAGAGGCTCATCTCAATTTGCCATTCTTAAGCGGTGATTCGGATGTTAATTATTCAATGTTTTGTTATTGCTCCTAGTATATGTAGGGGTTTGTGTTTGGCCTTTGCTTCTTAGTGATATTTCTAGTTCTGCAATCATCTTGATGAGAAAGAGGAGCTGATTGCTTTGCTTCAATACTGTGGAACTCAGTGTTCTGTGTCACTTCGTCTAGGTGCCGTGGGTTGGTCCGTGATATGTGATTGTTGCACTTCCTGGTCATGCTCGCTTCCTTTTTTCAATGAACAAATGGTGCTCACGCGATTCTAATTAGTAATATGAGCCAGTGCATGAGATTTCCAACAATGTGGCATTTTCACATGTGTAGACTCGGACGAGCCTCTGTAACCTCTTTTTAAACTTAGAAACTCCAAATGGTGTTCAGTCAGTAGCTTAACAATCATGGAATACTCAAGCGACTAGCAAAGGCTCTGATCAGAGTGTGCGTATGCGCAGGTTGGTCTGAGGCTTTGCTGGTCGCACATACCACATTGTTGGAAATCTCATGTCGCGGCTCATAATGTAACAGCGACGTCTTTTTATGACACATGTTGATAAGGATGATGAATATACTATATTCTGATCACCGTATGCCATGGTCCTCGTGACACACACAATGATTGTTATAAGCGCTCAGTGGAATACACAAAGCCTCTATAAGTTGACTTTTCTCTTTTAATAAAATTGAGCGAACATCAATCACACCAAGGTGGACTTTTTTTTAATACTAAATTATTATAAGAGGGGCGTTCATTTAATTGTGGCACTGGGGTTCTGCGAGGTGCATTATAAGACTTACCTATAATTCATTCATTGCAATAGGTTTGTATGTTCTCTCTTGACAGAAACTCAGTTTCTAGTCTTCGAACCTAGGCTCTGAATGCAGATAAGTAGACTGTTTTGGACATACCCTCTAGACACTGAACAATGGCACTGCGGCTCATATTGACGTCTGTAGAGATTTTATCTCAATACAGTCAACAGGAAAACATCACAATGATTCAAGTCTGGTGAATAGGGTGGATTTGGGAGTTCTACCACAGTTTCTGTTTCCAGGAAATCCTAAACCAGTTTACATTTGCTGGCACCTGCATTGTCACGAATAGGACACACGCCTCTAATAGCGGCTAGATGTTTGCTTTTCTCACGTTTTTCCTTCCATTTTTGAAAGCACGTTGTTCTTATAGAACTTGCATGTAACCTTTCCAGATTTGGCACTTAAACTTGAACAATGGACCAATCAGAGTTCAAAAATAAGGCATTTGAATCTTTTTGCAGTGCTTTTTTTTTTTTTTTTTTTTTTTTTTTGGTTATTTACGATGTCAGGGCTAGCTTGAATTTTGCGCGTCGCTGGGGCTCAAAATTGTATATATCCATGTTCCATCAACAGTAAGTAGTTCTGATATTCAAGATTTGATACAATTTTTGCCCTTTTTAGAAAATTAGATAGGTGTTGTTATACAAGTAGCATTTTTGTTCTTTAGTCAAACGATTGGGGTGCATCGAGCACAAACCTTTCTAAGTTTTAACTGATGAGTCAAAATCTTATGTGCAGACCCCAATGATATGCCAACACTATGAGCAATATATTTCACTGTAAGTTTTGCAACTCGTTTAATCAGGCTTGCCACAGCAACACTATTAGCATTGGTAACTTTTTGGGGGGCTAAAAGGGGCGGGAACCATCTTTGAGGTCAATGAAACCATCTTGAATTTTTTTGTGTCACTTGAAAACTAACGTTTTGGACACTGCAGATATTCTATGTATCTGACACAATTCATTATATGTCTGTGAACCTGAATTGTCTAGATTGACGAAGCTTTTAATATAGGCCCTTATTTCAAAACTTGTTTGAGTTTCCATTAGTGACACACTATGTTAGCCAGTGTACTGCGACTGCGCATGTTTGAACTTTAAATAACTTTTGAAAGAGTGAACGGATTCAAACCAATTCCTTTCCATTATTCAAAACCACTAACCCGTGACAATACCGCAATTTCCACCAATTTCTTACAGCAATGTGGTAAGGAGTTAGATAAGTGTCAGAATTTAATGAACGCCCCTTGTATTGAGTAAGCAACAATGAAAGTGTTTTGAGATAATCTGGCCTGAGCGTTATGAGCATTGATTTGAACTGGGATTAGTGTAAGTTAATGGAATGATTCTTATAATGGATATTGGACATTCTTGTCAAATAGGTGAAGAAAGTCAATCTTCTAATATCTGATTGATTTTTCATATTTTCTTTGCATTCTAATTTATCTGTTCTGAATGGTACAATTTCCTTTTAATCTGAAGTACGGAATGGTAGAGTTTAAACATAATGATTCTTAAACAGAATCATCTCAATGAAAGTAGTTTAACAGAGACTCAAGCTTATCAACTTTACAGAATGAAAACATGCAATCAGTAAAGCAGCATCAAAACGAGTCAACTTGACCATGTACAGTGAAAGTCACAGATAATAGCTAACATATGCTACATGAGATTAGTTACACGCACAAACTAGATGAATAGCATGTCCCTTATAGAGTTATATGAACATCGAGACCTTGAAAATTAGACCACGGTCACTACTACCTGATTATCTATTAAGGTCCTCCTGATTATGTATCCGTTTCAGTTTGGTAATAATCTGGCCATTGGTTCAGAAGATAGAGAACGGACAGTTATATGACCCTGATGACCTTGATAATTATGTCAAAATCATAAAATCAAATATCATGTTGAGTTTCTCCTAATGATGTATCTTTGTCAGTTTCGTCTAAATATGGCCATTGATTAAGAAGATAGAGTGTAAACAAGGGTTCTTGATGTAATTAAATGAACATCATGCCCTTGATAATAAGGTTAATGTAATTAGAACCTGATCGTTCATGAAAGCTCTCCAAATTATGTAACTGTGCCAGTTTGGTCAAAAGCTGAAGATAGATTGCAGACAAAGCTTTTCATAGAGCTATACGAGCATGATGACCTTAAAG
This sequence comes from Loripinus fragilis, assembly GCA_964019695.1. Taxonomy (NCBI): domain Eukaryota; kingdom Metazoa; phylum Mollusca; class Bivalvia; order Lucinida; family Lucinidae; genus Loripinus; species Loripinus fragilis. The sequence continues at coordinate 1,346,888 of OZ026519.1, forward strand.
AGACTAAGTCTGCAACTATGAACATTTTTCGACAAATTTTATTTTCTTTCTAAATCATTTGTAAAAGCAGAATTAAGTTAAGTTTTCACAATAAATCTGTTCACTATAGCTGAAAACTGCATGGAAAAGTGAATTATCTTATAAAAACAGGTGTTTTTTTCTCTTGTCTGTAATTATTTGCGTCCCGCCAATAATTATAGACAGTCAAAATAGTAAATGAGTATGAACAGGAAATACCACAATCACAAACTGCAGACAACCCCTAGGCACCGCGAGGAAGAGCCGCTCAACCATCACGAGACACCAGGAAGACAAATTAAGCAAAGCAACAAGCTCTCTCTTCCCCATCAAGATGATTGCAATACTAGAATGGACATAAAGTAACATACAACAAAACATAGAACAATTACAGACTCCCACAATGAGAGTAACAATAAACAAAAAGTCAACAACAACAGAACCACCGCCTTAGAAAGGACAGCAGCCTAAGCCACCGGGGGGGGGGGGGGGCTTAAATGCATTATACTGGTACCAAATCTTCGCCCTAGATTTTGCTGTTGTTGAAGTACAAGAAATGTTCAGCTCGCAAGTTTTAACATAAATGTTGTTGTTTTGGTACTGATTATTTGTAAAGATTTACGAAATTGGTAAAATGTATACCTGAATTTTAGTTTTTTCCTGTGTTCTTGAAAAATAGAAACATTATTTCAAAAATTAAAAATCAGAAGTTACAGACTATGCAGCTTTAAAAAGTCAATGTCACCAATATCTTATTTATTATCCCTTATTCAATGGTATATCTGTGTCAGTATAATTTTAATCTGGCCTTTGATTCAGAAGACAGAGTGCAAACAAGGCTTTTCATATAGTTATATGAGCCTGGTGACCTTGAAATTAGGTCAAAGTCATGAAAGTTTAATCATTCTTTGTGGCTGTTCCAAAACGTATCTGTGCAAATTTGGTTGAAATTCATCCAACAGTCCATTAGTTAAAGCGCAGCCCAAAAAGCTACGCTGACGCCAGCAATAACCCCTAAGTAGACGGCATCAATACAAACAACTACAGTCAGATAATTCAAAGTTAGTAAGGGTGCAAAATCAGGAAGCGATACAATCAAGTACCACACATGACCAAGGATACCAATGAGAAAATGACAAACCTACAATGACACACAACAAACTAGAGCCAAGATGCCAGCCCTTTCCCAATAGGTGACCACAATGTATAAATAAACAGACGTGCACAAAGGCATAACAAACACAAGACAGAAAAATGATAAATGATCCACAAAAGAAGTACCGCGTTGGGACGGTCAATCAGCACCAATTTACTTACCAGATATCTTCTATTGGGAAAAGGTTGGGACTGGCGTACATTTAAGAACTATGAAATTCTAATTGACATTTCCTTCACTAAGTTGGGTCTGTTTCTTCCTTTATTTACCAGTAGCCTGGGTTCAAATGGTCGTTGAACAGTATATATAATGAGGTCAGGCCTTTAGTCGACCGTTGGGCAAGACAATAGTATTAAACTCCGCAGACTAATTCAATTAGTCATCTTGATTATTATCATGATTGATATCAGGAGACACCATTATTTCTTATGATATAGCAGTATCATATAAAGGAGGCTCTTCCTTCCGATCAATACGTCATTAACCATTGGTCATAATTGTTTAAGTCCCTGTCACATTACACCATTTTAGCCAACTCATGCCAATGTACAAAAAAGTATCATACGCTCAAAGTAAGGAAGAAGGCAAAAATCAGGAATCGATACAATCAAGTACCACACCGGACCCAGGACACCACATGGGAAAGTGACAAAACACAAGAAAACATCACATACAAGAGAGCCAAGAGGTTAGCCATTTCCAAGCAGTTGACCACAAGGTTGCAATGAACAGACAAGACATCATGACAGACACGAAAAATAAATAGTAAAGCCTCTCCCTGAACATTGTAGCCTATAGATAAGTTAAAAGTGACGTAAAAGAGCGTACCAACACTTGAAGGTAATACAGGTTATACCGTTATTAACGGTAAAAAGTTACATTAATACCTGACAAAGGTTTTCAAAATGCGGAAATATAATACCAAGCCGTTATAGCTCAGTCGGTTGAGCCGAGGAAAATATTTGTATCTATATCTATCAACGAGAGATTTAAAATGGGAGAGGGTTCGAATCCCACACGATTGAATTTTTTTTCATGAAGGAGATATTTTTAAATATCATTATTGCTTCAACAATACTTTTTATCATATTTTTGTTATATTTTAAATGTTTTTACTATAGTATTCTTTGAGTGTTTTTGTGTGTGTTTTTGTAAGTTTTTTTCTAGTTTTTTTTTACATTCTTCACATATTCATTTCATTACAATACAATACAAAACATACAAAAGAGGTCAGCACAAACATTCTTCGTCTGCTGATTCTGTGTCTGAGCACTCTGTTGCGGTGTGTGTGTCTTCGTCACTGGAGGTCACCTGAATAACTATCTTCTCCATTTCCGCTTCCACTGCAATGTCAAATTTGTAAGTGGGTGGTAAACGACAAGCCTTTTTGTAAAACAGCTGTTTCTAAAAAATGTGTAAGGAGAGTAGACTTACATGTATTACAAAACATGTCATCGGATCTTCGCCTTCTTTCCGCTTTTCGTTGTCTGTCATATCCGATAAAAATGATAAAGGTCATCATTCACAAACATAAATTATCAAAAAGCAAAGATAAAAAAAATATGACGTGATTGGGGTTCGAACCTTCAATTGCAAAACTTCGGGACAGAGGTCTACGATCTTACCACCGCGCCAGCTCAACTGTGACAAATTGTAATGATAAAAGAATATAATGTACAAAGTTAGCAAAACCGTTTTACCTATTTACATCAATGGACAATGTCCAATTATCAAAACATGCTCTGACGTCACTTTGAACATATCTAGTACGGACAGTATATACAAAACTTATGCTAAACCAGGTAAACATATGTCTAACGTACAGGTAGCTTATTCATCTCTGGTGTAAGATTATCCCATATATTTTATACAATAAAGTATGGAATTGTTCATTTTGTATTTTAAAACTTTGCAGGTCAAAAATTCTATAAACAGGCGTATTTGTGTATTTGTAGTGTGTTTAGCTGAGTAAACAATGCAGAACTAGATGAAATATCGCCTAGTGCGACATTCGATCTGGTTCTTCACTGTTTGTCAAAGAGTCTGTCATGAAATAGTTTGGTAGCAAACCAAGAAAAATGTCTGTTCAAAAGAACATAATTTTACAGTTTTACAGAATTTGAGAAACGCCAGATATCTGATATTATTATTTATTAGGGTTGTTTATGTCTCATAAATAATCTTACAATTTAATAACGTAATTTGGTAAGACTAAGCTTGCCTAATATGTAACTGAATTTTATCATAAACTACCGGATATACTGTACACATTAAAATGATTTAACAATCGTACTGAAATTACTGATCTTCCATTCGGACTGTAGACATGTATATGGTATTATTGCACTTTGAGTGATATTTCAATGTTACATCAAATATCTCACAATGCACGAAGTACAAATGCCTGCAGGTGCAATAAGGAAGTTCTTGTATGGTTTGTTCGCTAAAGCTTGTGAATTATCTTCCCGTTAAGACGCACAAATCATACAATAATCTACACGTGTAGACCTTTGCACAGATGAGTATGTTATGCTCTTCTCACATAAGTTAAAGTTAAGCATTTTGGATATAATATTTTTCAAATAAGCGAATAACAAAGGCACGGGTCAGTCTCTGCGGATGCACAGGCTGGTCTGATTCTTTGTTGTTCGCAAACCCTCGAAGACAGGTTTTCTCGCGTCGAAGACAGATAGCTGAATTCTGACTGGCAGCTTGACACATTGTAGAGATAAGCACATGTGACTTATTGAATTTCAAGACAATGTTTTCCTTAGTTTTTGCAGGCAACATATACTGTTGGTGCACAAAAATGATTTGTCACTTTTGTGTAATTCCAAATCATACCAACAATGGATTTACTTTAAACTTTTATTTCAGTTTTGTATAACAGCATGTGTACATGTAATACACTAAGTTCACATACAGATCATTTCAAAATACAAAAAAGGGATTCAGATGAAAGTCTATTGGCTTTTGTAAATCTATTTTCCAGTGTTTCACCAATGGATTTTACCTCTTTGAGGCCAATCAAACGAATACCAAAACATTTGGCTTTTTAAATTTACTGTAATGTAACAATGAAAAAATTCACACCCACTGTTACATTACCAAGTGAACCCAATCGGACAGATTATGAGGAAGATTCACAAATCATTAACAGTCACATAACATCAGGAAGACAATTAACATTTAGCAACTAGCTCTCTCTTCCCCAGCGAGATGATTGCAAAAGTAGAAAGGACACCAAGTACCACACAACAAAACTAGGATCAAAACAAAGTCTTAAAATCCTAACATTTTAAAATTTGATAAAAAAAAGTTCTTGGTACATTGTACTTTGAGCTACCAGGGAGTGAAAATTTGACATTTATTTTTCAATTTAATCTCCCTTCAAGACAATGCACTTAGCCCACCTCTATTCGAGCTTTTTAACCCCTTCAATTTAGAAGGCCTTTTCCTGGTCCCCCAAGTTCTCGTTTACTGCCTCTATGACGCCTATATTGCTTCCATACTGTGTACCACGATGATGGGATTTCAGTTTTGGGAACAGATATAAGTCAGAGGGAGCCATATCAGTGGAATACGGGGGATGAGGAAGGATTTCAAATCCACATTCAGTGGCAGCAGTCATGGCAACTTGTGACGTGTGGGCAGGGGCGTTGTCCTGGAAGAGAAGAACACCGCGAGTCAGTTTACTCGCCTCTTTCTTACTATTTACTTATGCGTCTCAATTCGCCTGTATAATATGCACCTTTTATCGTGCGACCTTGCCCAAGATACATGTTATCAATCGTGACCACCTTTGTCTATCCCAAAATATATTGAGACCATCACCTTCCCTGGTGAATGAACCCTCTTAAAAGTCTTAGGATTGATTGTACTGCCCCAGAACATATGCCCACTTCGCTAGCTATGCTTCGCAGGTCTCGCCTTTCATCACACATAACCAGGGTGTGCACAACCATGACATTTCCATCAGTGGTGGCATCTTTGGGGCGTCCATCATCCTCAACGCTCCTCCCCCTCCACCCACGCGGACCGCTTAAACTCTGCTGCCTATTTTTTCACTGTATTATAAGAAGGGGACTACTTCCCAAGGGTTTCCATGAATATTTCATGAATTTCCTCGGGAGGCATTCCTTTCTGTACTTGATAACCACTCTTGATTTCAGGTTTCTCCATTATGTTCTCCTCTCTTAAAAGAACTTTACATAAAACAACCAAGCATGACCGCTTGCTTTTCACACTCCCAATAAGATCAAATGACCGACTGACAAAGATTTTAATTCAATGAATCTCATTGAAGCACACCTCGTATATATGGATACTTCATGACGATCAGTGGCCAGGAATCTATATGACCAAGGTCAAGTGAAACTAGAATTATTCGAAAAACAAAACACTTGAAGAAAGCACAGCTGGACCAGTTATAGAGACGTAATTGATTTAGCTGAAAGGCGTATTAATCAGGGCTTTAATTGCTTATGGTATGTCTTGTTTGCAGAAACAGCCATCCTTTATACAAATAACCAAATTTATCAGCCACCCCTAATATTAACTGAATTGTTTCAACATAACCTAATAAACGTTTCCTATCTCACGGCATGTTGCCTTTATCAGGTCATGATGACGTTGCGCTTTTTGAATGACGTCGATATTGACGCTGAATCTACACAAAAATAAAAAAAATACGTCATAATCACTAGTTTGAAGAGTGTTCAACAATGGGTAAATTGATAAATAGAATACCAGGGGTCAATTTCAACAATAAAGTTCGTACGATATATCTTAAATTATGCGTACGTTGTTTTCTGAGAAGTGCGTACGTCATTTTCATCAAAACATCTTAAATTGCTTGTAAGAACAAAAATTTGCGTTTCACTAAAAACGTCGGTTTTTTAACTCCAGTCACCAAATATCATGTGATTGGTCACGTGCGGACTTTATATAGCTGTGTAAAGTGGTTTAACACAGAGTGAAAAAGAAAAAGCATGTGCGGATCCGAATGAAGGCAGGGGTTACGTACCTCCATCCCCTTGGAAAATCACAGGCTCTATAGGTTTCCATAGATATCGAATTACGAATATCGAATTGGTAATTTGATATTCAAAATCGTGAATTATATTAAAAAAAACTTGATATTCGGTAACTTTCCAAATGCTAAAGAAGGTTTTTGATTCTAATACGATGAAAAACAGCGGCAGTTCAAATATCGAATATCGTATTACGAATTGATATTCAAAATCGTGCATTAAAAGTTAGTTTTGATATTAAAAACTTGATATTCGGTAGCTTTAATTTGAATCTCGAATATCGAATATCAAACTAACTCATCAATTTGAATGTCGAATATCGAACTAACTTCTAATTGCTTGATTTTGTAATGCTAAATTACAGAGGTACATTCTATTATCATTTGAACATAAAAGAGATACATAACAGAAATAATGGTACATGTAATGTTTCATGAAACTGTGTCCCAAAAATTACTTCACACTTTATGTTTACCCATACATGTCGAATGGAGTTTTTCCATATTAATCTTTTGGACGAGCTCATAACCACTTTTGGGGTGGTTTTAATTCAAATTTCTAGCGAACCGATCCGGCGCCACCTTGATTATGTGGCGTCTGATCTGGATCTGCACTGTTTGCCAACGTCCCACAAAATGGAGGCAATGCGCAAATGAGTTAAACATCACAACCCGGGTGCTTAAGAAGACAAGTCGAAATTTTCGAAAACGTAAAAATCAAGAATGCAACTTGTAATACGGTTGGAACTGAAATTGTTCTGACCCGGATGTATTTCCCTTCATGGAGAATGTAAAGTTCTACTGAAAACTCTTGTGAACAGCTCCCACATATACATACGAGGGATGATCCTAAAGTTCTGTTCCTGGCGTGATATCTCTGTAACCAGCAATGCAACACGCCTGAAAATTGTATCAGATAATAGTATATTCTTTGTTTATACACCGCTCTGACAAGTTTCATGTAACTTGAAGGAGCGGCCAGAAAACGACCCCAAAACAGCCATACCCTCAATGCACTGACCTATCAGGCAGACTGTGCGTATAAGAGACCTTACAAGTTAGACAAGAGCAGTCTCAGCAATTCATATATATGGCTGCGTAATGTTCATGTAGAAGTCAATATGTCCTGTATATATGGTGAAGTTTCTATATGATCTCGGATTCCTATGCCCTAAAATGTATGGCCATGCAACTGCCAGCTATAATCAAATTTTGGACCACTTGAAATTTTGACTGGCCCATACAGCAGTAAAATCAGCTGCTTTAAAGGTAAAAAAAGATTTTAGGCAATCTCAGATGAGCTGACTTACGTCTGAAGCAATAATGAAGAGTCCGTATCGTCGGTTACTGATAGTAGCCTGCCTAAGAAAGTTAAAACAAGTCCACAAATTAGGTCAATATTCGGAGGTACACAAATTTGCATGTGTATATCTAAAACAAAAACCCAATCAATTTTCGAAATGTGCACTTTATTGTAAAATGATGCAATATGGAATTAAATTGAGCACAAGGCATCTGTCTGAAACCAAAAACAATTCTGAAAATTCTTATTTAAAATCAATCATTTTTTTAAATAAATAATTAAACTTTTTACAATATTCCAATTCAGATTAAGATATTTCGTAATCAAAACAATATTGGTGTTAAATATTTTGCCGATATTAGGTTTGGTATGTTTTTAATCTTAATCGATATACAAAATAAAGAAAATTCTCCGAAATGTAAATTCTGCAATGTACTCAAAATGACGCAGTTGTCAATTTCAATGACGTCATAAGATATGAGCATTGTGCTTTAAATGTTGAATCGACACAGCCTGTCGCCATTCTTACATTTGAATTGACATTATAAGTAACAAAAAATAAAAATATATGGCAGTTTTACTTCGTAGTTTTAAAGATGCGGGGCTTGAAAGATTCAGATTCAAATTTCTATTATAATTCTATAACATGAAAACAGGCCAGTGGTATGGAGTGGACAATATATAAGATGCTGTAAATACTAAATGAAACAGTACAGCGAGAAAATACTAGCATCATTATAATGGCAAACGCTTGTGCGTTTGAATGGTGCAATATATGTCTCTCAAAAATGTCTCTGGACAAAGCTACAAGGTAACGATCAGAACTTTTGGATCATCCCTCGTACTCATACAAAGACATACATTTTTGAAACTTTATCGAGTGTAGAACGTATGATTGCTTGACGAAAGCCCCCTCGAGCTCATCACTGTCGTCCCTGACAGTCATGCAAATGGACGATGACTTACCCGTACATTTGAATGTGTACATTAGTATGTTTAAGCAATTGTGACATGTGAAAAAGTACAAAAATATCATGTTGGTCCCTTCCCTTAGACGTGATGGTTATGCATAAATTCAGCTACTGACGGTGGCCATAGGCGAATCTTTTGGCGACAGTATACAGCGTGGTAGGGGAAGGGGTGGGAGAGGTTACTTGTACAAATGAATAACTCATAAGCACCAAGAAAAGGGGGTCTTATTTTCTCATTTTGGTAAACCATATGTTATGTAAAGGGTGGTCTTCGAGGTATTTAAACCTTTGTCAATTTTTGGCCTTCAGTCTCTATAATCGTGTGAAATGCAGCAGCCTTGGTAGTTAAGTAGTAAGTTAGTAATATTTAAGCCAAAGATGTCAGCTGCGACACCTAAATATTTGTCTTAAATATACGACAAAAAGTAAGAAGTTCGCAGAGTTCAATAGTTTGATGAAACCTAATTTTTAACGTACGAACTTCGTACGATCTTTTTAAGACAAAAACACGTGTTAAACTCGTTGATGAAATTGGCCCCGTGTTCGCGTCTTACTCACCTAGTATTATCTATTTGTCGCCAACGGCTTGTGCACTTGTGACTTGTGCCATACAGCAAGTAGTTTAAGAACGCAAGTCATTTAACATAAAGCGGAATCAATGCATTGCTTATTCGCCTAATCGACGGTGCACGTTACTGCTTATTTTACCAACCTGGGCCAAAACATTAGCTTTTGGTACTTATCGCATTGTTGAATAACGAATGCTCAGGATAATCTGCTGCACAAAAGCGTACACTCGCCTAGTATTAAAAAGATAACAGACCAAACTACAGAGGGCTTCACCAAATGTCGTGAAGAAAATGCCGATGCTTTACAAGAACTTTGTGTAAACGCTGGTGCAAGCAAAAGCATGTTGAATCGTTTGCTTTACATGCTTTTAAAACTTAACATTTTTTGAAACGACTAACAAAAGAATTATTAAGATTCCGAAACCTAAAGTTTTAGGAGATCTGGAAAGCGGGTCCTTCAGATATAAAGAGAACCGAGCAAAACCTGAAAACAGCGAACTCGGTTACTTGAGTTTGTTAATGAAAACAGGATTTGAAGATCTGTGACAAAGGACTTTGATAGGAGATCAATGCTAGCGCTTGCAGTTAGAGAAGTTAACACTGTTGAGGTTGCCTGAAGGACCTACTTCATCTATATTCTAAAGCAATAACTTCGCACCCTTAATATCTATGAGCATACTCTGCTTGACAAGAGGTCTTTCGTAGACAGATGGTTTCCATCTGAGGGTTGGTACCCGATGCTTGTCTCTTTTGGTGGACTAACCCTTGCTGAACTAGTAGTTTTCTTTAGCTCTAGCTATCTGTGGCTTTGAGCCGTTCTCTAAAAAGAATGAATCTGTTATGAAAACAGTTTTTGTTTTTCAGTCATAGCAGGTTCACTTTATTTCAAAAAGATCCACTACTCAGATTTAACCCATTAATGCCGAATGTATTTTCCCATCCTAATCAATTGGAGGAGTTCATTTCCAATTTTAGGGTTGTTGGTTGCTTTTTTGTATTTTAATCATATTGTAAAAGAAACTTTTGCAAACAGTGGAGAACCTGCTTTGTAATGTTTGCCGAAAGACCACAAAAAGGACGCTAGGTTTATATGGGTTAAAATGTTTGACCGCAAAAACAAAATGCGGTGTGTCCACTGTTATGAATAACCTTATGCAAATTCTGTTGTGTCCCAAGTATACTCCCCATGGAGACACTTTACATCATAAACATCCTTAAATTACCATTTTCCTGGAACATATTCAGCCACTATAAATTGCTCTTGTTCCTATGGTAGAGCAAAAACTAGCGAAAATTGACCGATAACCCCTCCCCATCAGTAAAATGGAAAATGATTGTATGAATGGTGTGACAAGATGTTGAAGTTTCTTGGATCGCCGGAATTACTTTTGCAAAGAGGGGCAGTGGTGTTAAAATTTGGCAAAAACTTCGCTTTTAGAAGTAAAATTGCAAATTTCTGAAATCCATTTGTAGCAGCAGATATATGGCACCAGCAAAGAGTAACTGAAAAATGATTATTGAGTCTTATATAAGTCCACCCTGATTTTATAATGGTGTCAAAAGCGGAATTTTAATGTCTTGATTTTTGGGTGAAAATCGGTGTTTTTTATAAATTTAAACACGAATTTTTGCAATCAGGCTGATAAAGTTTTAAGATTTAGAGTTGTTATTTAACTTGTTTCAAATTTGATGCTTAATTATTCAACTTACATATATCCCTGCTGTGTATACTTAGAAAACCCACCAAAATATTTTCGTTTTTACCTCAAAATCCGGCATTTTGATATTCAGGTATATTTTGTGGAATGCATGAATTGCTATTACTTGTATATCTGGACATTGCCATATTAAGAAAATGACGTACATATATTAAACATTTCAAATGGTAACAGCATTTATCATGTACTATGATATCATATCAAGGAATGACATAATAAAAAGAGGACAAAGTGACCCTGGATCGCTCACCTGAGTTTCGTTTAAAACGTCTTATCTATAGGTATCTATTGGAAACTGGCCACGCTCCTGATGACCTGCCTTGTGGTCCATGTTCGGTCCAAGAGTTATAATTGGAACATATTTAAATGTTGTCTACCAGCTGATGCTACATACTAAATATCAGGGCTCTAGGCCTGGTGGTTTCAGACAAGAAGATTTTTTTATGTTTTCACTATATATAAATCAATGTAAAAAAGAATGTATGACCAGGAAATGCCACACTCACAAACTGCATACAAACTCACGGCACCGAGAGGAAGAGTCAAAGAACAATAACAGCCTCATAAACTCTGTGACCTCCAGGACGATGCCATTTTGACCACAGAACCATAATTTGAACAAACTTGGTAGATGCTACATATCAAATATCAAGCCTTTTAGTATCTGACAAGAATGTGTTTTAGTATGTTCTCTATATGTGACGCGTTCTGCGATTTTGGGGCTTGTGGAGGTACGACGTCATCAGCAGAAAACGCGACTTTAAATGACGTCAAATAAATTTTATGGCGACGCACGTTATTTAACAAGCGCACACCTGCTACGTTCAGCAATGAGCAAACGTTTCTACCATTACGCAATCAGTTTGCGTATTGACACGGACTTATCGCTTTTTATTATTGATTTATCCTACTGTCGAGCCAGCCAAGAGTGACTGTGACGTATTATTGTGTTTACAATTGCTAAGTAAATATTAACTTGTACATTCTACTTGATCTAGCGACAATCGATAGATCAATTGTGTATTTATCTATCCGCAGGATAGGATTAATACACTCGTGACCTATTGATTATAAGTCGCTGATAATGGTGTAAACAAAACATGACGTCGCTGTCACTCTTGGCTGTCAGGGCAGTAGTGACAGTCATAGCTACAAATACGCGCTTTGTTTATAAGACAATTCATCTAGGATTAATTGTTTTGTTTGTTTGATTTGATTCTTTGCGTCCACTCAACAATCTTTCAGTTATGCGGGACGGGTCTTCCTGGGTTGAACCAGTACTAAGCTAGGATAAATGTGTCTTGCTCAAGGACCACAACGCAGTGACGCCGGTGAGGCTCGAACCCGCGGCCCTTCGGTCTCGAGTCAAGCGCTCTACCACTGAGCCACTGCGCTCCCTAGGATTAATTGTGATGTTCTTAATTAAGGAATGCACCGCACCTACGATTCTGAGACGCCTATTTTTTATTTTTTATTTTTATTTTTTTGTGTGAGAATCAAGACTCGAATTCGTGTGTGCGTGCGTGTGTGTGTGTGTGTGTGACATTTAAGTGACTTCAGTAAAATAAGCTGAGGACTAAAAAAAAAAAAAGAAAAAAAATCGTCTGAGCAGTCGCTGCTCGCCGATGCAAGAAATGTCAAAAGTCTGTGTACTAGCACATTATCCACGACGAGAAACTGTCAAACAGCAGAGACTCAGACCAAACTGTGCCCAAATAAAGCATTTTTTTCTTAGACCTTGATTTTCTTCAGGCATTTCTCAAGATTACACGTAGAATCATTTTTTATAGTCTTGCCATTTTTTCACGAGCTTACTTGTCCTTCAGTTATATTTGCCATGGGCATCGTACGATTTTTTTGGCTACGAATTTGGTACGATTCAAGTTTCCAGGGCTCTTAGCTACGACGTAGGTGTTTATATCCTTTATGATCACCCTGGATTTCTTTCGGCGACAGAACGGGGCAGGCCTTACAGAGATTTTGTAGAGATTGTACGAAAACCGCACAGTCATAGTGCAATCTTCACGATATCCGTTCATAAATCGCACGATGCCCATGCGCGGATCCAGGAATTTTCGCCAGGGGGGGGGGGGGGGTCCAGGTCAATCTGACAAAAAAAGCTCTGACAACGGTTTTTTTTTCTTTTTTTTTTTTAGTCCTCAGCTTATTTTACTGAAGTCAAATGGTTAATTTCGAAGAAAACTATCATTTTTCAAGGTTCCAGTGGGTCCAACATTTTCGAGGGGGTCCAACTTTTTCCAGGGGGGGGGGGTCCACTTGCTTATTCCCTATAGAAACCCATATAACTTGTGATTTTCCAGGGGGGTCCGGACCCCCTGTCCCCCCCTCTGGATCCGCACTTGATGCCCCTGCGGTATCAATGCGGGCTCCCTACGATTATCTCAAGAGCCTACGATCATATTATTATCTAAATTCTTGTGGTGTCCTCACGATCAGCGTGCGGTGCCCGTACGCGGATCATGCGATCAACCTGCGATGTATCTACGGGCTATGGGCTTTCTTTTTTTTTCAAAATTTGTCAGAGTGCGGAGTTAACATAATCGTAGAGGCTACGATGCCCGTGAATCCGTACGATGATGACTGGGTCTCCCTGTGCTAGCGGAATGGAAAGGATGATTTGGACATCGTACGGGCATCGGAAAAAAAATCGGAAGGCAATAGTTACTGAGGCATTATAAGTGACAACCATTTTCCTCCGGTAAAAATCGTATTTCAATGCGAACGGAGTAGAAGACGGCGATCTAACGTAATTTGTTCTGGGGCCAATTTCATCAACGAGTTTACGACGTGTTTTTGTCTTAAAAACATCGTACGAAGTTCGTACGTTAAAAATCGGGTTTCATCAAACTATTGAACTTTGCGAACTTCCTACTTTTTGTCGTATATTTAAGACAAATATTTAGGTGTCGCAGCTGACATCTTTGTCTTAAATATTACCAACTTACTACTTAGATACCAAGGCTGCTGCATTCCACACGATTCTAGAGATTGAAGAGCCAAAAATCGACAACGGTTTAATACCTTGAAAGTACTACAATCAATACCACCCTTTACATACCATATGGTTTACCAAAATGAGAAAATAAGACCCCCTTTCCTTGGTGATTATGCGTTATTTATTTGTCTATGTAACCTCTCGCACCCCTTTATACTGTCACCAAGACCACCATGCCGCCGGTGCTATCGTGCCAACCAAGCGTGACAGTGACGTAATATTTTGTTTGCACTTGTTAAGTAAAAAAATAACTTGTTCACCCCACTTGAGCTAACGCGAATCAATAGATCACATGTAGATAAATCCTATCCTGCGGATAGGATTACCTATCCTGCGGATAGGATTAATACACAAGTGATCTATCGATTCTAAGTCCCTGATTACTATGTAAACAAAACATGACGTTACTGTCACTCTTGGCTGACAGAACAGTAGCTGAATTTATTTATGCATAATTATCACGTCTTAGGGAAGGGATTATGTAGTAAAACCAACAGGATATTTTATGTCACCATTGCTTAAACATACTAATATACACATTCAAATGTACGGGTATTGCATGACTGCAAGGGGCGACAATGATGAGGGACTTTCGTCAATAACCATACGTTCAACATTCGATAAAGTTTCAAAACGTATGTCTTGGTATGAGTATGTAAATGTAGGAGCTGTTCACAAGAGATTTCAGTAGAACTTTACATCTCCATGAAGGGACATACATCCGGGTCAGCACAATCTCAGTTCCGAACGTATTACAAGTTGCATTCTAGATTTTTACATTTTCGAAAAATTCGACTTGTTATCTCAAGCACCCGGGGTGTGATGTTTAACTTATTTTGTGGGATGTTGCAAACAGTGCAGATCCAGATCAGACGCCACATAACCACGGTGGCGTCGGATCAGGTTATGAGCTCGTCCGAAAGATTAAAATGGGAAACTCTATTCGACATGTATGGGTTAACATAAAGTGTGAAAACGAGCAATTTTCGGGATGCCGTTTCATGTAACATTACATGTACCATTTTTGTTATGAATACAATATGATCTATCTCTTTTATGTTCAAATGATAATAGTATGTCCCTCTTAGGGATCTGTAATTGAGCATTACAGCAATCAATCATAGCCGAGACAACCGCCCATAATGCCCACGACTCTGGACCAAATTACGAGAGCATTACGAAATTTGTCGACAGTATAGGACTGGTTCTTGATGCTATCATTAATTCTGTGAATTGTATTTGTTAGATGGATGTTGAGGATATCAATTTCATAAAAAGATAATGAATTTGTATTATTATTTTTCATCTAGACATGGTTAGAAAAAAAACACTTCATTTTCTAGTTCCTCTCAGTATATTTTGTGGTTTTAGATAAACTTACTGATTTGTGCCTTATTTATGATTTCGGGAAACCGTCAAAGAGTTTGGTTCCAGATCAGACCGACGGTTGACACAAGTATATGCACCGAGTTAAAGGGATTGATTTCTTAATGGGATATGCTGTCACCTGCTCGTCTTCTCACGACGCGTGGGTCCAAGAATTTTTGTCCGCAAAACTTCAAGTTTGCAAGGTTCTGGGAGGGGATCCATTACACTTGCTAATTTCTGTGGAAACCTATATAGCTTATGGTTTCAAGGGGATGAAGGTCCCGATCCCCTGCCTTCATTCGGATCTGCACATGCTTGTTCTTTAAAACTTTCTAGACATATCTATGTATTTTTCACTCTGTGTTAAACCTCTTAACACGGCTATATAAAGTCCGCACGTGACCAATCACATGATATTTGGAGACTGGAGTTAGGCAAAGTTAAAAATACGACGTTTTTAGTGAAACGCAAATTTTTGTTCTTGCGAACAATTTAAGATGTTTTGATGAAACTGACGTACGCACTTCTCAGAAAACAACGTAGGCACAATTTAAGAGATGTCGTACGAACTTTATTGATGAAATTGGCCCCTGTCCAATAATCAAAGGAGCATCATGGCAATTCAAAGTAATGGCGTCCGCCTAGAATTTGCTAAATTATCTAAAGTGCATCAGAATTTGCATTAAAATGATGTGTTTTATTCTTTCAATGAACTACACTATGCAAAACGGTATTAAATGCACTGTTGTTGAAATGTGAGTAGCCATGCAGTGTCCAAAAACATACTTTGTTCGAGTACTAGTACTGTCCGAAATATATGTTGACAGCTTTTCAAATTATCATATGATCAAAAGAAATAAAAGTATTGTACATGTAAAATACTTCAAATATTACAACAAAATGATTCAACACTTAATAGTTTGTTACATAAGTACACTGTATGTTCTTGAGCATTGAAGTATTTGTGACTGCATGTGTAGTAAATTCTGCCAAATATGTCGTAAAAGGCTACATCATTGAAACGCTCATAACTTTGTGACATTTTACTCAACACGTCTAATATTTTACCTGTGTACTTCAAACATATCAGACTTTCAAAAAATGTAAAAATCCAAATTTCGACCAGGACCTCCATAAGACCCAAAATGCCATGGCCTGTCACATATAAGCTATATATATAACCTTGATCCCCGAGGCGGCCTCATTTTCGGCCACAGAGCCATACTTTTCAACAAATTTAGTAAGTCTACCAGATGATGCTACATGCCAAATAAAGACTCTAGGTTCTGTGGTTTCAGACTAGATTATTTTAAATGTTCCATAATTATATAAGCCTATGTAAAACATGTGACCCAAGAGTGGGACCAGTTTTGGCACAAGGGCCATTATGTGAACAAACTTAGTTGAGGTATACTAGGTGATGCTACATAACAAATATCAATGTTCTATGCCTTGTGGTGTCAGACAAGAAGATTTTCCCGATAGATACCTATAGTGAACGCGTGAGCTCGCAGGCGGGGCATCTTAATAGTCACTGTGCCCCAAATTGAATGAAATTGGTAGAGGCGTACTAGGTGATGTTGCATACCAACTATCAAGGTACTAGGCATTGTCGTTTCAGACAAGAAGATTCGTTTTGTTTATCTGATATAAAAGTAAAGCAGAGGGCAAACCCAGAAATCGATACAATCAAGTACCACAACTGACCCGAGACACCATATGGGAAAGTGACAAAATACAAGAAAGCACCACACACAAGAGAGCCAAGAGATCAGCCCTTTCCCAGCAGGTGATCACATGCCTATGTAAAATATACCATCTCCAGGAATGTGCCATTTAAACCACAGGGCTATAATTTTAACAAACTTGGTGGAGGTCTACTAGGTTATGCTACATACAAAATATTAAGACTCCAGACATTGTGGTTTCAAACAAGAAGATTTTCATTTTGAAAATCCATTTTAGCCCATGTCACCTAGATATGCAATGGACTAAACTATTTGAACAATTATTAAAGATGGTCATATAAGAATAATTCCTGCAAAGTTTGGTTAAAATCTAGCTTGTCATTTAGGAGGAGATTGTGCCATCATAAAATCATAGACAGCCAGTTTCCCAAATATGATCATTTATACATCTCTTCCAAAACAGAATGCATTACATGCCGTATATGCAGAGTTTAAAGGTCTGCATTTTGGTTTATGAGTGGTAATCAGCAGATTAACTTCTAAGTGAAAGATTATTTCATGTCTTAGTGTATTTCAATATCTCACCAGACTAAGGGGGCTCCAAGAGGGGACTTACCGCCTATATAGGTACACTAAGATTAATATAAATATTTTATCAGAAAATATCTAAACCCTTTAAGGACATTTTTATTACTCCATGCAGGGAATTCATAATCCACTATTTGGTCTGCCTCGCATAAAACCTATGAGAGTCATAAATATATTTATGATTAGTACCACTTTGAGGGTTTAAAATGTAGGTTTTTAAGCATTTTGACCTTGAACTTTGATACAAAGGTCATATCAGCAGCCAGAAGCTATTATTGACAAAAATCACCTTAGACAATCAATGTGCAAAATATGAACATGTTAGAGATATTGCCTTACAATCCATACAATCCGCTTCAGATTATTTTGAAAATTAAGGCTCAAATGTCATATTGGTAATTATTCTACAAAATATGAAGCACCTCTGTCAAAAACATGCCACTGTATGACATATTCTAATTAACTTTTGACTCCAAGGTCATGGTGGTGATATGAAGCGTACTTTGTCATTTACACACCATAAGCAATAATTGTGCTTAGTTTGAACACCATTGGTCAAAAATGAAGGAGTAAGTAAGTATATTTGACCTTGTCTTTTGACACAAATGACAAAGCGGTGATAAGACACCTATGTTGTATTCTACACCCCATAGAAAATCATTGTGCCATATATGAACACCCTTGGAAATGAAAGAGTTCATATCATGAGTTGTATTACAGATTTTGTCTTAATTTGACCTTGACCTTAAACTCCAAGATTATATTGATGTTTTGAAATACACACCATAGGCAAATATGAATATCAAGGCATAAAGTTAAATGGCAAGTTCTTGTTACAGCACTAACATAGTTACCCTTTAAAACAGATTTAGGAGGACAATTGGTGATGCACAAACGCCATGCTGCTACTAATACCCAAAGGCAAAACCTACTATATTTTAATTAGCTGATGGATAAAAGACCATACTTGATTTGGATTGCTTCAAATCGTTAGCACTGACAATATGTGTAAAAAGAAGACAATATATTAAAGTAAATGTAATCATGGTACTAAATAATGATGTCAAAATGATAAATCAGGTACTTCCATTCGGCATATATATGGGCCAGGATATGATGAAAGGTACCCTATGGTCGCGATAATCAAAATCAGACTAATGTTACATCTGCAAAGTATTACATGATTAGAGCATTTTCTGAAAATTTGAAGTGATTATCTTCGAAACTGATGTTTATATGGATGTTAGAAACAACATATATAAATTATAATCAGGTTTGGAATGTGACGTCAAAAATGGCATTAACCGTATGATGACGTCAGAGTGTTGGTCTATATTCGTTTGTTGATTATTGATGCTCAGCATAAGAATCTAGCAAGTATAAAGTTTTCCCATGTCTGATACATGTGATAATGAAAATGCAGATGAAGTTACGTGAATTTATATCTTCTAGATCGTATTATAGACATTCAAAATGACCCACTTGTAGGTGTTGTGATCTGAGTGTTCTAATGGCAACACCCCTTATAGAAAACTTTAAGAAAAAGTATAGTCAGGAGCTTTTGTTATTTTGATGGTATCAAAGTTTAAAAGCATTTTCGTGGAAATATAATGGTATGTAATTTAAAGTTATTTTAAGTAGTTTTCAAATTTCGTTTATGTAATAATTACTTAGACTCCTTAAGGTCCCTTTTGTCAGATCCACGTTCTTATGTATTACATTAAAATATGCCTAACTGTTTTAATGCATAGCTTATTTGGTTAAATATACACCCCTGATGCTTTATAATTGTGAAATTATTTACAGCTTTGCATTTCTTTTCATCCAGATTTTAGATGCTATATATGATTCATTGAAGGAGGGTGCCATTCCTCGAAGCCTTATAAAGAGTCACTGCCCCTGTTTTGTAAAGTAATACCAGTGGTTTTATAATGTACAGTTATAAAACTTTCCATTGATATATTACAATCCTATTTTTCAAGTAGGGAGAGGTAGCGACTTATTATTTACCTGATTATTCCTCGATCAATAGGTTATTTAGAGAAAACATTAAAAAATATTCTTGCCAGAAAATTAAATGCCCCAAAGTTTTGACATTTGGTATGTAACATCACCTAGTGGTACTCTACCGAGTTTGCTCAAATTGTTTGTTTGTTTGTTTGATTTGATTCTTAACGTCCCATCAACAATCTTTAAGTTAAACAGGGACGGGTCTTCCTGGGTTGAACCAGTGCTAAGCTAGGATAAATGTGTCTTGCTCAAGGACCACAACGCAGTGACGCTGGTGAGGCTTGAACCTGCGGCCCTTCGGTCTCGAGTCAAGCACTCTACCACTGAGCCACTGCGCTCCCTGCTCAAATTGTGGTTATATGGTAAAAAAATCCAGGATGGCACAGAGTTCAAATTGACTTACATGTATACATTGAAACATACAAACTCTCCTGGTTTGAAACCACTAGGTCTAGGACCCTAATACCACCCAGTGGATGGACCATATTTAAATTGGCTCCAAATACAGCTCTGGGGACAAAAATGGCCCCACCAAGGGTTCACCAGAGCAATGTCAGTTTTCAACAGATACATATAGATTAGAGATTTAAACAAACACTCAGGTGAGCGATCCAGGGTCACTTGGCCTTCTTTTAGTGAGTGTCAATACTTGATTTGATATCACAGAACATGATAAATGCTGTTTCCATTTGATATGTTCACTATATTTAGATCATTTCACAATATGACAATGCCCTGATATCTATTAAATAGCAAAACATGCATTTTCCAAAATACACCTGAATATACAAATGTCAGTTTTCGAGGCAAAAAAGAAAATATTTTGGCAGGTTTTATAAGTAAACACGACAGGATATATGTAAGTTGAATAATGCAGCATCAAATTTAAAACAAGATAAATAAAAACTAAAAAAAATAAAAACTTTACCTTTCAGATAACAAAAAATTGGATTATTTTTTATAAAAATACTGATTTTCACCCAAAAATAAAGACATTTTATTTCTGACTTTGACTTCATATTAAAGTCAGGTCAGGACTATATAAAACTCAATGATCATTTTTCAGTTTTTCTATGCCGGTGTCGTGTATCTGTTGCTGCAAATGGATTTAAGAAATTCGCAATTTCACTTCTAAAAATGAAGTTTTTGCCAAATTCTAACACCATTGCCCCTGTTTGAAAAAGTAATTCCGGCGATCCAAGAAACTTCAACATCTTGCCATATCATTCATGCAATCGTTTTTCATTTTACAGATGGGGAGGGGTTCCGCCTTAAATAAGCGACTTTTTGCCAGTTTTTTGCTCTACCACTATTCTGTCCTAACCGTGTATCAAATAAATGCAAACTATTACGTTTCTAATTAACGGAAACCACGCAGGGAGTATCCACTTTATATTGCATTTAACAAATTTATGATGTCGAATAATTTTCTATTCTAGTTGATAACCTCATGCAAGCCTTGCGAACTTTTTTATGGGACATAGGCAAAATAGTACTGACCCAGCTAAGACACCGCCGATGCCTGTGTCAGATCATGTTTCAGTCACTGTTTACTTTTGTTTCTGAAATGTATTTCCACATACATGCATAGCCGAATGGAGTTTCCCACTCAAATCAATTGGACCATTGCATTTCTGTTTAAGGGCTTATGGGTGGTAGTTTTCATTTTTATTCAAATATTAATAGAAAATGCTGTAAACAAACAGTGGAGACCCCTGATCAAACGCAGCCTACTGCGGCGTCTGATCTATGTCTGCACTGTTTGCCTATGTCCCACAAAAAGGACGCTAGTCTTATATGGGTTAAATAAAAACAAAGAAACACACAGCTGGAAATAACTCGTCCGATTGTTAATGATATGCGCGGATCCAGAAAATTCCGCAAGGGGGTGTCCTGACAACCCTTTCGTCCGTTGTTTTGTCATACATGTATCAACGTATTTCACAGAGGGCCGTATGGACGTCCCTCGAGAGGCAATTGAACCCAAGGGGTCCAATTGCCTCTCGAGGGGGTCCATACAAGGAAACCTATAACCACTTGTGATTTTCCAGGGGAGGGGGTCCGGACCCATGTCTCCACTCCCCTCTGTATCCGCCCTAGAATGGTGAGAACTATCTTCTGGTTATGTGGTTCAAGTTCTAGGAATCCTGGACAATCGGTAGGGTGGCTTCTATATGAGACAGTAAGTGGGCAGAGCTTAGCTACTGTCAGATTACAAACAGCATTGTTACTGAGCTTTAAAGAATATTCAATTATTTCGCAAACTAGAGATAAAGCGATCAGAGGCTACTGTAAATATTATCAGCTTGATGCCAATAGAGAAGTGATAAAACAGAAGCCTATCTCTCCTCTTATAGTCCCCTCATGCCTATGATATCGTTAGCAGCTATTTGTTTGGAGTTGTCGGTACCAACAAACAGTGCCAATTTAGATAGCAAGCACTGTAGACTTTAGACTGACATCAGTCATAGATGTTGACATTTCCCCTATGAAACAATACCAACCGCTACCATTCCACATCTTATCTTATGCTAATATTCCAGTCCAGAATTTTAATTTATGCTGACTCGAGATAGCAGAAAAATAAAGTATTTGAGAGGAATGATAAATTTAGTTAAAAAACGTCAATATGAATATGACTATCTATATGAAATAAAAATCATATCTCGTCAGACTTTATAAGTCTATGTAGACTCTTGCTTGTTAACATTATTGCATTAAACAGAGTCTAATAATTTCAAACGATCTTACCTCAGGGTTAAACAAATTTTGCTCAACTCATCAGAGCTTTTAAAATTATCCTGCTTATAAATGTTAAAATGCCAACAATTGTTAATATTTTAACATGTATTAGCAAGATAAATACAGCATCAGACTAACAAGCGTCTAGTCAACTTAGACATTACATTTCAAGTGAAGTGGACACACACAAAAGGTGGCATGGATGTGCTAATTTTCTTGTCTATGACAGTAAATAATCTGAAAAGTCATGTCGAATCAATTAACAACTTAACATTGTCATATTACTATCATTGCAATAACCGGCTATTCTGCATATGTATTGTCATATAATATCTCATAATTTCCTGAATTATCTGCGTTCATTCATTATAAAGTTGCCATGCCTTATCTCTAACTGAACCAACATTCAGACAAGGCCGTATGATAATGGTACTCATTGTATGATATCCATATTTTTTAAGTAAAATTTTTCTTAACCATCAATTTGAACATTTGTTTTGGGTACTCAAAAGAACCGTCTCATTGAGACGGTTCTTTTGTGTACCCATAACATATGTTTTGGTTAAGAAATAAGAAAAACATATTTTTTTATTACGCGCTCTTATCTACTTTTTTTTAGTAGAGGTCCGCAGTGGCTCAAAATAAGTCTGTAAAAGTGCATACCCGGTTACAGTTTGATTTTGTTTTGGGTCCAATAATTGTATGTGGCAGTGTAGATAAAAAGGGTTGCTTAGAAACCAACAGAACCCGATACCTCTATATTATACGCACACATATCGTGATATGTCAATGCAGATACAATCGACTCGCGTTAACTCGAAGTACATGTATATGACATGTGCGGATCCAGAAAGTTTTGTCAGAGAGGTCTAACTCTGACAATTTGTTTTAGTTGATGAGGGGAGAGAGGATTAAAATACCACTAAAAGCGGGCCATTATCGGTCCGGTAGTTAGTGACGTTTCGCTGGCGGGCCGATGATGGCCCAACATTGAATGCTGGCTTGCTTTCGCGTCTATTTATTGCTGCCTTGTGGTCAGGGAAACGGATGACCTCTTGGCTCTTGTTTGTGATGTTATCGATTGTGATTGTATCGATTCCTGATCCTTGCTGTCTTTCTTACTTTTGTTTTCAGAGGATCCGGACCAGTATTGCTAAGAAACCCTATATTTTTGTGATTTTTCAGGGAAGGGGTCCGGACCCCTATCCCCCCTCTGGATCCGCGCATGAGTGAGCCAAGATTATTTATGACTATTATTATTTTTCATTCAATTCTAAGCTGGTTGACGAGGAGCCCAGTGGCTTAGGCCTAGTGGTATAGCGTTACACATGAAACTGAGATCGCTGGCTCAAACTGCATTATGTCCTATGCTTTTAGTACAGGTTCAATCGGGGAAGCCAGGAAATCGTCCAGATATAACTTGATAATTGTTGACTGGGACGTAAAGCATCAACACAAACAAACCAGAATCCATTATTGCCTTTTGCTATAGAGACACAATCATCTTTCTCATCTCTCTCTCTCTCTCTCTCTCTCTCTCTCTCTCTCTCTCTCTCTCTCTCTCTCTCTTATTTATCAGCGGTTATCTAAAATGTTCGAAAAAGATTCAATTCGCAGCGATTGAATAAAGCAAAGTAATGGTGAACAGAAATAGCCTGAAATCTTTGAAACCTCCAAGTGTTTTATTTGATTCCCGCTAATTGCGTCTTGGTGTCCAGGGAGACATTCACATCCCGCTCATATCAAAATGTTACTTGCCGCATACGCACAAAACAATTCTCTAAACATGCATGCGCAGCTATCCAGTGGGTGTAGATGCATATATTTCCCTCTAAACCTTCAGTTAATTCCATACTTTGGGTGTACGAGCAATTAAGGCCCAGGCGAGACTGCGCATATGCAGGCTCGCCTGTTCATTCACTGCGCGCATATAAAGTAGGTTCTAACATCTCGTGAGGTGATTTATGTTTTCAAACAGAAACGACGCATAAATCGTCATTTCTTTCAAACGATCACGATGTCTTATCACATGTTTGCATGACAGACCGCACTGGCTTTAGGCCCTGCAAGATGCAATGAGCACGAGCGTATGAAAACGGTACATATCATACATCCGTTTCGCCATTGTTTCAAAATACACGTGCATCTATTCAAATGTGACTTTCTTTCGAACCAAGCTATCACTGAAAAATAGGTGTAACTCTAGACCAAAGTTGGCAACTGAACTGCCACTTGTTTCGTATTAACCTTTTAACTGCTTTAAAGGCAACATTGATCATATTGATCCGGAGAAAAACTACACCAATAACAGGTAGAAGTATTTAATATTGAGCCAGTGCATGAGATTTCCAACAATGTGGTATGTGCGACCAGCAAAGCCTCAGATCAGCTTGCGCATTCGCGCAGTCTGATCAGAGCCTTTGCTCGTCGCTTGAGTATTCTATGATTGTTAAGCTACTGACTGAACACCATTTGGAGTTTCTAAGCTTAAAAGGAGACTGTAGAGGCTCGTCCGAGTCTACACATGTCAAAATGCCACATTGTTGGAAATCTCACGCACAGGCTCATCACTGGAGAGTTGTAGTTGAAGAGGGTAAGTTAACACCAAAAGAGGCGGTTACTGTGCTGCCACCCCTTTTGATGTTTAATAACCTACCTTTATTTAACAATGTTGTTGCCTCTGTGATATTTTCCATTTTCATGGAGAAGGGCTGAATTATCCACCGGGCTCTCGCTCGAGCAATATCTTACTTTAACTGATCTTAAGCTTTTGAACTCAAAGCTGATTTGCATTTTCAAAATGGAAAAATAGATCATTCTATGCGAAAACATTATTTGCATACGCCCCGAACACATGATTTGCCGTAAAACCTATGATGATACTATGATAATGGATGTTTCTGAATGCCAGTAGTATTTTCCTGTGCCGTTACATCGCTGAACTTTTTTACGACATTTTCTGGTCAGAATGAAAACCAATCTGGTGATGTTGTTTTCCTTAAACCTTTGTACAACAGGTTCTTTGGCAAACAATGAAGACCCTGATGAAATGCAGCATATAGCTGGATTTGTGTGTGGATAGATAGACGGGTGGACAGACGGACAGACAGACAGACAGGCAGACATATACTTAGATAGATAGATAGATAGATAGATAGATAGATAGATAGACAGATAGATAGATAGATAGATAGATAGATAGATAGATAGATGGATGGATGGATGGATGGATGGATGGATGGATGGATGGATGGATGGATGGATGGATGGATGGATGGATGGATGGATGGATGGATGGATGGATGGATGGATAGATAGATGGATGGATGGATGGATGGATGGATGGATGGATGGATGGATGGATGGATGGATGGATGGATGGATGGATGGATGGATGGATGGATAGATAGATAGATAGATAGATAGATAGATAGATAGATAGATAGATAGATATATAGATAGATAGATAGATAGATAGATAGATAGAAGGGAAACTAATCTGCCTTGATTTTCCATTAAGCCCAGGTCACACATTCACGGATCACCTTGCCGGTTCCACTACGGATCAAATCCCACGGATGACCCCGGAAAGGACAATTTCTGTAGTCCGATATAGATGCACAACGCAAGTACTACTACGTATGATTACGGAAATATACGGACTAATACGGATTGCCACGGATGATGCAGGATCGTATCCGTGGCTAATCCTGCGTCAAATCCGTGAATGTGTGACCTGGGCATTACAGTCCTTCAGTCCTTACCCAGTGAATGTATCGTAACTGTACACTTACAATCGATATGGTTATACACTATGACGAACCTAATAGTCGGGGAACCAAAGTCGCCTATCGTGCAAAAACGCACATTTTTTGCACCCGAAAGGTATACGGTTGGAATTTTGTATACTGATAGTCTGAATAACGCTTGATATGAAACCACTGTATAGCAATGCGACCAGAATTGCATTTTGCAGAAAAATGCATTTTTGCATGCCACATAGGTCAAGTTAAGCAATCTTTCATAGCATTGGAATTGTAATATTTCCCTAATCGATAAGTTATAGAGTGTGATTTTGGTCTTCAAAAGAACCGTCTCATTTCAAATGTCCATTTAAGTACCCACGATATATGTTTTGGTTGAGAAATAACAAAAATAATTTTCCATTACAAACTCTTATCTGGAGGACGGGTATGGGAAGCCGTTTGACTGTCTGATAATGCAATAATACACTGTCAAACGCATTTAAAAGTACGGGCAGCCATTTGTGCACCAATATGTTCTTTCTAGGGACATTATTTTCTTTACAAATAATATGCGGTTACATTTCTGCATCTCAGACGGGGACAGACAGGTTTTTCATGGTGATATGATAATAGTTTACGAGTTTATCATTTTTATTTTACCACTGTTAAACGAAGTTATTGTTTTCAGTAGATAAAAATCCCCTTGGTCCCTACAATGGCCCCCTGTTTCAAAGCTGTTGTAAATATGGAGGATAAACATCCTTTAAACCTTGATAAATTTCAGTCATGTGTTAAACTGCTCTTAAGTTGTCCATAGTATTTAACTTCACACCAGCTGGCAGACTAAATTACTATGTATCAAATCATCGTGGTTTCATATTTTTACTTTTCAGCTATCTTTTCTAATTAGCCATAGAAAATAAAATAAATCATCTTAAATTATGTCCCAAACGTCTGTCTAACTGTATGTGGTGTTTAAACGCATTCAATTTAAAATTTATTTATTTATGTAAAAAATATGCAATTCAGACCACTTCAGCGGGAGGACAAAAGTGAATAAGTAAGCATGCATTTTTTTACGAGATATGCTTCCAAGTGATATACAAATAATTATCAAATACATTTTTTGGCAATAAATGAGTTTAAATGAGATTTGAAGCGAAGAAATCTATAAATTTAATTTCAAAATCCGGGTTCCCTAATCTGCATGCTTTAAAAATCATTAAGCAGTATTCTTAGATGACCACCACTGCTTCTGAGGTCTACGCCGATGTTGTTTTATTATATAAACTCATTATTTTTCAATCTCGAACTTTTTTGATAAAAATATATGACATTTTGAAAAATAATATTTTGACATGTTCCTGCTGAGCTTCCGTAGAAAGTTGACTTCTCTGGCGTTATGCAAGTCGATCGAGTCTGCTATACAGTGGTTTAAGATACACCATTGAATTACCTTTGCAACCATACAAAATCCAGTTGTATACCTTTCGGGTGCAAGGGTTAGCATTTTTTCTACCTTGGTTCCCCGACTATAATATAAAATAGTCATAGAAATAAATTAAGACTTTTGGATCATTTTTGTAATTTATGTTTTATGATTGTCATGCTTTCTAGTATTTCCAATGCAGCCTTGTGATCACCAGCTGGGAAAGGGCTGACCTCTTGGCTTGCTTGTTGTGAAGTTATCTTGATTTTTTGTCACTTTTTCATGTGATGTCCTGGGTCAGGTGTGGTACTTGATTGTATCGATTCCTGATCTTTGCCTTCTTACTTACATTGCTTTACATAGAACAAAGGCTGAAAATAACCATTTATGGGGGTTATATAAAGTCTTATTACTTACTCGCTTTAATTCAAACTACCGATAATTTACAAAACTACCGTTAACTTTACTAAACTCTCTGATCCCGAGGACTTCGAATAAACGACATTCGACTGCAAACATTTTGAGGATCAGTTCCTTCATCCCAATTTCAAATACTGTAAACACTTATATTTGGTGGATCTTTTAAGTTGGCGTTAAAGTGACCGTGAAATACAGTTTCGAATTCAGATACATAATAAGTAGGGGGTGAAACAATAGATCGATAGTTAGTTGCTGCTTTCATAGTGCTATCATCATATTGTTTTCGACTATCGACAACTATCGCCGATAGTGCTGCCAACTATCGATAGGTTTGATAGTTTATATAGCCAGGCAAATAACAT
Source organism: Loripinus fragilis (assembly GCA_964019695.1). Taxonomy (NCBI): domain Eukaryota; kingdom Metazoa; phylum Mollusca; class Bivalvia; order Lucinida; family Lucinidae; genus Loripinus; species Loripinus fragilis. The sequence goes on from OZ026519.1 coordinate 1,375,024, forward strand.
AACCTTTGTAATGGTATACTTTCAGTTAATTCATATTCAGACAGCAACTGTCTTGTAATCACTTTGGCTGTATCATGGCAATTGCTGTTTTAAACACCTTCTAATGAATGCATCAAGGAGATGACTGACAAAAACAAGCTAAAAAGTGAGAAACCTGAATACATGTATAAATTGAATGGAAAACCTTGATAAAGTAGGAAGGCATAAAGTAGTTAGGTTCAGGATTCAGATTAATACCAATGTTTTTTATTTTATTTTTATAACTGCCAATGGCTCCATTTACAAATATAGACTGTTTTCTAACTAAAAAATTTGTTACAACAATAAATTTGAAAAGAGGAATATCATGGCAGGTTTTAGACAGCTATTTTTCCTACATGGGTACCCAATACTAGGAATTTTTGACAGTTGATCACGACCATGTAGTAGGGATAGGTATATAACACACTTCTACTGCCTTTTGGTAGAAGCCGGCTTTTACAGCGACATGGAGTGTTTGCCTTTAGATCCTGCGGCCCAGGTTCGATTCCAACCTCGGGCGGTTGGGATTTTGCTGTACCCTATGACATTTGGTGGCCAGTATGTGGGGTCCACGGCTTGTGTTTCGGGCATCACTCAGCATGAAATGTCCCGGAATAACAGCGTAGTTCCTAGCAGATTCGGGGACGAATCTAATTAAAGCAGGGAAATATGTAATAGGGAAATGTATATAACACACTTCTACTGCCTTGCGGTAGAAGCCGGCTTTTACAGCGACATGGTAGATCCTGCGGCCCAGGTTCGATTCCCACCTCGGGCGGTTGGGATTTTTCTGCACCCTGTGACAACCACGCCAGGGTTTATTAATTAGTCAACAATTTTAACCCCTCGACAGTCACAAAGGAATTATACAGAGAATTTTCCAATTTTCCCAAATTGTCTAATTCCTAGGTGGTCCTGCCATGCCCCCTTTGGACGAAGATATTGTTAGGTGTACTATGCGTTATAGTCTAGTTGATTGTTTTAAAATTAATAATAATCCAAATATATAGCCATTTTAATAGCCAACAAACATACAACATTCAGATAGATTAAATCAAACACATTATACAGACAACTACTACCAGCTGCTTTGTTCAAAACATTCTTTTTTATGCTACGATATTGATAGTATTGTGATAGTGGTTTCCGTGATAGTGATCCTACTATCAGGATAGTCAAAATCGGCATTGATAGTCAGCCCTAATATAAGAAGACGCACACCATTTGTTTGTTGGAAGCCGAATCGTCAAAACACAACTTTTGAACAGAAGAGTATGTTTCAACGTAAAGGAAAAAATAAACATTTTTGGGCTATGTGAATATACATGGTATCCATGGCAACCCATAATGCGATTCTCAAAATTCGCGCGTCTACCTACAATATCAATCATACCTCAGTTGCTATTAAACTTGACGCCAAATTTAAGCTCAGACACAGTCCTTTTATTCCGTGGTCATTATCATTGCATATTCATGAACATTAATGAAAACAAAAAATAAGAGAAAGGTGAAGGGGTGTACCTACAAAGGCACCTATATACCAGCTGCTTATTGTCCTATACAACCAAAATTGGTACCAAATTGATATGACATGGCACGTTAAAGTAATTAACAGACATGCAAGTAGGCTAATTTGCATATTCATGAAAGTAGTAATGGGTGTCACTATGGGGACCGGTGCCTTTTTTAGCCTGAAAAGAACTTAGAATTTTTCAGGCTAAAAAATAAGGCCCGGTCCCCATAGATGACTACCCTGGTAAGCTTGAGTGACTAGCTGTGAATAACTTAGTTTATCTTTGGGATTATTGTGCTTGGGTCTATGATTATGATAGATTCCTGGGCTATTGGGAAATAACTTAGTTAATTTTTGGTTGGTCTGTAATAGTTTCCTGGGCTATTGGGGAATAACTTAGTTTATTTTTGACTGCTTTGTAATAGTTTACTGGGTTGTTGGGAAATAACTTAGTTTATTTTTGGGATTATTCTGGTTGGGTCTATGATTGTGATAGTTTCTTGGGCTATTGAGAATAACTTAGTTTATTTTTGACTGCTTTGTAATAGTTTTCTGGTCATATCTACTGGTTGGCATGTGATTGTGATAGTTTTCTGGTCATATCCACTGGTGGGTTTGTGATTATGATAGTTTCCTGGGCTATTGGGAAATAACTTAGTTAATTTTTGGTTGGTCTGTAATAGTTTCCTGGGCTATTGGGGAATAACTTAGTTTATTTTTGACTGCTTTGTAATAGTTTACTGGGTTGTTGGGAAATAACTTAGTTTATTTTTGGGATTATTCTGGTTGGGTCTATGATTGTGATAGTTTCTTGGGCTATTGAGAATAACTTAGTTTATTTTTGACTGCTTTGTAATAGTTTTCTGGTCATATCTACTGGTTGGCATGTGATTGTGATAGTTTTCTGGTCATATCCACTGGTGGGTTTGTGATTATGATAGTTTCCTGGGCTATTGGGAAATAACTTAGTTTATTTGAGGTCTATTCTGGTCTATGATTGTGATTATGATAAGCTCCTGGTCATTTCCACTGGTTGGGTTATGATTATAATAGTTTCCTGGGCTATTGGGAAATAACTTAGTCATTTTTGAGGGGAATAAAGGTCCTGCTGTGGTGATATATAAAATAACTTAGTTAAATTCAGCTTTGAAAATAAGGGGGTATATTATGTGGTGATATATGGTGTGTGTAATAGTCAAGGCTACTAAGTACCATGCGTCTTTAGAGTCTCTTGGTCAATCAAGACCTCAACTCCTAGAGGCATTACTCTGTAGCGTTAACTAGTGTATATTGTTTAGCAAGTTTAGTGATATTCTTTCTAGGGAAGTGGTAGCCCTGAAAAGGGCTGTTTGTTGATTGTCTAGTTATTTCTAGCACTTCTTCTTGGTCATTTTAATTTTCTTAGTTGCTTTTCCAACTCCTACGTTTTGACTAGTCTCTTGGTCATTGGTCATAATGTCAAGCCTTATTGGTATCTGGATGGGTGGTATCTCCAACGTTTGATGCTGCGCTCGCTGTTGAGATAATTCTTCCAACTTCTTCACTCTAGACCTTAACTCATTGACTTCCTTGAGAAAGACTTCTATGACTTGAGTCTTTGACTGTTGCTTTTGTGGCATCTGCTGAACAGGTTGAGGTATATACGTTGAGGGTGTTTGCGGCGTATAATACTGTTGTGTCATATCGTTAGCAAACGTCTCATTCACTGCTGATAGTAAAAGATCAGGATTGTTGATCATATCGTCCAGTGTTAGTGATGGCTCCATGATTATGAATGTTGAAAAATGTAGTGTGTTTGAGCCTTTTATACTTGTCAAGCGGATTGACCTAGTTTAAAGTTCCCGCGCTTTAAGAAATCAAGTCAACTCTGATTGGGTGAAAATAAATGAACTGACCAATTAGTGTATTGTTGCTCTCTCTAGCGGAGGAAATTGATGTAGGTCAATCCCTTTGAAAACTATAAAAGCTCAATTCAAATCTCAAATTCTTCATTCTGTTCTTGTGATACACAACAACAACAATATGGCAAGCAATTTGGATTCGCGTTTGGAGCAATTGGAAGAGCAGGGCAAGACTATGGCTGATGCTACTAGGAGGTTACTGGAGACAGTGAATGCTGTGAAGGATACGGGAGAACTTCTATTGCAGATGATTGAGAATCATCAGAAGATGTTGGAGATGAGTCGGAGGGTAGAAAATTTGATAAACGATGTAACGACAGAAGTGAAGGTGGAGACTATCAGTGACGAGGAGGAAGATTGGGGGGATAATTCTCCCCCCACACCTCATCCTTCTGAGGATTGGGATGCGGAAGCAGATGATATGCCCTTCTACATACCAGTGAGAAGGACAATTACAGTTGAACAGTGGGGTGTGCGGTGTCCTGCCTGTGGTGGCCGCCCCAGTAGATGTCCCTGCTCCTAAAAATAATGTCTCTGTGGTAATATAACCACCAAACCGGCCCTTTTCAGGGCCACCTATTTCTTCAAGAAAGAATAACTAAATATGTTGCAATTTTTTAGACCATAGATACCATAAGTTGAGTGTGATTGTAGTATTTCCTAATCATGGTTACAGTACTGGGGTGATTATGGCGTGATCTTTTAATGGACCAAACAGATTTTAGTTGCTCTCTCTAGCGTAGGAGTAGAATGTAGGTCAATCCACCTATCCTACTATATAACCCAATGTACTTTGTGTTTCTCTCAAAAAATGAAGTTCTTTAAAAAATTCAGTTTGACTAAGTTGTGTGCTGCTTTGCAGCGAAAAGATTGGAAAGAGGTGGAGAAACAACAAAATAAGTTGGGATTGGAGCAATTTCTTGCTCGCAGAGGGATTGGATCCAGAAAACCTGTAGCCATTGTGCGACCTATTTTAAAATCTTCTAAGTAAGAAATATTTTTGTTACTTAGGAGACTTTAAAACAAACAGTCCTTTTCAGGGCTACTCAATTAGTTTCGTTAAAGAATAGCCTCAAAATAAAAACAAACACAATTTCAACAACATAATTTTAATTAAATCCAAAAACTACTAGAATCACTATATGTCCCTAGAGTCTATTAAAGTCTTTAATGAATATGCACTATTGAGTCTGGTTCATCACAAGAAATCTGTTTATCCCAGTTCTCCGTCACCATCTCTGTACAGGATCGAGGCGAGTGAGAGGCTGATTTACAAATGAAACAATAAGTCTTCTTCCCTGTCTTTGTACGTTTTACTGTCTTCATTTTACGAGTGTCTAAGCGTCTTCTCTTAGGACTGACATCAGATATATCTGAAGCCTTTCGTTTTCTTGAAGGCTTCTCTGTAATAACTGAAGACTGTTGCTTCTCTGTAGATACTGAAGACTGTTGCTTCTCTGTAGATTCTGAAGACTGTTGCTCTTCCTCATCTTCATCGTCTGAATAAATCACCATAGCTCTTCGTTTCCTTTGTGATGGCTTAATATTATCTTCATCATCTGAGCTCTCTGAATCTGAATAATCCACCAACTTAGGTTGAGATTCTTTATCATTGATCAAATGTTCTTCTCTCTTATGACAATTTGGAGCCCAATGATCTTCAAGTCTGCAGATATAGCATTGTCCAAATGTAGGCTTCTTATCAGTAAACATCTGTTGTTCTCTTAATTTCTGAGCCTCAGGACAATCTCCAAGCCAATGTCCCCTATCATGACAATGGTGACATTCTCCATAAGGAGGCCTCAACTTGTCTTGTTGTCTCAAACTTTCTTCTAATGGCTGCATCAAAGCTTGTTCTTCTTGAGATAAAAGTTTCTTCAACGATACACAATGATAGTAGATGCTCTTCTTATCATAGACTTTACCCATCCTTGGATCTCTACTGTTTGCCATCTTTACTCTTCAAAAGTCAGAAGTGAAATGATTCTCTCTCACTGGTGTCCAACTATTTATAGTCCTGGAAAAGTTCTGTCACTTCTATGATTGTAGAGAAATTCAATCACACTAGAATTGTCAGCGACACATCTTTTCCAATTCTCAAATGTAATCAGTGTCTCTTTTTCCATCAAATATCTGATACTGATCCACCAAAGTTTCTTGAAATCTTCAAAAGTTTCAGGCCTATTGAGTTTCTGTTGAATCTCTTCTACTGTAATCTCATCATGAGAAAATAAGATGTAAATGCAGAACAATAATCTTCTATACGGTCTGAACTTCAAAATCTTGGAAAGTGGAATTTCCAAATATTTCTTCTCTCTTGCTTCTTCCATGATATTACACTTGCAGATAAAATAAATATAATGTATGTGATAAGATAGCTATTGTTCTCAGCTTTTATAGGGTGAAAACATTATGAAAATCGGTCGAGGCAAACTCAAGTTATTGCAAAAAAAAATGATTTTCTACTTATTAGAAATCCGGTTCTTGCTTTTTCATGCCAATAAATTATCTCCCTTGAATAAAAAATTCACGGTAAAAAATATGCGAAATTTGTAATATCTCAGGTATTTTTTATCCGATTTACTTCAAATTTTTACCATAAGATAGCTCTTATATTCAAGGTATCGATTTTACATACTATAAGGCTTGAAAACTATTATGGGATAGAGTAACATTGAGACACCATTTCAAACTTATTCTGTGATAGGATAACTATATATATGAATCGCAAATATTTGCTTATTAAGTCAGTAGAGATATATGTTGAACAAAAATAACTGACCACTGGTACTCTATACATCCGCCGAGGCCCGTAGAGAAGCTTTGTGCTTCAGAAACTGTTGAATATGCATTTAAAAAGGTAGAGCAGCTTCGGCTGTTTAAGGGCGCCAGCCTTCGGGTTGGAGTGGCTCCGCCTCAAATTCTCTGGTCCATAGAGACATGCAGGAATTTGACTTGTATTTGAGACAGTTTCAATCGCCAGGGATTCCAAGGTTAGGATAGTACTGGGGGAGTAATGGTGCTGTTTATACAGTACCTGATACTTCTTGCTAATTTTTCAAAAAATGTAGTCTCGCCTGCACTTTAGGCCTAGCAAAAATTGTAGTCTCGCCTGACACTTAGTGAAAAAATTCATATAGATTTGCTTGTCAAATTTTTTTTGCTAGTGATTTCTATTGCCGCATTGTGAAACTTTCAGTAGTTTGGCTTATAGAAAATATTTGATCTGATGAAAAAAATCTAGTAGATTTGCATATCAAAATAATTTGAGAACTAGTGATTTTGCCTACCACATGGTGAAGCTTTTAGTAGTTTGGCTTATGGAAAATATTCGATCGGATGAAAAAATCAAATAGTGATTACGCTTGATGAAACAGTTTTGAGAATTTTCAACTGTTGATTTCAGAAAATCTGAGTTTTCCCAAATCTGGGTTTTTCCAGTATAAAAGGAGCTCAGATTTCTATTGCAGCATCATTTCAGTAGACAACTTCGAACGGTCAACATGTTTAAGCGACAGAGAGATATTACCCCACCCACTTCTGATGATGAAGAGCCTCGACGTAGATTGGTAGATTATTCAGATACAGAGAGCTCAGATGATGAAGATAATATTAGACCACCACCAAGAAAAAGAAGACCTATGGTGATTTATTCAGACACAGAGAGTTCAGATGATGAAGATGATGAAGATTTGACTTCTTATTATTCTATCAAGACAGTCAACGAGAAGAAGTCTAGATTATTTCGAGCTCAAGGGAAAGAATTTCAACTCAACATCAAGACTTTCCCTGACAATGTTTCGCACCTACAGTTCATATCAAGATTATTTGATCGGCTGGTAGAAGACATTAAAGAACGATGCGAGATGGAATCCAATGATAAGATGCGGATGACTATTTTGCATCCTGGATTGAAACTTGGAGTGTTTGTGCCTTGGAGAGATGTCTCAGCCATGACTGGGGAAGCTATACTTCAAGAAATCATGAAAGTACAACAGTCCAATGAGAATTTCAGGATTCATGATGGTCAGATGACTATTCAAGTCACAGTGGTGAGACTTCCAGTGGGCAGCGGACGGAAACCATTACATGCTGGTCTCTATTTTGAGTCAGAAAATATGAGTATCAACAAAAGAAGTATTATACAGATCAATAATACCAAAGATGTAATGTGTATGGCAAGAGCTGTGGTGGTGGCCAAATGTAATGCGGATAAAGAAGAATCAGAGTCTTGGAAGAAGAATTGGGAACATATAAGAAAGTCAACCAAATCTATGCAGACCCGAGAAGCCATGAAGTTATTGGATCGAGCGAAGATTCCTCATACTAAGTCTTGTGGTATTGAGGAATACAAGAAGATCCAATCTGTACTTGCACCCAAGTACTTGATCAAAGTCCATTCTCAGTATCCTAAAGATGGACTGATATTTCCACTTCAATTCAAGAAGAAGCCTGAGACGAAGGTGATCCATATTTACTTCAATGGAGTAGATCACTACGATGCGATTACAAAGGTGACAGGATTTCTTGGATGTATATACTACTGCGAGTATTGTGATGTTGGATATTCGAACAGAGGAGACCACAGATGTGCTGATGGATGTGATGGTTGCTATAGTGACATTCCTTGTATTTCTGGACAAAAAACGCGTTGTATGGACTGTAAAAGAACATTTCGTAGTAGAGACTGTTTTGCAAAGCATAAGGCAATCAAATCTAAGCAGCATAAATCTATTTGTCAACTTGTGTATAATTGTGGTAAATGTAATTTAAGGATTGTGGGCAATAAGAAAAATCATGTGTGTCCAGGACAGAGAAAATGTAGGAATTGTAAAGAGATTGTTGGACCTAATCATCAATGCTATATTCAAAGTTATGAATGTAAATCTGAGATGACTGAAAATGAAGGAGAAGAAAAGATTTCTCAACCTAAGAAATCTCGTTTCATCTTCTTTGATTTCGAGTCAAATCAAGAAACTGGTACACATCAAGTGAATTTCTGTGTTGCTCATAAAGCGTGTGATGATTGCATGGATTTGCCCATAGATACATTTTGTCCGACTTGTTCTGCACAAACAGGTCTGAGAGAATTTATCTTTGAAGGCATTGATACTTTACCACAATTTTGCAATTGGGTTTTAGGAGATGAGAATAAAGGAGTGACATGTATTGCACATAATTTTGGAGGATATGATGGTCAGTTCATCTTACACTATATCTTAGAATATGGTACAGTGAAACCTGATGTGATCATGAATGGAAATACTATACTTAGAATGAAAGTAGGACGTGTCACATTCCTTGATTCTTATCAGTTTTTGCATATGAGACTGGCTAATTTCCCAGATACATTTGGCTTGACAGAGATGAAGAAAGGTTACTTTCCTCATCTTGCAAATACACTGGCAAACCAAACGTATGTGGGACCTTACTTTCCTGTGGACATGTACAATCCTGGTCAGATGTCTGTCAAGGATCGTGAGGTATTTTTAGCTTGGCATAAAGGGAAAATTGAGAGTGGTGCTATATTTAACTTCAAATGGGAGATGGAAGAATACTGTCGTAGTGATGTAGATATTCTAAGACGAGGATGTGCTTGTTTCAGACAAGAATTGATCAACATTAGTGGACTCGATCCTTTGTCTGAAGCTTGCACTATCGCTCAAGCTTGTTCAAAAGTATGGAGAAAGAATCATATGCCTGAAAACAGTATTGCCATTATCCCACCTGAAGGTTATCCTAATCAAAAGAACTACTCTATCAAAGCTGTAAGATGGATTCAAAGTGAAGCTAAGGAACGTGGTATTGAAATCAAACATGCATTGAATGGTGGTGAACAAAGAATCAATGGACAGTATGTGGATGGCTACCATGAAGAATCTCAAACTGTATTTGAATTCCATGGATGTTACTGGCATGGATGTCCAACTCATTTTCCAGACAGAAACAGAGTTCAACATCATCAGTGTTTGAGCATGCATCAGTTGTATATTTTGACCATTGGCAAGAAAGAAGAGTTACAAAAAGCAGGATATCAGGTGGTGGAGCTTTGGGAATGTGACTATGACAAGAGATACAAGGAAGATCCAGACTTTAGATCTTTGGTGGACTCAGAATTTACAAACTTAGACCCTTTGAGGCCAAGAGATGCTTTATTTGGTGGAAGGACTAACTCAACCAAACTCTATCAGGAAATCGATGAATCCTCCAATGAAGAAATCAAGTACATAGATGTGTGTTCACTCTATCCAACTATTTGCAAGTACGGACAGTTTCCACTTGGACATCCTACCATCTATTCTCAAGAGAATATTGATAAAGACAACATCAGACAGTACTGTGGATTGATCAAGTGTAAAGTGCTACCACCCACCAATTTGTACCATCCTGTACTTCCACAGAAATGCAGTCAGAAATTGATGTTTCCATTGTGTAGAAGTTGTGCAGAAAAGACAGATCCTCATATGAGATGTACTCATTTACGAGAAGAAGATAGAAGTTTTACAGGGACCTGGGTCACTATCGAATTGTTTGCTGCACTGGACAGAGGGTACAAGTTATTGGACGTGTATGAAGTCTGGCATTTCTCAGAGACAACTCAGTATGACAGAGAATCTGGAGAAGAAGGGATCTTTGCTGGGTATATCAATACTTTTCTGAGAATCAAGCAAGAATCAAGTGGCTATCCTGATTGGTGCAAGACTGAGCAAGATAAGATCAAGTTCAAGCAAGATTATTTTGAAGCCGAAGGAATCAGATTGGAGAATGTGGAGAAGAATAAAGGAATGAGAGCTATTGCCAAGATCATGTTAAACAGTCTCTGGGGAAAATTGGCACAGCGAGATAATATGACCAAGACAGAATATTTTTCAGAACCTGCCAAGTTTTTTGATCTGGTGACGAATCCAAACAAGATTGTCAAGAATGTGGACATTTGCAGAGAAAATCTTCTACTGGTCAACTGGGACGATACAGAACCCAATGTGGAGCCGCATGCTTGCAGTAATGTGATTGTTGCAGCCTTTGTCACTGCTCAAGCCAGATTGAAGTTATATGAACCCTTGGAAAAGCTGAATGAACGTGTACTCTACTTTGATACAGATTCTATCATCTATCATCACAAACCCCATTTATGGAATCCTACTATTGTCAACAACAGACTTGGAGAATAGACAGATGAAGTGCCCAATGCTAGAATTGTGAAATTTGTAGGAATGGGACCGAAGAACTATGGCTATGAATTTGTGGACAAGGATGGAAATCGAAGATCTACTTGCAAAGTGAAAGGACTCACTCTAGATTACAATACGTCTCAAGTCATTCACTTTGATCGGATGCTGAACTTGGTGAAGGGAGATAGGAAAGACTTCAGAGAAACTGTCAACTACAATAGGATCAGAAAACATAAAGACAAGACTGTGACCACTGAATTGCAATCCAAGACGTATCGGTTCACTTATACTAATTGTGTCATTATTGGAGATGGATATACTGTTCCTTATGGGTATTTGGGATAGATAGAGTAGTTCTGATGATCATGTATTATTTCTGATAGTCAGGAATTGAATTGTGTCTGGTGTATTGTACAGGTGTTTTTATGTTTTAAACTGTTTCAATTATGTATTAAACTGTTTTTTAATTATGTATTAAACTGTTTTTTTTATTATGTATTAAACTGTTGGTTCATGTTCATTAAAATTTGAGTATAAATAAAATTGTCTTTGTAATTTTTTCACAGTTAACCATGGCACTTTCAACACACCATTTGGACTCAAATCAAGATATTGGAAGTTTGTTTTTTAAACATCCTTCTAATATTTTTATTTCTGGTCCAAGTGGATCGGGTAAAACTGAATTTGTCAAAAAGATGATTGAGTTTAAAGAAGATTTATTTGATATTTTACCCCAACGTATTGTTTGGTGTTACAAGGAATGGCAAACATCTTATAATATCTTACAAGAGCGTGAGGGGTCAAACATCAAATTTATTCAAGGTATTCCCGATGATGAAGATGAAATTGTCACTGATCCCAGTGCACCTCACTTGGTGATTGTTGATGACATGTTAGGAGATAAAGATGAAGAAAAAATTAAGTTATGGTTTACTAGAAAAGGACATCATAGAAATGCAAGTGTGGTGTACATCACTCAAAATTTATTTCAACAAAGTAAATCTTCTCGCACCATCAGTTTGAATGCTCATTATTTAGTTTTATTTCAAAGTCCAAGAGATAAGATGCAAATCAAAGTATTAGCAAATCAACTTCAAACTCCACATATGATTCATGCGTTTAACGATGCCACATCTATACTTCATGGATACTTATTGGTCGATTTGAAACCAAATACACCAAATTATCTTAGATTCAGAACACATATTTTTCAAAACTGGTTTACAAAATCAGATCAACAAGGACCTGTTGTCTATTTTCCAGGAGTATAAAAAGGTGTGTTTGAGTTCAAATCCATCATTTGTGTCAAAATGGCTCAACGAACATCAGCTAATCTGATACGTGCTCTGTATAATTTAAGCAGAGAACATGATAGTTATAAAAGAAAATCACTCTTAAATGCAGGTTTAATTGAAATGATCAAATGGTTTTCTTTGGCAGCTCGAAAAATTGTTCAGGGTAAAATGAAATTACCTAAACAAACTCAAAATTTTATGGATAGACATCAGGATGATGTTCGAAAATTAGCAAGTGCAATTGTTGATCCTGAAGTCAAACGTAGTATCATTTTAAAACCTGGAGGTGGTGGATTCTTTGGTGGTGTGATCATTCGAAGTCTGATTCGATGGGATGGAAATAAGTTGATGAGAAAATTTAACAAGAAAACTAAAAAACCTAAGAAAAAATCAGTTAAAAACCAAGAAAACAGAAAAAAAGAAAGGTTGATGATCGTTTTGTAACAAAACGTAAAAGTAAAAGTCCTGCTTCATGGCAAAATTTAGGTCTTGATTCTCAAAACACAAATGCAAGACGATCTTCTATTAATTTAGCAAGATTTACTCCTTTGAGAGCACAAGATTTGTTAAAAAGACATGGATTTGGTGCTACCATGCACATGTTAAATCCAAACAAATATCCATCGCCACCTCATTCTGAACGTCGACGACTTCATTTTTAAAAAAAACTATAAAAGGATTGTACATTTAAATTATGAACACACTCATAAACATGGCTGTAACAACAACACGTCGTAGAAAATTGCAAAATAAAATGAGAAAAAAATCTCTGATTAAAACTTATGGTACATTTTTAGAAGGATTGACTCATTTATCCAATAAATGTTGTAAGAAAATGATTCAAGAATCTCCTAAAGAAGTCATTGATTGTGTAGGGGAATGTTGCATCAATCTTATAAAAGGCAATGTACGTCTGACAAATGCTCAAAAGAATCAGTTACGAGCTAGAAAGCAACATATACGTTTACTGAGTTCTAAGCAAGTTCCACTTGACACAAAAAAGAAAATTATTAATCAGAAAGGTGGAGCTTTGTTAGGATTATTGTTAAAACCATTAATTGCTCCTATCATAGGTTCTGTCTTGGGTGAAATTATCAAAAAATAAAAATATGGATGGTCGTAAAATGGCTATTGTGCCATTTAAACTTTGGGAAGACATGAAACGCTGGAAAGAGGAACAAATTCAAAAACCAAGACTGCCTCCTGATCCTAATGTATCTGCCACAGCCAGTCTTCAAAGAGACTTATCTTCTGTCATGGCCAATGAAGATTTGTCTGAAGCTGAAAAATCTCAATTGTATGGCCAGACCTTGCACAAATTTAAAACAGCTCATCAAAAAGCTTTAAAAGAAACATCTCTTTTTACCCAATCTGACCCTAGTTCTTCCAAAATGAATCAATTGGTTATAGATAGTGTACCCTCCACCATGAAACGTAAAGCTCAGCTTTTAGTTTCACTTCTAAAAACTAACCCAAATGTGTCCTGGGAAGATGATGGTACAGTTAAACTTTATGGCAAATCTATTCCAGGGTTTAATATTATTGATTTGGTCAATGATGTCATTAGACATCGTAAAGGCAGTGAACCTACAGGTTGGCAAGCTTTTGCAGAAGGTTTAAGAGACATGAATATTCCCCAAGATGTCATTGGAAATAGGGAAAGGTGGGACTGGATGCATCGCGCTCCAGAAACTCCTGAAACGGATTATATCACTCCCAAACAAAAACGCACCATCAGAAAAACAGCAAGTCGTATTCCTGTTTCTGTCAGGTCTGCAAAGAGTTTGAGTGTCAGAAAATGTATCAAAGACCATTTTTCCTCTCCGGCACTTTTATCTGCCACCAAAAAACGTATAAAAGAAGAGTTTTCTTCTCCATGGGTCAGTTACAATGAAGCTTGAACAGTTGTATTACAAGCCTAAAAGTCCTGCTGCGTATGCAGGTGAACAAGCTTTGTACAGACTTGCTAAACAATCATCCAAAAAAGTAAAACTTCAAGATATTAGAGACTGGTTAAGAAAACAACAATCTTATACTTTACATAAACCTATTCATAAAAAGTTTTTGCGACGCAAAACGGTTGTGGCTGGAATTGATACTCAATGGCAAGCAGATTTGGCAGACTTATCAAAATTATCAAAGTTCAATGACAAACATAGATATTCACTTTGCATCATAGATGTCTTTTCAAAATATGCATGGGTGGTACCTATTAAAGATAAAACTGGGAAAACTTTAGTGATTGCTTTCAAATCTGTGTTAAAAAGTGGACGATGTCCAAAAAGTTTGCAAACAGATAAAGGAACTGAATTCAAAAATAAAGAATTTCAAAATTTCTTGAAAACTAAAAAGATTCATTTCTTTACTACTGAAAATCCTGAAACCAAAGCCAGTATTGTGGAACGTTTTCAAAGAACTTTGAAAACTCGCATGTGGAAATATTTTACTCATCATCGCACTTTGCGATATGTAGACATTCTTCCCAAATTAGTACATGGTTACAATCACGCTTATCATAGAAGTATTAAATGTGCACCTGTGTCTGTGACTCTTAAAAATGAACCACAGGTGTCAGAAAACTTATATGGCAAATCGAATTCTAAAAAAGTCAAACCAAGATTCAAAGTGAATGATTTTATGCGTATCAATAAAACAAAACGTACATTTGATAAAGGTTATTTACCAAACTGGACAGAAGAATTATTTCAAATTTTAGCAGTGGTCAAAACTCAGACTCCTATCACCTATAAAATAAAAGATCTTGAGGGTGAATTAGTCAAAGGCATTTTCTATTCACACGAGTTACAACGTGTAGAGAAAGATCAAATTTACGAAATTGATTCTGTTTTAGATCACAGAAAACGTAAAGTAGGAAAAAAGTGGGTGAAAGAAATTAAAGTTCACTGGAAAGGTTATCCTTCAAAATTTGATAGTTGGATTTTAGAATCTGATCTTGTATAAAAGCATGAAAATGGATCTCAGAGGATCATTTGTACGTGGTGACACTGCTTCAGTACAATCTGCAGAAGGTCGTGATCGAATTGTTAAAAATCGGTTCACTTTTTTTGCTCAGATCATTGTTGTATACATGATCATTGTCACATCACTAGTTCAAATCAGTCTGAGAAGTCCAGATTAAGAATTGTGGTTAATTTTACTCAGTAGTTCTATCGGTTACATACTACCATCCCCAGGTTTAAAATTTAGAAAACAAACTAATCCAATTTCTGCTGACGAAACAGATTCACCCAAACTCAAACCATGAATAACTTTTATTTGACACTCTTGAGTGATAGTTAACTCAGTACATTTTCAAAAAATACGCAATGTGACTTTAAAGTGAAATTAGATCATTCCATACAAATTGAAAAAGATAATTGGGAAGTGGGTTTGGTAGAAGTCATAACTCCAACTGAAGTAAATAATATCACAAAAGAAAACAATTATGTGATCTTAAGATTTACTGATAGAAAAATGTGTGAAGATATAGATAACTGTACAAAGTATGTATCATATGTAGACCAAAAAATCTATATCCAAAATGGTTATTATGCTTCTCCACGCCACTTAGTTGAAGAAATTCAAAAAAGTATCAATTTTCGATATGGACTGACACTGAAAAATAGCAATGCTACCATTTCAATCACTTATGGTGAAAACAGTGCTCGAGTCAAACTTGATGTTCAAGATCCTACGAAAGTCAAAATTATTTTTCCAAAGGCAATTGCAGAAATATTAGGTGTAGATAGAAATCATTTTGATAAACCAGTAGGAAATGAAAAATACATTTTCAGATATGGTGTGGATTTAAATACAAAAATTCACCAACTTTACATTTACTCTGATTTAGCAAGCTATACATTTATTGGTGATGTTACTGCACCTATTTTGAGAGTATTGCCATTTGAAAGTAAAAGAGAAAACAATCATTTACATCAAGAATTTGTCAATGTACACTACGTTCCAGTGGCAAAATCTTTCATAGATCAGGTGCACATTAGTATAAAAGGTGATACAGGTGAAAATGTGCCATTTATCTCTGGGAAAACGTTAGTGAAACTACATTTTCGACAGAAAGAATAATGTTGAAACAATCAAGAAGTATTATGTCTCTTCAATCTGGGAAAGGAGACTTTCCCGTGTACAGAGGCGTTTCAAGACAATATGGCAATGGTTTAGGATCCATTTTTAAAGCTGCATTGAGAACAGTGATTCCAATTTTAAAACCTGTCGCAAAAGCAAGTTTAAAAAGTGTGAAAAAAGTAGCTAAAGATCAAGGGATTCAAGCTCTAAAAGATATTGTGGGTGGTGAAAATGTAAAAAAAAGTTTTAAAACAAAGAGGAAAAACAGCTTTGAAATCTTTTGGTCAGTCTACTATAAATCAGTTGGCTATAAATTCAACTCAAAAACGCAAAAAGCCTCAGTCTCAATCTAGACACCGAACTGTTAAGAGGGGTTTTAAAAGCAGAGCAAAAAAGTTTAATCCTATTAAACGTCTGGTATTTGAAAAAGATATATTTGACGAAAAATGATTCAACAAGGTTCTTGCGATTGCACTAAAACGGAATTGGATATGGAATCCATTCTACCCACCATGACTACCATGCAAGGCACTCAGTGGAATGATTATCATCCCATCGCTTCTCTCGATAGTCATCATGCACCCATTGAATTTCTAATTCCACCTCACACCGAGGTTTACACTGATTTATCTCAAGCCTATCTGTATATCAAATTCAGAATCTTAAAGCAAACGGGTGAAGATCTTGACAAGGATGCAAAAGTATTTCCAATTAATAACTTTTTTCATAGTATGTTCAGTGGCATAGATTTGTATATCAACAATAAATTGATCACAAATAATTCAGACACGTATCCATACAGAGCATACCTTTAAAATTTATTTTCTTATGGTTCTGATGTCAAAGATAATCAACTGAAGGCAGCAGAATTTTGGTCTGAGGATGAAGCTGGAGCTTTTGAAGATATAACAAATGCATCTATCACTGATCGTGGCAAACGCGTAGCAAAAAGCAAATCCGTGGAGCTTCAGGGTAAATTACATTTGGATCTTGCTATGCAGGAAAAATATTTACCTAATGGCTTAGAATTCAAACTTAGACTTAATCGATCATCTCCTCAGTTTTGTTTGATGAGTGATTATTATCCTGCAAAAATCAAAATTGATACTGCTATCTTGAGAGTACGAAATGTTCAGCTTCTACCAGCCATTAGCAATGAACTGAATCAAACTATTGCTCATCATAATGCTAAATTTCCAATCAGAAGAGTTGAAGTCAAAACTTTTACAATCAGTAGTGGCACAAGATCTAAAATTGAAGATCATCTTCTCACAGGTCAACTTCCAAAACGAGTTTTTATTGGTTTAGTAACAAATGAGGCATTTAATGGGAATTTGGATACTAATCCTTTCTTTTTCCAACATTTCAATCTAAGTAAAATGGATGTCACTTGTGATGGACATAGTGTCTATGGAAAACCATTTGAACCTAGATTTGAAAATGATCAGTATCTCAGATCTTTCCTATCAGTTTACCAAGCATTAGCAAGTCAGAATCAGGTCCAAAATTGCAACATTGATTATGAAGATTACAAAGGAGGTTACTGCTTTTGGGGATATGATTTGACACCAGATCAAGCAGCCGATCAGTCTCATTTGCACCCTATAAAAACTGGGAACCTCAGATTGGAGCTTCAGTTTGCAACATCACTTGACAAGACGATCAACGTGCTTGTGTATGCAGAGTTTGACAACCTGATAGAAATCAACGGACTTAGAGAAGTTACCACAGATTACTAAAGATGAATGCAGGATACTTCTTTGAACAGGACTTGATGTACCAAACAGATGCATACAGTGCAACAGTCCAGCCATCAGATGAGAAGAGTACCTTACAGAAAGAAGTAGAAGACAATGAGAACATCAATTGTCTTATGAAGACTCTTCTAAAACAAGCTATATTGACTTGTCTAAAGATGGCAGTTGGAGACTGTGCGAAGCATGAATGTCATGGATGTAAAATGAACCACCCAAGTCAGAAATACCACGATATCTGTCTATGGACTTCTCCAAGAGAATGGATTGAAGATTATGGATGTCATGATCCAGCCTTAGAGGGCCTAAACATCTATGATGTGATGGAAGACTTTGACAATAGAATCTGGAACTATCTGTATGGCGATAATTGGCGACACCCTATGGACTTTACAACAGGGATCAATCACCTGACGCCAGAAGAAAATCAAGAAGCCTATAAAAACTGGCAGTACTTCAAGAAAAATCAAAGTGACTTAACAGAACAGTGGAAGACGTACTGGACCAAGAAACTCATAGAATCCTATAAAGAAAAGGAAACTGAAGAAAAAGAGAACCCAGAAACAGAATAAAAATGAACACTGTTGAACTAATCAAAGTCATAAACAATATACCTGTGAAAGGAGAAGTATGTGCCAAGGATTTAATACCAGAGAAGAAACCACTGGATATGAAGGCTTACATTGTAAATACAGATATATCCACAGATCCAAGAGAACATTGGGTGGCTATCTACTTCAGAAGAGATCAAGTTATCTACTTCAATTCATATGGAAGACCACCAGATGAGCAATATGTTCTACCATTTATTGAAAGAAACTCTTCAAGATGGATCCATAACAAAGAATGTTTACAGAGTCCATGGAGCAAAGTATGTGGAATTTGGTGTATCTACATCATTCACCAGCTCAACAAAGGACTAGATCTAAACACAGCCATTCATCAAGAACTATATGGAACTGGAGATGATTTATACCAGAATGACAGAGATATCGAGATGTGGTTCATCAATAACTATGCGAGAGTCATCCTATCCAAGAATGGAATGAGACGCATGGCTCCTCCTGACTTTTTATTCAAACACAGAATACAGACTTGTAAATGTCATAATTATTCACATCACCTTTCAAAGAAGTATCCTAAGTATAATATGTTGTAAATATGTTAAGGAGTTCTATTGTAAACAATGAACAGAGGGACGGCCCTAATCCTCTGTCATTGTAATCAGTTATAGTTAGCGGGGCAATAAAGTTATAGAAATGTTCACCAGTCTTTGTTGTTCTTTTCATTAAAAAAATCAGTAGTAGTAAGCTTGAGACGACTAGCTATACACTAGTTAACGCTACAGAGTAATGCCTCTAGGAGTTGAGGTCTTGATTGACCAAGAGACTCTAAAGACGCATGGTACTTAGTAGCCTTGACTATTACACACACCATATATCACCACATACTATACCCCCTAAAATGACTAAGTTATTTTCAAAGCTGAATTTAACTAAGTTATTTTATATATCACCACAGCAGGACCTTTATTCCCCTCAAAAATGACTAAGTTATTTCCCAATAGCCCAGGAAACTATTATAATCATAACCCAACCAGTGGAAATGACCAGGAGCTTATCATAATCACAATCATAGACCAGAATAGACCTCAAATAAACTAAGTTATTTCCCAATAGCCCAGGAAACTATCATAATCACAAACCCACCAGTGGATATGACCAGAAAACTATCACAATCACATGCCAACAAGTAGATATGACCACAAAACTATTACAAAGCAGTCAAAAATAAACTAAGTTATTCTCAATAGCCCAAGAAACTATCACAATCATAGACCCAACCAGAATAATCCCAAAAATAAACTAAGTTATTTCCCAACAACCCAGTAAACTATTACAAAGCAGTCAAAAATAAACTAAGTTATTCCCCAATAGCCCAGGAAACTATTACAGACCAACCAAAAATTAACTAAGTTATTTCCCAATAGCCCAGGAAACTATTATAATCATAGACCCAAGCACAATAATCCCAAAAATAAACTAAGTTATTCACAGCTAGTCACTCAAGCTTACCAGGGTAGTCATCTATGGGGACCGGACCTTATTTTTTAGCCTGAAAAATTCTAAGTTCTTTTCAGGCTAAAAAAGGCCCGGTCCCCATAGTGACACCCATTACTACTCATGAATGTTAATGAAGACATTAGAAATAAGATAAAAAAAATATAGAAAATGAAAGGGGTCTACCTACAAAATTAACTATATCTCGACTGCTAAAAGAAAGTGAGTATCACCAGGAAATGCCACAATCACACACTACAGATCAATCACGACACCGTAAGCAGGAGCCAAAAAACAACATGACAGCTACATGACATGCAGAACACAACTGCTGTAAAGCAACTTGCTCTCATTTCCCCACTGAGATGATTGCAAAACTAGAAAGGACGCAAAGTATATCATAACAAAACAGAGACCTAACACTAAACAAAGGAAAGTGAGTAAAATACCACAATCACACAACGCAGACCAAACCACGGTACCGTGAGAAAGAGTGATAAAATATAAAATATTTACTAAACCTTTACAAATAACGGGGGCAACAAAAACAATAAAAAAAAACAGAACCACTACCTTAGAATGGAAAGCAGCCAAATCCACTGGGGGGGGGGGGGGGGCTTACATATAATTTCCTGACCAAATCTTCACCATAGAATAGTGTATAGTACCGAACTTAAAACCGGTTAAAACATTTTACTGACCTTTCCAAGGCGGTAATTCTTTTGTGGATCTTGTATGTTTTTTTCTGTCTTGTGTTTGCTATGCTTTTGTGAGCGTCTGTTTATATGTGCCTTGTGGTCACCTGCTGGGAAAGGGCTGACTTCTTGGCTCTCATTTGTGGTGTCTAACTGTGAGTTTGTCACTTTCCCAGAGGTATCCTGGATCAGGTGTGGTAATTGATTGTATCGATTCCTGATCTTTGCACCCTTACTTACTATGGTACCAAATTAATTCAAAGATATAACAGCTTTTATTTAATTCACGTTTGGTATAAGATATTTTACAACAGAGATCTAATTTATCTTGAAGGTACACTTCCATTAATTTGAGTTCGATTTTTCTTATTTTCTTAAGTTTTCATTAACATTCATTAAAATTCAGATTAAAAATTTATGCATATCAAACCTTAGAATAAAATAACATTAACCAGGCTTTGATTAGGTTTCAGGGTTTGATAAGTCGCAGTTAAGATATAAGTAGTTTTGTAGATACGGGGAACTTGAATTTGATTTATGCTTTTCTCTCATTTCAAATATTTTTCATTCATATTCATGAATATTGCAAAAATGATAATTTGCATATTTTATCATATGGACTAGAGTGCTTTGTCTTAGCATTAATTCAGGTAGTCTATGATAGTAAGCAGCTAATATATAGGTAATTTTGTAGGTATACACCTTAGTTTTGATTGATTTTCCTCTTATATTAATGTTTTCATATATACTTATGAATATGAAAATTAGACAATTTGCATATTGGACTAGCAGGTAAAACGTCTATGCCGAGCTAAACAATTTTGTTTTTTGACAAAACAGAATCTAGGGCGAAAATTTCACCCCAGTATAATGCATTAATCCCTCCAGTGGCTTAGGCTGCTGTCCGTTCTAAGGCAGTAGTTCTGTTGTCGTTAACTCATTTGTTGTTGCTGCTTCAATTGTGTGGCAGATGGTATTTTATCTTAGTATAGTGGTATACACTTGCCCAAAGTTCTAAGCGGTCACCTTAAAATCACCATGTATTTGTCCTATTAACACGGGCATTTGGTTCTTCATTAATTTCACCCGAAACATCATGGAATGATTTTTTGTATGACATCTCTCAATACAATTTGTCAAATATGTCAAAACATGAAATTAAAACTAGCTTAAAATGATTAAAAATTTTGTCAACATTTTGGAATTGCTTAGAAGTTTTAAGCACCCCCCCTCCCCCCGGTGGCTTAGGCTACTGTCCGTTCTAAGTCGGTGGTTCTGTTGTTGTTGATTTAGTGTTATATGTACTTCCCATTGATTATGGAGTTTATGTGTTTGTCTTTGTTTTTTATGCATTACTTTGTATCCGTTCTAGTTTTGCAATCATCTTGAAGAGGAGGAGAGAACTGGCTGCTTTGCTTTTATCGTCTTACGGATGTCTTGTTACTGAAAACGTTCTGTGACTCTTCCTCGCGGTGCCGTTGGTTGGTCTGCAGTGTGTAATTGTAATTTCCTGATTATGCTCTTTTACTTTTTGTGCTCTATAAAGAGTTGCTGGTGAGATATAAGTATATTTTGTGGGTATACACCCATTCTTTAGGATTGCATTATGGGTTGCTATGGACACTATGTGATTTAACATAATGACTTCATTTTTGATGACAACATATATTTCTTATCTCATTCAGGAGGTCTCATTTAACAATTTGGTCTCCATCAGAATTTTTTCTAGGGGTGCAAGGTTGGTCTAACTACCCCCAGGAGTAATAGTTTTTCCAATGCTTTTCCCTTATTTTTAAGTTTTCATTAATAATTATTGATATGCAAATGAGATTTTCATAAAGGACCACTGGATTAAAGTACTTGTAACATTGTATCACCGATGATATACTAACATGCAACAATGATGGATTGGGAATTTTTAATGCTTTCATTAATATTCATAAATATGCAAATAATACAAAAAAGATAATATGCATAAATGACTATGAGATAAAAGGCCTATGTCTAAGGTTTACTTTGATGCCAAGTTTAGAATAGGATAAGAAGCAACTGGGCTATGATTGGTTTTGTAGGTAGACCCCACTTCTTTCGCATTTAGTGGGTCTAAATAAGCAATTTGGCAGCCTTCAAACGCCCTAGGAGAGTAAAGAAGATCTAATTATCCAACCATCGCATCCCTATCCCTGGTTTATAGTTTTTTCCGTGATTTTCCTTAAAACATTTTAAAGTTTTCATGTAATTTCAAGAGTACGTAAATGATATAATATTCATATAAGACCACTGGATGCGTTGATTTGTCAAATTGTATCACTGATAATATAAAATATGCAACAATTATAATATGGAGATGAAGTCATCTTATTATGTTTTTAATGATTTCCAATTATTTTTTAACATTTTGGTTAATATTTATAAATACTCAGATTATGCAAATAAGATAGTTTGTAATTTGACCATGGAATAAAAGACATGTATCTGAACTTTAATGTGGTACCAATTTTAGTAGTCTAAGATAAACTGCAGCTGAGATATTATTGATTTTGTAGGTATAACCTTATTCTTGAATCACATTTTTACTGTTTTCATAAATATTTATGAATATGCAAATAATTTGCGTATACGACAAAGAGACTAACGGTATATGTTTAAGCTTTTATTTGTTATTACGTTTAGTAGTCTGGGATAAGTAGCAGCTGAGCTAAGAGTAATGTTATAAGCACACCCCCATCCTCAAATCCGCTATGAGTTGCCATGAAAATCATGCATTTTTACGTAGCCCAACTCGGCCAATTATTTAAGTACGAAAATGGTTTCGTATCTAGAGGGTTTCAATTAACAATTTGGCACCCATGAATAAATGTACTGGGGTGGGTGTACAGTAAGCTAAGTTGGATCCTGGACTAATACCTTTTTCTCTATTTTCTTTGTTAAAAATGAACCAGTTAAAGCCCAAACATTAATGTTGTGCCCATTGGAATATACTGAATAAGCATTTCAGAAATTGCAGGAATTAAAACAGATAACAGCAACATAGATTGTGAGCCGATGTACAGCAAAAGGTACAAAGTAAGTAAAGGTGTAAGTTGGCATTCGTGGAAGTCTGATCTGAGTCTTTCAAGGGTGCTCTATCGGTAGCCAGGCGTCCACCTTCTCTTAGGGCAGAAAACTATGAGTACGATGACGTATCATTTCCTATTCTGCAATTGCCCCTGACACATTGACAAAAGGAAGAGAATTTAGCTGGTATCCTGGCATGTGCGCCTATCGAAGACTCATTTTAAAGGATGGTGTGAATATTATAAAATACGATGACGTGCCATTTGCTCCCGGGAATACAATTGATCCGGTGTCCAACAAAAGGTGTGTGGCCATCGAAGACTCATTGTATTTTGTAGTGTGAATATTATACAATACGATGACGTGTCATTTCCTATTCCACAATTGCTACATAGGGAAGACAATTGTTTATCGATCATAGCATAAACAGACAATTAAATCTTTGACTGTAAATCGCCAATAAATGTCGTCTCTTATATCGTCTGCTAATTCCTTTAAATCGTCTTTGTTTTAAAACAGTATTGACCCGAATCAGACTGCTCCTCTAGGAGCAGTCTGATGTAGGTCCACACTGTTTGTCTGTACGCCAAAATGAGTCATTGACATAAGCATTTACAGATAGCAGTTGATTTCAGATGGAATTATTTCGTAGCAGGCAATCGAAGGACTAATCTTTCTAATAATTAGAACATGCAAACGATAGCATTAACAAACATTGAAGATCAAGATGATATGTTCTGTATTGTTTTGATGAAATTAAAGTCATCTCTAAGAACAGAAGTTCAACCTAAAGAAAACAAGTGAGAATGACCAGGAAATGCCACAATCTCAGACGACAGGCAAACCCACGGCACGGCGAGGTTAATCTCAGACCAGAGGCCAACCCACGGTACCGAGGAAAATCTCAGGACCAACCCGTGGCACCACGAGGAAAACCGTACACCTCATCCTGGCACGGGCCAACCCACGGCACCTTGAGGAAAAGGCACAGGACACAGACGGCTATAAGAAAATCAAAAATACAATCAAAGTAAAGCAGTCAGCTCTCTTAAGCATCATCACGAATTCAAAAATTGGAAGGACGCTAAGAACTATTCTCGCACACGAGATCGAGATTTCCGTTGTTTTTACCCGTATTAGGGAAAGATAAAACGTCGGTCGCACTCTGGCCGCGTGTCGATCCGTGACGTTTTTATAAAGTTAAAATGACGTGACCATGTCGCATCTCAGCGAATTCAGGATTTTCTGAAAGCCTTTTTTATGTTTTTACCAAAACAAAATGTGGTACTTAATGGTGAGCAAGAAAAAGAATCCATTAATCGTGTGAGGATGGGATAGAAAACTCCGTCCCTCAAGATCACCGTTTGTCATTACTCGGCAAGCCTGATATGTTTTACTGACCAAATCTCGACATAGAGTATGCTGTTTATAAAAGTTAAAAATACATTAGCTTGCATGTAGGATTCCTGGCGTATGTAGTGTATTACCTTCTAGTGCCCAAACATAGAATGCACGATCAGATAATATTATATTCCATCCAATTACTTGCTTGTGGAATTCAAATAAAAACAGGGTCTGAATTTGTGTTGATGTCGAATGTTGCCGAGATTGACATGTATCATTTATGCTACATTTGGGCATTTAATTTTCAAAACAATCTTTTTGGGGGGTGACCAACTCAAGTATCAATAATAATTTGGGGCTACATTTTTTGGATGAAAACTAAGTATATAAAAAATAATTAATTGGCTTATGTGTATCAGGAATATACAAAAAGGAAAAGGAAATATCTCAATTTTTATTTTTATTGCCTGATGTATTATGTAAGATACATTTTCGTTTTTGTACTTTGGCGACCTTTGGTGACTGATAAAACCCATTTTTAGATAAATAAATGATCTCAACTGGAAAAATTATTCTTATTACCTAACATCATTTTCTAGCAGTTTAACTTAACTAACGCGTTAGTTGGGTCTTAACTAACAAGTCAATACCCTTTTCACGGCACCAAAAGAGAGGCATGTAGCATATACAATACATTGGGCACCAGAGTGTTAACTGTTGAGAAACTCGCAGATAGTCAGACCTAATTTATGAAATATACATACAATATCTATGTAACAGACCTTTGGTACTTATTGTATAAAACTGTATCGAATATTGAGTTATCATAGATTATGAAAGGAAATGCTTTAATCAACACACAGCTAAAACAAACGTTAGACCTTTATCTACCATCCGGCCAAGAATGAATGAAATCTATCAAATGGTCACCACAATTCAAGGTCTTATATAAACTTCGTCCCAAAAACATTGACCCTATGTCCACGGAAAAGGCAGAAGAACGAATGAAGATACATGTGGACAGGAAAAATGGAAGTGTTTTTATGAGCTGTTTAAATATGAAATTTCAATATAAGAATTGAAAGCAGAGTTTTAGGTTGCACTGGACATTAAAAAGCCTCATGCATCCGATCATCGCCTCTGTAATTTTATGATTGTAAAGTAGTCTAGCTATATACGTTACATCCAAATATCTGAGCTTGTCAATTTTGCTCAGCAAAAAGTACGAGCCTTTCTTGATTGCAAAACCCTGAATGCTGGTTTTCTCGTGTTAATGCTCAAATTCAATGCCACAGCTTTTATTTCACTCAATCTTCAGAAACCGGAAGCTATCTACAGATTGTCCTCTGGTTTCCGGCAATTGACAACCAGTGATGCAGTTTTTAACCATTATTGAACTACTTCTAGTGTGACAGTACTCTTGTTCCTATTTAATCATTGAAGGGTAACTAAGACCTACATTAAGTGAAAGTCGAAATCATTGCCGCAAAACAATGCACTTCCAATGTAGCATCTCTATAATGAGCCATGACATATGATTTCCAACAATGTGGCATTTTGACAAGTGTAGACTCAGACGATCCCGTGTAGCCTCCTGTTAAGCTTAGAAACCCCAAGTAGTTACATACTCATAGAATATTCACGCGACTAGGAAAAGCTCCGATCAGACTGCGCGTTTGCGCAGGCTGATCTGAGGCTTTACTGGTCGCACATACCTACTCAACTCAACTCATACCACATCTTATGTCGCGGCTCATATGTGGTTGAACACAATCGTTTCGTTGTTTGGGCTGTGTGAAAGCATCGTTTATATCTGTGCGCCCTGTCATAGATGCTACCAAATTTAAACCTAACCTAACCGTAGTCATTGTAACAGAATTTGGTTCTAGTACATGTACATTACCTCCATGATATGCATGTTCAAGCACATCAGCAGATTCTAAAGTCTAGCCAGATCAAAAAATATACCCTAATGTGACCATATCCGTAGCTAAAGAAAAACGGAAAACCTACATAAAACACTTCAACCAGTCTGTGTTTATGTTTGTTTGTTTTGGTAATCAAACTTCCTCCTAAAGCAGCTAAGACATTTGATTTCCCTCGCAGAAACTTGGCTTTGCATCTACAAGTACTTAGATAGTTGCATACAAAACTTTGGTTCGGCCTAAACTAGAGTATGCAACACCCATTTGGAGCCCTAACACAAAACTTATGATTAATCAGGTAGAGAAGGACCTGCTGTGCCTGTAGAAGATGGTGAAACACAAGTAGTGTCAGCGAGATGAGCTTGAGTGGACATCTCTTGATGCCCTTAATGATGACCGGTCCTCCCTACTTCTATTTCATAAGATTCATTCTCGTGCTGTGTCTATCGAAAAAGACAAGTGCTTGACCTCTGCTCACAGTTAGGAAAGTACCAGGTCATCATATAGTGCCCAATATTGCAGATACCAAGCATACAGTTATGCTCTGAAAAAATACCCCCCCCCCCCCCGAACTATTCCACAGTAGAATAGTCCATCTCCAACGGTGATCAATACCAATACCACAAAGGTGTTAGGGCACCCCTCATTTAGTTAAAAACTAAGCCAACAGATTTTCCCCAACATTTCAGAATTAGCCCACCCTGTCGTAATGAACAGCTTTGATAGAGAATAAAGGATTTTGAACCTTAGTTGCCTGTACGTTATTTATCATGGCAGTAGTCGAGGTTTAAAACTATCGTTTCCTATAATAGGTTTAAATACAGAAAAGTCAAGAAAGTATTAGTGTAGCGCTATACGAAAATTGTAAACTTTATTATATACGATAGGCACATATTTTAATGCGAATAGTGCTGACCTGAATAAGACGCCAACTTTTGTAGCATCTGGTCTCAGTATATACCGTTTTCAGATATTCTTTCTATGGGTTGTTATTTTACTACGAACGGTAGAATTTTTTGAATCCTATTAACAGCATAGGAAGTATGATAAGGCAGCATTAAAGGACAAAAACACATTGCATACATTTCAGAACCAGTTTAAGCTTATACATTCGAAAGAAGCGTAAGAAAGCCTATTTTGCTTGAAGACGGCAATCGTATGATTTAAGGTTTCTAACAACACCAGGCCCCAAGGTTATAAACTTTTTTCATGCTCAACTCAGCTGAGCACGAAATTTATCCTGCTCATAAATGTTAAATGCCAACAATTGTTGGCATTTTAACATTAATTAGCATGATTAATACAACATCTGAGAGACTTAAAGCAAGAAACTTCTTTATTTGTCGGTATTTTAGATTTTATGAGTAGTTGAAATTTTGTGCTCAGCTTAGTTAAGCATGAAAAAAGTTTTATAACCTCTGGGTCAGGTCAACATATTATCATTCTAATGATAAATATAAGAGTATAATCGGTCGAATAAGTAAGTATGATCAGATATTACCGCAGACCAACCCGTGTCACTGTTATATTTCGGTACCTGACGAACGACAATGCATGCAATACCATGTCTGACCCCTATATTGAAGCTCCCGTTAGTTTGATATAATTTGGTGGATACTGTGTTCACAGTATCGATTCACTGTGCGCCTGAAATGAGTGAAATCGACTGTATCGGTAGAATCGAGAGTTTTTGGCCTAAATTTGTGAGGGGGTGGTAAGTATTTTGGCATGTTTTCTTATAGTTAGATTTGTCCTTCCGCCGTGGATCTCATTATATTTCTTTGATATATACATACATGCCATAATATTGTGCAAAAACAACGACAGTGTATCGTGGGAGCGCAAGAAACGCATTTTTTAAGAGGGATAGTTGTTAAAAAAGCGAAAATCCACAGTTTTTTATCTTCCCGTTTCGAATTTAAACAACTTAGCTAAAAATGATTTTCACCAGAAGTTCGAGAGGCTTATGATCCTACAATACCAGAAATCTCAGACTGATCCGTTTTTTCGATTTTGAGATATTCAGCTATATATGACTGAACCCCCTAATAGCGGTGAATTAGAAACTGTATCGGTAGAATTGACTGCTATTTATTTAATGTACGAAGTAAAAACTACCAACTGCACGAAGTGAAAGCAAATGTTGGTCATACATCTTCGAATTTAGAGCAGAAAGTAGGCTATTTATTTCATCCTGTGTATACAATTGGCTTCTAAATGTGTACTTTGGCAGACAGTGAAGGCCCAAATATAGTGCTGCATCATACGGCATTTCATCTGGGTCTTCACTGTTTATTTATACAAATATGATGTTCAGAGAAAGAAATGCAACTTTTTTTAATAAAAACCTGTGACCAGCAATATATATATATATATATATTGTACCACCCCAGGTTTATTGTATATAACCAGTAGGCAGAATTCAATTAGTTCATAAAGGGTTAACAATACGTCAATCTGTATCACTTTTTTCAGTCTGTTAGAGACTCCCGCCTCTGCTGTCTATGTGTAGGTTTGTAGGCTTAAATTTCAATAATTACATCCTGCTTTAAACAGCTGTATGGTAAGATGAAATGGCAGTGCAAAGTACATTTCATAAGACCCACTGGGGCAAATCCTTTAATAAGGCTTTTTGCGCCCAGCGAGCAATCAGATTACATCGAGTGCCGAAGACACGAGGGGGGGATTAATCCCCCTCTCGACAGGGGGGTTTAGTCCGTCAAAGAGTTGTGTTTTCGAAAAGATATACACTTAGTTTTTTCAATTACACGTAGAACACCCGTTAAGGATGCAGGCTTCATCTAGATTTTGGTTTTGTTAGGCATAAGATGAGATCTTTGGCTTCATCATAATGGAGCCAGGGCCTACTGTTGAACCACGACGACTAAACGCTTCTCTTCTCAGGCTTCTTAAAGTCGAATGAACGTTGGTGGAACCGAAAAGTCTTGGGCTGAATTGGAACAGGCGGGACCTGTATATCTATAACAGAAAGCATTGTAACAACACAGGCTCATTATGCTCATATATGTAAAGTCAACACGTTTTAAACATACTCTATCGCTCGACATGTTAATTAGAAGAAGAAAAAACAAATTGTTAATTTAAGGGATCATAGAATTATCTGGACCTCATCAAGAAGACCTGTCTTCGGGGTTTCTGACCATGCAAGACTCAAACTAACCTACTCAGTTACAGAGATAAGCTAGAATGCTGGAATTTTGAGTGTAGCAAGTTTACAATTATACTTTCCTAGGAGCGAATAACAAAGGCGCTGATCAGACTGCGCGGATGTGCAGGCTGGTCTGCGCCTTTGACGTTCGCATGCAGCTACGTCGGGTTTTTTCTCGACACGGTCCATAAGTATGATAACGTCCATTAAGACCATCTGATTATGAAATTAATTAAAAAGGTGTCATTATAATTTTTTAATGTTTTCGCACGCGCAACGCGCATTATTGATAATTGCATCAATAAATGGTAAGCACAGAGTAAAGTGAGCCGAAACCAGCAAAAGGGACACGGCGGAGAGCATTCTCGGCCAAAAATGTGGTCGGGCACTCGACTTACCTGCCGGACCGGCGATGATGGCCTTGTGTACAGGTAACATGCTACTGTAAACATAGCATTTGTACTCCACCATTTTCTAATTGCATGGTGTTATGCTCCACTGAATGGGTAGTATAATATACAGGTAAGTTCATGTTGTGCTATACTTCCACAAAAAGCTTTGAGGCGTGACTGTAATGGTAAATGCATTGAATGAATCGAGGGTCATTACTTAGAGGTCGTGGTAGAAATATACATGTACCGCTTTGTTACATGAATATTTATGAAGGTTGGATGTTTACAAAATTAGGTTTGTGAATTTTCGTTACAGCATCTTATCTTGACAATAACACACAAACGCACGCACACTCTCACGCACGCACACACGCGCACGCACACCACACGCACGTGCCACCATTGCAAAAAATCAACTGACAAACCTATCAACAAACTAAAGATTAAAACATTATCTCTATTGTTTTGGGCTTGTCCGTCCGTTTGTCTGTCTGTCTGTCCGTTGCCGTGGTCACTCTAACTTAGTCATTTTTAATCGGATTTTTTCCAAATTTCATATCATCATCAAACTCTCGTTCAAGTTTGAATACACTTTTTTTCTGTCAAACGATAAGCAAGAAGGCTGTAAAAATTGCCGCCACAACAGGTCTCTCTAACTTAGTCATTATAATCGGTTTTTATATATGGATTGCTTC
The DNA here is from genome assembly GCA_964019695.1 of Loripinus fragilis. Lineage (NCBI taxonomy): Eukaryota > Metazoa > Mollusca > Bivalvia > Lucinida > Lucinidae > Loripinus > Loripinus fragilis. Next base: position 1,406,100 of record OZ026519.1, read on the forward strand.
CATCAAACTCTTGTTCAATATGTTCTTAAAATGTTATCCTTTGGAAGCAAAGAATGCACCAAAGACTTGAAACTAGAGTGTGCAAAATTTCTGGGCCAGACTAGCTAGTTTCGGCCATTTAGGCCACATCAGTGACCCTCTAATAGTTTTAAAGTTCCACAATGAAAAACATGATCCCGAAGGACAAGAAAATAAAATCTACTCTATAGTGAAGGGCATGGAGACGTTCTACCACCGCCACAAAGTCCCAATCACCAGCTGTAGTGAAGTCAAATATGTTCTTAAAAAGTTATACTTTGGAAGCAAAGAATGCACTAAAGAACTGAAATTAGAGTGTGCAAATTATCTTTGCCGAACTAGCTTGTTTCCGCCATTTAGGCCTCATTAGTGACCCTCTAATAGTTTTTAAGTTCCACAATGAAACCCATTATCCCAAAGGACAAGAAAATAAAATCTACACTATAGTGAAGGGCAGGGAGACGTTCTACTACCGCCACATAGTCCCAATCACCAGCTGTAGTGAAGTCAAATGTGTTCTTAAAAAGGTTATCCTTTGGAAGCAAAGAATGCACCAAAGAACTGAAACAAGAGTGTGCAAATTTTCTGGGCCTTATCAGTTCCATCTAATAGTTTCGAAGTTCCACAATAAAACCCATGATCCCAAAGGACAATAAAATAAAAGTTTGAATACGTTTTTTTTTTTTTATCTCTTGAACGATTAGCAAGATGGCCAAAAATGGCCAACGCCTATCAATGTCCACTACTTCATTATTTTTATCAGAGTTTTTCCAAATTTCATATATGGATTGCTTCCATAAAACTCTCGTTAAAGTTTGAATACGAGTTTTGTTCGAAGAAAGTTAACCATGATGGCCAACGAAATGGCCGCCACCTATTAGTTTGCACTTATAGACACTCTACCCTAGTCATTTATTACCCGATTGCTGCCAAATTTCACATATATATAACTTTTATCAATCTCTCGCCTAAGTTTGAATATGGGCTTTGTCCGATAACGAAGATGGCCACTAATGGCCGACACCTGTCAGTTTACACTTGTGGACACTATTTAGATGTATGAGTGGTCTTCGATATTTTAAAGTGTTTCCTGGATGAGTGACAATGGAGTGTTCTATGACTGTATCAAATTCAGAATAGGGAGGGCAGTTGTAGCATTTGTATCCTGGATTTTCCATTGTGCTATAGAAACTCATGAGTGTTGGTTTACTGAATCGAAAATGTTTCAGAAGTGAAACTATATTTAACAAACAATGATGACATGTGGCTTAGGCTGCTGTACACTCTAAGGCAGTGATTCTGTTGTTGATCCGTTGTTGACTGTTGCTTCTGATGTGGGTTCTGTGTTTGTTCTAAGGTTTGCTATGAATTGCTTTGTGTCTTTTCTAGGTTTGCATTAATCTTGATGTTGGCGAGTGCTACGAGTATTTGGGAAAGGACACTTGACTTAAAAGTATATGTTTTTTTACTGACCATTCCATGGCGGTGCTTCTTTTGTGGGTCCTTTGTTAGTTATGTTTCGTGTTTGTCGTGCTATCTTGTCGTCTATTTATTGCAGTCTTGTGGTCACCTGCTTGAAAAGGGCTGACCTTTTGGCTCTCTTGTATGTGGTGATTTATTGTGTTTTATAACTTCCCGATGGGGTGACCTGGATCAAATGTGGTACTTGAGTGTATCGGTTGCTGATCTTTGCATCCTTTCTTACTTTAAGGAATGAAAGTAAAATAATTTTGTGTTTCAAACGGTGACCCAAGAATTGCTGCCTGGCTCATATGCGTAGGAAGCTTTTCAATATAGGGGGGGGGGGGAGATAGCGATGCCAACTTCAATACTTGTGGAGGGATATTGCAAAAATGCACATACACGCATGCATGCGCACACACATCGATGTACATATGAAAATACATGTACATGCTCCTAAATGTTCATACTCCCATGCATGCATGCATGCACACACATATGTATGCATGCATGCACATGCAGATACATCAAAACATTTATATACTTACATGAACATCAAAGCTAGCGCTCTTTATGATATAGAATTCCGAGAATCGGATGTGTCGCCTGGCAGAAAAGAAGTCAAACAAGGAAAATTGGTCAAATATATTTTACCGACGAAGGGTTATCTTAGAGAAACTAATAAATCACAAAACATAAATCCCATTTCTCCAACCCCTAAGTTCACCTTTGGTATCATACAGATCAAGGTTAAAAGCCTATCAACTAGTTTTCAGTGGTTAGTTCAATACAAAATAAACTTATCTGTCGGACTTCGATCTGACCTAGAGGTTAGGGGTGTGTGTAAGGTCAAAGTGTTTGCTTCTATGTAAGTCTATACTTCTTTCCCCTTAATTTTATATACAACACGATCACATTCAGAATTTATTTTATGTTATAATCCAACCTACAGTTGAGTGTGAGTGTAAGGAGAGAATATTTGTTTGCATGGTGCCTTATGCCCCATTCCCTTTAATTTGATATGCAACATGACCATGGGGCAGGGTCTGTGGGTAAAATATTTGCTACAACGCTGCTGCATTTGTGATTCCCTTTAATTTGATATGCAACACGACCATGTTCTGAACAAGTTGACTTTTGACCACAGGATCAGAGGGGCGGGGAGAGGGGATTTGCGGCCAAAATATTTGCATATTGCTGCTTTCTCGATTCTATTTAATTTCATCTGCAACATAACCATGTTCTCAATATGTTGAATTTTGACCTTTAACCCCACACCCAAGGTCGAGTGGGGTAGGGAGAAGGTATGTAGGCAGAATATTTACTGCCATGTTTCTGAATTCGAGAATCTATTTAATTTGATATGATTATATTCTGTAAAAAAATAATTTTGACCTTTTGACCCCCAGGGTTAGAGGGGGTGGGAGGGGGTGGGAGGGGGTTCCCGGCCAAAATATTTTCTACCATGTTGCTGCATCCGTGATTCCCTTTAATTTGATATGCAACATGACCATGTTCTAAAAAATTGAATTTTGACATTTTGATCCCATCACCTAAGTCCACCCAGGGAGTCCGACACAGGTCTTAGATTCAAAATCATGTTTGATATGTTTCATATTTATTGTACCTCTGTCTGCAGTTGCTACCATGTTGCTGCATTCGCTATTCCTTTGATGTGCAGCATGACCATGTTCTGAAAAAGTCGAATTTTGACCTTCTGAGGGGAGAAGGGGGCTGCATGCAAAATATTTGCTACCATGTTGCTGCATTCTCGATTCCCTTTAATTTGATATGCAACATGATCATGTTCTGCAAAAGTTAAATTTGACCTTTTGACCCTAGGGTCGGGGGAGGGGGGGGCCTGCGGGCAAAATATTTGCTACCATGTTACTGCATTCGTGATTGCCTTTAATTTTATATGCAATATGACCATGTTCTGAAAAGGTTGAATATTAACCTTTTGACCCCCAGGGTCAGGGGGGGGGGGGGGTCTGCCGGCATAATATTTGCTACCATGTTGCATGTTGCTGCGCCTGTGATTCCCTTTAATTTGATATGCAACATGACCATGTTCTGAAAAAGTTTAATTGTACCTTTGACCCCACCCCCTAAATCCACCCAGGGGTCGGACACAGGCCTTCGATCAAAAGTCAGGTTTGATATGTTTCTTATTTTTTGTACCTTTGTCTGCATTTGCTACCATGTTGCAGCATTCGCGGTTCCCTTTGATATGCAACATGACAATGTTCTGAAAAAGTTTAATTTTAACCTTTTGACCCCCAGGGCCCTGGGGGCTCTGTGGGGGAAATATTTGCTACCATGTGGCTGCATTTGTGATTCCATTAAAGTTGATATGCAACATGACCATGTTTTGAAAAAGTTTATTTTGACCCCACCCTGGGGGTAGGAGGGGGTCTGCGGGCAAAATATATGCTACCACGTTTCCGCATTCGTGATTCTATTTAATTTGGTATGCAATCTGACCATGTTCTGGAAAAGTTGAATTTTGACCTTTTGACCCTAGGATCAGGGGATGGGGGTGAGCGGGGCTCTGCGGGAAAAATATTTGCTACCATGTTGCTGCATTCATGTTTCCCTTTAATGTAATATGCAACATGATCATGTTCCGAAAAAGTTGAATTTTGACGTTTTGACCCCACCCACTAAGTCCACCCAGGGGGTCTGGTACAGGCCTTCGATCAAAAATCGCGTTTGATATGTTTCTTCTTTATTGTAACTCTGTCTGCATGCGAAATTTCTGTAAAAAACTGAGTTATTGCGAAATTTACATATTTGACCTTTGATCCCACTGGGGGGAGGGGCGGTAAATTTTCAATCACGGTTATGCTTATCTACAGGCACTGGGTAATCATTGTCTATAGTCAGAAGTTGTAAGATATAATAGTTTTGGAGAAATATGATGTTTATCCTACAAAAAGTCAATATAGCTTTTGCATTAGCCTAAACCTAAGTCAAAAAAGGGCCAAAACTCAGTCAAAAATTGGCGAATTACCTCCAAATTCGAACTTGGCCTGTAATTTTTAATGCTTTATAAGTGTTAAATTTGAATGACAGTGTTGCATCCCTCCAAAAGTAATTGATCATAAACCACAATATAGCTAAAATCTAAGTCAAAAAGGGCAATAACTCTTAATAAGTTTGTGGATAACCGCCACTTTCGAACTTAACCTGTATAATTGATGATTTACCCTTCTGCAAAGTTTGATGGATGATTAAATTGATGAATCCCTTCAAAAGTTATCGATCACAAACCAAAAATGTGACAATGCTGAATACGACGACGCCGCCGCTGCAGACGCCGATGGACACATGATTCTTATGTGTTGATTATGCGACTCAAAAAGCGGGTACGTTTATTTGAGGAAGGGGCAACAATGCAACAAATATATATACATGGGGTCTTTATGCCACTATAAAGAATTATCTATTGTCATTATACCGTGTTAGGGTTTTCAAGCCCTTCCGTATATCTCCAATCAAACTTGGGCCTCTGTCGTGATAGAACCTGACTCTGTCACATGTGAACAACAAAGGTGCAGACCAGTCTGCGCATCCGGCCAGTCTGATGCGTGCCTTTGTAACTTGCTCCCTGGAAAGTATATAGCTTAGCAGCTGAACTTGGCCCACTAAAAGCTTTAAGCTTCTTTCTAGTCTCTGTTAATAACAAGGCTGATTTTAGCAAGATCTGGTTGCCAACCCTGAAGAAATGAGACGCAGAACATATTGAGCCTGCATATTATCATTACCAAACTGTTACTATTCAAGCTGATCGAAGGCACTTTCACGCTACATGTTCATAATTGTTAATACTTTGCCAGTTACTGACAGCCAACCTTTTTAAATCAACTGAAGGAGAAGAACGGCCGAAAGCATTTCATGGAGGGTGCACAGTGGCTTTGTCATACAATGTTTGACTCGATACCAAGGAGCTCCCTGGTATACCCCCATCTGCGTTATGTGTTTGACCAAGACACATTAACACTTGCTTACTACTGGTTCAACCCATGAACAACCATACCGACATAACTGAAAACGTGTTGACTGGGACATAAAGAATCAAATCATTCAAACAAACACGTATTTTCATCCAAAAAAATTTAAGAATGTGCCTAGCGTGTATTTGTTTACAAACTGAAGTTTTTGACAAGCTTTTATTATATTTTTTATCGCACAAAGGATGTGGGTTTGATGCGCAAAGATTACATATATTTTAGTCCTACTTGCGCTTGAAATTGGCCCAGAATAGACGAAACTGTCTTCATTATTCCCTTTCAATGGGCACAGTACCTTTTATGAGTATCGATATTACTTCGTTCAGTGCGTCGATTCTACCGAGACAGTTTCTAATTCACCGCTATTAGGGGGTTCAGTCATATATAGCTGAATATCTCAAAATCGAAAAACCGGATCAGTCTGAGATTTCTGGTATTGTAGGAACATAAGCCTCTTAAACTTCTGGTGGAAATCATTTTTAGCTAAGTTGTTTAAATTTGAAACGGGAAGATAAAAAGCTGTAGATTTCCGCTTTTTTGACAACTATCCCTCTAAAAGAATGCGTTTCTTGCGCTCCCACGATACACTGTCGTTGTTTTTGCACGATATTATGACATGTATGCATATATCAAAAACATTTAATGAGATCCACGGCGGAAGGACAAATCTAACTATAAGAAAACATGCCAAAATACTTACCACCCCCTCACAAATTTAGGCCAAAAACTCTCGATTCTACCGATACAGTCGATTTCACTCATTTCAGGCGCACAGTGAATCGATACTGTGGTGTTTATGTATCTTAAAAGCATCAGGGCGTGACTGCACTAACAATAATGAACTGCTCAATAAAATAGGGGTGTCACAACGTTATGCCATGCAGTTGTTTGTATTTACAAGTGAAATTTTACAAGCGATTCGATGGCGCAGTTAGTATAACGGTTATACTCAAAAAATCTGTAAACAAAGTTGAGGGTTCGAGCCCCAGTAAAACCTTTTTTTTATTTTTTTTTATTTTTTGCTTTCGCAAAGAAGCAGGAATTTTTCGCGATTTACATGTTTGCAGAAAAAAGCATGTTCTGATGTATTATGCACATGTAAAGCGACTTCACTCACTAAAATTGCGAGGCTTGTATGGAGATGCAGCGACGATGCAGGAACTATTATTAAAAACGTGTACAAGTTCTGTATGGTAGAAAAGAAATCTGGAATTAAACTGTCACTGAATCGTGTATGGTACAGGACTGCAGCACTCACTGGCGTTAGCAGATCTACCGGTTCAGAAAATTGTGGAAGAGAAGAAGAAGGCACATGACGAGCAGTAGCCTGGGTCCAGTCGTCAATATTTTGACAATATTTTCTAATGCTAATATTCAAAAAAAAATAAGAGAACAAAAAGATGCCACATAAAAGGTATCGGTTGTCCGTTAGTGATTTCGATTAATATTGACATTTTTGACCAAGAAACAGAAAAATAAAAAAAGAAGAAAAAATGATCAGAATAGAACCCAGGCTAGACGAGCAGCACCACCGCAATCTACGTCGAAAGTGTCACTGGATGGCTTTGACCAGGCTGTTGTACAGTGGACCATCGCCGAAGAAGGTTCTGCCAACCCTTGATAACATCAGAACAGAGCTCAAACAGAGTATTGGTTACACTGGCAGCAAGGGTCATCTTCGCAAAGATCTCCTTTATACGGAGTCTGCATACACACGCTGTGGGGTGAATCAAAACGTGCTGATGGAGAGACAAGATGTAGTCCTCAGCAGGATCAGATACCTTCGCATGGTCAGGGAGTTGAGAGAGGCGGGTTACACAGATGAAACTTACGTTCATACCAGCCACGCTGTCCCGTAATGCTGGCAAGATAGTAGATACCATTTTCTTAAAGGTAATTAAAGAATAGTGGAATTGTACGACCCTTGGGTTTGCACTAAAATCACTTATTGAGTTCGTCGTTCGCAGTTCGTGAAAATGTCCATAGCTCTTGCCCACATGGTATATTTCGATCACATTTTGCATGCATGTGTCATTCCCCAACCACTGGCATGCTAAGCCACTTTTTTATGGAAGAGGGTTCATTCAAATTGGCAAACATTCAACGTTGGTCGTGCATATTTCTGTCTGTTGGTTTCACTTTACATAAAATTAATTTTTTCTATGTACTAAATATGCTTAACTTTTATATTTCCAGGTGAAAGAATGATCATACTCCAAGCTGGGTACAATGAGGGATTCGTACCCAACGCACGAAAAAATCATTTTACTTTCCTTTATTAAAATAATTAAACATCATGCTATAAAATTGCAAGAAAAAAAAGCAAGTCAGAGTTGAGGCTCGAACTCACGACTTCGCATGTTTCAGGAGAGCGTTTTAACCACTGAACCAATGAGACAGATATAAATTGAATATAGCTTTTAAGGATATAAAGATTTTTTACAAACAGTTAACGGTAAATTATAACAGTTAACGGTAAACTATCTGCTGAACCTAGGAACATGGACTCGACCAAAGGTCAATACTGAGAGGTCACAAATGAATAATAGTAAAATATCATTGAAAAATGTAGTTGGAGTAACAATATACTAGGCCCAAAAAGAAACGCCGCATACAAAAATTAAAAATTGTGTGTGTTAAATGAGAGTGGCAAATTTTCATCATCTGTCTATGTTTTGCTATTTTTTCTTCCGCACATTTTCCCCATTGATTTATTGAGGTGAGTCAATCAAAACCAGTGTACTGACCGATTTTTCATTTTCCTGTTTTCACGTGCACACTCAGTCCATTCAGATTTACATGTGTACTAACTACTGAAATCTATAGTCGAACATCCCAAACGTCTAAAAACATTTAAAAACTTCGGAATTTAAGATTAAACATTGCTAATTTACGGTGACAAAATTGGCGCATGTGGAACGTGAACTAGCAATAGGAATGTTAAAAGCTAACGTGACGTCATTGGTAGTAGCCAAACGATTTCGGTGCCATGTTAGGACTATTGGACGTCTTTAGAATCGTTTCCAACAAATTGGGACAACTTCACACCGTCCGCGTCCAGGGCGACGACGTGTGTCGACGTGACGTCAAGATCGAGACATCCAGACATCTCATTTGTGCAATCGATTTCATCTGGAGTCAGTCACAGCTAGGACATCCCAAGGAACTCATAATCCAAAAATCAGAGCTCAAACCGTGAGAAATCATTTCAAGATAATTGTTTAAGACCCAACCTCCCAACGTTTGACGGAACCTTACTTTGGTGCAGTATTTACGTCAAATTAAGGAACCCGCGGTAGTACCAAAGTCTTAATGAATTGAGTAACAGGCAAAGAGCACTCTCTAGCACCATTTTGCTCTATTTTTTCTAATTTCTGAATGTTATTTTAATGAAATACATAACTGGTACAGTTAGCACTTTTCATACATAGCGGCGTTTCTTTTTTGGCCTAGTCTATATGTCGATATATATTTGTGGAAGAAAGCTTTTATTTCTAGGATCGCATTCAAATGAGTTTTAATACATACAGATCATGTCAAAAGCTTTTTTAGAATATGACCCCTAGCATGCAATCTAATTAAGGACTGATAATTCCAAACCCAAAATCATTGAGAGTTGTTTTACTTATATATATGAGATATTTTTCATTGACAAAATGGACCCACATATAGAGTTTCATAAAATAATCCATATGATTAATAGATATGATTGCACGACCCTTGGGTCTGCACTATAATCACTATGTGAGTCCGTTCGTCCGCTAGCAGTTAGTGAAATGTTCATAACTCTTGAACCACACGATATATGTTGATCACATTTTGCATACACATGCATGTCAACAGTCCCTAAACACTGGCATGCGAAAACACCTTTTTGATGGACGACGGTTGGCTGAGCATCAGTTCAGCCTGTTGTGGTCAGCTAGTGAAAAACATCATAACTCTTGATCCTTATGGGATATTTGGATCAAATTTTGCATATTTTCTCCAAAATAATATCATTCATATGAGTCTTATAAGCAAATAAATGTTTGCCTTTCACTACGGGTCGTGCACATTACAGTCAAATTTACTTGCTTTTACATTTTAAGGTTGTCTTCGGTTTATCAAATAAAGTTAGACAATAATAGGCAACAAGAGTTATGTCGCTCTTAATAATTTAATGTATTGTTCTGGTGGTGGTTCGAATCTCATCACTCCTGACAATTTTATTTAACTTTCTTTTACTTATCAATTATATGACGTTCATTCCCCGTTTGATTCAAATATGGTGTTCTATTCCTGTCTGGTTCAAATATACCAGATACATCACTTGTAGCTTCATCAGACAATATGCATAATAGTCTTATTTTACTGATAAACACTATTGAATTGTTTGCGTCTCCCTCATTTGAACACTCATGATGTCATGTACTGTGGGACTAGAGATCTAATTTTGGCCTGAGTCTACCTCTACTTCCATACTTTATGTAAATACGTACCAAAATGAGATGTACTGCCTCAAAATTATTATCTTATATCAATACTACTTAATAAAATGGAACAAGTCCATTTGCTGCACGACCCTTGGGTCTGCACAATTATTACTATGCGAGTCTTGCACGACCCATGGGTCTGTACTATAATCTTGCACGACCCTTGGCTCTGTACTATAATCACTATGTAGGTCTGTATGTCTGTCCGTCTGTCCGTCCGTGGTCAGCTAGTGAAAATGCTCACACGGGTCGTGCTCATTACTGTCAATTAATTAAAATTAGCTTCTGACAAAACATTGATTTGCAAGCCAATGTCTAGATGTTTTCAGTCTTGATGTTTGTGTCAGATTATCAAGAACACCCAAGTAATTTCTGAGTTATTAAGGCTAACAGATAACAGACGCACGGACGGACGGACGGTCATATGATCGTGCATACTGAATATAGCGTACACCAATACTTTTCAGTTTCGGGTATAACAATCATTAAATCCGACGCCTGTCTTCAGGTTTTCCGACAAAGCGAGACTCAAGCTTAGTCTCCTCAGCTACAGAGATTAGCTTGAAAGTTAAAAAGTTGAAAATATGCTTGTAGCAAGTTTAGATATGATACTTTCCAATACGCGAATAACAAACCAGACTGTGCGGATGTGCATGTTGGTCTGCGCCCTTTGATGTTCGCATATTTCTCACCTCGAAGCCAAAAATTATGACTTATGTTGCAAATTATATATACATGTATAGCATGTTAAGGGTCAAACTGACATATACCCTTAATAAACGTTTATTATGTATATCTATTGAATATATTTCTATACAAAAACAAACTATGCACTAATGAGTCAATGCACAGATCAAAGATTGCATCAATATTAGATAGTTTACAATACATGTCTGACCGAATAATTAGTGTCAACCACCTCAGGGATGCACGTGGTGTTCGATTACAAAGTGTGGATTCCTACCTGGGTTTCATGACGTCACTGTTTAATTGTCAGCTACAGGTGGTATTACTCCAGTGTCACATTTAAATGCTCCCTCATTGTGTTGCCTCCTTTCTTATGTAAAACTGAACGTGATGCCATTCCATTCACACATGGCGGCTTAACACACAATAGTCTTGTTACATTCTATTGATTTATCCGAAGGAGCCAACGCACTGTAAAATCACCTATAGCCATATGTAAACAGCGATGATTCTGATAAGCATGTGCTGCTGCACATGCTTATCTGAATCAACGATGTTCCAGACATACTTTAAGGTGTTTATACAATGCATAGCAAATACATAACATGCATTTTTGGCACAGCTGAAGTTATATGGAGATGTTCTGGATAACGATTCACTTTTCTTTTCGCATCCTGGGCGAACAGTATCCTTTTTAAAAATCTCACTGTCAGTTTCAAGATGTATGGAATTGGTGCATGCCAAGTACATATCAATTTAAAAGAACTCTTCAAAGACAATATATATATACTATAGACGCATACACACTACATTAATAGTCTACATTAATATCATGATCTACAATTGATGTTGCTAAAGACACCTTTCAACCTGAAACGGTTGTTATACTAAACTAAAGGCAGTTCGGTGCAATTGGAATATAAAAATCAGAAGATTCCTCTATTGTGATAGACAGTCAAAACAGTGTAACAAAACAAATATCTTGCTGAGCGATCATCTTAACCATTGCCTGGCAGAACTAATTAGTATGCCAAACTTGATTCTCAGTCAAAACGTAACAGATCAGCTAAATCAGGTTACTGCCATGGCTTTGAAACGAGGGGGCAAGTAGTGCAAAACCTGACTTAAAGCTGAACTCAAATTTGTATTTTTCGGTGCCTAAAAGTGCACCAAAGAAAGTATAACTCTGGGCAGAGCAGAAGAAGGGTTGGCTATTGATTTTCTTGTATTCAGTGAAGCACCATGCCTATTTTATAATTATCGCTTATCTCTAAGAGTTCATTTGGCTATGCGAGAGGCGTCCAAGTAGTCCAGTTAAGAACAAACTTCCTTTATAAGGAAGAAGAAAACAATTTATCATATGACGTCGCGTCTGGGAGTGAAATACCCCATGCAATAAAATTGATAATCCACTAGTGGTTTACGGATTTTCAGGCAACGTTATGAGGTCCATAACAACGTTGCGTACATAATGACAAAATCATAACGTTTTACGGCAGAAATGAGATTTAAAAGTAGTCTATATGACATATGATAAATAGAATCTAACATTCGTGCTATTGTATTATAGAATTTATTAAACTCGTTGCGAAAAAGAGATAAAATGCTCGGCAAGCCTTTTTACGTCATTTTATCTCTGTACCCCAACTCGTTAAATAAATTCAAACATAAGCACTCATGTAAGATTCTCTATATACGCATATGGGTACATGTACACTGTAAAATTGAGTAACGGTTGCAGCTGAACTGCCACTGATTTAGCTAGAAGGGCACAAAGTACTGAATAGCAAACAATAACCTAATACAGAGTCTCTACGAACAATGGGTGCAAAATAATGTGTTTAAATCATATGGAGGTTTCCTAATTATTGCAATGTATCATCACAGAGAAACAATTAAATCAAATTAACACACTATGATAAAACAAAGAAAAAGGCTGATAGATAATCAGAGCTAATGAAAACATCAAGGTGAGCCACGGATTCTGGAATCTGCAATAATTTTACAAAATCCCTATAGAGTTAATAGCAATATTTTCGAGAATTAAGAACAGTAGTTCTAGTAACAGGTTCGTGTACAAGTTAAGGTACTGATGTGTTATACTTTAATACAACACTATGAATATGTTTATTGTATTTATAACATATGAGGTGCTTCCTTTTTATCAAAAGAAGTAGTAAAACAAGATATAACAGATTTATCTTTTAATTATACTGGGTAAGTTTACAAATCTCTTTGGTGACAATTGAATTTTGCTAAAATGCCTAATATGGTTGAATTCAGACTCGATATACAGAAAAGAGCATGTTGAGTATAACGCTCTGTACGAAGTGCTGCATCATAAAGTCAGTGAGCTCTATCATAGAATTTATTAGCCTCATTATCCAAATTACGAAGTGAAGAGATAGGAAGCTTAAAAGTGAAAGTGCTATATGGTGGTCTGATTATTTTCATGTGATACATAAATCAGAAAGTGTTAGAACATGTTTATGTTTGATTGTCAGATTTGCATTTTTACGTACACCATGAGATAGCTTTTTACATTTAAGAATATCTAAAAGAGAAATAGATCAAAATCTGGTAATCTTGAAATATCACCTCCATTGTAAAAATAAGCATTATAACCAAGTGGATGTAGTGTTTATAATATTTTTCTCTACTTGATTCAACTTGATGCATTAAAATACCTTTATATTTCAAGAAGGATTATTATGATATAAAATATTTTCCAGATGTTAAATAGAAATATGACTAGAAAAATGATTAGTATTCTAAAATGTCTATAAAGACGACAATCGATTTATTGGACTTACTGTAGATAGACGTCAAACTTAAGCCATTCTGCTTCTAAGTAAGAAAGGAGGCAAAGATCAGGAAATGATACAATCAAGTGCCACACCTGACCCAGGATACCAAATGGGAAAGTAACAAAAATACAATAAAAATCAACAACAAGAGCCAAGAGGTCAGCCATTTCTAAAGTGGCCACAAGGCAGCAATGAACAGACAACAAAGCATGAGAAACACAAGACACAAAGCACAAATGATCCACAAAAAAAGTACCATCATGGAACTGTCAGTAAAATATTACATAGAGGGCTTAAACTGGTTTCATGGCTTCAACCTCGCCCTTAGTTCAGATGTGGATCAAGACACATAGATATTTGGTTTGCATGAAAGACCCCTAGCAAATCAATGCATCATCTCCAAAACATATAAATCAAGATATAAAAAGGATATAAAGCAATGATAAGGACTCAACAGTTCATAAAACTGAATACCGGGGCAAAAGAAATCCAACAGGTAAACCCTGGTGGGCCTGACAACAGCCAAAGCATCAGGCCCCTACAATCTCACACTAGATATTTCTAAGTCAGAACCGTCATAGAGTGTGAAGTCCAACCCACCGGCGTGCAATGAAAGAGGAAAGCAAAGTTGCCAACCGTGATTGGGTTGACAACCAAGCATGCAGTCTGTTGCAATACATTAATAAGTTAGTCAATCTTTTATACTGGGAAATTATATTAATAAACTGCGCTGAAAAATTATGAGAGACAACAATCTTCTTCAATTTACACACCAAGTCACCATAGAACTCAGTTTCCGAAAGTCCATGGCGCAAGAGAGATTTAAGTCCAACTTGGAATTTAGATATCAAATCATAGTATCGTCTATAAACTTTAGAAAATGTTTTGCGAAGTTTATGATACCGATAGCCTTGTTTAAGAAGTTTCTGAGTTAATAATTTATTGCGAGTGTTGAAGTCAGCAACATGGCCAGATGCTCTAGCAAAACGAATGAAAACATATTTGATTTCCAAGCATTAAAGCATTATATTCAACTTGTTCTCGCTTACACCATTGGTTCAAAATTTCTTTAAGGCACTAGCAAATTCTTCACGACATCAGCAAAGGAAACCTGTATTTAGGTCCTTTACACATAATAGACCGAATTCTTGAATCAGTAATAGTTTTTAAATCCCCCGTGACTATATGACCAGCAGGTTGATAGCAATACTTAGAGTCCTTACAATCCTACTCTTGTATATTAGTTGTGTCTGCACAACCTATGGCACATTCACGAAATCATTTCCAAGAAATAGGAAGCGTTAGAAGAATTACAACCAAGGAAGTGAATTATTGTCGCCAGACACGGATTTATAAAGAACAATAAGTCAAGACATCCGTAGCGCAATTCTAAGCTGGTATCATTCGGTAAGTGCTCAATGTATAAGCGTCTCATGCGCAACATTATGATTATTTACCCCCTACCCACCACGAGGGTTTTCAACTAGCGATATACGGCAATCTTTTGATTTAAATATACTGAACAAAACAAGAAACATTGCATGTAAATTTAATGCTTGATTTCTCTTGACTGAAAATAAATTTTGCAATTTTGCTTTTCTGACTCAATGCCGAATGTAATAAATGTATTGAACAGTAACACCACAAAAAATTTCCAAGAAAGTCTACAGATAAGTTTGAACGTGGAAGGGATCCATTTTGAAACACGCTTTCTGGGTGTTCTTTAAAGCCCTTAACTTTGCTAAAATGATCAACCAATGTTCTCAATACATTAACCTGACTTTTGTCACGTAAGCTTTTAAATAATCGCCCCAAATGCAAACGGCTCTCAATATCCTGATTTGGAATATTGCACTTTAGTCCAATGATAACACACCTACCAAAGACACAGGGTCAATTTAATAACACGAATTAAAAAAGTAACATTATCTGAAAAATAATACGAATAAAATTGAAAACTCATTGGAATTTACAGATAATAAAGAGGTTAAGAAATGTTAAGCATTTAATTACAAGGGAGATAATGTTTAGGTCACAGAATTGTTGACCTAGTATTTCTTTCAACTGTGGGATAATGGCACATTACTCATAGAGTGTTTCATTGATGACTTGTAGCAAATAAGGAATAAAATCAAATCGAAGTCTATTCGCATGCGCATTTGTGTTCAACACTGATGAATGCATGTTCAGTCTCAGTTCGATCATTCAGCGATCAACGATGTAAAACAAAATAATATTTAGTACACTAAGTATCCTGATGTCTGCCAAGTAATAAAATACGTAGCATTGTTTGACGGTAACATTTTGGAGTAAAACTCTTTGAACCATAAATAGTAATTTGTATGATCAGGAAATACCTTAATCAAAAAAATGTCTGCAACGTTTCTTTTTTTTTACTCAGTATATAATGAAAATTGTTGAATTCGGAAAACAGAATTCTCATTAATCCAAAAATCATTTTTATAGGAGCTGGGCACATAGTACAGACCCAAACTAGACGCCTAAATGATTTGCTATTGAAAAACTGAAATCTCTAGTTTGTTTTTCTTTTTATGTCGTCAAGTCATATTTGTGCCTTTTCCCCATTTGGTGTCGTGTAGAGGATTGAAATGCTGATAGTATCATTTCCCATTCTTTGCTTATTCTGTAATTTTCTAATTTACATAGTAGCAACATTTACAATAATGTAATCTGTCAATAGCGTGATAGCTTCGGCCACCAAAGGAAACCGGAATATGTCCTTCCTATTTGTAATAAATTATTTCCTCCATTATTTTACTTTGTAAATGACTAGGTTAATCTAGAATGACACTTATTCCTAAGATACATTTATCTACAGTGAGCCACTTTAGTTACACACCATTTATAAAATGTAAGATTTCTTGGAAAAAGAATATGACATTTTTATTCTGAGACTACTTGCATCAGCCGCATTTATGTTTTGCATGATCCATAGAAAATTAATTGTGATTGGACCAGAATCCAATGAGAAAACGGATCCTGAAGGGTACTACCCTCCTAACACCATTTCACATTGTCTTATTTTGAATTGCTTTCATAGCACATTGCACTGTTTTAGTGTTGAATTTCTGCCATGCCACTGCCTAAAGCCGATTTATATTTGATTATATTAAAGACTGGGATATGCCTAAAACTTTTTTTTATTTACAATAAACGTTTTTTCAGAATACAATTATAGATACTCTCATATACAATGTTATGCGAACATATAAATATAGAGATCATTCGAACAGTAAGCACTAATTCTAAACTATTAGAAAGAAGAAGGGGAGAGTCTGAGAGAGAAGCAGGCAATGTACCTGTGTTTCAGATTGATAAATAAGCAGGTTTGTACAATACTATTAATCATGCGAAAAATAACTGAAATACTTCAAGATGCGAACAAAGGTCAAGCGAGAATACGCTCCTGCATAGCCTCTGTTCTAAAATAAGTTTGCGCTCATGATAGATGATTGGTAAAATATCGAGGAGAAAAAAAGCACAACAACAACAATAAGGCAGCATCAAAACCATGAGGGGTAGCTAAAATCTCAATCTTCTGTCATTTAGGAAGAAGTAATTATACAAGGGAGACCATTTCTTTAAAAATAATATTTAGCTTATTGAATATTTTCCCTTAAGGAAGGAAATATATTTCTCACTTAACATTTTTTTTCTTTAAGAGGCAAATGAAGCCTTGGATATTACCGTATCTGGAAATAAATTTATTTTGCTAACAAAAAGCTTTGCAAGAGCATAAATATAATTTGCTAATTCGTTTCTACCAGTATATGAGAATAGTATTTCCCAGTCATCTAGAGATATTTCTATGTTAACATTAGTGTTGAGCCGTTCTCTTAATTCTCTGCGAAATATTTTGACCATTTGACATGACAAAACGAATGTGTTTTATTTTCTTATGGTTGTCCCTTACAGTAGGAACATACTCCACTATCAATTTTATTAATTTTAGCCAGGAATGGAGTTTTAACTAAAATCGTATTGTTTATCTTACATTGGAAATCTCGACGTTAAACTTCATGCCATTTTGGGGTATCAAGAAAAAATACGATTTCCATTCATTTTCACTAATGTCACCTATTTCAGCTTGCCATTTTGTTCTGTGGCATAGAACACTCTACTATCCTATATGGCATTCGTAAGCTTTAAAACATAAGTATTACATATCACTATAATTTGTTTTCAACGATAAAAACACGGGTGTCATTAATTTTTTTTTTTTTAAAAAAAACAACTTTTTGTGGCTTTTCAATGGGTAGAAACCAGTACTGGGCCGGGAGGGTTTATGATTTGTGTGTTTATTATATGACGGGAACTCCCGAAGGCTCAACCGAAAGTGTTTTTTTTGAGAAGCCGGGAATCGAACCTGCGACCCCTGGTATACAAGGCATAGCGCTTATCCACTACACCACGGGGGCTTCTCAAACGGGTGTCATTAATTTGGGTTATCCATGACTCAGGAATATTGTTCAATTCAAGTCATACGTTTATTAGACGAAGTCTTATAATTTCATTGTTGGTGAAAAGCTGACTTGATCTCTGTATGGAAGAAAGTACATACCATAATATGGTTATTCATCTATAACAGAAATTAAGTAGTATGTTATGTTTACCTTTTTTTGCACTTTTTCATTAGTTTTAAATATGATTTTCAAGTTGACGCTAAAAGAATGATAGTTAAAACGCGAGAAATGTAAAGAAATATCTGCGTCGATGGTTTAAAAAAAGAATGCATGGCACGATACCGCTTCCGTAGGGAAGAATTGCCGATATTTGTAGGTCACGGTCACTCAACTAAATATATATCGGTCAACTAAAATACTATTTATAGGTTATAGTCAATTAAATTCTACTACTGTTTTAGATTTTTTGCACTAGGCATGTATGACACAAGCTTTTTAAATATGCAGCATTTGGGCACAGGGTATTTTTTCGTTCTGACCTGAGTTTTCGACCTGAGATTCCAGCATTCATGTACCTTAGAAGCATCACTACAGATATTTTGGAATAATATAGGTTCCTTCAGCCAAACGCTTTACTGAGCTCGGCTGACTGAAGACATAAAAAAGTATAAACGTCCCCCATTTTTTTCTTCTCTTTTTCTTTAAAAATCATCATGTTTATCATGTCAAAAATGCCTTCTGCCACTTCGTCGAATATCTTTTTTAAAGATATTTCGTGTTGTATTTCTAATATTGAGTAGCTGGGAAACATATTTACAAAAGTCAATAGTCTTTCTTCTGAATACCTTTTTTGTATTTCGAAATGATCTATATGTGAACTTATTTGTTATTCAAAAATGAAATAAAAGTGTAAACCAATGAATTTGACAAAAGTTACTCTTCCAGATACAGTTAATTTTCTTTTCGACCAATGATTAAGTAAATTTTAAAAGTATTTCTTGGGAATTTAAGTCCCATATGCTGAAGACAATAGGAGAAAATGTGACTCCTGAAATTTTAGAGGGTCCTGGGACTAATCTAAGAAAACTAGGGTGCAAAGATCAAGAATCGATACAATCAAGTACCACACCTGACCCAGGATACCAATGGGAAAGTGACAAACTCACAGTAGGACACCACAAACGAGAGCCAAGAGGTCAACCCTTGTACAGCAGGTGAACAAAAGGCACAAACAAACAGGCGTGCACAACGGCATAGCAAACAGAAGACAGAAAACACAAATGATCCACAAAAGAAGCACCGCCTTGGAACGGTCCGTAAAAATATTTTACTGGAGGGCTTAAACCGGTCTCATGGCACCAACATCAACCTTAATTCAGATGTGGATCAAGTCACATAAATATTTGGTTTGCATGAAAGACCCCTAACTTATCAATGCATCATCTCCTAGAAACATTTAAACCAAGATATAAAAGGGAGGTAAAGCAAAGATAAGGACTCAACAGTAAAAAAAAACTGAATACCGGAGCAAAAGAATTCCAACAGGTAAACAAACCCCAGTGGGCCTGACAAACAGCCACAGCATCAGGCCCCTACCATCTCATCAATAGATAAGTCTTTTAGGTCGGAAGTCTCGCACACCGGCATGCAATTAAAGAGGAAAGCAAAGTTGCCAACCGTGATTGGGTTGACCACCAAGCATGCAGACGGTTGCAATACATTAATGTTATAGCCAATCTTTAATACTCAATAAACCTTTTCGATAACCATAATTAAAAGATTTAAAAATTAAATGGCCAATGTCAACCCAGAAGAATTTTACAAAAAAAATTCCACAGTGAAGTCATCCCTTATTTTGAATTGCTTTTAGATCACATTGCACTGTTTTCAGAGTTAAATATCTGCCATGACATTATTAGAGCTGATTTATTATGTTATGTTAAAGACTGGGTCGTGTCTATTAACTTTACCATTCTTTTAAATGTTTCTATTAAATAGATTATAAGTCAAGTATCAAGTTTCAATTTTTACCTTACTTGTCTGGTTTTCGGGTACTTTGTATGAAAAAGTAAGTGAGTATGATCCAGAAATACCACAATCACACACTGCAGACCAACCCATGCAATGTATCATCACAGAGAAACAAACAAATCAAATTGACACATTATGATGATACAGAGAAAATGGCTCATGATTCATGGATAGTTCGATCTGAAGAAAACATCAAGTTGAGCTACGGAAATCAGACAAAACAAAGGTTACTAGACTTGCTACTGGCGAAATTTCAATTTTCTAGCTAGTCTCTGTAGCTGATGGAACTGGTTTGAGTCTCGCTCTGTCGGAAACCCCGAAGACATGTTTTCTCGCGACGAGGCTCAATTAATCTTGAGATTAAGTAGATCAAGTACAACCTACTGCTAATCATTGTTGCAGAACTTGTGAGAGCCTTCATCCTAAATGCTGCATATGATGGTCTACGGTCACAGGCCTTAAGGTCCCGGAGAGAATCATTTTGAAAAAAAATACATTATTGGAACTCGGCAGCCATTTTGGCCAACTGACCTAAAATATTTAGGCATATGACCAGTGTCTCCCCCAACTGAAATCATATCAAGATTTACTGCAACTGGTTTCTATGCTCAATGCGGTCCAATATAAGCCTAGTGTGCTGAAAGGTCACTCTTCGACCTGAACCTGTAGTTATATCTATAGCATAGTCTCATTTTGCCAAGCAGATCTAGTAAGTATAACGCGTTGGGGATCAACCGTCAAAAATAACTTTTTCCAATTTAAATGCAATTGGAATCAAATGGAATCAAATGTGACCTTAACTCATTTGGAGTCAGATATTACCTGTCACGGTCGCCTCAAATAAATTACAGACCATCTAAAACATCTATCAGTCAATGAGTAACAAGCTATAAGTATGGCTAAGTACCGGCTATAAGCATGCTTACCTAATACATTTCCCTTTCGGCTCTTTCCGTCCAATTTGAAAGTCCTGATCCACAACAATATCCACACTTGTACTCGTCATCCCTTAAAACATCAAATTTCTCACACCAGACAACAGCTTTTTATGATCTTTAATTCCAGATATGAATTTCTACCTCTCTGTCCTTACATAAGTCCACTGTCTTCATTCACTGTTTTTATCGTTAAATACAATCTTAGATATTCTGTGATAAAATTGTGCCTTAATGTAGTTCGAAAATAAAGACATGGGTTATACATCCGTTTCTGTCACAAACTCAGTACATAGAGGCACTGAGACAGGACATTATTTGAGCCGCGACATGCGATTTCCAACAATGTGGCATTTTGACAAGTGAATACTCAGGCGAGCCTGTGTAGCCTCCTTTTAAGCTTAGAAGCTCCAAATGAGATCCAGTAAGTAGCTTAACACTCTTAGAACATTTAAGCGACTAGCAAAGGTTCTGATCAGACTGCGCGTATGCGCAGGCTGATCTGAGGCTTTGTTGGTCACACATACCACATTGTTGGAAATCTCATGCCAAGGCTCATTTATGTGCTTATCTCAGGCGATCTGCGAATGCTCAGGCAAGTCTGTGCATGCACAGACTCGCCAGAGCATTCGCTGCTCGCACACTTAGTTGAGAAATTGATAAAGGTTCATACCAGTACCACGCCAATGGGTGGATATGTGTGCATATTTAAAGAATGGCATGACGCCCGTGCGATAAGTACCGATATAGCATGAGCGGGTCCATGTAATATCAGGTAGAGTTGAGGCGGTAGGAATGACGGATGTGGAGAGTCATTAGGAAAGATAATGGAGTAGTTCAATAAAAAATGGGTGATCATGATCAATTGTCTAGAACTCAATATCGTATCGGTAGCGAAGATCATCTATACACAACAGTCTCTATTACGGAATCACCTCATTATAAATTTGGTATTCTTCCATGAATAAAAAGATGTTATTTGATGGATATATATCCTTTTACCAATAACAAAAAAATAGGGAGCGCTGTAGCTCAGTGGTAGAGTGCTTGACTCGAGACGGAGAGGCCGCGAGTTTGAGCCTCACCGGCGTCACTGCGTTGTGTCCTTGAGCAAGACACATTTATCCATGCTTAGTACTGGTTCAACCCAGGAAGACCCATCCTTACATAAATGAAAGATTGTTGATGGGACATATAGAATCAAATCAAACAAAAAAACAAATCAAAATGGTTTATGTAACTTTAAAACAAACTAGTTTCAGTATGCTGACGAAATCAAAGTAAGTGAGTATGACCAGGTAATGCTATAATCACACTGTATACCTGTACGATGACAGTAACAATAACAGCTACATGACATCAAATGTTCAACAAAGTAAAGCAAACAACTCTCTCATCTCCAGTATACCATCTCCATTATACTGACGAAATTTTAAAACGGAGCACTAAGGTGATGATTCAATTATTGTATATTTAGGGTTTATTGTGCTCCCGTTTTGTGAGGGAAATTTGTGTTTTGCTTCTTGCTTTGATGTAGTTCTTAGAGAGTTTTCTAGATTGGCAATCACCTCGCTGAGGAAGAAATAGGCGACTGGTTTCTTTACTTTAATTGTGTTCCTTCTGTCGCGTGGGTGGCTTTGTTCTGTGGCTCTTCCTCGTGGTGCCATAGCTTGGTCTATGATTGTGACATTTTCTGCTCATACTCACTCACTGCTTTTTGGTCCGAAACAAAGAAAGTCACCCAAGTTCAATGAGACTTCGAAAAACATTTTTCTGCAGTTATTTTATAGTATATCGCTCAAAAGTTTGTTAAAGTATTAATAACGCAAAAATGACTCTTTAAAACAGTTTAATGACCAGATAGCGTGTCATAACTTGTTTGAAATTATTAGAATATGGTACGCTTTACAAATCCATTTGGATGGAAGTAACTTTTATATTTGTCAGAAGAGATGACAATAACTTAGATCTTGCACTCCCTAAAATAGCATTCTGAGTTATCCTTGTGTTTTGCACGCAATTGACAAAAAATAATCAATCAAGTTACTAGAATACACCTAAGGAATCTTCTAACGCATACACTTTTGTTTTGGCATTTTCTTAAAAACTAGAATTTCTAAATAGAAAATATTTTGGAATAAATTAGAACAGTGTTTTTTTGGTAATGCATGGCTATTTTCAGAGAAAACTAACGAAGAGTGTTCAAAATATTGAAGCTTGAGTTGAAAACTTCAAAAAACGAAAGTCGCAAATTTAACATTTTTCACACAAATCAATACGAAAAACAGAAAAGCAATTTGTCAAATGTATTTCATTTAGTAACATAGATTAATGAGACATGAATCGGTTTCAAAGGTAAGTCAATCTCGATTCTATTATTCAAAACATCCAACTTCTATCTTCTACATCTTTAAAAGTGAACAGACAATGCGCGCACACAAGTAATTAAATTATTCCTGACAATCGCATCGCATATGTGCTCGATTGACTTTAGATCTGGGGGGCAGGATGGCCATGGTTAAACATCTATTCTGCTAGCTAGCAGCAGAGTCCTGCTGGTGCTGCTCACAGTGTGGACGTTTAATATTTCAACTTTTCAAAATTGCATGAAAAAAGTCGGTAGAATATGGCCAGGAAATACCAAGATCACACACTGCAGACTAACCCATTGCACCGCGAGGAAGAGACACATAGCACTAACAGTCCCATTACATTAAACGCATTTTAAGCAACCATCTCTCTCTCTCTTCCCCAGCGAGATGATTGCAAAACTAGAAATGACACGAAGTACTGCACAACAAAACAAGGACCAAATACAAAAATAAAACACAAACATTAGGAGCAACAATAATTATTAACCAACAACAACATACACATCGCTCTAGCGCTCAGTCGAAGTTACTGGGGGCTTAAATTCATTTTACTGGCGAAATCATCACCCTAGATTATGCTGTTGTCAAAACCAAAAAACGTTAAGCTCGCGTGGAGGCTTACTTACCCAATGTATCATCACAGGGAACCAATCAAATTATTACTGTGATGAAACAAACAAAATGGCTATGAACTCACAGACTATCAGAGCTAAAATAAACCCTCCCCCAGTTAAGCCACAGTGGGCCCATCCAAAGACAAACACCAGGCAGTGACCCATCACTGAAAATTTTCTGCCAAGGTCGTAATTGTGTCTGACGCCTAGCCCATCGTGAATTTCATGCATTTCTTATTACAAAATGACGTTTTCCATCGTGCAGCATGACAAATGAAATTAAAATTGCCTCACTGAAATGCAGACTTGAGCCTAAATTCCAATTTTTGTGACTTCCGATTTTGATCCTTTCAAATTGAATAAGCTGTAGTTTGTATAATACCCAAGGTTTTGTTATGAAATTTTCACACATGATGTGAATAATATTGGATTTTTGCTTAACAACAAAACATTGAATGATTTTGACTTTATTAAGCGTCTGTAGTAAATTGTTTACTGTATGCGTTAGAAGATTCCTTAAGTATAGTTCCTAGAAATAACTTAAATTGTGCTTGTAAAATACTTCAACCCAACAACATGTTTTCAATGAGGTTTTTACGATCTTTTATAACCATTTCGAAATGTTTCAAGGTCGTGACTTACTTAAACAGAACAATTAATCAGTTTATCAACTAAACTAAAACTAGTAAGTGAGTATGATGAGGAAATACCACAATCACAAACCGCAGACAACCCCGTGGCACCGCGAGGAAGAGTCACACAACCATCACGAGACACCAGGAAGATAAACTAAGCAAGGCAACCAGCTCTCTTTTCCCCACCAAGATGATTGCAAAACTATACTTCCACCAAACGCTTTGAGGCGTGACTGTAACGGTAAATGCATTGAATAAATCGAGGGTCATGCCTTAGAGGTCGTGGTAGAAGTATAGAATGGCCATAAAGCAACTCACAACAAAACATAGAACAATTACAGACTCCCACATTGGGAGTAACAATAAACAAAAACTCAACAACAACAGAACCACCGCCTTAGAACGGACAGCAGCCTAAGCCACCGGGTAGTTTAAATGCATTTTACTGGTACAAAATCTTCGCCCTAGATTCTGCTGCTGTTGAAGTACAAAAAAATGCTCAGCTCGCATGGAAGCCTTCTACTTATTTCAATGTATCATCACGGAGAACCACTCTAATCAAATTAACACACTATGATGAAACAAAGAAAATGGCTCACGACTCACACAGACTGTCAGAGCTAAAGAATCCTCAAATTGAGTCACGGTGGGTCCAGCTGCAGATAAGCATCAGGCACCAACCCACCGATTAAAGCTTCTCGTCAGAGCCGTCAGAGAGTCTGAGGTCTGACCCACCGTCGTGCAATTAAAGAGGAAACCATAGCTATAAACTGTGATCGGGTTTAAAATCAGGCTGGCAGACTGTCGCATGACATCCCAGTTATATCCAACCTTTATATAACGTTTGATAATCTTTTTGAATTGATCACTAAAATAAGTTTTTCCAACAATTCGCTTGAATTTATAAACTAAATCACCATAAAATATAGGTTCTGATATGCCTTGCTGCAGAAGAGTTTTATCCCAATGTTGTATTTAACAAATAACACTGAGTGTCTGTAGTAGAATTTAGAAAATGCTTTTCGAATGTTATGATATCTATAACCCTGTTTTAATAACTTAGCAGTTAAAAATAACTTTCTGTTGTTGAAGTCATCAAAATTAGAACACACTCTTGCAAAACGAATAAGCTGAGAAATATATACACCATAGGAAGGGGAGCGAGGAACATCTCCATCAAGAAATGGGAAATTTACTATTTCAAAATTAAAATCATCCCGTTTATCATAAGTTTTTAGAAGAAAATGTTCCATTTGTTATTGACAAGATCAAGTCCAAAAACGGAGCTACAGTATCAAAAGAATTTGCCTTATTTAACTGAAGTTCAGTAGGATATATCTGACCTACCATTTGTTCAAAATAAGGGTTATCAATATCAAGTAAGTCATCTAAATATCTGGAGGTAGAGTTAAAAGTATGATAATATCAGTTTGATTATTGTCTGACAGAGTTAACATTAAGTCTGTCTCATAAACAAAACAAATCTGCAACAAGAGGAGCACAATTAGTACCCATTGGAATACCTACAATTTGTCTATATGATTTTGAGCCAAATCTTATAAATAAATTGTCCAAAAGATAATGGAAAGCATCACCCATTTTCTGACATGACCACAATTGATATCGTTTAGGTTGTTCCGAAGTAAAAAAAAAAAATGGCATTTTTATCATTACAATCCAAATAAAGTGAGCCCTCTGTTGAAGGTTTGTTTTATTAATTCGGCTAGTTTTTCTTTGATTAGAATATAATGCAATGTAGTATAGAGAGTAGAGAAATCATATGTAGACAAACCAGGTGCTAGAAAACCTCTAGACTTCAATTTATTAAGAATTCAACTGAATTTTAAATAGACCAAAATAATTTCTTACCATTTTTTTCATAAACTGTTGTGCAATATTTAATGACATGGTTTTTAATCGCAGTGAGGCAAGAAGTCAAATGAATAGACAACTCAGTAGTTGTACATGGACTATAATTAGCAATAAAACGCGACTTATAGGGCCGTTTATGAAGTATAACGTAGGAAGCTTGCTATGGTCCTCGTCAACAAACACCACAAACTCAGCTGCCATATGGCATCGATGCTTATCAACAATAGACGTCTCATCATGCCTGTTACGCATAGTTTTGCAGTGCTAAGTTCTTGCTTTAGAGTGTTAATGAAATAAAACAAAACTGTTTATAAAATAACAATGATAATTCATCAACAGTCTTCATCTGCAGTTTCAAACAGGGGGCAACACTGTGCCACACTATTTCCCCAATAAAATTTGAGAACTCTTGTCCAAATATTTTTAAAATCTGGCCTCCGGTATTGTATTCAATTTGATGTACTGGTGAGTCCTTATCTTTGCTTTATCTCCTTTTTTATGTTCTGGGAGATGATGCACGGATAAGTTAGGGGTCTATCTGTCTTTATCCACATCTGAATTAAGGGTGAGGTTGGCGCTGTGAAACCGGTTTTAGCCCTCCAGTAAAATAATTTACTGACCGTTCCAAGAGAGTACTTCTTTTGTGGATCATTGTGTTATTTATGTCTTGTGTTTGTCATGCTTTCGCGTCTGTTCATTGCTGCCTTGTGGTCACCTGCTGGGAAAGGGTTGACCTCTGGCTCTTGTTTGTAATGTCTTATTGTGATTTTGTCACTTTCCCATGTGGGATACTGGGTCAGGTGTGGTACTTGATTGTATTGATTCCAGATCTTTGCCGTCTTTCTTACTTTAAGCTTGTTGTTTCCATGCAATCCCAGGGTTTGTCGTAAGGAGCCATTTAAAAAGAATCTGGGTCTGTGAATCGTCTGTGTTTTGGTTTCAAAGTGAACAATCAGTCTAAACATAAACAGCTCGTATTTTGATGATAATGTATTATATCATTTTCAATTCGCATGTTATTTACAGATGTGATTGCAATTATAATTGGGCCTCGTCGCGAGAAACCTGTCTTCGGGGGTTTGCGAACAACAAAGGCGCAGACCAGCCTGCGCATCCGCGCAGTCTGATCAGCGCCTTTGTTTTTCGCTTATTCGAAAGTACCATATCTAGGCCTGCTACGCGCAAGGTTTCAAATGTCTAGCTTGTCTCTGTAGCAGAGGGGACTGGTTTTAGTCTTGCTTTGTCAGAAACCCCGAAGACAGGTTTTGTCACGTTGAGGCCCATATGTGATCTCCAATAACCATATCCTATTCCTGTCAAAAGGCAATAATGAATGTATCTTTAATTAGGAATTCAGATATATCTGTATATTGACTGACAATAAACACCCAGAGCAATCTGACATTCCGGTCATCACACTTTCCTATTCATGTTATTCTAGTAAAGGTTTTGCTTTACCCTTCATTCTATTTCATGTAGATATATTTGGGAAACACGCTTTCTACACCCCGTTCCCATAATCAGATAACTTTCTGTATTCTGTATTTCTATCTACAGGTAGATAGTTTGGTACCCAGTCTTCCAAGAGGCTTTGACCAGCGTATCCAAACTTAATTCCCATTTTGCGTTTAATATCGTTCTTCCTCTGTCTGCATGCATGGGCGAGAGATTGATAAAACGAAGGGATATATAAAAGGATATGAAATCGGGAGACGAATGAAAAGTCATGGTGTCCACAAAAGCAGGCGGTCAGATGGACCGACGGTCAGATATCTCAGTTATCGTATATTTTAGATACAAATATGTCTTTTGTTATGGACCCGTTTAAATCCAAAAGGGGCTTCAGTGTCAAAACAGTTTGCTTTATTTAGCTGAAGTTCTGAAGGATATATCCGAATTACCATTTGTTCAGTATGAGAATTAATTATCGATATTGAGTAAACCATATACATGTACATGTATAGATATCTAAATTTATTTATTATCTTAGGGTAAGGCACTTCTGAGCAAAGCTATAGAGATATGATAAGGCTCTGAACGGACGGACAGACAAGTATAGCTCAAATTCGCTCCATTTTTTTTGCTGTGTTACCTGTAATTAAGATTGATCGATTATAGACTATTTTATATATAGGTTAATAATGTAAAAGCTGTTCTAACAGATATTCCTATTAACAACGTGCATTCCAGGTGAAATATTACACTAAAAGTGAGTGCTAAGACACGAGTTCTTGCACGTACTTCAGAATGATACATTATTTTTTCTGCATTAGTCGTACCGCGAGAAAAAGGTCAGGTATGTATACCTGATATGTTGAATACTGGGGTAAAGTTTAAGGACGAATGAAGACGTTTTCTGGCCTTAAACAACATAATGCTAATGTCTGGCAGCAAAAGGAACTGAGCATGAAATTTCAACAGCTCATAAAAACTTAAATGCTGAAAAATAAAGTCTTTACATACTTTCAAACTCTCAGATGTTGTAACAGTTGATGGTATTTTAACATTTACATGTATGAGCATGGTGAATTTCCTGCTCAGTTGAGTTGAGCATGGAAATGAAAATGTTTAATAACTTTGTGAACAGTTTCCACAATGACGAGTGGTCATAAAGGTACCTGAAAATAATTGATTAATTATTTTGAGCTCTTTAAAATTATTTGATATGGCATTTTAAAGTACTAATATAAGCGGGCGCAAACTGTGCAATATTTATTCATAATAAACGGTTGGAACTACGAATTTTCTAGAGGTGAGCGGGTATGAAACATTGATAGTGCCATTGGCATAACCATGTGTGAGGCGGTTGAGAAAACAATGAATGAGCTACAGAAATAGAACAGAACTCTCGACGTTCCAAATATTACCACAGCTGAGTTCAACAAGTGTCTAGCTTAGTGTATACTCTGTACTGATACCAGTCACTTGCAACATGGCCCCCCTGGGGTCTGTAACAGCGGGACATAGCGGGGCTCAAGTACATTACAGGTATCTCCACAGTGCCGTGGATACACCTGAGGTGAGTTCAACAATGCGAGTGCTCGCCGAGCGCTCGTCGATTGGTACCTATCTTCATTCATAATGTGTAAAGCCTGGCATCAGTACAACGAGCGCCCGAGAGCGCTCGCATTATTGAACTCGCCTCAGGCTTTTGATTGTCTAGGTAAACAATGATGGATTTTTTTTGTATGTAAAGAATGTCATGGCCTAGTTAGCATCAATGCCATGTGGAACAAGCTGTTCATTCTATTAGTTATGTAATTTGGCGTCATATTATTGAGTGCTTTATATGTGAGTATAGCTTTGATATACTTGATTCTACTCTCCAGAGGAATTCAACCTCGGACCCGGTATAGTCCGAGATCCAACCAAGAAGCAAAGTAGCCGATTTTACGCGCTGCTTGTTTTTGGAGTTTTGATAATCTGCGAGATGTGCGGGAGATGAAGCCATAACCTATCAAAAGGAGAATGTTACTCTGATAAAATTTCTTGTGGACATGTATTTGGACATACTCATATTCAGTTAACTGGCATAGTAATTAGCTTTTAGATTAGAAAGTTTTGCAAACATACTCTGTATGGGTAATCCAGCCTTTAAAGTTTCGTAGATCCCTAGAGAACTACTTAAAGTTTACATCTTTGGCTTTTATATCCAAATGATGAGTAGCGTCAATTCTTTGTTTCGTTTCTATTACCATATTGGATGTTTAAGTATCGTGCACGTGCATTTTATTATTTGTGTCCTAAAAACAGAAGTAGGAACTCCCACGTGAATTGTCTACAAAGCATGTGAGTTTGATGCACAAGTGAAAACACAATAAAACTTACTTGTTATGGTCGCCCTTGTAGCACTTTTTAAAAATAAAGATTCTGTTGATGGCAGCCGAGTCGTTGAACCTTCTCGGGTTTGCTTCTAAATCGTTATTTTCTAACATTCCTATCTAGTTTCAGAGGATTGTGAATTGTGAACACCGATTGTATTACTTGCAATACACACCGAGTAGCTCTTGATTAATCCGAAATAATTAGTAGCTCACTTTTTGGAATGGTGGAATAATGTCCTTATAGCAAGTTCGTTTTACTTTGTAAGACAAGTCAGTCTTCGATATGGTTTAAACTCAAATTGGTATAATGATGAGACACAACAGGGTCTTTGAAAAAGATCCCACTGCATATGCCGAGAATGAAACCCATAATCAGGCTGTGTACTTGTGCCCTATGTCATGACAGCAACTAAAAATTTAGAAATGGCTTTCCCATCTAAAGTAAGCGTAAATGCGATGTCGTAAATGTACATGATAATTACATCATGTGTGTACGATGGTTATTATTTTCAAAATTCGCGGCATCGAAATGAACCCGGTTTCTCTTTTGCGGATAATCAATTCTCGGATGGGCATTTCTGTTGCAAAAATCGTTGTTTTGTTCAAGTAACTTTAATGATAATACTACTAACTGTGTTTACGAACAGACAGTACAGCCCTGATCAACCTCGTACACATTCGCTGGACTGACGGATCTGGACCTTTCGCTGTCTACAATCGCCACAAGGGGTGTTTTCCCCATTATTTACTATACATGTATTCAAGTATTAAGTTTACGACCTATCTTTCTATTATTTTTTTCCTCAAGTTTGAATGACTATCTTTTATCCTTTGCATGACCATTGAAGTTATGATTGACATGTATTGTGTATATATGCATTCAGGATTGACGATTTGCACATTTGCTCAATCAACTACACGGTGCTAGCGATTTACAGGCACGGCCTTGATCAAGACACTTTTATATTCCTCTGCTTAGACCGGTTCAAGCCAAGAAAACATGAAAATTTTGCAAATTTGTTGACTGGGACGTAAAGCCTGGATACAAACTGCGCTGCCAGCATACACATGATACAAAGAGATTGTAGTACTCGTAGATTACATACAGTAATTCCCTATCTTATCATGCTAAATAGACAAAACAAGGATCTTAATGGCAAAATGGTAGCTTGATTGAAGGTCGAAAATATTGCAGAATGCATTCTGCAATACTTTTGACCTGCATTTTAAGCAATAATTGGTCTTGAAAACCATTTTTTGTCTATTTGATAGCGGCCGTTTTAGACAGGTTTTACTGTAGCTTCACTAAATTTGCTTAACCGATTTAAGCCTAGCATCCTTATTATGGGACAGCGGCAAACAATGCAGAATCAGAAACGATCACACTTCACTGTTTGCTGTACATAATGTACTTTAAAATTTTAAATGAAATTGAACCTTTCTACCCAATACCCCTTTAAGTTCGAAATGGATTCGACCAATTGATAATGGGTATACTGTTAGGCAATTGTAAACACATATTAAGCGATGAATACCATTACGACATAGTCCAATCCATTTTGTGTATAAAGGAATAAAACACTTGTTTTCATACTGAAATGTTAGAAAAAAGAGAAATCATTCGTTTACCTATAACACCAAGAGAGGAAAAAACAAGAACAAATATCTTAAACGCATGCGATTGTTTTAACAAGAGAAATTTATCTGAAATATGAAACCAGAGAAAATGATAAAGAAATGCCATAATCACAGAGCCATAGTTAATGTATGGTACATAGAGGACGAAATACAAGAACAAATATCTCAAACGCATGCGATTGTTTTAACAAGAGAAATTTATCTGGAATATGAGACCAGAGAAAATGATAAAGAAATGCCATAATCACAGAGCCATAGTTAATGTATGGTACATAGAGGACGAAATACAAGAACAAATATCTCAAACGCATGCGATTGTTTTAACAAGAGAAATTTATCTGGAATATGAAACCAGAGAAAATGATAATGAAATGTCATAATCACAGAGTCATAGTTTATCTATGGTACCAAGAGAGTGAAACACAATTGCAAATATCTTAAACTCATGCAACTGCTTTTAGCAAGAGAAATTTATCTCGAATATGAAACCAGAGAAAAGTATAAACACATGCCATAATCACAGAGTTATAGTTTATCTATGGCACCAAAAGAGTGAAATACAAGAACACATATCTGCACAGAGTCATAGTTTATCTATGGTACATAGAGGGCGAAAATACAAGAACAAATATCTTAAACGCATGCAACTGCTTTTAAAAAGAGAAATTTATCTGGAATATGAAACGAGAGAAAATGATAAAGAATGTCATAATCACAGAGTCATAGTTTATTTATGGCACCAAAAGAGTGAAAATACAAGAACAAATATCTTAATCGCATGCAATTGCTATTAACAAGAGAAATTTATCTGGAATTTGAACGAGAGAAAATGATAAAGAAATGCCATGGTCACAGAGTCATAGTTTATCTATGGTACCAAGAGAGTGAAAACAAGAACACATATCTTAAACGCATGCAATTGATTTTAACAAGAGAAATTTATCTCCTACTGTTCATTCGTATGTAGCATATTCCAAAAACATTCAGCTATCTCCGGAAACATGAATAAATCTGAGTTCCTGCACGTATTTCGAAAATTGCAAAACATTCTATTGAAACAGACAAGAAACTTCGTTTATATGTGCCTCATCGCCAGAAACCCTAAATTTGTTGTATGCGAACAACAAACGCACAGACAAGCCTGGACTTCCGTGCAGTCTGGTCAGCACCTTTGCTATTCGCTCATAGAAATGAACATTACATTTTCCTGCTTCATACAAAGTTTTGATATTCTAGCTAGTCTCTGTAGCTAAGCAGGCTTGGTAAGTCTTAGTTGAATACCAAGCCCGAAGAGAGGTTTTCTCGCAGCAAGGTACATATGCTGTAGAACGATGAACTGTGAATATTCTAAATATTTTTACATCTAAAGTGGCGAAAAAACCCGTATGCCAACCATTATACGAGCATCTTAAGTTAATGATGAAGACATCCAAGTCATGCCACGAGAAAACTATACTTTCGGCCATTCGCTAACTTTGTATGCTGGGTAATTACGCATGAAATGTTGTCGTCTGATGATTTTATTCTTTATTAAGCTTCTTTTGTAATTCATTCATGAACTCCACTAGAGTGCCAAACAGTTTGGACCCAGATCAGGCCCGACATTTGTTTGATCTTTATCTGAGTCCAAACTGCAAGCAAAGACCACAGCGACTTGAAGTATTTTTGGCCCTATTGAAGCGAAGTATGTGAGTTAAAATGACGAAATTAAGCAATCGAGCATAAGAAAACTGACGTTTTTCTATGGGTTTTCTATGATTCAGATTGGTCACAGTTTTCTTTTCTTTTTTCAAGTCTGTTATTTTCTCAAAGTTTTTGGGTGGAATTCAAAAGAAGGTCCCTAAGCATCAGACAAAGTAATACACGCAGCTGCGGCAAAGACTATAAAACGTTGTCAAATGCATGCAAATAGTTAACGCCAGCCCACAAGAAATGGAATATTTCACATGTTAGTGAAGTCATAGTTTAAATTTCTGGTGGGACTGCAAGTCTTAATTTTTCTATCTATCTTCTTTGTGTTTGTGAACAATGAAGACTCTGCTGTATAGGTGCGTATGCACAGACTCGTCTGAGTTTTTGCTGATCGCCTATGTGGTATCATGTTCACATGATATGCCTCCTTTAACAGTGCATGCACATCGATACATTATATTGTTTTTAGTGTGTATGTTTTGGTATTCTATCCCCTCATCAACTAAAAAGATCATTATCAAATTTGGACCCCCTCTGACAAAACTTTCTGGATCCGCGCATGTTGCTTCCTAAAATGAATGATATTTCAGTGACCAGTCTAATAATCATGAAAAACATGGTGTTATTTTGTGCCATCTGTTTATAAGTGACCAATCACTTTACACTTGACTTTTAAGTGTAGATCGTAACTTCCTCCCGCCTTTCTGAGCTAATCACTGTCCTTTTTTATGTTTACAGGCCTGTGGCCTAAAGTGGGCCATTATTCCGTGTACATGTGGTATTGTTTTGTTCTTTTGACTCTGGCAATTCATCAATGTCTGGCTGAGAGGCAGATTCCCTGAGTCTGGTAATCCTCCAAATACTATAGAATTGATTATGACAGCTATCAAATTATGGAGCCACGAGCATGAAAAAAAGTTTAATAACCTCGGGGCCTGGTCAAAAAGACAGGCTCAAGTTTTTAAGAGCTTTCAAAGGGTGGTTGAGGTGCGTTCGTGCGTGCGGTCATTTAGCACAATTGGTCGCAACTGAAATTAAATTTGCATAAAAAATGATCCTAAATCCATATTGTCGGGAAATATGTCTCCCCGTCAGGGTCGGGAGACATATCGCTTACCCCCGAGCGTTTAATATCTGTCTATATGTCTGCCTGTTTGTCTGTCAATCCGTCAAAAACGTAAGCATCTCCCCCTACAGCTTAAGCTCGATCTTTTTGAAACATTGCTAGTGTTTTTTGTCAGTATCTGAAAATGTGCATGGCGTTTGGCTGTAATCCTCAGATTATTTTTGTCTCTTTTTATCGCAGTTTGAACTTGTCATATTTGGTTGTATGTAGACACTGGGTATCTTGTGAAGGCAACTCCTCCTACAATTTTACCCAAATCTTTTTTTTAAACTTTGCATATGTTTTTGCCAGTGTCTGAAGATTTGCATGAGGTCTGGCTGTAATCTTCACCTTATTTTTGTCACCATTTTGCAGTTTGAACTTAGAATTTCTACCAAAGCATATAGACACTAGAAATCTTGTGAACGCAACACCTCCTACATTTTAATCGGATCAGTAGTAGGGGCGCCTGTTTGGCCTCAAACAGACTTGACCTACTTTAGGTCATATTGGATGACGTCATCATCTATATTTAGAATGAGATCATCATTTTTTTTAGAATGTTACTTTAACTAAGAAATTCCAAACAATGGTCATTTGAAATGTCAAAGATAATCCCTTTTAAGCCAACAATAGGATTAAATTGATCAATAGGCGGATTACATTTTTGAATAATAAAGTCTCCACAACGTCTGGCATGAGTTGACATAATGAAGGATATTCAAACAATTGTATTTTGAAATGCCAAAAATAATCCCTCTTAAACGAACAATGAGATTACATTTATGAACAGACATAAACAATTTCTAAACAATAGGTCCATTTGCTTGTCCAAACACGACCTCTTGTCACTGCAGTACTATTTTTTACTTGCAAATCAGATTCGAGAGTAACGCTGGCTTTATTTGCATGCTCTTTGACCTGTGGTGGGACACAGATAAACAGATAAGATGTCATTTGATACAATGTTTGGCCATACAAGGGGTACACGAAAGGGGGTTACAAATTCACAAAATACAGTGTCCATGGAAACTCTTTTGTTGAATTGCTTTGATTTAAACTTGGATTAAAAGGTGACAGTATGGACGTAATAGAAACGCAAAATGTTAACTTAAAGTAACCAAATAAAGGATTAAATTTGTCAGTAATGTTAGTAATGTAAATAATGTTAAACTTTAAAGCATAGACCTTTCATGCGAAAAAAATGCCTTATGCTCTCAAATGTGCAAATCTTCAAAGGGAGAAATTAGGGGAATGATCATGCGAAAATGTAACGTTTTTTGACACCAAATATTCTATCAATTTTTGTTGGTGAGTTTTAAAGACCAATTTTAGACGAGTTTTTCTCCCACCTTTGCCCATGTAAGATAGGCTGTCAGCTCATGTAAGAAAATTCTTTCTCACATACCAACGCATACGAAATCGAGTGATCCCTACGTAAGCTCGCTGTCGGAAAATTCTGTCCCACATCGCTACCCATGTGAGATAAGCGTAACGAATACGAGATAAGCCACACGTGGCCGGTTGCTAATGTAAGATAACATTTTTGGCGCATGGCTGTATTCCTTCGAAAACCAAAGTTGAATTGTTGTCAGTCAGGAAAAAATTCTATGTTGAATTTTCAGTGATTTAAGTTGGCCTTCAATTTTGTTTAAAAGTTAGACTGCGCATTTTTACTTACAACCTTTATTCAATGCTTTGAACATGCTGAGTGCATTGCGATTGACATATTTAACCTGTTGTGTTGGGCATTGGGTGACTGAATCCACTGGGACGGGGAGCCTTGATGATGTAAAACACACCACACACACACATTTTCCGCAACAAAATTACTTACTCGAGTTACTGTGGCTGATAAGCTAGTTCTTGTAAATCCATTTTGATGAAATAACCATTTGTTCATTGTTTAATACGCTGTTTAATCGCTGTTTCAAGTTGATTTGTACAGCGCACGTCATTGACTGTAAACATCGATCTCAGTGACGTCACCAACAAATATTACACAGTACTGTACCGTATGGTCGTGGTATATGAGAAAAAGAATCGATCATTGGTGTTCAGTGGTCCCAGAAAAATCCCAAACCTCGGGTCCACCGTTCAGTGGGAAACTCGGCAAGCCTCGTTTCCCACTGGAACGGTGGGCCCTCTGGTTGGGATTTTTCTGTCCCCACTGAACACCAATGATGGATTCTATTTATCTTACATGACCACGTGACTGCTTTCTTACATGGGCAGAGTAAAATATTCTTCTATTCCATAAAACGATAATCAAAGGGTCAATATATTGCACTTTAGTAACTCAAAGACACCACGCAATGGTAAGCGGTACTTACTGACGTCATATAACGTTAATGACGTCACCGAACGTGCACCGCGTGACGATAAAGGCAATGCGACGCTCATGGCATAATCTGCCAAGCAGGAATTTGTTTTGCAAATTGCAACTTAACTAAAGCTCCAATCGCGTGATCTAGGCAATATGAAGGTGCAAACTACGTTTACACCCATTTCAATACCCGATAAAAACATTCGTAAACTCAGAAATGTTGTAAATTCAACCAGTAAAAAGTTAAAATTTTCATATTTTTTGTCCTGACAAAAAACCTTCGAAAAGTGGGAGAAAAACAATCCATCATGAGCATGTCCATGTAGGATAGAGAAATCTCACCCTCAGGGTCAGAATTTAACCAGGGACTCGGCAAGCCTCATCCCTGGTTAAAATTCTGACCCCTTGGGTGGATATCTCTATCCTACATGGACACTCATGGTGGATTGTTATAATCTATATTTTTTCGACAATAACCAATTTGAAGATAGACCATATCCCATCTTTAGCTAAGGCCACTGTAACGCCACGCCTTCAACTGGTTCTTGCCTTTGTTAGCTTTAAGAGAGACAGTGACATTGCATACCACGTGGCGATACAGTGACAGATAAGTTATATAATACTTGGCCAATGTGTCATGATGATTGGCCGCTGGTTTCTATATGAGAGAGTATTATGTATATTAAACAATATTTTGGTATCTGCATTTGATATAGTAGAGAAAAACATCTAGCCCATGAACTTACAGAATGCAATTCTATTAATTCTTAGTTAATTCCTTTAAACGAGAAGCAAAACTTTAGTTTCCTAAGCCATATTACTTAGCTTGAAGAATAGATATATCATGATTAAGTAATAGTTATGCCGTGGGTGTCCGCCTGAACGTGGAGATAATTCACTAGCTTTAGCGAGTGGATTATATTATATACAGGTGGACAGAGATGGTATACCTATTTTATACCACCTACATCAGTGTAGACCTTGCACATCACGTGATATAAGAAAATTAAATCATCATTAAAAAAGTGCAGCTATGGGATGCGCCATATTTAGCTTGTCGGCAATTATCCTTGCCAAATAGAGTGGACTAGAAGACACACCCAAAAAATCACAATTTGGTTAATAACGATATTGCATCAGCTTTTTTTATCATAAAGTAAGCATGACCAGGAAATGCCACTATCACACACTGCAGCCATGAAGAAGAGACACAGAATACTAACAGTCATATGACACCAATAGGCAATAAAAGTAAAGCTCACTCTCTCTCTCTCTCTCTCTCTCTCTCTCTCTCTCTCTCTCTCTCTCACACACACACACACACACACACACACACACACACACACACACACACACACTCTCTCTCTCTCTCTCTCTCTCTCTCTCTCTCTCACACACACACACTCTCTCTCTCTCTCTCTCTCTCTCTCTCTCTCTCTCTCTCTCTCTCTCTCTCTCTCTCTAACACACACACACACACACACACACACACACACACACACACACACACACACACACACACACACACGAGATGGTTGCAACAATGGGAGCAACGGACAATAACAGAAACACTGCCCTTGAATAGACAGCAACCATTGCAACTAGGGGCTTTATTTTTTTATCTGCTGGCCCTTATTTACTTCACCCTAGGTTTTGCTGTTGTTTAGCTTGCGTGGATACTTCCTAACTTTTACAATCGGGCGTGCAACAGTACTCTTTTGGCCCCGCCCTCTAGGGCCCTAGAGAGGGATCAAAAGGTCAAATATCATTAATTTCAAATACAAGCTCAATTTAAGATATTCTAAACCAAACTGTGTGTGTGTTCTCACAAATAAAAGATATAAAGCATATCAAAAGGGATTTTCATTTTATCGCCGGTTATGCCCTAGGGGTTTGACTTTGGGGCGTTGGGGTGACCAGGGGGTCAAAAAAGTTTTGAACATGGTCATGTGGCATATAAAATTGACGGGGATAACAAGCACAACAGAATGCAAGTAAAATTGTCACCTTAGGGTCAAACTGGTGACCTTGGGATGAGGTCAAATGGTCAAATATCATTAAATTTCAGTTGCAAAGCCAAATTCAACGCTTTTATAACAAACTTTGTGTGTGTTCTCGCGAATAAAAGATAGAAAACATATTGATAGGAATTTTTATTCTGTTGCCTGGGTTATGCCCCAGGGTGGGACTTGGACGTGCTGTTGGTCAAAACCTTTAGCATGGGGATATGCGATTTCGCCCCATCGACTGCACGTTCTAGTTATTAGTATTATTAGTCATTAACACCAACGCTAATGTAGCCATTATACATGATTCGATATTTCATTGAATTATCAGTATTTTAAAGGAGGTAGCATGTTAGCTTAAGTACACTTTTTCAAGTTTAAGTAGTTTAATGCGCACAAAATATCTTATGCTAAAAATTAACAAACCTAGTATATCTTCAAAGAAACAAGATGTTCCTTACCACACACGCTCAAATTTAGCCTATTTTGCTCCGCTGTGACCTTGACAATTAGGACAAGGTTCCCAAAACCTATTCATAAACAAAAAATCAGAAACATCATCACAATCGCACACTGCAGACCAAACCACGAAGAGCCACAGACCACTTACAGTCACAAGATATCAGGAAGACAATGAAAGTTAAACAACCAGCTTACTCTTCCCTATCAAGAAACACTTAGTACTGCATTCGTAATAAAACAAGAACCAAATACAGAACCCCTTCAAAAAATGGGAGGAACAATAAACAACGAATCGGCAACAACAGAACCACTGCTTATGAACAGACAGCAGCCCAAGCCACTTGGAGGAGAGGGGGGGGGGCTTTTAAATGTATTTTACTGGTACTAAATATTTAGCATGCCATAATGCTGTCTCAAATTTTGATCACAATATTCCTACACGTCCATGAGATATGTTGTATACAAGAAAGCGTCACACCATCGCCGACACCGACAGTTATTTGTACAAACAAAAATATGCCACGCCCTCCTCCTTCGGTAGGAGACGTATCAATAATGAAATGCACTCACTTGTGTAAACAATTCAGGAATACGCCATTTTATCTGAATGAGAAGTATCCCAATTAACAAAGATTTAAGCAGGTACTTTCAGTTATCAGGATTCAATTTAACGAGCGTGGGGTAGACAAAATTTAATCCGTCCCGAGGATCACAGTTTTACATCGCGAGGCTTGCTGAGTGATGACAAACGGTGATCACGAGGACGGGTTTTTCTACCCCATCCTCACACAAATAATAGATCGTTTTTGTTGCTCACCATTAAATATCACATTTTATCGTAAAAAGGGCTCCTAGGAGTTCCTGAATAAGCTGCAATGCGACATAACTTGATGACATCACTATAACGTGACAGACTGGGTAAGATGACATGGGCAAGATAAGAATTTCTATCCCAGGGTAAAATGTCAGATGTACGTATCCGGGGTGCATGAATACATGTTATATATGATAACTAGAACTTACTCTTCTTCTTCTTCTATCGAGAGACCCCGTACACAAATTCGTCTAATCACCTGAGCATTTGACACAAATGGCAGAGTAATATCCTGATTCATTTTAAACCTTTAAACATAAGAACATTGATAACAACTGGTAACTACATTGATGCACATTTTCTGCGCTAAAACGCCATTCAGACACTAAATGACTAGGTCATAAAATAGTACCAAGGGTTTTGTTTCAGAAACGAGAATAATATTTAAATTTAGGCCTGTTAGATGATTCTTGTTTGTCTTCAGAAGAAATCCGTTAATGAGGGATGTGTAAAAATGAATGAGCTCTCACGTTAAAACAACGCTTAATCTTAGGTCCTCAAATAACAGACCAAAAAATAGTAATTAAGTATGATAACGAAATACCACTATCACAAACTGCAGACAAACCCGTGGCACCGCGAGGAAGAGCCACAAAACAATCACAAGACACTAGGAAGACAAACTTAGCAAAGCAACCAACTCTCTCCAACCATCAAGCTGATTGCAAAACTAGAATGGACATACAGTCACGCACAGCAAAACATAGAACAATTGCAGAATCCCACAATCAGAGAAACAATCAACAACGATTCAACAACAGAACCACCACCTGATAGAATGGACAGTAGCCTAAGCCACTGGGGTGCTTAAATGCATTTTAATGGTACCAAATTTTCGCCCTAGATTGCAATGTATCATCATAGAGAAACAATCTAATCAAATTAACACACTATGCTGAAACAAGGAAAAGGGTTCACGACTCACAAATAGTTAGAGCTAAGGAAAGCCTTATGTTGAGCCACGGTGAAAGACAGTTGGAAGCAAACATGTACAAATGTATCAGGGATATGTATCCGTCCTAAAAAAAGTAGGTGACAACTAAAAACAACGTAAAATATATGAATTTTGAACATCGTTTAGAATAGAAAGTATTAGCAATTTAGCAGCTGAGTGTTAAACATGACATAAATTGAGACTTTTTTAGCTTTGGAGAAAATGGGGCTTGAACTCAAAGTGGAGAGGAAATACTATCCTATGTGGTGAAGAGACAGAACCGAACATCGCTAGTCCTGTCGCATTTCTTAATTTTAAAATAAACGACTTGGCAGTCTGGGCCAAGTCAGTAAGCAGATATCGTGCCGGCGATGGAACAAGAGCTGGTGTCAACTGCAACATACTTTGGCTATCAAATAACCTAAAAACGGATCCTTCAGCCATATAGAATCTTCACAATTTTGAAATTTAAGTCTGTCCATGAAAAGTGAGCCATGATATGACAAAATCAACAAAATGAGTGTGCTCCCAGCGAAAACTTAGATCAGCCTGGGTATCCATCCAGTTAATCCAAACCTTCTCTGATGTTTAAGTGGCTTTTCCCTATAAAATAAAGAAAAGTCATTTAAACGTCAGAGAAAACTCGGACTACAACCCAGACAGATCTGAATGTTTACTTGAGTACGGTGGATAACGAGGGACTCGAGCGTTCCTCATGTGGAAAGCCAATACTTTTTTCATACTTAGCTAATGCCTAGGCTAATCTGAGTCTTATCGTGACGGACAACTGCATTGTTTGGTATTATTAAGACTCAATTAATTAAAGAGACTAGATCTGTAACTATGAAAATTTTTCGAAAAAAAAATCTTTTTTAAATCATTTGTTAAAATAGAATTAAGTTATGTTTTCACATTAAATATGTTCAGTACAGCTGAAAGCTGCAAGGAACTGTGAATTATCTAATAAAAACAGGTGATTTATTTCTTGTAAGGAATTATTTACGTCACTCCAATAATTCTAGACAGTTGATTTTTAATATAAATGCTGTTGTTTTGATAGATATAATTTGTTAAAATTTATGAAAGTGGTAAAATGTTCACCTGAATTTGAGTATTTTTACTGTCCTTTAAAAATAGAAACTTTATTACCAAAATTAGAATATCAAAAGTTACAGAATATGCAGCTTTAAAGGTATAAACAACTTACACGATCCCTCTCTACAGAAAAACAGTCTATACACAGATCCAACTGCTCCACAGAGCCCTCACATTTGCAATTATAGCAGCAGACGACTTTGGTGGTGAAAGGGATACGGGACTGCAGTCGATTCTCGTAAATTCGAAGTCCTACTGACTAGAAATCTTATTTCGAAGTATCGAAAGTTCGAATAAAAGGTAGGTAGATATAAGTATGCATAACCCCCAAATATGATTATAACCTTTGTTTTGTTATGCATTAAGTTGTGTCCTTTTTAGTTGTGTAATCATTTTGACGAGGAAGAGAGAGAGAGCTGGTTGCGTTGCTTAAAGTGTCTTCCTGGTGTCTTGTTACTGTTAGTGTTCTGTGGCTCTTCCTCATAGTACCGTGGGTTGGTCTGCAGTGAGTGATTGTGGTATTTCCTGATCATGCTCACTTATTTTTTTTTCCTATCAAACATATGTTTTGTCTTAGGGAGACGTTTCTTTTACGCACACAAAAATATGTTTTATAGATAGTATCATTAACTGGTGCAGAAAATAGACGAGCTCATCCGATACTAGTACAAACGCACCGAAGAAAAACATAGCTCATAAATAGGCCGTATTCTCTGAGTCCATTGTGTCCTAAATTAATTACGAATTAGCAAGTGTTTCGAAAAATCAGATATTGAATTTTCGAGGTTTTACTATGTATATTTATGGTTTCTTGTTAATCAACCCTCACTGAATTGCAGTCTTCACGAACAAACACTGCACAGTTTGATAATTTAAGGCGTTTGTTTTTCGATGTGCTGGTATAAATATAAGCTATTGATGTACGATAAAGAATTAATGACATGCAATTAATCACTTTATTCAGTTTTATTCTTATGTAACAAGTTAAGTGTATCTTATTACTAATTATATATCTTCCTATAACCTGAGGTTCTATAATAAGTACAGGCAAGTCAATACACAAGAAGCCAACTGGTTCAATGACATAACATTCACAGTAATTAAAAAGCAAAACTTTAGCAGAGAATTGAGTGATATGAAACAGTCTGAATCATTATTTTTCTTGTTATTGGTTAAACCATCCAATATCAGTGCGCTACTTTACTGTCAGAAATGCGTTTATCCGCTGTCTTCGATAACAGTTTCAACAACATAAGTCAATTGTTTATGCTTATTACAGACATTCTGGATGAGGTCACTCAGACATAGGTAAGGCATTACAATTAAAAGACAATACAGCCGTTTTCGGGATTTTGTCATTTCATAAGGTTTCTCTTCAGTATGTAGTCATCTGTGTGAAGACAGTCCACATCACGACCAATGGTTGCGTAAAATCGAAGATAAGATAGAACATCAAAGCATGATTATTTGACT
Organism: Loripinus fragilis; assembly: GCA_964019695.1. Lineage (NCBI taxonomy): Eukaryota > Metazoa > Mollusca > Bivalvia > Lucinida > Lucinidae > Loripinus > Loripinus fragilis. Next base: position 1,449,873 of record OZ026519.1, read on the forward strand.
AGTTTACGGTGCATTGAGCTTCGTCTAATGTTGAAAGAGAGCGATATTACAGACATCATTTGGGCCTCGTCACGAGAAAACATGTCTCCGGGGTTTCCTACAATGCGAATTTCAAACCAGTCTCCTCAGCCACAGAGACCAGTTAGAAAACTAAAATTTCACCTTAATCATGTCTACAAATGATACTTTCCAATAAGCGAATAACAAAGGCGCTGATCAGGCTGCGCGGATGCGCAGGTTGGTCTGCGCCTGTGTTGTTCGCAAACCCCGAAAACAGGTTTTCTCGCGTCGAGGCCCATTTTTGTGAGTTTGTAAATTACCCAATTAAATGCTAACAAAATGTTGCTAACAAAGTCTATTATACAATTTCGGCTTCAGAAAAAAAATGGGACCAGAAACTTTAATTTTCCAATTGTAAATATGACAAATAGCGAAAGAAACTCACGAACGAACTTGGTTCTGTATATGGGTCATTATCAAAAAATGGAGGAATTCAGAAAGGCAAAATCATAAAAAAAATATTGTCCAAAATTTCATTTTTTCTGGAACAGTTTTATTAACACCAACATGGAGAAGATTTATGGAAAATATGCACAGTTCAAAAATATGTATAATGTGTCAGTTGTAAATTACATGGATGGAACTCTTGCTAAAATGTCAGTGCAGTCACAAATAAACTTTTCGATCAAAAACAGACAGTTTAAAGAATTTTCAAAATTTAAAGGGGTCCCTTTAGAGAACTTATTAAAAACCTTTATGGGCATGAATCTTGGGTTTTTCGGATGTGGCACTTGTTAGAGAGATACTTTAAAAATAGATGTACAGTAAAATAATGTATTTTCGAAGTGTGTTGTTCTTTGTGCTTAGAATTTTATAAATTGACGATCAAAATGATTTCACCTAAATGTTTGGCATTTCTGCATGGTATGATCAGGTATGAAAAGCAAGTGCATTATAACAACACATTTCGATTAGCTTAAGATTTTACTTAACGTGACTGCACTGACATTGCTGTGACTGCACTGACACGGTTGTGACTGCACTGACACATTATGGATTCGACCTTTCCAAAAAAGACTTTTGAGACATAGCACCATGAAACGCAGAAATTACATGTCATACAATCCGTCACATAATCATAGTCTCAGTGACAACATTGAGCGATTTTCTATTGGAAATTTAGAAATATTAAGTTGAACCCGAATCATCGTTGGAGCTAACATTTATTGTCCCTAGGCTTTTTGATTTGGTACATATGATATCAACGAGTGTCCGTCATAAAAGCATATTCAATACCTCATCAGGAACACTCGTGGAGCGTATGAGTGGTATATATATCATCTTTTAAATACAACACGTAACAAATAATAAGTTCTGTGTGCAACTGTAGCTCTCCTGGATGGCAGTTGTTTAGAAATACGGACCATTAACATACTATGTTAAAGATTGGGTAGGATGTGAAGTAAATGTTGATACGCAGTAACGCAGTAGTTTTAAATTGTTGATGGGGTGTGATTTGCTCAGCAGTGTCTAACACGCTATTTTCATATTAATCTAAGTACTAATTAATCAAACCTTCAAAATGGACACAAATGACTGAGAAACGAACAAACTCTAAAATACTTCCACGGGAGCTAGAGTTGGAAACCAATAACATTAAGAATAAAATTCCAAACAATTAATAGCTGTTTATGCCTCTTCTGGAATTTATTTGGATTCGTCTTTATTCTGCAGAAACTTGCCGTGTGCTCGTCTAATATGCCATCTGCAAACATAAAGACAAGCACAAATAAACTCCCCTATGTAACAAACAGATGTAGGACAAACTATCGCTGTCAATAACCCCGCTAGCAATCTATATGGGTCCCATATGGGACCTATATGGACAGTGCAACCGGGCTCCATATGGGTCCCATATGGGCTGGCCCATGTAAATAAAATAAAATAAATGGTATAAGCAGGGGCGGATCCAGGATTTCCTGCTAGGAGGTTCAAATTTACAAAGGAGGTTTCGATTTGAAAATTGTACATGAATATTAGATAGTTTATGCTGATTTTGCTTGAAATTCCTCATAAAATGGAATAATTTTGTCTCAAATGATGGTTCAAGCGAACCACATGAATCCCCTCTGTATCCGCAACTGTAGAAGCTAGCCATTCATTATAAACAAGGAAATAAGTTTATATAAAGATGATTATAGCATTTCTTTTTTCTTTATGGGACTGTCATATGGGACCCATCTGGGCAACCCGCATATTGGCTAACCCATATGGGACCCATGCCAAACCCGGTTGCACTCCCCATATGGGTCCCATATATGCATGTTTGCTGGGAATCCATAGAAGCGACTGCACAAGAGAGCCATAGACAGCGAATTAAGATATTTAAGTTACTCTATGAATACCTCGGCCCTTATTCACATGTTGTTCTACACCGTTGCTGTTTTATGAGATTTGACCATTAAGTGATGAGCAACACCACAACAAAATCAACAATGTGTTATTTTTTGGTAGCAAAGACTCAAAAGCCTGGGCATCCACCCAGTCTGATCAGAGTCTCGACTAAGCACACAAAGAAAATTCAAAGTTTCTCCTATCCTGTTAGCTCATACCAAAGACTCTGATCAGACTAAGCAAATGCTCAGGCTGATCTGAGTCTTGGGTTGGCGCATATGCCACATTGCTAATTTAGTTACTGTGTGGCGACGCATTGGTCACTAATAGTGCATTTTAATAATACTTTCTTTCCTGTTTTTATCCAGTACGCAAAGAAGCGACTTGACACGAATCATAAACAGCAATAGGACTTAGATATGATTTCTTTTGCTCCGGTAATCAAAGTTATTTACTGTTGAGTCGTATCTTTGCTTTTATCTCCTTTTTATATCTTGATTTATATGTTCTAAGAGATGATGCATTGATATGTTAGGGGTCTTTCATGCAAACCAAACATCTATGTGACTTGATCCACATCTGAACTAAGGGCGAGGTTGGCGCGCCGTGAAACCGGTTAAACCAACCAGTAAACTATTTTTACTGACTGTTCCAAGGCGGTGCGTCTTTTCACTCTTTTGTGGGTCATATATGTAAATTCTGTGATTTTGTTCGCGTCTGTTTATTGATGCCTTGTGGTCACCTGCTGAGAAAGGGTTGACCCCTTGGCTCTCGTTTTATGATGTCTAATTGTGAAGTTGTCACTTTCCCATTGGTATCCTGGGTCAGGTGTGGTGCTCGATTGTATCGATTCCTGATCTTTGCCCTATTCTTACTTTAGTTGGAATGGGAGCAATGTTATGAAGGTATAAATTCTTTAAATCTGTAAAGCATGTGAAAAATTCATACCAATTTATCACATACGCGAGAATTCCTAAAAAACTTCACAGATAGTTTTGAGTGCTCGCATCAAGTTTCCACATGCAAACTTACGTAATTGTTAAACAATAGACTCATCTATGTATTTGACAAATTTTAATTAAAACGACGAGCTTTGAAGTTTGAACTGAAAAATAATAAGTGACCTTATGTTTTGTATGAAGAGAGGGCTCGTTGCTTTGGCTGTTGTTGTAAGGAGAGAGGGCTCATTATTTTGTTGTTGTTTTCCCTGGCCATCCTCACTTACCTTTTGGACCCAGCGTGTGTTTGTGTGCGTGTGTGTTGGGGGGGGGGGGGGGGGGGGGCTTGACCCAGCATCTACTTTGTTTTCCCAAAAACATTTCAGGAATACAAGGCATAGCCAAAAAATAATTGAATTTTTAGCAACCCAAAAAATATGTTTCATTTGTATCTTGACTATATAAAAAAAAACTAAAATTTATAGAAATCAACCCCAAAATAGTCCAGTTTTGTAATTACCCCTCCCCCACCCAGCCGTCCCCAAAGAAAAACATTAAAATAAATAGAATAAAATATCCTTAATTTCTTTATACCAAAAAAAAACGATATGTTTTTTTTTTTTTGATAAAATACTAAATGCATTTAAATAACAAATTTTGACACCCCAAACTAAGCGAAGCATAGAGACGTCTAGGCCTATATTAAACAATTAAAGTACACCGCCCCCTTATCCCTAGGGTTTTGGGGCGAGGAAAAGATTATCGTTTTAGGAACAAGTACATTATGTAAAACAGGGGTTAATGGTGATTTAAACCAGGGAAGTTATCAAGAAAATAGATATCGTCCACTCTATCGCCTCAATAGATCATCACTTCTTCCTAAATACACTTTAGAGTTGAAAGTCAGTGCAGTCACGAAACTCGTCAGTGCAGTCACGATAAGGAGCGTGATTGCACTGACCGTGACTGCACTGACTTTCACACCTTAATGTGATTCTTGAAACTAAGGATTTAGCTCAGGCTGAAAATTTCGCCTATCTGTTTCGACAGATCCCTAACAGAAACAGAAACATAGCCGTAAAAATGTATGCAATATCTGAGGAAGCGTCACATTGCTCGTGATTGCACTGACGGATGTGGAAATATCACATCGATTTTATCGAATCTTTTAAATATTTAACCAGTATGATCCTGCTAAGCCAAAAAACTTTCATGTGTTTTTGTTCTCATAAGTTGTCGTCTGCAAAAAAATGTTATTTCGACTCGGATCATTGTGAGCAACTCTAGCCGAAATTGATTTTCTATATCTGTAACTGCATTGACAGGTATTCTAGGGACACTCTGTATACATAATGGCTTCCTCAACAAGTGCTTTAATGATTCGTATTTTCTGTTGGTATCGTTTCTATAAAGTCCTATGTAATGATTTACTTAAGGAAAAGATGAATATTTATATGTTCTTGGTAAAATTGGAGGTAATAAAACTACTTACCTTGCTGTTGGGACATGGTGAAATTCTGAGAAAAGGCGTTTCTGTCAGGTTGAATTTTCAAACAACGTCATCGGACACCTGACATAGTATTCTGTTTTTGTGACCCACAGTGTCGCTACGTGTTGTAGACTCAAAAACAAAAAAATGGACGGCACATATGCGAGAAAATTAAAAAGGACAACGATTCCTCCATTTTTTGATAATGACCCATAAATAACTGCGGAACGAGCGGGATTTCAACATGCATTCCATCTTTGCGTCGATGTAACAAAACGCAACGCAGCGGTTGTTGCAGTATATATAAGGTGAGGTTGGCGCGCCGTTAAACCGGTTTAAGCCCTCCAGTAAAATATTTTACTGACCGTTCCAAGGCGGTACTTCTTTTGTGAATCTTTTATGTTTATGCTCTGTCTTTGTGCGCTCTGTTTATTTGTGCTTTGTGGCCACCTGCTGGGAAAGGGCTGACCTCTTGGCTCTCGTTTGTGGTGTCTAGCTGTGAGTTTGTAACTTTCCCATCGGTATCCTGGGTCGGGTGTGGTACTTGATTGTATCGACTCCTGATCTTTGCACCCTTTCATACTTTGTATACTGGAGATTATAAAAATAGTTAAATTACAAAACAATGAAGATCCAGGTGAAATGCCGCATAATTAAGGCCGGTGCCTGCACTGTTTGTCAGCAGCCAATATTACGTAGCCATAACACTGAAATAGTTACGCACAACAAAAGTAGACTATTGAACATCAATGGTTATATACTGAACAAAAGTGAAAACGCTACACCTGAACTGTTTGCCACCTATATACAAAATTATGCAAACCAAGAATACACTTGAAAGTGTATCTTAATGTTCAAATACTGGGTAATGCATAAAAATAAAAGTTTTACAGATGTTGTCACGAGGAAACTTACATGAAAGCCATTTAAATGAGACAGGGGTCCATTTTTTCAGGTTGCCAATTTGAACGGATATCTAACACAATTTAGGCCTTCAGAAATCCACTACCTACGAGATCCGACTGCACGAAATGGTAGTCTAGATATGGGACAACCAGAAATGTGAAGGACTTATCTCAATTGTGTTTTGATCGTTTAGAAAAGCAATCTTAAAAAGCGGATTTTCCATCAAATTGCCAAGTTTAAAAATTTAACACTGCTCCATAGGAAAATCAATATGTTGTTGCATCTTAGTATGAGGACAATACTAGTCGAGAAATGGTAGAAACAATGTGCTGACAGGTCTACCTGATTTGGCAAAAGAAAATTATCGAAAATCGTAATAAATCGAAGATTACCAAACTTTAAATATTCCCTATGTGTTTTTTGTCAAAGGGAGATAATTTTCAATATTTTACAAATTTGCTAAATTCAAAATTGATTTCTGAGCTTGTTTCAAGTGATTTAGCAGTTTTGTTGTGTTTTTTTATGCAACACAATTAAGACCAATTTTGATAAGCATAACAATTTTATTTTGCGCATGCGCAATCGCAAATTTCACTGAATAAAGCTTTAAACACTTAAAGGAGCATAACTCATACATCAAACGAGACAAATTGGTGGAGTTTCGACGAATCGTTTGCTGGATGTCTGGGCAATATTATTAAGCTTTAGTAAATACTTTTTGTCCAATACTTTCTCTTAAAATATAGATAATTGTAGTGTAGCGTTTTCACTTTTGTTCGGTATATTTAATAGCTTCCCTTTTCAAAATGGAGACTTCCATGAAAGGAGAGAATTTGCTCCCAGTGGTTGCGAATTCTTTCCTTTAAGAGCAGTCTCATATGGTATATAAAACAACTAAGTAATATTCCTTAGATATCTACGATCTTCATTACTGTGTTACTGCGTTATTTTGAGATACGCGAATACAAGCCCTTGAGATAAGTCAGCCCAATGGTACTTATTCCATGTGCGTTAGGTTGAATTATAAACGTTCATGCACATGTCTTTAACATATCTAACATCCTTAATAGCAATTGCAAAGATTGCTAAGATCCTTAATGGCAATTGTAAATATTGCTAAGATCCTCAATGACAATTGTAAAGATCGCTAAGATTATTAATGACAATTGTATAGATTGCTAAGATCCTTAATGAAACTTGTAAAGATTGCTTAGATCCTTAATGGCAATTGTAAATATTGCTAATATCCTTAAAGACTATTGTAAAAATTGCTAAGATCCTTAATGGCAATTATAAAGATTGCTTAGATTGCTAAATACCTCAATGGCAATTGTTAACCAGGTTGCTAAGTTTCTTCATAGCAATTATAAAGATTGCTAAGATCCTTAATGTCAATTGTAAAGATTGCTAAGCTCCTTAATGGCAATCGTTAAGATTGCTTAGATCCCTAATGAGAATTGTAAAGATGGCTAAAGTCTTGCTGCAATTGTAAAGATTGCTAAGATCCTTAATGACAATTGTATAAATTGCTAAGATCCTTAATGACAATTGTAAAGATTGCAGAGATCCTTGATGACAATTGTGAACATTGATTAGATCCTTAATGGCAATAGTAAAGATTGCTAAGATCCATAAAGGCATTTGTAAAGATTGCTAAGATCCTTAATGACAATTGTAAAGTTTTGTAAAGATTTGCTAAGATCTAGGAGAGAGGACCTTTTCCTGTTTGTTTTTCAATGGAATATGCTTAGAATAGTATATGATTACTGTATTTTGTAACTTTAACTGAATACGCATACATAAACGCAATATTTATGTGTACTTTTGAGCTTGAAAGTTCTTGCACATTGCATTCAGCACGTACTACAAGACCACACAATTACATCTGTATTACCAGTTCTTAGAAAGCAGCTGAGAAATATCATTGACATCAGAACACGAATCAGCAATCAATGAGCTATCAGTTAAGCCAAAACTTCCTAACATATCTTTCACTTTAGAATCGACCTCGCAAAGCTCAATAAACCTGGGCTGAAACAACAGATACATGAACAGCATACACTCAGATCAGACTGCGCATTGGCGCAGTCTGATATGAGTGTTTGCTGTTCAACAACGCAATAGTTTAATACATTATGCAGCAATGGATTTGGTAGAAATGTGCACATCATGCATGTTGACCAGATTAGTGTTCATACATGAGAGAATATTGGTAACCGTTGATTTATTTTTGAAGTGGCTCGTCTATTTTCTGCACCAGTTAATGAGTCTATCCTAAGATGTCACTCAACACAGAAATAGCTCAAGAAAAAGACCACTTTTTTGTAACCGTAGTTACCCTGAGAAACCAGATATATTTTTCTTCGGTGCGCTTGTACTAGTATCGGATGAGCTCGTCTATTTTCTGCACCAGTTAATGAGTCACTGTCTATCCTAAAAATAGTGAGTATGATCAGGAAATACCACAATCAGAAACTGCAGACAATCCCGTGGCATCGTGAGGAAGAGCCACACAACAATCACGAGACACCAGGAAGACCAATAAAGAAAAGCAACCAGCTCTCGCTTCGGCATCAAGATGATTGCTAAACTGGAATGGACACAAAGCAACGCACAGCAAAATATGGAAGACGTTAATATGAAACGACCTCTTATTTGTTAACGTAGTTACCTCAAGACATAATAAACGAAATGGTAGAGCTTAGTTCTGAAAAATTCGATGTTTATTTGCACTTCCATCCCTTCTAAGATCAACATACTTGCTTTTGGTGCATCTTGGTGCTTTTCATCTGGATGCATAAAACCGTGATAATATGACCAAGAAATGCAACAATCACATATAACAGATCAAGGCATCACGTTGGCGCAATAAGGAGGCAATATTAGAAAACGGACAAAGATAAACACTTGAAAACAATGATACAATTCAAGTAAACAACCAGCTCTCTCTTTCTCAGCCAGATGATTACCAAACTACAGTAAAACCTGTGTAAAACGGTCACTTAAATATAGACAAACCAAAGGTCTTAATGAAAAATGGTAGCCTAATGAAGGTCAAAAGTACTGCAGAATACATTTGATCTGCATTAAGCGATAATTGGTCTTGAATCTTTTTGAGAGTGGCCATTTTACACAGGTTTAACTGTAGAATGGATACAAGGAATTATACCACAAACCTGGGACTAAACACTAAATCCCCCAACACACAATGGGGGCAACAATAAACAAACAATATTGTCCTTGGGTTTGAATGTGGGGAAAATATTTGACTTCTGCAGTATATTTGATTTTAAAATGACAACTAATCTATATGAAAACACTTTTATCCGATAAAACAATCTCTATTTTAGCACTCAAAAATATGCTGTTAATAATCTCACGGTATACTTAAAACAGGTTCGAGTTTTGCAATCATCTTGCTGAGGAAGATAGAGTTGGTTGTTATACCTTTTAGAGGTGTTTCTCATGAGTGCACATACATATGAGTTCTAATTTCATAGTTAATCAAAGATGCTCTGCCACAAAGGAAATGTATACAGAGTATTGATTATAGTTAATGAGTTGTGCTTTCAAAGTAAGCAAGAAGGCAAAGATCAGGAATCGATACAATCAAGTGCCCCACCTGACCCAGAACACTACATAGGAAAGTGACAAAAACGTAAGAAAACATCACATACAAGAGAGCCAAGAGGGTAGCCCTTTCCCAGCAAGTGACCACAAAGCAGCAATGAACAGACAAGACAGCATGACAGACCCGAAACAAAAATAACATAAAGGATCCATTTAACAAAATATTTCCCTGCCACAACAACTTTAATCTTCTGCTAGCTTTTGTGTTGTTGCTGTTTGTTTGTTTGTTGTTTGTTTGTTTGGTTGGTTGGTTGTTTATTTGGTTGTTTTTGTGTTTTTGTATGTGTTTTGTTTTGTTTTGCAAAACGGTTTGGACCCATATCGGGCCCGACAAATTATATGGCCTCATCTGTACCCAGTGCTTGACACCCTGATGGTTTCCCTAGAAGTTTCTTTCTTTTATTATCATTTTTTAACTACAGTAAAACCTGTCTGAAGCGGCCACTCAAAAAGAAGACCACAAATTGGTTTTCAAGTGACCGATTATCGCTTAATGCAGGTCAAAAGTATTGCTGAATGCTCACTCTGCAATACTTTCGACCTGTATTAAGCTACCATTTGTCATTATGATCTTTTGTCTGTCTATTTTTGAGTGGCCGCTTAAGACAGGTTTTACTGTATCTACCTTGGTACAATTACTCGGCAAGTAAATCATGTAACAGTGTTATCGTAGCATCTACAGGTAAAAACAATCAAGTCAGATCATGTCAAAATGTCCTGCAATCATTTGTACAAACATTGGTACATTGTCTTACATGGATATAGCGTGTCTCATTAAGATATTGTACACAAATAACACGAATGTGTCCAGCAGACCTAAAACGCAATAAAGTATTCTATTTCGATATAACCTTGAATTATTCCGCAATAGGCAACACGTAGATTTCTTTTTCTTTTTAATATCAATTTCCTAAAATTATTTATCAAAAATGTGAAACAGTTTAAAGAATTCTAAGAATTTCATTAAAATGCAGATGAATATGGAGTGAAAATGCAAAAAAGTGACTTCAAACCTAACATCTATGTGTCTTGATCCACATCTGAACTAAGGGTGAGGTTGTCGCGCCGTGAAACCGGCTTAAGCCCTTCAGTAAAATGTTTTTACTGAACGTTCTTTTGTAAATCATGTATGTTATCTCTCTCTTGTTTTTGTTATGCTTTCTTGCGCGTCTGTTTATTGATGCCTTGTGGTCACCAGCTGGGAGATGGCTGACCTCTTGGCTCTCGTTTGTGATGTCTAACTGTGAATTTGTCACTTTCCCATTTGTATCCTGGGTCAGGTGTGGTGCTTGATTGTATCGATTCCTGATCTTTGCCCTCTTTCTTACTTTCAAACTGTCCAAAACAGAACTACAACTAAGAACGGACACAGTTAAAGCCATATAAGTCCAGCGTCTTTTTAATTGGACATCTAGGCAAACAGTGTAGACCCAGATCAGAAAGGGCATCATGCTATGTCTGATCTGGGTCTGCGCTGTTTGTTTGCGTGTCTGATCAGGATTTTCACTGTCTGCTTACAGAATGTTCTTTGAAATTTTGCGGAGGAGAGAGAGAGAGAGAGAGAAATACCACCAACACCTGTAAAATTGAAAATGGGCTCTTTCTATTGATAAGGGTAGGCAATTTCATTCGGTTTAAATTGGTTAAGTAAAAAAAACCTGCCTCTATTACTCAGCGAGGCAAAAGTAGAATTGGCCATAGGTTATCAAACTTGTTTCGTGCTCAACTCAGCTTAGCATGAAATTTCAACTGCTAATTTAAACTAAAATGCTGAAAATAATCGTTTTTCTTGTTGTCAAACTCTTAGTTCGTGTATTTATCCTGCTAATAAATGTTTAAATGCCAACAATTGCTGGCATTTTAACATTTATGAGCAGGAAAAAATTCGTGCTCAGTTGAGTTGAGCATGAAAAAGTTTTATAACCTCGGGGCCTGGGCGGAATAGCAAGTGAATATGAACAGGAAACGACGTAATCACAAACAAACCCTATAGACCCAGAAAAGGGGCACTAAAAGACATACAAACAAAGACACAAACAATAAAGCTAGAGCGCAAAGCTTCCTGAATGAAATGGAACTTAGACAAGAGAGGGTAAAACGGGCTAACTCGGGACCAAATACGAAACCTCTGTACACAATAGAAGCAACAACAAAAAGAATCTCCGCCTTAAAACCCAGGGCAACCGGTGTAACTTACTGGTCTAATCTTCACCCTAGATTCTGTTCAACAAAACAATTAACGTAAAACTGTAAATATATTTTCTTACCCATATTTTTGGCATATGTTTTTGGGTTCTAAAAGAACCGTCTCATTGACACGGTTCTTTTGAGTACCCGCAACATATGTTTTGGTTGAGAATTAAGAAAAAACAATCTGCTACGCACTCTTAAGTCCTGTAATACTATGTAGTTGTTCAAGCTCACGAATTGAAAGACAGCCTGGCTTATATAGATGCCGCTTTACTTATTCAATGTATCATCACAGAGAAAAAAAATCAAATTTATTGTGATGAAATATAGAAATGGTATCTATTGGGGGGGGGGGGGGGGGGTGGGGGGCAAGCCAAAGATAAGCACCGTGCACCAACCCACCGAAACATGTAAAAAAAGATTGAGTAAGGTGATACGAAAAACAACCAACAACATGTACCGTTTGCAATGCAGTATGCTTACATGTGATCGTTCTCAATATTTGTTTATATGCTGAAAGATAAATTATGTTCAACTGGTATGGAGCCACGATGTCTTACCCTCGGGGGTCTTACCTTCGTGACCTACGTACCTTTAGATGAGTTTGCTAATTAACATACAATGCAAAAGAATTGCTATTGAATTCTCGGTGATTATTTGAATAGATATAGGACAACAAAGCAATCAAAATACGAATTCTCTTGGAGATGATTTGAACCTGATGCCTTGAAAGAATGAAAGATTAACATTTTTTTTTTTAAATTTTGATACTCATATTTTATTTTGCTCTCGTAATATTAATATTTTACCCCCGAAAACTTAAACCCTATGTGCGGTATCCAGATGTTTGGGTTCCAGCAGATAAAGCCGCAAACAATGTTGTAGTTGTTTGACGATTGCAATATGTTGATACTTTCAGCAGATAAAGCCGCAAACAATGTTTTAGTTGTTTGACGATTGCAATGTGTTGATACTTTAAAACATGAACGTATTGGCACTAATACCTTTAAACTTCAGGCTTCCTTGGGTCGATGGGCATGGTTGTAATTCAGCTCTAAAATTTTTAGTCAAAGCTAAACCCTAAAATGCTAGATATATTGCCAGTTCTAGTTCTTGTATGACAAGATAACATTCTAAATGGTTAACGTATTGTCTTACCGCTATCAAAAACATGTTAATAAGTACTGCGAAAAAGTATATGAAAGATCTGGTAAGAATCTATTTTGGTTTATTAAAAATTCAGGTTAAGTATTAGATAAACTTAAAGCAATGGACGTCAACGCCACCAGTTTGTCTACATATGATTTTTCCCACTCTTTCCACTACTTAAATTGAAGATAAACTTATTGATCTTATTGAAAGAATCTTCCCAAGAGAAGGCAATCCTTACCTTGCATGTACCGACAGAAACGCGTTTTCCGCTTGGAACAGCCGAAAAAATATCATGCATGGTCTTGTCAAAATGTATGTGGTGCGCTGACCTTTTTGTTGAACAACATAGCTATACGATTTTGGCACAAAGTTGTATAGACAATTTGTAGGGATTCAAATGGGCACTAATTGTGCTCCCCTCGTTGCAGATTTATTCTTGTTTTGTAATAAGAGGGACTTTATGATGTTTCATTCTGATGATAAACAGGCTCATATTATTGACGCCTTTAACACTACATTCATTTTAAACACAAATAATATATATTTTGACAATATGATAAGTCAAATATATACTTAAGAGCTTCAACTTAATAAAGTCAATACCTCTGATACAGAAGCCTCGTTTTTGGTTTTGTATTTCTCCATTTCTAATGATATTGTTTCTACTATTTTACGATAAACGTGACGATTTTGATTTTGAAATTGTCAATTTCCCTGATTCCTTGCTCAACATCCTATGGAGTTTATATTTTTTAAAGTAATAAGGTTGCAAAGATCAGGAATCGATACAATCAAGTACCACACCTGACCCAGGATACCAATGGGAAAGTGACAAACTCACAGAAGACACCACAAACGAGAGCCAAGAGGTCAGCCCTTAACTCATCCAGTTTGCTGGAACATCTAGTCATGCTGCAGACTTCAGCACTGGCAATAGAATAGGATATGCCTGGACTAGGATAAACCTTCTTAAAGCTCTTAAATTCCGAGTATTTAGGAAATCGCTGCACTGTGTGTAATAAATGCTCATTAGCACCAAAGAAACTTCTGGATGCTGTCCATATAGAGGCGGCAAGAATTGTCTCAGGTGGTACCAAACTTTGTAGTGTAGACAAACTTTTTCAGGAACTTGGTTGGAAACCTCTTCAGATTCGCAGGAATAAGCATGAACTGGTAACTTTTAACAGAATTTTGCATGGACTGACCCCACTTATCTTTTTGACCTTAATCCTCTTTACATTAATGAAACTAATGATTATCCACTAAGAAATGCTGACCATTTCCAAAACTTCAGATCAAGCTAAAACCTTTTCCATGAATCATTTTCCCTCTACAATAAGAGCAAATGAAATCAAAGAATCTACCCAGTCCAGTCTCGGCATAAAAATTTTTAGTTAAATAAAAACCTTCTAAAGCCACCCAATTACTTTAAAGTTGGTTCGCGACTAGGTCAATTTCTCCAAGCCAGACTTCGTTTAAGCCCCCGGTGGCTTAGGCTGCTGTCCGTTCTAATGCGGTGGTTTTGTTGTTGTTGACTTTTTGTTTATTGTTACTCCCATTGTGGGAGTCTGTAATTGTTCCATGTTTTGTTGTATGTTACTTTAAGTACATTCTAGTATTGCAATCATCTTGATGGGGAAGAGAGAGCTGGTTGCTTTGCTTAAATTGTCTTCCTGGTGTCTCGTGATGGTTGAGCGGCTCTTCCTCACGGTGCCACGGGGTTGTCTGTGGTTTGTGATTGTGGTATTTCCTGATTATACTCACTTACTATTTTCGAATGGAATGCAGCGCTTTAAATGCCGACTTATATCGAAAAAAATATTGTCCTTCATGTCAATGTGGTGGCTTTGAAAACGCCCAACACCTCTTTTTAACATGGCTATTGTATGCAGAGAGTAGAAGAAATCTGTCAATAAGACTGGAAAACTATTCAATTACTCAACTCCTATATGGAATAGAAGACTCAACTCTTCAGGAGAATAAAACCGGATTCATAGAGGTACATGTACAGCAATTTTAACCAGTTGTATCAGGTTTAATCAACGTAGGAAGCCCACTCAAGCCAGAGCTCATTTACTTCAAGAGTTACTTGCCTGTAACAGGATGTCAGTCAAACATTTCCCCTCTCTCTCCCTATCTCTCTCTCTCTCTCTCTCTCTCTCTCTCTCTCTTATTTGCATACATATATATTTTGTTCGTTCCAATAGCACTTGTTGTATTAAACATCATACCACCTTTCTAGAGATGACTTATATAAGCTTACGCTTACTGTCAAATCCCTTTCACTCAACTACTTTGTATATTATTTGTGATTTGCTTATTATATAAAAGAGAATGAAAAAAATATGTTTAATCCAACACTCGCAATAAACGATTAACTCAGAAACTTCTTAAACAAGGCTATCAGTATCATAAACTTTGCAAAGCTATTTCTAAATTGTATCAACGATACTATGATTCTATATCTAAATTAATTGTCGGACTTAAATCTCTCTTGCGCCAGGGACTTTCCGAGGCATAGTTATATGGCGACTTAGTGTATAAATTAAAGAAAATTGTTGGCACTAATAATTTATCAGCGCAGTTTATTAATAAATATTCTCATTATAAACAGATTGGTTATAACATTAATGTATTGCGACAGACTGCATAAATTGATAAAACAACAAAACAAATTAGTTAATGAATTCTCTATGTGATAATTGAGTATATAGAACATCAAAATAAATTACAATAAGTGTAAGTATACTTCCTTAACATTGGTTAAAACATTACCCCCACCTTTCATTCTGATGGATGTTCCCATGCATATTGACAGAATAAGTTTTGAATAAATTGTTGTTGTTGACTGCCCCCATTGTTTGTAGGGGGTTGTGTGTTTGTTCTTGTTTTAATGTAGTACTTAGTGTCCTTTCTAGTTTTGCAATCATCTTGATGGGGAAGAGGGAGCTGGCTGCTTTTCTTTTAACTTCAATTGTCTTACTGATATCTTGTGACTGTTAGAAATCTGTGATCCTTCCATAAGGTGCCGTTGGTTGTTCTGCAGTGCGTGATTGTTGTATTTCTTGATCATACTCATTTACATTTTGACTTGCCCATTTTGTAATTTAAGGAACACAGGTAGGAATTACTCAATTAAAATGAAATGACTTAGAATCTTTCCTACGCGACAAAAGTTGAAATGGTGTTTACTTTGACTTCCAATATAACGACATAACATTGTATTAGAAATTGCTTGTGTTGCTTTATTCCGACGATACAGTTGTTTTTGGAACAGATGAGTAGGATTTTCAAAATAATTTAGATATGTTCTACGAATACTCAGAAATGGAATTACCTTACGCAGCAATGCTTAAAGAACAAGAAAATGGTATTTTGTCGTATATATATGACATGTTTGTTTCTTCTGGCCCACCCATTTATTATATTGCCATTACAGTAATATTATATTTCGATAGTAAACTGTTTTTATTATTATGCCTATGCATACATAAATTTCTTACGCCACCTGTGCGTGGCCTTAGATTTAAATATATCAATATTTATTTATTTGTATTTATCAATACAGCTCTATTCTGTTAAGCCTATTTTCTCTGGCATAATCTCCTCCTTAAATGTGGTTGCTGTAAAAAAAATCTTATTGTTTGGCTCCATGGGGACGTCCTAGTATATGTATCATCACAGAGGACTAACCAAATCAAGCTAAATAACTGTGATAAAACGAATAAATGGCTGTATTTGGATATAGACATGCACGGGTCCAGAAAATGCCGTCAGGGGGTCCTAAAACTGTTTTTAGTTATCAACGTATTCCACAGAGCGCCGTACCGACATCCCTTGATAAGCAATTGTACCTGAGGAGTCCAATTGCTTCTCGAGGGGGTCCAGCTTTTTCCCTTTATTTTAGTCAACAACGTTTTTCACAGAGCGCCGTACCGACCTCCCTTGATAAGCAATTGTACCTGGGGAGTCCAATTGCTTCTAGAGGGGGTCCATAGCGCCCAGTATTTCTAAGAACACATATAGCCACTTGTTATTTTCCTGGGGTCCGGATCCCTTTTTCCCCTCTGGATCCGCCAATATACAGGTCGCAGACTCAATACAAGACTTGTATAAATTAAAAGGTTTGAAATCAGATATTTGTGATGAATAAGTATACATACTTACATTATATTTCTATTGAGCGTTTATTATTCCAAGAGTATACATTGTTTCTTCAGTTCCAGCGGATTATTCATAGTTAAGTTTGTTTATTTGGAATCTTCCATCGGGTTTGAAACAACAGAGTTAGAATTAGTCCATCATTCATTGTATGGGATCACATGTTCGTTTTTAAAATAACAGCTTACATCTGGGCCTCGCCGCGACAAAAACTGTCTTCGGGGTTTCCGGCAAAGTGAGACTCAAACCAGCCTGCTCAGCTACAGAGACTAGCTAGAAAAATTAAATTTAAGAAGATTTTCTCGCGTTGTGGCCCATCTGTCCTTGATGATCAAACTTATATTAGCAAACAACGGAGACTTTGACGAGATGTTACGTTTTGCTGCACATCATCTAGGACTAAGCTGTCACTGTTTCCTTTAATATCACGTGACTACGAAGAGGTAAATTCATAAATATTGTAGACTCAGATGAACTACATTACACACCGTCTCTCATCAGCGCCTGCATCATTTTAATACATGTATCAGCATTTTAAAAATTAACAAAATGGTTGCTTTGGCAACTTTAACCACCCTTATGATAATGAATAGACTAGTCCAATTTAGTTGTTAAAGCTAAAATTGAATATTTCACACGGTATAATATAGTTCACTTAATGGCCAAGCCTTTGAGTACACAGTTTCTATTTTTGCGGAATAATTGTCTGCAATGTCTTTAATTGACTGTGCTCGAATCTGCAGAAATATCCATATTAACAACCATTAACCATTAATGCGCTAATCACAACAACAGACCACGACACGCATTATGTTTCATTTCCAGGCAAATAAGGCTTGAAATATAATGTGAATAGTAGGTTACGATTTACATGCAAAATTAATCCTTATTTGCTCTTAAAAAGAAATATTTTCCGTGCCCTTTTTTGAAATGTAAGGCAGTTAATAATATTTGTATTGCGTATAGTGTTTGAAAATGATTCGCGCCACACGCTGCTAAATAAGGCAACAGCCCCACTGAGAGAAAAACGAAATATAATTTTCTAAAACAACTGAGCATATAAAAATATCAAATGAGAAACATACACGTTGTTTTGTGTAGTATGCAATCAAGGAGACAGATTATACTGGACATCAGCGCAGTGAGATCTACAATATTCGAGGTTATATCTGTCTTCACGGTCCCTATGTTGAATTGATAGTAATGTAAAATCCGTGCTGCAATGCAGTCTATATTACGTTTTCTTGTATTCCCGTGGTTAAAATGATAAAGCAATTTTCAATAACCTCGGTATATACGTACATATGTGCAAAATGTGATTGCTTTTCTTTCCATCTGTATCAAAGCAAATGGATCTGGTGCTCAAAAGAACCAGCTCATTGGGACGAGGAGTATATAATTGATTAAATAATACATCTTCTAGCCACCCTGTCCCTCAAATGATTAGCTGCGAATGCATGTTTTATCAGCACTTTGTATACTATTGAATTGTAAGTGCGTACTCTAGCAAACCGTGAATACCCAGATGAATGGTGCATAGTGCGGCATTTCATCAGGGTCTACACTGTTTGCTAAGGTATAAACGATTTTCAGTAAAAGAAATACATTTATTTTGAAATTATAACCTGTGACCCCTCGATATGTACAATGGACTATTCCAAATTTATTGTATTAAACCAGAAGGAAGAATCCATTAGTGTATAAAGGGTCGATGAATGGCTTTACACGCGTGTTATTACCATTATCTCATGAGCTGACCCATATTTTACCCCCTCTTTTCTGTATGCCTGGCAATAGGAATTATCATCATTAATGTAAATGTAAAGTTAAGAATCAAAGATCTTAAGTGGGATTTAAAAGACATTTGGCTGTAAATATTTAAGAGGCAATCAAAAAATTATATTTATAAAGTGGTGCATGCTGGCTCGATAATCGTTGGATAATCCTCAGACCAATATTCTCATTAACTCTTTGCATGCTGGGTAATTTTCTATGATTTTTAGTAGACTGTTGTTGTTTTTTTTTGTTTTGTTTTGTTGTTGTTTTTTTTCGGAATCCACTTTTTAGAAGTTATTTTTTGAATACTATCAGAGTGTCAAACGGTTAAGATTGGTACAGACGTTTTGTCGGACCTGGTCTGGGTTGAAATTGTTTACTAAGTTATACAGCAGATGGCACTAGCAGGTAAAGGGTTTACTTTAATAATTTTATCAAGTTTCTAAATCGAACCCTCCCATCTTTACATCTAGCGGCCCTTTGAAGACTGGAAACCCATAAACGGATACTTTGGCAAACAATGCAGACTCGGATTACATGCTGCATAGTGCGGCATTTCATCTGGGTATGCACTGTTTACTAAGACAAAATCGTTCTTTAGATAAAAAAGATACAATAGTTTTGGTAAATTAAATGGACGATCCTGAATTTATTGTATGTATTTGTGGCGTAATGGAAAATTCCGCTGGTTTTTAAGGGGTAACATTTATGTCTTGGAAATATAAAAGCTATAGACTTACAATGAAGCATGACTATCTATTCTAGGTATCCCATAAGTTAATGTCTTTAATGTGCACACTAGACTGGTTCCAGTGTTTTATATGTGTTTGTTTAAGAAAGGACCAAAACGTATAACCTGTGTTTTAAACTTCAGAGAAAAATCAATGTGGAATATTTGGTTGCTTGCAACAATTGTTAAAAACAGTTCCCAAAATTGGTCCCAGAAGTAGAGTTTCTTTGTTGGCTCTAATAATTTTTCAGCGCAGTTCATTAGAATAATTTCCCAGTAAAAAAAGATTGGCTATGACAATAATGTATTGCAGCAGACTGCATGCTTGGTGGTCAACCCAAATACAGTTGGCAACTTTGCTTTCCTCTTTAATTGCACGCTGGTGGGTCGGGTGACGGTTCCGACTTAAAGACGTAACTATTGATGAGATGGTAGGGGCCTGATGCTTTTGCTGTTGTCAAGCCAACCGGGGATTACCTGTTGGATTGTTTTTGCTCCGGTATTCAATTTTATTTACTGTTGATTCCTTATCTTTGCTTTATCTCCTTTTTATATCTTTATTTATATGTTCTAGGAGATGATGCATTGATAAGTTGGAGGTATTTCATGCAAACCAAATATCTATGTGTCTTGATCCACATCTGAAATAAGGGTGAGGTCGGTCCTTCGTTAAAACTGCTTAAGCCCTCCAGTATTATAGTTTTACTGGCCGTGCAAAGGCGGTGTTTCTTTTTTGGATCATTCATGTTATTTCTGTCTTGTTTTGTTATGCTTTTCTGCACGTCTGTTTGTTGATGCCTTGAGGTCACCTGCTGGGAAAGGGCTGCCCTCTTGGCTCTCGTTTGTGATGTCTAATTGTGACGTTGTCGCTTTCCCATAGGTATCCTGGGTCAGGTGTGGTGCTTGATTGTATCGATTCCTGATCTTTGCCGTCTTTCTTACTGTCTTTAAGCGACCATTTGATTTGCCATTTTATAGTTGAGATTTGCTTAACGTATGCAAAAGGTAGCCACAGATCACTTCTTACATATATGGTGTACCTGTCCATCATTTTCTAAATTGAATATATTCTTTGAAAAATGTATTCCTTTGGGAGCAAAGAATAAACCAAAGAACTGAAAGTGTACAGTGTGCAAGTTTTCTAGTCCAGACTAGCTAGTTTCTGCCAAGTATGCCTAATCTGAGAATTACCATCCTTGTCTTCATCAGCCGTGCTCTTTCATTTTCATATTTAAAGTAAGTCCTTGTTTTACTCCGTGTTACATTTAAGCATACGAAGTAAGTCAGGGTGCAAAGATCAGAAATCGATACAATCAAATACCACACCTGACCCAGGATACCAATGGGAAAGTGACAAACTCACAACCTTTTGCCTTCCACAAGAATAAAGGTCCTAAAGGAGGCAGAAGTCGCTTTAATTTTGATGTGCATTTTTAACCTTCAATTGTTACAAAGTGTTTTCATTTGTGTTATGGCAACCACATAATTTATTCTTGCAGTTGATCTACTTTCGTATTTCTTTCCACATAATTACAATAGTTTTTATTTTTTTTTTAGTTTCTCTTTATGCTTTCTAACAGTCTTCTCTTTGAAAGATCGTCCCCTTAGCGCATAAAGTCAATAAATCCTTTAATTAACCCTTAATATGATTAATTATATACTGACGTCACCAAAAACGCCTTATCCAGAAGTAAACATGAATATCTCTTAGACTGAACAGACTGCAGTTATGAATTGTGTTCATTATATTATATCATATCAGCCAAGCGTATTTCATGAAACAAAACTTGCTGTAAGAATATTTGAGGTCGAAAAAACTACCTCGGTTTGAGAAAGGTGTCACAAGTTCTGAGTGACACATGTTTTTAGCCACTTTTGCTTTGTTTCCAGACACAATCCCTTAACAAGAACGGCTTGTTTTATCATTGTAAAATCGTTTCTATTTTACAGAAAATGCGATAATAATGTTAAGACAATGTTTGTATGCTTCTGCCGAACGAAACAACTTATACCATCCACTTTTCGCCGTGCATATAAGTTAAACATAAACTTTATGGCTTTGCAAAGTGTTTGAAATGTTGTTACGATCCTTTGCAAAAGTTTATAGTCTTTAACCAGCGACGATTGCTGAGGAAACGCAATCTGGCTCGTGTTCCAGATGGCGGTTTTGGATGACGTTAATGTAGACCAAAAATTGGCAATTGAGCGTGACAGCTCATCTTAATTGGTGTAATTGTATGTAGGCGTATTCTTTGTATATTAACTGATGTGTCCCCTAAACATTTTCCCGGGCCTTACATTTTGTATTTTATATGACGTCATATGTGTTTTAAAATCATTGCTCACAAGCATGACTGTTTGAAAAATTGATCCAAAATTTGATCATTGTTAAGCAAACCATAAAAGGCACAAACTGAGTGTACATTCCAATTGAAACCATAAGCGATTGATGAAAAATACCGTCATGTGAACGCTGAACCTAAATGGCGTCATCAAAATAACGCGCCACCTTCATAATCAAATTAAAGTAAAGTAGATGGCAAAGACCCAGGACACCACATGGGAGAGTGACAATAACACAGTCATTTTCCAACCTACCCAAACGTCCCCCAACCTCTACATGAATAAGCAATGCGTGGCTGTTCATTTTTGTATACCATCGCTAAGAAAACAGTGATTATGAGTGAGGCGTTTTTGTTGACGTCAGTATATAAATGAGCTTTCACGTTTGAACGTAGAACAAAGAAATCAATTGTCATGTCCACTAGTGCAGGATCATATATAATCCTATTTCAATAAACAAACAAAGTAGGACCTGATCCGGCAACTCCTTTAAGAGCTGGCTGATCCGGGTATGCACTGTGTGTAAAAGTATTATAAAAGTAAGAAAGACAGCAAGGATCAGGAATCGATAAAATCAAGTACCACACCTGTCCCAGGATACCAAATGGAAAAGTGACAAAAAACAATAAGCATCACAAACAAGAGCCATGCGGTCAGCCCTTTCCCTTCATGTGACTACAAGGCACCAATGAACAGACGAAAAAGCAGTTTCTGTGGGGTAAAGGGTTTAGATATATAAGGACGTATTGACGTTGACGAGATGTAGTAGTTTTTCTTGGGATGACAGCTTTGTGAGCATTGTGTTACATTTAAATTAATGCCACGCACGTCTTTATCGTGAATGCCATGATCAGGTGCTGAACATTCTCATTGTTAACATCCATTCCTGTTTCCTCTATGTTTTGAATAAAACTTAATGACTGTTCTATGAATGCAGTTCCCCACGGATTTGTCTCTTTCAGCAGATCGTGCATCATGAATATTGTCCTGTGGTTCTGTTACCTAGTAATAGATGATGATTAAATGTGATATTGCTGTTTGATGTTCCAGGTCAACACGATATTCGGTGTCAACAGAAGCTTTCTCATCATTGTTAGTTTGCAGTTTTCTATTCCCTGTGATTTCCCTCATCAGTACAGTTTCTACATACATCATAATGCTCTGCCAATAGCCATTCTGATTTAGCACACGCGTTTCTTTACAGCAACTCTCGATGATGTTCAAATCATCTGTGCATTTGATTTTGCTCATCAAAACCCAACCTATTCCTCCATGGCATCTTCTAAATGCATATATAACTGTTTGTAGTTCAGACGGCAATGCAAACATGGCAGCCTCAAAAAAGTGGTACATATTGTCTTACACGAGATATCGGCTGCGGAATAACAATTGGTGTAAAATTATTTCATGTGCATGTTCCACCTCTGCTTCTTTCTCGCTTTCCTGATTGGCTCTTTCAACCAATGATGTAAAACTATTTAAGGCTGACTGAACATAAATTTTCTTCCATGGTCACTGGCAAATATTATTTTGTATCTTTGTTATTGGAATTTGAATAATTCTCTAAAATACTTGGTAGTTTGGCCTCTATACCATGGTTATGATACAGCTTCTGGCTAGATTTTGACGTTGTTGGCGCACTTCGAATCGAACTACAGTTCCTACTATAGTTCTTGCGTAATAGATGTGCACGCACGTTTACACCCGAACGGCTAAATGTGGAACTTTTAGTTGGTTGGCAAGTAAACAAAAATGATAGCCTTGTATGCTCCTCTTCAATTCTTCATCGTAGACAAAAAAGGATGATATAAACTGTACAGCACTTTCGAATAATCAATTACGAATAAGTTGGACCAAAAATTATGCTCAGCTAGGTTTATTTTACAAAAACATATCATTTTTAGCCTACTGACCGATCTTGAACCCATCGTGCTAGATCTTGAACCCATCGTGCAAGATAGGTCTAGAGTAGGGAACCAGCCTATCTACTTGAGTAACGGTGCTCCGACCCGCCGTTGATCTCCAGTAAGTTCGTGACGTCACCCTAGTAGCGACTATAGGTGTTCGAATCAAACTTTAGTTACTATAGTAGGGACTATAGTTCGATTCGAAGTGCGCCTTATACGTAAACCAGAAACTGTTACCTTCAACAACACTCTTTTGGAATAAAAATTTACTGTAACCTGTGCCAGAATATATTAAAGAAAGATATGTGTTTTTGCATCAAATGACTCGCATAAATCACATTTACTGAAAGAGCAATAAAAGGATATCATGCCATAATTATGTTTAGGTATAAATATTGATGAAAACATGATCAGTTTGAATAGTGCCAAAACAACTTTTCTCTTGTTGATATGTTTCATCATAAATATTTTAATGATTTAATCTGAATTATAGAATGCCAAATGAGCGCATCTCTTAAAACTTGTTTCTGGTACATATATTTAGGGATCATTAAAGATAATTGTTTTATGTTTAAATTGATATGATAAAAACTAATTCAGATAAACTCTTGAAACGTAGATATATTTAAAGTAGGGATGAATACAAAGCAAAGTATAGTTTATATTTTAAAAAAACAGTAAGTGAGTATGAGCAGGAAATACCACTGAAGACAAAACTGCAGACAACCCCATGGCATCGTGAGGAAGAGCCACAAAACAACCACAAGATACCAGGAAGACAAACAAAGCAAAGCAACCAGCTCTCTCTTTCCCATCGAGATGACTGCAAAACCAGAACGGACACAAAGCAACGCACAACAAAATACCCAAAGACCTGAGTTTCGAAGAAAAGGGCCAGTGATATGTTTTGGCCCTTATTGGACGAAATATATTTCTGCAAAAATACATTTTGGTTGTAAAGTGCCTCTTTAAATAATCAAAGCTCACCTTACAACTATGGTCCAACATACTTTCTTTTTTAACCATGAATGTAAAAAATCAAATGATCATGACCAGGAAATGCCACAATCACAGACCGTTGGCCATCCCAGCCCAGGAAGCAAATGGCGTCAAAACAACGTTGTATCGACGTCGATGCGACGTCATTGCGTCGCATCGACGTTGATATGACGTTGTTTCCAGGTTGTTTGCCTGCTGGAAAGGCAATATGATTATTATTACCAATAGCAAAAGTATACTCCTAGTTCAAAAAGAATGTATACAACAAAGAAAAATAAAATGACATTTTAATGCAAGATTATGTCGATGTATTTCAACTTTGCCAGACAATGACCTTGATATACCGGAAATGCCTGGAGATAATTATGCTGTAAAGCTTTCATAATTGTTATATTGATTGACATAGTAGCCTTTCACATACCAATGTCCTAATACAACACCACGACGTTAGTCACGTTCTCTCTTACGTCTTGGACCACATTGTCTATGCAAGAGAAAATAGTTTTCCTGCTTTTAACTTTTCAGAGGTTGTTGTATTGATCCTGCTACTAAATGTTAATTTGTAAACAATTGTTGGCATATAACATTTAGCAGGATAATTCCATGTTCAGTTGAGTATGAAAAAAGCTTCAAACCTACTAACACAATATTGTGTACATGTACATGGACAATCATCTGTTTCTGTCTTTCATTATTCAAAGAGCAGGACTCGATACAATGACCCAGGATACCATATGTGAAAGTGATAAAAACACAAGAAAACATCATATACTAAGAGCCAAGAGGTCAGCCATTTCCCAGCTGGTGGCCAGAGGGCTGCACGGAATGCTCAGATAAGACATCATGACAGTTTGACAATGAAAAACATGAAACACAAATAACAACTAGAATTCCGAGAATCGGATGTGTCGCTTGGCTTAACCGAAGTCAAACAAGGCAAATTCATCGAATTTATACCCCCGGATAAGGGTCATTTTAGACAAACGTGTAAATCACAAAGCATAAATCCCATTGCTCCAACCCCTAAGTTCAACTTGGGTATCATACAGATCACAATTAAGAGCATATCAACTATTATAGTGCTTATATATAGTTTAATAAAACAAAATATACGTATCTGTAAAATTTCAATAGTTCACCTTCAACCTGACTCAGAGGTGAGGGGTGTGTGTAAGGTCAAAGTTTTTTTTGCTTCTGTGTTCCCCTTTAATTTGATATGCAACATGACCACATTCAGAAAAAAGTTGACCGTTTGACCCCACCCCAGGGACCGAGTGTGTGTATAAGGACAGAGAATGTGTGCGTACGTGGTGCTCTATGCTCCATTCCCTTTAATTTGATATACAACAAGACTACTTTCAGATAAAAATGGTTTGACCTTTTGATTCCACCCTGAGGTCGGGGTGAGGTCGGGGTGTGCCTATAGGCAAACTATTTGCTACCATGTTACTGCATGCGCCATTCCCTTTTTTATATACAACATGACCATATCCTGAAAAGGTTGAATTTTGGCCTCCTCCCCACCCCCTAAGTCCACCAAGGGGATCAGACCAAGGCCTTCGAACTGAAATCCTGTTTGATATTTTACATATCTATTGTACCTCTGTCTGCATACGAAATTTCGGTAAAAAATATTGACAACTGACTAATGGGTCAGAAGTGTGACAATTTGGTCACTAGCAAGCTTATCTACAGGCATTGGGCAAAGAAGTTGTCAGGTATTATTGCTTTAGGGAAATGTGAAGTTCATTACACAAAAAAGCCAATAAAGCTTTTGCATTAGCCAAAAACTAAGTTGTCAGATAAAGAAGTTGTCAGACATAATTGCATTAGTCAAATACTAAGTCCAAAAGGGCCATAATTCAGCCAGAATTTTGCGGATTATCTCCACATTCAAGCTTGGCCTTTATTTATTGATGCTTAACTCTTCTGTAAACTTTTAATGAAATTGATGTAATTCCTTAATAGGTAATGATCGGAAACCAAAAGTGTGACGCCGCAGACGACGCCAACGACGACGACGGAGTCATGCTCCCTATGTGTTGGCTGTGCTTCGCAGGCGACACAAAAGGATCCACAAAAGAAGCACTGCCTTGGAACGGTCATTAAGAAAATTACTGGAGGGCTTAAACATGTTTGATGGTACCAATTTTACCCTTATTTATGATGAAAAAAAACATATATTATGAAGAAACAACTCATGTGTTTTGGGTGCTTAAAAGAAACCTCTCTTTAAGCACCAAAAACATATGATTTGATAGTTGATATTTGAAAAAGCTCATGAATACGCCCTATCGCATGAATCCATATATCCCATTTTGTTCGAACTTAAGTGGGTACTTCGATCTAGCAGAATTGGATTTATCGAAGTCTTACTCCAGGGGTCCTCCAGTATTTTCATATATTTGTAAACGTAGGCTTGGCGACCTTTTTGGGGATCAAAATTTTTGAATTTCAATATATTTGGGGGATTTTCAGAAAAAAATGAATATTTTGGGAGTATGAAGAAATTGTGGATATTTTTGGCTTTGGTCATTACAAAACTGGACTTTATTTGGTGGTCATTTCTATACATTTTAGGGTTTTTTCTTAAGATCAATGTACAGAATGGGACGATTTTTGGGGGGTTGCCAAAATTTCAAATACTTTTTGGGGGTATACCTGATATTCCTGATATCTGTTTGGGCTAAACACTGGATGCTGGGTCCCAGCCTACGTGCCAAGAAAAAAAAAATGAGAGTAACCCCTTGGGCGTTTTACGTACATACCAAATTCATGTATTTTGATATCAAGCTTACCATAACGCATGTTGAATCGCGAGGCAAAGGACGCATTGATCAGTTTACCCCTTGATTTAGTCTTTAAGTTCGCGAAACGACAATGAAAATAGGCGTTTTAAACTAGTCAAAACTTTTTATTTGAGCATGAATTTATAGGATATTTGTCTATTCAGTCGATTCAACGTCATTGGTGGAATCGTCATTTATAAGTGCATCGTCATGTTGATCTGATAAATATAACTGACCAACATTTACCACAACGCAGCTTTACGTTCGTTAATATGAGAGATAGGGTAAAATCAGGTAACTTCGGACATCAGGTAAATTTGGACATACATTTGCAAGCAGTGGAAATCCAGATAAGACGGTTCCTTGCAGAAGTTTCACTGTTTGCTTAGTTTATTTATTTTCTCATTCCAATAATCAAAATACGAAACAAACAAGGTCACTGTCCGAACTTACTTGATGTCCGAAGTTACATGACTTTACCCTAACTGGTAAATATACTTACAAGTGGTCATGGTTTCTATCCATGCCTTGTGCAATATTTCTGCCATTACATGAGGAACACATTCACAGACATACTGTTTCAGAACCACGACATAACCGTTCTCTTTAAAGACTAATTTATAGAAATGTTTTACCGTCGATTCTATCCTCATCGATGCATTTCTCGCAGACATGTTTGAAGCCAACAATAGTTTGATTCGGTCATATTTAGATAAATAGTGATTGAGTGTGGCGGATCTGGATGTCAAAGAACAAAGAACGTGACAAGATGATACAGTATGGCACACATAAAGGTCACACATTGCAAGAAATACGAGTCATCATCAAAATAAAAGACGGGGTTCAAGTAGGCAAGGCTATGTTGATTAACCCATTTAAGATGAATGGACCTGCCTACCTTTATCAGTAAGACGAGTCTTATTTCTGATTTTAGGGGCGCTGGGTAGTTTTCTTTCATGATTTTTTTGCAAATTCATTAGAACATTCTATAAGCAAACAGTCTGGGTCAGGACTGTTTGTGTATGTCCCTTGAAAAGGACGCCAGGCTTATATGGCTATTCGGGGCCACAAAGGTTACAAAATCTACACGCCAATCAAAACTAGACAAAACACTGTGCCCCAGTCTTATGTTTGTATAGAGGCTTAACTTTTTTCTTATACTACAAGGGCCATAACTCAGGTAATATTTTTCAGTGTCCCTTCAAAAGTCAAACATATATTGCATATATTTTCAATCAGCACACCAAGTTTCAAGGCTGCAACTCATAGTGTTTATAAGATGTAAAGGTATTGTAACATGTATGATGTTTAATTGTTTAATATGTTGTTTACTAAGTTTCTGTTGACCCAGATATTAGAGATATTGATAGTAAACAAGTTGTTGTAAACAAGGTGTTTATTTGATCATAAGATTTTTCTAGAAGGGTGACTTATCATCCAGAAATTAAAAATGTATTGTCATTGAAGTTTTCGGAAAAGACCTGAATTCCCTAGATCTATCCTTTTTTATGCCAAATAGAAACTCTGAGCAGGTTCTAGAAACATTCAGAATTGAGAAGTTGTGGAAATTTCCAGAATGTTTTATATTTAGCATATGATGTCATAGCTGTTTCCTGATTGCTCTCGAACTTCCTTAAACAGTAAATAGTATTTTTTTCATAGGAGTATCTTTGAAATAATTTCACCATTTAAAACTCTAAACCTGTTATTCTGGAATTCTAACCTTGGATACTTTGTGCTTAATTTATTATCCCCACACTTTTTTAAAAAAGCGAAGGGGATATTGTAATCGCCTCCATCCGTCCATCTGTCCCTACTCACAAATGGATCCTTGTTGGGTACTTAAAAATACCGATATTTGTCTGGCCGCTATGCTATCTCCGCCTAAACTGTTAGATGAAATTTGGGGCGCTGGGGTGCCCAGGTGGTATTTTTTCAAACATAGTCATGTGGCATATCAAATTGACGGATATGACAAGCAGAGCAGAGTGCAAGTAAAATTTTCATCCTATGGTCAAACTGGTGACCTTGGGGTGAGGTCAAAGGTCAAATATCATTAATTTTTGACAACCATGTCAATTCTAAGTTTTTTATACCAAACTTTGTGTGTTTTCTTACAAATAAAGATAGAAAACATATTTAACAGAATTTTCATTCTGTTGCTAGGGTCATGCCCCAGGGGAGGGACTTGGGGGTGCTTGGTTGGTCAAAAAGTTTAGCGTTGGGATTTGCGATGGCGCATTCTAGTTCATTCTGGATTACTTTGGATTATTCAGTTTTGGATTCAGACTTAGTGTTCATTTGGATTTAACTTCAATTCTGGGGACCAGAAACTGCTGCAGAACTTGTGTTTATAAATATTCTGAGGGACAGTTTGGACTCATAAGGGTACTGTAAATTAGACTGTCCGTACTCAGAGATGGAATGAATTAAATGATAATTTTGTTATTTTTAATATATTTTGTTAAATGTTAAACGTGCTTTTTGCTGACTTTCCAAATACCAAATTTTGGTTTCCTGAATTCTTCTTCTATTTATGCCAGGTATGTAACAGAAATTGGGGACTCCTCCGGGATTTAAATTTCTTCTTCACCAAATTAGTTTGAAATTTATAACAATCTTTACTGTTTGGTGTTTAACTAGCTGAAGCCAGCGAAAAGCAAATATGTCTTTCAAACTTAGTGATTTTACTGCGTCGCCTTCTCAGGAGCTGTTAGACTTGGAAAAAAAGTCTGATCTTGATTAGACATTGCTGATCATTATGGCCTACCCAATGTCAAAAAGACTATGTTAAAACATGAAATTAAGAATATTCTCATTCAGTTCTTTACGGGTGAAGAAATATTTGATTCCTCAGCCATATCTCAGATTCTGGTTACCCAGATTGATTTGCAGTTGTGAGAATTAGAAATTTAAAAGGCAAGTTGAGATGGAAAAATTAAAGTTAGAACATGAGAACAGAATAAGGGTAAAAATGCAGAGTGTGAAGAGTGATTGAGGCGTGAGAAAGAAGAGAGAGAGGACAGAGTAAGGCTGGAAATGTTAGAATAAGAAGATAGGTTGATGAGAGAAAAATTAGAACAAGAGAAAATAAGATTTGAAATGGAAGAAAGAGATAAGGAAAAACAAAGAGAAATGGAAAGAGAAAAATTGGGACATGACAAATTAAGGCTAGAAATTGAAGGAAAATAAAAAGAAAGACAAGAACGCATTGAAATTGAAAAAGAAAAGTTACACTTTGAATTAAACATGAATGAGCTTGAGTAATAATGAAAATCTAAACCAAAATATTTGCCTTTGGACTCTAGCAAAACTTTTGATGTAACAAAATACATTACACTCGTTCCTCCATTTCAGGAAAAAGAAGTTGACAAATATTTTTTACATTTTTTGAAGGTGGCAGAAAACCTGAAATGGCCAAGAGAGCACAGGACCTTACTTTTGCAGAGCGCTGTAGTAGTCAAAGCTCAAGAAATTTGCACTCAGCTTTCACTTGAACAAATTTCAGATTATGACAAAGTAAAAGAACTTATTCTGAAGGCTTATGAGTTGGTACCAGGAGCTTACAGGGGCAGACATTTAGAGATTGTAGGAAAGAACCTGTCCAGACTCATGTGGAATTTTCTAGAACAAAAGAACATTTATTTGATAGGTGGTGCTCTCCAAAGAAAGTAGGTTCTGATCATACAAAACTAAGACAGCTCATGTTTGTTGAAGAATTCAACTGGGGTATAAATTCTGATGTCAGGGCTTTCTTAAATGAAAATAAGTTGAAATTTGGATTTAGCAGCTAGACTAGATGATAATTATTCTTTGACTCATGTGGCTTCTTTTGTTAACAAGCCATTTCCTAGGAAATTATTCAACCCTCAATTAAAATTTCCGTCTCAATCAAGACCATTTTCCCCTCAGTAAAACCTGTATTCCCCTTAGTCAGGTCCAAAATCTAATCCCAGCAATCTATCTGATAATTCCAGTCATTCATTTACTCCAAAACCTAGATTTTCTGGTGAAAACAAAGGTCAAAGTCCTTTATCCCAGCCAATTTGCAATTATTGTAAACAATCAGGCCATATCATTTCTGAATGTATAGCTTTCTGAAAAGAGAGAAAAAGAAAGACGGGAGAGTCCTTAACCCACAGGTCTCACCTCTTTAAGGTTAAAACCACAGTCTTCTATTTAGGATGAGATTCCTATATTGGCCAAAACATCAGAGACTGATGCTGTTACGGAGATTTATGAACCATTCTTATCAGATGGTTCTGTGTCACTAAATAGTGATTTTGCCCAGTTTACCCCTACTAAAATCTTACGAGATACTGGTGCTTCTCAATCCCTTATCTTGACAGATACCATGTCCTTTTCTAAGAAGACTTTTTCTGGGACAAGTGTCCTTTTCCAGGTTGATTTATTAATGTACTACTCTATAACATTTATTTATCCTAAGACTTAGTTTCTGTTCTTGTTGCTGTAGGTTTTAGACCTTCTTTACCTTTTAAAGGTTTTCACTTGCTATCAGGCAATGATTTGGCTTGAGATAAAGTTGTGGTAGACCCACTTTTGACCAGCACACCTTCTGTTGATCCTAATGAGCAGGAAATTCCTGACCTTTACCCTTCTTGTGCCGTCAGTAGGGCAATGGCAAAGAAATCCGAATCACAGGATGTAGGATATATTAATTTAGCTGACACTTTGATAGGTTAGTCCTTTAATGATGAGATTTCAAATTATCTTTCTCCCAGCCAGTCTTACATTCAGACTGACTTTGACACTTCAGGGTCAAACACTGACCTTTCACCTTCAATTTCAAATAACCAAGGCCATGACCAGCTGTCAAGGTCACAGGTTTGTAAGGAACAACACAGTGATCATAAGATATCGTCTATATTTGATGGAGCTTTAGATGAAAATGAAATGTCACAAGTCCTTGTTTGCTATTATGTAAACATGACATTCTGATGAGAAAATGGCGTCCTCCTGATGTCTCAGCAGATGATGAGTGGACTGTTAACCACCAGATTGTGGTGCCTAGGGCTTATCGTCCTGAAACTTTGAATTTGGCTCATGAAACTCCCATGTCAGGCCATTTAGGTGTAAATATGACCTATCACAAGATTCTTAATCATTACTTTTGGTCAGTATTAAAATTGGATGTATCCCCAACACTGCAAATCCAGTCACACTTGTCAAATGGTAGGAAAACCCAATCAGACCATTCCAAAAGCTTATTTACAGCCCATTCCTGCCTTTGATGAACCGTTTAGCAGAATCATTTTTGACTGTGTAGGTCCCCTACCCAAAACAATGTCAGGTTGTCAATATATTCTGACTATTATGTGTGCTTCAACACGTTTCCCTGAAGCCATTCCACTCAGAAATATCAAGACTAAGACACTTGTTAAGGCACTTGTGAAGTTTTTCACCTTTGTGGGACTTCCAAGATTCATTATTTTCTAGTTACGCCTGGCACGCAACAGTATGACTGATGGTAAAACAAGGATAGAGGGATGAATAGACAAGGCAAAAATAATTCCCTTTAATTTATTCAAAACACGATTTAAGTCTTCATGTCTGTTTCTAACTGCTAAAATTCTAAACACTCTTTGATGAAGAGGGCATTCAAACTGGATGGGAGGCGTGGGCTGAGTATCATTTCATCAGTGTTTGATTCTTCTCTAAACAAGAAGCCCAATGGGCAACGATCGCTCAACCTGGAGCCAGCATAATGTTTGGAGACACCATAATTTACGATGCTCAAAGGCAGGTCACTCTTAACTTGAAACAGTGACCAGAAATTAATTTAAAAAACATAAGATATTATGCCAGTTCTAGTTATCTGCAAGTTATTAAAAGATCGAAATAAAAATTGCAGAGAAACCCTGGTAAACGTATAGTTTTCAGATGCTCAAAAACAGCTAACTCTGTAGTCAGTGATGGGATCTGATAGAAATTCAAACCCATCCATACTTTTATGTATGTCCTGGTAACCTACATGGATGAAGAAATCCAAATGAAAAATGAAGGCGCTAGAGTGGTCACAACATGATACAGCTATATTTTAGACACTCAAGTGCAGCTAACTCTGTAGCTGGTGGTAAGATGTGGCCAAAAATCAAACTCATTCAAACTTTTATAGATGTCCTTGTTACCTGCAAGAACGAGGAAGATCCATTCAAAAATGAAGGTGATAGAATGGTCACAACAGATCTCCTAATGACTATGCAGATTTTTTATGATGCTCAAGGGAAGTTAACCCCACAGTCTGAGGTTGGTTCTAATTTTAATTCAAACTCATCCAAGCTTTTATGGTTGTCCTTGTTACCTGACCTGCATGGATGAAGAAGATCCAATCAAAAATAAAGGTGCTAGAGTGGTCACAACAATGTAACATTATCTATCAATTTTTAAGATGCTCATGGGCAGCTAACTCCTTAATAGGTTATGGGATCTTGACGAAATTCAAACTCATCCGAGCTTTTATAGTTGTCCTTATTATCTGCAAGAATGAATATGATCTATTCAAAATTTAAAGCACTAGAGTGGTCACAATATTTCTCCTATTAAAGTCTATGGGGATTTATTAAGACACTCAAGGGCAGCTAACCCCACAGTCCAAGGTCTGATCTGCCCAAATTTCGAACCCATCCAAGCTTTTATGATTGACCTTGTTACCTTCAAGAATGAAGATCCAATCAAAAATGAGGGCGATAGAGTGGTCACAACATTATCAATCAATTTTTTAGATGCTCAAGGGCTCAGCTTACTCTATAATTAGTAATGAGACCTTGACAAAAATCAAACTCATTCAAGCTTTTATAGTTGATCTTCTTATCTGCAAAAAAAAGAAGATCAATTTAAAATTGAAAGCACTAGAGTGGTCAGAACAGATCTCCCCTTATAAGTCTTTGGGGATTTTTCCAGACACTCAATGGCAGCTAACTCCACAGTCCAAGGTCTGATATGACCGAATTTAGAACCCATCCGAGATTTTATGGTTGTTCTTGTTACCTGCAAGAATGAAGAGAATACAATCAAAATTGAAGACGCTAGAGTGGTCACAAAATTATCAATTGATTTTTCAGACGTTCAAGGGCAGCTGACTCTGAAGTCAGTGATGGAATCTCGCCAAAATTCAAACTCATCCAAGCTTTTATGGTTGGTCTTGCTATCTGCATGAATGAAGAAGATCCATCCAAAAATGACTGCACTAGAGTGGTAGAGTGGTCACAATATTTCTCCCATCATCAGTCTATGGGGATTTCCCAGACGCTCAAGGGCAGCTAACTAATAAGTCCCTGGTCGGATCTTGCCGAGTTTCGAACCCGTCCAAGATGTTATGGTTGTACTTGTTACCTGCAAGAATAAAGATGAACCAATCAAAAATGAAGAAGCAAGAGTGGTCACAAGGTTTGCCCCATTATAGCCCTATGGGAGCTATCTGTTGCCATGGAAACAAGGGTTCTGATCCGATCTGGCCCAAAACCTAATGCAGCCAATCCCCCACCGCAATGATGCTCCAGATGAAATTTGATTACGATTGGCCAGCTGGTCTCAGAGATATTTATGTTTAAAAGTGTGAATGCACAGACGGACGGATGTATGGACGTTGGCTTGAGTCCCATACTATAAGCTCATCCCGAGCCTTCGGCTCTAGTGAGCTAAAATAGGTTAATTCATATCTGGGTTGGTTTTTCGTGACCAAAGTTATTGTGAAGTAGAATAAATGTCCAACAACAGTGTTCTTTTTATCCATTAAATGTCCTACTAAAAATAATGTAAAAGTCTTATCTAGTTTGTTAGAATAAATAACTAGAGGACCTGAAGGTCCTGAAGCGCTCACCTGATCTCCTTAATAATGTTAAATTAGGCCAAGGTCAACTAAGGCTTATTTTTGGAACATATTTTGTTTTACCATTAATGGGGGTTGCGGCCATTTTGGTCAAATGGCCTTAACAATCAAAAGAATACTCCATATGAAATTTGAGTTTAAACAGCCAAGTCATTTCTGAGAAAATGATGTTTAAATACGTATGTGGCAGTCCAAATGAGTGGCCTTGGATGAAAGGTCGCAGGTAAGCTTCACATTTGGTTCTTATATAAAACCATTGTCTCCTTAGGCTAAACATTTTTCTCAAGTATTATGATTTCGGCTTAAAAAGTTTATGAAAAATGAACATTTCAAGATTTTCCCCATATAAATGCATTAGGAATCAAATTTGACCTTGCCATAAAGTAGGTCAAGGTCAACCTAGAATAATCATTTATGCAATCTTGGTAGGGTCCACATCCCCAATGCTTTATACTAAGTCCCAAGGTCATCGGCTATATGGTTCTAGAGAAAAAATATTTTAAATGGTTTAACCATATATGGGTGCGGTGGCCATCTTGGTCATGTGACCAAAACAATTTGCACAAGTTTTGACTAACCTATTGTAAGGACTCTCCTTATGGAATTTGAGTTCAATTGGCCAAGTGGTTTCTGAAAAACTATGTTTTAATATATTGATGGGACTCCAATACGAGGGACCTTGGCTGAAAGGTCAAAGGCCAGCCTTGACCTTTGGAACTTATTTATAGCCATTGTCCCATTAGGTTTCACATATAAAGTAAGAATAATGACTTACGCTTCCACAGTATTAAAAAAAATCAACTTTTCAAAAGTGGACTCATTTAATTGCCTTACGATGTAAATTTGACCTTGACGTTAAGTAGGTCAAGGTTACCCTATGATCATCATTTGAACAAACTTGGTTGGTCCCAAATCCTCAATGCTACATACCAACTCCCAAGGTCATTGGCCTACTGGTTCTGGAGAAGATTTTTAAAGCGGTTTACCATATATAGGCGCGGCGGCCATCTTGGTCATATGACCAAGACCATTGGAGTAAACTTTCGTTCCCGCATCCTAAGAAGTCTCCATGTGAAATTTGAGTTTAATTGGCTCACTGTTTTCTGAGAAAACTATGTTTTAATATATGGATGGGACTCCAATATGAGCGATCTTGGCTGAAAGGTCAAAGGTCAATCGTGACCTTTGGAACTTTCCTATAGTCATTGACTCATTATGTTAAACATATCAAGTGAGAATAATGACTTTGGCTTCAACAGTTTTCAAAATATGTACTTTACAAAAAAAAATCCCATTTAAATGCATTTGAATGAAAATTTGACCTTGACGTTAAGTAGGTCAAGGTCAACCTAGGATCATCATTAGAACAAACTTTGTAGGCCCCACATCCCCAATGCTACATACCAAGTCCCAAGGTCATCATCCTTCTATATCTGGAGGTGAAGATTTTATAAGGGTTTTAACCGTATATGGGCTTGGTGGCCATCTTGGCCATGTGACCAGGACCATTTGAACAAACTTTCCTTCCCCATCAATTTGAGTGCATTCGGCCCAGTGGTTTCAGAGGGGATTTTTAAAATGTTGACGGACGATGGACGGACGGACGCCGGAGTCATTGGTATCCATGAGCCTTCGGCTCAGGTAAGCTAAAAATCAATGTCAAATTTCGATTTCTTTTTCTCCATAGAAAGTGGACATTTAATGCTCACTGTAAACCTGACAAGCAAAGTTACCCTGTCTGGTTAAAACACGTTTCAAATGTAGCCTACATTTTGCCTGTGCACAACTTAAAATATATATTGAATTGTATTATATATTGAATTGTGCTCAGCGACAGTGAAAAGTTACCAGTATATCGAAATTTCGATATTTTGGAAATTTTTTAATACAGGTCTATGACTACTTTTACGTTCATGTTTCTGGTCAAGGACGGACTTGTTAAGAGAGATAAAACAGTCCCACGAGCCCTGGAACTATAGTGCACGTGATACACATGCTTTTTTATGTTTTTCACAGTTTTTTTATTGAAAACACTAACAAAATGGTTTGAATTGTCCCATTAGACACAAAAAAAACGAGAATCAAACTTTTAGGGTAGCACCGAAACTTGATGGGGTATGAAACCCCCTACCCCGAACCCCCCACCCCCGAAACCCCACGGAAATTGCCGAATGATCTCACGCAACAACTTGAGCATGAAAATTAATAAATTTGCTCTCAACAGAAGCATGATATCAATATCTAAATATCCTGAAAGTTTTGTAAAAATTGAATTTGTTGATTTGAAGAAAATTAACAATTATTGTATCGTATGGGTATGAAACCCCCTACCGCAAGTGAAAAAGAATACTGTATAGATATGAAACGCAACGGTAATATGATCTTTCATAGATGATTTACAGACGCATTTATTTCAGCCAGCACTTTAAATTTTGGTAGCCTACTTATCCCATAGGCGAGCAGCAAATTGGCGAACCTACATATCTGCACAATCTCGCCGAACCCCCGAACCCCTCGCGAAATTCACTGTCGTGCAATTGTAAAGTGGAAATTGTGATGCACGTTTCCTATACTTTCAAGAATAAGCTGACAACAATATTAACGAAAATATTTTAATTTTTTATAAGGTTTAGACAAATATTTTGCACAAAGTTTTTTCACAGTATCTCCATATTTAATATATATTTACAAAAATGGTCGGTAGGGATATGTAGTTAATATTTTATTCAATAAATCACAAGACATGTTATGAAAGTCCATAGTAGAAATAGGATCTGACATTAAGCTGTGATGTAGTTATTTATCGCATATATGCGCATTCACCTCCAAAAACTGTAATCAGAAGAAGATTGTTTCTGAGTTTAGGTCTGAGTCCTTAGCCGCTAGTACATCCACACTTTGTCAATGTGTCTGCGAGCAGCGAAGGCTCTGGCGAGCCTGCGCATTGTGCTGGCTTGACTGAGATTTCTTCATTTGTCAATTTAATAAAGTTATATCAAATTTTCATGCAATGACCCATTAAATGTTGCTTGAAACTTCGTCGGCACGAACGTGATAAGATATCAGGAAAGCAAATTGAATATGCCATACCCATGCTAGTCATTTTGGCGGAAAATGCGTTTCACATCGTGGGTTTCAATCTTTTCAACAGTATT
This sequence comes from Loripinus fragilis, assembly GCA_964019695.1. Lineage (NCBI taxonomy): Eukaryota > Metazoa > Mollusca > Bivalvia > Lucinida > Lucinidae > Loripinus > Loripinus fragilis. The sequence goes on from OZ026519.1 coordinate 1,488,281, forward strand.
TTCTGTGTGGGGTTCGGGGTTCGCCTAGACTGCACAAACATTATCTAAACTGTATTTTGGTGGAGACAACTTTGTGCGACATTATCTTTATGCACTATGTTTTAAACATTATATATCAGCTTTACAGAGAAGATAATGCCTCATAATTGACATTTTAAATGTTTACTTTGAAAGCATATATATTTACTTAACGTTGTCGCATAACACTAAGTACTGAGTAATTTCCGTGAGGGGTTCGGGGGTTGGGAAATTGGCGAGAGTGCGCAGAATCGCCAGATCCTTGACTGCTCGCTCATGGGATAAGTGCCAAAATCAAAGTACTAGCTAAAATAAATGTTTTAATTAGTTATTCGTCATTGATTGCCGCTGCATTTCATATCTACACAGTTTTTCATATTCATTTGCGGTAGGGGGTTTCATACCCTTTCACTGTAATAAATGTTAATTTTCTTCCTAACCACTTTTTCAATTTGGACAAAACTTTCAGGATATTTTGATACTTATATATCACATCGTTTGAACAAACAATAATTAAATTCTGTACCCATGCTGTCGCGTGAAACTATTCGGTAATTTCCGTGAGGGGTTCGGAGGTGCGTGGTTCGGGGTAGGGGGTTTCATACCCCATCCCGAAACTTTGCATTTTTCCTATACACTGCAATGGCAACTATTGGTGTCCCTCAAGGAAAGGGTATCATGTATTCGGATGTGGTGGATACCGTTATGCCATAAAAACGAGTGCTGAAGTCGGCGCTGAAGTATCCGCAGTTCTTCGTTCAGAATGACCTAAATATTGTCCTATTTTAAGTGTATGGGACTTACTGCCTCGATCTGAGTCTAATACATATAGATCTAGTACCGTATTGGTTTACAAGGTAAACGCTGTATTGTCATAAAATCTAGCTCAAAAAGGTGGGCTACGACGTCAAACGTAATTTACATCACACACCAGGTTATAAAACTTTTTTTCATGCTCAACTCAACTGAGCATGAAATTTAAAAAGCTATAATAAAAACTAAAATGCTGGAAATTATTACTTTTCTTGCTTTCAAACTCTCAGGTGTTGTATTTATCATGTTAATTAATATTAAAATGCCAATGAGCTTGTGTTGGCATTTTAACATTTATTAGCAGGATACATTCACTGCTCAGTAGAGTTGACCTTGAAATAAAGTTTTATACCTTAGGGTCAGGGTAGGAATTGAATTGAAATATCAACACACTGAATATCTTGGAAAACTAAAAGTTATGATGCAGAAACATGGTTCTGTTGACAGAAGGATTGATGGATGCTCTTACAGACAGGCGGACAGCATGAAAATGATATTGTTCCATCTAGACAGAGGATAATAAAGATAGTTTGATTCTTGGCTTCTTGAGTCTGTCAGATGAGACTAAGTTATGGCATTGTCACCATATGATCTTAGCTGTTGGTGGTTTGTTAAACACAAACAGACAAACAAAACTGACAAACAAACAAACAAAACAAACAATAAACAAAGTAAATCTTACAAGAGAAAGAACAAAAATATCTTAAAAATATCTGCTTTATTTGCATAGTTTGTATGCCTCAATATAAAATATATTTACATATGAAAGACAAGAATTTTGATATGTGTTCAGTATAATGCTGATATGTACAAATGCAAAAGACCTATAGTAAGTAAAAGAAATATACCAGAAATAATCATGAATAAAATGTCTTTAAAAAGACAAACATGCCAGTCCTTTTAGAAGGCTTTTTTTCAAAAATTAACATTTTCTAAAATTTCTTTCAGGAATGCTATTCAGAATGTCAAACAGTTGGGATCCAGACAGGCCAAACATTTTGCCTGTATTGATCTGGGTTCAAACAGTTTGCAAATGTTATCAGCAAATGGCAAGTAAAGAGCTAATCCTGTTCATATACATTGCTCAAAATATTTAAAGGAACACTGCGTGTTTGCCATTGATCACAATACAAATGCACTCATAGTCCGACTCATAGCAAAAGTTGGGTTAATAAGGCAAAAACATGTTTGTACTGTGATTAATTTGATTACCGATCAAAGATGACTCTTCTTGATAATTATGAAGTAATCCCATTCCAGAAATCTCCATGGAACGCTTTATGTAAAAATGGAATTATGTTAAAAATACCCTTTTTCAAAACCAAATTTTGAAGAAAAAAGTTCAATCAAACACCACAACACCATCATTTCTGTACATTCAATAGCCTTGTTATGTTGCAGAAATCATTAGATTTTCAAAAAAATATATAAATTACAAAATTTGAGCCATGAAATTGCAATTGTTTTGTCAAAAACTTCTTTTGATCCGATTTGTGACTCTCTTTGCAAAGATAACAAACAAAAATTGGGTTTCTACCTTATTGTCTAGTGAAATGTATGGCTTGTCTATAGGGCAGGGGTTTACATTATCACCTATGGAAAATTAACAGGTGTTCCTTTAAATATTTTGAGCAGTGTATGTATGCAGACATACAAATATGATGAGCGTATATGTTACTACAAGCTTGTAGCTTCCAGCTATACATGAGGGTCTGGATGGGGAGGGTCTGGTATTCACTATTCTTTAAAACTTTAGCCCATTATTCATCTCATTAAAATTTTGGGTTATTCATTAAAAAAAGACCAATTATTCATTAAAAGTACGAAAGGTGGCAAAGAAATCTGATTATTCACTATTCATTAAATTTGTCTTCAATTCATTAAAAAAATAGGATTATTCATTTATTTTTAGCCCCTCATTATTCACTATTCATTACTTTTTTGGGCTCATTATTCACTATTCATTATAAAAAAGGGCCATTATTCACTAATCATTATACCCCATCCAGACCCTCATACATGTACTACCCTCCTCTGTCAGCTGACCAAGGTTGAAGCTTCTGGCTACAAAAGTTATTGGGATATATTGATTATAACTTGACTTTTCACTTACTGTAAAGGCGGCGTCTCATGAATGCTTAATTAGGACTAGTCAACCCTAGGCATAGGTAAAAGCTGAAAAGAAGGCGTGGTTTTGTTCAAAAGTAACTATATCATCTTGTGCCACCACCTCAGTCACCCAGCAAAATAACTGAATTTGAAAATGTCTATTTAACATAAGCAATGAAGCAAACATTGTCGACCCAGATCAGACTGCTCCTACAGGAGCAGTCTGATCTGGATCCACACTGTTTATCTATGATGCTTCAAGTAGTTTAGTGGACGACAAAAACATATTTTTTGTGATTATGCGCTTTAAGGGTAAATAAATGTGAGTTCAGTGCGTATAAGGTTAGGATATTCATGAAATGCACGCACGTTGGCGGTCTCAAAAAGCTTATTAACCCTTTACCAAATTATAAATAAAACCTGATTTCCCTTCCTTAGCAGATAAATAGCGGAACCACGCCCAGATATGAATATTAAAGTTGCCGCATTTACAGTAAGCGAAAAGTCAAGTAATACCAGTTGTCAATGCTCAATAACTTGAAAAAAGAAAATTAAGAAAAACGTTTTCAACTTAAAATTTTTCACCTGGTAATCTACTCACTATCTTCTATCAGCTGGCCAAGTTTGAATCTCACAGCTATAACAATTTTCGAGATATTTTCATTACAAAATTACATTCTGAACCTTTAAAAGGGAAATGATGCCACAAAGGGAGAGAACTCAGCTATTTTTGATGAGGAATCCATATAAGAAATTTTAAAACCTTGACTAAAAAGCTACAGTAGAACTTTGATGGCTCTAACTCTGATGGCTGGATCATTCACCTGGACTGGCTAGAACTATTGTCATGGTATATACAGGTCATTTCATGGATAATCCATCCTGTATGGCTGGAACTACCCTTGGCTAAAACTATTTTTCACGGTCCCAAGCCTGTTTGAGCCATTGAAGCTCTACTGTATTTTGAATAGAAGCAGACCCACTCACAGACGCTTCAGCACACCCACACACGGACAAGTCAAAACCAATATGCTCCCTAGGTTGGAGGTATACATGTATGTAAAAAGATAGAGTTTTTGATCATTACATGGAATGACAAAAGTATGATGCATGCTAAACATGTATATAAGCCTCATCACTAACTATACAAAAAAATGCAGTATTATAGTTTTCCTGGCAGCTCCATAAGATTTGTAATTCAAATCTTAAAACATGCGCCTTATTAATACAATAAAATACATCTTGTATAAAAATTATTGAGTAGTAAAACGACAAAATGTACAATATAACAAAATATTATAAAACATTCACAAGAAGCTGTTGATGGCTGAACGGGGCCTCAACAAAAAATGTAAATGCAGAGTAAATTTAGTTAGTCCTGATCCCTTTACCTCATAGAGACATCCTTTAACACTTTTGTAAACAGAGCAGACCCAGATCAGGCAGCTCTTTCAAGGGCTGCCTGATCAGGGTCTCCTGTGTTGCTTATGGAAATATGATCAGATATGATCGAACACTAATGGATCTGACAAGTAATTACTTTGTTCTTAGGTAAAAACGTGAAAGTTTATTTGTATAATTATTCATAATGGGTGGAGCTTAGCATGAATATTCATGAAGGAAAGGTTAATTTAGCTTTACAGTGAGGTAACTGATCTGGGTTAGGAGGATGCTTAATAACTGCATAAAACTAAGAATGACTAACGAATTTCAGGGTGAGTGTGAACTTGATATACATAATAGAGGGTCTGGATGGGGGGTCTGGTATTTACTATTCATTAGAAATTTAGCCCATTATTCATCTCATTAAAATTTTGGGTTATTCATTAAAATAAGACCAATTATTCATTAAAAGTAAGAAAGGTGGCAAAGAAATCTGATTATTCACTATTCATTTTTTTTTCTTCAATTCATTAAAAAAATAGGATTATTCATTAATTTTTAGACCCTCATTATTCACTATCATTTTTTTTTTGGGGGCTCATCATTCACTATTCATTATAAAAAAGGCCATTATTCACTAATCATTATACCCCATTCAGACCTTCATAATAGTTGAGGAGGAATGTCAATCCAGTCATTTTGTGCAAATGTTACAAGATTATTCTATATTTGACAACCTGGCCAAAACTATAAAATTTTGGACCCTCTGAGTGATGTTGTGTTAACAACAATGCACATGCATTATGAATAATAATTAATTCGCCTTTCAAAGAACCAGATAAAACTTTGGCTTGAATCCCAGTAGGGGTACCATCCATTATATGCGTGGCCAGAATATGATTTGCAAGGCCCAAAAGAAACTTTTATAAAAGTTGTAAGAGTGCCTAAGGCCTATTTGCAAAATTTAACCCTTTTCTAACTCTTTCCTTGCTAGCAGCAACTTTTGTCATCTCCTGATACCTTTGCAAACAGTTTGGATCTACAAAACGTTGGTCTTGAGGCCAAATAAAAAAAATACCTGTGTTTAGGCTAACCCTTACCTTATCTAAATTTACTGGTGAAACCTAGATAAAAAAATCAGATTTTCTGAAGAAAAAATATAATTTATGCATTTTGAAAGGCGTTTCAAATTATATTTTTTCTCCAGAAAAAAAATTTAAAAATATGTGTGCCTACCCTACCTAAAATTTTCAGACCTGTTAGCCCGAAACACTTATTTTTTTATTTAGCCTGATCTGGATGCATTTATTATTTGACACTATGATAGATAAACTTACCCCTGAGAGACCTGAGGAACATTGAATTAATTGTTCAATCTGCTGACTTTTTTTCAAAAACATTCTGGCGGTCCTGATCTGGGTCCAAACTGTGGTTGCAAAGACTATCAGCAGGTGACATATGTAGCTGCTAGCAAGGAAACAGTGAAACCTATCAGTATCTACTTAGCTACAGAGAATAGCTTTAAATATATGTATAAAGCTTTTATGCTTTCTTTACTGCTATAAAGCTAAAAACAAAGGTGCAGATCAGACTGCTCAGACGAGCAGGGTGATGATGATCTGCATCGATTTTGTTCACATGCACCAAAATCAGGCTTTCTCATGCCCTTGCTCAATTATACTTTTTGCATACATGTATGCTGGAAAAATTTCATGATTTTTGTCATCTGCTGATTTTCTTTCCAAAATTAACCTTTACAAAAACACTCTTTCAGATTGGATTCAGATCAGGTTGGCATTTTGTCGGATCTGATTTGGATCCAAGCTGTTTGCAAAGGTTATAACAGGACTTTAGTTTTAAAAGAGTGTGTAACAACAACAAAAATTCAACCAAAACATATGTTTTGGGTACTCAAAAGAACGGTCTCAATGAGACGGTTCTTTTGAGCACCCAAAATATATTCTAAAAATATGGATAAGAAAATATTTACAATTTCACGCTGAAATTGTTTGCTTATCAAAACCTGTGTTATAAGCAGATGACACTATAAGGAATGCAGGTGAAAAGTTTATTCATACATGAACTAAGTAAAAATGAAGGCCACTATCGCTGTAAGGGCAAGAAGTAGTACATTGAAGGTGGTAGACTTAGCAGAGTTACAGTCATCGGTGTCACACAAACAGTAAAACATAAAACCAGCATCTACTTCTCGATAGATACATCCATTACCCCTATGATCGTCCCACCTGACACACCCTCTCGTCTCTGTGACTGTCTCTGTAAATAAAGAAAAAACTAATATACCCTTTTATATTTTACTATTTACCCAATAAAACCACTGTGTGTAGATCTATATTCTCTACCATCTTTTGATATATATGAACAATGAAGATCATGCAAGATTAGCTGACTTCTAATGAAGTCACAGGCCCCCAAATAAGACTCACTCACTGTGCGTAACTGAATTTTTTTTTTTATTTCTCAACCAAAACATATGCTGTGGGTACTCAAAAGAACCGTCTCATTGAGACGGTTCTTTTGAGCAACCAAAACGCATGTTTAAACTGATGAATATTAAATAATCGCAAATGTTACGCCCAAAAAATGCTTAACTGGCTCTATGAGACAGCTGATCTTGATCCACACTGTTTTCAAAAGAAGGCATAGGACAAAGCAGGACTTTAGTTAAGAGTGTGTAACAGGAAAATAATTTTCTTATTTCTCAACCAAAACATATGTTGCGGGTACTCAAAAGAACCGTCTCAATGAGACTATTCTTTTGAGCACCAAAACATATGCTAAAAATTATGGGTAAGAAAATATTTACAATTTTACGCAGAAAAGTTTTGTTTATCGATACCTATGACAAAGGTTTAATCATTATGTGATGGATGGAATCTTTCATCCTGTTTGAAAAAAAATCATGTTGGAAAATGCACCAAAACAAATGCCTTTCAAAATGCAAAAAAAAACATTTTTTTCCAAAAAAAAAATTATTTTAACAAATGTGTGCCTACCCTACCTAAAATCTTCAGACCTGTTACATGTAACACACATATTTTTCTATTAGGCCTAATAGAATGGACAACACATTTTGCAGTGTCTAAACAATTGTCAGTCTGTATCTATAGATACTGACTCCAAGTCAAGCACAGCTCAGGCCAGAGGAGGTTTTTGTTACTTAACCCGTTGTACACTAATATGTATTCTTCCTTCTGGTTTGATACAATAGCATTGGGATTGTACATATCTAGGGGTGTCAGATTATAATTTTCAAAAAATATTTTATAATATGACATTGAGTCTGCGAGTAAAATAACACCATGCATTAAAATCTACAAACCTCTGGTAGTTTACAGATTTTGGTAATTTTATGAAATGACATCTATAACAACCATGCATACATTATGACAAAATCTTGACTTTTTTACATCTAAAATGAGATTTCAAAGTAATCTTAATGTCATATGATAAATAGAATCTAACATTTGTTCTCTTGTATTATTGTATCAAACTAATTGCAAAAAAGCGATAAAATGCTCAACAAGCCTTGCATTTAATGCTTTTCCGCAACTTGTTTAATAAATTCAATAAAACATGAGCACTCATGTAAGATCCTCTATGTATTCTCTTGTCTCAATGAGACTTTAACTGGTTTAAGCCCTCCAGTAAAATATTTTACTGACTGTTCCAAGGCGGTACTTCTTTTGTGGATCTTTTATCTTTTTGTTCTGTCTTGTGTTTGCTATGTCTTTGTGCGCGTCTGTGTATATGTGCTTTGTAGTCACCTGCTGGGAAAGGGATGACCTCTTGGCTTTCGTTTGTGGTGTCTAACTGTGGGTTTGTCACTTTCCCATTGGTATCCTGGGTCAGGTGTGTTACTTGATTTTATCGATTCCTGATCTTTGCACCCTTACTTACTTTTCTTTTGAGTACCCAAAAGAAATATTAAAACTACAGTAAAATCTGTCTTATGCAGCCACTCAAAAATAGACAAAACAAAAACGGTAGCTTCAGTGATAGCTTAATGAAGGTTGAAAGTATTGCAGAATGCTCCCCTTGGAGCATTCTGCAATACTTTTGACCTGCATTAAGTGATAATCGGTCAAGAAAACTATTTCTAATCTTGAAGACTTTTTGAGTGGCCCCTTAAGACAAATTTTACTATAATATATAGACAAGAATTTAAGAAAATAATCATAGTTTTATGCTCCATATGTTTGTTCATCTGGATGTATCAGGGTAAAACGTACCTCTTGGTTTGCCCAAGATGGCACCAGAATCATAGAGTTTGAGAACATATTTCTGCTTATAGCAGTGGGTGTCCATGTCGCCACATCCATCACTGTTATCATTTTCATCTAGGTCATATGGGTCGCGACATCCACCATCCTTAGAAGCACACTGGTGGCAATCTAGACATGTAACTGCAATAAATAAACAATATTATACCACAGGCTTAGATAAACAAAAAATCATCGTAAAATTGTAAATATTTTCTTACCCATCAATTTTAACAAATGTTTTGGGTGCTCAGAAGAACCGTCTTATTGAGACGGTTTTTTTGAGTACCCACAACATATGTTTTGGTTGAGAAATAAGAAAATAAAATTTTTGTTACGCACTCTTAACTAAAGTCCTGTTATACAGTTCAAGTTTGACAATAAATTACAGTAAAACCTGTCTTAAGCGGCCACTCAAGTTTGACAATAAATTACAGTAAAACCTGTCTTAAGCGGCCACTCAAAAAGGAGACCAAACATTGGTTAACACTGATATCACTTAATGCAGGTCTAAAGAATTGCAGAAATTAATTTCTCCAATGGGAACATTCTGCAATACTTTTGACCTTCATTAAGCTTGCAACCATTTATCATTGAGATCTTTGTTTTGTCTGCTTAAGAGAGGTGTTACTTACTATAGAGCCATGTTGGTGATTAAATTGAAAATGAGAAAAAATGAATTGCTTTGTTTGATTTGTTTGATTTGATTCTTAACGTCCCATCAACAATCTTTCAGTTAAACAGGGACAGGTCTTCCTGGATTAAACCAGTACTAAGCTAGGATAAGTGTGTCTTGCTCAAGGACAACAACGCAGTGACGCCGGTGAGGCTCGAACCTGCGACCTCTCGGTCTCGAGTCAAGCACTCAACCACTGAGCCACTGCGCTCCCTAAAAAAAAAAAATGAATTGCAGCATTCCCAATACTTAAAAAGTATTTGTTTCTTTTTTTTCATAGTTCTGCTTATATCACACATCTTAACTCTTAAAGCCCCAAGAAAAAAATGCATGTGAAAATGTCGTCTGCTGAAGTGGTCTCCTGCAAATAAATGCCTAACATTACTGACGAATTAAGTATAGAAGCAAACAGCGTGGATCCAGAACAGACTGCTCCTATAGGAGCAGTCTGATCTGGTTCCACACTGTTTGCCATAGAGGCTTCTTAAACATTTCAGCAGACGAGAAACGCAGACGACTTTTGTTGCGATTGGCGCATTAAGGGTTAACCCAAATTGTAAACTTTTGAACTCTGATTTATCCTTTTTTCAAAATATTGACTGTTACGGCTTCTGATGAAAATTTACATCTGATCAGGGGATCCATAGAGGATCTTACATAAGTGTTCATGTGTTATTGAATTTATTTAACGAGTTGGGGAAAAGAGATAAAAGGTGAAGCTTGCCGAGCATTTTATCTCTTTTTCGCAACGAGTTTAATAAAGGACCTCGGACAGTCTTAATGAAGGATTGCCTATAAAAATGACCAGAGAAAAGTTTTAAAGAAAATGATATTTTTTCTATGAGAAAGATAGTAGGTTCAATCCTCGACTTATCCACAAAAGCCGTTTTCTCATTGGACAAGTACCTATTGAAAAATATGGGCTGAAAACTCTGTTTTAGCTATTCAACATATAGAAAATAGATTTTTTTTTACTGAAGTGCTTTCCCCCCCCCCCCCCCCCCCCCCCCCCCCCCCCCCCCCCCCCCCCCCTCCCCGTGACCAAACTAATCCTTTTGCATACAGTTGTAGTTTTACATTTCACACATCATATAAAAACGGCATGATTGGTCACGGGGGGGAACGATGTCAAAATGCTCAAAAACGCTTTATTATAAAACCTTATTAGAAACTTATTTTGTAAAGACCTGTAGGTAAATGGCATGTATCAGAGCTTTAGTTATGAGTGCTTACAAAGTAATTAATTGTCTCATTTCTCAAACAAAACATATGTTGTGGGTACTCAAAAGAACCGTCGCAAAGAGACGGTTCTTTTAAGCACCATATTATAGATAAAATCTGATGTGTAAGAAAAATATTAACGATTTTACGCTCAACATCTGTGTTTATCTAGACTATGATTTATACAGTATGCAGATATTATACGCCTCAGTGCACAAGTCAACTGGATGAACTTGAAACATTACAGGTAATAGTCAACAGTCATTGACAGCACACTTCTTTAGATGAAAAAATGTAATCTTCTCAACCCGAATTTTATGCAAACACATCACTTTCGTCTCAATTTTTATGCCGCAAACATAATATTTACATGTATTTAGGTGAATACTCGACGAATCTTTGACTTTCTGTGAAATGAAATTTGGTCACAAAGATTACCCCCACCCCCTAAACCCTAAATTCCTGGCATAGTTATGCAATATTTTCAAAATATTTTTATATTGCTAGGTTTACTAAATGTAAGGGTTTGATTTAAGCACAAAACTATAGTTGTCAGTTACAGGGATCAAGCTAGGGGGCGACTAGGGGGAAATAGTCGCCCTAGGGGCCGAAATTTCGCCCTAAATGGGACCCAGGGAGAAGTGGGAGTCTCCCTAAAAAAAAAAAAAAAAAAAAAAAAAATTTTTTTTTTTTTTTTTTTAGGGAGACTCATTTTCATTCTGTCACCACACAAATGCAAGCTGTGGTGACATTATCAGACAATCTACTTCCACTGCATTGTGTTTCTCCTTCCATTAAATAGCAATAGTATGTGTAATGGCTAATTTGCTTCTAAATTTACAGAAAATGCCGTAATTTTGCGCTATAACACTTCTCCCTATCTGACTGTCACTTCTCCCTGATTTTCCTGCAGGGAGAAGTCATTTCTCCCTAAAATTCTGGTCCAGCTTGGTCCCTGCAGTTATGCATTATCCTAGCCACAGGCTGTCAAAATTTGGGCAAGTTGAATAGGAAACTGTCCGAGGTCCTTCAATAATACAAGAGCAAAACTGTTAGATTCTATTTATCATATGACATTAAGTATACTTTGAATTCTCATTTCTGCCCTAAAAGCGTTATAATTTTGTCATTATGTATGCAACGTTGTTATGGACGTCATAACGTTTTTTTCCGTAAATCTATAAACCACTAGTGGTTTATTGATTTTATTGCATGGCGTTATTTCACTCCCAGCCGCGAAGTCATATGATAAACAGTGTTTTCCACTCATTGAAAATACATGCTTACACCTAATATGTGGCACTCACCGGTTGACAGGTTAATAATTGCGGAGGAGTGCATTACAAATAATATTGAGCATGAAAAGTGTCAAGACTTGAAATGCTAGGGGAGGTAAGCCATTTTTCTGACATATATTAGAAAATTCAGATTTGAAGTCCTTACAATATGAACATTTATTGAAAAAGTTTAAAGCTATTTATCACATGACCTCGCGTCTGGGAGTGATATAACGCCATGCAGTAAAATCGATAAACCAGTAGGGGTTTACAGATTTAAGGGAAACGTAATGACATCCATTATAACGTTGCGTAAAATAAGGGAAAATCTTGACGTTTCACACCAAAAATGCAATTTTTAAGTATTTATAATGTCATGTGATATAGAGTCTAACATTCGTGCTCCTGCATTATTGAATTTATTTAACTTGTTGTGAAAAAGAGATAAAATGCTAGGCAAGCCTCATATTTTATCTCTTTTCCCTAACTCATTTAATAATTCAACACTTAAAGACTTAATGAAAACAGTATTTGACTCTCAGGTTGTAAGTGAATTTTTATCTCTGAGGACCCCAACGGGTTTTGGGGAGCTGTGGAGAAGGGCCATTTGTTTTCACAGAGCTGGGGAGCACTGGCAATTATTTTAGGGAAGCTTGGTTGCAAGCACATACTTTTGGAGGTTTAGGGAGCACTGCAAAAAAATGAGGAAAGAAATCCAGGGATATGGGGAGATCAGAGCATTATTTTTTAGGGATCAAGGGAGCACAGACCCCCCCCCCCCCCCCCCTGTGGGGGCCTCATCTCTTTTCCTGCTAGTGCTGTCTGCTAAATAATATTTGCAAACAGTTCGGACTATATTGAAAATAAATATTGGGCCTGATCTGGATTCAAACTGACTGATACTCTGATAATGAATTCCAGAAAGATTTTTTTTTTTAAAAAAAGAGGTTAATGAAAAAATCAAAAGACATTTAACAAAAATAAGAGATGCAAACAATTTAAACGCTGCCTACAAAGTGCCATCTGCTGATAACCTTGGCTAAGAGTTTTTATCCAGATCAGGCCTGACAAAATACTCTGATGGTATTTCTTAAAGAAATTTTTCAAAAAGTTAATTTCGAAAAAATCAGCAGACAGCAAAAAATTAGCCATCATGCAAAGCGTTATACAACTGCACCTGTACAACTATGCCTAGCTATCTTGTAGGACAGAGGTCCTCAACTTTCATCTTTTTATTTGTGTCAAATGTTTAACGTCACAGTCAATTATTATTCGGACATGTCGAGAAGGTCAACAATTATCTAGTTATGTTGGGGCAATAACAGTGTGCCTAAGGTGCGTCTTAAACTAGAGATTGTTCAATCACAAGTCCAATACTTAACCACTGTGCTCTGCAGAATCTCCTTCTACTACTGTATCAATGTGTGCAAAGACTCAGGGGCAGATCCAGGATTTCTTGAAAGGAGGTTCATTATAAAAAGGTGAGGGGCTGATTCTATCTCATTTTTCTTAAATATCCCATAAAAAGGAAATAATTTGGTCTCACTGAGACCAAATTATTTCATTTTCATAGGATGTTTAAAAACGGAGAGCAGGGTTCAAGCAAACCCCCTGAACCCCCTCTGGATCCGCCATTGGGACTGAAGTCTCTGATGAGACTGCACATAGACCCTTGCTGGTTACTGATATACAATGGTACCAAACTTTCATGAGCTGGCTTAACCATTTGTTATAAATACCTGTTATGCCCTATACACATCAAAATGTACACATGTAGGGTTCTTGGGTTGAACTAGTACTAAGCAGAGGATAAAGGTTTTTGGTTTGGTTTGATGCTTTTAAAAAACATCCCAACAGCTATGGTCATGTCAGAATGGTCAGTTCACCTAACCACACTTTTTTCCTGGGCAAGCTTGACTAAGTGGTTAACCATGCAGTACTTTGTGCACATACTTTCGCTTGTAAATCACAACAACCCTTCTTGAATCAGCAGTAAGGAGGAGGATGGCCGTAGAAATTATTTCATGTCATGTGCAGATCCAGGAATTTTCGTCAGGGGGGGCCCAGGTCAGTCAGACAAAAAAGCCCTGACGTTGTTTCTTTTTTAGTCCTCAGCTTATTTTATAGAAGTCAAATGGTAAATTTCAAAGAAATCTATCATTTTTCAAGGTTTCGTGTGCTGTTTGAACATAGCTTTTACTTGAAAAAGCCTTAACTGGGCCCTGATTTGTATGCATGACGTTACACGGGAAAGCGTTGTGGCCGTGACTGACCATTTCGCCGATGCTTTCCTTCGTGAAAACGTTGCATGAGTATATATGACGTTGTGTCGACGTAATGAGGTTCGAAAGTTTGACGCTGACGCCATTTTGTTTAGAGAAATCAAGCGTAAAAGAAGGGATATTTAATGTTTAAGGGACGTTTAAAGCGTGGTTTATGCTGAAATCAGGTAAAATATGCAAGAATAACGATCACACATGTTTGTTTCATTGCATTAACACTTGCCGGGTCCCTCAGCCTAAAAGCCTCGTGTTCAAACAGCTTCCTCGGGACCCGGCAAATGTTAATGCATGAAAAAACATGTGTGATCCCTATATTATCTCGAGAATAAGTCACAAACACTCTACCACTCCACCTGGTTCTGGTCTACGTCAACAATTCTTCAGTCATGTCGAGACAATTCCTGGGTTCTACCTCTACTAAGCAGACTAGATGATGGAGTGTCTTCCTCAAGGACATAATGTCCCAGTCAACAGTGCCTGCAATGGGGCTCGAACCTGTGAACCCTCAATCTCAAGCCGAGCACTTTAACACTAATTCTGAGGTGGTAAGAGCACCCTACTTGTATTGTTTTCTGATGGCTGTGGTCAAGCCCACCTGTGTTGGCATTTTTCACCCTGGTTTCACTTGCAAAATTGATTTTCAGTCAATACATTGGTGCAATTTTATCACTGATACAGAAAAGTTATGCGCATAGTGCGCTTACTAGGTCGAGTACGGTAGATCTTGCCCTTTTCTGAACACGACAGGGTCAACTTTAGGAACAGAGAGTGAGTACATAAGGCTCAGACAGTGCGTCGATTCGATTCATCTAAACAATGCAGCAAAATTCACACCTTTACGGATACACAGGTAAGAAAAACAGGTGTGTAAACACAGCTACCGTTCGACACAGGTGAGTTTAAATGACATATATTTTAGTTCAAACGCTACATTTACGTAAAGACCAACTTACCAGCCCCTACAAAGGCGACAAAAACCAAAATTCTTCTGTGAAAGTTCTTCATTTCCTGTAAAACTGGTGAATATTCCAAAGTTTTGAGCAAAAAGAGACCCCAGGCGGGCAGGTAAATTCAGGTCCGGTAACTCTAGACGGTGTTTATTTATAAGGTAATCGTTGACTAATCTATCATCTCCAGCTATTTTTTCATTTAGGTTTATACACGAAGATGACACTACTGTATAAAATTAACAAGATATCATTTCATTCATAAGACATAAATGCGACAATGCTCCAGTATCTTCGCTTAGTAATCTTACTTCTTTTTTCTTGTTGAAGTCCCCCCCCACCCCCGTTTAAATTGATTCGCACCACTTCTTATGATCCGGGTCTGCACACGCTTATTGCGACAGACTTGACCAGTTTAAGATGGATAGGGAAAGTTTTGCAAACAGTTTCACTTTGGACCAAGATCAGGACTCTGATGGTGTTCCTGAAAGATTAGAACTTAGTGTTTTGAAATTTTTGAAAACATGTATGCGCAGCTATCTAGTGGGGAGACAGAAGCTTAACTTAACCATTATCTACGTTTCTACGTCATCGAATGCTCTGGTGATACTGGCGGATGTGCAGTCTCGTCTGGGCCTATGTGATACTTCAAATATAAAAAAATCTCGGGAAGGCACAACCAGCTTGCACACAACAGCAGGCCACCAACCGCCAGCGTAACGCCACGTTGAATCATTGAAATGGGCTATGGCGTATCGTTGGTGGCCCGACGATGTGTGCTAGCTGGGAAGGTTTGGCATTTTAGAAGCAGCAGGCGATTCACATAAAATGTATCGCCTTAGATTTCTTATCCCCCCCCCCCCCCCTGACTGTGAAAATGGCGCCTGATGGCATTAACATTAACTCTGCCTGTCAGTGATAACTTTTGTCGTCAGTGCTGATAGCCTTCGCAAAAAGTGTTGTTTTTTTGCATAAGTAAAGGGGGGATCCAGGATTTCTGGAAAGGGGGGTTCATACGTATGAAGGTGTGGGGATAATAGCTTTGCTGATTTTATCTATTTGTTCTTAAATATCCCATGAAAATGATATTTTAATAGATATTTAAAACGGGGGGGGGGAGCCCCGGAGGGGGATCACTTAGGGGGGTTCAAGTGAGTCCCCATGAACCCCCTCTGGATCCGCCACTGTAAGTGCGAACTAAACATAAGCTAGGGTGATGAGTTGGCCAGTAAAATTGATTTAAGCCCCTCCAGTGGCTTCGGCTACTGTTCGTTCTAAGGCGGTAGTTATGCTGTTTGTTGTTGGACCCATTGTTTGTGGGGGTTTAGTCCAAGGTCCTTGGTTTGGTTTACAGTCCTATGTGTCCTTTCTAGTTTTGCAATCACCTCGCTGGTAAGGAGAGAGAGAGAGAGAGAGAGAGAGAGACAGAGAGAGAGAGATGTTTACTTTACTTTTGTTGTGTTCTGAATGTCATGTCGCTGTTATCGTTCTTTGACTCTTCCTCGCGGTGCCATGGGTTGGTCTGTAGAATGTGATTGTGCATTTCCTGGTCATACTCACTTACTTTTTGACACAGATCAGGGTCAACAAAATGATAGGCCTGATCTGGATCCAAACTCTTTGACACTCTGATGGAATTCTTGAGATAATTTTTGAAACAGGTTAATTTTAAAAAAAATCAGCAAACGCAGAAATATAGCATGCAAAAAGTTAATGGTTAACAAAAACAAGATCTAAAGACAAGCTGATTAGATTATGTTTAATGAAGACTGCATAATGTATTTATAAAAGATGCCTTTTCAATATAAAAATATTTTATATACAGTGGTATCATATGATGTGCCCCAAAATGACCAAGCTAAAAAACAACAACTAGAAATTGTGTTTGTGAAACGCTGTGTCCTTAACCATATGCTTGTACGTTTGGACAATGCTCTTATTTTTGAAACTCCATCATCCTATATCAGCTGATCAAGGTTGAAGCGGTTTTCGAGATATCTTGATTACTCATTGGCCAATAATTTTGGCAATAACGTATTTAGGTTAATCTTGCAGCTTACCTAGTTTGAACTCTTAGCAGTAACATTTTTTTCCATTCTGGCCCTTTAAAAGGGGCATAACTACACAAACGGAGATAATCCCTCACCCCCGAGCCGATAATTTAAACTTTGGCCGAATTTTGACAGTTATTCTATCGACAGTGATGGTCATTTGGGGCGCTGTGTCTATACATGCGCATTGTACGTTTTTTACATGAAGAGATTAAGTGAAAAATGAAAATGTTCGCATTTACAAAATGCATGTTTCGACAAAGCTATATACATTATAAATGTAGGTAGGTCGTATATATACAAATGCATTAAAATATTTTTTTAGTATTTACACTTTTATTATGAAAACTTATCCCACTTGAAAAACCTGTTTGCAAACTGATACATGTGTCCTTCACCGCATTGGCGGGCTGAGACGGCACACATCTGTCTGCATCCTGAATGTAGGGGAACAAAAATAATAAAGGTAAATGACTTCATAGATCAGGCTGCAACATTTTTACGTTCCAGGTTATCAATAAAAAATGTAAAAGTCTATACATCTTAACCCTACGGGCCTAAACAGCTGATGTCCGTCGATATTTCACTTAAATGCATATAACGTTTAACGTACATGCTAACAGGGTGGAACCTGATAAGACTGCACCATGAAGAACAGTCTCACCATGGTCTACACTGATTCCAAACTAGCAGAACAGTCCGGTTTTAGACCCCCCCCCCCCCAAAAAAAAAAAAAATAATAATAATAATAATGCAAGGGAAGTAATACAATCAAAACTTGAAATGAATGCCACTTTGCAGTTTTTGCCCTTATAACTAATTTCGCGAGCCTGTGGGTTCAGGCTCGGGTCATTTTTTTGGATTCAAAATTTTGAATTTCAATATTTTTTTGCGTTTTCAGAAAAATGAATATTTTTTGGGATATGAAGATTTTGCGGATATTTTTTGGGGGTCGTCACAAAATTAGGACCTTTTCTTAAGGTACAGAATGGGTTTTTTGTGGGGTTTGCTAAATATTCAAATATTTTTTTGGGTGCTTGAAATTCCTGATATTTTTGGGGGTGAACGGTAGATGCTGGGCCCGAGTCTACCTATGAAGAAAAAATGAAAGTACCCCCCCCCCCCCCCCCCCCCCCCTGGGTGTACGGTATTTTCTAGGCGATTGTACTGAGCCATACATTTTGCATTGAGGCCATGGCAAGATTTCCATATGTTAAGATTTTCAATACAAACATAGATACCCAAAAAACGTTCTGGACAAGTGTAAATTACAATTTACAACTTTTTGGATGAAAATAAATAACGTTGTAAGAGTTGGTAAGACCAGGCCCCGCCCGAGGTAATAAAACGTTTTTCATGCTCAACTATACTGAGTATGAAAATCATACTCATAAAAGATAAAGTTCCTACAACCATTGGCATCTTAATATTTATTAGGATGACAAATACAGTATCTGTGAGCTTGAAAGCAAGAAATGTCTTCAGCATTTTGGTTTTTATGAGCTTTTGAAATTTCATGCTCAGTTGAGTTGAGTATACCACTTCGGGGCCAGGGACATTCTAAATATATCTCTCGTGATAAAACTTGCCAGTTCGCCTGGATCGTCAACAGATAACTCTAGATACCACACGTAAATCCTCATAAGATGCTGTATATATCCTGCTAATAAATGTTAAAATGCCAAAAATTTGAAGACCTGTGAGCAGGATCAGTTGAGTTGAGTATGAAAAAATTGTATAACCTTGAGACCAGGCCCCGAGGTTATAAAACTTTTTTCATACTCAACTCAACTGAGCACGAAAATTCAACTGCTCATAAACACTTAAATACCAACAAATAAAGACGTTTCTTGCTTTGAGTCTCTCAGATGTTGTATTTATCATGCTAATAAATGTTAAAATGTCAACAATTGTAATTGTTGGCATTTTAACATTTATGAGCAGGATTAATTTCGTACTCAGCTGAGTTGAGTATGAAAAGAGTTTTATAACCTCGGGACCTGGCGGTTCTGACCATACGACACGAGAAACCTTCAAAATTAAATACAAAAAACGTTTGCCCACACGTATCTGCTGGAGATCTGGATGTTCAATGTTCAAAATTTCAAAATCATAAGAACTGAACAGACATTGAAATGTGACAATATACACATTATCTCATAATTACACATGTGAATGATATGACCGACGGCAATTGATTTCAAACAATGTGGCATTTTGACAAACTTACAACTAGTGTAGACTCAGTCTCCTTTTAAGCTGAGAAACTCCGAATGAGGTTCAGTCAGTAGCTTACCAGTCATTGAATATTCAAGCGACTAGCAAAGGTTCTGATCAGACTGCGCGTATGCGCAGGCTAATCTGAGCCTTTGCTGGTCGCACATACCACATTGTTGAAAATCTTATGTCGCGACTCATATACGAAGATACAGTTAATATGTTAACTCATATAAGCCTTGTATATTTTTTGTGGGACATAGGCAAGCGGTGCAGACTCAGATCAGACACCACATAACGTGGCATCTGATCAGGGTCTCCTTTGTTTGCTTACAGAATGTTCTATTAAAATTTGAATAAAAATGAAAAAAATACCACTAAATAACCTTAATAGGCAAATAGACTGGTCCAATTGATAAGAGTGGGAAATTTCATTCGGCCTGAGTGGGTTAATCCAGGAAAGTAAACTGTGTTTTCTAATAATCCAGACGGCTTTCTTCATAATGAAACTGTTTTTCAATATATCCATTTATTTTTTTCCACTTTTTCAACTTTAGCATTGGTTTTAATCCTGCTGGAAGTTAGATATCCATAAAGAAAGAAATTTAATCTACGTATATGAGAAAACTTTCATCCAAATTCTAAAGAGAACTTTTATTCACATATTTCTAATGCACATTTTCAGCTCGCAATAGAAAGTTAACATGAACACACTAATTGGTGTGCCCATCACGAGAAAAGAATCCTAGTTTCCCTCTATTGAAGACCCAGAACAAACTGAGCATTCACACAATCTGATCAGGGCCTTTAGAATTGCCGAAAGCAATATATACTGACCCACACTTCCAACGCAAAATCTTTCAGTAACTTAACTTTCATTAATATACAAGGTCTTGCCGAAATCGCTGTACCGTTCTGGGGCTACGGCAGACATTCACCCAATCAGGTAATGATTAAAAGGGAATACTTGACTGATAAAGTTCTACTTTCATTTTCATAAATAAGTGTTTTAATAATTAATTAAAATTGCGTTACAATGGACAAAGCAATATTTGTAATATTTAAGGTTTAGTTTGATCTATGACCTATATATATATAGGTCACTGGTTTGATTTTGCGTTAGAAGTGTGGTTCAGTATATATAAATTGCAATTGCTTATCTGGCTCAGAGTTTTTAAAACAGTGTAGATGTTGGTCAGCTGACCAAGATCTGAACTGTTTCCTTGAAACACAGAACTGGAAAGCAGAATTGGACGAGACATTAATTTTTTCAACAACACAACCGTGCCAGTTTGGATGGATACGACGTCATTTTGACGCCAGGATTTCTCATGTCATAAGCAGCACTAAATCCAGACTGACAGATATTGCGTACACGTAATTTAAGGACGGCTAGCACTTAATATTTTCCAACATTTCGTTGATCTCAATAGCTCATTTCACAGTGTAGACTCAGATTAGATACCAAGTTCTACGGCATCCACCTCATCTTCGTCTAAAGTTTTCAGTTGTCCCTTTTAGGGTCCCTAGGCACAAATGCATACATTTAAAGGTATGGTCAGCAGTTCAACTGTCAGCACGGCTTGGTAGCACATAGTCGTCTAAAGTCCATTCACACTGTCATACAGTGGTCAAACCGTAAGTTAAACTCCCCGGCTATGATGCTTCCTTGGATTGAATTCCCGAAAGGATTAAGGTGCCACTGGTGTAAAGTTTTAGTCATCGCCGGCTCTACCGATCTTACACTGTACTATTGCTTTAACTTTTCACAAGATTATTTTCAATGTCAAGGTCACAAGACTTGCCAATAATGCAGCAATTAACGATATCCTGTGACTGGTTCCTGAGTTACAGAGCTCTGAATGACAGAAACATCTTTTCTGGTATCCGCCGTCAGTTTCATGTGGGTAGCAGCCATCTGGGCGGTCATAATCCTTGCTCAATATACAAAGCCGAGACTCGAAGTCGGTGACTGCAAAGAGAAAGAGAAAAAGTCATAGCTTCACCAAAAGAAGTATGTACCAACGGTTTTTATGTGTGGTTTCTTTTTAACTTGTCTTTGGTCAACTTGTTTAGATCTTGACAAAATATATGGTCAAAGTTCACACAGTGCACAATACGGTTGCCTATGTCCCATCAAATGGTCGCTTTGCCTATATAGGTTAATACATTGAAAGTTTTTTTTTACTTCCAGCCTTTCAAAACACTAAAACTTTCAAAAATTCCAACCTGTTAATAAATTGAGAATTTCAAACTTCCCATATTTTGATACAGTGAGACTTTCAACCTTCCCACCTATTGATACATTCAAACATTGAACTCCAAACCTAATGATACATTGAACGATCTAAGCATCAAACCTAGCGATACGATTGAACATTCAAACTGTCCACCTATTGAAGTATTTTATCATTAAACTACTTACATATTAATACATTGAACTTTTTAGACTTCTAACCTATAAATAAATTGAGATTTAAAACTATCCGCCTATGTTGATACGTTCAAACTACCCACCTGATACACGGAAACTTTCAAACTACCCACCTATTGATACATGGAAACTTTCAAAACTACCCACCTATTGATACATGGAAACTTTCAAAACTACCCACATATTGATACGTTGATACGTACAAACTACCCATCTATTGATACGTTAAAACATTTAAACTACCCACCTTTTGATACATTAAAACATTTAAACTACCCACCTATTGATGCGTTGAAACTTTCAAACAACCGACATATTGATACGTTGAAACGTTCAAACTACCCACCTATTGATACGTTAAAACATTTAAACTACCCACCTATTGATGCGTACAAACTACCCGCCTATTGATACAACGAAACTTTCAAACTACCCACCTATTGATACGTTGAAACGTTCAAAATACCCACCTATTGATACATTGAAACTTTCAAACTACCCACCTATTTAAACGTTGAAACTTTCAAACTACCCACCTATTGATACATTGAAACTTTCGAACTACCCACCTATTTAAACGTTGAAACGTTCAAACTACCCACCTATTGATACGTTGAAACGTTCAAACTACCCACCTATTGATATAATGAAACTTTCAAACTACCCACCTATTAATGCATTGAAACTTTCAAACTACCCACCTATTGATACATGGAAACGTTCAACCTACCCACCTATTGATACATGGAAACTTTCAAACTACCCACCTATTAATACGTTGAAACGTTCAAACTACCCACCTTTTGATACATGGATAATTTCAAACTACCCACCTATTGATACATGGAAACTTTCAAACTACCCACCTATTGATGATACATGGATACTTTCAAACTACCCACCTATTAATGATACAAGGATACTTTCAAACTACCCACCTATTGATGATACATGGAAACTTTCAAACTACCCACCTATTGATGATACAAGGATACTTTCAAACTACCCACCTATTGATGATACAAGGCCACTTTCAAACTACCCACCTATTGATGATACATGGAAACTTTCAAACTACCCACCTATTGATGATACATGGAAACTTTCAAACTACCCACCTATTGATGATACAAGGATACTTTCAAACTACCCACCTATTGATGATACATGGAAACTTTCAAACTACCCACCTATTGATGATACAAGGATACTTTCAAACTACCCACCTATTGATGATACAAGGATACTTTCAAACTACCCACATATTGATGATACATGGAAACTTTCAAACTACCCACATATTGATGATACATGGACACTTTCAAACTACCTACCTATTGATAATACATGGAAACTTTCAAACTACCCACATATTGATGATACATGGAAACTTTCAAACTACCCACATATTGATGATACATGGAAGCTTTCAAACTACCCACATATTGATGATACATGGAAACTTTCAAACTACCCACCTATTGATGATACATGGAAACTTTCAAACTACCCACATATTGATAATTTCAAACGTTCAAACCATACCCACCTATTGATACGTTAAAACAGTTAAACTACCCACCTATTAATGCATTGTAACATTCAATCTACCCACCTATTGATACGTTGAAACGTTCAAACTACCCACATTTGATGATACATGGAAACTTTCAAACTACCCACATATTGATGATACAAGGATACTTTCAAACTACCCACCTATTGATGATACAAGGATACTCTCAAACTACCCACATATTGATGATACATGGAAACTTTCAAACTACCCACATATTGATGATACATGGAAACTTTCAAACTACCCACATATTGATGATACATTGAAACTTTCAAACTACCCACATATTGATGATACATGGAAACTTTCAAACCATACCCACATATTGATGATACATGGAAACTTTCAAACTACCCACCAATTGATTATACATGGAAACTTTCAAACTACCCACATATTGATAATTTGAAACGTTCAAACCATACCCACCTATTGATACGTTAAAACAGTTAAACTACCCACCTATTAATGCATTGTAACATTCAAACTACCCACATATTGATACGTTGAAACGTTCAAACTACCCACCTTTTGATACGTTGAAACATTCTAACTACCTGCCTATTGATACAATGAAACTTCAAACTACCCCTCCCCCTATTGATACGCTGAAACTTTCAAAATGCCCACCTATTGAAACGTTGAAACTACCCACCTTTTGATACAATGAACCTTTCAAACTACCCACCTATTAATACATTGAAACTTTCAAACCACCCACCTACTGATACAATGAACCTTTCAAACTACCAACCTATTGATACATTGAAACGTTCAAGCTACCCACCTATTGATACATTGAAACTTTCAAACTACCCACCTATTAATGCATTGAAACTTTCAAACTAATCACCTATTGATACATGGATACTTTCAAACTACCCACCTATTGATGATACATGGAAACTTTCAAACTAACCACATATTGATACGCTGAAGCTTTCAAACTACCCACCTAGTGATACATTGAAACTTTCAAACTACTCACCTATTTATACATTTAAACGTTCAAACTACACACCTACTGATATTATTAAACGTTCAAACTACTCACCTATTGATATAATGAAACTTCAAACTACCCCCTCTCCCCATTGATACTCTGAAACTTTCAAAATGCCCACCTATTGATACATTTAAACTTTCAAAATACCCACCTAGTGTTACGTTGAAACGTTCAAACTACCCACCTTTTGATACATTTAAACGTTCAAACTACATGTACCCACCTACTGATACTTTGAAACTTTCAAACTACCCACCTGGTGTTACGTTGAAACGTTCAAACTACCCACCTAGTGTTACGTTGAAACCTTTAAACTACCCACCTACTGATACGTTGAAACGTTCAAACTACCCACCTACTGATACGTTGAAACGTTCAACCTACCCACCTATTGTTCTAATCATGGACAATTTGTTTACAAGGATGGGTCTGCTCAGATCATCAACTGGATGATTCTGTTTCAGGTATAACCGTTAAGAGAAAGGAGAAGAAACAAAAAAGAAACTTACGTATCTGATCGTGGAATGTGTTATGGAGGTATGATCGTGTGTAGGTCTTCAGACAGCCTATACACTGATCTCTTTGCTGCATCCCGTCTTCGTGGTCGCACCGCCATGGTGTACCTCGGACAAACACGTTACATTGGAAACATTTCAAACCTGAAAAACATAAGATAACATATTCGGTTATAGTTTTCAGAGCTTGATTTTTGACTTGCTCATACCACCTTCCGGCACCGAGGTTATAAAACCACCTTTATTTTTCCAAGTTTTGTAAGGTTTATCTCCAGTATGGAATCGTTTCCAAATGGTAGTCACGACAAGCGCTACCAAGCGGTCGATAATCGCATATTCGCAAAGAAAGATTGTCTGAGTACATACCCAGCAAGCACACATCATTGAAACAACGTCGATGTTACGTCATGACGTAGCATCAACGTTGATACGCTGTTGTTTTGACGTCATGTGCCTGCTTGGACCGCCTCGAGGTTATAAAACTTGAGTACATTCTCCAAATCAAAATAAAGCGCAATGATTGGTTGCTTGCGTGTCTGCAAGCAGTCAATCATTGCGCTTTATTTTGAGTTGGAGAATGAACTCAAGTTTTATAACCTCGAGGCTGGCCAGGGTATAGGTCATGTGAAACGATTTCGGCACCGCGCAGATGGTAAATTCGCAATTTTTCTATGACTCAATAAGTTTTATGCTGTGCGGGTATATAATATAAAGTTACCCAGTATTGTACTTTATTGTTGTAGAAGTTATCTGTTTTTATAACACAAGTCAATATGTAAGTCAAATATCACGGTCAGTAACAAAAAAGTGTAACACACCAGTTACCTCGAGACAATTGACGCGGATCAGTGTTTCGGTCTGATGTTTACCCTTTATGCGCCTGCAAATAATGTACCTGAAAATGTCGCCTGTTTAAGTCGTCTGATGCATGTCTGATCTGGGTCTACACTGTTTGACCAAGAGGCTTTTGACGACAAAGCAGACGACATTTGTTGTGATTGTCGCTTTAAGGGCGAAGTATCTTCAACAGATTTTATGATTATTATATTGAATGAAAAATAAAAGCATTGACGCATTGTCCCAAGAAACAGACCTCCATTTCAAATACAGTTTGATTCTTGTGGCATTTTCCTGCATATATTGGTCACAAAACAGTGAAATGTCTAAATATACTGATTTGTCAGATGGGCCTTTTGATAGACTTGGCTGGCAATGAATGAATCGAGAGGCATATTTCCTTGCAGCCTTTTATATCCAGTAGCAGGCTATTCGACAAAAACGTTTTATGTCAAAAACGTACATGTGAAATGTTTACTACCACTGCATCCGATTCGGCAGCTGTTGTGCCCCCAGTTAACTGAAGATTAATCACTGGCTCTAGGTGTTTACTACATATATAACAAGTAACATGAGAAAACCTATGTGCTCACGTGTCAATACCAAATGTGCTCAGCAGCTCATAACGACATGCACATGCTAAAGGATATTGTTTCCCGTTGCCAAGACGTGCCGTATGCCAGCCAGCTATCTCTGAAGCTGAGTATGCACTAAGTCTTTTAAACTATTTGCCTCTTGGGAAATTTTGCATGCATTTTTGTCGTCTGCCGTACCTTTTTTTTTCAAAATCAACATTTTTGAATAATTCTTTCAGGAATACGATCAGAGTGTCCAACAGTTTGACAGAACGTCGGGCCTGATCTGGATCCAACATGTTTGCAAAGGTTATCAGCAGACGACACTAGTAGGTAAGAAGTTATGGTCGCAAAGAGGACAAACAGATTTTCCCAATGCGAAACTCATTTTTTAGCCAAAAATGTTAGATGATTGCATGTATTTTTATTAGATCATCTTGCTATCACAGTATGATTAAGCCGCGAGTTATTTACTGTATATTTGAATATTTTCGTTAAAACCCTTGGTCCAACTAGAGCGTCATAGGCCTAGAGAACTGCTGATTTGTGGGCTTTCACCTAAAAAAGGTGGACATTAGTATTGTTTCACGGTCATCTTAGAAACCGCGACGATATAATGCGAACTTATTGACCTAAGACCCCATTAACACAACGACCTAGACAGTTATTCAAAAAGTAATATCTAATTGTTTTTGTTGCATATTTATATAAACCCAACTCAAACTCCCTTTATTACCTGGATGTAGGGTGATTTTTCAGGGGGGGGGGGGGGGGGTCCTGCCACCTCCCCCTCTGGATCCGCGTATGTCACATTCAAAAAAATATATATAGTTAAGGGATATGTCTTAGCTATAAGAATACATATAAACTCCGTTCAGAAAATGTGTGGCACCGGTTTTTCGCAGTTACCGCTTTTATACGTCGTTTCAGGTCCGGCATTGCTGTGAGAAAGTTATTCTTGAAGACCTCCCCTAATTTCTCCAGCAGGTTCCGTGGCAGTGTGTGCATCTGACAAAGCCCTGATATCTTGGAAAAAATCAGAAAATTCAGAAATGCGCCCACAGACTAAGTCCAGTTGACGATGATTGCCACATAAAGTACATCAATATTCATCGATTTGCTTCACGTCCTGTGGGTCTAAAATGCAACACACCCAGTACTCGAATATTAAATGGGGTTTTTTTTATAACAAGTAAGAATAAAAACGATTCTTTATTCTACAAAATATCCTAAAGTTGTACCTATTACACGTGCAAGTAGGGATCGGCAGGGATTGGAAATTGTGTTGGGGACCTGTAGTTCTTGGAGCGTCCTTCCAAGGCAATGGTCAAGCAAACTCAAGTTATAAACCCACGTTGTGGAGTGCAGATATTTTCAACAGTGCATGGATGTCGCAAGCACGACGTAAAGCGTGCCATTTCTACAGGGGTGCCCTTAACTTCATTGACCATTACAAATTCAGAAAAGTTCGCGAAATTATTGCTATGCCGTAAAAGGATTACCTTGGCATCAGGAAATTATCAGCATGTTATAATTAATTTATAGTTGAAATGGGGGCATTTCTACCACCATTTATATAATGGCTTGGTTTATTCGACAATACAACTTGATTTATGCTTCATGATTTCATACCCGTGTATAAGGTATGAAAATAGGTACAACTAGTTTATTTTTGACATCAACTTTAATAGCAGCTCTTTGTGCCTTTTAACTGCTTTAAAGCTATATTTTGTTCAATGGTTTTGATCCGCAGCATAACTACAGCAAAAACAGGTAGAAATGTTTTAGATTTATGCTGGAGAAATGTTAGCATCAAGTTGTAATAGTAGGAAATATTGTTTTTCAATATTGTGGGCGCGTTTAGCGCCAGGTCAGTGTATTATTTTCCAGATATACGGTGTGTAGTCACGCTTTATAATTTCCCACGAATTTCTCGCCAATTGGACAAACCACTCCCAAATATTATAATGAAAATATTGTCATTTCCATATATACGTTCATGGAGGGCGTTACAAACATGTCAGATTGTCTTAGTCTGCTGACGCATTTCTCAATTTCTTGATTTTTCCCAAGATATCAGGGCTTTGTCAGAAGCTCGCACAGGCACATAACCTGCTGGAGAAATTAGGGGAAGCCTACACGAGTAACTTTCTCACAGCGATGTAGGACCTAAAACGACATAAAAAAGCAGGAGCTGCGAAAAACCGGTACCACACAATTTCTGAACGGAGTTTAAGTCTCTCCACATATTCAATTAATGCTCTTATTATTCCAATCCCCAGGGATTGCTTGTGCAACCTTTTGTGGATCCATTTTGTTGTTTCTGTTTCCTGTTTATCTTTGTTACGCTGTCTTGTCTGTTCCTTGCAGTCTTTTTTGTAGCTGGCCTCTTGGCTCCCTTGTGTGTTTTCTTGTGTTTTTGTCATTTTTTTGTATGGTAAGGTACTTGATTTATCGATTCATGATCTTTGCCTTCCTTTTTACTATGTCTTCCAAGAGGTAGTTAGGTAGATGTAATCGTGTTGGATATTCATAAATGCCCATGTAACCGGACATCAAAAGTTGGCGAGTAACGTACGCGGCCTTAAAGTCGTCACATTGACGCATTTAAGCGATTGTCTCGGATAAGAGACACTCACTGGCTAAGAATGGACTTTAGCAGATGGTAGCTTAACCATCCAGCTAGTGGATTAACTAAAGAAAATGGCTTGAAACCAGCCGAAAATAACGTTAAAAGACCGATTTTGTCAAGAGGGGTCTGCCTGACGACTTTAGGACCACCAAGACCTAAAGTCGTCAGTGACTAGGCCCTAAGGTCGTCGACGATGTGTGGTGTTTTTGTGGTCCTATTAGCGCAGTATATGTCTGAAAGGTGGCGCTTATTTATCGAGCTGGGTGTGTGTTTGGTCCTAGAGACGTCCTGGTGGCCTGAGCGCTGGTACTATGGGTTATGGGCGTTCTAGGCATGAGCGATAGCGTTGGTAGTCAAAGGCGTGTGCTATATGTCTAAGTGGTGGTGGAGGTCGTCTTAGGAAAGCACTGGTGGTCTGAAAGTCGATGTTGATTGTCCTAGGAACGTACTGAATGTATCAGTGGTGATGTCGGTGGTCCTATGGACGTACGGAAGGTATGAGTGGCAATGTTCGTCGTCGCAGGCGTGTTGTTTAATTGAGTGACGGTGTAGGTGGTCGAAGGGACGTATTGAAGCTCAAAGTGCCTCATTGGTGGTCCAAGGAACACATTGAAAGTACGAGCGGCAGTATAGGTGGGCTTACAAGACACATTTAAGGTCTTAGTGGGTATGCTACTAGTCGTTAGGGTATTTTGTTGCCCTGAGTGGCAAAATTAGTAGTCCTTGATGTGTAATGAAGCTCAAAATGGTAGTGGTGATTTGGATTATACTTTTGGGCGATGATCCTAGAAACATACATGAACGTACATTTATAATATATAGGTCGGCGTATTCTTAAACTGAATATCTGAGAGACAGTGTTGGTCGGGTACATGTAGAAAATTGAATGTCTTATAATTCAGGTGTAAATAGTCATGTAGGCGTACTGAATGTGGTTCCAATACATAAGCCACTTTATGAGTAGCCATGTCTTTGGGGTTTGCAACCTATACTGATTCAAACTGGCATGCTCAGCTATAGAGACTTGAAATTTAGGAATTGACAATCATGAGCATTTATATATACTATCTAGACAACGAAAACAAGAGCTGACCAGACCGTACATGCTAGTATAGCGGAAAATGAAAACCCTGGCACATCTACGGCACTGCCCTGATGCATCAGAGGTTAAACCCCGGCACTTAAGCACTGCTATGTCCCCGGTATCCATGGCCCATAAGGGGTCGAAGATACAAATGACTGTTGCAGCATAAAACGAGTTAAAAATCATTGTTTTTGCAGAGACGAGGTGAGTAAACAGGCAGAAAAATCGCTCATTATTATGAAGCCCAAAAGTCGGCAGGCCGGACTTAAAATCGTCATCTCACTTTTTAACCTATTATTTCTGTTAGAGGTTGTCATATCGGTCAAAAGGAGGTAATTATTGCTAATTCGATATCTTCTGTACATGTAAAAACTGCATATGTTTATGTGGGACAGATGTACAGTGTAGTAATTTTGTTTCGCCGGATCGATATCAATATCGCCTTCAACTCTCGACAGACTCCCAATTTTGCATGCAATTGGGTACCCCCATTTCAATGCCTACCACCGGGACACCTTTTATACGACGGCTGTAGTCTATATATTAATGTACAGGGCAGATAATTTCCTTTCAAATGATGCCCCCTCTGAGAAGTTTCGATGATGTGGACGGAAAAGAATGAGGCCAAAAGAAAACTGACGACCTTAGGGCTATGACGACTTTAGGGCCGCGTACGTTAATAGAAAACATTAGACTCAGCAGAGGCAAAAACGAACTTACATTTAACGCGCATTTGCTCTCTCCTCCAATCACCAATTATTGGCATCAGATTACCTAGCAATAATATAGTGTTAACTATTAGATATATTCAGGTCGGTTGAGGCCATTATTGCCCCTTAGCAACCGTACTAATGAGGCCCTCCCATGGGGTTGTGGGAACAAGGGACCAAACAAATTGACTATAGAGGAACATGGGAACATCATTCATTTCGAGAGAGAGAGGAGAACAAAGACGCTATTGGGGAACAGGGGGGGGGGGGGGGCATAAACCATTTTGAGAGGAGCATGGGAATAAAACAATTTCATTCAGACCTGAGAGGCCATCAATATTAGGTGATTTCAAACTTAGTTAGTTTGCTGTTGTTTTTCCATACCATCTAGTTTAGTTGAAGCTGGAGTTATGATTTCTAAATTCTAACCTCGAAATAAAGTGTTGCAAGCTGAACCGAGTCAAAGTTAGTAATATGAATTTACGGACGGGATGTCCCTTGATGAGTTGAGCAGAATCAACTGTATGTGAAAGCAAAATCAGTCGTTGATAAAATCTGATAGCTAAAGCCACTGACGTAAACATGACGACAATTGAGATAAAAGGACAAGATAATATCACTTGACACTAGATGTAGGACTGGACATCATAATAACAGACCTCTAAAAAGAGTGCGTAATATGAAATCAATTTTCTTATTCTCAAACAAAACATATGTTGCGGGTACTCAAAAGAACCGTATAAATGAGACGTTTCTTTTGAGCACCCAAAACACACGTTTAAACCGGTGGATAAGAAAATAATCAAACCTTTTCGCCCAAAAATTGCTTATATGGACCCTTGGAAATAATGGCAAAAATAATGCAGGGCAATGTACATCAATTTAACTGATGCAAGAATCTACAACACTTCAGTAACTCGTCCAATGGACCATCTATTTAAGCAGAACTGGATCTACCATTTTAAAACTTAGGTGAACTGAACATTTGTTACCGGGACGTTCTTACAAGTTTCGGCTCAGTATTCGGTCGTACCTGTCCAGAACTGATAACGACTTCCCTTTCCTAAAGGTCATACCCAGTTACGTCTTGAAAAAGGGGGTTCAACTGTTGCAGATATGAATCAAGTCGCAACGGTCGCGAAAAAGTTTATTTGCCTGTCACACAACTGCAGACATATTTCAAACATTTACCCATGCCTCAGTGATGGCATTCAATATGTACGGGGAACAAAAAGAAAACGCCCAAAAGAAACAAACTTATTTTGCCATGTTACTAGATATCCTGTTAATTCCATACTTTTCATAAACTTTTTGTCTTTATGCTAAAAATCTGGATAATCAAAACTGAACAAACATACTACTATAAACGACATATTCAAGCTTGTCCACTATTATGTTGTTGTTTTTTTTTCAATTCCAGCATAATTGCAATAATCATTGTGGGTTTGTGTGTGTTTTTTCAAGCTACATGGCTTTAAACAGGTAAAAAAAATCTTAAAGGGGTACTTTCATCTGTGCCCACGCATGGATTTTCTTCAAACTTTGATTTCTTTTTCAAAAATTTACAAAACATTCAACATTCAATTCAAAAGATGGATATGTTCTATTCTTTGTCAAGATATCATATTATCACAAAAACATGCCATACATATACTGCTGATCTGAGCCAAATATCATGAAAATTCAAAACCGGTAACTTTGTCATTTCCTTCCTCTTATGGGTATAGGTCAGTTTTTAGCAAAATTAATTATTTAGTTCAAATGAATCAATAACTCGACATAAGGAGGTTGTTTTTAACCTACTTCCACTTTTCTTAAAGAAAGACATGTTTAGACAATTTTAAATGATTCAATGGTCAGAAATGCCAAAGGTCATGGCCCTGTGTCATGGCACTATGGGGCCAAGACAATGTGTATCACGCCCTCAAGTCCTGCATGATATTGTTTAAAAAAAAAATAATATCCTAACAATAAACATGTGAAAACAAGAAGACTAAATATTTCCTTTACATCCCAACTGAACTAGAGGAACCACATTTTGGTGCTGTGACCAGGATAATGTGTAACAGAGTCTTATCAACGGTATCATAAAACAGTGTTCTACATCAATAAGTGAGGTCCAGAAACAAAAATGTATGCCTAGAATATACAGCCAGCTAAAGTATAAATGTTGCTATTTGATGGAAATCAGCATCAGTTTCACAAAACAGAATGAACAGAAAAGATATAAGCATTAAGTTAGCAATATCTTTGAAGCCAAGAGTTATCTGTGACCAAAATGGTTAATTTTAACCAATAG
This sequence comes from Loripinus fragilis, assembly GCA_964019695.1. Lineage (NCBI taxonomy): Eukaryota > Metazoa > Mollusca > Bivalvia > Lucinida > Lucinidae > Loripinus > Loripinus fragilis. The sequence continues at coordinate 1,521,229 of OZ026519.1, forward strand.
GTTTGACAGGGGGTATTTTTGTGAAGCAGGTTTATTAATGAGTCTTACAATTATAAAATCATAGATATAAGGTTCTTCTCCTGTATGAACTGACTTGTCATAAGGTTTCTCTTCTGTATGAATTAAAATTCTTAATAATGTTACATATTAAGTGTAACATTGGCTAGATGTAGTTTTAATGTTAGAAGCTAGATGTGTTAAGTACAGGTGTCAACATATTGTATCATTTTGGCTAATGTTATTTTGTAAGCACTTCATTAAATAAGAATCGTGGCACTAAATATCAAAGAATATTGTTTTTTTTCTTTTTCCAATCCATATTAGGGGAAAACACTGAACATATCAACTTCTACCAATAAACGTACTAGCATGATGATTCAAACTAAGCAAGTATTCAAGTATGTTTTACACTGAAACATAATTATTGTATTTTTTTTTACATTTCGATTGATTAGGGCCATGTGTTTACATCAAGTTAAAAAAATATGTTACCAGTCCTTGAATTTCATGAAATTTGGTATACATATTCTTAACATATATGAATAGTTTATATGTTGAAATTGTATCTTGACAAAGACCGCAACCTGTAAAAAAGTTAATTCCAAATTTGATTGAATACAAAATATACAGTCGAAAATTGGGGTACCATGCTATAAAAATGAATGCCCACCCAATATTCTAATATATACAAAGCCATTTTAAGTAACAGCAAACTTATCAATAATATAGCTATTTAATAAAACATTTCGCCGCCCGTTACATGATATGTCGATTACTTTAGAAATGATTATAACTGGGTACCCTATGGTATTACAGTGATATCATTCATGACGTCATAAATTAGCAATGGAATTGCATAAAAACTCAAACGCACCATAAATATTAAAGTTATACCACAGACAATCAAATAACATAATATTTTCAAAATTCATGCGTGGGCAGACTCCCATGTTAATTTCCCATACCATGCAAGAGCCCCTTTATAAGTTGTGAAAACGCTACGCCTTTAAGACTGTCTTCTTACATCGAAACACCCATATAACGTAAGAAATACTACAACTTAGCCATAAAAGTAATGGACGACCTCATGGAAAGCTCTTTTCTAAACAAAATGAAGTATTTAAGTTTTTAAGCCAGAGAATGCCTGTTTTCAAAGTTGTTTGAATAACAAACCAATACTTTATTTCATTACCCTTAGAAAAGCGCGAAGGCTGACTATCAAAGTATTGTCGAGGGAGCAGTCCAAAGTGGTTCAAAATATTGTATAGTATATAGAGTGGGTCTCGAACCTGCTCATTTTATATTCGTGAGTGTGTTGATATTAGATGTGTAAATTTAACAAGTATTTTTTTACACAATATCAATTATATCAATTTATTAATCAATATATTAACTGGTTAAAAGAACATCCATGTTGAAAATTGCAAATTTTCTTTGCTTTGGTATTTTTATTTATTTGCATCTGTTGAATTTAACACAGCCATATATTCAGAAACAGACGAACAGACATATGCATTGATAGTGTAAAAAGTGATGCTTTCAAAATATTAATATTATGTGGTGGAAGCAGTTCAAAGCTAATTTGCTCATTACATTACTGGCTTCATATTACAACTTTCAATAAAATGGTATATGGGCCCAGAAAATAATATTTATTAACAACAACTATGTAAAATACATTTTGCAGAATGGCATCATTAAGTAAGTGTACGTATATGAAATGCATTATTTGAGTTTAATTCATTCAAAGTAATTGAAATTAATGGTTAATTATTCTCATATCCATATTGTAATTAATTAAGTTATAATTACTGTAGTTAAAGTAATGGCCGAACTACAATTATATTTAATTATTTTGGAAAATGTAATTCAATTACAATGAATTGCAATTTCGTTTACATGAATTCTCTCAATATCTCAAATCAAGATACTTCGAAGTACCTCCTTAACACTAACTGAATTTTGGATACAGTGTGCTAAATTAGTTATTTCCTTTGAAAACATATGCTGTGTCTGTAAATAACCATCCATATATTGTTAATGGGCAATAACAAAAATTAGCATGTCTATTATAAATAATTTTCAGACCAACTCCTTTTCAGGTCTGGTCCCATGACTTTGAGTAAATACAATACTTTAGTGAAATAGTAGCTTTATCATATGAGTGAAATAACACCATGCAATAAAATCGATAAACCACTTGTGGTTTACAGATTTACGGGATACGTTATGACGTCCATCATAACAGAATTATAACGTTTTTAGAGCAGAAATAAGATTTCATAGTAGGCTAATCTTAATGTCATATGATAAATAGAATCCAACATTCGTGCGCTTGTATTATTGAATTTAATAAACTCGTTGCGAAAAAAGATAAAATGCTCGGCAAGCCTCGCATTTTATCTATTTTCCCCAACTCATTTAATAAATTCAAAAAACATAAGCACTTATGTATTATAAAGATCCTCTATGAAATAGTAGCTTTATCTGACTATACAAAGTGTCGCCTACACTCGACCTGATTGTTGGATATATTTCTTCTTACCTGTAGTATTGACAAAGAAGACACTCGTTATTGACACAAGGCACAATAACCAACATTTTTCAGAATACATTACGTCTTTTGTGTAAAACAATTTTTGTATTTTTGGGTGGTATTTTTCGTTTTATGCAAGTTTTAAGGAATATTCTGTAAGCAAACAAACACAGTGGGGACCTTGGTCAGACGCCGCTTTCTGGATCTGTTTCTTTTGCCTCACAAAAAGACGCCGCACATTTATAGTTGGCGCTACTTTATCTAATCTAATTTTAGGTTTACAGAATATGTATGACGTATGCATATAATTGGATTTTTGTATAATTATATACATATACCAGAGAATCTTCAATATAATCTGTGTCGAGGATTCTTTGTGTATAGAATTGACCATGGTCTTATTTATTTACCCCTCCCCCCACCTCAAATTAACAGACTGGCTGGTTTGAGCTGCATGGTATTATATGTGTGCTGACTCGAGAAAACCTGTCTTCCGGGGTTTGCGAACAACAAAGACGCAGACCAGCCTGCGCATCCGCGCAGTCTGATCAGCGCCTTTGTTATTCGCTTTTTGGAAAGTATTATATTCAAACTTGCTTCAAGCGAAATTTTCAATTTTCTAGCCAGTCTCTGCAGCTGAGTAGACTGGTTTGAGTCCCACTTTGTCGGAAACCCCGAAGACAGGTTTTGTCGCGTCGAGGCCCATACGTGTGATGACTCGTCAGTCCGTTGAATATCTCTGTCAGATGATGCATTTGCTTCAATAAAATACTAGCCATTAGTTGAAACAATCTGGCATCTTAAACGTAATCAAAGGATCACTTACGACATTAAGTTTCATTTTCTTTTATTATAGAATACAACAGGTAAATGGCCCAGAGTTACATGAGTAACATAAATGCACAGGTTACGTGACAGAATAGTTTTTAATACTGAAATTTGATAATCTCGAGACATTTCTTTGTGTTTTCCTTTAGTTTCCGACAGATAAATTAGTTTTAAGATAGATTCGCACTGAATATATTATTACAGGTCATTACAGTCAATGCCAAGATTCATACAAAAAGAACACAACTCAATTCAGTGGTACTGCTGGTATGCAGACAAATGCAGACGATATAAAATGTTTCGTTTGATCAGAATCTTCACTAACTGGTCTCAGTGAAAGTAAGAAAGAGGGTAAAGATCAGGAATCTATACAATCAAGCACCACACCTGACACAGGATACCAATGAGAAAGCAAAAACTTCACAATCAGACATCACAAACGAGAGCCAAGAGGTCAGCCCCCTCCTAGCAGGCGACCACAAGGCATCAACAAACAGACGCGCATGAAAGCATAACAAAAACAAGACAGAAACAACATAAATGATCCACAAAAGAAGTGGAAAGAAAAACCTTTACTCGGATATTTATGGTTAAGAATTATATACAAGCTTTTATCATAACTGTGTAAGGTTTTCTATTTCTAACATTCCTTCACAAAAATGAGCCCTAAGAGTCAGTTAAGTAACTATAACAGAAATTCTTGGGGAGAATGAAGGTTGATTACATCACAACAAAAATGATTAAAATAAACCCGTACGCAATTTGCAGCTCACATCAGCTTGGGTTAGAAGTAGAATGACCAGAGCGAAGCTTTGCATTCTCCTTTTTTCGCTTTTTTGCACAATAAAAGCACTTTATGAAAAGCTCACGTTTTTTGTGATTTTTTTCAGCCTCCATATACAGAACTGGCAGTGATTATGCACAAAATTGAAAATTTCATACAAGTAATTTTGGTTTTACATATAAAACAAGGCATATGAAATGCTTTATCGCAAAAATATTAGGGAGCGCAGTGGCTCAGTGGTAGCCTGCTTGACTCGAGACCGAAGGGCCGCGGGTTCGAGCCTCACCGGCGTCACTGCGTTGTGGTTCTTGAGCAAGACACATTTATCCTAGCTAAGTACCGGTTCGACCCAGGAAGACCCATCACTAAAAACTGAAAGATTGTTGATGGGACGTAATTAATCAAATCAAACAAACAAACAAAAATAGTAAGTGAATAATATCAGGAAATATCACAATCACAAACTGCATACAAAACTATGACATCGTAGGAAGAGCCACACAACAATCATGAGACGCCAGGAAGACAAATAAAGCAAAGCAGCCAGCTCTCTCTTCCCCATCAAGATGAATGCAAAACTAGAATGGACACAAAGTAACGCACAACAAAACCACCGCCTTAGAACGGACAGCAGCCAAAGCCACTGTGGGATTGAATGCATTCTACTGGTACCAAATATTTGCCCAAGATTCTGCTGTTGTTGATGCACAAAAATGTTTAAGCTCACATGGGGGATTCCTAACTATTGCACAATAATGCAATATTTTGGGAGTGAAAATTATACAACACCATATTAAATCCACTCCAGACTTTTACTTTGCTTGGGAACTACTACTACATTTTTGATGGGAAACTGAAAAAGCTAATGGATTTGATTTTGCGTGCATACATCAGCTATTGTATGCGTAATGTTGTACTTAAACATAATACTTAGTTTTCCTAATTCGTTTGAATTAAAAAAAAAAAACGTTATAAAACTTATTAGCCTTAATTTTAAGCACATAAATTGGTGGAGGATCTGGGCATTTGAACCTTAAATCAAAAGATCCCTAAATTCCTTTAAGCGTTAATTGGACACACAAAAGTCCTGTCTCAGTAATCAAATCTTAAGTATTGGAGCTTAAACTAACACATGATTCAGATTTCAAATTTTGATTATGGGGAGCTTAAATCTGACGTGTTTCAAGAATAAGAATAAAACTTAAAAGCAAACACAAAAATCCCTAGAAGAATAAGAATAAAACTTTAAGAGCAAACACACTAGTAGAAGTCTTAGACGAGTTGAGGAAGAATACTTTTATGAAGTCGCTGAAACCAAAGGTGAAATCTATTTATGTGGATCATGTGAATCCCAATGTGGAATTGCGTCTGAAACACACGTTGATCTATTCAAGACAAATTTACTTTCCATTCCTTAACAATTGGATGAGCACATTTTCCAATGCGGTATTGGCAGGGGTTTTTTTTAAATTTGAAAAGACTATTTTATAGACAAACAGTACAGATCTTGAATTTTATTTAATGTGTTAGTTTCATTTCTTCAGGCAATTCATATTTAATGCAGACAGGAAGTCTAACATCAGTTGCTGAAGTTATATCTCTGTGTGTTGAACAAGTATTCAACACAGCACGCCTCGAAATGAGAGTGCATAATTAAAAAAATAATTTCCTTATTTATCAATCAAAACAAATATTGTGGTAAAATTGTCAATGGGGCGTTTTTTGCGTGCCAAAACACATGGTGAAACCGATGAGTAAGAAAGTAATGGACATTTGCGCGCGCCATGACACGTGATTTCCAACAATGTGGCATTTTAGTTTAAACATATTTTTATTTGATAAACTCTTTACATGTGTACAAACAAGAGCATACATACAATCTATTACAGAGTTTATAAAATGGGATTCAGAAAGAAGTCTTGACGACTTATTCAAATCCGTTTCCCAACATATATAAGTTGCTATAAATATATAAGTTCTGGTGAAAACAATACCGATTTAAAGATCAAATGATCATCAATCATATTAATAGAAATTTTCTATGAGAAAATGCTGTCTTTTCATATAGGCATATTCACATCAAAACATTATGACTACTCTATATGCATTACATATTGGTCAATATAGAAGTTGAGAGAGAGAGAGGGAGAGAGAGAGAGAGAGAGAGAGAGAGAGAGAGAGAGGGAGACGCTCCTTAATCTAATTTAAAACGTTTGCTGTCAGAAATGAATTTCTGTACTGATTGAAATATTAACTTGTTGTGGTGGTTATTAAGAGTTGTGACTCCATATAATAAGTTATTTAGACTCGGAACACAAAAAGTAGACAATGTAGTGATCATATCTCTTCTAGCTTGAATATATTGTGGACATTCTAATAGAAAATGGTTTGTTGTTTCTACTCTGCCACAAGCACATAATGGGTCGCCAATGATATTTTTAGAGTGTAGATGCTGATTTAGAGAGCTGCAATTGGTTCTTAACCTAGTGTGGTGTATTTGTAGCAATCGGTTGCCTGAACTGTAATAGACTGGTACCTTAATGTTGTTATTGTTAAGCTGTTGTTTAAAACTTGACAGAGAGGTTGAATTTCGAATATTAAGAGGAATTTCATTCCATTCTCTAATGCATGACGGTAAAAAAGATTTATAATATAGCTGTGTTCTTGTAAGTAAAGGCCTAATGTTTTGAGAGTCACGTAGATTATACGCTGATGTGTTTTCAACAGTTGAAGGAACTAAAGACGTTAAGTAGGTAGGTGTTAAATCATTTATCATTTTGTAGAATTGGCACATTTTATTTTTGTAGCGTCTGTCCCGTAATGATTCCCAGCCGGTCTCCTTAGATAACATATCCAAAGAGACAAGTCTGGTTGCCCCAGTAACTATCCTGGCTGCCTCTGTTTGTATTTTTTCAATTGCATTTGCCTCATATTGTGTACAGTTGTCCCATACGATATTAGCATATTCAAGAGTAGGTCGTACAAAGGAAATATAAATTTTGTTCAGAGAGTCCCTATCAAGCATAAATTTTAGTTTACACATGACATATATATTTTGCCATGCTTTAGAAGTGATTAAATTAATTTGTTCATGCCAAGTGCCATCGTTTGATAAAATAACCCCCAAGTGTTTATGATGTTGAACTTCATTGATATAAACTGTATTCATTATTAATGGTGGGTGCATGTTTCTATTATTTTTCCGGGAAACCAAAAGTGATTCAGATTTAGAGGGATTAAATTTTACTAACCATTTTTCCGCCCATCTATGAATAGTTTCTAAATCAGTACTAATCATTTCTGCAGCACTGATAGGGTTGTCTACTATTATGTACAAGCTGGTATCGTCAGCAAAAAGTCGAATACATGATTGTATATCAGTAACAATATCATTTATGTATAATAAAAATAGCAGTGGGCCGAGAATAGATCCTTGAGGTACGCCAGCTCTGATAAACTGCCAATCAGATCTTCCCCCTGGAATGACAACTCTTTGTTTCCTATTTGTAAGATAGTCACTTAACCAATCGAGTAATACCCCATTTATACCAGCCCTTTTCAGTTTGTATATGAGACCTTAAAGCCAAACGCGGTCGAAAGCTTTGCTTATGTCGCAAAAAACAGCCCGTACTTCCAAACCGTTGTCTAGGGTTTTACAAAAAGTATTATAAATATCAACTAATTGATTTACAGTCGAGTCTCCAGGAACAAACCCGGATTGCAAACACGTTATTATAGAATAATCATTAAAATAATTGAACATATGCTTATGAATTATTTTTTCCATAACTTTACCAATCGAACTTAAGAGAGATATTGGTCTATAATTGCATACAAGAGAAGGGTCATCTTTTTTATACAGCGGAGACACATTTGCTTGTTTCCATACGTCGGGGAAGTTACCATGTGATAAAGAATAATTGAAAAGATCACACAATGGTTTGGAGATAGGATATGCTATTTCTTTCAAAATTCTATCATTAATATTATCAGGACCAGAAGATTTCCCCAGTTTTAGTGTTTGTAGAACAGACCGAACTTCCTCTTCTGTAATTATTATATTGTGAAGTGTGTTATTGGCAGGTAGATCAGTATTTGGGAGTGTGGCAGTTGAATCGTCTAATGATGTTTGACTTACAAAGAAGTCATTTAATAATTTTGCCTTATCGCTACTGTCAGAAATATAAGACCCATTATGACAGATGGGAGGAATTGACTGTTGACTGACGGTTTTATAAACGATTTAAGGGTTTTCCAGTAATCTGACGTAGCTAGACTTGCTGATTTTAGTTTATCTGCTAAGGATTTAAAATACTCTTTCTTAGATTTACGAAGGCTTGAAGTTACATTATTTCTTATATCCTTAAATGATTCATAATTTTCTACAGTTTTATTACGTTTGTACTTTTTATAGAGTCGATTGCGTTTTCGCATAAGCTTGCGGATTGTGCCATTGATCCATGGTAAATCTTGTGGCCTAATTCTAACTTGTTTGTGTGGAATGCAGTCCTGAGCTAAGTTAATGAGCTTATCAGTGAAGTTTAAAGCATATTGGTTAACATCCTCACTTTTGGTAGAATCCCAGTTAAAGTCAGCTACAAATTGTCGAAACAAATTAAAATCACCTTGGCTATACAACCATAGTTCACGTAAAAAGGACTTTAACACTGGCTTCTTAAAAGTGAATATCACATATACTGGACAATGGTATCGGACATCTTGTGATAAAAATGGTTCGCTTACACCAGACATTTCAACTGAATGAGAATTACTGACCAAGTTTCGGTCAGAGAAATAATATCAAAATTAGTAAGTTCAGGTTCAATTATATTAGTTTTGCTAGCAAGACTTTGAACGTTATAGTGAACCATGGAAAGATTACCTTGAAGAGGGGGAAACTGAAATGAATCATCAGATTCAGTGCTACTAGCTGAATTAGGTCCGGGATTTTTTTCGATGTCTCCTGATTGATACAGTAACATTGCAAGAAATGTAACTAATTCAAAATTATTCAGTGTTCCGAGCCCTTTAACTTTTGAATGTCGATAATGGTGTAGTCCTATTCTTGCCCTATAAATGTTTAATTCTATAGTCATCTAAGTAATACAATCAACAAGTGAAACAAATATAGAACTTGGCAAGAGTGGACACATCATTTCTACGGAGGCATGTTTTTTATAATTTGGTAATAAATAGTAGTTAACAACTTGAATGTAAATATTGCCAGGAGCGCGGCAGCAATAAAGCGAAAGATGACAGAAGGTAAGAAAGGGTATGGCTAAACAACAAAACAAACAAATATGTACAAAGTTTGAAAACCATATGTGTAAATAGGTAAACATTGTAATAAAAAAGGGATGAAATTGTTGTTTTTACAATATATGGACGTTAATTAGGCTACTTTGAAATTTATAAAAGTTTGCCATGTAGGAGAAAAAAATACATTAGAAGAATTGTACATCTTCTTTAATCTATAAAATATCTGCGATACTTGGATGATTTTTTCACTGTAAGTTTAATTTAAGAGGCCAATGCAACTTTTTGCTATGATGATTTCTCTTCATCTTTACAAGGTGAAATCAGAAATAGAGGATCTTACATGAGTGCTCATGTTTTATTTAATTTATTAAACGAGTTGGGAAAAAGAGATAAAATGCGAGGCTTGTGGCATTTTGACAAGTGTAGCCTCAGAAGAGCCTGTGCAGTCTTCTTTTAAGCTAAGAAACTCCAAATAATGTTCAGTCAATAGCTTAACACTCATAGAATATTCAAGCGACTAGCAATGGCCCTGATCAGACTGCGCGTATGCGCAGGCTGATCTGAGGCCTTGCTGGTCGCACATACCACATTGTTGGAAATCTCATGTGACGGCTCATTTCATGTTTCAGGGCCTTTTCTGCCAATCTCTAGGGGCCGAATTTCGGCCGCCCCATTCCCAATAAAAATAGTCACCTTTTTTCCCAGTACCATTTCTGATTTTCCCAATAAAGAAAAGTAAAAAAAAAAAGTTTTTTTTTTCTTTTTTAGAGACCACTACTACTTATGAGAAACACTTACCCTTATCAGAATGATACATAAACACTTGTGCTGAAGTGGTATGCTTGGCATAATTCAATCTAAAATAACTTGATTTTGAGGATATATATTTTGCTACCCTTGTAATGTTCTATGTAATTAATTTCTCCCAATTTTGATGTTAAGTCGATTTTTTTTCCAATTTTGGCCAGCGGCCTTTTCCCAAAGTTGCTGGAAAAGGCCCTGTGTTTACTTATATTTATCTCCCCTTACTTACCACATTCTATTTCATCTGAATTATCACCACAGTCGTCTATACCATCACATTTCTTCCGAGTATCAATACATTTCTTGCTCTGCTTACATTCGAACATATCATCAGGACAACCTGCAATCAGTTCAAAGAAAATCATAAATTTGAAGCTCACTTAATTTGTCATCAACCAATGGCAGCATCTGAAATGCATTAATACGGTAAACTGTAAAAATTAGTGTATCACTTAAGCCCTCAAAAAGTCTTGTAACACTTTTATGCACTAATAGATTCATTTTCTCGTTTGATACATTAAACTTGGGATGGTCTATTGTATGTATCGGTGAGTTACAGGTTTTTATGTATTTCTTTCTTTAAATATCGTGTTTACCTTTAAGCAAATAGTGTAGGCCCTGACGAAATACCACATTATGCGACATATATCTTGGTCTCGTCCCTGTTTGCCAAGGTCAGTAGTATATAAAGGATTAAAGAATTTACCATGTAAGACTATTCCATTATGTAGACATGAATTTAAGTCATAATTTGGTAAGAAATAAAGATGATGGCACTTTTTGTCAAATATTATTACAGATCAACTCCTTTTCGCTGAAAATATCGATAACTCGAAATGAGACCCTGACCCGAGATTATAAAACTCTTTTCATGCTCAGCTCAACTGAGCACAAAATTAATCCTCTTCATAAATGTTAAAATGCCAACAATTGTTGGCATTTTAAAAAATTATTAGCATGATAAATACATCATATGAGAGCTTAAAGGCAAGAAATACATTTTCAGCGTTTTAGTTTTTATGAGCAATTGAAATTTTAGGCTCAGTTAAGTCGAGCATGAAACATGTTTTATAACCTCGGGACCTGGTCCCATGGAATTCGAGCTAACGAGAGTCTATTGTACCAACAAACACCACTAAACAATAGATTAATCCAAACCCACAATTATTTCCTACGTTTTCATGTAATTTAGTTTGCATATTTTCCCCTTTTCTTTTGTGTGTATATGCGCACGTGAGTTCAAATAAAATACGTTTTTGCATGAATCAGTTATTTTGCTAATAGTTTGTACCATCTTAAGTCATTATGGCTGAAAATCGATCTTGCGTTAAATAACATATAAAAAAGATACTACTATAGATGCACTAATTTGATTGATAATGTTGCAATGGCTTTTTAAAGCAAAAATACAAACATATGAGTGTGATTTGTCACAATAAGTAATGTAAGGTTAGTCTACCTTTAAGAATGGTGCGCACTAATTGAAAAAAAAATGATTATGGTTCTCGGTGGCTTTTAAAAAGAACTTTCAATGATATGCAACTGAGATTTATATGCATTATGCGCTGGGCCGCGGCACACCGTCAACAGAACCGAAAACAGTCAGTATGCAACTGTAGAAATTGAGCAAAATGTCCTTTTAGAGTCTTTAAGACCTATTCCTTGTTGTATGGAAGAACGCTATTTCCACATAAGGAGATTTACACTGAATGGTAACTTTCCTACTGTGTAATGGGATTTACGTTTAAGTGCTGAAAAATTGCTGCTTTCAACTTTAGCTTCAATAGGCTTACTCGACAGCATCCACTAGCAGATATCAACGTCGAGGAGCCGCATACACATAACTTGAAATGTCTGATTCTAGCACATCTTATGCTAAAGCCGTCATTTAATTGCAGATAGTGTGAAAAAGAATGCAAACTATGCAGTGAAGATTTTTTTTTGCAAATGACAGTGATTAGAGCAAACTGATGTGAGAATCGCACTTTTGCAATGTCGGGAGACAGGGTACATTATGCTAACAACAAACGCCTACGTTTCCGTGTTGTTCATCTCGCTGACATCCAGTTGTTGGTTCGCCTCCATGCAGGCCCATAAGTATTTGAATTTGAAATGGTGAAAAGAGCCTCTTTCGAGATGTGGCATATATATTCTAACTTATGCAAATACATGTGCATGACTACACTAATCGTTCGAAGCATCAATTAATACGTTCCGTTGATCACACCCCAATCACACACACACACACACACACACACACACACACACACACACACACACACACATGCGTTGCTGTTAAGAAAAATGCACGGGAACTGTGTATCTTCTTTTATTCCGGCTGAAAATTTTAGGCTATGGGCCCAGTGCCCTCAACTAAGGACGAGCATCAAGCCCGGCATTAATCACCAACCCACTGATGAAAGTTTTAGGTCCGAGTCGTCATTCTGTCTGACCCAACCTCTATACAATTAAAAGAGCAGAGAATAGACCATAATTGGGTTTAAACATGAAATACCCGTTCTTTCTTCACGGGCAATATAATTTCACTTATCGATGTTACAGTCTGTGCAGACAAATTGAATCTCTGAACATTTTCTGGCCTGATATTGTGCCAATCTAGATTCTTAACCCTTTCCTTCATGAATATTCATGCTAAGCTTCGTCCACTATGAATAATTATGTAAATAAACTTTTACTTTTGTACATAAAACAAAGAAAGTGCATGTACTTGTCAAGTCCACCATTGTAGGAGCATATCTAATCATAATTCCATAAGCAAACAGAGTAGACCCAAATCAGGCAGCTCTCCCAAGAGCTGCCTGATCTAAGTATGCTCCGTAAACGCGTCTCTTTGAGGTAAAGGATTGAGAGGATCATAGTTTTACTTTAATCTGTTTAAATTATCATCTAAATGGATGCACAAGTGTATTTTTTCTATTTTCATTTATGATTTTGATAATACTTCTGAGACCACTCCAGTCTGTTTGGTAGAATATACATTTATTTGAATGCATATGGTTCAAGAAACAAGGGGAAGCCATGTTCGACAAACAAGGAGATAACAGCGAGGAAACATAAACCTTCGACAGATTTAATCACCAGATATATTCTTATTTAGTAAGAGTGTATATATCCTGGTTAAATTGCTTCTTTAAAAGTAAGGTGATCAAGATCAACACTGTTTTAAATGCAGCAAGCAAATCCATCAAAAATAGAAGTATGTGTCTCTCGAAAAATAAGTATAATTTGCATGTATATTTAATTAGCAGAACCAGAGCTAGAATTACAGGCCTCGTCTGAAGAAAATAGGTCTTGGGGCTTGTGTCAACTGAATCTGCCTGATTCACCAAGTCAACGAGAACATCCACAGCCATAAAACCCAAGAATCCCGACATGACTGTTAATTTTATTTACACGCCTTCTTCATTCTCAGGAATCTGAAAGGACTCTTTCCTGTGTTGAGTCTCAGATGGTCGCATTATCACTTTATGGGTAATCAATTTACTTGCCAAGGTAGAGTTTATAATAGAACGTAACAGACAAGATAAAGACCATCATACTTGGTTATATTGGTATTGATGACTCACAAATATCGCCCAAAAGAGACCAAGGTCGTTCAACTTACAACAAACGTGACTTAAATCCCAATTGATTAAAGTGAAACTTGGAGAAAAGAGCTATAGTCACACCTAGCGTCCATCCAGTTCCATACAATAGAGTATGAATGTATGGTCCATTACATAGTCGACGGGTTCTTGTGTGTTAATAGTTGTCTAGAAATAACAGAAAGCACATTGAAGAATGCTCTTTTTGTTGTCGTTGTTTTTAATTGCGATTTGGTTTTACAAGCGACTGTACAATGAATTCTACAGTACAAAATCAATTCAAGTGACTGTTCAGATGTCGTTTCGACGCAATGACATAAGTATACTATTGGCAAGGTAACGCTATAATAAATGTTACTCAAATAAATAGTTCTAGTTTTTGGACATCAAAAACTCATTGTACTTGGGGCAATATTATTATATAAAAATAGATGTCCATTTTACAAGGTAGAGCTGTTCATTCGAGATGTGTTTGTCTTGATTCTTTACGTCCCAGCCAATAATTTTACGGTCATGTCGGGACGGGTCATCCTAGGTTTAACCAGTACTAGGCAGGGGATAAAATGTACACAAAAGAACACAACACAGTGACTCGACCGGCGGCGGGGCTCGGACCAGCTACCCTTCGATCCCTTCTGAAAACTAGCCATTAATGGCTAGCGAACATCATATTTGTATTTGCATAGCCCATTTTTTAAAAAGACATGAACCTTTTTCATATGGCCTGGGTCTCTTTTGTCCCCATACGTTATCATTTAATGCGACTTACACGTAAATCTCCAAATTAAACAAATAAATGCCGTTGAAATGTTTAAGTTTTGTAAATATTTGCACATTTTTGTTTCAAGTTCCTGTTATCAATATATTGGAGAATCGAATTCATTGTTTGACCCTTTGAAGACAAGAAACCCCCAAAACGGATACATTGTCAAACAAGGAAGAGCCAAATGAGGCATTTCCTCAAGGCCTGCAATGTTTGCTAAAAAATCATTCTTCAGAAAAAGAAATACGATATATTTGGGGAGAATATAACCCGTGTCCCACCAATATGCATGTGTGTGCACAATGGACCGCTCTGACTTTATTGTAGCTTTATGGAAAAGTGCATTGGTCTGGAAAGGGTTAAGGAATACATGATAGATCCAGATAAGGAAATTTTATTTGCGTAAAATTTTAATCATTGTCTTACCCATTGATTTAAACATGTGTTTTTGGTGCTCAAAATGAGACGGTTCTTTTGAGTACCCACTATGTTTTGGATGAGAAATAAAGAAAATTATTTTCCAATACATAGCAGGGAAAGATCAGTTCTTTGTCATTGGTCGAGTTTGTCCAAGACTAAAATATGATGGAACTTTCCATTTTACCCAATTTTATATAATAGCGATGTTATGTTAGTTTTCAAAAAGCCGTTTTGAGGTCATTTTTGAAAACCTTCAACTCGTGCTAAATGTATGCTAAATAACAAGCGCAGGCGAGCCAACACAAGAGTTTGGTTATTCACATTGGTGAATATCCGAGGCTTGCCCGAGCCTATTGTGCAAATAAAGGCAAAGTTGAAGACCAGGCTTGCGCTTTGAATACCGAGAAAGTGCACTGATCATAGACTGAGACCAACCCAGTGCACCTTGAAATGTAATACGGTAGTAATAACATAGCTATAGCGAGCGGTTTATCTTACGTACAGGTGGACAATCATGGTATAACTATTTTATACCACCTACATCAGTGTAGACATTGCACACCATGAGTTATTTCGTGCTAAAATTGCTAAGGGTGGTATAATTAGATATTGACTGACGGCCGCAATACAATTAACACAAGCAACCGGAGCTAGGTCTTAGCTGGTCACAATACCGCCATGCTGTTATTTAAATGGGAATGTTCAAAATGTAAAAAGGAGTGCTTCGAATTGAGATGAGTCAGACAATTGAAGTTAAATTCAATCTGACGAGTCAATATCATATGAATACGGGATTAGCGAAAGGAAAAAGAAAACCGGAGATTGATGACCGGTCAATTATTATAGGCCCGTTGATCAAATCGTTCATAGACCTTTGCCATTTTCAACCCAAGGGGAGGGGGGGTACTCTGATATTTTCACACATACGTAGGCTCGGGCTATTTTTTTTGGGGTACAAAATTCTGAATTTCAATATTTTTTGGGTTTTCAGACAAATGAATATTTTTGGGGGTATGAAGATTTTGTGGATATTTTTTGGGGTCATCACAAAATTGGGCTAGTTTGAGGGTAATTTCTATGCATTTTAGGGTCTTTTTTAAGGTCAATGTACAGAATTGGGATATTTTTTTGGGTTGTTAAAATTACAAACTTTTTTTTGGGGGGGGGGGGGGGGGGGGCTTGAAATTCCTGATATTTTTTTGGGGTGAACGGTAGATGCTGGGTCCGAGCCTACGTATGAGGAAAAAAATAGAGTACCCCCCCTCCCCCCTGGGATTTTCAAGTCTACTGTTTGGGTTCCGAGGCTTGTTTTGGGGATAGTTCGGGATATTTGACTTATTATTTAAGGCTACATGGATGCTTTGGGATTCCTATTTAGTAATAATTGTTTCATGATTCTCATCCAAAATTATTTTGACATGTCGCCTGAGATAATAAAGGATAAAAGATAGTTAGGTATTTTAAGAAATATGGTAACTGGGCCACACCATCCCCTTATATATACCCTGCAGTAAAGCGCGACGTATTCGTTTATCTACATTTACATCATTTTTCAAGATCTGCTCACTTCAAAATAACTAGAAATCAAATAAATATTATACATTTCGCATGACTGATTGCTGAACATTACTAACATCCATTTATGCATCCCACAACATTTTTATAAAGTATATATATACTGATCAAGGTCAAAGTTATATAAAAAAAACATAAACAAAATTCTCATCTGCATCGAAAATTCTTTTCTACTGCATGGTAACGTTTATTCTAAAACTGTACAGCCAGGTAAGAGGTTCGGCTGCTGGTTTGGGTATTCACAACAACTTTTAATAGAAAATGTTTTTTATTGAAGCGGACGTGCTTAAGGCAGACTCATAAACCATAAGAGGCCTCAAACATATATGGCCCTATGGTTCAATAAATAAATCGATATGTATGGCTGAGACACGAGAAATGATTTCAGCTGAATGCAGCGGGCTATTCTTTAATGCCACATATGTCGTAATTTCTGAAATATCAATAGGTTTCTAACCTATTAAATTTATAAACACAATATACGAAGCCAATGATTTCATTATTTACAGCATTAATAATGTCAGATCAAAAGTCTGCGACAGGGACAGCCATACTGAATGTACTAACTGGAGGATTTTGCTAATATTGTGTCATAGTATCTATAATAAAAACTGCGTTGTTGTTGTTTTCCAGCTATAATCGCTGCGGTTTTATTGTGCAATGACACTACATGCGTGTTTATGAAGGCGTTTAAGGTAATTTACATGTAAGTCTAGGTTCCCTTATATGAAGTACAGGCAAATAGTGTAGACCCAGATGAGATGCCGCTGAACGCTGCATCTCATCAGGCTCTAGACTATTTGCTTTCATAAGAATTAAATTATGCGACCGAATATTTTTGAAAACAGTGAGCAGCATCCCCTTAAAATGTGTAATAAACCAGCCTTACATGATTAATACATTAAGGAATGCAGTTTCTATTTGTCATAAAGGGGTGACAAATACTTTTTCTAATATTGTTGTTGGGTATTTCATAAAACAAAGGCGTGGTAGAGTCCGCATTTATAGTATCTTTACCTATTCTTTCACTTACCTTTTAAAGTGAAACCCATTTTATTTCTATTATCATAATTTATTCAATTGTTTCTTACCCGTTATGGAAGAACATATTCCTATTAAAATAATTAACAAAAGCGTAAAGTTGCTGATGTTAAAATCCATTTTTCTTTATTTATAAACTGACAACATTTTAAACAGATTGGTATAAAGTCGCGGCGTATTTTCTACCTCTTAATCATACCTGTACAGGTAAAAATTGCCGCGTATAGAGGGCGCTGTGATGGGGTTCGCTACAGGGAAAGAAACGGGTTATTGACTGGTTTGTTATTGACTTTCGACTGTAATGTAGCAGGTTAACTTTAATTATACCACCCTTACCAACTTTAGCACGAAATATCTCATGAATGCAAGGTGTACACTGATGTAGGTGGTATAAAATAGTTATACCGTGTTTGTCCACCTGTACGTAAGATAATCCACTCGCTAAAGCTCGTGGATTATCTCCACGCTCAGGCGGACAACCCATGATATAACTATTACATATTAGCCAGAATACAAAACTAACAAAATGGCCCAAATTTGCACAGATTGATCGGAGCCTTCGCTGTATGCGTTAAAATAGGAACTCTTAGCTACGAGCCCACGTCGTAGGCATTGTCATACATTATATTAGTGATTTGGAAAGTACCATAAATGGAAAGTACATATATTAGCCGCAACATGTGATTTCCAACAATGGATTGTGAATGGGGCCAAAATTCGGTCCTGCCTGTTTAATTGCAAAGACTGTCAACCGTTTAAGACATGTCGTTGAAGAGCATAAAACAAGGACTCTGAATGGGGACAAGCACGTGGTTGATTCACGGATTTCTGTGGGGAAAGGGCACGCCATTTGATGGAGGGGACAAAGCATATATTCTATATGCTCTACGCATCCAAACTGGGTTTCTGTCGCCAAAAAGTGTTACATATGGAAAAAATAGCGTTGGTGAAAACATTAGAGAACATGCTTCAATAGAGTTGGAAAAAAATCTTGATAAGAAACCCCCAAAGCGCCTTATCCAACAGGGAAAAAAAGTCAAAAATATTTTTATTAAACAGCGCGGATACACGCAATTCTTATTCAATATGTGTAATGGATCAATAGCAAAGTTTGAGAAAACATCAAGCAGTAATTTGATCCCCCATTCAGTTTGTTATGGGCTCAATTCAAATTTAAATGTGTACAATGTTTGCTCTATTTCCTTTAGCGAACGGGAACACAACATTTATCACTGCGTTTAAACCACTTTTACCAACTTTAGAATAGCATAATATAGCTCGTGATCAGCAAGGTCTACACTGGTGTATGTGGTATAAAATAGTTATACCATGATTATCCCCCTGTACGTAAGATAATCCACTCGCTAAAGCTCATGGATTATCTCCACGTACAGGCGGACAACCCATTGCATAACTAGTACATAAAACTGTTCAGACAAGCACCAGATATGGTCTTTTAAAATAAACCCGACTAAAAGGACAAAAATTACCCTTCATTTGTCCAGATAAACAAACTTTTAAGCATTAAATTGTTATTTTTTTCTCACCCAATAAAAATATGCTCATGGTGCACAAAATAACGGTTCTCGTGAGCACTCACAACTTATGTTTTGGCTGAGATCTAAAACGAAATAGCTTTTAATTGCGCATTCTTATCAGAAGAACTAAAATTTAGTTCATTAAATTGATTTCACTACATAATAATGTTTGATGTGTTTTACTTTCTAGTCATATTTGTTTCCCTGTCTAAATATATATTTTGATAGGAAATTTAGAAATACTCCCACTGCTTTGAAGTCCCCAAAATTAACTTCGACTAAACCATAATGCTAATTGGGCCGCGACACAAGAAACCCTGTCTTCGGGGTTTGCGAACAACACTGGCGCAGACCAGCCTGCGCATCCGCGCAGTCTGATCAGCGCTTTTGTTATTCGCTCTTTGGATAGTATCATATCTAAAACTTGCCACAGGCGAAATTTCAATCTTCTAGCTAGTCTCTGTAGCTAAGGAGAATGGGTTGAGTCTCGCTTTGTCGGAAACCCCAAAGACAGGTTCTCTCGCGACGAGGCCCATTTTTTCATTATTATATTATGTCAATATTGGTTGATACGAGGGTTAGTCAAAAATAACTGAGCCCTACCTTATAACATTTAATTCAAGTAAAATGAACACATATTTAAATTATATTTCATTGCAGTTATATGTCATCTATTCAATAACCTAATTTATATCTGTTGGTTGGCTTTATATATTGGTTGCTAGGCAACCGAACATGACCTGTCGAACGGGTGCGTTCACGCTGTAATACATCGATATCTAAGCGTTGCCATGGAAACGATAATGCCAATGTAATGCTGCATTCAATGTCGTTTGATACCTATTACAAGTAACTACTCAGTGCCACAGAAAAGAAAACAGCTGACCCCAAAATGTCGATTCTGTGGTAGTTTGATTTCAGAATTTAGCAAATTTTTACGTGCCTCAAGTCCTATAATTTACCCCACCCACATTCATATTAACACAATTTTAATAGAAAACATAAAATAATAGCCTAATAATGCTTTTGCGGTACTGCATACACAAGCAGACCCTCAGAAATATTAAATTCCGTGTTTTGAATAAGCAATTCCGTTTCCATGGCAACACAATAATCATGTATTTGAAAATTAGTGAAATTTTGACTTATTTTGTTGCTAGGCAACGCATGCAATCAGTTTTCACCTAATTATTTACGAACCAAGTATAATGAAAAGAGAATATGACAAATGTCATTCAAATAAATGTCAAATATGTCTTTCTCAAAAACTATCAAGCCCACAAGCTTTTTAAGACACACTGTACATTCCTGGTGGCGGAGATCGTGAACGCATCGCTCTGACTGACTATCTTTAGTTGCCTAGCAACCAAAACAGAAGATTCACTGGGGTAACAATTTTGGGTTAAAACGTCTATGACATGTTATACTTATAAAAGATAGTCACATTTCTTGTCTACAATGTGAGGCTTAGATATAATGAGGTAGGGCTCAGTTATTTTTGACTAACCCTCGTATAAGAGAAGTGTTCAGAGAAACAGGCAACACTTTAAACCAGCACATAGGAATTTTTGTCCTTATCACAATGGGCGTGATTTTACGTAACATTTCTGTTGCTTTAAAAGCAATCGAAATGTTCTGTGTATTGATCCAGAAAATAACTGCAGTAAAACAGGTAGAAATGTTTGGACGATTATCACTGGAGATCAGAAATGTTAACCTTAAAGCTGCATAGTCTGTAACTTTTGATCTTCTAATTTTTATTTTTCAAGAACACAGTAAAAATACTCAAATTCAGGTAAACATTTTACCATTTTCGCAAATCTTAACAAGGTATCACTATCAAAACAACTGCATTTATGTTAAAATTCAACTTGGAGGGACGCAAATAATTACCAACAAGAAAAACACACACCTATTTGATGAGATAATTCACTTTTTCATGCAGTTTTCAGCTGTACTGAACATTTTTATTGTGATAACATAGCTTAATTCTACTTTTACAAATGATTTAAAAAGAAAATAAAATTTTTCGAAAAATGTTCATAGTTACAGAGTATGCAGCTTTAAGTTATTCTAGTAAAAGGCAACTGTAAGTCAACACCACTTTGAGTGTTAACTTATGCTTATTTTACAGTGCACAACCGTTGCATTTTCTACCAACTAAGTCCCCATTGGTCCATTAGGAGTGGGTCGCACAAAATATCAAAGTTCTGTCCCATGCGGGATAGGAGCCGCTGTGGTGTAGTGAATAAACCGCTTGCCTTGTAAATCAGGGGTCGCAGGTTCGATTCCCGGCTTCACCAGTCTGTCGGATGAGACTTTAAGCTGTGGCCCCGTCTCCATATGACCCTAGCTGTTGGTGGGACGTTAAACACAAACACAACAACAACTGTCCCATGCGTGGGATCATGTTCTGTGAATTGGAGGTTTAATGCGGGTATACAATATATGTCTTATTGGTATGATGTTTTAAGGTTTATGACCTATTTATTAACAAACGTCAATTTATACGGGTAATATAAAACTTGAGACTCCCTATGTCCTATAAAACACTGTCAACACAGAAATGGATTTAGCACGATCCAAGGTATTTTGTTTATGTGCAAAGATTGAATTATTACGAGGGTCGTTCATAAAAAAAGATTACAAAATAAAATCACCAATATCCTAAAACTTCTGAATTTGATAGTAGCTTGAACTTGAATATACATACGAGTAGACTTTATTTAAGTCATTGCTTTTTAACGATCCCCACCACCCTAGAAATACACATACACTGAAATAGGTGTAAATCAACACCAAAAAACGGTGGTAGCTGAGCTGCCATTCCTTGTGGTTTAATCTTATAAATACTTCCTACTAAATCAACTTGAGGCCAACATTTCGCCAGTTATATAAGGGTGCAAAGATCAGGAATCAAGACAATCAAGTACCACACCTGACCCAGGATACCAATGAGAAAGTGACAAACTCACAGTTAAACACCACAAACGAGAACCAAGAGGGCAGCCCTTTCCCAGCAGGTGACCACAAGGCACAAATAAACAGACGCGCACAAAGGCATAGCAAACACAAGACAGAAAAAACATAAAAGATCCACAAAAGAAGTACCGCCTTGGAACGCTCAGTAAAATATTTTACTAGAGGGCTGAAACCGGTTTCACGGCGATAACCTCACCCTTAATTCAGATGTGGATCAAGACACATAGATATTTGGTTTGCATGAAAGACCCCTAACGTATCAATGCATCATCTCCCAAAACATATAAATCAAGATATAACAAGGAGATAAAGCAAAGACTTTTTACGTGTTATTGCTGTACTTTTTGGGGGATCAGCAGAACATAGCTTTTAGCATTTGAAATGTTACACCAAGTTCAGTGACAGTTCGGCTGTCACCTACTCTTCTTTTAGAGTATACTGCATTTTCTGCTTGTATTCCTGATTAATTTGGGAGGATTTTAAGGGTATAACCTTTCCCGAAAACCACGCCTACTCTTAGTCTAGCGTTAAAATGCAAATAAGAGTACTAGAAAACACGTTTGTGGGCACTTTTGCGGCATGAAGGGCAACAGTTCCTTAGTTACTAAGAGACGTGTCCTCTTTCATTTTTTGCCTGTTGCCCAAACCAAAGATCATTATTAAGGTCAATAAACGAGGTCAAAGGTCAATAGGTGCAAAATGATGTATAACGCATTAAACACAGTACTTACGCATCAAAGACACTGACATTTGCTGCAAATAATTTCAAATAACTGAAATACTGATGTCTAGTTAGATAAATCGTTGAATTTTTAACATCTGCGATCACAAACACAGCTGTCTGTTCATCTGTATATATGTACAGGTACTGCATAGTGCTTGGATTGGTTATGTACATTTGTGATCGTTATCACTTTTTTGCAAAAAGCACATAACAAAAGTCTTTGTAATTCAATCTAACATTTTTTGAATGAAATATAAAGCTGTCTTGGAAACGCAATACTGTGCACTGATCAGTCTGCACTTGGTGCGCTGTATTTATTGACGTCGGCTGCGCATTTGATGTGATTAACACGGAGCACCAAATGCATCTTTTACACACAGAAAACGAAACTAATTGCACTTTTTGTGTGAGTTTCTGTGACATCACAAATGCAGCTTGAACAATTAAAATTAGTCAATATCATCTTTTATTAAAAGTAAGGAAGAAGGTAAAGATCAGGAATCGATACAATCAAGTACCACACCTAACCCAGGACATCGAATAGGAAAGTGACAAAAATCACAAGACAACAATCACATTCAATAAAGTCAAGAGGTCTGCTCTTCCCAACAGGTGACCACAAGGTTGCAACAAACAGACATCTAGTATTGGCAAAGACAAACAATAATAACAAATAACGAAAAAGATTCACATAAGAATCGCCGCCTTGGAACGGTCAGTAAGAAAACTGCTCGAGGGCTTAAACTAGTTTTTCGGTACCAACCTCGTCATAAATTATGTAGTGGACTAAGTAAGACACATAGATGTTTGGTTTGCATGAAAGGACCCATACTTATCCATGAATCATCTCCTGAATACTGGAGCAAAATAACCCAACAATTAAACCCAAGAGGAACCGACAACAGACGCAGCATCAGGCCCCAACCTTCTCATCTATAGATAAGTCTTTAAGTCAGAGAACCTTCATAGACTGAGGTACGGCCCACAACGCAAGATTACTTATTTCTTATTTGAAACTACCTGCGACAGGCAGGCAGCTCGTTTGATGAACAGGTGTGCATCATTTGCCAAACATTGGTTAAAAGCAAGAAGGTGTCTGCTCTTGGCGAGGATGTGTGTGACAGGCTGCTACAAGCAGCATCTGACCGATGGGAGTGCTGTGACTACGGCAAAATAGATGTAATTAAGATATTAAGATTGGTAGACCTCAGATACCTTAATTGCGCCGGAAAAGAGGGTTGAATATCACAGACCTTGTTTTTCAAGTTTCATGTCTGCATTCCACATAGCTATGTAAAAGCTAAGTACTGAGGGGCATACAAATACTTCAAAAGAGACGTCCATTTCTTGCGATTCTAGGCCGTCTAGGTGATCATTACCACATCTTTGCCTTAACACTTCAAGGGAGGACTTAATCCTTAAACTGACATTACCTAAGTCAGAATATATTATGTCATAGTCACAATATGATTTACAGATGCGGGTTAAGCCCTCCAGTATATTATTTTACAGACCATTCTAAGGCGGTACTTCTTTTGTGGATCTTTTATGTGTTTTTTTCCTGTTTTGTGTTTGTTATGCCTTTGTGAGCGTCTGTTTATTTGTGCCTTGTGGTCACCTGCTGGGAAAAGGTTGACCTCTTGACTCTCGTTTGTGGTGTATTACTGTGAGTTTGTCACTTTCCCATTGGTATCCTGGGTCAGGTGTGGTACTTGATTGTATCGTTTCCTGAAATTTGCACCCTTACTTACTTAGGCTAGCACTAATGTATGTTTTTGCCGTAGAATATGGCCTGTATCATCTTACATGTAAAAACATTTCTATAGGCATTTTGGAAAACATAGAGAATCAGAAGATGTTTAGCCCCACAAATTGTGTCTCCAGAAAATTCCTTTTGAAATTAGGCTTGGCTTTGAAAATCTAGAAATTTATACATTGCAAGCATCATGGGAGTGTTACACTGATTTGCTCCTTGCTATGGGGAAGCATCTGGGTCATAACGAGACAATTGAACCTCAAATACCAGGCCAATTACAGTTTGTTCCACAATTGAATCCACGTGAGCTGCTTTGAATTTTCCCCTTGAAATCAGCCAGCGAAGTAGTCTAACTGCTAAAGAAAAGTGTTGATGAACCATCAGTAAGCCAAGAATCTAAGTCGGTTCTGAATAAAACTACCACGCATATTTCAGAGCCTGAGTATATGTTATACATGTATCATGTTGCCCAGACATTATGCAAGGAATCAGTAACCGAAAGGTTTAGGAAATGGGCAGCTTACAAATGAAACGGTAGTCTGCAAAATACTTGACCCATCAATCGGATCACAAATATTGACCAAATGCGAGTGTTTTTGTTTAACATTGTTTAATAAGGGAAAAGACCCAGGTAGGCTTCCTTCTATACCTGGTGCAATAAAACTCCACATAAGACGAGCCCATTATCAGGCAACTATATGGTTGAATGTTACAGTTCCCTCCCCAGAGCACATTGATTCGAAAACTTGTGGATGGTTGCGAGACTCCTACAGCAACCAATTGAAACAAAAGCTGTTGCTGTAAGAACCTATACCTAAAGTATGTACGCAGTTGTTGCAATGCAGCTGCAAAGTGTATGCAACAAGACGGTGCAAATGTAGATCTAATACTAGTAATATCAATTTCTTCCATCTTGCGGCTGTGGTTCTATTACATGTGGCAATCCACTGAATGTTGTGGAAGAGTCAGATAATGAGGATGAGTTTTATTAATAAGTTACTATTATAAGAGATGAAAGAAATCAATTTTCAATTGTATATCTATAAATGACATTCGAGATAGTTTACGGTCAATTTCCTGTTAAAACTTTATATGCGGTAGATGAATAGGGTGCTTTAAAAATAGGGACCTGGTCACACATAAAATGCAACTTGTGACCTTTGCCCCAATACATGTAATACAAATGAGGTCATTAGCCTCTAAAATAAGAAAAGGTCATTTTAAAACTGGTTGCTGTGAAAAAGCTCGGGTAGGTTTTATCTAATAAAAATGTAAACATAAATTCATAATAACACTAAGATGATGATTCTGAAATTGCACTTGATGACCCTTTACCCTCATAATGACCTTTTATGAGGTCATAAAATTTAAAGAAATGATATACCAATTAAAATAAAGTCTCTGATATCGATCAAATTCCATCACTGTCAGTCCAAATCATTATTTTATATGTATAAATCACGAATTTTATATACACTTAGTGACCTTTTGACCCCTTTGTGACCTTTTGTAGGGTCAGTATGCTTTTTATATTGGACGCATTTATTCAAGGAATGTTGGCTGAGTTCGATAAACCAATTAGCCCTTTATTTTGCGAAATAAATATTAATACAAAAATTGCAAATTAAACTCATCACAATATAATGCACTTGATGACCTTTGACCTCCTATTGTGACCTAATTTGGGGTTTCCCATTTGGGCAACAGGGCAAAATCAGTTCAGGAGTGTTTGCTTATATTGATAAGCCTAGTGGCACCTTATGCCCCTAAAGTGCCCACACTTCGAAAAACATATCTCTGAGAACACCTGTCTAACTATAGTGTCGTCTTCTGATAATATTTGCAAACTTTGGACCTAGGTCAGGATCCAAAATGTTTGACGCTCTGGTGGTATTCTTAAAACATTTTTTTTCGGAAAGAATGATTATGAAAAAAAGAGCAGATGGCAAAAAAGCATGAAAAATTACCCAGCATGCAAGAGTTAAGAAGATTACTCGTGTGATATTGTGTTTGTGAGACTGCTTAAATCTCGCTGCATTGGTCAGTTATACACTATCAGGTGACTTTTGAGTGATATTCTGGGCGTGGTTCTGAAACGTGTATTGACTGACTTTGAGTTTAGATCTGTAGAACTTAACTATCCCGCGTTAGTATATACATTCCCGTATGCACCAAGTTCATAGAAAAGAAATAAAATAGCAACATCGCAATAATGCCAGTTATCGACGCGAAATTATTTTAATGTGACAAATGGGAAATGTTGGAATGAGTAATAAATTCTTATGCAGTGAACCAAGCTGGAGATAAAATATTAAAAAAGATAGTGCTACCCTTATAAGTGTATACACTACCCTACATTGAAACTGAAGTCCATAGTACATATGGACTTGTGGATATATATCCAAAACCAAAACTAAGAGAACACTTGTATTTAATTTTTACACATATAACATATAGAGTCCAAGTCAATCTCGAGAGTGACCTCCACTCACCACTGTAGTCATACCACTACGGCAATTTGGGTCTCGTCACTTATTCCGGTGTTAAGGTAACTTTCTCATCATGCTCAATTTCATCATTTAATCACAGATCAACGCCCGAAAACGCTTCGGTTCCGATTAATTTTTGTTCATCAAAGTCGCATTGTATCTTTTAGCTTTAAAATTATATGAAAACTTTAAGGTTTGATGTCTAGGCATGAAATAACTAATTACGGTTTCGTCATCGTGGACAATTAATCAATGACGAAACCGTATAAGTTTTACGAAACCGTAATTGACATTTTTTTAATATAACTGTACAAAAACACATTTAAAATCTGATTTTATTTCCGATTTGGCAAAACAACACGGATGTTGTTAACTAGACTATACAATCTCGAAGCAAACATATTCGAAAGTTCTCATTTTTGTCAGTCTTTATTTGAAGGTAATTTTACTATAACACCGGAGTGGGTGACGAGACCCAAATTGCCGTAGTGGAATGACTACAGTGCTCACGACACTTGTCTGTTACACTGAGATTTGAGCACCGGGGTTTACCTGTTGGATTTCTTTTGCTCCGGTATTCAGTTTAATTTACTGTTGAGTCCTTATCCTTGCTTTATCTCCTTGTTATATCTTGATTTATATGTTTTAGGAGATGATGCATTGATAAGTTAGGGGTCTTTCATGCAAACCAAATATCTATGTGTCTTGATCCACATCTGAATTAAGGGTGAGGTTGGCGCCGTTAAACCGGTTTAAGCCCTCCAGTAAAATATTTTACTGACCGTTCCAAGGCGGTACTTCTTTTGTGGATCTTTTATGTTTTTGTTCTGTCTTGTGTTTGCTATGTTTTGTGCGCGTCTGTTTATATGTGCTTCGTGGTCACCTGCTGGGAAAGGGCTGACCTCTTGGCTCTCGTTTGTGGTGTCTTCTGTGAGTTTGTCACTTTCCCATTGGTATCCTGGGTCAGGTGTGGTACTTGATTGTATCGATTCCTGATCTTTGCAACCTTATTTACTTTCATGTAGAGGTAGAGTCACCCTATCCTATCAAGCAAAAATAATCCAGATACAGTGTTCCCTTCTGACCCCTTATATATTTTATGTTTTCATCTTCTACTAAGGTGTACGAGTTAAGTGCCTAAACATGTAAAAAAGGATTAATGCATTTATGCAAATGATCTCTAAAATGGAACACCGCAAAATGTTCTGTTTATCTCAACCTTCATGACTTTCTTGCAATGTATAAACGGTAATGTATCTGTCCTGCACGCGACATGGCCAATTGATCACCATATTGAGAAATGCAAGGGCGTGCAGTGGGATTTGAGCATCATAACCATTAGCTTTGGTACTCTAGGTAACTTAGAGCGTCAATTTATGGCCATATGCTGATGCTCTATGTCGCACATTTGCACTGAACTGGATGCCTTTTGGGTTAAACCTTACTTACTAAAGTATAACATGCATTATTTGAGTTTTCAGACAATTATTCCAGGGTGGTGGGGGTCTAGTTTGGTTTGTCTTCAAGGGTTACCAGTTCTCTATAGTGCCATAGGTTAATGTGTGGTCTGTGACTGTGTGCCAAGTTCTTTTGGTGCAATTGCTCAGTGTGTTTCATTTTCTGGTCATTTTCCATTCCCTGAGCTAACGGGTTGTATTTCAACGTGTGTCGTTAGCAAAAGTCAAGCAATGGAACTTCTGGCGACGTGACAAGCAATTATATTTCAATTAAGACAGATTATTGGAGGGGGGGGGGGGGCAAAGGCGATTCTGTCCCCACTACAAAATTATTCCCCCCCCCCCCCCCCAGTGTTCCTATGCCTATGTGCTATACGTACTGGTCGTAAATCTTAAAATGCCAAAACAGTTCTTGGTTTTTAAAAATATGAACAAGACAAAAAGCTTCGTGCATTAACCCTTATAGGACCAGTGGGCTTTCCCATAAGGTTTGACATAGTTAAGTCAGGATGGTACATTGTATATATTGAAGGGTCACAAGTTATATTTTCCAAAAAAAAAACACATTCTACTTCTTTCTCTGAAAGTCGATTTTGTCCAAGCCTTATAATGCGGATTTCATCTTGCAAAGTACCCGTTTAGGAGTTTCTGGGACTTTCACAAATAAATCTTTCAGGAATACCAGCTGAGTGTTAAGCAGTTGGGTTCTAGATCAGGGCCTGAGCTGCAATTTGTTTGCAGCTTGAGTCCTTTTGTATCATGGCTATGAAAAGCCAATGGCCAACAGACACTTTATTCAAGTGTCCCAAATCTAAACATTTGAGGTTAAATTTCAGTCAATATGCGTATTAGCTATACACATGCTGTGCTTACTTCAATTTATTATTAAAATATGTTTGTTCGCACTGTGCATCATACTATAACTGCTGAGCATGGATATGCTCTGGGTAGAATAAGGTATTTTGCACATTTCGTTTTTCAGTTATATAGACAATGTTAAATATTATAAATACTTACATTCGCTGTTGTAAGTGTCGAGGTATTGCTATTGTACACTGCTAAAAATATTTAAAGGAACACCTGATAAATTTCCATAGGTGATAATGTTAACCCCTGTTCAATAGACAAGTAATGCATTTCACTAGACAATAAGGCAGAAACCCAGTTTATTTTGCCATTTTTGCTTTGATAGTCAAAGTATTGGAACAATAAAAAAAATTTGATAAAACAATCGCTGCTTAAGTTCATGGCTGAAATTTTGTAATTTTTGATTTTCTTGAAAATGACGATTTTTTCTGGAATTCTGTAGAATCTTCCGAATTTGTTAATAGCGTAACCTAATGATTTCTACAACATTAGAAGGCTATTGACTGTACATAAATGCTGCTGCATGGTGCTTGATTGAAAAAAATCATCTTAAAATTTGGTTTTGAAAAAAGGGGTATTTTTAACAATATTCCATTTTTACATAAAGCGTTCCATGGAGATTTGTGGAAAAGGATTACTTTATTTTTATCAACAAGCATCGTCCTTGATAGGTAACCAAACTAATCACAGGACAAACATGTGTTTGTCTTATTAACCCAACTCTCGCTATGGGTTCGACTAGGAGTGCATTTGTATTGTGATCAATGGCAAAAACCACAGTGTTCCTTTAAATATTTTGAGCAGTGTAAGTGTCGAGGATTCTGTAGGCAACTAAGTTGAACACCTTTCAAACTTTTCATACGAGTTGGTGTGGGGTGTGGAGGCAATCGCTATATAAGTGTGGGAAGTGGTGTGTCATTCAAAGGGGTCTTATTTTCATAGTCTGTCTGGAATGGGGTGTATTTTAAAATAATCATAAAAACCTGTTTCAGAACAATTAGACTAAGTGATGACACTGTGAAGGAGAATACAAACGTTTTGGGGATGGACTTAGAAAGGCAGATTCAGATTAGGATTCTCTAACGTTTGTCCTATATTGTCTAAAGTATGTGAACATCCATGATAAAAAATGTAAGAGTTCCCGTTACCATTAGGTGCATGCGACCTTGACCCTTGACTCCGATCTGAACCCTTTGTTGTAATCTACATACTTTATCAGTGTGCTAAATATGAAATCCCTCCATCAAGGAATTGAAAGACGAGTTCGCGTTACGAGATTTAAGACAAATTTTAAGCATGCTTGACCTTGATATTTGACTTGTAATCTCCATCTCCAATTTTTGTTGTTATCTACACATCATGGGCAATCAATGTGCCAAATATGACCTTCCTCGGTCAAAAATATAAGAGTTCGCCTTACCAGCCGCAGATAGGTTTTAAGAATATTTGACCGTGTCCTTTGACTCCATTATCATATCCATATTCTGAGATTCTTTGTTGACGTCTACGCGCCATAGGCAATCATTGTGCCAAATATGAACATCGTCTATCAAGCAATGTAAGAGTTTAGGGTTCAAGCCATATTACTTTTGAGTAAATGTGACCTTGATCTTTGACTCTAATTTCATATTGGTGATTCGAACTTTATGTTGTAATCTACACACAATGGTCGTGACGTTCATTGATAACAGATAAAATTCTTTGGTCATGCTGAGAAACAGACATAAGACAAAACGAGCTTATTTGACTTTTAAGAGATACAGAATGTACAAGATAGAGGAGCTCTTATAATTACATTCTCATAAGAAATTGGGTATGGTATGTGAAAAGGTGATCAATTCATATTGTTATAAAACTACCAGCAAAGTTCTTCTCTTATAATCATTGCAACAACTTTGTACAACAGCTCATGCTTGATTGTGCTTGCTAAATTAAGCTTTCTGGTATGTGAAGAATCTGATGTCAGGATTTAGCTATCGGGCAACCTTGACAAAAAGCCATGTCTACCTGTCCACAGCTAATTAAAGTTAACATTTTCCTGCTTGCTAAATTTAGCTCTCTGGTATGTAAAACAATCTGATGCCATGATTCCCAAACTATTTTAGCTGTTAGGCAGCCTTAACAAAAGTTATGTCTACCTGTCCACAGCTAATTTTAGATCTGATGTCAGGAATCCCAAAACTATTTTAGCTGACAGGCGGCAACCTAGACAAAAGTTGTGTCTACCTGTCCACAGCTAATTTTAGTTCTAAACAATACAGCCTAAAAAGTCATATAACCAAACAATTGATGCATTCGTGTTCGGTTAACATCAGGATTTATTCAAGTAATGAAGAAAGCAAAGATCAGGAATTGATACAATCAAATACCACACATGACACAGGACACCATATCAGAAAGTGACAAAACACAAGAAAACCTGAGAAACAAGAAGGCCAAGAAGTCAGCCCTTTCCCAGCAGCACGACCACAAGGCTGCAAGGAACAACAGAAAAACACGAAACACATATAACAAAATAGATCCACAAAAGAAGCACCGCCTTGGAATGGTCAGTAAGAAACTTACTAGATGGCTTAAACATATTTGACGGTACAAACCTCACCCTTATTTGTGATGTGGAATCAAGAAAGATAGATGTTTTGTTCACATGGAAGATCCCTAGCTCATCGATGTATTATCTCCTAGTACATACAAATCGAGATATACAATGGAGATGAAACAAAGATAAGGACTCAACAGTACATACAACCCTGGAAAGTATGTACACCTCGGTAATTATCACTTTCTCAAGTTAACAAATCCTAATGTTAACCTCAAAACAATGCGTATCAATTGGC
Source organism: Loripinus fragilis (assembly GCA_964019695.1). NCBI lineage: Eukaryota > Metazoa > Mollusca > Bivalvia > Lucinida > Lucinidae > Loripinus > Loripinus fragilis. Next base: position 1,553,494 of record OZ026519.1, read on the forward strand.
TCAAAATTTGCTGGTTTGGCTGTGCAGATGAGCCTTTATCGTTATTGAAAGAAATAATGTTAATACTATGCGCATCAGCTGGGGCATTACTCTGCCCAGATGGTATAATTGCATCAGTATCTGTAGCTAAACATTTTCTGATCTGGCAAAGCCATGTTTTCTCAATGTGTGGTTCATGCATACTGTCCTGTATTTAGGACACTGATAATCGAGTTATGTTTCCTGGATCGAAGACCTAAATAGTGATATCACTGTGCTAGAAAGAAAACAATACACAAGGACATTTGAATAAGATAACAGCTAGGATGATACCCTTTTAAACACTACATAAACAACATTTAAATGCCATAAAGGTAACTCGCTTATTACAAACGTGCAGCAAATATAATTGAACCACGACATGTGATTTCCAACAATGTGGCATTTTGACATGAATGGACTCAGACAAGCCTGTGCAGCCTCCTTTTACGCTTAAAAAACTCCAAATGATGTTCGGTCAGTAGCTTAATAGTCATAGAATATTCAAGCGACTAGCAAAGGCTCTGATCAGACTGCTCGTATGCGCAGGCTGGTCTGAGCCTTTGCTGGTCGCATATACCACATTGTTGGAAATCTCATGTCACGGCTCAGATCATCCTATGTGTCTTCTGAAAACAGTTTGGGCTCAGATAAGGCCCAACAAAAACGTCAGATTAATCTGTATCCACTGTTTGGTATATATGTGAAAATTCAGCACACAAGGTCAAGTCTACCCAAGATTGGAAAAATTGCAGTATAGCAAGAGGGCTCTAGGGCATTGGGTCGCTAACCTGGGAATGAGTGTTAATAAAAGTATGGAAAAACATGACTGCTATGAATTTTGATAGATCAGCTGTTAGTAGTAATGGGTGTCACTATGGGGACCGGGACTTTTAAGCCTGAAAAGAACTTTTTTTCAGGATAAAAAGTCCCGGTCCCCATAGATGACTACCCTGGTAAGCTTGAGTGACTAGCTATGAATAAATTAGTTTATTTTATGGGTATTCTGACTGGGTATGTGATTGTGATAGTTTCCTGGTCTATTGAGAATAACTTTTATTTTTGAATGCTCTGTAATAATTTCCTGGGTTATTGAGGATAACTTAGTTTATTTAAGGGGTTATTCTGGTCTATGATTGTGATAGTTTCCTGGGCTATTGAGAATAGTTTATTTTTGACTGCTTTGTAAGTTTTCTGGTCATATTCACTGGTTGATTCATGATAGTTTCCTGGTCCTGCTGTGGTGATATATAAAATCACTTAGTCAATTTCAGCTTTGAAAATAACTTAGTCATTTTAAGGGGGATGAAGGTAATAGGCAAGGCTACTAAGTTCTATGCATCTTAGTCTCTTGGTCAATCAAGATCTCATTTTTTTTCATATCAGAATTCAATTTTGTTTTTAAATCCTTACTCTAGAGATTGAGAAATAACATTTTAAGCAAAAAAGTAAAACTTTATTTTTTAGAAAAAAATGCCACTTTTGACGAAAAAATAAGATTTTTGAGAATTTTTTAAAACAGCCTGCAAAATTCCTTACTTATTAAATTAATGTACTGTTTAGTGTTCATCCATCTTTGAAATTTCTGAAATTGCATTTTTGGGATACCTTAAAGAAAGCCAGTACAGGATCTTCTGCAAGACTTCAATTTTAAGTTATGAATTTGGCAGCAGGTTTTGGTGCCAAAACAATCAATTTTGATGTAACAATGATAAGAAAGATGAGTTTCCAAGCTTTGACAAAGAATTTCTAAAAAATCTCAAAATTAGCAGTTTTTGGTCACAAATCACATTTTTCTTCCAAAAAATTATTTTTCACTTTCTTTTTGGCTTAAACAGTTCTTTGCAAACTCTAAGTAAGAAATGAATTCAAAATTCCTTAAAAAAAATGGTGGACTTTTAAAAATTCCAAAATTTTGGTATTAACAGAAAAATACAATTTTACAGATTTCTATTGGCATTTCCAAACAAACAGGGTGGGTAGTCACGTGGTTTTTGCTTTGATACACTGTACGGATGTTCGAATACACTGTACGGACATTCTGATCGAAAATAGGTAGATTTCTCTATGTTTTCTCATCTATACCCAGAAAGTTATACACCATTTTCCAGCCCACATTTTCCCCTATCAAACGCTACTAGGATAGCATCTTTAAGCTTCTTACTTTGAGTACTAACTCTATCACAAATGTTGTCCGTACAGCTTATTTCCAAATTCAGGCCCGATCTTCGCCGCTAAAAATTTTGTGACAGAGTCTGTACTCAAAGTAAGAAGCTTTATGAGGATATCCTGGCATCGTTAGATCGGGAAAAATGGGGGCTGGAAAATGGTGTATAACTTTCTGTGTAAAGATGAAAAAACACGCAGAAATATCTACTTACTTTTGCTTAAAACGTCGGTGTGGAAAGAAGTCCGCCATTTTTCCGTACAGTGTATCCTAACAGAAACCACGTGACTACCCACCCTGACAAAGTTTTGTTGTGTCAGATACTGATTCGAACCCTCAAAGGCAGTATCAAATTTAAAAGTCACGTTTGGTATTCGTAGAAAAAAATTATACTTAAATATGTGGTATATATATATTTGGTGATGCAAAACTTTTTTTAGTATACAATGGACCATACTGACTTTATGTATGTAGCTTTATGAAAATAAGGGTTAGAGTAATTTGACATATATGGGATACATATCAAAATCTTGTGAGCTGGTTCGAATGCTGTTGTTTTGGGGGGTTTTTTAAGTAGAAATCGGACAGGGGCGGATCCAGGATTTCTTGCTAGTGGTGTTCAAATTTCAATTTTTTCTGGTTTTCCTGAAAATTCTCCATGAAAATGAAATATATTTTTGTCTCGAGCAAACCCCCTGAACCCTCTCTGGTTCATCCACTGCAGGAAACACAATATTTTATAGTTTAGCCAAAGTTTTCCCTATTGCTAATTTGAAGAAAGGTGTTGTTATATGCATTCTTACTTTATATATAGCATTTGTAGACCTCTAAAAGTGATAGTAAGAAGGTCATAAAAATATGCTAAATTTCTAAAAGAAAAAAAAACTTACTTACCTACCCAAACTGAAATTGATGGGTAGGAGCACGGCAAACAAATATATTTTTAAGGATGGCCGGAGACAGAAAAAAGAAAGCGGACAAATGTAATATTTCTCCAACAGATGATGATTTATTTCTTCACAAAAGATGTTTCATAACATAGCACTAAACAAATTGTAAGCAAATGTATATAAACTAATAGCACTGGTATTGTACTTAGAATAACATTCTCCTATGTGGGGAAATACTTGTGTAATAATTCGTTAGTATATAGTTTAACTCTTTGTATACTGGCGACTCCTGAATATGTACTTTGGCAAACAGTGAAGACCCCGATGAAATACCACATACTTAATCAGGGTCTTCGCAAAAAAATCGCTTTTTGCTAAGACTAAAAAAGAACTTCAGAAAAAGAAATACAATTTTATTTGGAAATTATACCCTGTGACCCCTCAATGCATCCAAAGTTTTATTTATATAAAACCAGAAGGAAGAATCCATAAGTGCATAAAGGGATAATAGGGAGTGTCACTCAGGTGTGCATGAACTTTAGACTTTTGACCATTTGGTGGCCCTTCCCATGTCAAGATAAGCAAATTTTCTGAGCCTATGGGCCACGTGTTCAAACAGCTTCCTCGGGACCTGACAAATGTTAGTGCCTGAAAAAACATGTGTGACCCCTATATTCCGGGTGCTCAAAAGAATGGTCTCTTTGCAACAGTTTTTAAGAGTACTCTAAACATGTTTTTGTTGAGAAATAAGATTATTATTTTTAATTACCCATTGTTGGGGCCTGCTTTGGAGTAATTTTGGACTATATGGGAAGAAATTAATCCTTAAAGCCAAACAAATACAGTAGTCAACCAGGAACTGATATTTTGTTGTTTCCTACATGGAACAGTTCAATTGGGTATTGCGTGTAAGTTTGATATTTCCAAAATCCTAAACTTTTGCAATTCAAATATTAAAACATGCAACTATGCATACAAAATATTAAAGATTTGAAGTTTAAATGTTTAATGTTTTTAGAAAAATTGAAAACAGATTATAGAAGATATCATTATCTGCCTAATTTAGTATTTTGAAGCTGACTTTCTTTTGAAAGTCAGCCTTGAAATCCTGTATTCAGAAATTAATCCTATTAACTTTCACCCATGTGATACTGTTGGAATGAAAAATAGGGTAAAACTCAAACACCAGCTCAGTCTAATCCTTCAGTTATCTGGGTTTATTCTGTCTGGTCAGGCTTCTCTGTCCAAATATTACAAGTGAAAACTGAAATTCTGTGAGGATACTTTAGAGCACTACAACATTTATGGTTTGGAAAAAATGAGATAGTGATTTAGGACACTTTTCTCTCTCAGTTCTCAAATAAAATGTTGGTTATCAAGACTGGGATTTATAAAAGGCATGCCAGAAAAGCATTCTGATCTGAATCAGCATGGTTTGTCTGGACCTTGTTGACAGGCAACTAGTGTATGAAATTTAAGTCGTTTAATGTTATGCACGTGACAAGGTAAGTTTTTGGACCAGCCTGCTCAGCTACAGAGACTAGATGAGTCTTGTAAAATTAGATGAACCCAGTAAAGATAAAAATTGAGTAGTGACATGAGATTTCCAACAATGTGGTATGTGTGACCAGCAAAGGCTCAGACCAGCCTGTGCATACGCAGTTTGATCAGAGCCTTTGCTAGTCGCTTGAATATTATATGATTGCTAAGCTACTGACTGAACACTATTTGGAGTTTCTAACTTAAAAGGGGGCTGCACAGGCTCGTCTGATTCTATACTTGTCAAAATACCATATTGTTGGAAATCACATGTCACGGCTCATATACCTTCTAGACAGTGGACAACAACGGTGTGATCAGACTGTGTCAGATGTGCAGACTGATCTACAATCACTTTAAGGTCATTTTCCAATAATTCCTTTATAAAATTACATTATAAATTTGGGGACCACAACATGACCATGTTATATCAAAATCGGTGTTATAACATGGTGTGTTATAAAGGTACTGCACTTTATTTGGCATTTAATTACTACCTTTTGTACACTTCATCACCTTGTAAAACAGACTTGGGAAGTTCAGGTGAATTACAGTATGGCGTGTAAGTAGATACAGTCAACCATCTTTACAATGACAGTGTTTGTCCCCAAATAGTTTGACGTTAAACTGAACTTCTGTTGTAATTAACTCAAATTCAAGTGAAACTGGTACATTTGTGCAAATAATATTCACTTTATAACGAATTCTGCTGTTATAAAGAGTGTCAGTATAAAGAGTTTTCACTATGTTTTGATGCTTTAAGTCCCAGTCAACAAAATCAGTCATGTCGGGACGGGTCTTTCTGGGTTGAACCAGTACTAAGCAGCAGATAAAGTGTCTTGCTCAAGGACACAACATAGTGACTGCATCGATAGTGAGACTCTAACTAGCAACCCTTCGATCCCCAGTCTAACCCCAGTCTAACGCTCTACCAACCGCAGTAAGTAGATAAGGTGTGCAAATAAAAAGGGTAGATTCAGTATTGCTATGAAACACTATCCGTTCACAGCAAATTAAACAGATATCAGTTTTTGTTGGTCATAGTAACGCACCAAGAATGGCAAACAGTGCAGAACCCTAGAACAGACTACAGTAAAACCTGTGTAAAACGGCCACTCTCATAAAGATCAAAAATTGGTTTTCACTTAATGCAGGTAAAAAGTATTGCAGAATGCTCCAAGGGGAGCATTCTGCAATACTTCGACCTTCATTAAGCTACCAATTGTTATTAAGATCTTTGTTTTGTCTATTTTTGAGTGGCCATTTTACACAGGTTTTACTGTACTGTGAGTCTACACTGTTTACTTGAGCCTGTATTTTCATGCAAGTATTCAGGCATTTAAGGGTATTTTAATAATATCACATATCTTATCTGACCTAAGAAGTGCATTGTGCACTTTTTTTTTCAAAAGTTCCATACTTTTTTGAAAACGATGTAGATCCAGATCAGCTGGCTTATAAAATTTCATCAGTGGATTGTCTGGTAATCAAAATTACATATACAGTAAAACCTTGAAAATTCGAACTTCAATTTTTCAAATTACTCGCTAATTCGACATAAATTTGGGACACACTGGATTCAGTGAATAAGATCTATTCATGATCTATTTTAATAACTGTCTATAACATATATTTTGGGTGTGTTAAGGAAATGTCTCCTTGAGACGTTTCTTTTACGCATCCAATATGTATGTTTGATAAAAAAAAAATGATAATAATCATTTTGCGGTTAAATATTTTTTATGTCTACCTCCACATAATTCCAACTACTGATTAATCGAAATAAAATCTCTATCGAATTTACGAGATTCGACTGTAGTGTAAACAACCTATAAAGTTCACAGTGAGCCCTGATAGGAGCACAAGCACCAATTAGGTCTATTATGATATGGGCCTCAACGCGAGAAAACCTGTCTTCGGGGTTCTGACAAAGTGAGACTCAAACCAGTCTCCTCGGCTACACAGACTAGCTAGAAAATTGAAATTTTACTTGTAGCAAGTTTCAATATTATACTTTCCAATATGCGAATAACAAAGAGGCTGATCAGCCTGTGTGGATGGGCAGGCTGGTCTGTGCCTTCAAACAACCGAAGACAGGTTTTCTGGGGTTGAGGCCCATATGATGGATATCATCCTTTGCAAACCACTCATCCCTAATTTCTAATTTTGTTAATTTTTCATTTCATTCATTTTTCCTAATAACTCATCAGCATCGTCACTTGTTTTGACACGTATCAACATAGGAACTGGCTTCTGGGCATTTGGGTCTTTTGGGTCTATGGGTGGATTGGGTACACACACCATACTGACGTTGTTCTTGCCTTGTCTTGATAATGGCACAGATGATGTTAACATGATGTTTAACAAGATATTACCTGAAATGATTGATTAAATTAAATACAAATGAAAGCATAGGTAAATAAAAATTTTGAGCGTTAAATTGTAAATATTTTCTAATCCATCAGTTTGAACATATGTTTTGGGTGCTCAAAAGAACCGTCTCATTGAGTACCCACAACATATGTTTTGGTTGAGAAATAAGAAAATTAATTTTTTGGTACATACTTTTAACTAAAGGCCTGTGAAAGTGTTCAAAATTTTCCTAAATTGTGAATTTTAGATATATTCTAAACTTTAAACAATACCAAGTTAAATTGGTAAATTTTCTTAAGACAAACTGAAACTAGAACTTGTTTTACTGCAACAAAACAAGTTAAACAACCCAGATATCTTCCCCTTTTAGGTGTCAAAAGAATCGAACTTTAACTAAATTAATACAATTAAGCCAGAGTTACAGTTCAAGTATATGATCACACAGTGCTAAACATATTGATAAAGTTTCATTAAAATATCTACAACAGTTTTCAAGTTTAAGAGGAGTCCCACGACATAAAATTGTGTTTAAAATGATCAAAGGGACATAACCCAAACAAAAATACTTTCCAAATGTTTGAAGTTTCATCCTAATGGCTTAACAAGGTAGCAAAACATGTGACTTGTGACATCATATTTGTTACAGTAAGGCCACAGCCATATTGGAAATTGTACCAATATGTAGTAGGTTTTTTAACTTTTTTCTCCATAACACAAACGTTGCAAACGCAAGCAACCATTTCATGAGCTAGCCCACAGCCTATGTAATTCAAATATTTCCTTTTTGTGATCACACACTGCATGTTTACCTTTTTTATTACTCAGACACAAGTTTTTAATTAGGTTCTCATGTCAGCTATCAAATGTGTCTAATCGTTTGCTTTAACAAGATAGCAGGGCATACAAAGCTTTTGTTACCAACACAACTGCAAAAAAAGTATGGCTCATGCACTAATCAATTCTGGCTTATCTCTTATATAGAGGCAGAGCAGATGAAAATTGTATCATCAAAGTGGATGCAAGCTGCAATATGGCCACGGCCACAATGTTGATAGAATGACGTACAATGACATCACAAATCACTTGTTCCACTCCCTTGTTTAAGGGTTTTCAACTTATAGTGATCCCAAAATTGCATTTACTAATGTCCTAAGGAGATTAACTCAATAAACATACATGCCAGAGTTATGGATCTTACGCATGACAAGTCGTCTCACCGGGCCCCATAGCACAGTCTGTTGCGAGTCTGACTGCAGACACAGGGGTTGCAAATTCTATCCTGGCCATGTTTTATACTTTCGTTGAGATTGATCATCAGTTACAAGCGAAAGTATGGATAAATCATACTGGTTTAATACCTGCTTAGTCAAGCTTGCCAAGGAAAAAGTGTAGTTAGGTGAACATAACATGACCATAGCTGTTGACTGGGACGTAAAACCTTAATAAAAAAAAAATCATCATGCTTTATAAATGTATGAAGGTTCACTGAAATACCTCAAACAGTTTGTAAGTTTTAGAGCGGACACAATGTCTGAAACCTGTTTCTCTAGCCTAAAACGTATCTTTGTAGGATGCGACAGGGATCTGTTCTTGAGCCTCTTTTATTTTTAGTTAATATCAATGCTACATCAATAGCTGACACCATCTTAGTTTTACAAGACTGTTTGCAGATGATAACTCACTCTTTTAAGCTGCAGCACAGCAGGTATAATCAACCATTGCTAACCTAGCAGGTACAGTAGAACCTGTCTTAAGCGCCAACTTAAAAATAGACAAAACTAAGTTCTAAATGAAAATTGGTAGCTTAATGAAGGTCGAAAGTATTGCAGAATGCTCCAAGGGGAGCATTCGGCAATACTCTTGACATGCATTAAGCGATAATCGGTATTGAAAACCAAATTTGGTGTTCTTTTTGAGTGGCCACTTAAGTGGGGTTTTACTGTATAATCAATCATGATTTGCACCTGTTGACAAACAACACCAAACGTTGTTTATCTAGACCTATGGTTTAATTCCTTGTTATATCCCTAACACAGTATGTTTTCCTTACCTAGATTTGTATCAGCTCTCACTACTAATTGCGTTTTCTCGTCTATCTTTTTCAAATGTAAATGACCAACACCTCTCTCTGTCCAAGCACCATCTTTTTGGCAAAACAATTTGCATCTAAAACGATAAGAGCATTATGATTAAACCATGTACAATCAAACATAGGAGCATGTTGTAGCTACTCTATTAACAGAGACAATTCTTTTGAGTACTATATGATTAAGTGATGGTAATTAGTTATTCTGAGTTCTTACATCACTGTATATATTGTTTGTTTGAATTGATTCTATTTGTCGAAGTCAACAATTTTTCAGTCATCTTTGGATGTTTCCTGGGTTGAACCAGTACTAAGCAGAGGTTAATTGGTCTTGTTCAAGGACACACCATAGTGCCTCCAGTTAGGCTCAAACCAGCTACCCCTCGGTCTCAAGTCAAACAGTCTACCACTGGCACTTAGCCAATGTGCTTTAAATCACTGTATAATGAGTCAACATTTTTATGGTTGAATCAGAAATGTTCCCTCCCATACCTTTAGAAAGCAAACTTTTTTCATTGTAATAATTACAGTTTGTATGAATTGCCTGCCATCTGACAATTCACAAAAAATTATGTGGTTTGCTAATGCTTTGAAACTTAAATGTAAGCCATACTTTTATAAACTTGTAATCTTTATGCAATATCCTATACATTAAATTTGCATTAACTGCAATGTGTAGGGTAAAACACATGTCTGCCATTATTTGCTATACACCTTTTAAATCTTTTATCAGATCCAATTTTAATTACTGCCCTATTGTCTGGCACTTTTGCAGCAAGGTTAATACTGAAAAGCTAGAGAAATTACAAAAAGAGGTCTGTAATTATGAGTCTTCTTATGAAGAATTTTTAACCAGAGCCAATTTACCAACACTGCACCTAGGAAGACTCAGAACAATTGCTCTAGAAACATATGTGTAAATAACTCTGCTCCTAAATATATCAGAGAATTAGTTAATCTAAAGCAGTCCTCCTACTCTTTCAAGTATAATATACTACAAATACCTACGGTAAGAACTGAGGCATATGGACAGAAATATTTCCGCTTTGAAGCTACCAGAGTGTGGAACAGCCTCCTGAATGAACTGAGAAAAGTTTCAGCTTTTAAGGAGAAGCTTATCCACACATGGACTGGCCCAAAATGCAACTGTGCTGTATGCTGCAGTTAACCTGCTTTTTTTTTTTTTTTTTAACCTTTTGGCTTTACATTTACTTTTTCAAATTATGCTTATAGCATGCCTCAGCCCCTTTTTTATTCAGTTTATTTCATGTTCCATACCTTTTCCATTTTTGTTTATATTATGTCAAGGGTTAAACTGAGATTAATGGACATGTTGTAGGAGGGTCAGATTATCTGTTGATTTTCTGTCTAACAAATCTTTTGCCTATTTTGTATTTTGGTGCAAGAGTTGATGCTAATCACTACCTTTTCTCTTACTGTTTTTTCGACTTTTGCCAACATGGTAGAAGGCTTGTTTTACAGGAATCTTTTATGTAACATTTCTTGTTTAGGCATGATGTGCATATTCTGACAGATAGCAATTGACATGATGATGCCCCAATGGAGGTTTCAGCTATGACAACCTGGTGGTTGGATAGCCCCAACAAAGGAGCTCATAACAACTTTATCAAATCTAATCCTTAAGTGCAAGTCCCAAGCACCTGTCACCCTCTGAAAAATGCTGAGAGACCTCTGTGACAAAGAGCGGAGACCCAGATATTAACATTCATTAGCAGAATAATTATAACATCAGAGTGTTTAAGGAGGAAAATCTTTATTTTTCAGTAGAGTAATAAATTTCACAGCCAGGAGATTTTGTTCATAGCGCCGTGGGCCTAATTATACCTACTTTTTGGAGTATAATGATCCTTCTTCTTCAATTTCTTTCACCTCAGGTTTAGGTGGAACATACTCATCCTCATCACCGGCTGAATACATAGAATACAAAATAGAAACGTTATTGAGATTTCCCTTAACAATATTCTTGTATCAAACATCTGCCCAAGTTTCCACCAACAATTATAGGCCAGCCCAGAGATATTGGTTCTAATTTCATATAGGCCTGATCATGGGTAAACCTGACTTTTGCCAGCAAACAACACGGATGCAAACCAGTACTGTAAATTCAGAAATTTTCGCGAGGGTTTTATATTCGCGAAATCGCGAAATGCCGAAATCACTCATCATTTACTGATATAGGTAAATCATGCCATAGTCAAGAAACTTAAGCGTCGCAAATATGTCTTTTATGCCATTGGCGAATTTAAAATTCTCGCAACAATTTCCCGATTTACAGTATCTGCCAGCCTAGTCTGACAGTACTGTTGTTGTTTTTTTTGCTCCCTGGGAAGCATCAGGGGACAAAAATTCCACTCGTCCGCTCGTATTTACGAGTGGATTTTAGAAAGGACGAGTGATTCTTCCCAAAGCGCTCTTCCTTCAGGACGAATGCTAAAATCTGCTGGTGAAACTAGCATTTTCTGAATGGCAGAGAGCGTTTTCATCGAGCCAATACCTTTTCAATTCGGAAAGTAGAAACCGGATGCTGTGATTGCAAATGGCGAATAAAAGCTGCGCAGTATAATGCGCGGTAGTGTGGTAGACTGTACCTAAGTAAATATTGATTTTTTCGAAGCGCATTTTCATCAATGAAATAGGTTTGACAGACTGTATCGCTGTAATTATTGAATTTTCTTCTTGACGGTCGTAATTCTGCTAAAATGTCTCCTGCAGAAAAAGCGGAAAGTAAACGCGATTTTGATAAAAGAAAGTTGCAACATGAGACTGAGTATTGAATGTAAAACTCTTTTTGTCAGTGTATGGGATGCAGTTATGAAACTGACTGCAGTGGGTAAATATTATTTTAGCTGTGGTATAAAGAACTTCAAAAACATCATATCCCCCCCCCCATTTCCTTTATTGCATACAATTTTTAAGGACGAGTGCATGTGTTTGCAGGATGAGTGAAAATTGTAAGTCACTCGTCCTGCAGGGCAAGTGCAATATTGAGATATTGAGATGAATCATTGCTAAGCAGGGATCAATGTATCTTGCGTAAGGACAAAAGGCAGTGCTGCCTGTGAGACTTGAACCCGCAACCCTTCCATCTCGAATCAAGCACTCTACCACTGGGCATTCAGGTAAGTGTCTGTTGCTGAGCAGGCTGGGTTGAGCCCTACTTTGTTGCAAACTAGGAAGGCAAGTTTTCTTGTGACAAGGCCCATATACTTGACATTCTTTAAAAGTGCAAGAACAAGTACCTCTACCCAGTGAACTACTGTAAAACCTGTCTTAAGTGGCCACTCAAAAAGAAGACCCAAAGTTGTTTTTCAAGACTGATTATTGGTTAATGCAGGTCAAAAGTATTGCAGAATGCTCCTTCATTAAGCTACCATTTGTTACCTTTGTTTTGTCTATTTTTGAGTGGCCACTTAAGACAGGTTTTACTCTAGTTGAACACATTTATTTTTCAAAAGATTAGATTTTTATGACTTGCTTTTAGATTTTAATGCTATTAATTGTCACAATTCACATTATTTTGCAAAACAAGGTATTATATGTACAGCATAATTTATGACGCTACAGAGTAAATACAAGATACGTAAATATTAGGTGCCTTATAAATAAGGTCTGCTATCGCCAAAAATGATGATGGTATTATGATTTAAATACATGATCGCTGATCGTTGACCCAAACTAGCTAGCTATATCGATGTTTTGTTTGATTTGATTCTTTACGTCCCATCAACAATCTTACAGTTAAACAGGGACAGGTCTTTCTGGGTTGAACAAGTACTAAGCTAGGATAAATGTGTCTTGCTCAAAGACCACCACGCAGTGAGGCTCGACCCCGCTGCCCCTTGGTCTCGAGTTAAGCACTCTAACACTGAGCCACTGCGCTCCCTATGCTATATCGATGTTGCAGTGTAATTAGATAAGTAATGAAATGACACTCATAAAAATGCTGCATACTTCAGGCATAATCTTAGCGCTTTTACTCCAAAATTGTAATCTCAAAAAAATTCTAGTGTCATATGATAAATCAAATCTTAACATTTATCCTCATATTCTATTGAAGGATCATTGACACTTGCTATGGGTAAATGCCTATGGTTTTCAGTAAAAATAAAAGTTTGTCAATCGTCCCTTTCTTCACCTTGAAGCTACCCTGACCTGAGTACTTTATGGCTGTGAAATCCGTTTTCGATATTAAATGCTTCAAAGATCAGTTTTACATTAAGATATATAGAAATCAGAAAACATTTGGGCAAGTTTAAAAAAAATGTGACCATTCAATTTTTTTATCCCCATGCCCTAAATATGGAATAATTTTATTCAAATTTATCCCTCAAAGGTGTGTTTTGATACCCATTTATTTGTTGCCAAATTTGAAATAAATAAAATGACAAATAAAAAAGATATGTCATTAAAACCACCCCAAAATGTCAGGAGTGTAACGCTTTTTGTGTGACATTTTTTCACCATGTGAATGTTCTAAGGAATATATTAGTAAACATAGTGATATTACACCAGTTTAAGCTTTTGTATATCATAAATTGACATGTTGTAGATAAAATACATAAAGCAGGGCTCTTTATATAATCTACCTATTGATATAACATGTCACTTTGGAGACATGCCCTTCAAAATTTACATGAGGTAAAAAAACAATGCTTCTTCCAATATTAACTGCTGCAAGTTGACTATACATGCTACATATATATAAGTTGGTCACACCACAAACAGACATGTGCAACATCAACTGAAGCTCGGATTTTGATCCTATTTTCACTTCACATGGGTATGCACTTCTTTTAATTTAACAACCCACTGATGTCAGGAGTGTAACACATTGTGTTTGCCTTCTCACCATCTTTCTGTATGCTGCCCAATACCTATATTTTTCTGTTTTCCAGGAACACATCCCCACTCCAGATAATCAGCAAAATTTACTTGCTGCATCAGAGGATTGAATTTCCTCACAGAGCCTGATTTATGATGTCAGGAGTGTAACACCTGTAATTTTGTTGCATGTTCTTCAGTGTAGGTGATGAAATACATGATTTTAGCTCAAAGCAACCAAATGTTATGATAATGCAGACATTGTCCTAGCAGTGGAAACTTGTTTCTTTCCTTCTATAACAGAAAAGCCATTTATTTTGGGTAAAACAAGCCAATTTTTAATATAATAGCCATTTTGAGGTATAAAAAAATATGCATAAATAGAAAGATAGTGGTCAGTGTTTTTTTCACCATGAGATTATTCCTTTGCCTTACAAATGAAATCATCAAATAATGATAAAAACTTCTTAATAATGTATTTACATGTTGATAATGATAATGTATACAAATTGTTTCACTCCTGACATTTTTATATGTAATAGAGATATATCTTTACTAACCCTTATAATCTACGAGGTCCTTCAATGAATGACCTCAGCATCAATTAGAAATAGGAAAGCCAGTTATAAAACTTTCTTGTATCAGGAAATCAATGAGAAAACTTAAGGGGGTAGGGGATTTTCTTGGCTCAAGACCAAGGAAACAAGAAATCCACTTCAGAAAGAGTAAAGAAATATATAGGGAAAAGGTAAAAACTAATCTAGCTGAGATGACAAAATAGAAAATATCATCATATGAGACTGACTGTCATGTAAAGTGATGAGAAAAGTTCATGGATCAAGATAAATACTTCTGTCTTTTCATGTCAGGAGTGTAACAACTTTCAATTTTGTTCATTTGATAGTTCGAAGTCTGTTTTTGTTTGTTAAAATCCATTAGCAGTATTTTTTTTTTAATATTTTAAACTAAAAGTGTACACAATGTTCTAAGTAGTAGGGAGGCTTTACATTTTGATTGAATATTCTATCAAGACAAGCTTTTAGTGCTGATGATCTTGAGTATTTCAAGATAAACAGCAGTTAAGTTATCAATTTTCATCAAAAGCGCTATATATATGCTGTGAAAAATAGTATACCATCACACTATTTGTTACCAAAATGAGCCTGATATTTCAGAAATATATAGTATTTATGAAATATAGACTGTCTATATCAACATATTTGTACCGGTCAGGGGTGTAACAATTCAGATAGTTTTATACTTGTGTTACTTCAGACTGCTTTTTCTGAAGTTTATTGTTCATTTTTGGTCTTTTTAAGCAGTTCATAAACAACATTTTACAGCATTTAAATCATGCTGTTGTCGCCTTATTTTCTCATAATAGCTGAAGAATAATGGGTGAATTCTTCATCTGGTAAATATTTTCCGACCCAACCATTAAAAATGGCTTTAATAGTGGTAACCACCACCTGTATGTCATTTGAGTGTCTTATGAAAACCCCAAAATCATATGAGATAATTTTAAGCAGTTGCTTGGTAACAGAAGAAATGATATTTTATCTTTGAAGTAAATAAATAGCAATGAATGTCAGGAGTGTAACATTTTCTTTCATAACACAGTGTTTTTATAATGTCCAGCATTAGAAAGCTAGACATCCAGACCCCAAAAGGCTAATGTTTTTGTCTTCTATAGATCCTAATGTCTGCAAATCAATGAGTTTTCTTTTAATGTGGGCTTTATTATCAAAGATTTAAAAACTTTTAGCTCTAGGTGCTGGAAAATCCTCTCCAAATTTTATAAAAAGTATCATTTGTTTCACAAACATGTTTTAATCACTGCAGTTTTGATGCCAAACATGGTTTATAATATCCATTTCATCATATTAGGTCAAAATTTCAGGACTTAATCATTTACCTGATGTTTTTATGACCTTGAATAGAATAGATAAATTTTGGTAAAAAATCTCTTTGCAATCTTAATCAAGAGGATGATAAAAGAAAATTATAAATACTATTTACAAAAAACTTAAAATTTGTCAAAATTCAGGATATAAGGAAACTTATGTTACAAAAAAGAAAGCTCTGACATAATGTTTATTTTTTACCCCCAATGTCACACTTTGGTCACATTTTTTTTAAACTTGCCCATTTTTTAAAATATCATTCTCTCCCCGCCCCCCCCCCCCACCCCCGTGTGCCAGCAAAAGCATTTGCATGATTATGTGTTACCATATTTTATACATTGTATGGAGTGGCTTGCTGGCACAAGGGGGGGTGAAAGATGTTCAGCAGCCCAAAAACCCAGGGCCTAAGCCCATAAAATGCCTTTTCTACCAAGTAAGAAAATAATGACAGTAATGAAGTTCTCTAGAACCAGCCTCCTAAATTAATTTGAGTTCTGTGATAGTTTAATATAAAGTACTTAAAGATTAAAAGTAGAATTAGCAAGGTTTTATGCATTTTTTCATAAGAAAAAATCTCACTGTTATTAAGTGACACATTATTTTGCAAACGTCCTGTACTTATCTATTTGCATGCAAGGGAATTGTTCATGTTTTTATTTTCGTCCACTGACTTTCTTCAAAATTAAGTTTTTAAAAATAAACTACCATGGACCACCATCAGAGTGTCAAACAGTTTGGATCCAGATCAAGACTGACATTCTGTTGGTCTTCATCTGGGTTCAAACTGTTTGCAAAAGGCAGACGAAAAAATTATCCACTGGCATGCAAAGAGTTATAACAGGTAAATACTTTCAATATATTGTCTCATATAGGGATATACATGCATATGTATACCATAAATATTCGGACACTTTAAATACATTCAACATGCTATGCCCTTTAAACAAAGCAAAAGTAATATTCAAAGGATCTAGTTAGAATCAGTTTTTCTTTCCAATGCTAAATGGGACATTTTCATTCCTTCAAAAATATTTATTTCTTTTGTTGAGCGTTCAGTTTTGCATTATTTACGGTACAAGTAGTCAAAAATGTACAGGTAACTTCTAAATTATCTCCCCAAAAACATTTTATTACAAAACATATATTTTGTTTTTAAAACAATTTCATCAATTATCGTGATTTGTTAATACTCTGCATATGGTATATTTAGTAGATATCACCATGCCTACCAAATAAATCAAGAAAACGTGCAGAAATCCCTTTTTAAAGCACTTTTTAATTTCATGAAATTTCAGACCCCCCTCCCCTTTCTACCCACCATAACTCTCGAATGCCTAGAAATTTTGAAAATTATTTGCTAGCTGGCACTTGCCATTAGATGCACCTATTGCGCTGATACTACATGCACCATACTAGAAGCCCAAAAGCAGCGTTCTGTAATTCAGAAAAATAGGCGTATAAGGCCCATACCGTCAATGATCCTTTATTAAACTTGTTGCTAAAAAGTAATAAAATGTGCCACAAAATCTTGCATTTTATAATTTTTTCCTTTACACATTTAATAAATTCAATGATGTGAGATCCTCTATTTAAAATATCTGGACCCATGTATGATCCTAATTAGGCCAAATGAATAAAGTGTGTTTTGGGTAACAGATCCAGGGGTCACAAGAACGATCCGATGTTACCATGTATGATCCTAAAGGCCAAATGAATAAATAAGTGGTTTCAGGTAACGGGTCTGAAAATTTTAGTTAGGATAGGCATACATTTTTTTTAATTATTTTTTTTTATGGACAAAAATATAAATTTATGCATTTTGAAAGGCATCTTGCCTTTCAAAATGCATAAAATTATGTATTTTTTTGCAGAAAACCTGAAAAAATTCTAGGTTTCAACAGTTACAGTAAATTTAGTTAGGGTTGTGTTACCCTATACCCTAAACACAGGTTTTTGTTTGTTTGACTTGATTCTTTACGTCCCATCAACAATCTTTCAGTTACGTCGGGACGGGCCTTTCTGGGTTGAACCAGTACTAAGCTAGGATGAATGTGTCTTGCTCAAGGACCACAACGCAGTAACGCCAGTGAGGCTTGAACCTGCGGCCGCTCAGTCTCGAGTCAAGCACTCTACCACTGAGCCACTGCGCTCCCCTTAAACACAGGTATTTTTCTATTTGGCCTTACCTGCTCCTTCAGATACTGTATCAAGTTTTTTCGCTGGTTCTGACCGCCCGACAGCAAAACTGAAACCTGACGTGGAAGCTGTGGTTGTTGCTGGTGGAAGACCAAAGAAGAAGCCTGATGAAGGGGCTATTGTTGGAGGTATACTCTTAGACGCTGATAATGTACCCATACCAAATGTGAGACCGGATTTAGGTGGAGATGGTTTGATCTCGGATTCTTTTGGTTTTGCTGAAATAAAACAAGGAAATACTGTAAATTCGGAAATTTTCGCGAGAATTTTATTTTCGCAAAGAGCGTTAAAAGACATATTTGCGACCTTAAAATTTTGCGACTAAGGCATGATTTACATGTTTTAGTAAACGACAGAGTGGTTTCGCCATTTCGTGAGGATTTTATTTTCATGAAACTTTGCATATGCAAAGTTTCGTGAAAATAAGACCCTCGTGAAAACTTCAGAATTTACAGTACTATATGGGCCTTGAGGTGAAAAAACCTGACTTTGTTGCATGTGAAAAACAAAGGTGTAGACCAGCTTGTGCTTCCGCACAGTCTCGTCAGTGCCTTTGTTTTTCGCTCACTGCTAAGTGTATAATTTATGCTTGTTACAGACAAAATTGAATTATTCTAGCTCCTCTCTGTATTCTTGCTCGCCTCTGTAGCTGAGTAGGCTGGTTTGAGCATGACCTTGTTGCTAACCCCGAAGACAGGTTTTCTGGTATCGCAGCGCAAAAACAAGATTGCAAAATTCAAGGACTTTCAAGGATCACTCAGGCACATTTTTTTACCCAGTAGCACTATGCAATAGATTCATTGGTTCTCATTTTGGTAAAACAGTAACTCATAATTTATAGCAGAGCCACATTCTGATTTCAACCATTGACATGAACAATGAATCTTGGAAAACCACTACTATATTATTTATAGCAGTCTCATTAACTCTCTTTACCATTGAGCTGGCTTAAATTTGGCGTAAATTGCTGAAAACAGACTGCTTTTGATCTTGCATCCAATGGACACAAGCGACTTGGTTATCTTATGTAGAAACGATTTTCGTGGCATATTTAGATATTATTACACTATAAACAGGAACAATGATCAATGGTGCAAGAAAAGGTTACTTACACATTCAATTCACCGTCGGTGAAAGTTCAAATTTTCCAAAATCCTGAACTTTCGAAACTCCAACCTTAAACCTTGCTTAATGCCTACTAAATATTCACAATTTCAAGTTTAAATGGTCAATTGTCCTTAGACAGACTCAAACTAAATCCAAGAAGCTATTATGATCTCCCTAATTCAGCATTTTGAGGCTGACTTTCTGTGGAAAGTCAGCCTCAAAATCCTGAATTCAAGGAATAATCCTGAAAACTTTCACCCATGCATATTCTTTTTTCCTTTGGCCTTACCTGATTCCATTTGCTGTTCGTTTGGCTGACTCTCACTCCTGCTGGAAGCATTTGTCTCCTTCGACTCTGATGATTCTTTCAACTTCTCTAATTCACTCAGATGCTTTTCATAGTCTCTAAATATTGGGGTAAGAATACAATACGGGTTCTTGCGTACATGCTGTGAAATCCATTCTAAGACACTGTTGTTCAAAGCTTTCAGATTTGACATATAATGTGAGGATTTATTTGAAGTGGAACCTGATTTTACTGCAGCAGACACCTCACCATTTTGTTTTTTAGTCTGTGAGGTAGTGTCAGGCTGATCATTCCAGGTAGGTTTGATACCAAAGTTAATTTTGGTTTCCGTTTTTTGGCCAAAGCCCATCAGTGGTGTACTGGTCTGTGTCGGCTTAAAGGAAAATCCACCAAACCCAGAAAATGCACTGCCACCTCCCTGAAAAGAGAAAAAACAAGTTTTTCATTTTTTTCATCTGACACAAGTCATCAAATTGGCTAGCACAAAAGATTTTGGCAGGCCTTTAGTTAAGAATGCGTAATAGAAAAACAATATTCTTATTTTCAAACGAAAACATAAGTTGTGGGTACTCAAAAGAACCGTCTCAATGTGACAGTTCTTTTGAGCACCCAAAACATATGCTAAAACATATGGGTAAGAAAATATTGACAACTTTACGCTGAAATTTTTTGCTTACCTAAACCTGTGTTTTGGTACTTATCCCACTGGAGAGCAGCAAAGGTTCTGGCAAGCCTACGCATTTGGACAGTCTCGCAAGAACCTTTGCTTCTTGCATACACAGTGTATAGAAGTAGAGGCAGGCTTAGACCTGTAGACCTACTAGATAGCTTGTTATACCTGTATGATGTTTTTTGGGCTCAGATGTAAGGACAAAGTCCCTTTTTAGCCCTCAGTTGTATAATCTTCTTTTTGGTACAGCTTTATATGGGTCCCTTGTATCATGTAGTGTGGTTTTATGACCGATTTATCATATAATTTGGTAGTTACGACTACTAAGACAACTAGTAGTACATTTTAAAGGTTTCCTTGACAGTGTTTACCTAAATGTGATTTGAAGCTAGGGCCTTTCAGATTGGCAAAA
Source organism: Loripinus fragilis (assembly GCA_964019695.1). NCBI lineage: Eukaryota > Metazoa > Mollusca > Bivalvia > Lucinida > Lucinidae > Loripinus > Loripinus fragilis. The sequence continues at coordinate 1,574,005 of OZ026519.1, forward strand.
GTAGTGCAGTCTTGAAATAAATCAGATATTTTCTGATTCTGAAGATAGGCAAGACCACCTATACTACTCAAAATTTGATAGGGATCATATTTTATTATATATACTACATAGGTATGACAAGAAATCGATATTTTAGCACAAACTTTTATCAAATGGCATGATTTCAGGTTTCAAATAACATGCAAAATCAGTATTGCATACATTCCGTTCAAGCGTAACGGACGCCTAAACATGATAGGGGTCAAAAACAGGTAAAGATTAGGTTGTAACCAAATTTAGAAAGTCAACAGAAATCCCTGAAACATTACTTAAACCGATGTCAATACTGAGTGTGATATCCACGAGCGTCAATTACAGTTTGACATCGCCTACTACTGATAAGGCTACTGAGCTATTGCTGAGGGAGTCTGGCCCTTTCCCCCTGTAGCGCTGTTCTTAGCTGTGGAACCGTTGTTGGCTGGACTGGGCGAGCAGAAATCACTTTCTGAAGCATGTCCCAGGCATGCTTGATCGGGTTCATGTTGGGGGAGCAAGCTGGCCTGTCCATTCTAACGATGGTAGCATCTTCCGAATATTGGTTAGTGACGAGTGCTCTATGTGGGCGCGCATTTTCCTCCATATGAATGAAATCAGCTCCTATGGCACCTGCATACGGTCGAACATAAACGTCCAGGATCTCGTTCACATAAGGCAGAGATGTCAGTGTACCATTTTTAATGATGTGTAGGTCTGTTTTCCCTTGCATGCTGATTCCCGCCTATACCATAACTGAGCCCTTGCTGTAACGGTCGTGTTCAGCAACACAAACTGGTGCAAAACGTTTGTTACGTGCTCTCCACACTCGAGCATGTTGATCCGTAAAGTCAATGCAAAACTTTGACTCATCCGTAAAAAGCACAGGGGTCCAGTCATTTAACATCCATCCGACGTGTTGACGTGCCCAGTCCAAACGCTCCTGGATGTGGTATGGGGTGAATGGAATGTGAATTGCTGGTTGTCCTGCCATCAAGCCGTATCTGTGCAAACAGTTTCTGATGGTTTGCATTGAAACTCATACGTTTGTAGCGTTTTGGAAGTCATTACGTAACGAAGTGGCGTTGTGGAAACGGTTAAGTCTGGCTAAAAGACCAATGTAAAGATCTTGAATCTCAGATGTTGCCTTTGCACGACCACCACTGTGTCGATGCTGAGCATTTCCATTCGTTTGGTAACATTCCACATCCTGGAGACAACACAGTTGAAAACTCTGTGACACATTCCTTTGAGACGACCCTGCTTCAAGCATACCAATGCCGACATGCATTTCATCTGAAGTTAAACGTCTTCTATTCGGAGTTCTGTGCACAATTTGGTACAAAGTTCCAGTTAGAATCGAAATCACGAAGCAAAAAACACGAGATTGCCACATGGTCAAATTGTTAAATGTATGCAAAAACGCCTTATTTCATGGGTATGCAGTTTTCCGTGCCGCTTGTGCAGGCGCAGGTAGCAATACAATCAAGATCATTACGTATTCTAGATGTCAAAGAATTGATAAAAGTAGTGCAGAAAAAATAAATAATCATATATATTTGGTAATGTTTTTACACATAACTAAAAAAGTGATCCCTATCAAATTTTGAGTAGTATATTAAACTCAGGATTAATTGTTATCAAGACTTAACTTATTTATCAAAGATAAACAAAAGATAGTCAGTTTGTTTCATTTTTCATTTAAAAAAAACGGAATATTTTTCCTATGTTCTCCAAAAAAGGCATTAGCTGTGGTGCTCATGTGAAGCATCTGATGGGAGTCTCCCTAAATCATTTATTTTTTAGAACGACTCATTTCATTCTGTCACCACACAAACGCAAGCTGTGGCGACTATCTACTACCACTGAATCATATTTCTCCTTCCATATAAATGGCAATAGTATCATAGCCCCAATTTTGCTTCTTAACTGACAGAAAGTGCCATAACTTTGCGCTATAAGTTGTCACTATCTGACTGTCACTTCTCCCTAATTTTCCTGCCTACTGTCAGGGCCCAGCTTGAACCCTGATCTCAATGAGACGCGTTCAATGAAAAGCCACAACACTTGTTACTTTTGAGGTATCAGAGAAATAGAAATCTAGATATCCCTCTATCTCAGAACTCTAGGATTACAAGATCTTGCCACATTACCTACCATTTCTGAGGCTGGATTTTTCCGCTTTGCTTTAATGATGTGACGTTGTTTCATAGCATCATCAGTTGCCTTTGAAAACTCTCCTGCCTAAAAATATACAATTGACATGAAATCAGTGATTTTGTTACCTGCGCATCCCCCATCTTTTACTCACAGTTTTGTCTCTGAGATGCAAAGTTTTTATTTCAGCGAGTCCCAGGATGCAAAGGTATTGCAGACGTCATGAAATTTAATAGTGTTCTGGACTCATAAATTTGCAGCTGGACTCATTGATAGGAAAAACAGTGAGTCCCAGGACCCTTAAGCCCAAATTTGTAAATAAATCACTGATGAAATGTTTGTTATAATCAACAGAAAAAATATTTAACTTTCTTATCAAAAAGTTAAAAATAACCCTTCCGAATATTATCAAAAAATCTCAAAAATTATCAAAATTATGCCATCCACAAGGGGGGAGCGCAGTGGCTCAGTGGAAGAGTGCTTGACTCGAGACCTAAGGGCCCAAGTTCGAGCCTCACCGGCGTCACTGCTTTGTGGTCCTTGAGCAAGACACATTTATCCTTGCTTAGTACTGGTTCAACCCATTTTGACCCGTCCCTGTTTAACTGAAAGATTGTTGATGGGACGTAAAGAATCAAATCAAACAAACAAAACCATCCACAAGGTTTTAACTTTTAAATTTCATTCAAGGGATATAATTCAAACAGGAAGCAAGAGAGTAACCATTCATACACATAACACACTTTCTTGATTTGTTTGTTTGTTTGATTTGATTCTTTACGTCCCATCAACAATCTTTCAATTATAAAGGGACGGGCCTTCCTGGGTTGAACCAGTACAAAGCTAGGATTAATGTTCTTGCTCAAGGACACAACACAGTGACGCCGGTGAGGCTCGAAACTGCAGCCCTTCGATCTCGAGTCAAGCACTCTACCACTGAGCCACTGGGCTCCCTATAGCTTTATGGAAATGTCATTGGACATAGGGTATAATATTTATGGAGCTGACAAGCTTTTGTCTACAGAGGGACAGGCAGATCTACTGACAGATGCAAGGCTGATGGCTATAACCTGTGCTCTGGGGATAAAACGGCTAGATGCAAGTAAAAATCATGTTAACTTTCAAATAGAAAAGCACTTGAATCAATGTTGACCATACTAACAGAATTTTATATTAGTACCGAGGACTGTCTAAAGCTAACAAAATGGCCATAATTACCACAAATGTTCTGATTAGCACACACCTAATACAGTTACAGTGCTCTTTGAAACTAACAGCGTTCCGAATGGACAAATGCCTTTCTGAATTGGGTTTAATATGAAGGCATATGCTGTTTTAAAAGCCCTCAACTGCCTTTCTGAATTGGGTTTAATATAATGTCATATGCAATTTTGAAAGCCCTCAACATGCTAGCTATTTTACTACTTCCAATTATTTATTCAATTGACTAAGATTGCCTTCATAACATGTATTTACAAGCATATTTTAATACAGTTTGGATCCTAATCAGGGAGCTTCTCAGAAGCCAGCTGATCTTGATCTACACTCTTTTCAAAATAGGCTATATATCTTGGCTTGGCATGGTATTAAAGTAAAAAGCTCTGTATCAATCAAGACACTTCAGATCTGCCTCCGTCAAAATAAAGTTCTAAGTGCGTTGTGGATTTATAGCATGAGAAAGTAAATGTTTTGTTTTTTTTTATTTTGTTTGGGTTTTTGGTTTTACATCCCAGTCAACAGCTATGGTTATGTCAAGACAGTCAGTTCATCTACAAGATTGACTAAGTGGTTAAGTCATGCACATACTTTCGCTTATAACTGACAACGCTTCTTGAATCAGCGGAAGGAGAATGACCATAGAAATTATTTCATTATCAATCTCTACAAAAGAATGGGACAGGGCCGGGATCAAACTGGCGTCCCCTGGATCTGCAGTCAGACTCCCTACAGACTATGGTATAGGGACCAGTAAAGCACATTGGGCATTTATAGCCCAAGCAAGTAGATGTTTGTCATTCAGAAGTTTAACCCTTTTATATTGGAAACCCCTAAATGGCCAACTTAAGCAAAGAGTGTAGACCCAGGCGAAATGCTGCAAAATGCAGCATTTCTTCAGGGTCTGGACAGGTTGCTACTTAAGGTAAAAGTACATTTTCATCTGAGATCCTTTTTTTTTTTGTTTAAAATTTTATACTGTAACCCCCTTGATATATACAATGAACCATCCCAGGTCCATTGTATGAACCCAGATGGAAGAGTTCATTAGTAAACAAGGGGTTAAATTGTCACCTCCTCTGGTTCCTCTTCATGGTCCCAGTTCCTGTCAGTGAGCTCTGTAGTAGCAGTTCTCTTGGCCATTCTTCTCACTTTAGTCTCCTAATTCTCTACAGCCTAAAATATAAAACCTTTATAGGTCACATTGGTCTAGATCTGCAAACTATTTGAGCGTCAAATTGTGATTTATATTATTTTCTTATACATAACTTTAAACATGTTTTGACTGCTGATCAATAGAACCATCTCCAAGGTGGCCAATCACATGGTCAGCGTGATTGGGTTCACGGATTTCCTGATCCAGTCAAATCATTTATAACTTTCGTAATACTAAGTCAAATTTCATGCGGTAAAGTGCAAAAACCCCTTCATATTTTTCTGAAAAAGACTGTGTCAAAGTTTCTCCTCGGTTTGCTGTAGTTTCCCAGATTACCTCGACCAACTGAAGAAAAAACGGAAAATTCCCCGCGATTGGGTACACACGTCAGTTGGTCGAAGTAATCTGGAAAACTACAGCGAACCCAAGAGAAACTTTTACAGTTTTATGCAGAAAAATATGAAGGGGTTTTACACTTTACCGCATGAAATTCAACTTAGTATAATGAAAGTTATGAACGATTTTCCTTAATTGTGATGTCCGATTACTGGTTCGTAAAGTCCGTGAACCTAATCAGGCAGACCACGTGATTGGCCACCTTGATCTCATTGAGACATCACCGCCTAGATAGCTCAGTGGGTACAGTGTCCAGTGTCCATATCCGAGTGGGAGGTCGGCGGATGCACCATACAAAAAAAACAAGTAGCTCAATGGGCAAAAGTCGCTCACCTGGGAGCCAGCATCATGTTTGGAGACACCATAATTTATGATGTTCAAAAGCAGGTAACTTTGAACTTGAAACAGTGATCAGGATAAATCCAAACACTCAAGATATTACCGGGTATGCCAGTTCTGGTCATCTGCAAGTATTAAAAATATCTGAATAAAAATTGCAGTGGAAACCCGGTGAAACTTTATTTTTCAGATGCTCAAGGGCAGCTTACTCCATAGTCGGTGATGGGATCTGACCGAAATTCAAACTAATCCATGCTTTTATGTATGTCCTGGTTACCTACAAGAATTAAGAAGATCAACCGCGCAACAGATAGCGTCCGTACAGACGAAAATTAAGGGTCCATTTTCCCCTAGTACGGATATAGTTGAAAATTAGTATGTACCGAATAAGGATGTGTTTTTGCCTGTACGGTACGTTTAAACCGGCAACCCATATTTTTCCTCCAATTTGACTCAGAAGACGCTTGATAATTGAACTGATTTGTGAATCTGTCAAAATTAATGCGTTCAACTTGCTGGACTGCTTACGGATGTCTTATTTTTGCCTCAATACAAACTCCCCAAAGTTTGGTTGCGTCCCCTTAACATGTCTCCTTGAAGAACATGTGTTTTCACAACACTGAGCTAACTGACCGTTCCAAGGCGGTGCTTCTGTTGTGGATCGTTTTTGTCAGTTATGTTTCATGTTGGTGTGTGTTGTGTTTGTTTGTTTGTTTGTTTTGTTGCTTTACGTCCCAAGTCAACAGCTATGGTCATTGCGGGACGGTCAGTTCACCTAACCACACTTTTTCCTGGGCAGGCTTGAACAAGCGGTTAACCAGTAATTCGTGCACATACTTTCGCTTGTAACTGACAACAACCCTTCTTGAGTAAATCAGCGGAAGGGAGGAGAATGACCGTAGAAATTATTTCATGATCAATCTCCACGAAAGTATGGGACCGGACCGGGATCGAACTCGCGACCCCTGGATCTGCAGTCAGACACGCATCTGTAGCCAGACACGTTACCGACTGCGCTACGCGGCCCGGTATGTGTATGTGTGTTGTGTCTGTTCCTTGCAGCCTCCTGGCCACCTGCTGGGAAAGGGCTGGCCTCTTGGCTGTAGTGTTTGTTGTGTTTTGTTACTTTCTCAAATGTGTCTTTAATAATTTTACAGCACAGTTCATTAAAATAATTTCCCATTATAAAAAGATTGGCTATAACATTAATGTTTTGCAACAGACTGCATGCTTGGTGGTCAACCAAATCATGGTTGGCATCTTTGCTTTCCTCTTAAACTGCACGCCGGTGGGTCAGACTTCAGATTCTATGATGTTTCCGACTTAAAGACTTATCTATTGATGAGATAGTAGGGGCCTGATGCTTTGGCTGTTTGTTGGCCCCACCGGGGTTTACCTGTTGGATTTCTTTTGCTCCGGTATTCAGTTTTATTTACTGTTGAATCCTTATCTTTGCTTTGTCTCCTTGTTATATCTTGATTTATATGTTTTCGGAGATGATGCATTGATAAGTTAGGGGTCTTTCATGCAAACCAAATATCTGTGTGTCTTGATCCACATCTGAATTAAGGGTGAGGTTGGCGCCGTGGAACCCGTTTAAGCCCTCCAGTAAAATATTTTACTGACCGTTTCAAGGCGGTACTTCTTTTGTGGATCTTTAATGTTTTTTCTGTCTTGTGTTTGCTATGCCTTTGTGCGGGTCTGTTTATATGTGCCTTGTGGTCACCTGTTGGGAAAGGGCTGACCTCTTGGCTCTCGTTTGTGGTGTCTAACTGTTAGTTTGTTACTTTCCCATTGGTATCCTGGGTCAGGTGTGGTACTTGATTATAACAATTCCTGATCTTTGCACCCTTACTTACTTTGATCCATATCTGAACTAAAGGTGAGGTTGGCGCACCGTGAAACCGGTTTAAGCCCTCCAGTAAAATATTCTTACTGACTGTTTCAAGGCAGTGCTTCTTTTGTGGATCATTTATCATTTTATGTTATTTCTGTCTTGTTTTTGTTATGCTTTCGTGCGCTTCTGTTTATTGATGCCTTGTGGTCACCTGCTGGGAAAGGGCTGACCTCTTTGCTCTAGTTTGTGATGTCCAATTGTGAAGTTGTCACTTTCCCATTGGTATCCTGGGCCAGGTGTGGTGCTTGATTGTATCAATTCCTTATCTTTGCCCTCATTCTTACTTTCGGTATTCATCATTCAACGGCTTCAAAGAAAGGGATACATTTAAAGAAAAACATATAGCTACTCTGTTCATACTGGGTACATCGCACCTCTGGTTTAGCGGGCGCATTTAATGACGTAAGACTAAACCTTAACATTCTGTTTGTTGAATAATGGGGGCTGCGCCCCTACACCCCTGCTTCATTTTCTCTAAGGACTATTCAATCATTTGTAGGCCATGCAATTTCGATCGTTTTCGAATTCCAATATGGTAGAAACCCTTAAACAACGGTACCTAGACTTACCGAAACGAAACCAAAATACCTGAACGAAACATTAAAATAATAGGGAAACATTTACAGGTATACAGATACGATGTTGATTTACCGAAACGGCCTCTTAATAATAATAACCTTTTGGAATAATAATATACAGGTATACAGGTACGATGGTGATTTACCGAAACGGCCTCTTAATAATATACTAACAAAACAGTCTCAAATCGCAAAAAAACGTTAAAACAAAGTACGTTTTGGTAATTTACTCAAAGTGCGCTGCTTTCAACTGATCACCCATAGCTTCTTCCTTCAATTAGTACAGATGAGATATAAACAGCTTCTTGAAACAAATATGTCTATACACAATTATCTTATATATTTTTTTTAAAAAAAATTAAGAGGCCGTTTCGGTAAACTGTATACCTGTATATGTTTCCCTTTTATTTGAATGTTTTGTTCCGGTATTTCGGTTTCGCTTCGGTATTTCGGTTTCGTTTCGGTAAGTCTAGGCACCCCTTAAACAACAAGTTTAATAGAATGTGCCCGGTAAACCAGAGACTGGAAAACTTCCAGTTTAGCGGTCCCCAGTTTATTTATTGGGGTATGCATTCCTTTAAATATGGGGCAGGGATAAAGACTAGCACTCGCCCAGTCGCCCACGGCGAGTGAAAATTGGTCTGGGCGATTGAAAATTCCAGTGCGGTAGCCCAGCCGTGCGACTGAAAATCTCGGGAATTTTTTACGTTCGGTCCCGCGGTCAGTCCCGTTATTTAGTGTTCGCAGTCCCGGTATTTAGTTTTTTCGGTACGGATAGTCCCGGGTTTTAGTAGTTTTGTAATCGTTGTAGTTTGGTGATATATTTTATTCCCGACAGATCCTAACACCCGCGAACTTCGAAATAAATCTTTGTGGATCATTCATTAAATCCTTCCCATAATTGATCTAATCCTCACCATGTCCTGATCCAGCTCAGAGGCAGAGAGGGGATTTTCCCAGCTGAAACTAATAAAAACCAATCTGAGAAGCAAATTAGGACAGAGTGCTTTAAACCACTGCATGGGCATCAAAATGCTTGCTCCTGACATCAAGGAATATGACCCACATTCAGCTATCCATTATTGGAACAATATGTCAATAAGAGCTAGGAGGCCTTACCTTAGGGATCACATTAAAACTAAAGTGCAAACTCTTGCAATGATTGTGATGTTGTAGTGACCGGTGAGGATTCAGCTAATTCTGATGATGTAAAATTTTAGAAGGGTCCTCACTGGAAATACCTCAAGCTGAAGTGTCTGCAGCTCAAGAGTATGATAAGTATTATGAATCAGAGAGTGATTCCGACAGTGACCTATATAAGAGTGACTAGACACTCCATTTTTCAGCCACATAGGTATGTCGGGGCATGTATCACGTGACTAACACCTGGCGCGCCTTTCATCGTATACACACAAAATGGCGACGCAGCTTGAGAAACCGCTGCATTTATAGGTACATTGAAGAGCGTACTTCGTCGTAAATATCGCTCATTGCAACATCTTCTTTATAGCAATCGAAAAAAGATATATGAAATATTTATAAATGATATGTTTCTGCAATGTTAAGATTAATCTTATGGAGTTATGGCCGTGTAAACATTGGCTGATTTTATGAATTTTGCGAAATTCGTCAAAAATGGCTTCGAAAATACCTGTTTCACTGCGACGAATAAAGCTTCAAACACGGCCATGTCTGTGTCTCTATTTGTCAATTTTCATAAGCTAAGATGCCTTATGATTAATAATTCATTGTAATTATACTATTTCGACGTTTGTAAAGGTGTAAATAGCTTTGGTAAACAATAGAGAAATTACGCTGTGTATTCCAAAACCGCAATAAAGGCAAATCGTGTAGATAAATGATATCGATTTCCCCTTATTTACCTGTGTAAGAAGCCCGACAGAGCTATTAGACTTGAGTATTGGTATTTCCTTGGAGTTTCCAGTCACTCTTATATCTAGGTCACTGATTCCGATTATGATTCAGGTCTGGATGAGGAGATGGTATTCTCAAAACTACTTTATAGATCTATGTAGTGCCTTATCATTACTTTTTTTATTGAGTCAAATTCATTTCTCAGTGTTTGATATCACTCTGAGTCAAAATGATTACTCTCACTGCTCAATAGTCTAATCGAGGTGATTTATCCCATAACTATTGTAACTTACTAAGTGGCTACTGTACATAGTGATGAAATTAAAAATCAATAAAATTCTATTTACTATTGTAACATTCTTCAATATGTTTACGATTACTAAAAATGTTGGGCCCCTAACTTTTTGGCTGGGCCCCTGAATTTGAAACTTTAGGGGCCCAGCTGGCTACTGAGAAAAAAATGTTAGTCTTTATCCCTGTGGGGGCTACTCCCCCCACACCCCCGTCGAAATGCTTATCGGGGTTATTTTTCTCTTTTTTTGTCATTTTTGGAGATCGACATGCTGTCTATCTTAATAGCAGCAGTAGGCATGCCCAAAGGAATACTACCGGGGACCGCTCAACTGGAAACTACCCCAGAGACTTCCCTTGGGTACAATTTCAATCAGTTAAGTGTTGTTTAATTAATAAAAGATGGCTCTCTATCTAGAGCTCTGGAAAAGGGTTGGTTGTTACGTATTGGACGGCTGTGGGTGGGGTAATGGATACCGGCAAAATGGAATTGGCTTTTATAGGAGCTAAGAAACTACGACAACTGATTAAATGTTGGGTTCGAATAAGATCGTTCTGATGACACTTTTTCTTTATAAAACGAAACGATGCAATGCATAATGTCATAGAAAAAGATCAAAAGAAACCGAACGTGTCTTACACTTTCTGTATTTCACTCATCCGGGCAATTCTTAGACCGATTTACAATATTGTGTGTTGTTGCGCAAACATATAGTCCAATAATTTAAGTGTAGAAAATGTAGAGAATACTAGAGGTTATGTCCTAAAAAGTTTAAGAGAAGTCAAAACCATCCTTAATCCCATCTATTTAAGGACCAAGCGGCAATAAAATGCATTAATTGTTTCCTTGATATTACTTCGCGCACGAAAGTGGAACCTAATGTTTTCATGTGTTACTGAGAAGTTAGGATTTACCCCTTTGATAATAGGCAGAAAGGAAGTTTTATTTCTCGACGAAATTTGAAGTTCACCTCGGAAAGTCACTAATATTGATGTTCAAATATGTCAAGGGTTGATTTAGACCAGATACAATTTCAGCTGAAGTCTGCGATACAGAATCATCAGGTAAAAAACTTTGCTGTCATCAACAACTTTCTTGAATCAAAGATGTAACCTTTTATTGATTTTCGATAAAATAACAATGAAAAGTACAATTTATTCTCAAAGATGGTCAATTACCATTAATTGAGCATTTGTTTCACTCTGTGGACAATGTTTGCAAGGTGTTAATTGCTTTAATTTCCTTCAGTTTTGTTCTTTGCCAGGCCCTAATCTTCATTTATTGATTACTGTAAACATTCTAAAATTGGCAAAGTTTTGCATGAGAGCTGAACATTATTAACATATTTTATATGATATTTTCCTGTTAAAATACTCAATTAATACTCTTTTATTTGCAGATTCTCGTTTCAAAGATGAAATTGAACCCTCAGGTGAGTAGTCTCAAGTCTTTGTTAGATTAACATTTCTGCAGCATCTCGTATAAAGCATTAGCCATACACATACTATTGATTTTTGTTGGTGAAGTTTTGTTCAGACATTTCCATGCTGTTAAGCTTAATGCTATGTTTTTTATTTGTTTTGTAGGATATGGGCTTGAAGAAACAGCTACACACCATACAGAGAGAAATTATTGAGATGAGCGAGAAACAGGTGACTTAATTAATACAAGATGTATATATAGCCCTAAATGAGACATACTTTCCAAGTGAAAAGTGATACATTATTTCTCCAGCTAGACAAGTTCATCATTTTCACAGTGCTTATGGAAAGCATCTCGATGATTTGCTCCAATGAGTTTACATCAGCAGCATGTGTTATTGGGGTAAAACTATTGGGAAAACTATGAACTATAGCCATCACCCAGAAAATCTGTTTTATCTTGGGCAATACCGTAATTGCCCATAATATTGGGATACATTCAATAAATGACAATAATACCCTTAAATTGCTAAAAGTTGAGAAATTGAAACTGTTGAATTTCTAAAGACTATAAATGTCTTGTAAAAGTAGTTTGGAAAGTGTGAAACTGCAATTTCAAAACCCTTGTCCTGCTGAATCCTTTGAAATCATCTTTTGGCTAGTTGATCTGACTTGATCAGGATCATTTTTTTTCATCAATCCATTGATGCAATTTGATTTTTATAGATCTTCCATTGATGCAATTTGATTTTTATAGATCTTCCTAAGCAGCCTTATGTGTATGAAAAACAGTGTTGAATATGATCAGCTTAAGCCAACTAATCTGGATCTATACCAGGCCCCGATAAGAGTGCATAATTGAAAATTAGTTTTCTTATTTCTCAACCAAAACAAATGTTGTGGATACCCAAAGCACATGTTAAAACTGATGGTTAAAGAAGTAATTAGAATTTTTACGCCCGAAAAAGTTTGCTTATCTGCACCTATATACAAAGTTAGTCACACAGACTGACAGTGCACTTCTATTAGGTTAAATATGGTATTTTATATATATATTTAACTCACCAACCTTACAATCTCACGGGTGAGTTGGCAAATCAGGTGTGCCTCTGTTGTCCTTCAAACTTATTTTCTGATGTACCTTATAGTCCTATCGGGCCCCTAGGTAAGTGTTCAATTAAAAATCCAGTTTAATTCTTATTTATAAACCAAAACATGTGCTGTGGAACTATGAGACAGTTCTTTTGAGCACCATAACATATTCTTTTGAGCACCATAACATATGTGTAAACTGATGTATAAGAAAAAAATATTCACAATTTTACTCTCAGTCAAAAATTTTGTTTATCTTGACCTTTGACCTATTACTTGGCCATCAGTTAAATTTCTATGCCATTACATTAATTTTGGTAAATGATTAAGTCTTAGCCAACTGGTGCCATCCATTGGCAGTAAGCTGATTGTTAATAGGACTGCAGCACAGAAACTTAGTCATTTCTTGACTAATGATTACCCTTTGATAAAATTCCAAAAGATATTTCAGATCTAGCCAGGTTTTAAAAAAAGAAAAGAAAAAACGGGCGCCACCCAGGACCCTTATGAACTAAGTTTAACATAATGGTCATTTGCAAAGCTTTCTACAAAATTTCTAATAGCAGTACATTCTCAGACTACATAGTATGAAAAAGTAAGTGAGTATGATAAGGAATTACCACAACCACATACCACAGACCAACCTACGGCAGTGACAGCACCGTGAGGAAGAGTCACAGAAAATTTACTGTAACAAGACATTTGTAAGACAATAAAAGCAAAGCGACCAGCTTTGTCTTCCTCTTCTAGATGATAGCAAAACTAGAAAGGACACAAAGTAATGCACAACAAAACAAAGGCAAACACAGAACCCCCACAACCAATGGGAAGCACACCAAACAACAGATCAACAACAACAGAACCACCACCTTAGAACGGACAGCAGCCTAGTCAGCTGATCTGGATCTACACTGTTTTCCAGGCCTTTAGTTAAGAGTGCGTAACAGGAAAATAGTTTTCTTATTTCTCAAACAAAACATATGTTGTGGGTCTCAATGAGACTGTTCTTTTGAGCACCCAAACATATGTAAAAAGTTATTGATATGAAAATATTTAAGATTTTACGCCGAAACTTTTTGTTTATCTAAACCTGTAGTTTTCAAAAGAGAGTATATTCAGGGTCAACCTGTGCCCTGCCAGAAGATGTTGTCTACTTATTATGTCTGCTGCATTTACCAGTATTCATATATTCGTACCAGAAAACTTTTACCATTGAAGCAAACACAATGAACCCAGATCAGACTGAGCAGGGCAGTGGCTCAGTTGGTAAAGTGTTAAACTTGAGGTTGAAGGGTCGTGAGTTTGAGACTCTCTGGAGACACTGTGTAGTGTCTTTGAGCAAGACACTTTATCCCTGATTAGGTAAAAAAGAAACATCTCAATATTTTTAAGGGTGGGTAGGTAGGCAAATGTTTTTTTTTTAGATTTTTTTTTATAGGAAAAGCATGAAAATCATTCATAATAATATCCTATAAATAGACAAAAATCTGAGATGTCCCAAAAATTGTTGAGTATATAATGCCAAAAAAAGTATGGTTGGTAGGGTTTCTGGGAAAAAAAAAACATTTTTTTGCCTTAGTGCTGGTTCAACCCGGAAACACACATAATTGTCTCAACATAACTGAAAAATTGTTGACTGCAGTCTGTGATACATGTATGTAAAGCCTCAGCACAAACAAAATCAAACTACTTCTAAGAGAGCTCCATATATCATCATCATGCAGAGATAATCCTAGCCCAAAATGATGATTGGGCCCTTAAAATGGACCAATGGCCCATATCCCATTCAAATACATGTTAATTTCCAAATTAAATGGGCCATTTGGAATTTTTATGGGCCCTTTGCAAAATTTTATGGACCCAAGAATCCTTAGTATCTACATTAGAGCATAATTGACATGAGATTTGAATAGCTTGTATATGGGGCCCAGCCAAAAATAAAGTCAATTTTTGCAAAACATTAATAGTTTTTTCACAAAATGGATCAGGCCCATCCTAGGATTATCCCTCCATACTGCTACCAAAGTTCATAAGCAGATGGGAGCAGACGACAATTGTTGTGAATGACTGTCAACTCTTTATCACCTAGTGTCGTCTGCTGATAACTTTTGTAAACAGTTTTAACCCAGATCAGGCCTGAAAAACATAGGGCAGATCTGGATCCAATCTGTTAGACATGAGTATTCCTGAAAGAATTTTCGAAAAAGTTGATTTTGAAAAAAAATCAGAAGATGACAAAAAATCATGAAAAAATTCCCAGGGGGCAAAGAGTTAACTGTGTGTTTATTTTTAGAAACTGATTGTTCAGAGACTGAAGACAGAATTGGTGGAAAGACAGCCAGTCGTGACATCAGAGCATATCAAACAGGTCAGTTGCCATCTGTGAGGCCCTCTCAGGGATATAGGGGGACAATCTTGGGCATTTATTTGAAGAGAGCAAAGTCAAAGGCCAAATTTTGAGGGGAACAAAGAAAAAATTTGGGAACAGGGGAACATAAGAAAACTTTCTTTTTCATTTGTGGGGAACACCCTAAGCTATTTTAGGGGAACAAAGCAGCCTTGGTGTAGTGTTTAAACCACTTACTCAGTGATTAGTAAACCAGGAGTGGCAGGATCGACCCCCGGCTTCTCCAGTCTGTCTGTGGCCCCCATCTCCATATGACCTTTAGCTATTGGTGGGACTTAAAACACAATCACACTTGTGGCCTGCTACAAGGTGATAGGATAATCACAATAGACTACCTTGATAATATTAAAAAGTTGTCCCTATAAACAACAAAAACAGAATCGCAGAATTTTTTAAGTTCGTCTGAATTGGTACAGGGTATAATCATTTAGGATCTTTGTTCATTGATAAATTTTGCTTTTGAAAAATGCCTCGAAAACAGCTTTAAACAAATGATTACTAGAATGCCGTCTCTCAAAATAAAAGGGTACATGTTTAATTTGAAAAAAAAACACTTGCGGAAAAACTGCAGAAGGAGTGAGCTGGCTTTGGTAGAATATCAACACATGTATTCTTCAGCCCTGAAACCAGCTCAATGCAAAAATTCAAAATAATTTTACAGAGGTGATAATTAGGTAGCCCTCTTTCAAAATTGCTGAAATTAATTGGAGCTAGGGACCACGCCGGGGGTGACTCGAGCAAAATAGGCACTTTTTCTTCACCACTTCGCCTTGAAAACTTTAAAAGAGAAGTGATTTCGCTTTCAAATTTCAGGAAATATTTACCTTAGCATGCTATGGTAAGAGACCCTTTCCTTCATGAATATTCATGCTAAGCTCCACCTATTATGAATAATTATGTAAATAAACTTTCACATTTGTACATAGAACAAAGAAATTACTTGTCAGGTCCACTAGTGTAGGATCATATCTAATCATATTTCCATAAGCAAACAGAGTAGACCCAGATGAGGCAGCTCTTACAAGAGCTGCCTGATCTGGATCTGCTCTGTTTGCAAAAGTTTTAGAAGGCGTCTCTATGACTTAAAGGGTTAATTAGATAGGGCTTGTATATAAACTGTATTGGTATTCATTAATTTGTTTACAGCCAGTCCAACCTCCTGTAGCAGTTCATGCCATTACACCACAGCCTCCAACAAATTGCCAACCAACAGACCTCTCCAAGAAATCTCTTCCACACAATGAACCTAAGAGTGCCAATACCCCACCTCAGTTAAAGCCAGATATTGAGAACAAACCACCAAAATCTGCCTCACCACCAATACGGGTACCAGAGTATCCACGCAGTAGACCTTCTATGTTAGGGGTAAGTAGACATTTTAAAAAAATTGGATCTGAGCTTAATGGTCTTTTGTGGCCATAGATAGTACATTCTTGTATATTTACATTTCCACTGCAAGTCTTTAAATGAACTTTTATGTCTAGAATAATTTAAAATATCCAGAAAACCAGCCAAGTTATATGAAAATTGATACTTGACAGACAATATAAAATATATATATAAGTAATAAATTCGTTTTTTGTCTGTTCATGAGATCATGAACACTTCGGGTCTCTTGCAAAGTTAACGTGAAGCCCTTCGGGCTTCATTTACTTTGCATGAGACCCGAAGTGTTCATGATCTCATGAACAGACAAAAAATCGAATTCATTTCTTAACTGTCCTTTAAAACTGTGTAGTAGCTGGTGTTTAAAGTTTAGAAATTTGTCATTGTGACCAAGCAGACTGCAGTTGATTGTACACTGTCACAAATATCCACTTTTTTTTTCCTTCACACGAAACCTGGCCCAGAACTTAGACTAGCTACTAGTCTGATGAATGTTTGTCTGAGTTAAAAGTTAGAAAATGTTTGGCCCTTTTTGATAGCAAGTCTTCCTTATATTGTCTGTTTTAGTCTCATTGACTTAAAAAAAGAGTAGACTAGACATATTGTGTACATATAGATTTTACCCCTTTTGTAGTCATTTTCATCGGCTAAGCTACAGTACTCTCTATGTCATGTGACCAGCTATGTACCTGTAAAGTTTGAAGTTGCTACATCCAACTGTTAAGGAGGAGATGCATTTACAAGACAATACATTATTTGACCTTTGACATTGACGATCAAGGTCACACAAACCATTGCCATATACCCTCAAAATCATGTGAGCTGTGCACCTGCAAAGTTTGAAGTTACGTATGTCCATTAATTTAGGAGGAAATTTACAAGAAAATACACTTTGACCTATGACCTGACATTCCAGTCTAGGTCTGACTGTCACACAAAATGTTGCCCAGTACATCTTTATCATGTGAGCTATGCACCTGCAAAGTTTGAAGTTGCAACGTTCAACTGTTTAAGCGGATATGCAATTGCTAGAAGGGTGATGAAAAGATGGCGCAAGACACACAGTTGGACAGACAGATGACAGACTGACTTTTGTACTAAATAAATATACCCTTTTTTTCTAAAAAATGAGCTATAATTAAGTTTTTAATACAGTCTTCCTGTATGAGCTATCTTTTACAGCATCTGACTTTTCTATGGAGTTAAGCAATGGTCATTTGGGTTAGTATCTGTAAAGGTGACTCAACATGGAAGCCAAGACTGGCTGTTACTTTACTTCAAGAAGACATGATATTCACTAGGCGTGTCCAAAATCAAAATAGGACACAGACTGTGGCGTATTATCAGGTTCTGCGCTGTTTGCTTTCAAAACACTAAAAGTAGCAAGCAAAATAATTTGAAAATTTTCACCAGCCACCCCTCATAGTGAATACGGTAATAGAAAATTCTAGCTGAAATGAAATAATAAGTATGGAAAGTTCTATTTGGCATAAATGGGTTAACTTGTTGTATACATAAACCCCTATATGTGTACTTTGGCAAACAGGGAAGGTCCAGATGAAATGCAGCATGATTAAAACAATCTTCACGGACAGATATACATCAAATTCCTCATGGGCAGTCCTATACTTATTGTATCAATATGTGTGGGAAAATCAGTCAGAATACAATGGGTTAATCAGATTGCATTCCAAAAAGCCTTTTCATTAAACCCCCACTGTGAAGCGGATGGGGGGTTATAGGAATGCCCTTTGTCGTTCAGTCCGTCAGTCTGTCTGTCCATCCGTCTGTAACACTTTCATGTCCGCTCCATGTCTTCTGAACATTTTGATCAATTTTCATGTAACTTCACTCATATGTTCTTCTTAGTAATACGATGTGCAGAGCACATGACCCAGCTACCTAGAGTCAAGGTTACAGGTCAAGGTCAATGGATTTACCCTTGAAGCATTCTCGAAGCCTTGCCTGGTAAACTTGATTTTAAAAGGCACTCACCTAGTACCAGTATTCTCTATCTATTTCCATGAACAGAGTAACACTAGCTACAAGTCGCAGGTGTCAAGTACAGGTGTCACTACAGGAAGTAAAAGAAGCTACTCTGAGACAGTAGTGTACAGGGACATTAGAAGATCAGTGGAGAAGAAACATATCACTCAAGAGGAGAAACAGGTATTACCAGGGATTAAATTTCAAATTTTTGACCACTCTATAAAAATAGCAAAGTAAGGAAGAAGACAAAGATCAGGAATCAATACAATCAAGTAACACACCCGACATTATTTTTCTTACGTGCTAAATGTCATGATCAACTTGCTAAATTCACTCCATATATTGCTAATTGGAATATTGAACAAATTCAATTAGCACATGGATTAGCAAGAATGTGTGCCAAAAATTTATTTCGAAAATTTGAATATTATCATTTTTCTGAAATCACATTTTAGTTACCTTGCAAACAGTTTAGATCCAGATCAGCCAGCTTCTGAAGATCCTGGCTGATCTGGGTCTACACTGTTTCTTTCAAGCAGTTGATGCTATGTTGCTTGATTTGTTGATATATGGTTATAATATTTTCTAAAAATAGCAAGTGGTGGTAATTACAACACGCTTTTAGGAAAAACTACTAGCATTTACCAAGTTAGCAAGTGCTAAATTTATCTCTGTTTACTACACACTGCTAAGTGCTTTACTCTTTCCATGTCGGGTAATTTTAAATGCTTTATTTTGGTTGTCTGCTGGGGGTTTTCTCAAAATTATCAAAAAATAATTTCAGGAATTCCATAAATGACAAACTGTTGGATCCAGATCAGGCAAGACTTTGTCAAACCTTATCTGTGAACAAACTGTTTGCTTTAAATAGGTTATCAGCGCATGACACCGTCAGGTAAAGAGTTAATTGCTATGTTAAAGTAATAAAGCCTTGATAACCTTGGCCCTGATCAATGACTTGCTACAATTTCTCAATATTTAAGACCAATGAAAATTTCAACCAATAATAACTACATGTTAATCAATGCAGCCCTTGGTCAGTTTACTTCTTTCAAAATCTAAAGACACAAAGTAGAGAGGAAGGCAAAGATCAGGATCAGTACCATACCGGACCCCGGACACCATATCATGGGAAAGTGATAAAAACACAAGAAAACACAACCCACAGGTGATCGTAAGGCGGCAAAGAACAGACAAGACAGCATAACAAAGATAAACATGAAACATAAATAACAAAAAGGATCTTCAAAAGAAGCATTGCCTTGGAATGGTCAGGCTTAATAAAAAAATTAGTGTGTTTTGGGTAACGGGCCTGAAAATTTTAGGGAGGGTAGGCACACATATTTTTTTATTATGCATTTTGAAAAGCACTTTGCCTTTCAAAATGCATAAAAAAAATAATGTCCAGAAAACCTAAAAAATATATATGTTCCACCGGAAAATTTAAGTAGAGTCGGGTTACCCTAAACACAGATATTTTTTTATTTGGCCTCAGCAAGAAAATCACTTGAAGTCATGAGTCGAAGAGTCACAAAATTTTTCCAGTTGATTATTAACTCTTAAGAAGCAATCCACAATGGCAGCGGGAACTAAGTTTTATTTATAACATCTAAAATTTCAAGGCTTATTTTTTAAACATGCACCTATTTTTTTTTGTTCTGCTACCATTTATAGTTGATGTGTTTTGTGTATTTCAGAAATTAGAATTCATGGCTTCCATAGATCTAACCACTCCAGATACTTTAAAAGGTAAATATTCTATTTTTATGGATGTCAAAAAATGAATGAATACAGTATTTTCACAGCACTACTACTAGATCAGGTACTTTTCATGGTAATATGTTGTGTTTAACTGAAAGTGTTTTATTTGACAGCAAAATGCTTTCTGGGAAGAAAAAGAGGATCTTACATGAGTGCTCATGTTTAATTGAATTTATTAAATGAGTTGGGGAAAAAAGATAAAATGCGAGGCTTGCCGAGCATTTCATCTCCTTTTCGCAACGAGTTTAATAAATTCAATAATACAAGAGCATGAATGTTAGATTCTATTTATCATATGACATTAAGATTACTTTGAAATCTCATTGCTGCCGTAAAAAACGTTATACTTTTGTAATTATGTATGCAACATTGTTATGGACGTCATAACATTTCCCGTAAATCTATAAACCACTAGTGGTTTATCAATTTTATTGCATAGTGTTATTTCAATCTCCGACGCGACGTCATATGATAAATCATGTTATTTGGCAGTACCTATGCATTTTTGTTGCATGTTTCTTACCAATATATGGGAGGAGGGGAGTGGTTTAGTGGTAGAGTGCTTGACTTCGGATTGAGGGGTCACTGGTTTGAGCCTCACTGGAGGCACTGTGTTGCTGCTGTTGGGTCCTTGAGAGCAAGACACTTTATCCTCTGCTAAGTTCTGGTTCATCCCAGGAAAAGTCCTGACATGACTGTAATTTTGTTGACTGAGATGTAGATTATTAAATAAAACAAACAAAAACCAATACATGGACACATTAGTCCATCTGCTTTTCTGTCGAAGTCACCAGCCATGTGTCCATCATTGATCACTCTTGTATCTACCTACCTTAGCACTTAATCTTTATTATAGCTTATCATATGATGTTGCGTCTGGGAGTGATAAACCACTAGTGAGTACAGAGTTTGATAACATTATGTAATGATGCTCATAACAGCGTCGCATATATTTGGTAAAATGTTGACGTTTTAACATCAAAAATTTGATTACAAAAAATATTTAAAGTAGTTCGATAAAAAGAATCTAACATTCATTCTTTTGTATTATTGAATTTATTAAACTTGTTACGAAGAAGACATAAATGCTTGGCAAGCCTCACATTTTTTCAATTTTCCTCAACTACTTCATTAAATTCAATAAAACATGAGCACTCAATTCAGATCCTCTACCTAGTCTTGGGCCACTATTCATGGATTCTATAGGAATGACCTGCTCAATTTTTGGAAAGTTTTACAAAGGAATTACAGGAAAAAAGATATAAAGGGATAATCATGCCAAAATTTTATGAAAACCACTTTTTGGTCATAAAGGCCCCAAATTTTAAAAACAAGCAGAATAGGTAGTCAATCTGGGGCCCATCACAAAGATCTGCACATTTATAGTATTTAATATTTTTGACCTAGACATAGAGAATACTAGGTGAGTGTCTTTTGATATCAAGTTTACCAGGCAAGGCTTTGAGAAAGCTTGTTGACATCGCGAGGCTTGCCGACCTGATGCAAACCTGGTATTCTGCCTATTGTTTCACTCTTCAAACTAGCCATTATGACGTAATTTCTGATTTTTGTGTTGATTCAGCGTCAATAGCCACGTCATTCAAAAAGTGCAACCTTTCGAAACCCTTTGGCCTGTAAAGTGAACATCTTACTTTTTTGATTGAGGTGGTTAACACTTTGTATATAGGAAACCCCTAAAAGGGTACTTTTACAAATAGTGAAAACCCAGGGTCTACACTGTCACAGGGTCAAGGTAAAAAAAAGAACTTAAGACAAAAAAATATGATATTTTTTAAATTTAAACCTGACACCCCTGTACAATGGGATATCCCAAGTTTATTTTATCAACTGGGTTCGCACAGGCTTGAAAAGTACTTGAATATATACAAGACTATCTTGAAAAGTCCTTTAAAATTAAATTTGACTTGTTAAGTACTTGAAACACACTCAAAGGCCTTGAAAAGTACTTGAATTTACCATTTACAGGAGGATGCAACAGTGTTTTTGGAGACCAAAATCAGTATAAAATTGTGATGCCTTTATTTGGTCAGCATATGCTGCACCCAAAAAAGGCACCACAATTTTATACTAATTATCTCAAAACTAATATCTTTAGTAATGGACTCTTGCATTTCAGAAGTAGAATTTTAACGTTTAAATCAGTATTTTTCTTAAGTTTTCAGGCCTTGAAAAAGGTAGGAAGGTCCTTTAGAAGTCCTTGAAAAGTTCTTGAATTTTACACAATCTTGCATGTATGAACCCTGATCAAACCGGAAGAATCCTTTAGTATCCAAAGTGCTAATAGATATTAGATTTACCTATGGTGTGTGGACATCAACTGCTATAATCTTGATTGGTTGTTATTTTCTTTACAGAAATGCAGGGCAGAAGAACCGAGAGAAAGAGAAGAAGCACTTACAATCCTAATTTCTCTTATGGTATTGAACTGGAGGTAACCTCACTAATCTAGGCCTATATTTGGGGCCGAATATCGGCCCCTTTCCATCCAAAAATGAGCAAAAACTTCTAAAAGTAGTGAATTACATTCACATTCCCAATCCCTAAAGCTCTACAGTTTGGTGAAAAATTCATGAAAATTGGACCAAAAATTGCAAAGTTACAGATGGTTATATACTCATGAGCAATTAATAAGGTCAATGCAATTACACTGATATTTGTTTAAGTTTTAATCTGACAATTTAAAATGGAGATCTAGTTCTTTTAGACCTAATGTAGCTTTTCAGTTTTGATGGCTCAAATGATATTTTTCCAAATTCCAACAGTACCTGCTTTAATTAGTAAACATTTTTCCATGCTAAACTTTTGATATATCATGTTTACAGTTTTGAAACAGTGTAGAACAAGATCAGCTGGCTTCTGAGAATGCAGCTGATCTCAATGTACACTGTTTTCAGCTCTGCTTGTAAATACATGCTTGAAATTGGAATATTTTAAATGAATTAGACAAAAACTGGGGAAAAGTGTAGAACATTCAAACATCCAGCATGGCATGGTTTAATATTTGTTGAGTATTGACCTCTCCTAATTTCATAGATCTATGTTATTTCTATGGTTCTCAAGTTGCCAAAAATGTATCACGATACATATTGTATCGTTAGGCAAATATCGTGATATGTATCATATCTTGAGGTAACTGTATAGTTGCAGCCCTACAGACCCTTAAAATATAAAATAGGCTATTCAATACTCATTCTGCCAACATGCATTGGATAATCAAAAAAAAAAAAAAAAAAAAAAAAAAAAAAGAAAAAAACGTCAACGTTACTTAACGTTAACAACAGTCTGCACAAGCTAACCATGGATATCAAATACGTCTGTTCCAGCTGTTTCAAAACATATGCACATGCCACCAGCCTCAGGAGGCACGTGAATATCTACCACAAGAATCGTAGACACACTTGTTCAATATGCCAACTAGGTTTCAAACGAGTGGAGTCACTTCGCATACACGAGAGACGGATACACGGGAAGACTGGGGACTACCCTAACCCCACCAACCGTCAAACAACAGTTACTGCACCGCTGAACACATCGATATCAGAAGAGGTTTTCCAAACACCCACCATCAAACTCACGTGCACGGGCAACTTAGGCATACATGACAGACTAGGGACCAACTCTATACAGCCGATCGAAGAAAAAACATACTTACACGATCCGGTGGAGGAGGACATGGACTTTCTCGAGGACATTATTGAAGGTGCCCAAATTTTCGTGGACGAGTGTGCCAAAGAAGAGCCAATTCAGCTCAATAAAGACAGTCTACCACAGACTCATGCAATCTTGCACAACAACTGGGAAACTCCCCAGTCGCATGAGAAAACGGACAAACTGTACAACCACCACAAATGCCTTATTTTTGCTTGTTACAAATTATACAAATATGTTGATCACAACAAAAGAAACAACACATTCTGTAATTTGAGAGGTTCAGAGTTTATTTCTTCCATCTCGAACAAAACATTGTACTCAGAAAACGAGTTACAATGCAGTTCCTTGCCTCAGTCGGCGCCACCTCGCCACTACAGGCATTTTTATATAGACTTGGGAACCTTTTAAAGCGGCCAGCTATAGACTGCCAAACACGGAATTTCTTTACATATAGGGTAGGAATCCCAAACTGGGACCCCCTACATAGCTAAACCAACGGCTGACGTCAAAATCAGCACACGAGCAGGCTCCATACGCAATTTCCGAGAGCCGTTTCTGGAAGCCGCCTAGCAACCAACCGGAAGCGGCTTGAGGGGCCGTCTAGGCACACGCCTAGGCGGCTCCCCGAGCTGTTTCCGGGAGCCGTTTTTGGAGCCGTTTCCCACGTCTATATAAAGCGCGCAGGTTTGCTATCTCAGCATTCCTGGATTCTTAATCTTAGAGTCCACGTCGAAACAGGAAACCCCTGAAGAGTCTACATATAGACGAAACCTAGGTCGGGTTAGTCGCTGCACACATGGATAAAACCAAGGAGCCAGAGAAGGATGGTTGTTCTGTCCCGACTATCCAGTCTCTCTCAAGCCCATGCATTGGATAATCCATCATTATGAAATTGGTTAATTTTGTTATTTTCAGAGAAGAAGAATACCAGCATTTCTTGCAGCAGCATTAGTAGAACCAAAGAAATCAAGAGGTAAATATTATACATGTAATTAATTCTTCTTCACAATCATTACACACATTGGTTAAAGGTGATAATTTGATGGGGGTTTATACTTGATTTAAATCCTAAACTAAAATTTTTGTTTTTATGGGTTTAAAAATCATGCATTGCACCCACCCAACTACCAACACTGCGCTTGTTCAGGTCTAGCCAAAAAATCAAAGTCTTCTAAGAGTTCTACTTAAAATTCTAGAAGGCAAAGATGCATTAACTAAATTAGTAATGATCGCCAAAGGTTCTCCCCTTATTTAGTTCAGCAGTCCACAAAATGTTGTGATCACCTCTGGCACCAGCCATTGTCTTTCTACAAGTAATCTGGAAAAACGGATCCTTCAGAAATAGAGAGATCCTACAATATAAGAAAACAGCAGACTCGGTTTTATTGAGTCTGTTCACGAGGACTAAAGGAAAGTGCAACATTCTCACTCCCCCTAGCACCGGCTTTAAGCATGTACACACTTGTTATTTTCAGGACGACCTAAAACAAGTCCTTCACCAAACACTAGTAGAGCAAGTACACCTGAAGTTGTAGAAAATAACAATTCTACTGAAACTGTGTCAGCGGAGAAAACGAATAAGGTAAGGTGGGAGTCTAAATCCTTCCAAAATGTTACAGTGCAGCTCCTTAAGAAATTAGAATGCTATATTTGGGGTCCATAGGAGTGGAATATGCTATTATTAGTGAATCATGGTATAAAGAGAAAATTTTACAAAGGAATGTTAGGAAAATGACCTATGATTCCTTTGTAAAACTCCAAGGTTAAAATATATGGGTGCCGCAAAATGATTGTGTGTTATTATAACTAGGTGTGTTACAAAAGGTCTACCATGAGCAAGACACTTCATCCACTGTTTAGTACTGGCATGCAGACTAGCCTGAGCTTTTGCTGCTCATGGATGAGACAAGTACCTTGATCTCAGGCACTTAACAATATTTAAAGCAGACACCTGTCATGAAAAGAGCTAATTTTATTAGTCAGGTTTTTTTCATTTTGAGGACCTAATAATTTGAAGGGAAAATCCTGACTTTGTTGCATGTGAACAACAAAGGCACAGAGCAGCGTGAATGACATTGCAGTCCAATCAGCGCCTTTGTTATTCTCAATCTGGAAAATATTGTAGTCAACATGCAAAATTTCAGTATTCTAGCTAGTTTCTGTAGCTTACCAGGCTGATTTTAGCGTTGTTAATCCGGAAGACAAGCTTTTTACACCAAGGCCCATTATCCATATACAGTCAAATCTGGTAAATTTGAAGTCCTAGGGACTAGTGATTTTATTCCAAATTATCGAATGTTCGAATTATAGAGAGGTAGACATAAGTATATATAACCCCCATCCATTGTCTCTGAAATTTATTTTGAATTAGAGAGTGTTTTGAAAAATTGGAGTTCTATTTTTGGAGGTTTCACTTTATCTATTTTGAACAGGTACATGATAATCTGTGTGCTGTATGTAGTGTTGGAGGCCACCTTTTACTCTGTGATACGTGTAACTGTGTCTACCATCTACAGTGTTTAACACCGCCACTCGAGAGTGCTCTTGAGGGACAGTGGAGCTGTCCAAAGTGTAAAGAACGAGAGGTTTGTATCCCAGCAATAGAAAGCACAACTAGTTTTCAAGAAAATGAGTGAGTATGACCAGGAAATGCCTCTATCACAGATCATTGACCAACACAAAGTACCATGTAAAGAGACACATACCACAGACATCCACACAACAGCATGAAAACTTTACAATAAAGAAACCAGGACCCAGGGCCTGAGGTTATAAAACTTTTTTCATGCTCAGCTCACTGAGCATAAAATTTCAATTGCCACCAAAACTAAATTGCTTAAAATATATAGTTTTCATGCTTTCAAACTCTCAGCTGTTGTATTTATCATGTTAAGTGCCAAGGGTAACTATACTGAGCAAAAAAAGAAACGTCACATACATTGTCCCCAAAATTGCAACTTCAAAACGATACATTAGAACCATAATATGCATTTATATTGCTTGGCAGACATCATGCAGCCATTTATACAAAGAGGTTTTTTGTTCCATCATTCATGGCAGAAATATCAAACAGTGACTGAAAATGTATCAAACAGCGAAAAACATGCATAGCGCATGCGCAAGGACATTATTTTTCTCTCTTTTTTTCTCAAAATCTACTAATATTCATTAAGCAAAAACGGTATGTACAGTATGTCATTCAATTCACAGTTTAAAGAAATTAAAGGTCAAACATTTTATAGTTTTGAAATTATCTCACCTTGCAATTAAACCTATAGCATTTCTTTACCTCTTAATTATCTGCACATTTTGGTGATTTTTTCAAATGCAAGGTTAGGATATCATTTGTCCAACTTTAGACAATGCCAATTGTTTTAACCAAAGTAATCCATTGCCAACAGTACATCTCTTTACTTTCACTTTGGGATCCTCAATCCATTCCGAGAAAGCACGTCTTAAATGGACTAAAATGCAATGTTCCAAGCCAAGACTTTCGGAGATGTTTGCATTTTGAAGCGATCATTTTAACATCTTTGTGACAAACAGTGTTCTGAGAATGACTAGAAAGTTTTATTAGGTAATTGCAGCAAAGTTCATGCAAATCAAAGGCATCTGGAAATTGCGTTTTAAAAAAAAATGACCCCTGCTTAGTTTAAACTTGTCTGGAAGCTTTACTTTTGAAACTTTTGTTGTGATATTCATTGTCAATACTTTCAATACATGTCTTTATTAAGCCGTTAAAGAAAAAATGCAACATTTTATCAGTGTCTAGAGAAAACATGCATTAATTTTACATGGGGCGTTTCTTTTTTGCTGAGTATAGAAAAGAATTTAGGAAACCAAAATTTGGTATTTGGAAAGTCAGCAAAAAGCACTTTAACTGTCTATTGAAATTTAACAAAATTTATTAAAAAAAAAATATATATATAAATTACAAAAAGCAATGGAAAGTATGTATACAATCAAAGAAAATCTAATTTACAGTACCTTATTAGTCCAAACTGTCCCTCAGAATATTTATCAACACAAGTCCGATCGGCAGTTTCTGATAACCAGATTTTGAAATTAATTCCAAATGAGCACTTAGTCCAAATCTAACACTGAATGTAACAACATATCACTACACATTTCGCCACACGTAAAAATCATATAATAATCATATGATTCTTATATAAAAACTTTTATATAATACTTGTTAAAAAGGCAGCCGCGAGTGGATCATATAAAACAGATTATATAATTTTCATATGAAAATGATATGATTTTTTACGTAAACTGAAATACATATAATAATCATATGATATTGATAAGCACTTTTACATAATAATCATATAATAATTATATGAAAATCATATGTTTGCCCTTTTATATAAATATCATATGAGTGCCTTTATATAAAATTTATATAAAAAGGCAGTATATAAAATTTATATAAAAAGGCAGTCACATGAGGATGATGTGTAATGCACTGTATTTGAAAATTATAAAAATGTTACAAAACTTAATTCACCACACATGACTATCACATATATTAATTTACATATAAAACTTATATGATCTTATTTTTATCAACAATTCATATAAATTAATTTATGTCATAATTATATGAAATAGTACACATATAATGATCATATAAAACTTACATGGGTTTCATATGATATTAATTACAAAAAAAATTATATGATTTTGTGAACATGTAAATATCATATAAATCATATTATATAAAATTCATATGAAACTGCACATATGAAAATCATATATTCAGGGTTACATATGAGAATTATATAAGACTCATATGAGAATCGTATATAAAGGCAATTATATAAGAATGACGTGTGGGGAAATTGGCTTAGTAGTGCGGAGTTAAACAAAATCATAGAGGCTATGATACCAGTAAATTCGTACTATAAACGCAGGGTCTCCCTGCGGTGGCCACACAGAATGGGTGATTTGGACATCGTACAGGTATTGTAAGCTCATCGGAAGGCAAATGTAACCGAGGCATAACATAGGTTTTGGTTGAGAAATAAGAAAATTATTTTAGGCCTGAAAAGGCCTGATGTCTGGTATGTTTGTATGAACAGAATTACATTAACATTCTTTATACTCGTCTCAGGACAAGTAAATAAGAGCTCTAACTTGTCCTGAAAGACATAGGATCTGGTTGAACAAGCTGGGCATGGCATTTTCACACCCCTTCCTTGCCCCAAATATAGGGGTCCCTTGCCATAAATGAGAAGAATTGTATGTTGACTTCGTACCGGGGGTATATAGTTTTTGCCTTTTCTGTAATTATGTTTGTTTGTTTGTCTGTTTGTCTGTAAACTTTTTTTTCCGTCAAAGATTTCTCAGCAACTACTTGGGTTAGGATTCTGAAATTTGGTACAAAGCTTGATAGTGATGAGTTGTATTGTGTAACAAAAGAACAGCCACATATTGCTTATCAGTCCCTTTATTTGTTCATTTTTCTTTCTCTCCAATGGAAGTTTCTATCACAGATTTCTCAGCTCCTATTGGAGCCAGTGTTTTCAAATTTTGTGTACACCTTCAGGATGGCAAACTGTACTGTGTAAAGGGAAATTAAGATGCTAATCCTCATTTTGCCTTCTTTTTTCAAATTTTCATTTTTACCTTCTTTCTCTCTTATATAATACATATGGACATTTTTTCTGTCAAAGATTTCTCAGCAACCATTTGAGTTAGGATTCTGAAATTTGGTAAAAAGCTTGATAGTGATGAGTTGTATTGTGTAACAAAAGAACAGCCACATATTCCTTATCAGTCCCTTTATTTGTTCATTTTTCTTTCTCTCCAATGAAAATTTCTGTCACAGATTTCTAAGCTCCTATTGGAGCCAGTGTTTTCATATTTTGTGTACACCTTCAGGAAGGCAAAGTGTACTGTGTAAAGGGAAATTAAGATGCTAATCCTCATTTTGCCTTCTTTTTCATTTTTTCCTTCTTTCTCTCTTATATAATACATGTAGACATTTTTTCTGTCAAAGATTTCTCAGCAACTATTTGAGTTAGGATTCTGAAATTTGGTACAAAGCTTGATAGTGATGAGTTGTATTGTATAATAAAAGAACAGCCACATATTCCTTATCAGTCCCTTTATTCATTTTTCTTTCTCTCCAATGGAAATTTCTGTCGCAGATCTCTCGGCTCCTATTGGAGCCAGTGTTTTCAAATTTAGTGTACACCTTCAGGTAGACTAAGTGTATTGTGTAAATGAAAATAAAGATGCTAAAGCTCATTTTGCCTTCTTTTTCATTTTGATCCTTCTGTCACTCCTATATAACACATATGGATGTTTTTTGTCAGAGTTTTCTCAGCAACTACTTGATTTAGGATTATGAAATTTTGTGTACACTATTAGGTAGGCAAAGTGTATTGTGTAAATGAAAATGAAGGTGCTAATCCTCATTTTGCCTTTTTTCAATTTTTCCTTCTGTCATTCTTATATGACACATATGGACATTTTTCATCAAAGTTTTCGCGGAAACTACTTGATTTAGGATTATGAATTCTTTGACAATTTTGTCTTTTCTCTGAAAGTGTTACAACCTCTGATGGCTACCGCCGGGGGTATGTGAGCTTTGCTCACTTCTTGCTATATTGTTTTATTTTTTTGTTTTGATTTGTTGCAGGCATCTAGTCATAAAACCAAAGATTCCTTGTCTGCTGTTAATGCCTACATTTCCAGTAAAACAGGTAATAGTTTCTTTTAAAAAAAGCATGCACATCCATCCAAACATTTATATTTTCTTTGTTTATTTTCTATGGTACCTCTCCAGATATCAAATTTTGTATACAGTAAAACCTGTGTAAAACGGCCACTCAAAAAAAGACAAAACAAATCTTAATGACAAATGGTATCTTAATGAATGTCGAAGGTATTGCAGAATGCTCCACTTGGAGCATTCTGCAATACTTTTGACCTGCATTAAGCGATAATTAGTCTTAAAAAAACAATTTTTTTTTGTCTTTTTGAGAGTGGCCATTTTACACAGGTTTTATATTGATATGGACAAGAGCCGTTGGACCAGCTGCATATCCTTTTTTTTTTCAGATAAGCAATTCAAATAAATGTTTGCATGTTGGGTAATTTTTCATGCTTTGTTGCTGTTTGCTGACTTTTTTTCAAATTTGTATGTGATATTGTAAGGTTTTGGGGTTTCTTTTCTTTAAGTCATCTAATTACAGTACTTGTTGAGTGCATACAACCAGTGATTATTTCTAAAATGTGGCTGCATAGAATGGTTGTTTTTTTCTTCTTTTGTCTCAGCAGATTTAAAGAAAGACTAAATATTTTTAGGTCAAAAGACCTGTCCAGTTGGCTAAATCACCCACACAGTAGAACATACAGAAATGGTGAATAGGCAATCACATAGGATCATTATGCCAGGGAAGGGAAAAGTGATTAGACTTGTATATGTTGTTACAATGCCATGACATGCTTGCTGTCATACCTTTGAACATTGTCAATTCATAACTGTGTTTATAACCAATTAACCTTAAGATTTTCAATCCTCACTAGACATGGAAATTCAAAATCTCACATGACTGGACTGGGGATTTGGATGCCCTCCCAGAATCTGTAATTTCTTCTGCTGATATTGCGGATGATTGTGTAGCTTAGATTACTTCTCAGGTTAGAGCTAGGGACTAATGTCCCTTATTACAGTTCCTGGTGAATGATTGCCTGTTTTGGCGTTTTATCAGTAAACTATCTTGATATTCACTGCTTTGAAACATATTCAGCTTTTGTCACAATTCAAGAGGCTGCGGGTTTGAGACTCACTGCGTTGTGGTCCTTGAGCAAGACATATTTAACCTAGCTCAGTACGGGTTCAACCCAGGAAGACACGTCCCTATTTAACTGAAAGATTGTTGATGGGACGTAAAGAATCAAATCAAACTTAAATTTTCCAGTGTGCTTTAAAATTAAAGTGTGTGTGTGGGGGGGGGGGGGTATAAAATCCCCCAAAATGATAATTCCAAGGGAAAATACTGCATGTACAAATAAGAACAAAATAAACCGATTTGCCCTCTCTTCCTCTGTGGAATGATTGATAAACATAAGGGTAACAAAGCAGTTCTGGGCCCCTAGATAAGGGCATGTAATACTATACAATTATTGACTCTAATGAGGTAGACATGAGGATTTATCTACCCGAAAAAGTGATAATTCACCGAGGCCATTAGGCTGAGGAGAATATCACTTTAAGGGTAGATAAATCCTTATGTCTACAGAAATTGAAGTCAATAACTGTTTTGTTATATGACTTTTCATTTAGAATGAAAATTATGCTACTTTCATTTTGTTGTTAAAGACATGTTCAACCTTCTATCTAAGACATCTAAGGACTTTCTCACAAGTTTTAGCAACTTCTATTAAAATATTATAAATTAGCCTTTTTCATTTTCAAATGTTTATTAATTCTCCTAATGGGAAATATAAAATAGTAATATAAAACTGTTTTTACAGTTTGTTTATTCAAACAAAGATAAAAAAGCAAACAAAACAAAACTGTTGTTAAAATTCATGAAAGTCTTTTAATTTACCTGTTGGGAGGTGAAACAACAAAACATGTCAATTTCATGCAGCACATGCTAGTTTCACACTCATCATGCTATTTTTAGCTCTCTAGAGGGTAATATTGCAGAAGTGTCAAAAATATTAACTTCTGGAAACTAGTTCTAGCTGGTTTTCATGCAATATTAACTTGTGGACTGGTTTAGACCAGTTTCCAGGTAGACATAGAGATTTATGAAGACAAATTAATCCAATCAGGAGACAGGATTCTCTCTAGTTATATAACAAAAAAAATTTACTTGTTTATTTCTTAACCAAAACGTATGTTGTAGGTAGTCAAAAGAACCGTCTCACGGTTTTTTTTGAGCACCTTAAACATATGTGAAATTTGATGGGTTAGAAAATATCACAATTTTACGCTAAAAAAATGGAACCAAGCGTGACAATCCCTCACTAAGCCAAAGCCATATTACATTTGTTACAGCTAAAGAAGAAGAGAAAAGAAGACTGCTCAAGAGGAGTGCTGAATTATTACAGGAGAAAACAGATCTTCAAAATAGAACACAGCGTATTAATGATCTTCTAGCAGTAAGTTAACTACTATATACACGTCTCATATTATCTCAACTTGAACAGAATAAATCACTGTAAGAGGGTTTGGACATAATTTTAGAAAATTTTCTGCATAGGCATTATGATATTTGATAAAGTTAAATTTTGTGTCACCTGTGAAGCATTGCAGACACATAGGGATAATATCTACTCATTGTCGGTATAGTTGGCGTCACACTTGATTTCTGCTCAATAACTTTTGAAGGATTTATGCACAGTCATTGTGTGTTGGTTGTAGTGGACAAACGCACAGAATAGTGTTTCAAGCTGTTAAAAAGGGTCAATATTTCACTTCTGAAAATATTCATCGCTAATTATTATCATTTATAAATTCAGCTTTGCATCTGCTTAACAAGATTTATGTGGGTTGAGTGATAGTCACTACAGCGCCAGAGTTATGCCAAAAATGTGATCTTTTCATGAAAAAGAGGATGAAAGGAATTTTAGTTTAAATGTTCTGGCATTTTATGCTTACTTTCGATAAAATGCAAACTACCAGTCCTTTAATGTGCACAAAGCTTGAAATCTAAGGGCATAGCATTTTGAAAGTTAATCAAGCTTTTCATACTGTACGCATAGTTCTGTATATCAGGTGTTCTGGCCTGCTACTTTGTTTATTTTGGAGGTATTTCCCTTTGATCATTTGCAATGCTATTTTCTTTAAGCCCTGTAAGTTGCCTTAAGCTATTTGAATGAAACTTCATACAGTTGTAAAGTACAATAAAACAATGTGTCATAAAGCACAATAAGACAATGCCATACACAAGAACCATAACTCTGCTTGATTTTATCGATTCCTGATCTTTGCACCCTTACTTACTTTGTTTATTTTGGGAGTTATTTCCCTTTGACATTTTGATCCATTAAAGGGGGAGACATCTGTTTTTTTGTGGAAAAACAATTCTAGTAGATAAACAGGCTGGTATGCCGCTTTGTTGTTCTCAGGTTTATGTGACAAGATCCATATACAGGCCTCGAGATAAGCTTGTGTAATTGAAAAAAGTATTTCTCAAACAAACTGTATGTTGTGGGTCCTACAAAGAACCATCTCAATGAGATGGTTCTTATGAGCACACAAAACATATGTTTAAAGTGATGGTACAAAAATGATTACAATTTTACACTCAAAAATTTTGTTTAACTGAATATTCTACACATATAATATTATTTTTTTGTTTCAGCAACAAGGGATAACGAAACAAGAAATTATAGATATCAACAGGAAAGCCCAACAGTCAGTAGAACATCTCAAAAACTTTGTTAAGATGGTACAGTCGTCATGACAACACATCTCTACACTATGTCTAGTCTACCATAGGTTGTACTCTATCCTCATAGGTTGTAATTTTAGTGTCTCTTGTATTTTATTGACCTTGAACTCTTTGTATTCTGATGGGTTCTTCAACCTGATATGATACAATAAACTTGGGATGGTTCATTGTATATATTGAGGGGTCACAGGTTATAATTTTCAGATAGAATTGAATTTCTTTCTCTGAAGATTGCTTAGTCTTAGCAAAAAGTGTAGACCCTGATGAAATGCTGTGTTATGTGGCATTTCATCATGGTCTTCACTGTTTGCCAAAATTCCCATTTAGGGTGTTTCCAATATACAAAGGGTTAATGGGCCTTATTGTGAGAAAATTGGTCTTTAGGGTTCATGACCTGATCCAGCGGTTATTAAACTTTTCATGCTCAACTGAACTGAGCATGAAATTTCAACTGCTCAAAAAAGCAAAAATAAAGATTTTCCCTGCTTAAAGCTGCATACTCTGTAACTATGAAAATTTTCGAAAAAATTTATTTTCTTTTAAAATCATTTGTAAAAGTAGAATTAAGCTATGTTTTCACAATAAAAATGTTCAGTACAGCTAAAAACTGCATGGAAAAGTGAATTATCTTATCAAATAGGTGTTTTTTGCTCTTGTTGGTAATTATTTGCGTCCCTCCAATAATTCTAGACGGTTGAATTTTAACATAACTGCAGTTGTTGTGACAGTGATAACTTGTTAAGATTTACGAAAATGGTAAAATGTTTACCTGAATTTGAGTATTTTTACTGTGTTCTTGAAAAATAAAAACATTATTTTTAAAATTAGAAGATCAAAAGTTACAGACTATGCAGCTTTAATAATACACTTAGATTGTTAGGATATAAACATTTATTAGCAGGATAAATCTCATGCTCAGTTTAGTTGAGCATGAAAAAACTTTTAAACCCTCAAGCTGCTCATTTTGATGATAAATCGTAAAACCTGTGTAAAACGGCCACTCTCAAAAAGACCAAAAATTGGTTTTCAGGTCCATTTATTGCGTAATGCAGGTCAAAAGTATTGCAGAATGCTCCGCAATACTTTCAACCTTCATTTAGCTACTTATTGTCATTAAGATTGTTGTTTTGTCTAGTTTTGAGTGGCCGTTTTACACAGGGTTTACTGTATGAGCTAGCACACAAGATTTTGGTACTTATCCTATCGGCGAGGTGGGCCTGCGTAAATGTCCCGACTTGTCCTAGCCTTTGCTCCTTTCATACACATGCATAAAAGTATGGATGTAGATGAACACTGAGACCAAATTTGAGACCCCTAGCTCCTCTAGATATATAAGCATGGTCATTGAAAGGATGCTATAACATACATATATGGAACAACAAAGGCACAGACCAGTCTGCGCATCGTCACCTTTGAAAATCACCTTATTTAAAATATCTTATCAAAACTTGCTGCCAGGGAAATTTCAAATTTCTTGGCAGTCTCTGTAGCTGAGCAGGCTGGTTTGGATATGAACTGGTCAGAAACCTCTGGAAGAAAAGTTTCTCGCTTCCCGGCCCAAATGCAACAAGTACCAAAGTCTTATGAGGTGGCCTAAAATACATTTCCTTTAGGGTCGCTGGAATAATTGTCTCGAAAAAAAATTTTTGGAATGGACTCCAACAGACATGTCAGGAAAGGGGATGGTAAACTTTTAAAATAAAGAGAGAAGAAATAAACCAGGCCCCCTAGTGGAACCTTTAAAACCTTTAGAAACCTTTAATTTGGTTGCAATCCTTTAAAACCTTTAATTTGGCTGAAAAACCTTTAATAACCTTTATTTTGATTAATAAACCTTTAAATTTTGCAAGATCAGTTTGAACATTAGAAATTGACAAGTAATGTCTGTGACATCTTGAGCTGTATTCATCCTCAGACCATTGTGTTTATACCTACCTCTTGCACCAGTAGGACTCTTATAATTAATGTTTCTGTTTGTTTGTTTGTTTGTTTTTGTTGCTTTACGTCCCATGTCAACAGCTATGGTCATTGCGGGACGGTCAGTTCACTTAACCACACTTTTTCCTGGACAGGCTTGAGCAAGCGGTTAACCAGTAATTTGTGCACATACTTTCGCTTGTAACTGACAACAACCCTTCTTGAATAAATCAGCGGAAGGGAGGAGAATGACCGTAGAAATTATTTCATGATCAATCTCCATGAAAGTATGGTACCGGGCCGGGATCGAACTTGCGACCCCTGGATCTGCAGTCAGACACGCATCTGTAGCCAGACACGTTACCGACTGCGCTACGCGGCCCGGTGTAATGTTTCTGTAGCTTCAGATAAGGCAGCAATAAAACAGAGTGAGGTAATGTAAATATAAATGTTTTTAGGTTGATTTCTTGCTTTACATCCATGCTAAACAGCTGAGGTAATGTCAGAATGACTAGTTGATCCTAAACACCCTTTTCCTATGCTAACTTAACCCAAATCCTTTCACTAGTATTGGGTGCTCATCCTTCACTAGTAACAGACAACTAATGAAAGAATGTACCCGACCTGGGAAAAGAACCTGCAAAACTCCAGAAATTAGGTTGGACATGCTACCAGCTGCAATAACTGCGCCAACAAATATTAATGGATAGCATCTTTTGGGTTTATTGACTTTTGAATAATGTCATGATTTTCTAATGTCATTGTCTAAGGTTGTCAATTCTAAACAGTGTTATCTACACCCAAAGACTAATACATACCATATGCATATCTGTCTAAATTCTCTATTTAAAAAATGGAAGCAATATACTCTGAAATTGTTCATTTACTGAAGGTAAGATTGTCCTTACAAAATGACCAGAGATGGCCACTCCTGCTTTCCTGGTTTTCAAAATTTTTAGGGGGAGGACCCCCCTTCCAGATAAGAAAAATAAGTATTTTATTTTTCAATCCTACACTGCTCAACGCAAGCCTTTAGTTAAAAGAGGCTTTCATCCAGGTAGTAAAAATAACAATAGTAATTTTCTATTGATTTGTGATTAATGGGCTCTAAATTTATTGGCTAAAGATTTGCTGCACCCCTTTCATACCATCATCTATCATAACATGGATTTAAAAGATCAGGATCCGATAAAAATACTTGAAAATTTGGTGTTAATTTGCTCTTTATTTTTGTTAGAATTTCAATGAAACAACCTTTATTTTGCCTAA
Organism: Loripinus fragilis; assembly: GCA_964019695.1. Classification (NCBI taxonomy): domain Eukaryota; kingdom Metazoa; phylum Mollusca; class Bivalvia; order Lucinida; family Lucinidae; genus Loripinus; species Loripinus fragilis. The sequence continues at coordinate 1,611,257 of OZ026519.1, forward strand.
AATAGCCTTTATAGAAAACCTTTAATTTCATGAGAGTCTGCTAGGGGGCCTGAATAAACTAAAAGAATACACTTTATCATATGACGTGGCGTCTGGGAGTGAAATAACGCCATGCAATCAAATTGATAAACCACAAGTGGTTTATAGATTTACAGGAAACGTTATGACGTCCATAATAACGTTGCGATCATAATGACAAAATTATAACGTTTTTATGCCAGAAATGAGATTTCAAAGTGCTTGTCATATGATAAATAGAATCTAACATTTGTGCTCTTGTATTATTGAATTTATTATTATTCGGCAAGCCTCGCATTTTATCTCTTTTCCTCAACTCGTTTAATAAATTCAATAAAACATGAGCACTCATGTAAGATCCTCTATGTAAATAAGAAAAAAGATTTAATTCTTTGCATTCTGGGTAATTGTTCATGCTTTTGTTGTCATCTGCTGACTTGTTTCAAAAGGTACTTTTGCAAAAAATATTGTTGAAAAACATGATCAGATTGTCAAACAGTTTGGACCCAGAAAGGTCCTGATCTAGGTCCAAACTGTTTGGAAAGGTTATCAGCAGATAGCAAAATGTCTGCTGCAAGGTTTTGTGGCCTTTTAAAGATTAAGGACTGTTCCTGTATTGACCTTTTACCTATATAATATCATTACTTTGAAGGGACACATATCTCTTGTCACATGGTTATTATTATTTATTTATTTTTTTACTGAATTTTTGTTGCTGAAAAAGTTTTAATAATTTGTTTTGCAAGATGATGTATCCATGGGTGAAAGTTTTCAGGATTATTCCTGAATTCCTAGAGATTTATTTCATAAATTTAAGAAAAAGTGATCTATCTCAATCTGAAATAGGGTATGCTGGTAACTTATTGACTGACCCTCATATATCATTATATTCAAGCAGATAAATCACATGAATTCTTATTTTTAACCAATATGAAGAAATATATCACAAATCTCTCAGGAATAGCATCAGAGTATCAAACAGTTTGGATCTGGATGATGGCCGACATTTTGTCAGGGGTTATTAGCTGAGGACTAAAGTCACCACTGGCAGGCAGAGGATTCAAATGTCTTTTGTGAATGTTTTGAATGATCTATAGTGATTTGAGTGATCCTTTATAACAGCATTGATTTAGAGTGTTCATCGAGATTTTTTATTTTTATAAGTTTGTTCAGATTCTTGTGCTTAATTTTACACTTATCTTTTTTACAGATATTTGGAACATTTAATTTTCATTATCACATGACGTCGCGTCTGGGAGTGAAATAACGCCATGCAATAAAATCGATAAACCACTAGTGGTTCTAGTGGTTTACAGATTAGTGCGTAAGGTAATGACGTCAATTATAACATTGCGTAAAAGGTGGCAAAATATTGATGTTTTCACACCAAAAATGTGATTTTTAAGTGTGATAAATAGAATCTAACATTCGTGCTCCGGTATTATTGAATTTATTAAACTTGTTGCAAAAATGAGATAAAATACCCGACAAGCCTCGCATTTATCTCTTTTCCCCAACTCGTTTAATAAATTCAATAAAACATGAGCACTCATGTAAGATTCTTTATTTATTTATTTAGTTCTTTCTCAAGAAGAATTGCATTAGTTAACCCTGGAAGTTGTCGTTAAGTTTGATACGGTTAAGTCTGACAGGATGGTCCATTGTATATATTGAGGGTTATAATTTAAAAAAATATATATTTCTTTCTTGGAAGATTGATTTTGTCTTAGCAAACAGTGCAGACCCTGATGAAATGCAGCATTTCATCAGGGTCTTCACTGTTTGCCAAAGTTCCCGTTCAGGGGTTTCTGGTACACAAAGGGTCAAGACATATTGGACAATCATTTAGTTGACAATAAGGAATCAATTTGAGCTGCAACATGTGATTTCCAACAAAGTGGCATTTTGACAAGTGTAGACTCAGACGAGCCTGAGCCGCCTCCTTTTAAGCTTAGAAACTACAAATGATGTTCAGTCAGTAGCTTAACACTCATAGAATGATCAAGCCACTAGCAAAGGCTCTGATCAGACTGCGTGTATGTGCAGGCTGGTCTGAGTCTTTGCTGGTCACACATACCACATTGTTGGAAATCTCATGTCGCGGCCCATTTATTGTGTACTCATTAGATGACGTTTTTAGTAGACTATATCAGCCAGCTCATTGGATTTGGTACTATGGCAGCGAAGGCTCAGACAACTCAAGCCTGTGCAAATGTTCAGTATAGGCAAAAGAGTTTACTGCTCGCAAACTCAAAGTAAGAATGTAGATGAAGTTTTGGGCCAAAATTTAGGCATTTAGTGCCACTAGAATGCTGTGCATGAACACGTTTAGAGTGGAAGTCTCCAGAACTGGTTCATATGACGATTCTGTCAGAATAAAATGTACCTTATCATGCCAATAAATGTTAAAATGCCAACAATTCAATTTTCATGCTCTTAAATGTTAAAATGTCAACAATTGTTGGCATTTTAACATTTATTAGCATGATAAATAAAACATCTGAGAGTTTGAAAGCAAGAAAAGTCTGTTGTTCAACATTTTAGCTTTTATGAGCAGTTGAAATTTCGTGCTCAGTTGAGTTGAGCATGAAAAAAGTTTTATAACCTCGGCCCCCTGCTCTTGCTATGGGAGAAATCTTTGGGAGTATTTGTTTACTTTGGTTGATTTTTCTTTGTTAATTTATATCTCACAATTATGGTATATTTGTTCTAAAATTATGAGCACAAGTTAAAGTCTGAATTGATATATTATCAGGGTATGCTCAAAAGAACTGTCTCGTTGAGATGGTTCTTTTGAGTACCCACAGCATATGTTTTGATTGAGAAATAAGAATTTTTTAACAGGACTTTAGTTAAGAGTGTGTAACAGAAAAATAATTGTCTTTTTTATCAACCAAAACATAAGTTGTGGGTACTCAAAAGAACGATCTCAATGAGGCGGTTCTTTTGAGCACCCAAAACATATGCTAAAAATCACGGGTAAGAAAATATTACAATTGTACGCTGAAAATTTTTGTTTATCTAAACCTTTGTTCTAATTTTGCACTCTTTATCAGGAGGACTGAAGCTGATATTAAATTATGTGCCTACTCTGTAAAAAAGATCAGGATTTATCTGATGAAAATGCCTAGATAGATAGTGCAGATCCAGATCAAGGCTTTCACCACTTTCTTTTCTGTTAGGCATTTTATGATATTCTGATAAATGTTTTATGATTTAAAAAAACAAAAACAGTTTACAATTACTTTATTTGAGAAATGTATCCGAAAAAGGTTCATAATTTTAGAACATTTAATTTACTTCCTATTTATTTTCTATGTTTTCATAAGTTTTCAAGAATGTAGAGTTATCTGTTTTGAATTCTTATTTGTCAGATATACTTTGTAAACTACACTTTAAGATTTCTAGCAAATTTGAAGCATAAAATGTATGCTCAGAAGAAAAAGTTTAGTCAGTACAGACACTGTGTGCAATTATTTTGTAGGACAGTCTTTATATTGACAAAAACTTTACCTAACATGAAATTCATTTAATTTCTTTCAAATGTGAATATTTTCAACAAAAATTATGAAAATATACCTCTTTTCTTCATCAAAATTACACAAAGGGGTCACTGTCAAAATTCAAATTTCAAAACTCAAAAATCAGTCTAGCTCCCCTCAGACAATTTCTGGCAGTATAGACGGAAATTCTCGTACCTGTTGCAAGCCTAAGGTGTTTAAGAAGTTTCCAAGCGGCCATGAAGCGATTACGTCATGTTGACGTCACTATGACCCTAAATTCAAGTGGCGTCGTTATTCGTGGTCTCCCTGACGGATGCTTGTCATTTTTACTGCCAGGGGGTCGAAAACGTGTTTGCAGACGATAAAATGTTTGTTCATTACATCCAAAACTGCGTGGCACGTCAGCAACACGTGTACCTGCTTCAAGACGTCAAAAGGCGGTATTTCCGTAATTTGTTGATAGCCTGGACGGCGACATAAGCTTGCTAACACTGCATTTTCTCCGGATTCTTGAATAGGAACAACTCTCTTTCAGTATCAAACAACATTTGAGAAAATAACCCTGCCGGTTTACCGCAGCACGTGCACAGGGTGCATTTTGAAATTTGGTTGATACAGTCTAATAGAGGCATTATTTGTCACACAATAAACGGATACATGTAAAGCTACGATGATACAACTCATATATACAATTTGACAATGATATATCCAGTATTGTTGATTTTATGAGAAAACATAAATACTGACTAAACTTTTTCTTCTGAGTATATTATTATGTAGAGTCGTTATAACCCTGGTGATTGATTAGCCTAATGGGTTTGTACTGGCTTCAATAAAGACTACAGAATTTAAAAAAAACAACAAAAAAAAAAACCAGAAAAAAAAATTTTCAACCAAAACATATGCTGTGGGTACTCAAAAGAACAGTCTCAGTGAGCCCGTTCTTTTGAGCACCCAAACTAAATGTTTTAACTGATGGATCAGAGAATATTTACAATTTTGAAGAAATGCACTAAACATCATAGAAAATGCTTTTAATTTACTGGATTCACAGCCTGAATTATGTCTTTGAAAATTCCCAACTGTAACAGAAAGGCCATTACACTGTAGTCATACTACAATGGCAATTTGCGTTTTGTCGCTTCCTCCCGTGTGATAGTAAAATAACCTTCAAATAAAGGGTGACAGAAATGAGAACTTTTGAATATGTTTGCTTTGAGGTTGCATCCTATAGTTAACAACCTCTGCCTTGGTTTCCCAAAACGGAAATAAAATCAGATTTTAAATGTGTTTTTTAAACAGTTATATTAAAAAAAATGTCCATTATGGTTAATCATCATTGTACGGTTCTGTTATAGATGAATTATCCATGATGACAAAACCGTAAGTTGTTATTTAATACCTAGACCTGAAATGTCAAAGTTTTTATATAATTTTAAAACTAAAAGATAATATGTGACTGATGAACAAAAATCAATCTGAACCCAAGCATTTCAGGGCATTTATCTGTGATTAAGATAAGAAATTGAACATGATAAGAAAGTTACCTTAACACTGGAATAAGTGATGATACCCAAATTGCCGGTTTAGTATAACCACAGTGCATTAGCCCTACTGCAATGATAAGCCTTCGTAAGAGGCTTCATAGGTTTTAGGAAGAATCATGAGGACACCTATATAACAGATATAACTTCGCTTAATGTTGTTGAGTACATGTATTGCAATGTAAATGAGTATATTCTATCCATAACCCATTCATCCATTAAATTGTTAAGTGTTTTTCCCATCCCTTAGGATCTATGTGATCTGCATGTTGAAGAGGTAGATAAACAGGCTGAACTGAGTCTTTATCTGCATCTTGAAGAGGTAGATAAACAAGCTGAGCTGAGAGTCTTTATCTGCATGTTGAAGAGGTAGATAAACAAGCTGAGCTGAGAGTCTTTATCTGCATGTTGAAGAGGTAGATAAACAAGCTGAGCTGAGAGTCTTTATCTGCATGTTGAAGAGGTAGATAAACAGGCTGAGCTGAGTCTTTATCTGCATCTTGAAGAGATAGATAAACGAGCTGAGCTAAGAGTCTTTATCTTCATGTTGAAGAGGTAGATAAACAGGCTGAGATGAGAGTCTTTATCTGCTTTTTGCAGAGGTTGATAAAGAGGTTGAGCTGAGAGTGTTTATCTGCATGTTGAAGAGGTAGATAAACAGGCTGAGCTGAGAGTCTTTATCTGCATGTTGAAGAGGTAGATAAACAGGCTGAGCTGAGAGTGTTTATCTGCATGTTGAAGAGGTAGATAAACAGGCTGAGCTGAGAGTCTTTATCTGCATGTTGAAGGGGTAGATAAACAGGCTGAGCTGAGAGTCTTTAGCTGCATAATAAAGAGGTAGATAAACAAGCTGAGCTGAGAGTCTTTATTTGCATGTTGAAGGGGTATAATAAACAGGCTGAGCTGAGTCTTTATCTGCATGTTGAAGAGGTAGATAAATAGGCTGAGCGGAGTCTTTATCTGCATGTTGAAGAGAAAGATAAACAGGCTGAGCTGAGTCTTTATCTGCATGTTGAAGAGGTTGATAAACAGGCTGAGCTGAGTCTTTATCTGCATGTTGAAGAGGTAGATAAACAGGCTGAGCTGAGTCTTTATCTGCATGTTGAAGAGGTAGATAAACAGGCTGAGCTGAGTCTTTATCTGCATGTTGAAGAGGTAGATAAACAGGCTAAGCTGAGAGTCTTTATCTGCATATTGAAGAGGGAGATAAACAGACTGAGCTGAGAGTCTTTATCTGCATATTGAAGAGGGAGATAAACAGACTGAGCTCAGTCTTTATCTGCATGTTGAACGGTCAATGTTATTGGCATTTCATAGTTTCTTTATCAAAGAACGCACTTTATCAAGAACCCACTTTTTATGAATGGTACATTTGTTGTGAGGTGTGATTCCCTTAATAATTCATTTATTATATTTTCTACTATAAAAGTATGGAATATTTTATACCTTATACATTCTTTCTTTTTTATTCCATAGCCGTAGCTCCCATTATGCAGTTAATCATGTGCATAATGAAAATTGTTTTTAACATTCAAGTGAAATCACCTCATGTGGAAATCAGGTTTTTCCAACTATAAGGGACTGCTCTTAAAGGAAAGAATTCGCTCCCTCCTGGAGCGAATTCTTTCCTGTAAGAGAAGTCCCTTTTATGGAAAGGGATGCAATTGATGACAATCACTGCTTGTTACAGTAGTCTCCCTTTGATGTGCGTAACTATTACAGTGTTCTGGCTATGCTCATATATTCCACATGTTTGGATACCCATCAGACTGAAAATCATAAGGTCACAGGTTGGATTCTTCAGTCTAGCAACATTTTTCATGGAGATTTATTCTCTAATAATCACTGATTAAAGTATATTAGTTGAGCTGCGACATGTGATTTCCAACAATGTGGTATTTTGACAAGTGTAGACTCAGACGAGCCTGGGCAGCCTGCTTTTAAGTTAAAAAACTCCAAATGATGTTCAGTCAGTAGCTAAACAGTCTTAGAATATTCAAGCGACAAGCAAAGGCTCTGATATCTGAGGTTTTGCTGGTTGCACATACCACATTGTTGGAAATCCCATGTCAGGGCCCAGTTGTCAGTTATTGACAAAAGATTGGAAGCTAAGTACTGTACTATGGGCATGTCCAGGAAAAGTGGTTAGATTCGATATGATAATAGTGGTTGATGGATACTAACTCTAACCCTATGGATACTTACCCTGATGGCATTTTTATGCCCCCAAAGGAACTTTGGGAGGCATATAGTAATCTCACTGTCCGTCCGTCCCGCTTCGTGTCCGGTGCATATCTCCTATATTCTTTGAGGTAGGAATTCCAAATTTGGTGTGTGGATGTATCTTGGGATGGGAGATTGTCGCGTACCATTTTCGGGTCACCTTGACCTTGACCTCTGACTTAGTTTTAATAGTTATAAAATGTCTGTCCGTCCGTCCCGCTTCATGTCCGGTGCATATCTCCTATACTCTTTTAGGTAGGAATTCCAAATTTGATGTGTGGATGCATCTTGGGATGATGGAGTGTCGCGAACCATTTTTGGGTCACCTTGACCTCTGACCTAGTTTTTAGAATAATCGTGTCCGGAGCATATATTATTTGAGGTAGGAATTTCAAATTTGGTGTGTGGATGCATCTTTGAGATAAGGAAGTGTCGCATACCATAATGGGGTCACTGTGACCTTGAACTTGACCTCTGACCAAGTTTCTAGGAATGGCATTGATTCTGGTGCATATTCCTATATTCTTTGAGATAGGAATTCCAAATTGGTGTGTAAATGCATATTGGGATGACAGAGTGTCATATACCATTTTCAGGTCCCTGTGACCTTGACCTCTGACCTAGTTTTTAGAATAATTGTATTCGGAGCATATCTCTAATATTATTTGAGGTAGGAATCTCAAATTTGGTATGCGGATGTATCTTGGGATGAGTAAGTGTCCAATACCATAATTGGGTCACCATGACCTTGAACTTGACCTCTGACCTAGTTTCTAGAAACTGCATTGAGTCTGGCGCATATCTCCTAATTTCTTTTAGATAGGAATTCCAAATTTTGTGTGTAAATGCATCTTGGAATGGCGGAGTGTCACAAACCATTTTGGGTCACTGTGACCTTGACCTGTGACCTAGTTTTTAGAATAATCATGTCGGGAGCATATCTTTAATATTATTTGAGCTAGGAGTCTCAAATTTGGTGTGATGATGCATCTTGGGATGAGGCCATAATTGGGTCACTGTGACCTTGAACTTTACCTATGACCTAGTTTTTAGAATAATCATGTCCGGGGCACATCTCTTATATTATTTGAGGTAGGAATCTCAAATTTGGTGTGTGAATGCATCTTGGGATGATGGAGTGTCGCATACCACGATTGGGTCACTAAGAACTTGACCTCTGACCTAGTTTCTAGAAACTGCATTGAGTCTGATGCATATTCTCCTAATTTCTTTGAGATAGGAATTCCAAATTTGGTGTTTAAATGTATCTTGAGATGACGGAGTGTCACATACCATTTCGGGTCACTGTGATCTTTACCTCTGACCTAGTTTTAAGTATTATTGTGTTCGGAGCATATCTCTTATATTCTTTGAGGTAGGAATTCCAAATTTGGTGTGTACCGGTATATGCATCTTGGGATGGGGAAGTGTCACTTACCATTTTCGGGTCACTGTGACCTTGACCTCTGACCTAGTTTAAATGATAATTGTGTCAGGAGCATATCTCTTTTTTTATATGAGATAGGAATCCCAATTTTGGTGTATGAATGCATCTTGGGATGGTGGAGTGTCTTGTACCAATGTATGGGTCACCTTGACCTCTGACCTCGTTTTTTGAAAAATCGTGTCCGGAGCATTTCTTATATTATTAAAGGTAAGAATCCCAAATTTGGTGTGTGGATGCAACTTTTGATGGCGGAGTATCACATACCATTTTTGGGTCACTTTGACCTCTGACCTTGTTTGTAGAATAATTGTGTCCAGAACATATCTTTTATATTATTTGAGATGGGAATCCCAAATTTGCTGTATGGATACATCTTTGGATGCTGATGTGTCGCATACCATTTATAGGTCACTGTGATTTTGACCTATGACCTAGTTTCTAGAATAATCTTGTCTGGAGCATATCTCCTATATTATTTGATGTAGGAATCCCAAATTTGGTGTGTTGATTCCTCTTGGGATGGCGGAGTGGTGCATACCATTTTGGGTCACTTTTACCTTGACATTGACTTCTGGCCTCATTTCTAGGTTTTTCGTGTCTGGAGCATATCTCCTTTATTACAGCTAACTTTCATCGAATGTGTCTTATACTAGACCAATTTCTTTGGGGGCATTCGTTATGTGACTGTGACATTTCTTGTTATGTTCTACATTCCTCCCTCCCCAACAAGAACCACCTGATCTGGATCTACACTATTTTCTAAATGTTAGGTTTATGCATGGTAAGGGATAAAGATCAAGCTAACTTTGATAATTATAATATAAACCATGTAAGATATGAAGTAAAATTTATTCTTATCAAAGAAAAGTTTACAAATTTAGCTAATCAAATTTGTTCCTTATAGATACATAATATTTTTCCTATACACAATATATTTTGGGGTTTTGCATTTTCATAATGTAAAGTGTAGCATGAAGCAAATTAAATCGCAAATCTGAGAATGCTTTCTGGGACACAAGATACAACAGAATTGAAGGACTTGCAAAATCGGTATTAACACAAAAAAGGGTTAAACATGGAAGGGTGTTTGAGCATGGAAGGCTCTGGTGAGACTAGGCAGATGCACATGCCATTCCAAGTATTCATTGTTCACCCATGTGACAAGTTAAGAAATGGCATGTGCAGGCTCATAATGAATAGCTTTTGTTATAATTAACTTCAAGCGTAGCCAATAATACAGTCACTTAAAACTACATGTTATTGAGTAGAGGATCTATGATAGAGGATCTAACACGAGTTAGAATGTTCCCCCTCCAAAACTGTATCTCTGCTCAAACACTTGATATCCTATATTTAGGCATTTATTGGTTTCTCACTGTCATCAACCACATCACTTCCAGGTATTCTTGTGAGGCCACCTAAAATACAGAATAAAGAAGATAAAAGCCAGCACAGGAGATTTTGGTGCATTGCATTGTTGAGCAGCAAGCACTCTAATGTACAGACTCCAGAGCCCTTACTGCTTGCGAACATAAAGTATGTACAGTAAAACCTGTCTTAAATGGCCACTCTAAAATAGACAAGAATGATCTTATTGACAAATGGTAGCTTAATGAAGGTCAAAAGTAATGTAGAAGGCTCCCCTTGGAACATTCTGCAATACTTTCGACCTGCATTAAGTAATAATTGGTCTTGAAAAAAATGTTGGTCTTTTTTAGAGTAGCCATTTTAGACAGGTTTTACTGTATGTTGATTCTGATGACAAAATTGAGACCTCTAGCTCCACTGGATATGCCAACATATTTATTGAAAAACCATTTAAAGAACCTATACATTAGGTAAAAGGAACCTATATAAAAAATACTATACATGTACAGTTGAATCTCGTAAATTTGAAGTCCTCAGGACTAGGTATTTTATTTCAAATGATCAATATTTCTAATTATTAAAATGTATATCCCTCAAAAATTGATTGTTATCAGGTCAAAGAAATGCCTCAACATATGTTACCATAGTCATTTATTAAAACAGATAATGAGCAGGTCCTATTCTCAGAATCCAATGTGTCCCAAATTTATTTCAAATAAGCGAGTATTTCGAAAAATCTGTGTTCAAATTTTGGAGGTTTTACTGTATTTTGCAAGGGGGTTGGTGGGAGGCATGTATAGAAAACAACAGTGTCTTGGGGAAATGTTTTTGTGCGCTAATATACTCCATAGCTTCAGCAATGCAGCACAAAACGAATAGAACCATAACTGCAAATGCTGTATCTTTTTGGCAGTCGAATGCCAAATTCATACTTAATTATAAATGATTTATTAATAATGTGGGCCCTTCCAGGCTTCTAGTGCATTTATTTATGAAATCAATTCCAGACCCTGTGCCTAGCTTTAATAGAGCTGCTAATCTGGATGTTTCCCATAATAGCCATAAATACAGATACTTGCACTAGGCATGTCTTTAAACGAGAGAGCATGGCAAATCCTTGTTTAAAATGTCCCGCTTGTTTTCTAAATGGGTAGTGAACACAATACAGCAAGATTGCACCAGGCATTGGTTGCAGCTGGTGGTGATAAATAAATCTTTGCATGCTAGAATTTTTTTCATGTTTTTGTTGTCATCTGCTGACACGTTTTCAGAAAAAAACTTTGATATTCAAACGGTTTGGATCCATATCAGGACCAATGTTCTGTCAGTCCTGATCTGGGTCCAAACTGTTTGCAGACAAAAGTTGCCAGTAGCAAGGAAAGAGTTATGTTTGACAAAATATTGACTATATTACCTGCAAATTCTCTCAACATGCAAATACCATAGCCTGGAGGTGAAGCAGCCTTCGGGTTCTTGTAGCACTTGGGATGTGGGTAATTATGGCTCACATCAGCAGCCCCTGGATTGCAGAAAATATAAGTCAAGACGTAGGGTACACATTTGTAATAGTCCTTTTTTGTCTTTTGCTCAGGGGGCATGTATAGTTATACAATTAGACACAATATATGTTGATAATTTTTTATTGAGGCATACTTTATGTATGCAAACATCAAATGTTACTGCAAGACTGTCCGGAAACAGACTGGTCTGAATATTCACTGGTTATGTGTGACAATGAGCTGGAATATTGGTAAATCTAAACACAGCCCAGTGAACCCAAATCAGCAGCATCAAAATGATGAGAAGCTTGGTGGCAGAGCGCTTGACTTGAGATCGAGAGGTAGCTGGTTCGAGACTCCTATCACCTGAGGGACTCACCTGAGACAATGTGGTCTGTCAATGAGCAGACACTTCATTTCTGGTTATTACTGTTTTAACCCAGGAAGCGTCCCGAAATGACTGAAATTTTGTTGACTTGCATGTAAAGCTTCAACACTTACTATCAAGTCATCAAATATACCTGTATCGAATTTACACATATTAGATTTGTTGCTGCATTTTGGAGTTTTGGTATTAACTGGTGAAATACAATGATATCCATTATAAAGATTTAGCATCGCCATACTTGGTTAAAATGATGTTTATTAGAGTCCTATAAATCCGTCCTTAGGACCAAGACATTTGGAGTCATTATCATTGGATCATATTTCTGACCATACCAAGTAAATATAGCATCAAACAATATGAGTGCTCGTGTTTTATTGAATTTATTAAACAAAATGGGGAAAAGTTATAAAATGTGAGGCTTGCCGAGCATTTTATCGCTTTTTCGCAACGAGTTTAATAAATTCAATAATACAGGAGCATGAATGCTAGATTCTATTTATCACATGACATCAAAACAATACGAATATGTAAACCACTAGTGGTTTATCGATTTTATTGCATGCTGAACATTTATAGACTAAACTGGGCGGGTTGGTACCAAGCACTTTCAATGAAAATCTAGATTACAGACTATCGCTACCCTGTACTATCACAATTGTATTTGCAGCCAATGTAAGTTGTATGCCAATATACTAAGCAATGTTGATTTTTTCTTAGTAAATCTAAGCCATTTTGTATATAAGGAAAACATTAAAAATGTTCTTGTCAAAACTACTCCTCAGGTGGCCTTATACCAAGATTGCTCTAATTAATGGAATCTGTTGAAAACATGGCTGCTAGGAGTCTGTATCCTGTTAGCCATCGGCCAGATTTGATTCTGTTTTGGTTTAAAAGATAATTAAGTCTGTATCCTGTCGACCATCGGTCAGATTTGATTCTATTTTGGTTTATGATAATTTCCATTGAATTTCTACATCCTTTTAGTTCCGTCAATATTCTTTTGACTCCTGGCATTATAAACAGTCATTCTCAGGTGAGCGACTTCGATTTACATACCGTAGAAAAAGCAGTCGTTATCTTTGTTACATGGCACATCTTTTCTACAAGTTTTTTCAAAGCACAAACTTCGCCCTTCACTGTCGTTACATTGTAAAGATATTTGACAGGCCTGAAAATACAAACAAACAATAAGGATCGGAAAAAAAATTCTGCTCACTAACGACAAGGTGGAAGTTAGAGCAGGATATGTTTTATTCAGCATGTATTCAGCATATTAAAATAATCCATAGCATATTACTTTAAAGCAGTTGGCTTGATTTGATTTGATACAACACAAAATACAAGTTTAAAAACAAAATACGAAAACGTCTAAAACCTTTAAAAACCTTCTAAAATATGACTAAGATAACGGTTATACCTGAGCAAGACGGTTGTGAACACAGATAAGTTGGGCTATTGTATCGATAATTAGCCTAAAGGTGAGCCGCGCAAATGATACCTTATTTTCAAGCGCTTTTCATACAACGTCACGGTATGATTTCCGCGCTTATGATATACGGCCGCTCTGCTTTTAGGCCACTGGCTGGATATGGTTTACCTCCCCCCCATATTTTTCTTGAAGCCCAATGTCTTGCAAGGATTTTGCAACATGTTAGCCCTCTGACAATGGCAGCGTTAAGCTGTAACAGCCTGTTACATACGTTACCCTACAAAATATTTGATAATTAAAATTCTTTTTAAGACTTCAGAAAAGTGCAAAAGATAAGGTAAGATTTCCAAATTGGTTATATTTTCTAAATAAGCTATTACTGGGCCACAGATAATGACATTTGAAAACAAATTTAGTCACCCCCGATGTAGTGTATGTTACATTTTTTCATTGAAACCCCTTTTAAATGATAAATAAATCTAATATAGTTTGTCTTAAATTTTATTTAAACCAGTTTATGTTCATTAATTTGGTATTACATTAAAGAATTTTTATTTACCTTTTCAAAACTGCAAGCATTACGTTTCTATCTTATATACTTTTTGAGTTATTAGATGATGAACATGGTACCCCCATATCACAGAAAAATGTAAAATGTGATTCTCCAGGCCTCGCGCTGGCTATAGACCCCATTTCCTCCCAGGGGGAATTTCGTACACTATGATTTCCAGATACTACATTATATAAGCCACAAAATGAAATAAGTTAACCCTCTGAGAGTGGCAGCGTTAGCGGGTAACATCATGTTACGTACGTTACCCGCAAAATAACATTAAATTTTCCTGATTATGTCTCCAACCTGACATATTCACACTTGTTTAAAGGTCTGACACAGGTTTAAGAACTTCTTATAGCACAGTTACATAATTTTAGCATTTATTTTATAAATGTCTTGAATGTTTAAGCCGTTGTATATGTTACTTTGTGTTTCATATGTTATTTCCAAGTTTCAGTATGGCAGTTATTGACTATACATGTATTACATCCGTCAGTGAATATAGTAAATTTATAAGGCTGCTATTCAAATGAATAAAAGTTCCTTATTATGGTGACTTACACTATTTTACAGCCCAGGTTACATACGTTACTCTCTGAATACCATTAAACATTCAAGATATGGTCTCCAACACGACCTGCTTGTACTTATTTGCATGCTGGCACAGGTCCATGTACTTCTTTTTACTCTGGCTCATTTGCTGAGGAAGTAACTCAGAACATAAACTACATAAACCCTCTTTTTCTTTTATAGAGACATCAAATATAGTTGACATAATACTCATGGAAAGTTTGTAACATTCAGTGCAATGTGCGAGTAACAACTAGATCAAAGAGAACCCATCAGGTAGAAGTTCTAGAGCAAATCTTCATATTTTATCCAAGGGTTGTAAAGAATTTTCCTAAACAACTTATTACTCCTCTATCAGATTTATCTTGCAAGGATTTTGCAATATGCCAGCACTCTGGCAATGGCACCATTACCCTGTAACAGCCGATTACATATATTACCCATCAACATCTTTGATAATTCTGAAAAGTGCAAACCATAAGGTAAGATTTCCAAATTGACTATATCATCCAAGTAGGCTATTTTTGCATCACAGATATGGACCTTTGAAAACAAATATGCACCCCAAAGTGTTACGTATGTTACTTTTTTCATTATTCCTATATAAATGATTTATAAAACTAATATAGTTTGATATTTTTAATGTGAATGAGCTTACTACTCATTTTGTATTAAAGAATGTTTATGTACCTTTTGGAAACTGCAAATATTATGTTTCTATCTTTTATAAGGTTTGAGTTGTTGAGTTTTGTACATTGTAACCCCATATCACACAAAATGTGAAATATAATTCTGTGGCTCTTTTGTTAGGGTACAATTAAGATTTCTTTCACCCAGAGTTACTCAATTTCCTTCCCATTTATTTTCTACACATTTTGTCCATATCTGGAAAGCCTCACTTCTATTCATGGGAAAGACTTGATAGTTCAATCTTTGTATGTACATCTTAAGGACAGAAAAGCAGGGTGGAGGTAAGCTCATGCTCATGCCATTTGAAATAGTCTGTATGTGAGTATGACTTAAGTACTTTTTTCAGAAACATGTTGTACTGCAGCTTATGCACAATTACATAAATAACACATGTTAGGGCTTCATATCACTGATGAGTGCCTAGAGCAATTCTTTATTTGTTTTCCTACCCTTCTTAGAATGTTGATGAACTAGTGGGGGAGGGGTTCTCTATCAGTTTGATAGGAATAACCTTTCCGTGGTACTAAAACATCGGCACATTGGTAGTGTCACAATCTGTTAAACAGTGTATTACTGTAGATCTCTTCCCCATATTCTGGCCAATGCTGTTGATATTCAGAAGGTGCACCTTTTGTTGCATACACCATTGTTGAGCAAAACACCCAGGTTATCCTCTGCGAGAATGTTTGTAAGACTATAGACTGTCGCTTATACATTGTATATATGTATCAGTGATAAAACCAACATGCCCTGCCTTTAGTGCCTGGTTGAATACTGGTGCTATCAGATCCATGAATGTGACAGGAAAAGCTATTATGCTCTGTAGTTACGGCACTAACATCAACGATATGTGCAGCACTACATGGCCAATCTAATGTTGGTTTAATGTGTGATTGCAAGCCATGCTGAAGTTTGGACTTGTCAGTTTTGGTGAAAATTTTATCAGAAGTTGACAATGGCCATGGTACAGGTCCCAGAAGGAATGGCAGTGTCAACTCAAGCTCAACATTATGTCCAATAGAAAGAAGGTCATGCTGACCAAAGACGCTCCTTTAAGCTCTCATGTGGCTGTTTACGTTTTGTAAATTGGACAATTTCTTCTTGCTTGACCTCGCAAGCATCAAAACTTTATAAGCTTGTAGCATTTTATGGGGGATGTGAAAGACAGATTTTTTTAAACTAAAAGTGAGTCAATGGAGTCTGCAACAGTCTCCCTGCCAATGTCATCAGCCTCAATAAGATCCTTAGCTATGCCCGGCTTAGCAGGCACACTGAAAGACAAAAAGTACTGTTCATTGTCTTCAAAACTAGAACTAAAAGGATTGGTGAAGCCTGAAACTGCCTCTAGTACTCATTCTACTTTGTATCTGAGCAGATTGAATATTTCATCAGCCTATAATACCTCTTTATTGTTTGCCTGATAGTTATGTCAAAAGCATTTCTCAAGCTAAGAACCAATGGTTGTGACACACTAAACCCATTTTGTTCGAGAAGTTCTTTGCATCTGCGATATGTATCAAATTTATGAGTGTTATCAGTTACACAGGTACATATTGTACGTAGTTGTTGTGATCGTTTGCAATGAACATTTGGAGCAAGGCATACAAATAGAGATGACATGCAATTCAAAGTTGTTTTCCTTGTAGCCCTTATCAGTGTCAACACCATCTGAATCATATCCATATACCTTGCCCAGAACTGAGCTGTTTCACAGTGACTGTCTTTCAGAACTTCTGATTTGAATGCATGGTATCTATACTGTTTATGTAAGCAAACAGCTAAGGTTGATAGATCACATTAAATTATTAGTTTAAGTCACCATAAATCAATAAGGAACTTCAATTTATTTCAGCCTTATAAATTTTCAAAATACTCTGACAGACTTTATACATGTATTGTCAATAACTTCTATACAGATACTCAGAATAACTTATGTATTATTTGGTAACACATATAACAGTTAAAGCTCAAGGCATTTATTAAAGGCATACTTAAAATAGGTAAACTTTGTTAAAAGAAGTACATAAACCTGTGCAAGCATGCAAATAAGTATAAACAGGGCTTGTTAGAGACATTAACTTAAATGTTTAATGCTATTTTGAAGGTAACATACATAACATGGACCTGAAAAATAGTGTAAGCAACCATAATAAAGAACTTTAAATCATTTAAGTAGCAGACTTATAGAGTTACTATAGTCTGTGACAGATGTAACACACGTATAGTCACTAAATACCATACTGATACTCGGAAATAACGCAGGAAACACTAAGTAACGTATACAACGGTAATTACTGAAGACATTTATAAAATTAATACTAAAAATATGTAACTGTGTTATAAGAAGTTAATAAACCTGTGTCAGCATGCATATATGTACGAACATGTCATGGTTGAGACATTATCAGGGACGTTTAATGCTATTTTGGGGGGTAACGTATATAACGGGCTGTTACACGTTAACGCTGCCACTCTCAGAGGGCTAACATCTTTTATTTTGTGTCTTATATAATGTAGTTTCCGAAAATCATAGTGTACAAAATTCTCCCTGGGGGGGGGGGGGTCTATAGCCAGCTCAAGGCCTATTTGTACTGGTTCTAAAAACGTCAAACAAACACTATGGCTTAAGGGCTAACCTCTTGGCTCTTGTATGTGATGTTTTCTTAAGTTTTGTCACTCTCCCATGTGGTGTCCTGGGACAGGTGTGGTACTTGATTGTATCGATTCCTGATCTTTGCATTCTTCCTTTAAAGACATGATCTTATTTTGGACACTGAAGTGTTCTATTGCGTGATTTTTACGAACCTGACAACACGTATTTGGCAGTATCTATTTATTCAAATGCTATTATAGTTCTGCGTCCAGTTCGTGTTTTAAATCTTAAGTTTCAAAATAAACGATTCTTTTTATTTTCTAAAATCTTTGATAAAATCATGAATATCCGTCTCTTTTTTGATCTGTTCAATTAGTGCGAAAATTATAAGAATATACTAAGATGAGTGTGGGATAAAAAAACATATTCCATTGTAAAGCTCAGCTCGTATCCGGTGTATAAGATAGTGTTATATTTGATACCCGTTTGAAAGCGCCATGGAGTTTGGTACTTATCACATGGCGACCAGCGAAGGCTTAGACATGACGAGCATTCGCTTGGCTACAATTATCTTTGAAACATTTATTTTTTTTAATAATACATACAGTACCAACTAGTGACGATAAACACTCGTCGAATCAAATAAAATCTTACCTGTGTTAATGCCAACACTAATGATGACAACGTTATAACAATGGCAACCTTCATTTTAGAGCTCTCTTTTATTCGGGATATCAAAGCAACAGACAGAGTTCTATGCCCTATCATCACTTACTGGCGTTATATATAGGACAATCATATCCCACAAACTAGCTAGAAATGTCAGAATAATTATAAACCAATTGTCAACAATTGTCCGTAGTAACAATTCTCATTTACAAAATAGTAATACATTACAAAAATCATTCGCAACATAGTTATGAGGTGTTTTGGATTTGATGATGACTGGACCTTGTTGTTAGTCGGGGGAGTCTTTTTGAATGTTTTCTTATCATATACAGGCTGTTGTTCGTTCTTTACTCGCAGAATGTGATGTGGGGTGTTTATAGATGAATACCCACCCAAACGCCATTCACCTGACACTATCATGGCCCTTTCAACAATCCTGTTATCACGTGTGTTCAGAGATACTGAACATTGCTGAAGGCTCTTGGTAAGCTAATAGTATAACCAATGGTCTGTTGTCCGTCCTTTGTCCATAACAAGGGTATCGCAGAGACCAGTCGGCCAATCTTGATCGAATTATGTCACCGACCAAAGGGGAGGAGGACATTGTTTTTGGTGCGGATCCTGTAGGCCTTATTATTTATCAATTATCATTTAGCTGTTACCATTCCGCAACATTCACGTTAACATTTACTAACTATATCCAAATTACCATTTTTCAGCAAAACACAGCATTTAACATTTTTAAACATCTCACAGGAGCATTCTATAACGTTTTTGCCATTTTGCAGGGGCGATCTATACTATTTTTACCATGTCACAGGGGCCTTCTATAACATTTTACCACGCCCCAGGGGCATTCTATAACATTAACCATGTGTGACCGGGGGTGGGGGTGGGGTTCTATAACACTTTACCATGTTACAGAGACGTTCCACAACATTTTACCATGTCGCAGATGCGTTTTATAATATATTACCAGGTAGCAGGAATGTCCCATAACATTTTACTGTGTCATAGGTGCGTTCTATAACATTTTACTATGTAGCAGGGGCGTCCTCAAACATTTTACCTTGTAGCAGGGGTGTCCTGTAACATTTTACCATATCGCATGGGCGCCCTGTAACATTTTACATTGTAGCAAGAGCGTCCTGTAACGTTTTACCATGTCGCATGGGCGCCCTGTAACATTTTACATTGTAGCAGGAGCGTCCTGTAACGTTTTACCATGTCGCATGGGAGTCCTGTAACATTGCCTTGTAGCAGGAGCATGGGCGTCCTGTAACATTTCACCTTGTAGCAGGAGCGTCCTGTAACGTTTTACCATGTCGCGAGATGGAGTTCTATACCATGATTTTCACGTTTGTTCATCGAAATTGGAGCACATCGCAAATTACCAAACAAGAAGACGCAGATAAGTATACGAATCTAAATAGTTGTTTCGCTCCCTGAATGTTAAATGAATCTTTAAAAAGTTAAATTCCTCGTGACGAGAGAACCAAAAATGCTGACAACCCCATAAAACATCCAATGAAGATATTTATGCAAGTTTTAAAAGTATGCAAATTCGCAAATAATCTCCGCCTACTGCTATTTTTAATGTAGTACAATATCTAAGTAATTCAAAACAGTCATATAGAAATGCATTCTATTATATATTGAATAATTTTCACCAAATAAATGATTTGTAAATACTCTGCAATAGTGCCATACCTACCAAAAATAAGAAAAAGAGAAAAACAATATCTTCATTATTATGAAATTTCAGACCCCTCCCCCGCTTAACCAGCCAAATCTTTCGAGTGCGCAAGAATTTTAAAGTTATTTCGATAGCTGTTCTTGACATTATATTCACCTATTGCACTGATACTATATGCATCACACCAGAAGCTCCAAAACGACGTTCTGGGGGTCAGAAAAAATAGGCGTATATGGCTCAAACCTTCAATGATTCTTTGATATTTCAAATAACTGGAATGCCGTAATATATTTTTTACCTAAGTAAGTCTTCTTCTTCTTCTTCTTCTTCTTCTTCCGGGGTAAAGGACTGGGTTCTTTACAAAACGTAATTAGTCCTGCGACACTGACATGCTCGGGGGGTATCAGTTGTCAGTGGTCCAAAATATATATACAGTTTAAAATCTGTTAAAACTATGTACATCGACAACTGGCAGTCTAGTAGCTGGACACTGGGTGGCAAACAGCAAGGTTTGCCCTGAATCCCTCCAGTGTCGGCGCTGATGTTGTCCTAGATGGTAGCATGTTCCAGTCCCTGATTGTTCTTGGGAAGAAGGAATAACTGTAGGTCTCACTCCCAGTTCTTTCTTGGTAGAGACGATGTTCCCCTCTTGTTCTTCTGTCACTCTGTTGTAGGTAGCTGTCTGAATGTATGTCGACCAATCCATGCTGGATCCTATACAACATAGTGAGTCGGTCGTTTCTTCTTCTTGTCTCAAGGCTTTCCCACTGGAGTTTGTTGACCATGCCTGTAACGCACCCTGGTGTTCTGGTAGAGTAGTCGTTAAGAACGTAACGTGCTGCTCGGCGTTGGACTTGTTCAACGGCTTTGATGTCTTTCTGAAGGTAGGGGTCCCAAACTGTAGTTGCATATTCAAGGGTTGGGCGAACCATGGTGGTGTAAGTGGCTGCTTTCACTTGAGTAGTGCAATCCTTGAAGTTTCTGCGTAGGAAGCCGAGTGTCTTATTTCCTTTTCCGGTAACATTCTCTGTGTGTCTTGTCCAGGTCAAATTGTCTGAGATAGTGACGCCAAGATACTTGCTCTCTTCAACTGTCTCTAGTGTCTGTCCATGTAGAGTGTATGAAGAGTCAATGACGTGCTTGCGCTTGGATGGTAGTATATGAATGACACTACACTTGGAGGCATTAAAGTCCATCTGCCACATCTTCTCCCATTCTTCTAATGCTGTGAGATCTTGCTGCAATAGGTCACTATCATGTTGGTTAGTAATAGGTCTGAAGAGGAGCGTGTCATCGGCAAATATCCGAGCGTTCGAGCTTTTGGTGACTTCTGGTAGGTCGTTAATATATGCGAGGAATAAAAGTGGGCCGAGGACCGTGCCCTGGGGTACTCCTGACAGGACCTCTGCACTTGATGAGTGGCAATTTTCCAGGAGTACTTGCTGTTTCCGGTCTCCAAGGAATGAGCTGATCCATTTATTGATGTTTCCTCTTACGCCGTAAAAATCAAGCTTATGGAGTAGTCGAGTATGCGGGACTTTGTCGAACGCTTTTGCGAAGTCAAGCAAGATGATGTCAACTTGTCTTCCTTTTGAAAGGTTCTTGGCAATATCCTGGATGGTTACAATCAGCTGCGTTTCACATGAGCGCTTTTTCCGAAAGCCATGCTGATTGTCACATAGTATATTGTGTTGGTCAAAGTGGCTCATAATGCTGCTGTGTATAACGTGCTCGAGAACTTTACATGTGATTGATGTCAGGGATACTGGTCGGTAGTTTCCCGGTAAATGTTTATCTCCCTTCTTATATATGGGTACAATCCATGCTTTCCTCCATTCTTCTGGAACGATTCCTGTATCAAGCGATCGTTGGAAGATAAGGGTCAATATAGGTGCCAGTTCTTGTGCAGCTTCCTTGAGTATGAAGGCCGGTATGGAGTCTGGTCCTGTGGCTTTGCTGGATTTTAGGTTTTTCAGCAGCTTGAAAATACCATTGCAGGTGACTGTGATGTTGGTCATTGATGGATTGGGGCTTCGACCTTTGTCGGGTATGCTAGAAGTATCTTCTCTGGTGTAGACAGACTGGAACTGCTCATTGAGGATTTCCGCTTTGCTGGTCTTGTCACTTTTCAGGTAGCCATTCTTGTTCTTAAGTGTAGCCACCCCAGATGCTTCCTGTCCCCTACTCTTAATGAATGACCAAAACTTCTTGGGATTTTCTTTAAAGTTGCTGCTTGCATCCTGCATATATTCTCTGTTGGCCCTTCTTATGCTGAATTGAACCTCCTGCTGAAGTCGGCGGTACCTGTCTCTATCCCGCTTCCTGGCTGTTTTTCTTGCCTTCCTGTGGGCTCTCTGCTTTCTTCTGATGGTTTTCTTGATTTTCCTGTTCATCCATGGGTGAGTATATCTGGCCATGGTCATCTTTGTTGGAACTCTTCTCTCCATAGTGTCCTGTATGGTGGAGGTAAAGCTGTTCCACATGGAGTCAATGTCATTAAATACAGACTTCTTGAAAGTGTCACCAAAATTGGAGATGTCTTGCTTTATGCCACTAATATCTGCTCTTTTCCAGAGGTAAATCTTCCTGCGCTCTGGTTTAGGTCTATGTGCTGCAAATGTTGTATCATAGAGTACAATATCGTGGTCGCTGTTACCGATTGATGGTAGGGGCTTACATCTCTGCTTGTAGCTTGGGTGGGTAGTGAGGATCAGATCTAGTTGTTTGTCTTTCCTGGTAGGGAAATCCACCTGCTGCTCAAGTCCATTATCAGCAATTATGTCAAGAAATGACTGGTTAACTCTGGTGGGGTTCTGATTTCCTGTGATGGTAAGATCTACCCAGTTGATATCAGGGAGGTTGAAGTCTCCACCTATCACCAGTACGTTTCTCTTACATCTGGATTTTAGCTTAGAGATTTCTTCCATTGTGTTGTTAATATACTCCTCATCAACTCTATTAGGTGGTCTGTAATAAGCAGCTACTGTCATCTTCTTTTGGTTTGAGAGGCTTACAGTTCCACTTATTAACTCAGTACTGTCGCTTCGTGAGATATTCCCAAGTTGGAGGTCTCGTCTAGCAGCAATGAGAACACCACCGTGCTTATCAGACTTCCTATCCCTGCGTTGCACATCATAGCCAAGGTAGTTAGGTAGAATCTCTGAAGATTTGATGGATTCATCAAGCCATGTCTCGGTGCCAAGGATGATGTCAGGTTCAGTGTCATCAATTATTGCTTCCAGCAATTTACCTTTCTTCCTCAGGCTTTGAAAGTTGATGGTGAGGAGCCTAAGTGTCTTCCTGTTCCTATGTTCTTTTGGTGCAGGCTTAGGAGAGGATGCCATGATCGGGGCATTTGGTTTGTTGTTGAGGGGCGACGCAATGGATTGAACACTGGATGTACTATGAGATTGTGTCGACAAATGTGATGTGGTTTCCGAACTTACACTAGATCTCGACTGCATAGAAACATCGGAAATACTGTCAATCATAGATGGATGGGCTGATAGATTGATGGATTTCAAGCTGTGATCAAAGCTGTCTTCTGGGATAGAATATATCTTCGTAGAGTTGTTTGGTTTCTGACATGATGGACAATTCCAAGTATCATCACTTTTCCCAAGGCGACTAAACTCAGTTGTAGACATGCCAAGGCATTCTTTATGGAGCCATTGGTTGCAGTCATCGCAAGCAATAGAGTTCAGTTTACAAGCTTTACTGCATATAGAGCAGGGAAATTTGGGTCTGCGTGGGCCTGGGTTGGGTTCAATTCCACTGATAAGTAACAATGTTATCATGTGAGGACCTTTACGTCTAGTAATCGGTAAATGCCTTAGATAACGGTGTCTACAATAACGTAACCAAAAATAAACATCAACGGATGGTGGAATGGTTGTCAGGTTCTGCAGGGTGAAACACTCGCCAGGGTGATTGGCATAGGTTGGCCTGTTTTGTATGGATAGGTTATTTGGCACATATCTGGGTTCCTGTGTAGTTTGAACTGCAGGTGTCAGAGGTTCCAGGCAGCACACAAGGAAGTAAAGGAGAAGTAACAACATTGTTTACATTCAGAACATGGGGGCCGCCATCTTGGATTTCGATCGGAAGTAGGTCGAGTACATGTAGAAAATAAAATGTCTCTGATTTCGTTATTTCACGATCAAAAGTTCACATAAGAGTATCAGGTGTCCCCTGGTCGACTTCTTGGACCTTTAGATTTTGAATTCTTTCAGAAATACTTGATATTATTCAGTAGAAAATAGATTTTTTCAAGCTTTCAAAAAACAGCTGTTTACCGCCCGAGCATGCGCAAGATCGTGTCCTGTAATTTGGTAACTATTTTGAATTTTTGATGGGGTTCGGTATTTTGTTTCTCCCATCACCGTCTTTTCAATCAGGAAGATTTTCAAAATGTAATGGAACGTATGGGGCCTTCCAATAGCTAGAACGCAGCCGATTTGAACCCCAGGGACATGGCTGGCAGGAATTAGTTAGGGGACCACTAAAATTGCGGGTACAACCTAAATATATGTGGGGACCACTAAAATTGCGGGTACAACATAAATATATGTGCTGTGGTCCTCATGATTTTAGGGAAGATTGTTTAAAGTTTTCCCCCATTATAAGTCTACCCAGGATGTTACAAGTTTGTACTCCAGGAGCATGGTTGGCATGAGTTACGTGTTGGACCACTGGACATTTCTATATACTAATAATATACGCTGTTGACGAAGATGTTTTAAGTTTTTTCCATAAGTCTATTAGATCTATTAGTCTCTGGGGTGTGACCAGTTTAGACCCCAGGGGCTAAATTGGCAGGATTCATGTTGGGGACTACAGACTAAATATAAATGATAATTATATAAGCTGTGGAATTAAAATAGTTTCAAAGAAGAATTCTTGAAGTTGTTGGGAGCTATATAATGCTGTCTTGGCAACCAGGGCTCCAATCCAATGAGCCCAAATACATGTACCTTATGTAGCCTTACCCCCTGCAAAATGAAGCTACACATGACATTTTAATTTTTATTAGCCGAACGGCTGTAGAGATATACTTCTATGAAATTGTGAACAGACGGACGACGTTTCCTAATTAAGCCTTCGGCTCAGGTGAGCGAAAAACGCAGCACACAAAGCACTAAATACTAGGTATGCTGGTTTCTTCGAAAATTATGCAAGGAATACCATCAGAGTGACTAACAATTGAATTAGGCACCACAAAACGTTGGGCCTAATCTGGGTCCAAACTCTTTGCAAAGGTTATCAGCAGACGACACTTGGCAACTGAAAAAGCATAACTATGGCTAAAGTAAACTGTAGTCTTCGATATGTTTATCTCCCTTCTCTTGTAGTGAGGAAGTCTGGGGTTGAGGAATGTACTGAAATGTTGCACATGCATCTCATGTTGTCAGCTCTTGTAAACTGATGATCATCGATATTCACCGTGACCTCCTTGGACCCAAGCACTGTTTCCATCAGCGGTGCGTAGTCTTGCAAAGCAAAATCAATCTGAAATATTTAACTTGGTGATTTATGCCAGTTTTAGACTTTGAGAGGTATATAGATTTAGTTGACATTTTAAAGCCCCCTAGCAGGCACACATTGTTGACTCAACATAGATTCGACGTTGATTCAGCACCATGACGTTCAATCAACGTTGAATCAATGCTGAGTCAACAATGTGTGCCTGCTGGGCCATCATTGCTTCATGAAAATTTATTCCGCATTCAACAACCAAATGTATAATCAAATTTGAATATATCCAGCAAGGGAACAGTTAAAGGCACCCAAGTTTCTAATTTCAAAATGCCCACCTTGGTCACCATAATGGAGGTCGTGACGTCACTATCTGAACTCGCATATAAAAATCTATGCAATGGTCCGAAGCGTCATACTAACTTTCAGTTTACTCTGACCAGCGTTTTTTGAGATAAGGCAGGAAATCTTATGTTCAATATTGTGTTGCTAGTCCTACACAAAGATCCGTAGTTTTTGCTTGTTGTTTTTATCCTTTCGTGGTGGGGGTGCTTTTTTGTTTATTGTGTTTATCCTTTCGTGTGGGTGCTTGTTGTTTTTATCCTTTAATGTGGGTGCTTTTTGCTTGTTGTTTTTATCCTTTCGTGTGTGTGTGTTTTTTGCTTGTTGTTTTTATCCTTTCGTGTGGGTGCTTTTTGCTTGTTTTATCCTTTCGTGTGGGTGCTTTTAACTTGTTGTGTTTATGCTTTCGTGTTGGTGCTTTTTGCTTGTTGTGTTTATACTTTTGTATGGATGCTTTTTGCTTGTTGTTTTTATGCTTTCGTGTGGGTGCTTTTTGCCTGTTGTTTTTATCCTTTCGTGTGGGTGCTTTTTGCTTGTTGTGTTTATGCTTTCTTGTGGGTGTTTTTGCTTGTTGTTTTGATGCTATCGTGTGGGTGCTTTTTGTGTTTATGCTTTCATGTGGGTACCTTTTGCTTGTTGTATTTACCCTTTCACGTGGGTGCTTTTTGTTTATTGTGTTTATCCTTTTGGTTGGGTGCTTTTTACCTGTTGTGTTTATGCTATCGTGTGTGTGCTTTTTTATCCTTTCGTGCGGGTTCTTTTTGCTTGCTGTTTTAATCCTTTCGTGTGGGTGCTTTTTGCTTGTTGATTCTATGCTTTCGTGTGGGTGCTTTTTGCTTGTTGTGTTTATGCTTTTGTGTGGGTGCTTTTTGCTTGTTTGTTGTTTTATGCTTTCGCGTGGGTGCTTTTTTTGCTTGTTGCGTTTATACCTCTGTATGGATGCTTTTTGCTTGTTAATTATGCTTTCGTGTGGGTGTTTTTATCCTTTAGTGTGGGTGCTGTCTGCTTGTTGTGTTTATGCTTTCGTGTGGGTGTTTTTGCTTTTTGTTTTGATGCTATCGTGTGGGTGCTTTTTGTGTTTATGCTTTCATGTGGGTGCCTTTTGCTTGTTGTATTTACCCTTTCGCGTGGGTGCTTTATGTTTAGTGTGTTTATCCTTTTGGTTGGGTGCTTTTTACCTGTTGTATTTATGCTTTCATGTGGGTGCTTTTTGCCTGTTGTTTTTATCCTTTCGTGTGGGTGCTTTTTGCTTGTTGTGTTTATGCTTTCGTGTGGGTGTTTTTGCTTGTTGTTTTGATGCTATCGTGTGGGTTCTTTTTGTGTTTATGCTTTCATGTGGGTGCCTTTTGCTTGTTGTATTTACCCTTTCGCGTGGTGCTTTATGTTTATTGTGTTTATCCTTTTGGTTGGGTGCTTTTTACCTGTTGTGTTTATGCTATCGTGTGGGTGCTTTTTTACCCTTTCGTGTGGGTTCTTTTTGCTTGCTGTTTTAATCCTTTCGTATGGGTGCTTTTTGCTTGTTGATTTTATGCTTTCGTGTGGGTGCTTTTTGCTTGTTGTGTTTATGCTTTTGTGTGGATGCTTTTTGCTTGTTTGTTGTTTTATGCTTTCGCATGGGTGATTTTTGATTTTATCCTTTCGTGTGTGTGCTTTTTGCTTGTTGGTTTTATCTTTTCGTGTGGGTGCTTTTTATATGTTTTATCCTTTCGTGTGGGTGCTTTTAACTTGTTTATGCTTTCGTGTGGGTGCTTTTTGCTTGTTGCGTTTATACCTCTGTATGGATGCTTTTCGCTTGTTGTTTTATGCTTTCCTGTGGGTGTTTTTATCCTTTCATGTGGGTGCTGTCATGCTTTCGTGTGGGTGTTTTTGCTTTTTGTTTTGATGCTATCGTGTGGGTGCTTTTTGTGTTTATGCTTTCATGTGGGTGCCTTTTGCTTGTTGTATTTACCCTTTCGCGTGGGTGCTTTTTGTTTATTGTGTTTATCCTTTTGGTTGGGTGCTTTTTACCTGTTGTGTTTATGCTTTCGTATGGGTGCTTTTTGCCTGTTGTTTTTATCCTTTCGTGTGGGTGCTTTTTGCTTGTTGTGTTTATGCTTTCGTGTGGGTGTTTTTGCTTGTTGTTTTGATGCTATCGTGTGGGTGCTTTTTGTGTTTATGCTTTCATGTGGGTGCCTTTTGCTTGTTGTATTTACCCTTTCGCGTGGGTGCTTTATGTTTAGTGTGTTTATCCTTTTGGTTGGATGCTTTTTACCTGTTGTATTTATGCTTTCATGTGGGTGCTTTATGCCTGTTGTTTTTATCCTTTCGTGTGGGTGCTTTTTGCTTGTTGCGTTTATACCTCTGTATGGATGCTTTTTGCTTGTTGTTTTATGCTTTCGTGTGGGTGTTTTTATCCTTTCGTGTGGGTGCTGTCATGCTTTCGTGTTGGTGTTTTTGCTTGTTGTTTTGATGCTATCGTGTGGGTGCTTTTTGTGTTTATGCTTTCATGTGGGTGCCTTTTCCTTGTTGTATTTACCCTTTCGCGTGGGTGCTTTTTGTTCATTGTGTTTATCCTTTTGGTTGGGTGCTTTTTACCTGTTGTGTTTATGCTATCGTGTGGGTGCTTTTTTATCCTTTCGTGGGGGTTCTTTTTGCTTGCTGTTTTAATCCTTTCGTGTGGTTGCTTTTTGCTTGTTGATTTTATGCTTTCGTGTGGGTGCTTTTTGCTTGTTGTGTTTATGCTTTTGTGTGGGTGCTTTTTGCTTGTTTGTTGTTTTATGCTTTCGCGTGGGCGCTTTTTGCTTGTTGTTTTATCATTTTGTTTGGATGCTTTTGCTTGTTGTTTTTATCCTTTCGTATGGGTGCTTTTGCTTATCCTTTCGTGTTAGTGCGCTTTGCTTGTCATTTTTATGCTTCCTAGTGGGTGCTTTTTGCTTGTTGTGTTTATGCTATTGTGTTGGTACTTTTTAATCCTTTCGTGTGGGTTCTTTTTGCTTGTTGTTTTTATCATTTCGTGTTGGTGCATTTTGCTTGTTGATTTTATGCTTTCATGTGGATGCTTTTTGCTTGTTGTATTTATGCTTTCGTGTGGGTCCTTTTTGTTTGTTGTTTTATGCTTTGGCGTGGGTGCTTTTTGCTTGTTGTTTTTATCATTTCGTTTGAGTGCTTTTGCTTGTTGTTTTTATCATTTCGTATGGTCGCTTTTCGCTTATCCTTTCGTGTTAGTGCGTTTTGCTTGTCATTTTAATGCTTTCGAGTGGGTGCTTTTTCCTTGTTGTTTTTATCCTTTCATGTAGGTGCTTTTTTATCAATTCGTATGGGTGTTTTTTTGCTTGTTGTTATTATCCTTTTGTGTGGGTGTTTTTGCGTGTTAGTATTTTCCTTTTGTGTGGATGTTTTTTGTTTATTGTGTTTATCCTTTCGTGTGGGTGCTTTTCGTTTGTTGTTTTTATCCTTTCGTGTTGGCGCTTTTTGCTTGGTGTTTTTATCCTTTCGTATGGATCCTTTTTGCTTGTTGTTTGTATCCTTTCGTGTGTGTGCTTTTTGCTTGTTGTTTTTATCCTTTCGTGTGGGTGCTTATGGCTTGTTTTATCCTTTCGTGTGGGTGCTCTTAACATGTTGTGTTTATGCTTTCGTGTAGTTGCTTTTTGTTTGTTGTGTTGATACTTTTGTATGGATGCTTATTGCTTGTTGTTTTTATGCTTTCGTGTGATTGCTTTTTGCTTGTTGTTTTATCCTTTCGTGTAGGTGCCTTTTCATCCATTCGTATGGGTGTTTTTGCTTGGTGTTATTATCCTTTCGTGTGGGTGTTTTTGCTTGTTGTTATTTTCCTTTTGTGTGGGTGTTTTTTGTTTATTGTGTTAATCCTTCCGTGTGGGTGCTTTTTGTTTGTTGTTTTTATCCTTTCGTGTTGGCGCCTTTTGCTTGTTGTTTTTATCCTTTCATATGGGTGCTTTTTGCTTGTTGTTTGTATCCTTTCGCGTGTGTGATTTTTTCTTGTTGTTTTTATTCTTTCGTGCGGGTGCTTTTTGCTTGTTTTATCCTTTCGTGTGGGTGCTTTAAACTTTTTGTGTTTATGCTTTCGTGTGGCTGCTTTTTGTTTGTTGTGTTGATACTTTTGTATGGATGCTTATTGCTAGTTGTTTTTATGCTTTCGTGTGGGTGCCTTTTGCTTGTTGTTTTTATCCTTTTAAGTGGGTGCTCTTTGTTTGTTGTTTTTATCCTTTCGTGTTGGTGCTTTTTCCTTGTTGATTTTATCCTTTCATATGGGTGCTTTTTCCTTGTTGTTTTTATCCTTTCGTGTGTGTGCTTTTTGCTTGTTGTTTTTATCCTTTGATATCGGTGCTTTTTACTTGTTGTTTTTATCCTTTTTTTGCTTGTTGTTTTTATCCTTTTGTGTGGGTGCTATTTATTTGTTGTTTTTATCCTTTCGTGTTGGTGCTTTTTGCTTGTTGTTTTTATCCTTTCATATGGGTGCTTTTTCCTTGTTGTTTTTATCCTTTCGTGTGTGTGCTTTTTGCTTGCTGTTTTTATCCTTTGATATCGGTGCTTTTTACTTGTTGTTTTTATCCTTTTTTTGCTTGTTGTTTTTATCCTTTCGTGTGGGTGCTTTCTGCTTGTTTTATCCTTTCGTGTTGGTGCTTTTAACTTGTTGTGTTTATCCTTTCATGTGAGTGCTTTTTGCTTGTTGTGTTTATGCTTTTGTGTGGGTGCTTTTTGCTTGCTGTTTTTATCCTTTCTTGTGGGTGCTTTTTGCTTGTTGTGTTTTGCTTTCGTGTGGGTGTTTTTGCTTGTTGTTTTAATGCTATCGTGTTTTTTTTTTGTGTTTTGTGTTTATGATTTGATGTGGGTGCTTTTTACTTGTTGTATTTACCCTTTCGCGTAGGCGCTTTTTGCTTATTGAGTTTATCCTTTAGGTTGGGTGCTTTTTGCTTTTTGTGTTTATGATATCGTGTGGGTGCTTTTTATCCTTTCGTGTAGGTGCTTTTTTATCCATTCGTATGGGTGTTTTTGCTTGGTGTTATTATCCTTTCGTGTGGGTGTTTTTGCTTGTTGTTATTTTCCTTTTGTGTGGGTGCTTTTTGTTTGTTGTTTTTATCCTTTCGTGTTGGCGCTTTTTGCTTGTTATTTTTATCCTTTTATATGGGTGCTTTTTGCTTGTTGTTTGTATCCTTTCGTGTGTGTGATTTTTGCTTGTTGTTTTTATTCTTTCGTGCGGGTGCTTTTTGCTTGTTTTATCCTTTCGTGTGGGTGCTTTTAACTTTTTGTGTTTATGCTTTCGTGTGGCTGCTTTTTGTTTGTTGTGTTGATACTTTTGTATGGATGCTTATTGCTAGTTGTTTTTATGCTTTCGTGTGGGTGCTTTTTGCTTGTTGTTTTTATCCTTTTGTGTGGGTGCTTTTTGTTTGTTGTTTTTATCCTTTCGTGTTGGTGCTTTTTGCTTGTTATTTTTATCCTTTCATATGGGTGCTTTTTCCTTGTTGTTTTTATCCTTTCGTGTGTGTGCTTTTTGCTTGTTGTTTTTATCCTTTGATATCGGTGCTTTTTACTTGTTGTTTTTATCCTTTTTTTGCTTGTTGTTTTTATCCTTTTGTGTGGGTGCGTTTTGTTTGTTGTTTTTATCGTTTCGTGTTGGTGCTTTTTGCTTGTTGTTTTTATCCTTTCATATGGGTGCTTTTTCCTCGTTGTTTTTATCCTTTCGTGTGTGTGCTTTTTGCTTGCTGTTTTTATCCTTTGATATCGGTGCTTTTTACTTGTTGTTTTTATCCTTTCTTTGCTTGTTGTTTTTATCCTTTCGTGTGGGTGCTTTCTGCTTGTTTTATCCTTTCGTGTTGGTGCTTTTAACTTGTTGTGTTAATGCTTTCGTGTGAGTGCTTTTTGCTTGTTGTGTTTATGCTTTTGTGTGGGTGCTTTTTGTTAATGGTGTTATCCTTTCGTGTGGGTGCTTTTCGTTTGTTGTTTTTATCCTTTCGTGTAGGCGCTTTTTGCTTGGTGTTTTTATCCTTTCGTATGGATCCTTTTTGCTTGTTGTTTGTATCCTTTCGTGTGTGTGCATTTTGCTTGTTGTTTTTATCCTTTCGTGTGGGTGCTTATGGCTTGTTTTATCCTTTCGTGTGGGTGCTTTTAACTTGTTGTGTTTATGCTTTCGTGTAGTTGCTTTTTGTTTGTTGTGTTGATACTTTTGTATGGATGCTTATTGCTTGTTGTTTTAATGCTTTCGTGTGGGTGCTTTTTGCTTGTTGTTTTATCCTTTCGTGTAGGTGCTTTTTTATCCATTCGTATGGGTGTTTTTGCTTGGTGTTATTATCCTTTCGTGTGGGTGTTTTTGCTTGTTGTTATTTTCCTTTTGTGTGGGTGTTTTTTGTTTATTGTGTTTATCCTTTCGTGTGGGTGCTTTTTGTTTGTTGTTTTTATCCTTTCGTGTTGGCGCCTTTTGCTTGTTGTTTTTATCCTTTCATATGGGTGCTTTTTGCTTGTTATTTGTATCCTTTCGTGTGTGTGATTTTTGCTTGTTGTTTTTATTCTTTCGTGCGGGTGCTTTTTGCTTGTTTTATCCTTTCGTGTGGGTGCTTTTAACTTTTTGTGTTTATGCTTTCGTGTTGCTGCTTTTTGTTTGTGTTGTTGATACGTTTGTATGGATGCTTATTGCTAGTTGTTTTTATGCTTTCGTGTGGGTGCTTTTTGCTTGTTGTTTTTATCCTTTTGTGTGGGTGCTTTTTGTTTGTTGTTTTTATCCTTTCGTGTTGGTGCTTTTTGCTTGTTGTTTTTATCCTTTCATATGGGTGCTTTTTCCTTGTTGTTTTTATCCTTTCGTGTGTGTGCTTTTTGCTTGTTGTTTTTATCCTTTGATATCGGTGCTTTTTACTTGTTGTTTTTATCCTTTTTTTGCTTGTTGTTTTTATCCTTTTGTGTGGGTGCTATTTATTTGTTGTTTTTATCCTTTCGTGTTGGTGCTTTTTGCTTGTTGTTTTTATCCTTTCATATGGGTGCTTTTTCCTTGTTGTTTTTATCCTTTCGTGTGTGTGCTTTTTGCTTGCTGTTTTTATCCTTTGATATCGGTGCTTTTTACTTGTTGTTTTTATCCTTTTTTTGCTTGTTGTTTTTATCCTTTCGTGTGGGTGCTTTCTGTTTGTTTTATCCTTTCGTGTTGGTGCTTTTAACTTGTTGTGTTTATCCTTTCGTGTGAGTGCTTTTTGCTTGTTGTGTTTATGCTTTTGTGTTGGGTGCTTTTTGCTTGCTGTTTTGATCCTTTCTTGTGGGTGCTTTTTGCTTGTTGTGTTTTGCTTTCGTGTGGGTGTTTTTGCTTGTTGTTTTAATGCTATCGTGTTTTTTTTTTGTGTTTTGTGTTTATGATTTGATGTGGGTGCTTTTTGCTTGTTGTATTTACCCTTTCGCGTAGGCGCTTTTTGCTTATTGAGTTTATCCTTTAGGTTGGGTGCTTTTTGCTTTTTGTGTTTATGATATCGTGTGGGTGCTTTTTATCCTTTCGTGTAGGTGCTTTTTTATCCATTCGTATGGGTGTTTTTGCTTGGTGTTATTATCCTTTCGTGTGGGTATTTTTGCTTGTTGTTATTTTCCTTTTGTATGGGTGTTTTTTGTTTTTTGTGTTTATCCTTTCGTGTGGGTGCTTTTTGTTTGTTGTTTTTATCCTTTCGTGTTGGCGCTTTTTGCTTGTGTTTTTATCCTTTTATATGGGTGCTTTTTGCTTGTTGTTTGTATCCTTTCGTGTGTGTGATTTTTGCTTGTTGTTTTTATTCTTTCGTGCGGGTGCTTTTTGCTTGTTTTATCCTTTCGTGTGGGTGCTTATAACTTTTTGTGTTTATGCTTTCGTGTGGCTGCTTTTTGTTTGTTGTGTTGATACTTTTGTATGGATGCTTATTGCTAGTTGTTTTTATGCTTTCGTGTGGGTGCTTTTTGCTTGTTGTTTTTATCCTTTTGTGTGGGTGCTTTTTGTTTGTTGTTTTTATCCTTTCGTGTTGGTGCTTTTTGCTTCTTGTTTTTATCCTTTCATATGGGTTCCTTTTCCTTGTTGTTTTTATCCTTTCGTGTGTGTGCTTTTTGCTTGTTGTTTTTATCCTTTGATATCGGTGCTTTTTACTTGTTGTTTTTATCCTTTTTTTGCTTGTTGTTTTTATCCTTTTGTGTGGGTGCTTTTTGTTTGTTGTTTTTATCCTTTCGTGTTGGTGCTTTTTGCTTGTTGTTTTTATCCTTTCATATGGGTGCTTTTTCCTTGTTGTTTTTATCCTTTCGTGTGTGTGCTTTTTGCTTGCTGTTTTTATCCTTTGATATCGGTGCTTTTTACTTGTTGTTTTTATCCTTTTTTTGCTTGTTGTTTTTATCCTTTCGTGTGGATGCTTTCTGCTTGTTTTATCCTTTCATGTTGGTGCTTTTAACTTGTTGTGTTTATCCTTTCGTGTGAGTGCTTTTTGCTTGTTGTGTTTATGCTTTTGTGTG
Organism: Loripinus fragilis; assembly: GCA_964019695.1. Lineage (NCBI taxonomy): Eukaryota > Metazoa > Mollusca > Bivalvia > Lucinida > Lucinidae > Loripinus > Loripinus fragilis. The sequence continues at coordinate 1,645,700 of OZ026519.1, forward strand.
GGTGCTTTTTGCTTGCTGTTTTTATCCTTTCTTGTGGCTGCTTTTTGCTTGTTGTGTTTTGCTTTCGTGTGGGTGTTTTTGCTTGTTGTTTTAATGCTATCGTGTTGGTTTTTTGTGTGTTTTGTGTTTATGATTTGAAGTGGGTGCTTTTTGCTTGTTGTATTTACCCTTTCGCGTAGGCGCTTTTTGCTTATTGAGTTTATCCTTTAGGTTGGGTGCTTTTTGCTTTTTGTGTTTATGATATCGTGTGGGTACTTTTTATCCTTTCGTGTGGGTTCTTTTTGCTTATTGTTTTTATCATTCCGTGTTGGTGCTTTTTGCTTGTTGTTTTATCCGTTCGTGTGAGTGCTTTTTGCTTGTTGTATTTATGCTTTCATGTGGGTGCTTTTTGTTTGTTATTTTATGTTTTCGTGTGGGTGCTTTTTGCATGTTGTTTTTATTCTTTCGTGAGGGTGCATTTGCTTGTTGTGTTTATCCTTTCGTATGGGTGATTTTTGCTTATGCTTTCGTGTGAGTGCTCTTGGCTTATTGTGTTTATGCTTTCGTGTGGGTGCTCTTTATTTGTTGTTTTTATCTTTACGTGTGGGTGCTTTTTGCGTTTATCATTTCGTTCTTGCTTTTTGTTTTCATCCTTTCATGTGGATGCTTTTTGCTTTTTATTTTTATCCTTTCGTGTTTGTGCTTTTTGCTTGTTGTTTTTATCCTTTCGAGTGGGTGCTTTTTGCTTGTTTTATCCTTTCGTGTGGGTGCTTTTAACTTGTTGTGTTTATGCTTTCGTGTGGGTGCTTTTTGCTTGTTTTGTTGATACTTTTGTATGGATGCTTATTGCTTGTTGCTTTTATGCTTTCGTGTGGGTGTTTTTTGCTTGTTGTTTTTATCCTTTTGTGTGGGTGCTTTTTGTTGGTCGTTTTTATCCTTTCGTGTTGGTGCTTTTTGCTTGTTGTTTTTATCCTTTCATATGGGTGCTTTTTGCTTGTTGTTTGTATCCTTTCGTGTGTGTGCTTTTCGCTTGTTGTTTTTATCCTTTCGTGTGGGTGCTTTCTGCTGGTTTTATTCTTTCGTGTGGGTGCCTTTAACTTGTTGTGTTTATCCTTTCGTGTGAGTGCTTTTTGCTTGTTGTGTTTATGCTTTTGTGTGGGTGCTTTTTGCTTGTTGTTTTTATCCTTGCGTGTGGGTGCTTGTTGTGTTTTGCTTTTGTGTGGGTGTTTTGCTTGTTGTTTTTATGCTATTGTGTGGATGTTTTTTATGTTTTGTGTTTATGATTTGATGTGGGTGCTTTTTGCTTGTTGTATTTACCCTTTCGCGTGGGTGCTTTTTGCTTATTGAGTTTATTCTTTCGGTTGGGTGCTTTTTGCTTTTTGTGTTTATGCTATCGTGTGGGTGCCTTTTTATCTTTTCGTGTGGGTTCTTTTTGCTTGTTGTTTTTATCATTTCGTGTGGGTGCTTTTCGCTTGTTGTTTTTATCCGTTCGTGTGGGTGCTTTTTGCTTGTTGTATTTATGCTTTCATGTGGGTGCTTTTTGTTTGTTGTTTTTATGTTTTCGTGTAGGTGCTTTTTGCATGTTGTTTTTATCCTTTCGTGAGTGTGCATTTGCTTGTTGTGTTTATCCTTTCGTATGGGTGATTTTTGCTTATGCTTTCGTGTGAGTGCTCTTTGCTTATTGTGTTTATGCTTTTGTGTGGGTGCTCTTTGTTTGTTGTTTTTATCTTTTCGTGTGGGTGCTATTTGCGTTTATCATTTCGTTCTTGCTTTTTGTTCTTATCCTTTCGTGTGGATGCTTTTTGCTTTTTATTTTCATCCTTTCGTGTGGGTGCTGTTGGCTTGTTGTGATCTTGGTACCGTTTGTTGGCAATGAAGTATGACATGTCTTGATGTTTACTGTATCACACCTTGCGGGACCAAGGCCATAATAGCGATCTGAACCTTTCGTTGTCATCTACACATCATAAGAAATCATTCTGCCCTACTTCATCGTGGGGATATATTCAAAACATTTGCCAACTTTTGTTTCAAAAGGTTAAAATATGATAAAGAAACTCAATGGCTTTACAAAGTAATATTTTCAATGACTGTTTTGTTGGAGTACGTTAAGTTTTTGATAATACCTATGGTGTCAAAATATTTAATTTTCGACTTTCTGGAGAATTATGGGAATTTATGAAAGTTCTTATTGCAATTTAATAAATACTGTGTTTAATGATCCAGGGGGTTTAATTGTGCGAACAAATTTCATCTCGGGCATTTTGTGCTGTTAGATATAACTAGAATAGTCTACTTTATTGTTAAATGGTGCTTATGGGGATAAAATGTATGCTTTAAACATTGTTAGGCAACGGCGTTCGAAAAATGAATATAAATAAAGGCTTATGTATGATATTATTTCGCAGTAGTAAATGTATTACTTTAGCCGGAATAAAAATACTGTTTGGTCTTAATCGGATTTTGATTTAATTTCTCAGACACAACCCACGTTTCTGAGAAAAGAATTTCTATGTCACCTTAATGACAGATTTCTTTCTTTTATGACTTAAGCCCGGCAATAATACAGTCTGATCCGTATAAAGGTGGCATAAACAAGAGATCACGGCTTCCAATAATCTCACGTGAACAATGCCCAAGGAAGTCGATACAATCAAAGACAGCGACAGTGAAACTAACACCTTTATAACGACAGGTGAATGGTAGGAAAACAGGATATGAATGGAACATATCTGGCTAAACTCCAGGTAATACAGGCGCACTTAACATCCAGCTTAATACTAATGACAGGAAGTTTAGAACAATAGCGGAGCAGCGGTGCCATTTCAAAGAGTTGGTACCATGAAGCAGTGACGTTTTCAAATTTCGAGTTTACGAATTTACCCATGAAGTGTCGCTTAAATTTGCAGCATACAACAGATTTTAAAAAAATGTTGCTTCTTTCTGGGTAATTTTTCACGCCTTTTACCATCGTCTGCTAACATCGTTCTGTCAGCCCTGATCTGGGTTCAAGCAATTTGCAAAGGTTATCAGCATACGACAAGTCGCCTCTAACCTCGAATGGCGATTTCCGATTTATATTGATGATCAGATGGGGGATGGGTTCAGTTTATTTTTTTTTTCTAATTCAGATATCTAAATGACTTATCCTTAATTTGGACATATACTGAAGGAATTAAGAAACACACCATTTAACATTCACCGTCTTTTCCACATGGCTGATTTAAGGATGTTTCCTTTATCAACAATGGATCTTGATTTGCCATAATTTCGATTTGCTCATCCTGTTCATTCTGACGTAACATTGAAGTTAGTGTTTTCTGACAAATGCGAGTTTTACTAAATTTGAAAATAAACACTTTTAGCTGGTGGCCAGATATCTTAACAAATGGAAAACCGCAAAAGTTTTCGGAAATAATCGTTTAATTGCACACCTTCTTTGCTAACGTCAGTCTTATTTTTCCAAACAGCATAAACAGGCGGGTGACGCTTGCGCATATCGCTATACTTTTGTCTTTTACTCAACGAGTTGAGGGATATCTGGTGGCACTTAAAGCTTTTGATTATTCCTGCTCCTTGGGATATAAACCGACAATTACGCCAAAAAAGTAATGACGTAACGTAGACGAAATGAACGTTGCCAAAGGCCTAAAACTTCTTGATTTGATTTTGTTTTATTCCTTTTGCTTTCGAGAACAAAAACTGTGACTTTGACAAACTATAACAGGAGCCTTGTAAACATGGTAAATAGAACAACGCCAAAGAGCTATATGTGTATTACAAATGAGAATAAGTTGTTAACTCGACAGGATATAGATTCAAAAGAAGCACGCAAATATCAGCATTAAGAGGCCACTCTACTGAAGTTAGTACCAAAATCCAATGTGCTTGCTCCTTTTATCTGTGCTTGCTCCTTTTATCTATTCTTTCTGTTACTATAGTTAATATATTTTGTTTGATTTGAAATATGCAAAGAATTAATTGGATGTTGATTTTGTATCAAACATAATGTTCACATTTGATTGGCTAAATCTGAAACAAATTTCAGCTGTAAGACTAAATCTACTTGATAGAATAATCCCAAAAAAACAATAATTTATTTTGGTCGATAAATTAAGCAATGGCTACAATATACATGTTATACTAATAATACCGAGGAGCTTTTCTGGGTGGTAAACATATTTCTTTTTAATGTATGACAATAAGGAACCATAAGAACAAATGTTGTTCTGTTTCAATGCTTCACAAATCTTTAGAACCAGACAGAATAGATGATAAGTGTAATATTCTCCTTAAAATTATCTGATATGCATTTTACCAACAAAGTGGTATTCTAACATCGCCAAACTAAACACCCTTCAGATATAAAACGATTATAACCATGTGGGATAAACATATGTGGGATACAAGTCGCTTGGTTTCCAAAACTCTGCAGTTTATTTTTTCAAAAGACAAGGACAAAGACCTCGATTTTGACCTACGCCTGAAACAACTTACAATTTCAACGAATTCTGAGTAAGTTTTTGTCTATGAATGGTATCAATATAGTTATTGTAATCAATAGTTGGCTTACACAATGTGTGATAGATCTTATTAAAAACTACTCCATATTATTGTGCCATCTAAAATGAAGTGTAGTCGGTGAAGAAATGCGTCTTTTTTAAAAATATCATTTCATGTATTAAAAGAAGCAAACACACGAGTGTCACTGAGTAAAAGATATCATGTAAGCTTTAAAGAAACATTAATGGATCATAAAAAAAGCAGCTTCTAAAGTGCTATTTATAAATTTGATAAAATACACTGACCTGAACTGACGTTTTATGTCATTTAGGCTCACATTTCTTCCTATAATCATCAATGCTTTGTTGGTATTTTCAGTTAATGGCAATTAATGGCAGTTAAATGTCAGTAAATAAACCAGTAGCAGTATAAACTCATAAAGTGCTGTTTTTTCTTTAACATAATGTATATAAAAGAAAGTAAAGAATATAACATTAAGAACAAGTCCTTTAATTTGATAAAACCATATTACTAGTCTTTGAATACTAATGATTAATTATATTGGCATTTAAGAATAAGGAACACTTTGATAAGATTGCCTATTATTTCAGGGTGCTGAAGTAAATTTTGCTATTGCAAGGTAATGCTGTAGCCGTTATAAAGTTGACATACACTATTCTGCGGCTTATATATTCTGGGTTTAGTTGACTTGTTGTTTATTGTTACTCCCATTGTGGGAGTCTGTAATTGTTCTATGTTTTGTTGTACGTTACTTTATGTCCCTTCTAGTTTTGCAATCATCTTGATGGGGAAGAGAGAGCTGGTTGCTTTGCTTAGATGTCTTCCTGGTGTCTGGTGATTGCTGTGTGGCTCTTCCTCATGGTACCATGGGCTTGTCTGCAGTTTGTGATTGTGGTATTTCCTGATCATACTCACTATTTTAGAAAATTATAGCGTTCAAAACTCCCCCTTGGAGGTCTTTTGGCAGCCCATTGTCTAGTGATAGTACTGCATTAAGTAGTAATACATTTGAAATCAGTAACATATATAACTGTAATAGCATAGGGGTATATTGTTTAAACGCATACTGGTCGTTTGCTGCTTTTAGATAAATGTTTTTTAGACAATCAGCATGTCGATAAAAGCGTGGTAGCTGCACAATAGGATTTGAAATTAAAATAGGTAACGTATTAACATGACTGTTACAGGTCAGAGAGCTAACACATGTCATTTTGCAACTTATATAATGTAGTTTCAGAAATTTATAGTTTACAATATCCCAGCGGTGGGGGAGGAGGGTCTATTAGCATAATGTGATCTAATGTCATTGGAGCTTTCACGATCACAGACTTTTCATTTTGATACTGATTTTATTTTTTTTCTTGCACTGACATCATTTTGAAGTTAATGTAACCTCTTTAAAATTCTGACTCAGAGTCATGCTCCAAACACAATATGCCGCCCGTAATATTACCACAACTGATCAAACAGTACATGTTTATGCCAGCTGGAATTCACAGTACTCAATTTTCACCTCCTAAATAAGCCAAAAAAGGGTACATCACTTTGTCACGTCACCATGATGTTAATATAGCAAGAGAAAATTGGAAACATCTTTTTTCTTAAACAGGACACATTTTTCTACAGGAAAATGTATGTTTGACACTTTTACCCAAAATGCACACGGCCTACAATAAAACATCGCTTCACAACTTTTTTGCGCTTATTATGGAAGGTATTGGTACTGTGTGACTTTTTTAAATTTGGGTTGTCTCAGAAAAATCGCGACGTCACGGCAACCATAAGCCAGTGTTTCGGTTTTCTTATTGAATGCAAGCTAAATGACGGGACATGTCAGTTTTATTTTTCACATAATTAAAATATTAAATTTTTGGCAATAAATAAGCATTTTAGCAGGTGGTGCGTTTCTAAAGTCCTTCAGTATATATTCATTTGCTTAAAAATTATTTGGATACTGCAGCCTCCTTTTTAGATCAGGACATATCCATAGCAAAAACCATAATTTAATTAAACATTATGAGCAGTATAGGGGTCCGTTTGGATGGCAACAAACTGGCTAGATCTGTATGGTGAGGAAACAGTTACCTTTTCCTACTTCAGAAACCCATTAATAACCGCAGATACATGTGTTGGCGCATACAGTAGAATATATTATTATTATAATCCTATCATTGGACATCATTTTATAATTTGAATAAATCATGGTAGCACTGACCAGTGACCCGTTTGCCCTTCTGTGCCAAAACTTGTATGGCAAATAGTTGTTCATGTTTCCAAAGTTCAACAAAAGACAACTTGTAAACATTGTTACTGGTGACTAAACTTAGGAAAATTGTCAACTGTATGAGGGTCAGTCGAAAATAACTGAGCCCTACCCCATAACATTAAAGTCAAGTAAAATGGACATATACTTGGATGATTTTTCATTAAAGTTATATATCACATGCTCCTATTCAGTGCCACAGGAAAGAAACCAACTTATCCCAAATTATAGGAGCTGTGGTAGTTTGATTTCAGAATTTATCAACTTTTAACATGTCTAAAGTCCTATAATTTACCACACCCACATTCATATTGACACAATTTTGATAGAAAACATAAAATATTAGCCTAATGATGCTAGAAGCCCTCCAGTAAAATATTTTACTGATCGTTCCAAGGCAGTGCTTCCTTTTTGGATCATTTATGTTATTTCTGTCTTGTTTTTGTTATGCTTTTGTTTATTGATGCCTTGTGGTCTCCTGCTAGGAAAAAGCTGGCATCTTGGCTCTCAATTGCGATGTCCAATTGTGAAGTTGCCACTTTCCCATAGAGATCATGGGTCAGGTGTGGTGCTTGATTGTACCAATTCCTGATCTTTGCCGTCTTTCTTACCTACCAGTACTGCATACACAAAGAAACCCTCGGACATAATTATTTCCTTTTTTTTTCAAAAGCATGAATCTGTTTCCATGGCAACACAATCCTCATGTATTTAAAAGTTGCGAAATTTTTACGTCTTTTGTTGCTAGAAAATGCATACAATCAGTGTTCACCTGAATATTAACGAACCAAGTTTAATGAAAAGACAATATGATATATTTTGTGCAAATAAATGTCAAATATGTCTTTCACAAATACTATCAACCACAAGAGCTTTTTACGACATACTGTTTATTCCTGGTGGTGGAGATAGTGAATGCATCAATCTGACTGACGATCTTCAGTTGTCTAGCAACCATAACAGAAGCATCACTAGGGTAATTCTTCAGGGTCTAAACATCTATGACATATTATACTTATAGAAAATAGTTACCACAGTAACAAACCAAGTTAAATGAAAAGACAATAGGATATATATTGTTCAAATAAATGTCAAATATGTCTTTCACAAAAGCTATCAACCACAAGAGCTTTTTAAGAATACTGTTTATTCCTGGTGGCCAAGATTGTGAATGCATCAATCTGACTGACGATCTTCAGTTGCCTAGCAACCATAATAGAGGCTTCAATAGGGTAATTCTTCAGGATCTAAACATCTATGGCATATTATACTTATAGAAAATAATCACATGTGTTGTCTACAATACCAAACTAAAAATGTTATGAGATACGGCTTGACAAAGGTCTTCTATGCTATTTTCTCATGTGGAGTTTGTATCGTACTATATACCATTTTTTTCAACTGTCAATAGACAAGGTATCCATCCTACAGGTACCATTCATACTTTCTAAACTTTGATACGCTTCAGAATTTATCCTAGCTTAGTACTGGTTCAACCCAGGAAGACTCGTCCCGCATAACTGAAAGATTGTTGAGTGGACGTAAAGAATCAAATCAAACAAACAAACAAACAAACGCTTCAGAATGTAATATCCTCTAAATAGTAATATCTGCTATCACCTGTCTTTTGGTACATTGGGCTTGATGGGGAAGAGAGAGCTGGTTGCTTTGCTTAGTTTGTCTTCCTGGTGTCTCATGATTGTTGTGTGGCTCTTCTTCGGTGTGCCATGGATTTGTCTGCAGTTTGTGAATGTGGTATTTCCTGATCATACTCACTTAATATTTCCCTGATGCAGTCCTGATTTTGCAGCATATTTACCAGACTATATGCTGTTATCAAAAATGATAAGCAATGTAATGAAACACACTATGACAAAACAAAGAAAGAGCTCACGACTCACAGATATTCAGAGTTAAAGAAACCTCAAGTTTAGCAACAGTGGGCCCAGCCAATGACAAGCATCAGGAACCAACCAACCGATTAAAGCTTTAAGTCTGTGCCGTCATTGAGTCTTAGATCTGACCCACTGTCGTGCAATTATAGAGGAAACCATAGCTATAAACCCTGATTGGGTTTACAACAAGACATGCAGACTATCGCATGTTGTTGACTATTTAAATCGACAAATATATAGGGAACACATTTCCATATAAATGATGTCCGAAGGAGACACTTGACAAGACTTGGATATAACTTGGATATCATGCGACAGTCTACATGCCTAGTTTTAAACCCAATCACGGTTTATAGCTATGGTTTCCTCTTTAATTGCACGACGGTGGGTCAGGCCTCAGACTCTATGACGGCTCTGATGTAAAGCTTTAATTGGTGGGTTGGTGCCTAATGCTTATCTGTAGCTGGACCCACCGTGGCTCAACTTGAGGTTTTCTTTAGCTCTGACTATCTGTGAGTCATGAGCCCTTTTTTTTTTCACCATGGTGTAGTAATTTGATTAGAGTGTTTCTCCTTGATGATACATTGCATTAGTTAGATGGCCTCCATGCGAGCTGAACATTTCTTGTACTTCAACAACAGCAGAATCTAGGGCGAAGATATGGTACCAGTAAAATGCATTTAAGCCCCCCGGTAGCTTAGGCTGCTGTCCGTTCTAAGGCGGTGGTTCTGCTGTTGTTGACTTTTTGTTTATTGTTACTCCCATTATGGGAGTCTGTAATTGTGCTATGTTTTGTTGTACGTTACTTTATGTCCATTCTAGTATTGCAATCATCTTAATGGGAAGAGAGAGCTGATTGCTTTGCTTAATTTGTCTTCCTGGTGTCTCGTGATGGTTGAGCGGCTCTTTCTCACGGTGCCACGGGGTTGTCTGCGGTTTGTGATTGTGGTATTTCCTGATCATACTCACTTACTATTTTTGAGATGTTTAACTTTATTGCTAGCTGGACTATAGTATTAAGAGTGGGTGGGTCAGTAGGCATTTTTAAAGGGTAATAATTTGACCATACCGTACTTGCCAATACATTTCGAATCGTTCAGTGATGAATGTGCAATCGTCAAGGAACCTCAGGACACACATCTGTGCACATCCGGGGGTGGGGGCGTGGGGGAACAGTTGAGACTCCAGGTCCAAGGTTGGCAGGATTTATGTAAGGGACCACTAGACATTGCTACAAACTAAATATATAAGCTGTGGGCCACAACGTTTTAGAGAAGATTTTTTAAGTTTTCCCAAAATAAGTTTATAGAAACTTTTGATTCCTGGGAAGGGGCCAATATGTCCCCCAGGGGGCTTGATTGGCAGCATTTATTTCCGTGAACATTAGAAAATGCTACATAAAAAATATATTAGCTGTGGGCCTAATCGTTCAAGAGATTTTTTAAGGTTTTCCAATTGTAAGTCTATAGAAACTCTTGATCCCTGGGGTGGGGCCAGTTTGGACCTCAGGTGCTTGGTTGGCAGGATTTATGCAGGGGACCACTAGACATTGCTATAAATCAAATACATGTATATAAGCTGTGGGCCTCATGGTTTCAGAGAAGAACATTTTTAAAGATTTCCCCATTTTAAGCCAATGGGAGCTATATGTTGCCATGACAAACAGTTCCAATCCAATGGGCCCAAAAACCTTGTGCAGCCTTTCCCCTAACCTGATGATGCTTTATATGAAATTTGATAAAAATTGGCCAACTGACTTAAGAGATATAGTACTTTGAAAGTGTGGACGAATGACGACACCTGACCATAATTGCTATACCAATACCTCACATGAGCCTTTGGCTCAGGCGAGCCAAAAATGAGGCTTGTAGGGAAAGCGGTAATATGATTTTGTTTGTAACTTGATTTTGTTAGTTCTCTTCATTTCTAAAGGATTGGTTTTAACAGATGTGTTCAGGAATTTCATAGGAAGTTTGTGTTAGTATCTGCAGATAGGGCTGCTCCGGTTAACCAGTAATTTGTGCACATACTTTCGCTTGTAACTGACAACAACCCTTCTTGAATAAATCAGCAGAAGGGAGGAGAATGACCGTAGAAATTATTTCATGATCAATCTCCACGAAAGTATGGTACCGGGCCGGGATCGAATCAAAAGGGTTTTGACTCTGGATATAATTTAATCTAATTTCCTAAAATAAACAACATCCCTTATCAGCTCTTACAGTTCATGAGATATCTTGCAGAAAAGTACATGTAGCATGCCAGACAGAATTTCAGACAGACAGACAGATGGTCAGGCAAGCATTTGGGGCATAATGAAACTAACATAAGACATGAATTCAGGAACTTACAGAGAAAAGCAAAACAAGAAAAGTATTCAGACAGACAGTGTCTATCTTTATTCATGAGATTTAAAATGTATTTCATACCACATGAAACATCAATTATATTAGAAGGATGTTTGGTCGTACATTATTGTGTATAAACTTAGCTATAATATACACAAAAGTCTCCTTTTACCCTTTGTATACTAGAACCCCTAAACAGGTACTTTGGCAAACAGTGAAGACCCAGATGAAATGCAGCATCATGCTGCATTTCATCAGGGTCTGCACTGTTTGCGAAAGATTAAATCAACCTTCAGGGACAGAAATACATCATAATTTAGAAAATACTAACTGTGACCCCTTAAAGTAATCAATGCTTATTGTGTCAATATGTATGGGAAAATCCATCCGAATACAAATAATGATATATCCAGCTAAACTTTGGTCTTAGTCTTCATCCAATTTATGTATCATTATGTCAGGAACGAAGGCTCCTCTCAGTCTGCGCAATTGCACAGACTCAGCGGAGCCTTTAATCCTAAAAAAAAAATGATGCAAGTGAGTACTTAAATACTGTGTGCTGGCTGGCTGGTTTTGATTCTTTACATCCCAGTCAACATTTTTTCAGTCAAATCGAGACTTGTCTTCCTGGGCTGAACCAGTACTAAGCAGAGGATTAAGTGTCTTGCTCAAGGACAAAAGGCAGTGCCTCCGGTGAGCCTTGAACCTGCAACCCATCGATCTGGAGTCAAGCACTCTACCACTGGGCTCCTCTAACCATAACCAAAGTGTTCTTCATTTTAACTGATCAAATACATATTTTTTTTATTGCTTGACTAATGAGGAACCAACTAGATGAGGAAAGAGAATGTTGATGTTGTAGGTGACAAGCCAGTGAAGAATGATGCTGGGGAAATGTCAATGAGCGAGAAGGCAAAACAGAATGCGTGGGCTGAACATTACAAAAGGCTTCTCAACGTTGAATTTGACTGGGACCCTGATCATCTGTCCAACCAACCACCGCTAGAAGGCCTGCCTATCCCAATCACTATTGACATGGTGAAGCCACCATGATCCGCGATCTTGCTACTGCGATTATCCGTGATGGCAAGGTCCCAACTGACTGGGAGCAAAGTTTCATTGTCTGTCTTTACAAGGGCAAGGGTGATGCTTTGGACAGAGGCAACTATCGAGGCCTCAAGCTGACTGAACAGGCCATGAAGATCCTGGAGAGGATTGATGATGGTCTCTTAAGACAGGTGGTGTCTATTGACGACTCCCAGTTTGGCTTTGTCCCAGGAAGAGGCACTACAGATGCAATATTTCTGGTCCGACAGCTGCAGGAAAAATACCTAGCAGCAAACAAAAGGCTTTATATGGCCTTCGTGGACCTAGCGAAAGCATTTGATCGTGTCCCTCCAAAGGTTATCTGGTGGTCCCTGAGAAAGCTAGGTGTTGAGGAATGGATTGTGCGATTAGTCCAGGGAATGTACTCAATGTGCGAAGCCAGGTTTGTGTTGGCAAGGGTTTCAGCAAAGAATTTGAGGTAAAGGTCGGAGTCCACCAGGGATCTGTACTCTTGCTCTTCATCATTGATTGTGCTGGAGGCCTTGTCACGTGAGTTTTGGGGCTGGTGTTCCCTGGGAGGACCTATATGCGGATGATCTTGTCACCATTGCTGACTCTCTAGAGGAATGTGTCAGGAGGCTCTTGATATGGAAAGAAGCCATGGAGAAGAAGGGGTTGAGGGTAAATGCAGGAAAGACAAAGGTCATGATCTGTGGTACAGGCCTGGACCTCTTGCAGAGTTCAGGCGAATACCCATGGGCTGTCTGTAGTACAGGAGTAGGCAACAACAGCATCTACTGCAATGGCTGCCAACTTTGGGTGCATAAGAAATGCAGTGGGCTACAACGACTGACACCAAATCCTGATTATAAGTGTGCATGGTGCATGGGAAATGCCCACCCTATTGATGGCAGGCCACAGAATGAAGATCAGGTCGGACCTGATAAGCTGGAGTTGGTAGCTTCCTTCTGCTACCTGGGTGGCATGCTTTCTGCTGGTGGAGGCTGTGAAATAGCGGTCACTACTCGTGTGAAAACAGCCTGGAAGAAGTTCAGGGAGCTGCTACCAGTTCTCACATCCCGCCACCTTTTTTACAAGACACGTGGCCATGTATACAGCTCTTGCGTGCGGAGCGCCATGCTGCATGCCAGTGAAACTTGGCCACTGACCAAGAAGAACCTGCAGCACAATGATAGGGCCATGATCAGACAGATCTGCAGTATCAAGCCAGAGGACGTGGCCACAGTAAGGTCAAGCAAATAGCTGGAAAAGCTTGAGCTTGAGGACCTCAACCTAATTTTGAGAGAGAGAAGGCTTCGCTGGTCTGGGCATGTGGAGCGTTCTAGTGGTGCAATCAGAACAGCATGTGATATACAGATTGATGGCAGTCGGGGGGCAGGGAGGCCCAAGCAAACATGGAAGAAACTGATGGAGAGAGACTGCCGTGAGTGGAAGCTCACGACAGTTGACCCTCAAGAAAGGAGCACCTGGAGATCAGGTGTGAGATCTGCTATGCGTGCAGCTAGCCAGTAACCTGGAAAGGGGCCCACTGATGTGGATGATGCACCTGCAGGTTAATCAAAATTCCGATTATGATGAATTTATTTCTGCACTATTTCTACACATTTTGGCCAATAACATCTCCATTTTGTCTTATTGAATAACCTCTCATCCTTGGCATCATACTTGGTAGCATTATCTAAATGTGTCAATGTAAGTATACACGTTATAAAATAACACATTATAATGCTGACATGATGTAATATTTGGTCTCCTAAAGTTTGGAGTAGTGGCCGTTTTCCAATTATTTCTTTGTAAAATTGTTCCATCACCATCAAGAAAATTTGTTTGCATTTGGGTTGCAGACATATGCTTTTCCATAAGGAAGGTGCTCTTTTCCTTAAACATGGGCCAACACTTTTCAGAATTAGCTCAAAAGTTACTCATGTAATCAACTCATCACCGACTACATGTTCATAGACCTCCATACTAGAGTGTGTAATTGACAATTATTTTTCTTATTTCTCTACCGAAACATATGCTGTGGGAACTCACAAGAACCATTGCAATAAGATGGTTCGTTTGAGCAACCAAATCATTTGTATCGATTACATTCAAAATATTTACTTAACAGGACCTATGTTTTGATTTGATTCTTTATGTCCCAGTCAACAATTTTTCAGTTATGTTGGGACGGGTCTTCCTGGGTTGAGCCAGAACTAAGCAAGGATTAATGTGTCTTGCTCAAGGACACAACGCAATGATGCCGGTGTCGGGCTCAAACCTGCAACCCTCTTGTCTCAAGTCAAGCCCTCTATCATCAAGCCACTGAGCTCCCTTTGGACCTTTTTAAGGCTGTATATTTTGCTAACAAGATACAAGGCATGAAGGTAGGAATTACATATTTGATACGCATATGCCAGGACAAGTTAAACCAATATGCCCTACCAGCTCCAATGAATTGTCGATATGATAAGAAAAATTTTGGTCCTTGTCATGTGAAAACTATTATTTGTGACCAGACGAGACTAAATCAAGCCTGCACAGCTACAGAGACTAGCTGGAACAGTGAAAGTTTGCATGTAGCATGTTTAAATATTTCACTTTCCAGAGAATGAATAGAAACGGCACTGATCAGTTTGTGTGGAAGCACATGTTCGTTCTATGCCTTTGCTTTTCTCATGCAACAAAATCAGGTTTTCTCATGCCAAGGCCCATTTATTTTACGCACTAGACTTTATCAAAGGACGACACTCTGTGTGTCAATTGACCAGCATTCATATGATCTACATCTTTTCTGCTAGCTCAGAGCTAATATATTTCATTTCAACCAATAAAATCTCCTTTCAATCTTAGTCCGAGTCTTGGCCAGCAATAGCCATCATCTTAGATTCTGTAAGTGACACCATACACCTGTGTGTCAACTGACTTTAGGTTTCTTTAATTCTGGTTCACACACCGGCTCCTGTTTCCCATCAATCTGTTTAAGTTTCTTTCCTCCTATCCTCTCATGCTTCTTCTCCATATATAGTTTCATGTTGTCATATTTAGTTTTCTGTAAAACACTGTACAATGTTGGCGCTGACTCGGATGCTGGAATAAATGAAGAGACAACATACAGAAAGAGTCTATAAACCCTCAAATAGGTACTTTTGCATACAGTGAAGACTCACTGTCAGCACTGAATTGCTTAATTAAATACAATGAAAAAAGTCAATAAGCAATGCTTATTAGAGAAAAATTGTCTAAGTTCTCACCGCTGTCATTTTGTCAATTTTTTTTTTCAAACAGACTCCTTCATGCATATGTTCAATGTGTCTATATTGTATAGGCAAAGTATCAAATTGCTCAATTAAAAGCTGTGGTAGGAGTTGATTGGCCCATGAAGGCACCATCTATGCATATACAAAAGCCTTATTGGGGAAAAATTGTCTAAGTTCTCACAGCTGTCATTTTGTCAAAATTATTTTTTGCGAGCCAAACTCTTTCATGCATATGTTCAATTAGATCTACATTGTCTAGGCAAAGTATCAAATTGCTCCATCAAAAGCTGTAGTAGGAGTTGATCTGCCCATGAAGGCACCATCTATGCATATACAAAAGCCTAATTAGGGAAAAATTGTCTAAGTTCTCACAGCTGTCATTTTGTCAAAAATTATTTTTTATGAACCAAACTCCTTCATGCATATGTTCAATGTGTCTACATTGTATAGGAAAAGTATCAAATTGTTCCATCAAAAGCTGTGGTTGGAGTTAATCGGCCCGTTTATGGCCTATAATAGCATAAGCATAAAACCCTATATTAAAAGCCATTTATAACTACAAAGGGAAATAACTCTAATAGAATTGGCCCTAGCCCTTACTTTTTTGTCTAAAGTATTTGTCTTGCATATATGAACATGTTTGCAAGGTTTGATGAAAATCCAGCAATGATTCTTCGAGTTATTAAGGAAACAAAACGTTACGGACGGACCACGTACTCACGCACGGACGGACAGACAACGTGAAAACAGTATACCCACCACAAACAAAGTTTGCGAGGGGTATAAAAAAAGCTTCTGCTACTGAAGCCAGGAGTTTAGTTAAGAGTGTGTACCAGAAAAATAATTTTCTTATTTCTCAACCAAAACATATGTTCTGGGTACTCAAAAGAACCGTCTCAATGAGACGATTTCATTTGAGCACCCAAAACATATGTTTAAATTGATGGGTAAGGAAATAAATACAACTTTAGGTTCACAAACTATAATTATCTGGACCTATGAAACAGTGAAGACTCAGGGCCTGCATTGTATTGCTTAAATAAATAAAACAGTCTTCTGCAACTGAAAATTGCAAATTCTAACCTTTGCCCTCTTGATATGTATAATGAACCATTCCAGACTTAAGACTCAATGTACCAAACCAGATGGAAGAATTCATTAGTATACAAAAGTTATAACATTTACGTACCTGTAGGTCAAATTTTGGTGGAAATTCATGAGCAAATGAAAATACACAACTGGATTGAATGGAAATCAAAAGTTCAAGATTTTGTTTGTTTGTTTGATTTGATTCTTTACTCCCATCAACAATCTTTCAGATATAAAGGGACAGGTCTTCCTGGGTTGAACCAGTACTAAGCTAGGATTAATGTTCTTGCTTCAGGACACAACACAGTGACACCGGTGAGGCTAAAACCCACAAGTCAAGCACTCTACCACTGAGCCATAGCGCTCACTAGAAGTTCAAGATTCATAATGCAATGCCATTTAACCCAGTACTCAATCTGCAGGCACATTAGTGTTTTATCCTGTGCATAAAACTAAAGAAAAAAGCTAGCCCTTTCAAATAATGGAATTTAGTATGATGATGGAAGCATCGTTTGAGAAAAGTTTGAAATTTGTGGCAGCTTTATTTGATTCTCAAGGAAAATAATGATGCCATTTCATGTGAATCATCTGCCAGCAGAAGTTTCACATGAAATATCTAGCCTTATTTGGTTTCTTAAAAAGATCAAATTTTAACAAGCAAATTCAGAGAATTTATGTCCCCCGCCATTATTGTTTATTATTTAAATGAGAAAAAATGACAAAACACTTAAAAATGACTAAGTTCAAATTACACAAGGTACCCACTATCCATTCACTTTGACAGTAAAAATGCCAGAAAAATGGCTAAGTTCGACTAGCGGAAAAAGTGATAAAAAGTAATCTGAGGATTATATCCAAACCACATGCATATCTTCAGACCATGTCCAAAACAACTGTGAAGTTGCGCACACAAGGTACCCACTATCTTTTCACTTTGATAGTAAAAACACTTAAAAATGACTAAGTTCAAATTGCAAAAAAAGTGACAAAAAATAATCTCAGGATAATATCCAAACCACATGCATATCTTCAGATCATGACAAAAACATCTGTAAAGTTTCAAAAGAATCGGCATAAAACTGTAGGAGGAGTTGCGCACACAAGGTACCCAGTATCCATTAACTTTGACAGTAAAAACGCCAGAAAAATGCCTAAGTTAAAATAGCAGAAAAAGTGATCTTCAGATCATGACAAAAACATCTGTAAAGTTTCAAAAGAATCGGCATAAAACTGTAGGAGGAGTTGCGCACACAAGGTACCCAGTATCCATTAACTTTGACAGTAAAAACGCCAGAAAAATGCCTAAGTTAAAATAGCAGAAAAAGTGATAAAAAATAATTTGAGGATTATATCCAAACCACATGCATATCTTCAGACCATGTCCAAAACACCTGTGAAGTTTCAAAAGAATCAATATAAAACTGTAGGAGGAGATGCGCACACAAGGTACCCACTATCCATTCACTTTGATAGTAAAAATGTCAGAAAAATGGCTAAGTTCAACTGGCGGAAAAAGTGTTAAAAAATAATCTGAGGAATATATCCAAACCACATGCATATCTTCAGACCATGTACAAAACACCTGTGAAGTTTCAAAAGAATCGATATAAAACTGTAGGAGGAGTTGCGCACACAAGGTACCCACTATCTTTTCACTTTGATAGTAAAAACGCCTAAAAATGACTAAGTTCAAATTGCGAAAAAAGTGACAAAAAATAATCTCAGGATAATATCCAAACCACATGCATATCTTCAGACCATGACTAAAACATCTGTAAAGTTTCGAAAGAATCGGCATAAAACTGTAGGAGGAGTTGCGCACACAAGGTACCTACTATATTAGGGGGACGGAAGGACGGAAGGACGGACGGAAGGACGGACGGAAGGACGGAAGGACGGAATGCCGAAAACTATGTCCCTCCGCTTTTCTTCGAAAAGGCGGGGGACAAAAATGTTGTCTACTGCAAATTCAAGGCGACACTTTACAGGTTAATGATGGATAATAATAGGTCTAGATAAGCAAACTATTTGGACATAAAAATGTGATTAAATCTTTCAGTTTGAACATGATTGTGTTTTGGGCGAAAAAATAACCGTCTCATTCAGACGCTTTTAGCACCCACAAGACATGTGTGACTGCGTGCAGTCATGTGTATAATACTTTGGCACAACATACTAGATGTACGGGTAGATGCAAATGCACATTGGCAACCCTGTTGTTTTTTTATGCAATTAAAGGTAGCCTATATAAGCAATAAACCACCGTTGGCGGGTGAGCATGCTTTTCACTGACAGAGTTGGTTGGATGGTTACCTCACCCAATTCATGTTTAGTTTAAGAAACAAGAAATCTAAGAAACATGTATATGTCACAGGGTGCAGAAAAATCCCAACCGCACGAGGTGGGAATCGAACCTGGGCCGCAGGATCTAAAGGCTAACACTCTACCACGTCGCTGTAAAAGCCGGCTTCTACCGCAAGGCAGTAGAAGTGCGTTATATACCTATCCCTACTACATATTTCCCTGCTTTAAACTGATTCGTCCCCGAATCTACTCGGAACCACGCTGTAATTCCGGGACATTTCCTACTGAGTGATGCCCAAAACCCAAGCCGTGGACCCACATACTGGCCACCAAATGTCACAGGGTGCAGAAAAATCCCAACCGCCCAAGGTGGGAATCGAACCTGGGCCGCAGGATCTAAAGGCAAACACTCTACCACGTCGCTGTAAAAGCCGGCTTCTACCGCAAGGCAGTAGAAGTGCGTTATATACCTATCCCTACTACATATAGATACCTGAGAAGAAGTCCCAACTTGAATTCAACACTTTCACTTGACTGGATATAGTTTCTTCCTGAGACACATCTGTCAACTAGAAAAGAAAAGAAGCAAGAAGTTAATTTTGGGAAAATGCCACTTTGAGTTAATGAAATTACACCGCTAGATTGTATGGAAGTCAGAGGTTCATATGGACCTTTATGCAAGGTTTGCAAATAACAAAGGCGCAGACCAGCCTGCACAGATATCAGCTCAGTCTGATCAGTGCCATTGTTATTTGCGTATTGAAAAGTATCATATCTAGACTTGATAAATTTTAATTTTCTAGCTAGACTCTGTAGATGAGGAGACTGTTTTCAGTCTCCCTATGTCGTTGAGGCCCATAAGCTACCTTTACTAAGGTTATTCAACTCAGAACTCCATGCACATTAGAATTATATCCTAGAATAAAACTAAAGAGCAGTTTTAGGCCTTTCAAATAGTACATAAACCATTTCAAATGCTTTATTACTATTATTGCATAAAAATCTGTATTGCACGCTATTAACAGACATGTTTTAACCCGCAAAAAACAATGTATTTATCTGGCAATTCACATGCTGCTGATGCACGGCTATTTATTTTACATATACGCATTCTAGGCCATAACATAAATTGACGGCATCAACAGTAACATGCATAGAAATGAACGTAACTTAGTCATTTTAAAATGACATAAGTTGCTCTGGAACAGGCGTTTTCAAAGCCTACGAATCCTTCGTGCTTTTGCGCGCCATTGTAGTAATACAAAAATGAACTTTTCGAAGCATTTTTCCAAAGTTTTCAAGTCACAAAATGACATTATGCAATAATACCTATCAAACATGGTTTTCTTATACACTTAATCTGCTAGACCCCTCGGGGGAAATTAAAACCCTCGCCTTTCAGGCTCTGGTTTCAACACCCTTGGGGTCCAGCAGATTTTAATGTATAGAAAAACATGTTTGATCCCAATATTATTGCATAAACATCTGTGTAACATGCTTTTAACAGTTATGTTTCAATCAGCAGGAACCTATGTATTAACAAGGCAATTCACAAGCTGTTGATGTACAGCTTTGGTGTCTTAAATACTCTTGGTCTGGGACACAATGATAGACACAAATGGAAACAAAATAAACAGATAGAGTTCATAAAAGATCAATAATTCAACTATAGTTGTAACTGCAGTAAGGGGACATTTCAGTACCAATAATATGCCATGACACTATATTAAAGACAACTGATCTGCTCATCACTCTTAACACATGACTTTGTCTTGGAACATGATAATTAATGAATACTTATTTATAACAACCTATTGACTGTGTAACGGTGACAAAATAAAGTGCCTTACATTTCATAAATTTAGGTGAATATATTGTTAAATTTATACAATAATAATGGTCAAACATTGTTTTTCAATGTATTAACCCTTAAAGTGCGAAGAAAAAAATACATCTGAAAAGTTTGTCTGCTGAAGTCATCTGCTGCAAATAATTGCCTAGCATTACTGACAAATTAAGTATAGAAGCAAACAGCATGGACCCAGAACAGACTGCTCCTATAGGAGCAGTCTGATCTGGGTCCATGCTGTTTGCCATAGAGGCTTCTTAAACATTTCAGCAGACAAGAAAAGCAGACAACTTTTGTTGCGATTGGCGCATTAAGGGTTAATGTTCCCCCTACAACAAAACTTTTATGAGATATGTCTTCAATCAATGAAACATTTAAGATTATTTCTTGCACACCGGATAAGGATATCTGATATTTTATCCTGGGTCAGAAATGTTATCTTACCCAGGCTGTTATGAGAGGACTGTTCATTGGTTTTATTGTAACTCGCGCACATGCTAATCAAGTGACGTCAATGTTTAGTCAAAGTAACGTCATCATGTAATATTGCATCTCAATTTATTCAGGGACTTCTGGAAGCTTATTTTAAAATAAAAAGTCAATGGTGAGCAAGAACAAGAATTCATTATTTTTGTGAGTGTGGAATAGAAAAACCCATCCTTTCGGATTACCATTCGTCATCACTCAGCATGCCTCGTGATGTCAAACATTGATCCTTGAGACAGATTTTTCTATCCCACCCTCACACTCATGATGGATTCTTATAATCCTTGACCTTTATCAAATTTTTAGCAGTATATATAGCTACCTGAAGTTTGTTGCTGTCTTTGGTGCATCTAAACACATGTACTGTTTGGTTTTCACTTGCTTCAAGTAGCCAGAACCTATGTTCAAGGTCAAAGCTGATATCCCATAGTTCTTTGTAACAGGAAGTATCCAAGGTTGGGTCTAATTCCTCCAAGACCATTCTGTTGTCAGATGTACAGATAGAGTAAAATGATACACATGGAGAGCTGTAAAAAAAACCTTCAATTAAAACACCCAACAAGGTAATAGTAAGAAAACTATTACAGCATATTTACCTTATTCGACTTAATAAGGACACATTTTGCACACCTTAGCACAAATTAAACACACCTTTTGCATAAGGCTCAGGTGAGCAAACAAAGAGATAATGGTATGTCTTGTTAACTTTTAGTCGCTCATTATCATGCACAGCTATCTAGTGGGGCTACGTGTCTAAGGTTTATTTGGTTCCTACATCTACAATCATACTTTGTGTAAGTGAGCAGCAAAGTCTCCAGGTAGATTGAGTATTTGCTCAAGCTTGTCTGAGCCAAGACTTCACTAATCATCTACAACTGAAAGAATCAGAATCTTTTGTGCTGGCTCAAACATCATTCTTCTCTCAATCTTTACACAGTGAGTTTCTTCAGCTTTAAATTTCAGATGATCATAACCAGAAAAAAGGATTGTAAGACAAAATTCATAAAACAAATGAGAATAAATCAAAACTCAAAAACTCATTTCAGCCTGATCTACATTGTTAAAGACCTTCTCAGTGCTATTAGATCATTCAGATGATTGAGGAAAGATGTCTGCACATTAAATTGATACAGTAATGACTTTTCTGTGACTACAATAAATGTTTTAAAATTTGGAACACTTTCCTCCTTCTGTTCTCAAATAAAATGTTAGTTATCAGGGCTGCAATTCACAATTCTTTGTCTGAATAGCAAACAGGGCAGACCTAGATCAGACTGCTTCTTCAGGAGCAGTCTGATCTAGGTCTGTCCTGTTTTTCAAGGATTATATTGCAGGCAACTACTGTTTGAAATTTTAGAACATTTACTATAGACAAAACTGTTCTTGATTTTAAACTGCATGTCTTTGTATAAGATGGTATCTCACTGAGCTATTCAAAAATATTTATGAAATATCCAAATCCAGAATTCAGAATTGTACCAGAACCTTGGTTTAAACATATTTATTTTAATTTGAATACATACAATACAATACAATTTTCAATCATACAAACATTAGGATTAGAATGGAAGCAAAAGCTTATTGATTTCTTCTTCATGAACTACCAGAACCATCACATGTCAAGCCTCATTTTCACATAAAATAAGGAATTACAGTGCAATTTCTTTATAATGCTATGTCTGGGTCCATAGGAATTGACTGTGTTATATTTGAAATGTATTGTAAAGGGACAATTTTACCGAAGAAATTATAGGAAAATGACCAAAATTTCTTTAAAGGGGGTTCATATGTATAAAGGGGGTTTCAATTTGCTGATATAATCTCAAATTCTTTGTAAATATCCCAATGGAAATGAAAAAAAAATTGGTCTTAAAGTTCAAGCGAAGCCCCCCTGAACCCCCTCTTGATTCACCACTGTCCACTATACAAAAGGTTAAGGGTTAAATAGGTGAATGATTCTTACTTAAAATAAATGACAGCGAGTATATTCAGTTGTTCATTATACACCATTCTCTTTACTGCCGCAACATTGTCTTCACTTGTGTTATTTCTGTCACCCTCTCCGTGACCTTTGACCTCTGATTCTTCCTTGCCATTGGTTGATTCCTCAGTCTGACCTTTCCTGTCCTCCAGCTCTGTCTTACAGTGGACACAATGAAGCAGCTTTCCGTTCAGGTTCCACAGACAGATTGTACCATCCTACAACCAGAAAAGACCAAGTTAACCCTTCACCTCATGGAGACGTTTTCTTAACACTTTTGAAAACAGAGCATACCCAGATCAGGCAGCTCTTGTGAGAGCTGCCTGATTTGGGTCTACTCTGTTTCAATTTCATTTTGTAGCGACAGATTAGTCATGAGCTAGCTTGTAAAGCATGATGATTAAAATACCTTTCAAATCACTGATGGATAGACCATAACAAAAAAATTTAGTATAAAATTTTGTATAGTTTCTTACCCATCAAAGTTAAAGTATGTTTTGGGTGCTTTAAAAGAACTGTCTCATTCAGACATTTCTTTTGAATACCTACATCATATGTTTGGTTGAGAAATAAGAATACTAATTTTAGATTACGCACCCTTATCTTGGGGCCTGACAGACAGAGAGAATAACTAAAGTCACCTTTGGTGAAACAGGTTGGAGACTAAAAATGTATACTCCATCATGAAACTGCCTTCTATCTGGATTCTTATGACATGATAGCCATAACATAGCTGAAAAATTTCCAGTGCCTTGGCTGGGAATCAAACCCAGGTTGCCCTTGTACAAGACCAATGCTCTAACCACTGAGCCATACCTCTCTCTCTGACACAGTTGTCAGAGAATGATTATAATGCAGAAGCTATGCAATATAAGAATCTATCATAAGTTTGAGGGTAGGATAGAAAAATCCGTCCCGAGGATCACCGTTTGGCATCACGAGGCTTGCCGAGTGATGACAAACAGTGATCACGAGGGACGGATTTTTCTATCCTACCCGCACAAGAATAATGGATTCTTTTTCTTGCTCACCACTGTTTTTATTTATTTGTTTATTTATTTATTTTAAAATAAGCTTCCAGAAGTCCCTGAATATGCTAAGATGCAATTTCACATTATGACGGTACTAGACGTCCTGAGTAAAATAGCATGGGTAAGATAAAATTTTCTATCCCAGGGTAAAATCTCAGATATCCTTATCCGGTGTGCAAGAAAATCTACTTGTGTATGTATTAAGGTGAGAGTGATCAGCCACAACAAGATGCCCAATTCCACAAACCCATTTTCTAAACACTTTTGGTGCCATGTTAACCTCTCGCTGCTAACTTACCCCAGAACCTGACAACAAGCAATCTAGCTTCTCAACATACAGCAGCTGGCTAACAAACCTAAAATAAAGATATTTGATTTAGAGAGTGATACTCTAATGGGACTTAACTCCTCGAGAAAATACACATACATATTTTCATTTTATTTTCTTGACTTGAATAGTCAGTTCAGACAACTCATATAGACCACCATATGCTTCCATATATTGACCACTTTATGGATTGTTTCTGATTCATCATGTGAAAAAAAACTGACCCTGATCAGCATGTGAATATTTTTCAAAAATATCAGGGCGTCGAACACAAATTAAAATCAGGTCAGACTTTTTGTTGGGTCTAATTTAGGTCCAAACTGTTGCAAAGGTTATCAGCAAGTCCCTACAGGCTAGTTAGGAGTAAAATGGACCTGACCTAAGCAAGCCTCAACTTTAAATGGCAGATTTTACTTTTCCATCTACAGTTTCTTTCTAAATACAGATACTTAAGTTCATAAAACAGGGGGATCCTCTGGACTACATGTAATATACTTGGCCAGCCTTAGGTCTGTTTGGAAGTAAAATGAGTTGGTACTTTAACAGCTAATAATTGAAAGTGGGTTTTAACCCAGTCCCATCATATTGTTCTTGGAAGTTGGAAGTGGCTGTTAGAAAGTCAGTTATCCTTAAAAATGACACTCTTAGTACTAGTTTATTACATGTAATTAGGATGGAGCAGTGGGCTTGTTAATTCTGCCAAATATGATTTGTTGGTTTGAGGTTGTACATCCCAGTCAACAGCTATGGTCATGTTGAGACGGTCAATTCAAACTTTTTCCTGGGCAAGCTTGACAAAGCACTTAACCAGTACTTTGTGCACATCCTTTCCCTTGTAGCTGACAACAACCCTCCTTGAATCAGCGGAAGGAGGAGAATAACCGTAGAAATTATTTCATGATCAATTTCCATAAAAGTATGGGACGGGGCTGGGATGGAACATGCAACACCTGGATCTGTAGTCGGACTTGATACTGACTGCGCTATGGGGTCTGGGCTCTGCCAAATATGACCTAACCAGTGATGACTGGGCTGTAAATTTAAACATTAAAAAACAACAACCATGCAATACGTACTCTGTGTGCCTGAGACAGAATGTATGGATATTGTAGGCATTGGGGTAATGGCTCACTCTAATCTTCTCATCACGGTCACATGTCACAATGTATTTATCATCTTTCGTTATTGCCTAAAAATAAAGTTCAATTTCATTTACAAATTTGCATGGTGGGTAATTTTGCATGCATTTTATCGTCTGCAGAAACTTGATTTTGAAAAAAGTAAGCAAACGCCACCAAAAGCATGAAAAATTACCCAGCATGCAAAGAGTTAACTCTATTACCACAAGAAGAAAAATTCAAGATCTCATCTGCTGATGCTGTCAGCTGTATATTTTTGCTTATACAGTAAAACCTGTCTTAAGCGGCCACTAATAAAGAAGACCAAAAATTGGTTTTCAAGACCATTTATCGCTTAATGCAGGTCAAAAGTATTGTATAATGCTCCAAGAGAGCATTCTGCAATACTTTCGACCTTCATTAAGCTACCATTTGTCTTTAAGACCTTTGTTTTGTCTATTTTTGAGTTGCCGTTTAACACAGGTTTTACAGTACAAGTCAGTCTCCAATTGAAGTTTTAAGTTGCAGTCAGGCAAACAGTATGGGCATACAGAGCAGTCTGATCTGAGGTTCACACTTTTGGCAATTTTGGCTTCCAAAGTATAGCAGCAGACTACACTGCAGAAAACTTTACTTGACTTTAGTGGTGAAAGAGTTATGGTGGGACATCATAGTTTTGTGGCAATCCTAATTTCAGTGCAAAATTTTCATCTCACTGCTTTATTTATGTTATATTTTAAGGGTATTTCTAGTCTTGTATTGGGGTTTTCTGATAGAGTAAACATTTTCTAAACAAATTGAGCCAAACAAAAGTGAAGACAAAACCTGTAACTGAACGTAGATTAATTTTTATTTTATATATTGGTTAGTGATACCCAGTGCAGCACTTCTATTATTTGAAACAGCAATAACATAACTCTACCAGACATTTTTATTTGAACTTTGCTTACTATTATACTAAGTTTCTATTGGAGTTTTCACATGGTCTATAAACACCTTAATACACTGGCTATGTATGAATGATGTGCTTTCTGTTTGGTTATACATTGGTTCATGTTCTTTTTTTACATTGGCAGTACAGATGTTGGTGCTCATGAAACAGTATACTCTGATCAAACATGATTTTCTATGCAATAATTAATGCCTGCTGGACATAAGGATGATGCTGAAACCAAAGCCTATAAAGGTGTGTGTTTTAACAACCCCTGAGGGGTCCAGCAGACATTAATGCATCCAAAAAAACATGTCTGATAGCTATTATTGCATAGTCAATTTGTTGCATGAAAACTTCGGAGGAAATGATTTGATGAGATTGATTTTGTAGTATCTCTATAATGGCATACAAAAGCATGAATGATGTGTTGGTTTTAAAAACGCCAGTTTCAGAGCAAAGACTTTTGTTATATGACTATATAAGACCTCCTCTGATTGGCTGAAACTAGCTTACACTGCTTGTGACAGATCTTGATGTCAAACAGTGATGAGCTCAGGGCAGGTTAACATTAAGTTTTTTCAGTCCTGACAGACAGCTTAAAATAGGACAGGGTAACATGACTTTTTTCACTGCTGTCTAACAGCTAAAAATAGACATTGAAACACTGACTTATTTCTAATGTATATTTCACAGATCAAATATGTTGAATCCAGAATTTGTTCATTTCATGTGAACAGCATTTTAAAAATGCAATTATTTTGCTTATCTCATAAGAGTTAGTATATTGTTGAAATAATCTTCCTAGTGAAAGTGCACTAGGAATATCTGACGAGTAAATTCTTAAATATGAAAATACTTTAAATAAAACTAGGAAAAAGTAAACAGTGTCATATAACAAAACAATTGGTGCATTCTTTTTCAGTTAACATCAGGATTACTAAACCCTCAAAAGTGATGTTCACCTCGGCTTCGCCTCCGTGAACATCACCGTTCTCGGGTTGACAAATCCTGATGTTAACCTCAAAAGAATGCATCAATTGTATAAAGTCAACCTGACATCACAAAATTTTGTTGATTTCTATGCACATTACTTTTGAAGAAGTCATTTTTTGTGAAGGGTTCAGAAGTACTTACTACGTCAAGCAACATGGAGAGATGTCCCTGTAAGAGTTGTCCCTCTTTGTTACTCTCCTTGGTGGAGAATCTGTATACATCACCAGACCTGTCAGCAACAATCACATGTGACTCACAGTTAGTGAAGGTAACGGCTGTCCCACGCCGAGGCACCAACCTGAAATTAGAATAGAACTTCCGATATCATAGGTGCCCTAAAATTTTCATTTTCATCTTAACTCTTTAAGCAGACTTCTTTTCTTTACTTTTGTTTAAGAAACCAAATAAGACTTGAAGCCTTATTTCTCAGAAAATTAAAGAACTAAATCAAAGTTGCTGTCTTGCAGCCATGATTGGCAGTTTAATTAAAAAAAACTTGTGATATCATATTTGCCTTGTCAGAGGTCAACGTGGCAGCCCTCAAAATTTTCATTTTCACTTTAACTCTTTAACCAGACTTCTTAAAATCTAAAATAAGACTTGACATTTCATGTGAATTGTCTGCCAGCGGACAATTCACATCAGATGAAAAGCCTTATTTCTCAAAAAATTAAATAAGTAAATCAAAGTTTCTGTCAGTTGCAGGCATGATTGGCAATTTAAAATCCTAAATTTTTGCACCAATAAAGTGGTACCACTCATTAATTTGTTTATGACAATCCCTAGGCATTATGCAAGGCAGATCAAAGCCATACCATAATGAGGTAATTATAAACTCCTTACAGGGGGTAATAAAAAGGTCCCATAGTTTAGGTATTTTCTGATAAAATATTGAAATTGCCTGTGGATAAAACCTGCTGCGTAGATACACAGGTAAGTTCACTCTTAGTGCCCCCTTAGTCCAGTGGGATATTGAAATACACTTAGAGGTGATGTGATCTGACCTTTATGAGTTAATCTGGTAATAATCTCTCATATACCAAAAATAGGCCTTTAAGGATTTACTGTTGGTCATTTTGGAATCAGTTTGCTAGAATAAACAGATATAGTAGGGGAGCCAGAGATTCAAAAATTGGAAAAAAGTGGCCGGAAAGTAGCAGAATTTTAGACTATATCCTTAGTTAGTATGGTGTTTCAGAAGTGTGTAAACAGATATTGCACAAATTTTAAGTCTTGCAAAAGATGTTTATTTATGGGGCAACCATAGCTACCCTCATACAGGCTTCATGTAGAAGGCTATTCGCTACATTACTAAAAGGAAAGTTATTTAGACCAGATAGGTCACATTTCCGACTATCTGCATATTGCTTTACAGTAACTTAATAAAAAGCACCAAACTGACAATAAGTTTAAATGACTTACGCTAACGTAATTGTTATATACGTTACTTACATTCAATTATATTACTATTGTTGACTTTGCCATGGGTTGCCAAAAGACTTGTGGAGGGAGATTTTTGTACATTAAGATTTTCTTAGCTACTTTATATATTATAAAATGTCGGTTAGCTTTTGATGTACAAGTGCATTTACCATGTAATAGCCAAGTCTAATACGTTACCATTAGATAATAAGGAAACTCCTAGTATAGTGTTATGATCATTTGCATCGTTTTCTTACATATTGTTATGATTGATATTTTAATTAGATGCAGCTTAATAGCAGAATATTAATATTAGTTTAGGCACCTGCAAGTTCTGTTATATACGTTACTTTCTTTTAAAACAATATGTTGGTGCAATGTTATGTATATATGCGTTCAAACAGCCAGTAGGTGATAATGAAATTGACTACCATCTTAGTGCTCAAAATTAGATTGGAAATATTGTATTTTTAAACTTTTTATATGAATGAGATGCAACATCCACAAAATCATATTTGGTTGAAAGGGAAAAACTTGAAAATAATGCACATAAATGCCATTAAGTATATGTTTTAGGAATCATGTAAATAGGATAATTGATACCTCTTTATTATTCATGATTAAATTGTTTCAAAAAGCTTAAATGGTTCTTTAAAATCTGTGCTACTACCAAGTATTTGCTTCTTTTTATGCATTAAATGGCGTTAAATGACATATACAAGACATTTTTTCACCGTCAACAGCTCAATGAATAAATAAAAAGCATGCAGTGACATAGTCAGATCCATCGCACATTGTAAAAGCCAACAAATATATCCATTTATAAACAGTTATTCGTTACAACAGCTATATTTAAAACAATAAGACACAAAATATACCTTAAAACTCTAAACAATGTAAGATATTCCAAACAGAAGTCCAAATCAAGAAGTGAAACATTAAAGATACCTTCATCGGTGTCATATGAAACATAACTGAAGTTTGTGGAAATCGTGATGATTTCTGTCTCTGATTTAGCACCAGCCTTAGATATCCTTGGAGTCGTAATATTTTAGTATCTACAGCGTGTCTGTTTTGGAAAAAGAGTAGTATTTATGTTGGTAACACGTATATAACAAAATTATTTAGATCATTACTTTAATCATTGTGTTGCCTGGTTCTACACGTTTATGAAACAATGAAACAGGACAACATTTATTCTAAATTACCATTTAACTTTTGAAACAGACACATGTCAGTAAATAAGTTGGAAAAGCTTCCCTGCATTGTTAGTATTGTAGACATTTCTAAATGATTAGACTTCAAATAACCTGGACCTTGAGCAAACAACTTTCTAGAATAGGACTTGATTGATCATATATTCCAGAATGATTGCATACATTTGCTTTTTAGCTATATAGCTTATCAGCATACGTGATAGAATCTGCTTTAATGTTTGTTTTATTCAGCAGGACAATATTTATTTTTTACACTCACAATTAGTAATCATAACAACCGTAATTCAGTCCTTAAAAATAACAAATTAATACCCATAAAACATGTACCAACTTGTTAAACAATGCTATATTTATGGTATATTGACTAAGTTCATGTAATAGAAACAAAACCATACTCATGCTACTTTCAAAGAATACTTTCAGATAGTATACTCAACAAATGCTATCTCATAGTTACATATAGTGCAATTGGCAATAGAGACAATGTTATCACTATCTGAGATGTATCATGATACTTTTACAAATTGAAAGAAATACAATTTCTTATGCAGAAGATTGATAAAAAAAGAGCGACAGACACATTAAACATGCATACATACTATCTGTTAAGTGTATGCATACTTTCTTAGCATAACATGTAAATCTATTATTTTTGTAAGTAATGATACTAACTATTGTGTCTTATCTATTGTCCATGTAATTATTATTTTATAAGCACAGTAGATGATTTAATGTATGTTTTTTTGTCTCCATATCCTGATGTGTTTACAGCTCATCTATTATTTAACGCACATAAAAGGAATCAACTGACAGGATTCCTAAAACAGGTTGTTTAAAATGGGGTCCAATGACTGCTATGGTATTATGATAGAACTTAACATCAGCTATATTAGCACTAATTGCTAAAACTAAGTTTTATCTTATGACTGCAATCTTACTCTAAGATATTGCTATTCCTACCAACATTCTGATTAATGTAAATAATCTTTTGAATTGTAATTTTAATGCGTCCTAGTTAAATTTGGCTTAAACATTTTCTCTCCGTTGAAATTTTATAAAGTAAATTTGGTATCGTAAATTACAACTGAAGAAATATAGATTTCTTGGATATGATCACTGCCTTGCCATGTAAAACCCATCCTCATGGATGATTTCCCCAATTTCAACGGCAATAATTCATTTTGAATAACCCATTCAGTTTTAAAGTTTGCATTGCTTTGACAAATGATTAGAAGTGTTCAGTTAAAAGAACTATCAGTTTCATTAATCAAACAATGAAAGCCATATTAAAATGAGCGGAAATTAAAATTAATACGTAGCTAGAATAAATTCAAAATTCACTTTCTGAGTTATGATATATGCATAAATAGATGTGGCTTAAACAATTTGCATAACATAGCCACTCTCTTAAAGAATAAATGATGACAAACACTTATGTTTCCTTAAATTTAATGTAACGTAAACAACATATTTTATATATTCATAAAGGAGTGATGCTGTCTAGATTGCCAGCAAACGTCTTCTTTCTATAAGTGAACCTGACTAGAAAATGTCACAATCACAGACTCCTGACTGACCCACTGCACCTTCAGGAAGGGACGAGGAACACATATATCTACAATATAATTAAAGTGCAGTAACCAGCACTGTTCCTTGTCAAGATTATTGCCGAACTAGAAACAAATTAGAAAACACAGACCCGATACAAAACTCCCACAACCAATAGGAACAACAACAAACAAAGTTTCCAACATCCACACATCATTTCAAAGATTCTTAGATATTTTATCATAAATGAATCTGATTTTATAGAACAAATATGTTATTTACTTTTTATATATTGTGGTGAGTGTGAACAGGTTCGAAACAAAGCTCTGGCTGCTTCTGCATAGCTTATTAGATTGTTTTGTTCAATTAAAAGAAAAAAATGTGCAAATATCTAAATTTGTTTTAGGTTTTCAGGCTCAGTTGTATCAGGAAAACGGTTGAGACAAATACAAATAATCATAATATATATTTCGTTTATTTATCGTTATATATGTTACCTTAGCAAATTCGACTGAACAAGGTTAAGGGAATGTATCCTAGTTGAGATGTTGCATCAGACTTATCATTTTATAAGTTAATAAATTGCATATCATAACATAGAAAAATTACCAAACAATGTGTTTTGTTTTTAAGTCAAGAAGTATACCATTTCTTAAAAGAAAAAAATACAACCGTATACACAGTCTCCTAATTAGTACTGATAACTTCTTCTTTTGGAACAAATGCTCTTTTTATGCCTATCAAACAAAGCCCCCCTCCCTTTTAATAAAATAACCTTCCTGTGATGTATAATTTAAGCTATTAAGCAGTATTTGTTTGTCTTCAACTTTGTTTTATACGTTACATATTGAAAATCGAGCAACAAAATGATATTTTACCTCAGAAATGTTGTTAAGTATTACTCTCAAGTCGGTGATATCAAAACAATTATCATAAGGTGCTTAAAAGCTAACAGAAAAATTGCATGCGTATTTTCAAACCTAAGAGGTTCAAAACTTATATAAAGTTTTGTATATATTCATCTAATTAAACAGCTTATAACTGACAAAGTATTTATGTTAGAACTTATCTGTTTGCAGTTTTGAAATGGTCAGTTAACGCTCTTTTAAATACATGTTATCTTGAAGTTAAACGCATTTTGAAAATTTTGTCAAATGAGACTTTTTAACAAAATTTTAATAATTTTAAGGGTATAGTTGAAAATGTAACGTAAAAGACATTATAATGGACCCAAACAACTTTTAAAAAACATCAATATGTGTAGAGAATAGCATGTTCTTACAGATTGCATAAATAATTTGTTCATTTAAACATTTCAAATTTTACCTAAATAGACTTAATTACATATTTTTCTTTTAAAGAAAATGAGGGGTAACGTATTAAACACACTGTTACAGGTATGTTTGCAAGACTTAAATTGAGTGCAATATCTGGTTTCATACTGCCTATACTATGTACTAAAGGATAAAACAAGTGAAAATTCTGCTAAAAAGGGGACATACCTAAATGCTGGTTTTTGACTTTTTTGAACCCTGGCTCCTCTACTTATACTAGCCACACAGTTAGAGAGCAAAATGACATAGTTTGTAACATTGAGCTGCTTTATTCAGTTGATTGGACAAAAGCAGATATTTCTTTCATATTTATAATGGTAAATCTGTTTCGTAACTAATAGTTACTGAGTGTGAAGTATTCATATAGATATTGAAAATGAAAACAAACTCAGGAAATTTGTGTCAAAACTTTTTGCAAGACCCTCGTCAATTCATTGACCAAAGTAACATATTCCACTTACAGATACATTCAGACAAATTATTGAGTGTGATCACTGTAATACTGTTCCTTATATCAATAAAAATATTTCTTTGATCACCATTAACAAATACAATAACAACATGAAAAATGGTTATACGGTTATTAAACATGTTCCCATAAATAAGATTTATTATCGAGAAAATTTAGTAGGAAAAATGAGTTCATTTCCCATAACTGACTACACTAGATTTAAGTCGATGAAAAATCAGAGAATCATTAGCTACAAGTTGGTGCATAACGAGATTCGAAATTTACACAGCAAATTGCCACCAATGAGCAAACATCGGAGGCAACATGAATCTAAATTATTTACACTCTGTCTAGTTTATCAAATTGTCGCCGATCACACAGAAACATCTACTCTGCAGCGTGGCATACTTATTTCTCAAGATTAACTATTATTTAATCAGCCAATGAACATTTATAATGGAATACGTCGACAGCAAATATGAAGCAAATTTACAGAAGGTTGCAGGGAAGTAAGTAATTTGTCTGTGGACGACAAGCACTAAATATTTCTCATCTCAGCGATGTTCTACCATAGCCTTTGATCAAACCCTCATCAATATACTGTCATTTCTAATAACTCTTTACATTTCACTGCTCATAATAACATGTGCCCATGAAACCTCTAAAAATCCTTTTCCGGAAATTAGCAGTTGACATAATAGTGGAGGATTTTATATACTGAACTACAAAAAATATACAGCCATTTTTTAAAAAGCATTCAACATGGCACTATTATCTGATATTTTCAATGACATGGCGTTGTGACTTTGAATTTTAGCATAAATGGTACATTAGTTAATTATATAAAAATTTTGGACAATTTTTTCCAATAAGCAGATAAGTTAGAGTACCCTTTTTGTTACAGAAAGTACAAACATCTGATTCTCTCCCTTCCATTGGAAATTTACTATCTGGAACGATTATCTTCTGATAGGTTGCATTCTGCAAGTACTGACCTATCTGATTTGAGCATTGTGTCGCATAGTATACTTGTTTAACAAATGTATCATGAAGTCAGGTGATTCGCCTGACTGTTTATTTCATTCTTATATTAATCAGCTTAATTACAGCACTGGAATGCTTCTAATTGACCTGACCATGCGCAAAACTTTTCAAAAATGTTTTAATGTAGAAAATATTATGATTCTATCACTATACTATAATACACAAAACTGTTATGGTTTGGCTATCAAAGGTGGATTGATGTGTCCAAAGACTGTTTATTTATAGCCATTTTCAGTCTGCTACTCCTTAATGGCAGAGTGTTAGGGTAATGCATACCCGTGCATTAACTTCTCTTCTTCCCATTGTAGTTCATCCCTTGGTTGACTGGGTATTTTCGAACTACATGTGCCGTCCGAGAAAGATTGTGCAAGTTTATAAACAGTCAATGTACAGATTTAAACATGCTTTCATGGTGTGTTTAGAAGGTGTAGAGCAGCAGTCGTTGCTTGAAGGTCTTTAAGCTGGGAGCTGAGACGGCACACTCTGGCAGCTATGATGATTAACAGTTGATTTCATCAGTGCTGTGATATAGCAGATAGGTGGATCTTCAGAGAACACGGACATGGGCAGACCATTGGAGTAGCTGCCATTACGCACAATATGCATGAGCGTAATGAAAAAATGTGCACATTGAATGGAGGTCTAAAAGGTGGACATACTGTTTGTCCAAACAATAAGGGACTTCTCTTAAAGGAAAGAATTTGATCCCTCTGGGAGCAAATTCTTTCCTTTAAGTGAAGTCACCATTTTGAAAAGAGACACAACTGAAGAAATCACTGCTCATTTCAGTTGTTTCCCTTTGATGTATGTAAATAGCTTGGTGTTCTGGTTACGCCCTTGCAGACAATGATCCATAACAACACACCCTGTCCTGTACAGCAGTGAAGACCTGGATAATGTACTACAGAAACTAAAGCTAAAACCAATTACAGATGGTTTACACATAAAAACAAATACAGATGGTTTACACATATAGCCATAAATACAGATGGTTTACACATAAAACCAAATACAGACGGTTTACACATAAAACCAAATATGTATGGTTTACACATAAAACCAAATATGGATGGTTTACACATAAAACCAAATATGGATGGTTTACACATAAAACCAAATATGGATGGTTTACACATAAAACCAAATATGGATGGTTTACATATAAACAAAATACAGATGGTTTACACATAAAACCATATATACAGATGGTTTACACATAAACCCAAATACAGATGTTTTACACATAAAACCAAATACAGATGGTTTACACATAAAACAAAATACAGACGGTTACACATAAAACCAAATCAAGCCAACCCCCTGACCCCCCTTTGGATCCGCCACTGAATTCACAAACTGCAAAAGTCTTATTTTCTCAAATTTACAGAGAGATGTCCCGGGATGTGTTGCCTGCTGCTGTCAGGACTGGTAGACTACTTCTTTAATCCTTTGTTATACTGATGGGTAGTTCTGAATTTGCTCCACCTGATACGATACAATAAACTTGGGATTATTCATTGTACATATCTAGGGATGTCAGGTTATAATTTAAAAAAATATTGTATTCTTTTGTCTGAATATCTATTTTACCTTAGCAGACAGAGTAGACCCTGATGAAATGCCACACTATGCCTATCTGGAGTGGGTGCTTTAAAATGCCTCAAGTACACCTCTGATAGCAGGCAGCAAGGCTGGATATCCCTTTTTATCTGGAGTTTTGTACGACATTTGAGAGATTTTAGTGCTAATGAATAGAATTGAATGACAGGTCAAGAAGGGATCCAGCAACACAGAATCTGCATTAAACCAGACAATAACTCGTTCTAAACACCATTATTAAATCGTCAGACAAACCGCTCACATCGTGGTTCATTTAGCAGTCTTTTGAATCTGTTATGAAAATATCGGAAACATAACGGTGCTTGTTCTGTGTCGTCTATGTATTGGTCATTCTCAATACACTAATACATTAAAAGTAGCCCTAAACAACACTCCTACCATTAGCAAACAACATTTCTAGAATTGAGTGAATTTCTGAGAACTGAATCATAAGGAAAACAATGTCCAATTAAGTTTATCAACAAAAAAGAGAGAAAATCATATTTTCGATAGTGCTTTTAGGTGAAATGCATTTGAGCAATTTCTATAAATACATCATATGTTTTTCTATAAATACATCATATATTTTTCTATAAGTACATCATCTGTTTTTATTATAAGTAAATCATATGTTTTTCTATAAGTACATCATGTTTTTCTATAAGTACATCATATGTTTTTCTATGCAGTTCTCAGCCTAATTAAGCCGGAAAATACCCTCCGAAGCCACCACAATCCAAACCATCGATACATACCACTGCAGGAACAATTTGATATTTTTTTGCTAGCTATGCAGTGGTTTCACAGGGTATTTCCCGGCCGAATGCCGAGAATGGCACTGGCTTTCCCCCACCACTAGACAGTCGGCATCTTAAAAGCAGAATTGCTTAAGTCTGACGTCTATCTCCAGTAAATCTCCAGTAAGAGATTTAAACATGCAAGGCTGAGGTATCTAGGTATAAGTCAGAACTAAACACTGACTGAGCTATCCAGGCGCCCCAATAGTTACATAACATGTTTTAGCCTTCTAGTTTTACATTTAGTAGCCTGTGTGAAACTTCTGGCAATATCAAAGGGACAAGCTGTTGATCAACAACAACAAGAAGATCATGCAGGTTGCTGACAGAGCATCCCCATCCTTTTCCGGCCTTGGCTGAGTTCAGTAGATATACATATGCCGAGAAGCTCCACTTGCATATATGTTGGTGTCCTTTTTTAGCTGAATTTCAGCTCAATGGAAAAGAATTCTGTAATCAGCCTTGCTTTTCAGAAGCCAGCTGTCTCCAGGGAAAAACTACTGTTTAGGATGGTAAACAATTTCACAAATTTTCCTTGCAAGCATTAAACAAAGAATATCATATATTAATGATCAGGTTCATAATTAGATGAAAAACAATTCTAGGATATTAAATAACAAAAAGTAAGCTTCTTTCATTGAAAATCCATTTTTTTACAACAGTTGTCCAATTTTCCCTCATTAAAAAGTGGCTGAAGCATTATAAATTAGAGAGGTGTTGTTCATTTGCTGTTACACAATACAGTTACTATAAGCCTGTATAGAATTGGTTTCACCGTCGTTCATATCATTGCATTGTTCATATCATTGTTCATTTCAGGATAAGAGTGTGTTAAACAAAAGTTATTTTTTCTTCCTTCTAAACCAAAACATATGTTGTGAGTACTAAAAAGAACGGTCTCAATGAGACGGTTCTTTTGAGCACCCAAAACAAATGTTTAAACTGATGGATAAGAAAATATTCACATCTTTACGCTCATTCTTTTTTAATTATCTAGACCTACACACATTCTCAAGTTATAGCAAAATGATACAATATTGCAACAGTCATATATTATATGTGTCTTTCTTATTGTTAAAGAATTAGTTCCGCCTCACAGACAATCTCTCAAATTAAAGCAAATGATACATTGATGCAACAGATTCCCTTCTGTCCGCTCCGAGACAGCCCTGATCTAGTTACGGCAGTATATCAAAATGAAGCGACATCTGGCAGAGACAGTACTAAATGATGTAAAAATTGCCACATGCATGATGCAGGAAATCTATGCTTATCATGCTGTTTCTACAATGACATGCTATATTATGTCATAATTTTGGAAATTTCATAGATTTTAGTGCATTTCCATAAATCATATCCTTTTATTTTATTGTACACAAACAAATGAAGTAAGTTGTAGTGATAAATTCCCGCGTCAAACAATGTCTCTTCCCTAAAC
The DNA here is from genome assembly GCA_964019695.1 of Loripinus fragilis. Taxonomy (NCBI): domain Eukaryota; kingdom Metazoa; phylum Mollusca; class Bivalvia; order Lucinida; family Lucinidae; genus Loripinus; species Loripinus fragilis. The sequence continues at coordinate 1,683,982 of OZ026519.1, forward strand.
TTTAGGTGGATTTCACTGAATTTTGATGGGAGGTATCACTAGGTCAACATTGTGATTTAGGTTGGTGTTTTAAAGCTGGTCTTGTGTGTAAAGTGTAGAGATGTTGTTTGAAGAATTTCTTTGGCTGTCATGGTGGCCATCTTGGACATCGGAAAGGAGTGAGAATCTCAATCATAGGCCCCTGCAGTTAAGCAAAAATCGTTTGCGTAAAATTGCGATTATTTTTTTATCCATCAGTTTAAACATGTGTTTTGGGTTCTTTTGAGTACCCACAACATATGTTTTGGTTGAGAAATAAGAAAAGTAATTTTCAGGTACGCACTCTTATTTGGAGGCCTGTCAATCTTACCCCAATATGACTCCCACCAAGTTTAAGTTCGATCAAACATATGGTTCCGGAGAAGTCATTTGAAGAATTTCAAGACGGCTTAGCGGTCATCTTGGATTTCAGAAAGAGTTTAGTTAATGTGATTTTCCATATTCCACAAATGCCTCCCACTAATAACATGGTTTTGGAGATGTGGTTTGAAGAACTTTAAGATGGTGCCATGGCAATGATCTTGGGTATGAAAGCTAAATGATTTTAGCATTTATGAATCTCCATATTGGCAGGGATGCCTCCCATCAAGTTCCATTTTGATCCGTGTCTTACTCAAGGACACTACACAGTGCTGCCGGTGAGGCTCGAACTTGCATCCCCTCTATCTGGAGTCAAGCACTGTACCATGAACTGAGCCACCGCGCTCCTCAGTTTAAGGGTTGTGTAATCTATTCCTCCCTGGAGACCTACAGGATTTTCTTTCAGTGTCATTTATCTTAGTTTGATTAGAATATTTGTCTTAGTGAAACTGAGAACTTGTTAGCATTGTTGTATTTTATATGCAATTTAGGTGAACCCTTAAATAACATGATGGATAATTTTATTTAGTGCCAGATCTTGATCCTAAGTGTTTGACAATCTAATGGCATTCCTGGAAGATATTTTTGAAAAAGTTACTGGCAATTTTAGATCCTTCAAAATTACCCAGCATGCAGAGTTTAGTAGTCTCCCTTTGACTGAAAAATGTGGTCAATATGTTAAGATCTACAAAATTAGATCTATATATTATCACATAGTACCTTTTGACCTCATTACAGTTATGAGAGTTCGAGGAAAGCCAGTATTATACTCAGCCGGTGTTGGAAATCATCATGTGAAACCACTGCGCTTGGTCCAAACAAGCTTTTTGTTGGTTTTTAATGTCACCAAAGCAACTTGAACATTATATCAATAAGACATCTTCAATAGATAACATACTATACTCGAACAGGCTTGGGACCATGAAAAGTAGTTCTAACCAAGGGTAGTTCCAGCCATCCAGGGTGGATTATGCTTAAAAAGATGTGTAGGGACCAGAATGATAGTTCTAGCAGCCCAGGTGAATTAGCCATCAGAGTTTGAGCCATTGAAGTTCTGCTGTATATTGTGGGTACTCAAAACAAGTAGCCCAATGGGCAACAATGTTTGTCCAACAAGATTGTTTAAAATGTCAGCTAGAAAGCATCATCCTACCAATAATCCAGCTATGAATCTTCAATGGATCAGAAGTTTCAACAAGATTATACATGGATAAGTTTAAAAATAAAAGGATGTAGAACATCAATGGAATATACATGGGTGAAAGTTCAAAATTTCCAAAATCATGAACTTTAGAAATTCAAATTTTAAGACATGCAGGATGCCTACAAAAAAGAATAATTTCAAATGTTAATGGTTAATTGTGTTTATATAATCGGAAAACTAATCAGAGAAGCTATGATTATATGCCTAATTCAGGATTTGAGGCTGACTTTCTATGAAAAGTCGGACTCAAAATCCTGAATTCAGGATAAATCCTGAAAATTTTCACCCATGAATATACAACTTAAACAAAAAGTGATTCAAATCCGATCAACTGTTGAGGGATACAGATCTTTTCAACAGAACAAATTAATTTGAGCAATCTTGGTATAAGGTCACCCAATGACCATAATTTATGTGCCAAATTATTTCCAAAACAACCCAGTAGTTTTTGACAAGAAGCTTTTTAAAATGTTTTCACTATATATACAAAGGAAAAACTGGTCCCTCTCCCAGGCAGCCATGTTTTTCAACTGATCAAATTAATTTGAGCAATCTTGGTAGACGGTCACCCAAGGACCAACTGGACCAAATTATTTTCAAATCGGGCCAGTAGTTTTTAAAAAGAAGATATATTTAAGTTTTTCCTTATAACTCAAACAGGAAGCACAGGAATCAGCAAGCATTTTTGGATATGGCACGACCCCTATGGACGGGAGCACAGTGGCTCAGTGTTAGAGTGCTTGACTCGAGACTGAAGGGCTGGGGGTTTGAGCCTCGATCACTGTTGTCACTGTGTTATGTTCTTGAGCAAGAACATTAAAGCTGCATAGTCTGTAACCTCTGATCTTCTAATTTTAAAAATAATGTTTTATTTTTCAAGAACGCAGTAAAAATACTCAAATTCAGGTAAACATTTTACCATTTTCGTAAATCTTAACAAGTTATCACTATCAAAACAACTGCATTTATGTTAAAATTCAACGGTCTATAATTATTGGAGGGACGCAAATAATTACCAACAAGAGAAAAATACACCTATTTGATAAGATAATTCACTTTTCCATGCAGTTTTCAGCTGTACTGAACATTTTTATTGTGAAAACATAGCTTAATTCTACTTTTACAAATGATTTAAAAAGAAAAGAAATTTTTTCGAAAAATGTTCATAGTTACAGAGTATGCAGCTTTAATCCTAGCTTAGTACTGGTTTGACCCAGGAAGACCCGTCTCTTTATATCAGTAAGATTGTTAATGGGACGTAAAGAATCAGCTCAGACAAACAAACAAAACCACCCCTATGGATGAAAAAGTGTGGATCCTCACTCACTCACTCACTCACTCACTCATGGTTAAACAGGCTTCTGAAGAAGCCCGCTGATCTGGATCCACACTATTTTCAACAGATGGTATGGAATTTTGAAAATGTTATGTGCACAGTGCCCTTATTAGGAAGACTATGGTATGGTAATTTCCTGCTTCTGGTGTAAACTGTTTGACACCATGTCTCAATCGCCTAACCCCTATTGCCCTAACTCAAGATAGTTTTTCTAGCTGCCTAAGTATCAGAAATCACGCTTCTCCCGGTAGATCATAAAACAAGTAGTTAATTATCCTCGCCGCTCGGTTCTTACCTAACGTCGGAGTAATTTGTCAAAATTTGTTTTACGAAGCCATGGGTCGCCAGAGATCACTATTCAGTCGGACGAGATATTTCAACTTCGGAATGCTAGCCAGATTTGTTTGACAAACTGATATTGCAGATGATGTATTACACGAACAAAATCAATGTCCGTCATTAATATCGGAACATTATCGTCAAGGAAAACTGACAGGGTATACACAAATGTCCCAGCCCACCATTTCCATTCTGACCCCTCCCTAATGGGGCCAAGCAATTACAAAACGCTCCCATTTTCACTCGTAAAACACGAAGAAATATGACAATTATTTGATCAGGTTTTTCTGCCTAATGAATTTCAATCAGTTTTGGTAGAGAACAATTTTATTTGACTTCAATAAAATTTGACTTCTGAATATTGGGAATAATTCATAGAGTATTGGCAATAACTCAGCAAACTGAGGGACAGAGATGTGATCCAGTAATTGATAAAGAAAGAATTGAAATTTACCTCAGGGAGTAAATGTGGATAGCAGGAGACAACATCACATGGGTGAAAGTTCAAAATTTCCAGAATCCTGTACTTTCGAAACTCCAATCTTAAAACTTGCAGTATGCCCACCCTCTAAATATCCACAATTTCAAGTTTTTATAGTCAATTATCCTTAGACAGACTGAAAATATATAAGAGAATCTATTATGATCTCCCTAATTCAGCATTGTGAGGCTGACTTTCTGTGGAAAGTCAGCCTCAAAATCCTGAATTCAGGAATAATCCTGAAAACTTTCACCCATGACATCAGCAAATGAGCAGCTCAGAAATTGGAGGAGACCCAGGAGGTGACCAGTGGATTTCAGAATAAAAAAATTCTTGCATAACAGAATTAACAGAAATTTTGGAGGCAGGGGTGGGGGAGGGTTAATAACTTGATCAAATTTAAGCTCATCCTAGATGTATATTTCGAACATATTCAAACTATTAGAAGAATGAGAAAAAAAATGAAATTGATAATGTCTCTATTTAAGAGAATTGTAACCAAAGAAATGTTTTAATCAAGACATGAGCAGATCCACAGAGGGGCAAACTGACCAAAGGCTGCTGCCATTTTGGCAGCCATAGTGGTTATTGTTCAATGGACAAAATTCATATTCATAACGTGACATTTTTGGTATCTCTCTGAATCCGCACATTCAATGCCATCTGCTGTAGATAGGCTCAATATTAGAACATCTATGGTAACTCTCTGTCTCAGTACCTTCAATGTCACCTGCTGTAGATAGGCTCAATCTGACATACCTGGTCTCTTATTAGAACATCTATGGTAACTCTCTGCCTCAGTACCTTCAATGTCACCTGCTGTAGATAGTCTCAATCTGACATACCTGGTCTCTTATTAGAACATCTATGGTAACTCTGCCTCAGTACCTTCAATGTCACCTGCTGTAGATAGTCTCAATCTGACATACCTGGTCTCTTATTAGAACATCTATGGTAACTCTCTACCTCAGTACCTTCAATGTCACCTGCTGTAGATAGGCTCAATCTGACATACCAGGTCTCTTATTAGAACATCTATGGTAACTCTCTGCCTCAGTACCTTCAATGTCACCTGTTGAGATATTCTCAAGCTGACATACCTGGTCTCTTATTAGAACATCTATGGTAACTCTCTACCTCAGTACCTTCAATGTCACCTACTGTAGATAGTCTCAATCTGACATACCAGGTCTCATATTAGAACATCTATGGTAACTCTCTACCTCAGTACCTTCAATGTCACCTGCTGTATATAGTCTCAATCTGACATACCTGGTCTCTTATTAGAACATCTATGGTAACTCTCTGCCTCAGTACCTTCAATGTCACCTGCTGTAGATAGTCTCAATCTGACATACCTGGTCTCTTATTAGACCATCTATGGTAACTCTCTACCTCAGTACCTTCAATGTCACATACTGTAGATAGGCTCAATCTGACATACCAGGTCTCTTATTAGAACATCTATGGTAACTCTCTGCCTCAGTACCTTCAATGTCACCTGCTGTAGATAGGCTCAATCTTACATACCTGGTCTCTTATTAGACCATCTATGGTAACTCTCTGCCTCAGTACCTTCAATGTCACCTGCTGTAGAAAGTCTCAATCTTACATACCTGGTCTCTTATTAGAACATCTATGGTAACTCTCTACCTCAGTACCTTCAATGTCACCTGCTGTAGATTGTCTCAATCTTACATACCTGGTCTCTTATTAGACCATCTATGGTAACTCTCTGCCTCAGTACCTTCAATGTCACCTGCTGTAGATAGGCTAAATCTGACATACCAGGTCTCTTATTAGAACATCTATGGTAACTCTCTGCCTCAGTACCTTCAATGTCACCTACTGTAGATAGTCTCAATCTGACATACCAGGTCTCTTATTAGAACATCTATGGTAACTCTCTGCCTCAGTACCTTCAATGTCACCTGCTGTAGATAGTCTCAATCTGACATATCTGGTCTCTTATTAGAACATCTATGGTAACTCTCTGCCTCAGTACCTTCAATGTCACCTGCTGTAGATAGGCTAAATCTGACATACCAGGTCTCTTATTAGAACATCTATGGTAACTCTCTGCCTCAGTACCTTCAATGTCACCTGCTGTAGATAGTCTCAATCTGACATACCTGGTCTCTTATTAGAACATCTATGGTAACTCTCTACCTCAGTACCTTCAATGTCACATACTGTAGATAGGCTCAATCTGACATACCAGGTCTCTTATTAGAACATCTATGGTAACTCTCTGCCTCAGTACCTTCAATGTCACCTGCTGTAGATAGGCTCAATCTTACATACCTGGTCTCTTATTAGACCATCTATGGTAACTCTCTGCCTCAGTACCTTCAATGTCACCTGCTGTAGAAAGTCTCAATCTTACATACCTGGTCTCTTATTAGAACATCTATGGTAACTCTCTACCTCAGTACCTTCAATGTCACCTGCTGTAGATTGTCTCAATCTTACATACCTGGTCTCTTATTAGACCATCTATGGTAACTCTCTGCCTCAGTACCTTCAATGTCACCTGCTGTAGATAGGCTAAATCTGACATACCAGGTCTCTTATTAGAACATCTATGGTAACTCTCTACCTCAGTACCTTCAATGACACCTACTCTAGATAGTCTCAATCTGACATAACAGGTCTCTTATTAGACCATCTATGGTAACTCTCTGCCTCAGTACCTTCAATGTCACCTGCTGTAGAAAGTCTCAATCTTACATACCTGGTCTCTTATTAGAACATCTATGGTAACTCTCTACCTCAGTACCTTCAATGTCACCTGCTGTAGATTGTCTCAATCTTACATACCTGGTCTCTTATTAGACCATCTATGGTAACTCTCTGCCTCAGTACCTTCAATGTCACCTGCTGTAGATAGGCTAAATCTGACATACCAGGTCTCTTATTAGAACATCTATGGTAACTCTCTGCCTCGGTACCTTCAATGTCACCTGCTGTAGATAGTCTCAATCTGACATACCTGGTCTCTTATTAGAACATCTATGGTAACTCTGTCTCAGTACCTTCAATGTCACCTGCTGTAGATAGGCTCAATCTGACATACCAGGTCTCTTATTAGAACATCTATGGTAACTCTCTGCCTCAGAACCTTCAATGTCACCTACTGTAGATAGGCTCAATCTGACATACCTGGTCTCTTATTAGAACATCTATGGTAACTCTCTGCTTCAGTACCTATAATATCACCTGCTGTAGATAGTCTCAATCTGACATATCTGGTCTCTTATTAGAACATCTATGGTAACTCTGTCTCAGTACCTTCAATGTCACCTGCTGTAGATAGGCTCAATCTGACATACCAGGTCTCTTATTAGAACATCTATGGTAACTCTCTGCCTCAGAACCTTCAATGTCACCTACTGTAGATAGGCTCAATCTGACATACCTGGTCTCTTATTAGAACATCTATGGTAACTCTCTGCTTCAGTACCTTCAATATCACCTGCTGTAGATAGTCTCAATCTGACATATCTGGTCTCTTATTAGACCATCTATGGTAACTCTCTACCTCAGTACCTTCAACCTGACCTGCTGTAGATTGTCTCAATCTGACATACCTGGTCTCTTATTAGAACATCTATGGTAACTCTCTGCTTCAGTACCTTCAATATCACCTGCTGTAGATAGTCTCAATCTGACATACCAGGTCTCTTATTAGAACATCTATGGTAACTCTCTGCTTCAGTACCTTCAATATCACCTGCTGTAGATAGTCTCAATCTGACATATCTGGTCTCTTATTAGAACATCTATGGTAACTCTCTACCTCAGTACCTTCAATGTCACCTGCTGTAGATAGTCTCAATCTGACATACCAGGTCTCTTATTAGAACATCTATGGTAACTCTCTACCTCAGTACCTTCAACCTGACCTGCTGTAGATTGTCTCAATCTGACTTACCTGGTCTCTTATTAGAACATCTATGGTAACTCTCTGCCTCAGTACCTTCAATGTCACCTGCTATAGATAGGCTCAACACACGGGGTAGGTGGTAATGGAAAGCGCCAATACTATCGAGGAATGTAGATCAAAAATCGTTAGAAACAGAGTTTTTGATTGCCATTTGTCGCCAGTGTGACGACAAATGGCAATCAAAACACTGTTTCTATCGATTTTTGGTCCGCATTCGTCTATTGTTCATAGTGTTTTCGATTGCCACCTACCCGGTGTGCTCAATCTGACTCATTTTCAGGTTCGCTGCTTTTGAATGCTGATAATGGGGAAGATAGTCATGAGTAATGGTAGATCATGCTGTCAAGCTTGTCTTTAAGATAAAAGACATTTGAGTCATGTTCACTGTTGACAATGGTTCTTGCAGAAATTAAAATAAAGAAATAAAAAAGATAACAGCTACTGAAGGTCAGGTTTAGTGAATATTTATGGGTGTGAGGGTAGTGCATTCTTCCATTGTTGGCTCACCATTTTTTTTATTCTCAGAAAAAGGAAGTTCAAAGGGCTTGAGGCAAGGCATACTGCAATCTAAAAGCTCAAAAATCTGATGAAAATGATAAGAAAACCAGTGCCGATCCAGATCAGAGTCTTCGCTGTTTGCCTTTCTGACAAATATTTTGTAAATCAAAGATCCATTGACTCCTACCCAGGCACAGTGCAGTAGGTCGGCTGAGTATCCAAACATACCTAAGAAAATAATCATTATTTTATACCAGACCTTTAGATTAGAGTACGTAATCAAAAATTGATTATCTTATTCCTCAAACAACATGTATGTTGTGGGTACTCAAAAGAACTGTCTCGATGAGCACCAAAAACAAATGTTTAAACTGATGGATAAGCAAATATTCACACTTTGACGCTTAAATTTTTTGCTTACCTGAACCCATGTAAACTAAAAAAAAAAAAAAATTGAGGGCAAAATTGTGAATATTTCCTTACCCTACAGTTTTAACATATGTTTTGGGTGCTCAAAAGAACCGTCTCATTGAGACAGTTCTTTTGAGTACCCACAACATATGTTTTGGTTGAGAAATAAGAAAATTATTTTTTGATACACACTCTTCAACTAAAGGCCTGCTATAAAAGATAACTTATTTGGATCTATTGAATCTAAAAATCTTATTTTCTATGACCCAATCCTTATGGGCTAATAAACACATGCTAACATTTAAGTCTGCTACTTTAATTGGTCATAAACATTATCTGCCAGCACACTATCCTTACAAGGCTAGAGTGGTTTCCAAGGAATCCTTAACTACATTTCTAGATAAAAGAAATAGCTATCCATTATCAGAACTCTAATAGCAGACTTTCTTTTAGTTTCTCTGACCAATTAGACCAAAATTAAAAACTTGTATGTTTGCTCTCTCTCGGCCAATCAAAATCATGCAGCAGCCTTGCCATACATTCTTTTCTTGCATATGATACCATATTGGCCTCCATGTGAGAAAATGGTATCCTGGGTCAGGTGTGGTACTTGATTGTATCGATTCCTGATCTTTGCACCATTACTTACTTTAAAGCTTTAATCCGTTGGTTGCTGCCTGATGCTTGTCCTTGGCTGGGCCCATCGTGGCTCAACTTGAGATGTTCTTTAGCTCTGGCTATCTGTGAGCCATGAGCCCTTTTCTTTGTTTCATCATAGTGTGTTAATTTGATTAGTTGTTACTCTGTGATGATGCATTGCATTAGTTAGGAAGCCTCAACGCAAGCTTATCAATTTTTGTGTGTTAACAACAACAGAATCTAGGGCGAAGATTTGGCGCCGGTAAAATGCCTTTAAGCCCCCCTAGGCTGTTGTCCATTCTAAGGCAGTGGTTCTGTTGTTGTTGATTTATTGTTTTATGTACACCATTGTTTGTGGGTGTTCTGTGTTGGTCTTTGTTTTGGAATGCATTACTTTATGTCCTTTCTAGTTTTGCAATCATCTTGACAAGGAAGAGAGAGCTGGTTGCTTTGCTTTTATTGTCTTTCAGATGTCTTGTTACTGTAAATGTCCTGTGGCTCTTCCTTATGGTGCCCTGGATTGGTCTGCAGTTTGTGATTGTGGTATTTCCTGCTCTTACTCACTTTTTGTTACTTGCCAACAACAAAGGCACACCCAGCCTGTGCATCAACACAGTCTGATCAGGGTCTTTGTTATTCTCTATTTTGAAAGGATAGTAAAGAGGAAGGCAAGGATCAGGAATCGATACAATCAAGTACCACACCTGACCGAGGACACAGTATGGGAAAGTGACAAAAACACAAGAAAGCCAACAGGTCAGCCCTTTCCCAGTAGGTAACCACAAGGTTGCAAGGAACAGACAAGACAGCATTACAAGACAAACATTAAACATAAATAGCAAAAAGGATCCACAAAAGAAGCACCGCCTTGGAATACTCAGTAAAAATAATTACTAGAGGGCTTAAACATGTTTAACAGTACCATTGTTACCTCACCCTTAATTCTGATGTGGATCAAGACACATAGATGTTAGGTTCGTAAAATTATGGGTTGTCATTCTATAAATTGACCTTTGTTTACCTCACAACAAAACCTATTCAGATAAAACCATACATGATTTGCAGCTCGCATCAGCATGGATTAGAATTTTTTCGCTATTGTACACTTTAAAAGAGATATTTTACACTGAATGGAAAACTTACGTTTTTTAGGGATTTTTTCAGCCTCCATAAACAGAACCAGAAAGAGCCTCATAAGATTTTCTCAACAGTTCTGTCTATGTAGTTTCCTACCCATGTAAATATTGGTTCCATGATAAAGATGGATAAGCTTGGTTTATTATAAAACAGTGCCATCACAGAATAGTTCTAATCAAATCCATGTTTCTCAGAACTCTACCGGGAACCAATTAATTAATTTTCTGTGTCCTTATGTTGAACAAATTAGTGGTCTATTTGTGTCAAAACCTCTGTCTTGAAGAGAAGACAGATAAATTTTCTCAATGAGATAATTTGCAGGAACAGATAAATTCTTCCAGCGTTAATAGTCAAGTTTTTGTCATTCAATTTATCATGAAGTGTTTGTCACATGATAAGAAAACTCAGTGACAAAGATTTGAGCCGCAACATGTGATTTCCAACAATGTGGCATTTTGACAAGTGTAGACTTATACGACCCTGTGCAGCCCCTTTTAAGTTTAGAAACTGCAAATGATGTTCGGTCAGTAGCTTACCAGTCATAGAATATTCAAGCGACTAGCAAAGGCTTTGATCAGACTGTGCGCATGCGCAGACTGGTCTGAGCCTTTGCTGGTCACACATACCACATTGTTGGAAATCTCATGTCACAGCTCAATTTTCTAGTAGCTTCGTCCAGTTTTCAGATACAAGTGCAGCTCTTTAGTTAAGAGTGTATAACAGAAAAATAATTACCTTATTTCTAAACCAAAACACATGCTGTGGGCACTCAAAAGAACCCTCTCAATGGGACACTTCTTTCAAGCACACACAACATGTGCTAAAAATTATGGGTAAGAAAATATTTACAATTTTATGCTGAAAATTTTTGTTTATCTAAACCTGTGGAAGTGGCTACCAGTTTTCTTTTCAAATGAAATTGTTAGTTCTGCATTCTAATAATTGTCCCAACATCTATGTACAATGGAAACCAGTACTGAAAAGAAATATCACATAAAAAAAAAACTTCTTTGGTAATAATAGGAAATAATCTGGGACTCTAAACAAAACTGCTATCTAGAAACGGTTCATTGGTCAAAACAATTTCTGTCAACTACATCTCTTATCCAGGAAATTGCTATTGCTTGAAAGTACTAGGGAGGGACTGCAGTGGCCTAGAGACAATGGCCTTGACACAAACATTGCCAACCTGCATGTATAACATGGCCTTAAAGACATATGTGGCTAATTCCCATGCGCACCATTCATGTTTACCTCCCCTGTCTTCAGATCATATACAAATTCGGATCAATACAGTGTTCAAATACTCTTATGTAAGGTCGGCATTTCGACATTTTTTAAAGTAAATATAATGTGCCTGAAATATGTGCCTAATTTTCTACGAAATTTTACCTGTCATTATAAAGGGCTTAGAGAATTTGGCTGAATTCAATTTATTGCAAAATCTTCATCTAAGTATACAAAAATCTGTTTGCGGCACAAACTTTAACCTGTTGGAGAAATTGGGGCTAATTTTTCTCTACAACTTTAATCGCGAACACAGTTAGCTAAAATAAAAATAAACAAAAAGTTATCGTCGACAATCATAAAAAATCGAATTTAGTAGCATATGTCCTTAAATGACAGTTCTGGCTATCTGCAGATTAAATGACAGTTCTGGTTAACAGATTACTAGCCTTTGCTGAGAGAGTAATAGTTGTGGCTAACAGATCTACAATCTCCATGTTGAATGACAGCTCTAGCTGACAGATCACAAGTCTCTGTAAATTGAATGACAGCTCTGGCTAACAGATCACCAACCTTTGCTGTGAGAGTAATAGTTGTGGCTAACAGATCACCAGTCTTTGCAGATTGAATGACAGCTCTAGTTGACAGATCACCAGCCTTTGCTGAGAGAGTAATAGTTAAGGCCAACAGATCACCAGTCTCTGAAGATTGAATGACAGCTCTAGCTGACAGATCACCAGCCTTTGCTGAGAAAGTAATAGTTGTGGCTAACAGATCACCAGTCTCTGTAGATTGAATGACAGCTCTGGCTGACAGATCACCAGCCTTTGCTGAGAGAGTAATAGTTGTGGCTAACAAATCACCAGTCACTGCAGATTGAATGACAGCTCTGGTTGACAGATCACCAGCCTTTGATGAGAGAGTAATAGTAGTAGCTACGCGATCACCAGTCTCTGTAGATTGAATGACAGCTCTGGCTGACAGATCACCAGCCCTGACTGAGAGAGTAATAGTTGTAGCTAACATATCAACAGTCTCTGTAGATTGAATGACAGCTCTGACTGACAGATCACCAGCCTTTGCTGAGAGAGTAATAGTTCTGGCTAACAGATCACCAGTCTCTGCAGATTGAATGACAGCTCTGGTTGACAGATCACCAGCCTTTGATGAGAGAGTAATAGTAGTAGCTACGCGATCACCAGTCTCTGTAGATTGAATGACAGCTCTGGCTGACAGATCACCAGCCCTGACTGAGAGAGTAATAGTTGTAGCTAACATATCACCAGTCTCTGTAGATTGAATGACAGCTCTGACTGACAGATCACCAGCCTTTGCTGAGAGAGTAATAGTTGTAGCTAACAGATCACCGGTCTCTGTAGATTGAATGACAGCTCTAGCTGACAGATCACCAGCCCTGACTGAGAGAGTAATAGTTGTAGCTAACATATCACCAGTCTCTGAAGATTAAATGACAGCTCTAGCTGACAGATCACCAGCCTTTGCTGAGAGAGTAATAGTTGTGGCTAACAAATCACCAGTCACTGCAGATTGAATGACAGCTCTGGTTGAAAGATCACCAGCCTTTGATGAGAGAGTAATAGTAGTAGCTACGCGATCACCAGTCTCCGATATAGCTACGCGATCACCAGTCTCTGCATATTGAATGACAACTCTGGTTGACAGATCATCAGCCTTTGCTGAGAGAGTTATAGTTGTGGCTAACAGACCACCAGTCTCTGTAGATTGAATGACAGCTCTGGTTGACAGATCACTAGCCTTTGCTGAGAGTAATAGTTGTAGCTAACATATCAACAGTCTCTGTAGATTGAATGACAGCTCTAGCTGACAGATCACCAGCCTGTGCTGAGAGAGTTCTAGTTGTGGCTAACATATCGCCAGTCTCTTTAGATTGAATGACAGCTCTGGCTGACAGATCACCAGCCTTTGCTAAGAGAGTAATAGTTGTGGCTAACTGATCACCAGTCTCTGCAGATTGAATGACAGCTCTGGCTGACAGATCACCAGCCTTTGCTGAGAGAGTAATAGTTCTGGCTAACAGATCACCAGTCTCTGCAGATTGAATGACAGCTCTGGCTGACAGATCACAAGCTGTTGCTGTGAGAGTAATAGTTGTGGCTAAAAGATCATCAGTCTCTGCAAATTGAATGACAGCTCTGGCTGACAGATCACCAGCCTTTGCTGAGAGAGTAATAGTTGTGGCTAACAGATCACCAGTCTCTGTAGATTGAATGACAGCTCTGACTGACAGATCACTAGCCTTTGGTGAGAGAGTTATAGTTTTAACTAACAGAGCATAAGTCTCTGCAGATTCAATGACAGTCACCAGGCTTTACTGAGAGAGAAATAGTTGTGGCTGACATATCACCAGTATCTGTAGATTGAATGACAGCTCTGGCTGACAGATCAACAGCCTTTGCTGAGAGAGTTATAGTTGTGGCTAACAGATCATTAGTCTCTTCAGATTGAATGACAGCTCTGGCTGACAGATCACCAGCCTTTGCTGAGAGAGTAATAGTTCTGGCTAACAGATCACCAGTCTCTGCAGATTGAATGACAGCTCTGGCTGACAGATCACAAGCTGTTGCTGTGAGAGTAATAGTTGTGGCTAAAAGATCATCAGTCTCTGCAAATTGAATGACAGCTCTGGCTGACAGATCACCAGCCTTTGCTGAGAGAGTAATAGTTGTGGCTAACAGATCACCAGTCTCTGTAGATTGAATGACAGCTCTGGCTGACATATCACCAGCCTTTGCTGAGAGAGTAATAGTTGTGGCTAACTGATCACCAGTCTCTGTAAATTGAATGACAGCTCTAGCTGACAGATCACAAGCCTTTGCTGAGAGAGTAATAGTTGTGGCTAACAGATCAACAGTCTTTGTAGATTGAATGACAGCTCTGGCTGACAGATCACCAGCCTTTGCTGAGAGGGTAATAGTTGTGGCTAACAGATCACCAGTCTCTGCAGATTGAATGACGGCTCTGGCTGACAGATCACCAGCCTTTGCTGAGAGAGTAATAGTTCTGGCTAACAGATCACCAGTCTCTGCAGATTGAATGACAGCTCTGGCTGACAGATCACTAGCCTTTGCTGAGAGAGTAATAGTTGTGGCTAACAGATCACCAGTCTCTGAAGATTGAATGTCAGCTCTGGCTGACAGATCACCAGCCTTTGCTGAGAGAGTAATAGTGGTGGTTAACAGATCACCAGTCTCTGAATATTGAATGACAGCTCTGGCTGACAGATCACCAGCCTTTGCTGAGAGAGTAATAGTTGTGGCTAACAGATCAACAGTCTCTGTAGATTGAGTGACAGCTCTGATTGACAGATCACCAACCTTTGCTGAGAAAGTAATAGTGGTGGCTAACAGATCACTAGTCTCTGCAGATTGAATGACAGCTCTGGCTGACAGATCACCAGCCTTTGCTGAGAGCTAGAATAATATGTGGCTAACAGATCACCAGTCTCTGAAGATTCAATGACAGCTCTAGCTGACAGATCACCAGCCCTGACTGAGAGAGTAATAGTTGTGGCTAACAGATCACCAGTCTCTGCAGATTGAATGACAGCTCTGACTGACAGATCACCAGCCTTTGCTGAGAGAGTAATAGTTGTGGCTAACAGGTCACCAGTCTCTGCAGATTGAATGACAGCTCTGGCTGACAGATCACCAGCCTTTGCTGAGAGAGTAATAGTTGTGGCTAACATATCACCAGTCTCTGAAGATTGAATGACAGCTCTGGCTGACAGATCACCAGCCTTTGCTGAGAGATAGAGTAATAGTTGTGGCTAACAGATCACCAGTCTCTGAAGATTGAATGACAGCTCTAGCTGACAGATCACCAGCCTTTGCTGAGAGATAGAGTAAAAGTTGTGGCTAACATATCACCAGTCTCTGAAGATTGAATGACAGCTCTGGCTGACAGATCACCAGCCTTTGCTGAGAGATAGAGTAATAGTTGTGGCTAACAGATCACCAGTCTCTGAAGATTGAATGACAGCTCTAGCTGACAGATCACCAGCCCTGACTGAGGGAGTAATAGTTGTGGCTAACAGATCACCAGTCTCTGTAGATTGAATGACAGCTCTAGCTGACAGATCACCAGCCTTTGCTGAGAGAGTAATAGTTGTGGCTAACAGATCACCAGTCTCTGCAGATTGAATGACAGCTCTGGTTGACAGATCACCAACCTTTGCTGAGAGCTAGAATAATAGTTGTGGCTAACAGATCACCAGTCTCTGAAGATTGAATGACAGCTCTGGCTGACAGATCACCAGCCTTTGCTGAGAGAGTAATAGTTGTGGCTAACAGATCACCAGTTTCTGTAGATTGAATGACAGCTCTAGCTGACAGATCACCAGCCTTTGCTGAGAGAGTAATAGTTGTGACTAACAGATCACCAGTCTCTGTAGATTGAATGACAGCTCTAGCTGACAGATCACCAGCCTTTGCTGAGAGAGTAATAGTTGTGGCTAACAGATCAACAGTCTCTGTAGATTGAATGACAGCTCTGGTAGACAGATCACAAGCCTTTGCTGAGAGAGTAATAGTGGTGGCTAACAGATCACCAGTCTCTGTAGATTGAATGACAGCTCTGCTTGACAGATCACCAGTCTTTGCTGAGAGAGTAATAGTTGTGGCTAACAGATCACCAGTCTCTGCAGATTGAATAACAGCTCTGCTTGACAGATCATCAGCCTTTGCTGAGAGAGTAATAGTTGTGGCCAACAGATCACCAGTCTCTACAGACTGAATGACAGCTCTAGCTGACAGATCACCAGTCTTTGCTGAGAGAGTAATAGTTGTGGCTAACAGATCACCAGTCTCTGTAGATTGAATGACAGCTCTGGCTGACAGATCACCAGCCTTTGCTGAGAGAGTAATAGTTGTGGCTAACAGATCAACAGTCTCTGTAGATTGAATGACAGCTCTGGTAGACAGATCACCAGCCTTTGCTGAGAGAGTAATAGTTGTGGCTAACAGATCAAAAGTCTCTGCAGATTGAATGACAGCTCTAGCTGACATATCACCAGCCTTTGCTGAGAGATAGAGTAATAGTTGTGGCTAACAGATCACCAGTCTCTGCAGATTGAATGACAGCTCTGGTTGACAGATCACCAGTCTTTGCTGAGAGAGTAATAATTGTGGCCAACTTATCACCAGTCTCTGAAGATTGAATGACAGCTCTGGCTGACAGATCACCAGCCTTTGCTGAGAGATAGAGTAATAGTTATAACTAACATATCACCAGTCTCTGCAGATTGAATGACAGCTCTGGCTGACAGATCACTAGCCTTTGCTGAGAGAGTAATAGTTGTGGCCAACAGATCACCAGTCTCTAAAGATTGAATGACAGCTCTGGCTGACAGATCACAAGCCTTTGCTGAGAGCTAGAGTAATAGTTGTGGCTAACAGATCAAAAGTCTCTGTAGATTGAATGACAGCTCTGGCTGACAGATCACCAGCCTTTGCTGAGAGCTAGAATAATAGTTGTGGCTAACAGATCACCAGTCTCTGAAGATTAAATGACAGCTCTGGCTGACAGATCACCACCCTTTGCTGAGAGAGTAATAGTTGTAGCTAACAGATCAACAGTCTTTGTAGATTGAATGACAGCTCTGACTGACATATCACCAGTCTTTGCTGAGAGAGTAATAGTTAAGGCTAACAGATCACCAGTCTCTGTAGATTGAATGACAGCTCTGGCTGACAGATCACCAGCCTTTGCTGAGAGAGTAATAGTTGTGGCTAACAGATCAACAGTCTCTGTAGATTGAATGTTAGGTCTAGCTGACAGATCACCAGCCTTTGCTGAGAGAGTAATAGTTGTGGCTAACAGATCACCAGTCTCTGCAGATTGAATGACAGCTCTAGCTGTCAGATCACCAGCCTTTGTTGAGAGAATTATAGTTGAAACTAACTGATCATCAGTCTCTGCAGATTGAATGACAGCTCTGACTGACAGATCACCAGCCTTTGGTGAGAGAGTTATAGTTGTGGCTAACAGATCAACAGTCTCTGTAGATTGAATGTTAGGTCTAGCTGACAGATCACCAGCCTTTGCTGAGAGAGTAATAGTTGTGGCTAACATATCACCAGTCTCTGCAGATTGAATGACAGCTCTGGCTGACAGATCACCAGTCTTTGCTGAGAGAGTAATAGTTAAGGCTAACAGATCACCGGTCTCTGTAGATTGAATGACAGCTCTGGCTGACAGATCACCAGCCTTTGCTGAGAGAGTAATAGTTGTGGCTAACAGATCAACAGTCTCTGTAGATTGAATGTTAGGTCTAGCTGACAGATCACCAGCCTTTGCTGAGAGAGTAATAGTTGTGGCTAACAGATCACCAGTCTCTGCAGATTGAATGACAGCTCTAGCTGTCAGATCACCAGCCTTTGTTGAGAGAATTATAGTTGAAACTAACTGATCATCAGTCTCTGCAGATTGAATGACAGCTCTGACTGACAGATCACCAGCCTTTGGTGAGAGAGTTATAGTTTTAACTAACAGAGCATAAGTCTCTGCAGATTCAATGACAGTCACCAGGCTTTACTGAGAGAGAAATAGTTGTGGCTGACATATCACCAGTATCTGTAGATTGAATGACAGCTCTGGCTGACAGATCAACAGCCTTTGCTGAGAGAGTTATAGTTGTGGCTAACAGATCATTAGTCTCTTCAGATTGAATGACAGCTCTGGCTGACAGATCATCAGCCTTTGCTAAGAGAGTAATTGTTCGGCTAACAGATCATCAGTCTCTGTAGATTGAATGACAGCTCTGGCTGACAGATCACCAGCCTTTGCTGAGAGAGTAATAGTTGTGGCTAACAGATCAACAGTCTCTGTAGATTGAATGACGGCTCTAGCTGACAGATCGCCAGCCTTTGCTGAGAGAGTAATAGTTGTAGCTAACATATCACCAGTCTGTGCAGATTGAATGACAGCTCTAGCTGACAGATCACCAGCTTTTGCTGAGAGAGTAATAGTTAAGGCCAACAGATCACCTGTCTCTGAAGATTGAATGACAGCTCTAGCTGACAGATCACCAGCCTTTGCTAAGAGAGTAATAGTTGTGGCTAACAGGTCACCAGTCTCTGCAGATTGAATGACAGCTCTGGCTGACAGATCACCAGCCTTTGCTGAGAGAGTAATAGTTGTGGCTAACAGATCACCAGTCTCTGTAGATTGAATGACAGCTCTGGTAGACAGATCACCAGCCTCTGTTGTGAAAAACAGTCACTAGACTGTAATTGAGACTGACAGTCACCAGCCTTTGTTAAGTTAGTGATAGTTTTGGCAGACAAAACAAGAGGCAATGTTTTGAGTGACAGATACCAGCATATGCTGAGAGAGTGACAGCTCTGGCTGACAGATCACCAGCCTTTGTTGAGCATGTGACAGTCACCAGCCTTTGCTGAGAAAGTGACAGTTCAGAGCTGACAGCTAGATGACCAGCCTATGTTGAGATTGACATTTCTGGCTGACAGAAAACCAGTCTCTGCTGAAAGTGGCAGTCACCAACATTTGCTGAGAGTGCTCATTTTAGATGACAGCTCTGGCTGACAGAACACCAGCCTCTGTTGAGCAAATGACAGCCCTGTCTGTAAGATCTCCAGCCTCTGATGAGAGTGAAATTTCTAGCTGACAGAACAACAGCCAATGTGTTGAGGGAGTGTGAGTTTTGGTTAATCAGTCACTGTTGAGAGTGACAGTTCTGACTAACAGTATACAAAGGTCTGTTGAGGGTGACAGTCACCAGACTGTGATAGTGTTCCTGAAAGAAATTTTTGACAAAAAAATCAGCAGACCACAACAAAAGTATGAACCCAACATACAACGATACCATGCAGACTAACAAAAGCAGTTTACAAAAGTGGGCATGTGTTTCTCTGTACTGTAAATCCGGAAATTTTCTTGATAATTTTATTTTCGCGAATAGCATTAAAAGAATATTTGTGCCATTAAAAATTTGTGACTAGGGCATAATTTACCTAGATCAGTCAACGACAGAGTGATTTCACCATTTTGGGAGGATTTTATTTTCATGAAACTTTGCATATGTGCAAAGTTTCGCTAAAATAAAACCCCCACGAAAATTTCTGGATTTACAGTATTTTATGCTATGTTTTTATTAGATTCTAGTAGCTGAAAAGGGGTAAGTCTTCAAGGTTAAGAGCTAAAGACTCGTACATATTATGAAAAGCTATAATTATTGTTGGTACCATTTATTTCATTTTACTCAGTGACACTAAAAATTGTCATTTAAAGAAGTTAATCACAATCACTACAACCCACTATTTTCAACCCTTTTCCCACCATTCACAACAAATGCTGTCTGCTCTCTCATCTGCTTATGCAGTCTCATCTGCTTATTGGTAGCCAACTTTGCAAGCAATATGAATCCAGACTTAGTAGCAGTCTGATCAGGGTTGATAGTGTTTGCATCCATGATAAAGTTATTCTGGAGGGCAATTAAATATATGCAGCAGACGTAGTAAGCAGACAACATTTTCATGATAATAAAATATTGGCAGAAAAAGTGTTAATGCCCAACTGCACAAGCTTAATAATCATATTAACAATCTAAAATAAGCATTTAAAGTATTTCTTGGAGTTTGATTAATACCAAGGAAATATATATATAGAAAATTTCCTTGAGAGGGGGGAGGGGGGGGTCCTGACAGTTATGTTTCTTCTTTTTAAGTCATCAAAATATTTCACAGAGGGCTGTATGAACCTATCTCAAGGGGAGTCCCTACTAGTATTTCTAAGGAAACCTAGAGCCACTTGTGATTTTTGAGGGGTGGGGACCCCCTGTTCCCCACTCTCTATCTGCCCATGGCAGTGCATCAAAAATGTTCAACCCAATTTATCACAAAATTATTTGGCACTGTAGTGTAGGTGGTAACTCATAGGACTTGGGCCCGATGACTTGTAAGTTTGAATCCCACCAGGGAACAATGTTGTGTCCTTGAGCAGGAATATTAAGCACCCCAAAAAATATTTGAAATTTTAGCAATCCAAAAAGATATCCCCATTCAGTACCTTGACCTTAAGAACAAACCTAAAATGCATACAAATGACCCCTAAAACTAGTCAATTTTGTGAGGACCCCATAAAAATCTCCACAAAATCCTTCATGCCCCCAAAAATATTAATTTTTCTGGAAATCTAAAAAAATTATTGAAATTCAAAATTTTGAACCCCAAAAAATGGCCTGATCCTACATATGTATGAAAATATCAGAGTACATGTACCCACCCTGGGACTTAAAGCCGCCGCCCCCTCCCCCCACCCAACCAGGCTCTGTGTGCAGCAGCAGTCAAATGTTCAGTGCTGTGGCAAACAAGGCTTGATAATTCATATGTGCTAGTTGACAATTCATATGACATATAAAGCCTTTTCTATCATTAAAGAGTAAAAATACAGACTGTTGGAAATTCTTTGCCTATACTGTTGTTTTGTCATCTACTGATTTTTTTCATAATCAATTATTTAGAGAAATTCTTTCAGGAATACCATTAGTGCCAAACAGTCCCCAAAGGTTATCAGGGGACGACACTCGTAGGCAAAGAGTTAAATGATGTCTGCTGGTGTTTAAATGATGCCTATTAAAGGTTAACTCCGCTTATATTTCTCCATACAAGGCTACTGATGCTGTAAGCCTTGTTACCATGGTTACCGCTGTCATGCTTACTCTCACAACACAAACTGGCTGAGGGAAATAATAATTTACCAGCTAAAGTCTTTCCACTTGAAAATCACTCTGCCATGAATAATAATACCATGTTTGGTTGGGGAATTATAACTTCAGTTCCAGAGAAAAGCAGAAAAGTCTCCAAGATAGCAGCCTTTAAGCGCCAATCAAACATTTAGCAGATGACAAAATTGGCTTTCCAGAGGGAATGAGGCTTTATATATTATTTAATTATACTGCTTGCAGATGATTAAATAAGATAATTATATCAAGCTATTTGCTCCATTTTTTTCCCTCTCTTAAATTCAAAATGTTGTCTGCTGTAAATATATTCTTAAACCACTAATGGCAACACTGCTGATAGATAACTTTGGCAAACATTTTTTTACGCAGATCAGGCCCAACAATATAACTACATCTTTTTATCATATGACGTCGCGTCTGGAAGTGAAATAACGCCATGCAATAAAATCGATAAACCACTAGTGGTTTACAGATTTTTGGGAAACAATACAAAATGACACTTTTAATGTTACGGATATGACAAAACTCTAACGGTTTCATGCCAAAAATATGGTTTCAAAATAAATTTAATGTCATATAATAAATAGAATCTAACATGAGTGCTCCTGTATTATTGAATTTATTGCAAAAAAGAGATAAAATGCTCTGCAAGCCTTGCATTTTATCTCATTTCCCCAACTCATTTAAAAAATTCAATAAAACATGAACACTCATGTAAGATCCTCTATATAACAGACATAAACATGGATCAGCCCAGGAGATAATGGAATAAGGCTTAAACGATTCCTTTAATATCTGCATGGCTGAATTATATTTGCCCCAGGGGCCATACAATTTATTTGTCTACCATTTACAGCAAGGAGTTTGGGGTGGAGTCGGTGTGCGTCAGGGATCTGATCTCAGCCACTTGCTTTTCATACTTGTGCTGGAAGCGTTGTCGCGCCAGTTCTGTATTGGTGTGCCATGGCAGCTTCTGTACACTGCGAACTTGTAGTAACGGCAGCTAGACTCACAGAAAGATGCATTGCTAAGTTAAAGGTATGGAAAGAGGGTATTGAACACAAGGGACTGAGAGTCAACATGAAGAAAGACTAAGATCATAATCTTGGGACCTCGGCTAGACCTTCTTCGTCACTCTAGTGCTCTGGTGTTGGTGTGAACTCTATCCAGTGCTCAAAATGTAGGCTCTGGGTGCACAAGAAGTGCAATGGTGTCAGAGAAAGATATGTTTAAGGATCCAGACTTTGTTTGTCCAAGATGCTGTGATCAGGCTCGACCGTTTGACAATACACCTGTCACACAGGTAGATGTGGATGGAACGCTACTCAACGTTGAACCCAACTTTTGCTACCTTGGAGACATGCTGTGTGCTGGCAGAGGATGCAAGCTTGCCATAATAAGCAGATGTGGTATTGCCTGGGGAAAGTTTAAAAGGCTTTTTCCAGTACTGACATATTATGTGTCCCTCAGGACATAGGGTATAGGGTAGAATGTACACCTGTGTACATTCTACCCTATTTATAACATGGAAGTGAAACCTGGACACCTACTGTGCCAGACATACAGTGGCTTCACTGAAACAACAAATCAACAGCCATGGTCATGTCGGGACATCAGTTCACCTAACCATGCTTTTTTCGTGAGCAAGCTTGACTAAGCGGTTAACCAGTACTCCAAGCAAATACTTTTGCTTGTAACTGACAACCCTTTTTGAATCAGCAGAAGGGAGGAGAATGGCGGTAGACATTATTTCATGAGCCATCTCTGCGAAAGTATGGGACCGGGGTCGGGATCAAACTCGTGACCCCTGGATCTGCAGTCAGACACGTTACCGACTAGTTATACCTGTATGGGTCTTACTTATTCTGAGCTATCATATATCCCTCCATATTTTAGGCTCTGAATAGGTGCCTGTATGATGACAGCAGTTAGAAATTGTTGGCAAGTGGCAGAAATAGATTGACATGAACACCGGAGGTATCCCTAAATACTGAAACCATGCAACGTGGTCGTTTCTTCCCAAACAGTATGAATTTTCTGTTCCAAGCAAAACCTTTGAGGCCAGTGCAAGGAGTAACAAAACCTTTTACTGACTCAATTCTATATTCCGGTCTGATTTTCTCATATATACAGAGATCAGATTTGTAAAATATTTCTACATCTTATACGATCCTTTAAAAGTGAAAAAAACTTAATGCATCTAAACCATATCTTATTTCTGAAATTGATGATTTCCATTGACTTATGCAGCAGGCCAAAAGGTTAAAGAACCCTCTTATGGTAATCCCATCAATTGCAGTTATTAATGTAAAAATTTGAATACACTAATTAAGGGAATTAAGTACTAAAAGCAAGCATTGAATTGATGCAAAAACAGGATACAGTGCACTGCTATTGTCGGACAAGATGTCTAATCATTGTGCAGTAGCAGACTGATCATGATCTACACTATTGAATAGGTCAGACTGTCCAATGTTTTTATCAGTTTTACCGTAGCTGGCGCTGCTAGAAATTTTTGCAAAGAAATTTCTCTTGCTCAAGTGAACATAATCATCTTGAACATGCAAGACTTGGGAGAAAATTCTAAAGACATTCATCAGGAAAGGTGTTATTTAGTAAAATCTCTGCAGTAATACTTGTTATTAATCAGCTTCAGAAACTCATAATTTGAAAGGGAAAGCAGTCACTCTAGCTAGGTCTAGTTACACAAAAATGTGCATGTGAAATTGCTTATATTTTCTTACCCATCAGTTTTGACATATGTTTTGGGTGCTCAAAAGAACCGTCTCATTGAGACGGTTCTTTTGAGTACCCACAACATATGTTTTGGTTGAGAAATGAAAAAAATATTTTTTGATAACACCCTCTTATCTAGGGGCCTGGCTACACCTGCAATGATTGCTACTGTATAATCAGTCATTTAACATTATTCACTATGATGAATTATTGTCATGGTATGACTGAATAATTGTTGAAAGCGATGTAAATTTTTTTGGGTTTAGTTTGTTGCTTTATGTCCCTATCAACAGCTATAGTCATGTTGGGATGGTCATTTCACCTAATCACACTTTTTTCCTGGGCTTTAGCTTTAACAAGTGGTTAACCAGTACTTCATGCACATACTTTCGCTTGTAACTGAAATCAGCGGAAGGGGGGAGAATGGCCGTAGAAATTATTTCATGATCACCCTCCATGAACAATATGTCCCACTCCCTCTACTCCCTCTATCTTAGAACATAATAATGACAGGTAGCTGAGCAATGAGAATCTTTCCAGCAACCACAAGATGTCAAAATATCTTCATATTCCTGTCAACACGACATAATGAAATTGTGTAGACGTTGATAAGACGTCATTTTGATGTCATATCGTCTGCTTGGTTGGCTTTGCTATGACTGTAATGCTCAAATAAGTGAGGCAACAAAATATCATTGGACATGTAATAACATTTTTTTTTTCTTAATGTCACTACTTGTCTGCTGCTCATGAAATAAGAGCAACTGATCCCTTGGGTAAATAGAAAGTTTAAACCTTCAGGCTAAATTGATGGCAACTTAATCAGGAAAAACATGAAATATGAATTATGCCTATTTGATGTTGCAAAAACAATCTTACAATATTGCAGCGGTCCAGGCCTTATCTCTTTTTGTCATCAGCTTATTGTCATCTTGTCTGTGCAAACAGTGTAGTTCTTCACCAGTTGGCTTCTTAAATTCTTAAATTCAAGTAAAATCAGCCTGATCAATGGGTGCAACATATGGTCAACTTTTGTTGAAATTTTTCATATATATAATCAATTGAGATGAGTGGTCATATATGGGCCTCAATGCGAGAAAACCTGTCTTCACGGGGTTTGCAAGCAACAAAAGGGCAGACCTGATCAGGGCCTTTATTCTTCACTTATTAGATAGTATTTTATCAAAAATTGCTACAGGTGAAATTTCAATTTTCTAGCTAGTCTTTGTAGCTGAGAAGACTGGTTTGTGTATCGCTTTTTCCTAAACCTCAAAGACAGGTTCTGTCATGTCAATGCCCATACGACTCAGTAAACTGCATTTGGCGTAGGTTGATTTAATTTTACATATATTAACTTCAAACATTGTCCCTGAACCCTTGGTAATCATATCAGGCTGTGAAGTGCCTAAAACTTGAAAACATTCCAATGCATATTGCCCAGCAAAAAGAGAAACTTCACATACAAAACAGAGACAGTCACAGGACCATAACCAAATATGCTGGTTTTAGATGAACACAATCGAAAACACTTAACAATCGACAAACGAAGTTCAAAATTGCTAGAAAAAGTGTTTTTGAATGCCATTTGTCACCAGTCAGGCGACAAATTGCAAATAAAACTCTGTTTCTTACTATTCTTTATCTTTTTTCCTCGACAGTATTAACGTTTTCGATTGCTACCTATCCAGTGTGATAAAAGTTTTTTACAAGTTTGCTCCATTATATGGGCCTCGTCGCAAGAAAACCTGTCTTGGGAGGTTTGCGAATAACAAATGCGCAGACCAGCCTGCTCTGCCCAGTCTGATCAGCACCTTTGTTATTAGCTTTTTGTAAAGTGTCATATCAAAACTTGCTTCAGGCGAAATTTCATAGCTATAGTCTGAGCAGACTGGTTTTGGTACGACCCGATCGAAAACCCGGAAGACAGGTTTTGACGCGACGAGGCCAATATGGTGTTGGACATAAGACGAGCCATACTAGTGTTTATGTCTATTTAGAATGGCTTTAGTACCCTTATATTGCAAATCTGATTAATTGTTAACTTCAAAAGGACCCTGACAAACAGTGTGGGTGCATACCCAAACCCACAACTTAAAGCAACTAGTATGGCAAAAATTGCAAAGCAGATATCTAGAGTTTACCTCTATCTACAATGGTTTTAGTATCATTTTATTGCAAATTTGATCAAGTGTAAACTTGTGTTAAAACAGATGTCCAGTCTGTGCGTACTTGGCCGTTTATGTTTCTGTTGTTAGCGTTTGGCCAATGACTATGTGATTAAAGAAACGAAGAAGTCGAAATATTGCTTACTCCACCGGGTAATCCAATTTGCGGCAGAGAAGAATTGACGTTAATTACCGCCTTGTTGTTTGGAAGCAGTTAACTCTTAAAATCGCCAATCACAACTGCAGCAGACGACATGTATGAGCCAACTTTCTTTGTATTATCTACGAAATAAGGCTTTGTATATCATCTGAATGGTCTACTTCTTTTTCTGATGATCGTTTTTGACTTAGCAAACAGTGCAGGGGCTGATGATATGCTGCATTGAGCAGCATTTCATCTGGGAAGACACTGTTTGCCAAAGTACCCTGTCGAGCTTTTGTATTATTCAACTATACTCAGAAAAACAATTGAAGGATATTTAGATTCAGTCCCACCTCTAACATCCAATACTAACTATGCATGCATTTTATAGTTCCAGACATCTGCAATCAAAATGGATGCTTTATTCTAGTCATGCTTCAATGGCTTAAGTACAGTGCAAATCCAAATGGTTCAACCCTCTATACTGAAAAGTCGCAAACGTTCAAAAATAATTGAAACCCATCTCTATCGTTTGTAATCCATAATGACTGGCTCCGAAATCATTGCTGTTTGAGGTCAAATTTGCCGGGGTATGCCATATCCGTGTATTTTTGTTGAAGAAGTTGTCCCATTATTAGGGGAAATGACTGATAAATTGGTGTTAACTTTTGTCTGTGGTCAGAATTAGAACATAAGCAATAACCTTGTAAAGGTTTCAGCAAAAATTGAGAGCGCTAAATTTTTTGCTTGTGAACTTTGAGTAGAGAGGATCGGTACATTTGGTGTAGTACTGTATCGTAACCAATGACCCGTGAATTTCAATTTGTATTTTGGTGAATTGCATAGTACGAGGGTTAGTCAAAAATAACTGAGCCCTATCTCATAACATTTTAGTTTGGTATTGTAGACAACAAATGTGATTATTTTCTATAAGTATCATATGTCATCGATTGTTTTACCCTGAATAATTATCCTAGTGAAGCTTCTGTTATGGTTGCTAGGCAACTGAAGATCGTCAGTCAGATAGATGCGTTCACGATCTCAGCCTACTTGAATATACATTATGTTTTTAAAGAACTTGCGTGCTTGATAGTTTTTGTGAAAGACATATTTGACATTTATTTGAATAACATGTATCATATTGTCTTTTCATTACACTTAGTTCGTTAATGTTAAGGTCAACATTGATTGTATGCGTTGCCTAGCAACAAAAAACGCCAAAATTCCACATATTTTCAAATACATGAGAATTTTGTTGCCATGGAAACAGAATTGTGAGTTTAAATCAAGGAACTTAATATGTCTGAGGGTTGGTTTGTGTATGCAGTACTGCTAAAGCATTATTAGGTATATATTTTATGTATTCTATTAAAATTGTGTAAATATGAATGTGGGTGGGGTAAATTTTCGGACGTCAGGCACGTTAAAATTTGATAAATTCTGAAATCAAACAACTACAGCATCTATAATTTGGGGTCAGTTGGTTTCTGTTCTGTGACACTGAATAGGTACATGTTACAGATATCAGACGACAGTAAATAAAGCCTTGCTTTAACATTACTGTTTCCATAGCAACGCTTAGAATTAGATGTATCACAGCGTGAACGCACCCCTTTGACATGTCAAATTCTGTTGCCTAGCAACCGTTACAAAAAGCCTACCAACAGAAATGTATTAGGTGATTAAACAGATGACATATGACTACAATGAAATAGCATCTAATTATATGTCCATTTTACTTGATTCAAATGTTATGAGGTAGGGCTCAGTTATTTTTGACTAACCCTCGTAATAATTCTATCAATGACAAAAATATTTTATTTGAAAATTATATTCTAAAATGTTATAAAGTCAAAAGAATTTTAATATCCTTCAATTGTTTTTCTGAGTATATTAGGTCACTGTCTAGCCATGTCCCCAACTGGTTCCTATCTCTGTTGACTTTACAAGAGACCGGGACATTATGGTAATAGTGCAATAATATGCAATAAAGATACACGTCAGCAGTGGCTTTGATCAAGCAGGTAGGTCAGGATCTGCAAAATTAATCTTCTTTCCTTCAATCTATACAACTTAACCCAAGCTACTGGAACTTAATTTGGCATGATATCACTATTTATTTAGCATGAAAGGAGTCAGAGTAGGACTGTTATATATGGCAGAATTCTAAAAGGTTATCTTATAGTAGGCTTTATAATACAAGACATGATTCTATTCAGCTACAATTTAATTAGAGAAAATTATCTTCAAGCCATTTGCTGGTCCAGCTTCTAGTCTTTGATTTCTTTATTATTATAACATTTGTACATATATTGTACTAAATGCTTTTGAGTTGACGCTTTATGTACCAGTCAACAATTTTTCAGTCATAACAGGATGATTTCCCAGGTTTAACCAGTACTAACCACTGAAGATAAAGTGTCTTGTTCAAGAACACATCATGACGCCATTAAAACAGGCAACCTCTTGGTCTCAAGTCTGTCACTTTACTTGAGGGTCCATTGAATCTATAACATTAAGCTTAATAAGTTTGCAAACTGTATGGTAGCACCCGGCAAAGTGGTGTCGCATGATATAGCCCTTTTCTGTGAAAATTACCTGAATGTATTGTACGTCTCATGTGTCCCAACAATAAAATAAAAGCGCTGCAGGCATGCAACATACCCTGCCACGTGACACTACTTTTCAATATCAACTCTTATACCCAGTTTGAAGAAAAATTGGTAAAGGAATGCCAAAGATAGAGAGTGAATACCAATTTCTAATGTCAATCAAGGGCTGTAACTCTGTACTTATTTACCAAAATTTACCCATCTGCAATGCCAGGACACTCCTTCCCAATATCAACTCTCATAGCAAGTTTGAAGAAAACTGGTAAAAAAATGTTTCCAGCAGAGAGTGAAAACAATGCGCTGACGGACGGACAGACATACAGATGGACGGACGTTCTTACAAGACAGACCTTATGAGGTTTCTAATGGTCCGCAGCCATTGCAAATTGATGGGGTTAACCTTGCGAGGTTAATCCCACAAGCCCATTTTAACCCCATAACACCATACTGTACTAACCCTCACCTCACTAAACACGGTTGTACAGATTGCGAACCTCATAATGTATCGTGGGCATGTACGGACAGACGGATGGACGGACACTCAAACACAATTTTTTGAATGGAGGGTATAACATAATACCCTGCACTTTTTAAAGTGGCGGGGTATAATGACAGTAGACAACAACCCACTTTGGATAAGTGCTGAAAGATGTCAAGCTTTTTTGAAAAGCTGATACTTGTAAATAATATCATCACTTTTTTGTTCTTCCCCTCCCTCTCATCAATTTAGTGATTTGATGATACACAGCTGACATTAAAACTCCTCAGCAACGGGATGTCCTTAAAACCTACGCTTGAGTAAATTACGATTACTGTCCAATGTTCTTGAATTTTTCAGCAAATTAGTGACATAGAGATCACTAAACATGGACGGCATGTTTCCTAATATGATTCTAACCTCGTAATTTCATGAAATTAACAACACAAAAGTAACTTCATTTATGGATACCAAATCAAAGAGCATTACAGTTTTGGCCTAAATTAGTACACAGGTTCTAATATATTGTTGATATAACAGTAATTCTTGGTGCCTTGTTGCTTTATTCATCCATTCTAATACTCTGTGCATGTGAGCATCAAGTCACTAACTGAAAAGCCTGATCTGGGCCTTCCTGGGCCTGCGATCCGTTTTGGAGCCTTTTCCCATGACTATATATTTAAAGTGTGCAGGACTGCTATCTAAACATTCCTGGGTCCACATCTGAACAGGAAACTCCAGACGAAACCTAGATCTGGTTAGACATGTTTTATGCCATGGATAAGACCACAGAGCCAGGAAGGGGCAGTCACCTTCAGTCACTCAGCAACCTGAGCAAGTTAACCTTTATAGTACGAAATTTTCAAAGAAGACTCAAAGTTGTTAAATACAGAATTTTGTTAAGACAAAAAACATCTTTTGAGAAAGAAATACAATTTTATTTGGAAATAACCTGTGACCCCTTGATATTTACAATGGATCATTCCAAGTTAATTGTATCAAGTCAGAAGGAAGAATCCATTAGCACATAAAAGGTTTATGGAGGACAAAAAAGTGCATGTGCACCATAATTGAAAGTGAACGTTCACATGAATGTTTCCTTTTTAGAGAAAACAAGTTGAATCATCTCATGAGACCATTCATAACATGAGCTTCTTGGATCAGAAATAAAGAGAGTATCTCCAGAGATTATTCTATTGTTCTGGAGTATAGAGAACAACAAAACGAGCTGATCCATCAAGGTCTTTAATGTCGAATCAATCTTGACATAAGGACGTGTTTCTCCGATTTGTCGAGATAGTTTTGTCTGTTCTTAATTGGAATGAGCCAATCTAAGGCAACTGAAGTATCACTGTATTTGGCACAAATATCTCAGCCATTTTTGTTCTTATTCATCAATGCCTGACAGCACAAGAAACATTGTGTAGACCCATACCAGGACTTATTGACTGATTGATTCTATTTAGGTTTGCAAATATATTAACGCTTTGCTTGGTAAATTTTCATGTTTTGTTGTCGTCTGCTGACATTTATCAAAATTAACTTTTTCAAAAAACTTTCAGAGTATCAAATGTTTTGGATCCAGAACAGGACCGGCATTCTGTGCTGACATTCTGTCAGTCCTGATCTGGGTCTAAACTTTTTGAAAAGGTTATCAGCAGACGACAAAAGTTGCCACTAACTTATACAATATATACAACCATATTTAAGACTAATACACAAAAGCAGAAACTTGCAGAACAAATTAGCA
Source organism: Loripinus fragilis (assembly GCA_964019695.1). Lineage (NCBI taxonomy): Eukaryota > Metazoa > Mollusca > Bivalvia > Lucinida > Lucinidae > Loripinus > Loripinus fragilis. The sequence goes on from OZ026519.1 coordinate 1,715,224, forward strand.
GCTCATTTACTGCGGGTCACTTCTTCTCGCGAAAGAAAATTAAATCCCAACCTCGAGCGATATGACAAGTGACAGTAGTCTGATGACTTCCGAGCTGAAATGGACAGTGAAATTAATTATGGCCGAAAGTAGCCATGTTAACAACAAGAAAAGCAAATTCTCCAGAAATTGACCACACCACCATAAACATGTGGAACACGTCAAATTGACAGGAGCATCCGAAAATAAATAAACCTAATATGGTGAAATATTGAACAGTGTTCAGGAGAATAGTGCAGCCTTTGTTTTATTGAGCCAGATTCAGACCATGTCTCTTAGAACTGTGTTGATCAAGACTAGCTGGCTTCTGCGTGATGTGCATTGATAAAAAACAAACCTTTCTGGAAAAAAATAATCTTTCTTGATGCAATACAGTTCCGAATGTTGATTATATGGGTCTGGGTGTGAGGAAATCTTTCTTTGGTAAAGCTCAAACCATGCTGCTCAGCAAAAACTAGCCAGAATATTGAAATACCTGCTAAATGACAGTCTTAAACATTGTATTTTTATTAAAAGAAAAATTCGCAATTTTGGCGAGAATGGCAGCCTGCAGTTTGAATCTTTACTGGATTATTTTCCAGCTTTTCCCATTACTGGCACCAACTCTTAATTACTTATTCCCCTTCTTATTCACAAATTTATTTCCTATTCTGTAATATATTCAGGTTGCATAGCTTTAAGCCCATTTTATTTTGTACAGTAAAACCTGTCTTAAGAGGTTACTCAAAAATAGGCAAAACAAAGGTTTTAAAGACAGATGGTAGCTTAATGCGAGTCAAAAGTATTGCAGAATGCTCTCATGGAGCATTCTGCAATACTTTTGACCTGTATTAAGGACACCGACCTCGATACGGCTGCGCATGCGACGCGCGCATCTTCCGTAAACAATTTGACGTCGTACTTCTAATACACGTCAGTTTCTGCGTGGAAAAACGCCAAATAGTTCAAGTTAATGAGCGGTAAATAACGCATTTTTGGAAAAAATGAATGTCAATAAATCAGCCTGGTCATATATTAACAATCTGAGAACAAATATCAACTAGGTTAAAGTGATTGAAAGCAGGAACTTTCGTGAAACCGGACTGCATATTCACTCCGAAGTCGACAGCGATTTTAAATTGCAGTTGCGATTATAAAAAAGATCGGACAGTCGGCAATTGTGCCCCTTTGATTATTTTACTCTGTGTACAAAAACAAAATATAGAAGGTCCAAAAAAGTGAGTTCTTTAACCGATAATGTCAAAATAAATCAGACAAAAAGCTCTCGGTCGAGCAAATCAAGTGTAGCATCATTCCACCTGATGTAGGAGCGCAGTGTCTCAGTGGTAGAGTGCTTGACTGGAGACCGAGGGTTCGAACTTCGAGCCTCACCGGCGTCACTGCGTTGTGTCCTTGAGCAAGAACATTAATCCTAGCTTAGAACTGGTTCAACCCAAGAAGACCCGCCCCTTTATATCTGAAATATTGTTGATGGGATGTAAAGAATCAAAACAAACAAACATTCCACCTGATATTCTCATTTGCGGACCCAGAGGGGTGGGGGACCCCCCACCCCTGGAAAAGCACAAGTTATAAGGGTTTCTATAGAAATTAGCATTTGGACCCCCCTGGAAAAGGTTGGACCCCCTGGAAAATGTTGGACCCCCTCTGGATCCTTGGAAAAGCATAGTTTTCTCTGGCCCCCCTTAGTAAACTGTAAAATAAGTTGAGGACTTAAAAACAATAACCACTTATTCGGCCCTTTCTCTACCTCTACCCTGGTGAATACAGCTATTTGAAAAGTGATTGTCATTGTGAATTTATGTTGGTGGTATCCCTACATATTTTATTGAAACGTCATAGTGATGAATATACAGCCCAGGGGTACATGTAGGTTCAAAAGTAAAATATGTGTGTGGACGCTTGCATGTGCAGATCCAGATTTTTCTGCAGGAGGTGTCTTGACAATAAAACAAGGTCTGAGAGTGAGATTTTTTGCAATCCTCAACTTTACCTTACAATTTAATTTTAGCCGTTAGAGGTGGTTTGACTGTCTAACATTTTCAGGATGGGGTCCAATTATTTTCCAGGCATGATTAGTGACAGTGGGGCTCGGGTATTGTCCAATTGTTGATTCTTAAGAAAATCTAGCTATATCACTTCTTTTTTGTGCGTGTGTGTGTGTGTGTGGGGGGGGGGTATTGACTATTGACCCTTCAGTTCCCTCTGGATTTGTGCATGCTTTGTAGGGAAAGCTTTGATCACCTTAGTAGGCTGTTTAGAAACACTGTGCTGAGTTTACAAGTTAGCCTTTATAACAAGTCACAATAACAACCACCATAGAAAAATGGCACAGTCACTGATTACAAAAAAAATCACGGGGAAAGGGAAAGGAATATTTTATTTATCAGTTAAACATTTGGTTATGGTGCTAAAAAGAACCACCACAATGAGACGGTTCCCTTCATCATATGTTTTGGTCGATAAAAAGGAAATTTATTTTTTATCACACACACTTTCACTCATGTAGGCTCTCTAGATGCTTGAGAAAAGACAGATTATTCATTGAGTGACAATCATATTATGACAAAACCAAAAAAGTGATTGTGTCTAACAATGAAGCAGATCATCTTCGGGTTATTGCTTCAATAAATCTTACTCATCACATTCAAACATACACAACTCCATCAGAGGTAAAGATATTAATGTAAAAATACAACTTTTCAGGCGACCCCTTTTTCATATACTGTGTGACCTTTGTTTTTTTAGTTAAATTCTTACAGGTCATGTAAATTTTCATCAAATATCATCCAATTGTTTGTTTCTATTGGGCAGATATATCTTAAATTTCCTTATTTTCAGTCAAAATTGACATTTTCATAATAACAAATCATTTTTGTAACGACCCTTCAGACTTTCGAAGAAATTAGGTCTCTTACTAGCTCACTATCATTTTAAATGCATTTTAAGGGCTATTGCTTCAGTAAATCTTACACATCAGATTCAGAACTACACAAAATCCAACCGAGGTACTAATTTCTAGTGTAAATATACTACTTTTGGGATGACCCCTTTTTCGTATACTGTGATGACCTTCGGTTTTTATTTCAAATTGTAACAAATTATGTTTAGGTTCATCTTATATCCAAAATTCATTAATTTCTCTTGGGCAGATATCATTTTAAGTCAAAATTGATCAAAATTGACATGTTCGTAATTACAAATCCATTTTGTAACGACGCTTCTTCAGATTTTCATAGAAATGAGGTCTCTCACTAGCTCACCGACATAGTTGAGGCATATTGAGGGCTAAAGTTTCAGTAAATCTAACTCATTATATTCAGAATTTCACAAAATCCAACCTAGGTACCAATTTATTGTGTAAAAATATTGCTTATGGGATGACCCCTTTTCATATACTGCGGTGACCTTTGATTTTTATTTCATATCATCCAGATTATGTTAAGGTTCATGCAATATAATATATAAGTCATTTATTTCTATTGGGCAGATATACCTTCAATTCCCGCATTTATGTCAAAATCAATCAAAAATGACATTTTCATGATCAAAAATCCTTTTTGTAGCAATCTTTTTTCTCTTCTCTTCTTTTCCTTTTTGATTTTTAGCCTCTTGTTAATTCTTCAAAACAGTATAGGCATCATTAAAGTTATTGCTTAAGAAAACCTAACTATTTCTATTCAAAATTTCACAAATTCCATCCAAGGTACTGATTTTTTGTAAAAATAATACTTTTAGGACTACCCTTTTTCATATACTGTGGTGACCTTTTGTTTTTATATCAAATTTTACAGATAATTATTAGGTTCATCTTATATCTAAAATATATTTATTCTCTTGGGCAGCTATATCTTAAGTTTCCTCATTTATATATCATGCAATTAATCAAAATTGACATTTTCATAATTAAAAACCTTTTTTGATGACCCTTCTTTTAGAGTTTGGTAGCACTTTGGCCTCTAACTAATTTAACAACACTGCAAAGGCATAATTAGGGTTACTGCCCAAGCGAAATCTAACTTGTACCATTCAGAATTGCACAGAATCAATCAGACGTACTGATTTGATTCAGTAATATTACTTTTTGGACGACCCTTTTTCATATACTGTGGTGACCTTTAATTTTTATTTCATATTTTTCCTGGTTATGTTAAGTTTCATCAAATATATGGAAGGCTTTTATTTCTATTTTGCATATATACCTTAAATTCCTGCATTTATGTCAAAATTAATCAAAATTGACTTTTTCATAATTAAACATCCTTTTGTAACGACCTTTTTTATTTTTTTTTATAGATTTTTGGCCTCTTACTAATTCTTCAACACAGTATAGGCATAATTAAAGTTATTGCTTAAGTAAACCAAACTGTTTCTATTCAAAATGACACAAAATCCATCCAAGGTACTAATTTCAATGTACAAATACTACTTTTAGGATGACCCCTTTTTAATATACGACGGTGACCTTAGTTTTTATTTCGAATTTTAACATATTATGTTAAGGTTCATCTTATATCTAAAATTCATTTATATCTCTTGGGCAGTTATATCTTAAATTCGTGCATTTATGTCAAAATTAATCAAAATTGACATTTTCATAATCAAAAATCCTTTTTGTAACGACCCTTCTTTTATTTTTTATAAATGTTTGGCCTCTTACTAATTCTATAACACAGTATAGGCATAATTAAAGTTATTGCTTAAGTAAATCAAACTATTTCTACTCAAAATTACACAAAATCCATCCAAGGTACTAATTTTAATGTAAAAATACTACTTTTAGGATGACCCCTTTTTCATATAAGACGGTGACCTTTGATTTTTATTTCAAATTTTAACAGATTATGTTTAGGTTCATCTTCTATCTAAAATTCACTAATTTCTCTTGGGCAGGTATATCTTAAATTTCCTCATTTATGTCAAAATTTTAGTCTTTTCCATTAACCTCAATGCAAAAATAAGCATTTCTCAGGGTACTTTTGAAACGACCCTAACTTTTTCCCAAGCACGGTGAGGTACCGTTTTTTTCGCCTTAATTGGTCAGGAAGGCTTTACTTTATAAGATGTAGCAGTATGAGAGAATTCTCTTGGGCAGGTTTCTCACAATGAAATTGAACCCGGTGTCCTTAAGCGATAATCGGTTTTAAAAACCAATTGTTGGTCTTCTTTTGAGTGGCTGTTTAAGACAGGTTTTACTGTAACTGGACTGCAGTCATACCACCATTGCAAATACCCTCTTTTTTCTCTAATCATGAGAGGCATTTACCAGAAAACCGATTTAATTGACTTTTGACCTTGACTTTGGGTAGAAGGTCACATTAAAGGTTTCCCAGTACCCTCTACATCATGTGACCCATACACTTGCAAAGTTTGAAGTTGCTACAGGCTCAACTCTTCAAGAGGAGATGCATTTAAAAGAAATAAAATATTTGACCTTGACCTTGAGGTCACAGAAAAGGATGCCTAGTACCCTCTACAGCATGTGACTTATGCGCCTGCAAAGTTTGAAGTTGCTATATCCAATAGTTAAAGAGGAGATGCACTTACAAGAAAATACATGATCTAACGTCTGACCTTGGGGTCAAGATCACATGAAACATTGTCTAGTACACTCTACATCTTGTTATCTATAATGCACCTGCAAAGCTTGAAGTTGCTATGACAAACAGTTTAAGAGGAGATGCACTTATAAGAAAATATATGGTATAACCTTTGACCTTGGGTCAAGATCAATGAAACATTGCCCAGTACGCTCTACATCTTGTTATCTAAGCACCTGCAAAGTTTGAAGTTGCTACAACTAACAGTTTCAGAGGAGATGCATTTACAATAAAATACATTATTTCATATTTGACCTTGGGTTCAAGATCACAAGAAACATTGCCCGGTACACTCTACATATTGTTATCCAAGCACCTGCAAAGTTTGCAGTTGCTATGTCCAACAGTTTAAAAGGAGATGCATTTACAAGAAAATACGTTATTTGACCTTGAGTCAAGGTCACACAAAATGTGGCTCAGTACCTCTAGATCTTGTGACCTATGCACCTGCAAAAGTTGAAGTAGCTATGTCAAATGGCTTAGGAGAAGGTACAATTACAATAAACATGACGGACAAACACACAGAGACGGACGGACAGCAGACTATCTTTAGTACGAATGTATCCTTTTTCTTTTCTAAAGAAAATCCTAGTATTAAAATACCCCCTAAACACCAAATCATTTCCTTATGCAGTCTGTACATCAATTAAGTTATTCAAGCATCATCCGATACAGTAAACCAGCATAGTATCAGAGGTGCCCGGTTTCATAAATTAAATTATTCAGCCAGGCTTTCCTTATTTGTTTTATTGTTGAACCATAGGATCTTCCCATTAAGGCTTGTATTCAATTGAAAAAATATTCCCCACTAAACAATAAATAAATAAATATGAGTAGCTTTGATGTGGAGCATGTCCTGAAAAAACCAACACCACTCCCTCATAACACCAGAAATAATCTGGACAAGTGTATGTGCAGGAGAGAGCTTACTAAAATCTCAACAATCAAAAATAAGGTCTTGATAAGTTGAACTATATTGGTTGAACAGGAAAACCCAGATCAGCCTGCATGGCCATGCAGGCTGGTCTGGGTGTTTGCTGTTCACACATATCAATAAAGATGGTTTTCCTGTTTTGTGGATCTCAATTGAGTAACTGGAGATACCGAATAATTAAATAAATGAAGAGACAGCGAAGATTATTGTTAATAATGATGTCATATTTCATATAAATCTGTTACCATGGTTTCTGGTTGCACGATAAGTTGATAAGAAGGTTGCCATTCGAAATACAAATCTCACAATCTGTCAAGCAGAACAAAAGACCCTAAAACAGCTGTGTCCCCATAGGTGGGATCTGAGCAGGCTGCAGTAGAAATGATCTGACAATAAGAGATTTACAAATCTGTATGTCGCGCAGATCCAGAACATTTAGGCAGGGGGGTCCATGTCCAACTCTAAAAGTTTGCAATTTGGAACTTGTTCTTATCGTTTCTTTAGTCATCAACTTATTTTACAGAGGGGGTCCAAATTTTTGCTTATCAAGGGGAATCCCCTGGTCCACCCCTCTGGTTCAGCTCATGTCGGGAATTTTCTAACCCAATTCACGTTTGAAGATTATTTTTTAACCCTTTGTATACTAATGGGTTCTTCCATGTATTTTTATTTTTTGTATACAAGTCTAATGGGTTCTTCCATCTTCATTGAACATATCAAGAACAAAAATCTTAAAAAATGACCAGTTGACTGGTCATTTCAGAGCTTTTTGTTTTTGTCTGGTCATTTTCAGCTTCTTTTTTTTTTAAATATCTCCAGAACAAACAGTAAAACTAGCAAGGTAAAAAAACCAGACTGTATTAAATCTTTAAATATTTCATTATATTCCTAAAAATCTGGACAGGACAATCACTTTTAACAGTGTCACTCTCAAAAAGACACAGGCAGAACCTCAAAAATATATGGTTTTTTTTTTCAACGAAACAAATAATATTTAGAGTCGGCGGATGAAATAAACTCAGACTGCAATAGATTTTTTTTCTACTTTCTGGAAAATTAAAGTTTGTAAATCAACTAATAAAAAAATTCTGGCCTGAAGCCAAAGTTTAGTGAAACCAATCATAATGAGAATATTTTCTGTAATTTAAGCTTAATGAGCGAGGCTTTGAAAGGCTCTGTGATCATATAACAGTCATTTACATCACTGTCCAGAAACAGAAAGCAGATCACAGTTTTTGAAAATGAGCCGCTACATGAGATTTCCAACAATGTGGCATTTCGACATGAATATACTCAGACGAGCCTGTACAGCCTCCTTTTAAGCTTAGAAACTCCAAATTATTTTCAGTCAGTAGCTTTATATTCACAGAATATTCAAGCGGTTAGCAAAGGCTCTGATCAGACTGTTTGTATGCAAGGCTGGTCTGAGCCTTTGATGGTGGCAAATACCACATTGTTGGAAATCCCATGCTGTGGCTCAAATGATCTGATATCTCTAAATAACTGAGAACGATATGACTAATTTGACAAATTACTGGGACTTTAGAAGCAATTATTTATTTTTAAAGACCATTTAAAACTCTTAATTAATGCACAGAAAGCAATTATGACAAGCAGCAAGCTACAGAAACAAGTGCCCAGATTCATGATCCTTAAGCCGAATAGAATTTCCCACTCAATCAATTGGACCAGTTCATTTCCATTTAAAGCATTGTTGGGTGGTATTTTTTCTTCTATTCTAATTGTTTGTCTATGTCCAGCATAAAAGACCTAGGCTTATATGAGTTAAACAGTGTGCAAGAAATTGCATTTAAATTAAGCTTTGCCATTATTCTGTTCTTTTACAAGACCTGACATTTTTTCTCACTCTTTCATAAAGTTGTCACACGATACACCTTCTAAAACAAGATTTACATAGACCAGTTTTGTACAGAATAAAACAAGATTAATAAACCTGTTTTATACAGAAAAAGACACATCTATTAAACAAGGTAAACAGAGACCAGTATTATACAGAATAGGACACACCTTTTAAAACAAGATTTACAGACACAAGTATTATACAGAATAAGACATGCCTTTTAAAACAAGATTAACAGAGACCGGTTTTGTACAGAATAAGACATGCCTTTTAAAACAAGATTAACAGAGACCATTATTTTACAGAATAGGACACACCTTTTAAAACAAGATTAACAGAGACCAGTATTATACAGAATAGGACACCTTCTAAAACAAGATTTACAGACACCAGTATTATACAGAATAAGACATGCCTTTTAAAACAAGATTAACAGAGACCGGTTTTGTACAGAATAAGACATGCCTTTTAAAACAAGATTAACAGAGACCATTATTTTACAGAATAGGACACACCTTTTAAAACAAGATTAACAGAGACCAGTATTATACATAATAGGACACACCTTTTAAAACAAGATTAACAGAGACCACTATTATACAGAATAGGACACACATTTTAAAGCAAGATTAACAGAGACCAGTATTATACAGAACAAGACACACCTTTTAAAACAAGATTAACAGAGACCAGTTTTGTACAGAATAAGACACACCTTTTAAAACAAGATTGACAGAGACCAGTTTTGTACAGAACAAGACACATCTTTAAAACAAGATTAACAGAGACCAGTTTTAAACAGAATAAGACACACCTTTTAAAGCAAGATTAACAAAGATCTGTTTTGTACAGAATAAAAAAGCATCATTTGCAGAGATAGGTTTTTTGAATAGAATAAGTAAGTTTTATTTGCATTTATCAAATAGTTTCGTACCGAATTTAATTTATAAGGCAATTTCATTTTCAAAGAAATATTTTATTCAGTATAGTTAAATGGCCACTCCAAAATAGACAAAACAATGATCTTAATGACAATTTGTAGCTTAATGACCAAGAGGAGCATTCTGCAATACTTTTGATCTGCATTAAGCGATAATTCGTTTTGAAAACCAATTTTTGGTCTTTTTGAGAGTGGCTGTTTTACACAGGTTTTACTGCAGAATATGAAAGTTTTCTTCCAGAGACGTGTTCTGTTCATCATAAGAGAAACCAGTTCTAAGAATTATGATGGACAGGAGAAGTGGGCTTTTCATGTGGTATGTCTTTTATTCGCACAATGGGCCATTTTTATCTACAACACCCCTTTTCAGAGGTATTGTCTTTACTCAAGTGCGAACATCGTAAGCCTCCATTATGTCAATACATTAATAAAATGGATATTTACCCAAAACTAACGAATACAAATATTTCAAACAATGAGCATACTCAGCAGCCATCAATAAATAGATTTTCCCTTTTGAAACAAGTGGTCCACTAAACAGGGGCGCTTTCAAATATTATCACACTGAATGAGGCAATTCTGGAAACGAACAATGCCGAGTAATGGGCTTTTGAATCAGCTGATGACAATGGGTAATTTTCTCATACATGTAAATAACGTCAGCCTCAACTCTTTGCATGCTGGGTAATTATTTATGCTTTTGTTTTGATTTGATTCTTTACATCCTTGTCAACAATCTTTCAGTTATGTAGGGACGGGTCTAAGACCTGGGTTGTACCAGTACTAAGCAAGGATCATGTGTCTTGCTCAAGGACACAATGCAGTGACCCCGATGAGGCTCAAACCCGTGGCCCTTCTGTCTCGAGTCAAGCACTCTACCACTGAGCCACTGCACTCCCTAGCTAAAGTTTGATGACTCAAATACCTTTGGGATGAGGAAATTTTGTTTGATATAGGGGTACTTCCTGCCATTGAGTTAATAATAGCCCCAGATCTGACATATAACTTGTGGGTACTCAATGAGACCATTCTTTTGAGCCCCCAAATCACATGTTTAAACTGACAGATAAGAAAAAAATATAATTCTATGCTTAAAATATTGCTTATCTGGATAGCTACATGCTAATCTGGGCTAAAATGGTAGGATGTTTGTGTTTACAATTTTTTGTCTTATATTTTAAGCTGTTGCTACTAAATCTGTTACTATTTGTATTAAATGTCCAGATGTGGTATTTTAAAAGTCCAAAGAATTCCTAATCAAGGTATGCTTCATAAATATTCACAAGCGAATAGTGTAGACGCTGCATGATTGGACAATAAAAATTCCTGTACAGGCTATAGATAAGCCTTAATTCAAACTGGCCAGTGTGCGCGATTTGCGCATATTCGCAAACGCCTCTAGCAAATGCCGAGACTGATGCCATATCTAGCAGGGACTAAAGGTCAAAATTTTAGTCTGAGTCTTCATCTTCATCCATACTTTGTGAAAGAGAGCAGTGAAGGCTCAGGCAAGTCTGTATATGCGCAGACTTGCCTGAGCCTTCACAGCTTGCTGATGCGAAAAGTAGTGAAACCTGGCCTATATCATAAATGTTCAACTGCAGTATGCCAATTTTTACTCAAAATGAATAATTAGGGGAAATAGGGTAAACCAACCTTTTTAAACCCTTGCTCAAAAGAACTTGTAGCAGATGGCCACTTTTTCTTTCCCCTTTTTTTTCCTTTTATTGCCTGAAAAATATCTACCATATTAACTATATTAGCTTCACATCTCCAACAAATGAAGCTATACTATGATTTTTTTCATGCTTTTTTGTCATCTGCTGATTTTTTTCCAAATTGACCTTTTTCAAAAAATCTTTCAGGTAATAAAATTATGCCATCAGTGTCAAAAGGCATGCAAAATTACCCAACACACAAGGGTTTAACACTTTGCCTAGTGGTGTCATCTAACCTTAGCAAACAGTTTAGCCCATATCAGGCTCCATAAAATATCAATCCAAACTGTTTTTCACTCTAATGGTATTCCTAAAAGATTTTTTCCGAAAAATTGATCTTGAAAAAAATCAGCAAACAACAAAAAGCATGTAAAGATTAAATGGCAAACAGGGCTGTAAAAATTGTTTTTCATTTTTTCCTGACCTCAATAAAATGTTTGATACATTTATTAATATCGTACTGCTTTGGCTGTAACAGGTACATAAGGGAAAGATTTTAATTAATATTGTCCCGCAATTCAGAAAACGTCTGAGAGTGTATAAAATGCCTGTAGTTAGGTTTTCTATAGAAAGAATAGGCCTCGTTCCCATCATAAACACTACATCTTAACAACTCGGATTCATGTTGCCATTTTTATTGAACTAATTTCCCCTACGGAATTCACTGAGGCAAACTTGATTAAATATTTTTTTCTCTGTTGAGATAGGCAGTGTCAGAGCCACAACAGACCTTGGCGATAACCATGTTGATGATGGACTCATTGTAGGAAAACCTGTCTACGGAGTAACGTCGACCAATTAATACTCAAACCAGTCTACTCGGCTACACAGACTAGCTAGAATCAAGAAATTCCGTACGGAGCAAGTGTAGTTGTTAGGCTATCTAAGTAGCAAATAACAGTGGTACTGATCAGACTGCTCGGATGAGCAGTCTGATCAGTACCACTGTTATTCTTATTCAACAAAAACAGATTTTCTCTCGACATGGTTGCTAATATATTGGAAGCTTTATGCACAACGAGCGGTAAAGGAATCCACGGAAGACTTGTCTCGCCTGAATGTCTCACACAATTTATCTTGTACAGTAATCACATTCTGCATTTGCAAACAGTGTAGATTCACATTAGCCAGCTACGGGTAAAAGCAAACAATAAAATAGCCATTTCCAGTCGCAACACTTTCCCATAAAACTTCATATAAACAAACCCAACAGTTTTAAGAATTTTGAAGTTGAAACCCAAATTCAAACAACATGTACCGAGCCTCCTAGCTTAGTCGGTAGGGAGACCGACTGCACATCCAGGGGTCGCAAGTTTTTTTGAACCCAGCCTGGTCCCATACTTTTGTGGACATTGATCATGAAATAGTTTCTATGGTCATTCTCCTCCTTCCGCTGATTCAAGAAGGGTTGTTGTCAGTTATATGCGTTGTGCATTAAGCTTAGTCAAACTAGCCCAGGGAAGAAAAGTGTGATTCACACTGGTAAATGTATATGTCGATTTGCTGGTATTTACGCGTATTGCCGGTACTTCATATACCGGAAGTGCTAGATATTGGTGTTAATGCTATATAGAAAAACATGCCATATGCCTAAAGGACTATAGAAATAGATCATTTTTACGTATTCAGTATGTGCATGGCGATTTATGTAAGCATTTAGGAATAGATTATTCCTAAATCTATTCCTAAATGCTTACATAAATCGCCATGTGCATGCCTAATACTCAAAAGTGATCTAATTCTATAGTCCTTTAGGCATATGGCATGTTTTTCTATATAGTATTAACACCAATATCTAGCACTTCCGGTATATGAAGTACCCGCAATACGCGTAAATACCAGCAAATCAACATATACATTTACCAGTGTGTGATTGGTGAACTGGCCATCTGCTGTTGACTGGGATGTTAAACATCAAGCAACATGTGAAATTCATGATTTGAACATGGATTTGGTCTAACATTTGATAATCATGTGACATGCTATAACCCTTTACTCCATATGCTATTTTTAGATCATGACATCATTTTCTATTTTTAGAAAAAATTTAAGTTAATTTTAAATATCTTTGAAAATATTATGGCTCCATTTTCCATATTTTTTTTCCAAAATATGACATTACAAAAGCGTCAAAAGGCGTTACTATGGGGTATAGAGTTAAACAGCTATGCACATAGGTATTTATGTAAGAATACATTTTATCATTTGGTTTTCAATTTTAGTCCTCAATATATCAGATAATAGACTTGTCTGAAGAGTGCACATCAATACATATTCACAAGCCAAGTTCCATACACATCTGCATTTTGAACGAAGCGGGCATAGTACTCTTGGACCCTCTGCTTGTGAAGAATGACATAACTAGAGACTGCGGAAAGAGTCCAACATGTGCACACATTGTAATGAGAGAAGCATTTGTGTGTATTTTCTGTGAATACAGGAGGAGACACAAATATTCCATTAAGTAATTGAACACCCGGTTTTGTCTCCTGTTGAAAACAAACAAATAATAATTGCTCCCAGTCACTAGACAAAATGAGCCAGCTTTAATAGATTTTATTACTTCTTGTGAAGGGTCATATATATGAGCATGCACAATTCTACTGTCTTGCCAGAGAATTCATGTGCTGATCCAGAAAATTCTGTCGGGCCGTGAGCTTGAAGTTCTATCCTTATATCATTTCTAAAACCGAAAATCTCATAATGTCATTACGTACATTGTGAGCTTATGGTTTTGAGGCTATGGAGGTGATATATGGATCAAACTTCAAGCTCCTGTTGTCAGGGTGGTTCCTGACACTGGTTCCCAAACGGGTCCAATCGCTTCTCGAGGAGGGTCCATACCAGAAGAATTTTTAAGGAAACATAGCTACTTGTGATTTTCTATCCAGGAGGCGGGGGGACCTGACCCCCCACCCCTCCCCCCATCTGGATCCGCCCAGGGAATTCAATGTTTGTGCACATAAAGTAATGATAGAGGTAAATGAAAATTAAGACCAAGATCTAGACATGTAGCATCACTGGATAGTGGTCCAAGCAAGTTTCACTCTTGCATGATGAGTAACTTTGAATGCATTTTTAGCATTTGCTGATTTTTTTTCAAAACTATAGTTTCAGGAATAACAACAGAGTGTCAAACAGTTTGAATATAGATCAAGCCCAACATTGGCTTAAGAAAGCAAACAAACAGTCCCTGTTATTTTATTTAAGACAAGCTGATCATGCACATGTAATTCATTCCGGGCAAATCTTGTCCTGGCACACCATAAATTACAGATTCCGAGTTCGAAACTCTGACTTTACTGTAAGCAGTACTACCAGGGTATTCATTACTTGGGGTCATACCAATTCTATATAATACAATAGATCTCAAAGAGTCCTCAATGCCAATTTTCTCTTCTTTTATAAAATTGGTTGTACGTTTAAAACACTTGTCATCAAACCCTATATGTCAAGAGAGTTCCATTGTGGTACATTTTAATTCCGAACAAAGACGACCATTTTAACTCTTTGCCTTCTGGGTAATTTTGCATTCTTTATTGTCGTCTGATGATTTTTTTTCAAAATTAACTTTTCTGAAGAATTCTTTCAGGAATACCATCAGAGTGTCAAACAGTTTGGATCCAGATCAGGCCCGACATTTTGTCGGGCCCGATCTGGGTCCAAACTGTTTGTAAAGGTTTGCAGCAGATGACACTAGCAGGCAAAAGTTTTTTTAAAAAAGGAGCCTGGAAATAGCTGGTCCATTTATTACCGTCGGTTACCTGACCTGGGACAATAACAAACTGGCAGAACGCAGGAAACTCCATAAATGGTTGGAAAAATATTGACAATGAAAAATTGGCCGAGATAAAACCGGCTTAAATGGAAAAGCAATGAAACTGGATACAAGCAGGCACGTCAGAACATGCCGCGGAATTGCCTGCATTAGTTATACAGCCGCTGATACTTGCTTAATTCATCTGCTCAGAATTTTCAGAGAAAAAATATTTGTATGTAAATGATTTAAAGTGCATCCTTTAAGGCAGTACATTAGAGAAAAAATCTTTTTAAATATTCCTGGTACTTTGGCAAACAGTCTAGACACTGAAGAGATGCTGCAGAGCCACTAAACACTTTCTTTGCTAGCAGCAACTTTTTGTCGTCTGCTTTTAAACTTTGCAAACAGTTTAGACCCAGCTCAGGACTATTTTGTTTATTTGTTTTTATTCTTCACATCCCAGTCAATAAGTTTCAGTCATGTTGGGACACGTCTTCCTGAATTGAACCAGCACTTACTTGTTCAAGGACACAACACAGCGTCCATGGTGAGCCTCGAACCCACAACCCCTCAATCTCAAGTCAAGCACTCTACCACTGAGTCACAGAGCTCCTACAAGTTTGTTTGGTTTGGTGTTGTACGTCCCATTCAACAGCTATGGTCATGTCGGTACGGTCAATTTACCTAACCACTTATTTCCTGGGCAATCTTGACTGACAAAACAAATTGAAAACATCCTTCTTGATCTGGATCCAAACCATTTAGTAACATCAACATATAGCACATTTGTAACAAAGATTTGACCATCAACTAAGTAATAAACACTGCTTCTTGAAAAAATAAAACCAGATTCAAATCATGAAATTGAACATGGTAAAACTAAAAAATCGTTATTTACAATAGGCCCTAATTTGTTGAATGACTTTACACTGAAAGAGGTAAATTGAGGTCATTTAGGGTCAGAGTCTAGGCTCAAAAATACTATAATACATTACACCCGCCCAAGGTGTATTCACATGCCAAATTTGGTATTCAAATATAGTTAATTGTAGGAAATATCTTCCAGACAAGCTTTTTTCTAAAATTAAGGTCAACAGTCAAAGTCAAAGGTTCCAATAATTGTACAAGACACGTTACCTTCCCAAGATTTGGTATTCTTAGCTAAAGAGGTTGAGGGGATATGTTCCCCATAAACTTTCACTAAAATTAAGCCATAATTTTGGTGAAAGTTTATTGGTCAAAGAGGTCCAACAATAGTGAGCACACGTACTCTGCCTTCGAAAGAAGCAACCACATACCAATTTTTTATATTCCTTGCTAGAGAAGTTCAGGACTATTATGCTCTAACCAATCTTTTAATAAAAGTAAGGACAAAACCTAAAAGGTCATCGGTAAAGAGGTCAAATGTATGCAACACTATCCCACCTCCAAAGACCTATCCACACACCCATAAGGAAATTTTTGAGCCGAGAATTGTGAATATTTTCTTATCCATTAATCTAAACATGCGTTTTGGGCACTCCAAAGAACTGTCTTGATTCTTTTGAGTACCCATAACATATGTTTTGGTTGAGAAATAAAAACAATTATTAGATACACTCTCTTTCTGGAGGCCACATGCCAACTTGATTTGATCAACCTAGATGGAAGAGTCTATTGTTGAAGAAAGGGTTGATTTATCAGCAGGGCAATAGTTGAATATCCTAGTGCCGTGCTTTCAGACAAAAGCAGTCTGTCTTTAGAGAGCAATTATTTAAAATTTAAGTGATATATAGAAATTCCTGGCAATTTCAATTCTAAAGGGAAAATGAATTGTATGCAATGTTTTCAGATTCCAATTAAAGCTATGCTTGTAAAACTGAGCAAATGTCTTATTCTTTCTTATCATGTTATTGTAGTTGTTTTTGTCTTCATTTTTATTTTAATTTTTTTGATTCAAAAATTTGAAAGCAGTACAATTCAGTTTAGCTGTTTTGGTAGAACACCACATGGTGACAATTTCTATAAACACTTAAAAAATTTGCCTGCCAGTGTCACCTGCTGATTAACCTTTGCAAACAGTTTGGACCCAGATCATAGAATATAATTAAAAATCATAATTGACCATATTGATTTCATATGATAAATTTACACTATTTCAATATTTCGGCCAAAGGCCTTTTTCAAGAAAAAACATGCACTTTAGTATCAACTACATAGTCTCTGTTCCACCATTTTGAATTTGTTTATATTGATGTGTGTCATCACGTTGACATGAACGTAACGCCACGACGTCGCACCGCTTTTCCCGTAAAAGTGGCAAAAAATACATGTTTCATGCTCACCTTTACCAAGCATGAAATCCATCATGCTCACAAGTACCCAAATTTGTATTCTCATACTTATTTGCATGACAACACAACACAACACTCACATATTGATTTCATTCAGGCGAGAATTAATCCTCTTCCGAGGGTGGGGCATGTCTGATATTTGTCTTTTTTTGAGGATCCCCACTCCTCTCAGTGCAGTTTCTAGGAACTGTTGAATCCATACAAAGTCCTCACCACTTCCTCCCACATTTTCTTCTGCCAAAAAACCTTTAGCTTGCATGTTTGGGAGATCCAGCCTGTGCTGCACTCTACGTGACCAAGCCACCACACCCTACTGCTGGGGAGCACCAGATCTTTAGCATACCAAGTTCTGTGAGAAGGAAGTCTGAGCTAAACTACTTCCTTCACTTTGATGTTGTAGATCCAGCATATCATTGAACAGTTGTTATGCCACAGGATATTAAAGGTGTCTGTTGTCATGATCCATGTATCTGATGCATGTACCATCACACTCCTCACACATGCTGAGTACACCTGTCTTCGGGTCAACAATAGCAGAGGGTGGTGGCTGTTTTGGGTAGTTTCCAGTTTAGTGGTCCCCGGAAGTATTCCTTAGCACATATCTACTGGCCAAAAAAGCAAAAATAACCCCAATAAGCATTTCGACGGGGGTGTGTGGGCGGTAGCCCCCATATTAAAAAGAATTCATGACCCTGATAAACAAACTATCGATATTTGGTGGTGCTATGGTGTATTAAAGGGCTTTTCAGCCACTTTCTACAATTTCTAGGGACCGCTAAACTGGAAGTCTTCCGCTGTTTTTGCCAGAAAATATCCCAGAAAATGGGATGTTTTGTCAGGGGTGTCAGAAATGGCATGGGATGTTTTGTCTGGGGTGGCAGAAATGGCATGGGATGTTTTGTCTGGGGTGGCAGAAATGGCATGGGATGTTTTGTCTGGGGTGGCAGAAATGGCATGGGATGTTATGTCCGGGATGACAAAAACAGCATGGGATGTTTTGTCCGGGGTGGCAAATCTTTGTGGGATGTTTTGTCCCGGGTGTCAAAAAATGGCATGGGATGTTTTGTCCCGAGATGTTTTGTCCGGCTCCCTAGTGGGTGAGTAGAAGAAGTTGGTGGAACTTGCCCTACACACACTAGTCTTGCAGCATTTGACAGCAGCCAGCTCACAGCCACCCCAACCCCAAGTAGAGAGCATGTCACCAATGTTGCAAATCACTGGACATGACTTTGAGCTTGTCATCACCAACAACACCTCCCTCATCTGTCTTCTATCAATCAGTTATGTATTGCCCAGGCAGTGGATGCACCATAACTCAGGGTCTGGGTGAAGTGGGTCATTTCCTAAGTAAGCAGCCACCAAAGAAGATTGCATTTCTACCTGTTACTGTAAGACAGGCGGCACAGGGGTCCTTTCCAGACTTCTTCAGCTGGTCTGGGATCCCTGATAGAGGCCAGAATCTTTGTCTTTCCCATGTCATGGCAAAACATCGGGCCCATTCTAGATCCAAACTGTTTGACACTCTGATATTCCTGAAAGAATTTTTATAAAAATGTTAATTTTGAAAAATATCAGCAGTCAACAGAACAGCATGTAAAATTACTCAGCATACAAAGAGTTAATTAACCTTTCGGGATATTTTAAACGACTACACCCCTCCTCCTTTTTGCAGGATTAAAGTTATGAGTGTGTATACTTGTAATTGCTAAGTTTAATCAAAGCGGAAAACAGAGGATCTTGATCAATGTCTTTTGAACTGCTGGCGTCAAAAACCAGTGGATATAAACCTACACTGCTTACGACTATTTATAATATGAAGTCGCGTCAAGGAGTGAAATGACGCCATGCATTAAAATAGATGAACCACAAGTGGTTTACAGATTTTCGGGAAACGTTATGAAATGACGCTTTTAACGTCAAGCATATGGAAAAACCCTAACGTTTTCTGCCAAAAAATGGATTTCAAAATGTCATATGATAAATAGAATCTAACATTTGTGCTCCAGTTTTATTGAATTTATTAAACTTGTTGTGAAAAAGAGATAAAATGCTCGGCAAGCCTTGCATTTTATCTCTTTTCCTCAGCTCGTTTGATAAATTCAATAAAATATAAGCACTCATACATAAGATCCTCTATATTTATCATGGAAGGAATCAAGGCACAAAGGGCTCCTACGGGATTCAGTCATCGGATCTGGGTCTAGTTCACTCTTTGCAATGGCGGCTACCAAAGTACATTATCAGATAAGCAAGCAGACGACAATTGCTAAAGGTTAAGAATTGACTCATAAATTCCTATAGCCATAAATAAGCAGAAATCTGATTCAGAAGTCACCACCATCTCTCTGTGACTGCAAGGCAACTTGAAGATAAGGAACATCAAAGAAATACATCAATTATGAATAAATTACAAGGCTACTTTACTGCTTTATTGTTAACACTTGACCTTCACCTTGTACTTGGTGACAATCCCTCGATCACAGACTTCTGTTCTTTCTTGAAACATTATTGGTGAATACCTGCCTTATTCCCTGTTATTACTGCAGTGCCTTTAAAAGTGCACAGGCCTATATCACAATAAAAAAAATCTCATCAATGAGAAGGTTCTTTTGAGCGTTTAAACTGATGGATAAGAAAATACAGTAAAACCTGCGTAAAATGGCCACTCAAAAATAGACAAAACAAAGATTTTAATGACAAATTGTAGCTTAATGAAGGTCAAAAGTATTGCAGAATGCTCCAAGGGGAGCATTCTGCAATTCTGTTGACCAGCATTAAGCGATAATTGGTCTTGAAAACCAAATTTTGGTCTTTTTGAGAGTGGCCGTTTTAGACAGGTTTTACATATACCAATGAATTCAGGCCTAAAGATAAGAGCCCATAATAAAAAAATCATCTATGAGACGGTTCTTTTGAGCATCCAAAACAAATGTTTAAACAGACGGATAAGAAAATGTTCACACTTTTATTTGTTTTTCTTTTCATCTGGCCCATTTGTCATCAAATAATCAAATAATTAAAGGATATTACATGAATGCTCATGAATGTATTTTTGGTTTCATTAAATCAGTTGGGTAAAAGAAATAACATATGAGGGTGTGCCAAGCATTTTATTGCTTTTTTGCAAATATTTCAATAAATTTGGAGCGTAAAATTGTAAATATTTTCTTACCCATCAGTTTTAACATATGTTTTAGGTGCTCAAAAGAACCGTCTCATTGAGATGGTTCTTTTGAGTACCCACAACATATGTTTGGCTGAGAAATAAGAAAATTAATTTTTTGGTACGCATTCTTATCTAAAGGCCTGTATTTGGCATAAAAAAGCTAAGATTTTGTGATAAATTCATGAATTTATGGCTGTCATTATCTAACATTACTGAATATATAAAACACTAGGGGGTTATCAATCTTTAAAATTAATACATGGGGTTATATCACTCCTAGAAGTGATATCACATGATAAAATTTGATATCATTGTCCCAATTTTCAGGAGTTTTATGGTACTCAGAGTTGTTAATTTATTTTGTCCCATATGTTACCTGCTAGTCTTTATTCCCACAGTAATTAAATAAAACCATCAAACTTTCTCTTTTCAATGACACAATATGGACAGAATTACAAGGAAAAATATCATATGGCACCCACTGAGCCTCATCTTTAACATCCCAACAACAATACTTCAGTCGTTGTGGGTTTGCATTACAAAAAGGAAGTGAGTATGATCAGGAATTACCACAATTGCACACTGCAGACCAACCCACGGCAACTTGAGGAAGAGCCACAGAACACTAACAGTCACAAGACACCAGGCAGGCAATTAAAGCAAAGCAACCAGCTGTCTCTTCCTCGTCAAGATGATTGCAAAACTAGAAAGGACACAAAGTAATGCATAACAAAACTAGAGGACCTGACGGTCCTGAAGCGCTCACCTGTTCTCCTTAATAATGTTAAAATAGGTCAAGATCAACTACAGCTTGTGATGAAACATATTTTGTTTTATGGGGGTTGTGGCCATTTTGGTCAAGTGACCTAAAACAATCTAATGAATACTTCATCAAACATCCCAGTGATTTCTGAGGAAAATATGTTTAGATAGGTATGTGACAGTCCAAATGAGTGGCCTTGAATAAAAGGTCACAGGTCAGCTTGACACTTGGTACTTACATAAAACCCTTGTCCCATTAGGTTAAACATTTCTTGCAAGTATTATGATTTCAGTCTAAACAGTTATATAGAAAAATGAACATTTCAAGATTTTCCCCATATAAATGCATAAGGAATCAAATTTGACCTTGCCATAAAGTAGGTCAAGGTCAACCTAGAGTCATAATTTGTGCAAATCTGGTAGGGCCCACATCCCCAATGCTACATACCATTCTGTCCCAAGGCCATTGGCTTTTCGGTTCCAGAGAAGAAGAAATTTAAAGGGTTTTTACTATATATGGGCATGGTGGCCATCTTGGTCATGTGACCAGTACAATTGGTATAAATTTTGGCTAACCTATCATAAGAGTCTTCATATGAAATTTGAGTTCAAATGGCCTAGTGGTTTCTGAGGAAACTAAATTTTAATGTGTTGGTGGGACTGCAATATGAGCGCCCTTGGCTGAAAAGTAAAAGGTCAACCTTGAACTTTAAAACTTATTTATAGCCATTGTTTCATTTGGTTTAACATATCAAGTGAGAATAATGACTTGGCCTCAACAGTTTTCAAAAAATGAACTTTTCAAAAAAAATCCCATTTAAATGCATTAGGAAGCAAATTTGACCTTGACGTTAAGTAGGTCAAGGTCAACTTAGGTTCTTCATTTGAATAAACTTGGTAGGCCCCACATCCCCAATGCTACATACCAAGTCTCAAGGTCATCAGCCTTCTGGTTCTGGAGAAGAAGATTTTTAAATGTTTTTTACCATATATGGGTGTGGTGGCCATCTTGGTCATGTGACCAAAATATTTTGCATAAATTTTGGCTAACTTATCATAAGGAGTCTTCACATGAAATTTGAGTTCAATTGGGCCATTATATCAAGTGAGAATAATGACTAAAGCTTCCACAGTTTTCAAAAATATCAACTTTTCAGAAATTTTTCCATTTAAATGCATTAGGAAGCAAATTTGACCTTGACGTTAAGTAAGTCAAGGTCAACCTAGGATCATCATTTGAACAAACTTGGTAGGCCCCACAACCCCAATGCTACATACCAAGTCCCAAGGTCAGCTGCCTTCTGGTTCTGGAGAAGAAGATTTTTGAAGGGTTTTTACCATATATGGGTGTGGCGGCCATCTTGGTCATGCGACGAGGACCATTTGAACAAACTTTCGTTCCCCCATCCTAAGGAGTCTCCATATGAAATATGAGTTCAATTGGCCCAGTAGTTACAGAGGAGAAGATGTTTGAAAATGTTGACAGATGACGGACGGACGGACGGACGCCGGACGCTGGAGTCACTGGTATACTATTAGCTCACCAATGAGCCTTCGGCTCAGGTGAGCTAACAAAGACCAACACAAAATACCCACAAACAATGTGAGGTACATAAAACAATGAATCAACAACAAAAGAACCACCATCTAGAAGGACAGCAGCCTTAGCCACAGGGGGCCGTAAATGCATTTTACCGGAGCCAAACCTTCACCCTAGATTCGACACAAAAGCAAAAGCACAACAAATACATTCACGACAACAATACATCTCCAAAGTCAAGCAAACAAAACTGAAAAGAACTGCAATTACATGCAATTCGAATGGCTGGATAAGTGAAGATTTCATGAGCAGATTCTCAGAACATTGTTTTTAATTTGTATCTTCAAAATATCAGTTTGCAGATTCTCAGAACATTGTTTTCAATTCAAATCTTCAAATATCAATTTGTCTCAATTCCTGTTTACCATAGCAGCTGTATGAACCATTCCCCTGCTGGCATCAGTAAAAGTCAGGTTAATTACAGCTTAAACAGACCAATCAGAGAACCTGATCCAATTAACTGCAATTAATTAGTTTTATATCTATGTTAAACAGTGTAGATCTTGATCAATTGGCTTCTGAGAAGCCAGTTGATCAAGAGCTACACTGTTTACTAAAGTGACATACCTGTCTGTTCAGCAGGAGAAAGCAAAAAGATGGTATTTCTGTACATGATATGTGAGTATGGAAGCAAGAAGACTGGTCTTCCAGGTTTACAGCAAGGTACAGCTTGAAGGTATCTACTGAACTACAGAAAATAGCTAGAAACTTGACATTTTAAAAATATCATGTGTAGCAATTTAACTTTCTAAATAGCAAAAAAAAGATGTATACCAAACTGCACAGGTGCGCAGACTGGTCTACTACTTTGTTTGCATACATCAAAAACAGGTTTTCTTGCAAAGTGGCTCCTCTGTGTTTCATGAAAACTTCGTTAATAATTAATAGGAAGACTTAATTGCTCCATTTTATAGCCTGCCAATAAAGAAAACTATGATTGGGTGAAATATATCATCCTAAATCAGGTAACTGGAATACATGAGGCTGATTCAGGTCCTTTCTAGGAAACTTGCAATGAATCAACACTTTCAGAGCATTTTATACAACTGGTTTTAACAGCCTTCTTCTATGATTGTCAGCTTTGTTATCACCTGCTGGGTAAGCTCTCTTGTGTGTTGTGTTTTCTTGTGTTTTGTCACTTTCCCACAATGTGTCCCGGGTCAGGTGTGGTACTTCAATCGATGGAATTGATTCCTGAGCTTTGCCTTCCTCTTTACTTAAACCAAGCCTGATACTGACAAAGCTTTTCCAAGCCTGAAATGCCTGCTTTTGCAGTCTAAAATAGCCCTTTTTTAAGCAATATAAACACTGAACATTTAAAATCAAAGCCTGAAATCATGTAAAATCCAAGATGAGAAAGCCTGAAATCCTGCAGAAGCCTGAAAAGTAGGAGGCCTGTTATACACTGGAAGTTTCTCACAGGTAACAATACAGGTTCAGGTAAACCTAGTTTAGTTGTTTATCTAAAAAATATCAAAGGTATTTGAAAATTTTAACTCCAACCAAGTTAGACAGCAATATCTTAGGTGTAATTACACAAAGTTGAAATTGAAAATACAGATTTTCGTTTGGCATGTGCTAAATTTTCCAAGAGTATCCACATTTTTGCCAATTTTACTATAGGAATGATAGAGAACGAAACAGGACAACTGAAATGTGTGAAGCTCTATGGAATATGTAGCAATAAAAGAGAAACCTAGCACATGTTGAGAGATAACATTGCTGCTACTTCCCTAATATTTTATAGAAACATCCTTATTCAGTAAAATGTTATGATAAATCAATCATTAATGTATTTACACATTAAGTCTATGGGAAAATTTCCGGTGGGGCTTAAATTATTTTGACCAGTTTATTTGAACAAGCCATCTATTGCCTTTGTTAGTGAATTTGGGCAGTGCAATGTAACTTTTTGACTGACATATTTGTCTTAGTTTATTTGTGCTATTCTTTTATGCTCAAAAAGTGCATCTATGAGTTAACTGCAGCATCTTTTTGTTATTGTTTTATTTCAGAAACAACATCATACAACACATACAAGCACAATACATTTTACAATACACAGGTACATGTATAAGTTAGTCAAATCTTTAGGTATCACATTATGAATAAAAACATGACAAGATGTATTCTCAATATGTATGTCTCCTCTCCCAAATGCATGTACTGATAGATACTTCTGTGCACAATGTATTAGTGAGAAAAGGAGATCTTTAACCAATCGTGTGACAGATTCTATACATACATTGTTTACCATTGCAAAGAGATACATTTTGTCACGTTTTAGTAAATATTATGTGTGACTAGCTGATAATCGCTTATCAAAGCTCTATATGTTTTACATGGCAGCTTCAGAAACAATTATGAGAAAAGGAGGAGGGGGGGGGGGGGGGGGGGGGGGGAAGAGAGGGAGAAGGGGTTTAAATGAAAGATGGATTTAATTAGAAGGAAAATGAAGTTAAAGTGAGCTACAAAAGAAAGAGAGAGCATCTTGGAGGTTGGAACCATTTGGAGAAGTTGGCGCTAACATTTCTCTAAAACTTTCATCATTTTCCTATAATTCCTTTGTAGAATTATCTCTTTATAACAAAATTCTCTTATAAAATACACTCCTATGGATCCCAAATATAGTGTTATTAGTTTTTTTAAAACTGGTTTGTATGTATTGAGAACAAAGTAGAAATACATGTAGTAGCTAACGAGGGCCTAAATTGACCATCAGCTTGGACTGCTCAGAAATGGTCCTTCAATGAGGTTTATGGACAATTGACCGGAGGGTGATGGACATATAAGGTCTACTAATGAAGCATTTAAGTGGACAGTTGCACATTCTGCCTCAAGCATAGACTGTTTTTGACTTTTTAACGATGTGTTAGGACATATTAAGAACCAGTTTGGTGTGACTGAAGCATAAAGAATCTTGGTAGCAGCCTGAAATGCAAATTATGTGCATATTAACTCTTTGAGTGCCAAAACCAAATTACTCAGACAGGAAAAGCATGTGCAAACAAAATAGTCCCAGATCAAATTTTTGCTTATTGAATCAGTTTACTTTCATCATCTGTAATATTCCAGTTTCAAAATTCAGCCGCCAGAGTTTAATATGTGTTGCAACTTACAGCAATGGCCACGAGGCTATAAAAGCCTTTTCATGCTTAACTCTAATGAGCATGAAAATTATCCTGCTCATAAATGTTAAAATGCTTGGCATTTTAACATTTATCAGCAGGATAAATACAAAATCTGATAATTTTAAAAGCATCTAAAGTCTAAATTTTTCAGCATTATAGTCTTTGTGAGCAGCTAAAATTTCATACTCAGCCGTGTTGATCATGAAAAAGTTTTATAACCTTGGGCCTGATATTTATTATTCTGGAAGCATGGCAGAGAAAACTACCCATGACTCTATTTCAAACAAGAGATTAACGAGCAGTTTGTATACATATGGTATGCAGTCTGATCAAGGTTTTCAAAAGGTATTATAAATTCCTGACTCAGTCTCAGTCTTTTAGATTTTAATAGCAACATGGGTAAAAAGTGAGACTAGAAGAAAGAAATAAACAGACTGGCCTGGTTCCATTAAAAACTGGTGATTCCAGCCTAGTGTAGCCAGTTCCTAAACAATGGTCACTATAGTTACAAGTAAACACAACCTAACCTACGCCAGATTCAAAGAACATCAAGTTCGCTAGGTACATTGAAACCCAGGAGATTTAGCAGAAAGTACAATGTTTAATAACAAAATACAAGCTCTCATATATGATGCTCACCATGCTCAAATGTTGTCATGCAATATTAACCCTTAAAATGACAATTACAAATCAAGCAGATACCTTTTAAGGCATTGTCCTTAAATTTTTATATATATTTTTTTTTGAGGGGAGGGGGGGGGGGCAAACAAGGCTAAACATATCATCAGCTTTTCTTCAAATTAGATATCTAGACTTGTTTGGATTCTTAACTCTTTGCATCCTGTAATTTTTCATGTTTTTGCCGTCATGTTTCACTTTTTTTCTAAAAATTCTTTCAGGTCAAATAGTTTGGATCTAGATCAGGCAAGACATTTTGTTGGACCTGATCTGGGTCCAAACTGTTTGCAAAATGTGTCAGTAGAAAACACTAGGAGAAAAAGAGTTAAAGTAGTAACACCATTTGAAAATATTCTTAGCTGCAAAACTTAGGTGCCATTTAAGGGTTACAGCCATATTGTAAAAGAGTTCTAGAACCAAAGTACTTATACAGGAAAAGCATGTGCAGAAGAGAACACATTTTGAGGTATCTTGTTAAAAAAAAATAAGGCTTAATATCTCATTTATATCGTCTATCACAGACAATACGCATCAAATGTCGAAGTAAGGGTGCGATACAATCAGGTACCACAGCCTTATTTGGTTTCACATAGGTTTAGACAAAGTTTTTGAGCGTAAAATTGTAAACATCTTCTTACCCATCAGTTTTAACAAATGTTTTGGGTGCTCAAAAGAACCCTCTCATTGAGACGGTTCTTTTGAGTACCCACAACATATGTTTTGGTTGAGAAATAAGAAAATTAATTTTTTGGTAAACACTCTTAACTAAAGTCCTGATTTTATCAAAAAGTGAAAATAATAATACCTTGGGCCAGGGCACAAGATTTTGATACTTATTGCATATGTGCAAAGGCCCCTAATCAATGCTCATGCAGATGTTTCCAGCAAAGTTAGAGGTCTAAACTTTGGTCTGAGCCTTCATCTATATCAATAGAGTATTGCATACATCTATAAGGAGCTAATTGAAATTTAAATTTCTCATTTCTCAATGAAAACATTGGAAAAGAATCATCTCAATGAGCACCCAAAACTTTACGATACTACTGATAGATTGATCAAAATACTTGCTTATCTTAACTTATGTAGTTAGCTCTTGGATACCCGATTATGTCAGACTAAGCTTCAGATACATCACAGGGAACAAAAATTCCACTCATCCCCTCGTAATTACGAGTGAAATCTAAAAAGGACAAGCAATTCTTCCCAAAGCACTCGTCCTGTAGGACGAGTGTACAGGACGAGTGCTTTCTAAGAGAATTACTTGAGGAAGTCATATTACATATTACTCACTTATGTTCTTTATTGCATACAGTTTTAAAGGACATGTGCATGTGTTTGCAGGAAGAGTGAAAGTTGTAATTCACTCGTCCTGCAGGACAAGTGCAATATTTAAATATTTTTGTCCCCTTCATTGTCTTACAGAATAGTGGGCGGATATCTGAATTGTTTTCCTTAAGACATAGGTCAAGATAAAAAAATATTTTTTAGCATAAAATTCTTAATATATTCCTACCCATCAGTTTCAACATATATTGTGGGTGGTCAAAAGAACCGTCTCATTGAGACAGTTCTTTTGAGTACCCACAACATATGTTTTTATTTAGAAATAGGAAAATTCATGTACTAAGCTAGGATAAATGTGTCATGCTCAAGGACCACAATGCAGTGACGCCGGTGAGGCTCAAACCTGCGGACCCTCGGTCTCTAGTCAAGCACTCTACGGTAGACTACCACTGAGCCACTGCGCTCCAATTACGCTCTTTAATCTGGAGGACTGTTAAGATACTTTGTTGGTGCTTGAAAGAATGGTCTCTCCTACAGGGGTGTTGTTTTCAGATAAGCAATTTTTAGCATAAAATTCTTAATATTTCCTTGCTCATCATTGTTAACATATATAGTGGGTGCTCTAACAAACCGTCTCATTAGGAGGGTTCTTTTGAGTACCCACATCATATGTTTTGGTTGAAAATAAGAAAATTAATCAGGGGTTGGTTGTTTGAAGTATGTGCAACATACCTTTCATAGAAAATAATAAAATTTTTGGCCATATAACTTACAGACCAACATCATTGACCTCAAACTACTGGTAATTCAAAGAAATCACTTTGATTTATTGAGGGTCGGCTGTAGGAAGATTTCTGGCCATATTTTCCCCATCTATTTTTATCTGCAGCTTGCATGGAAGCGGACAGACTGTCGGAGAAAATCAATATTCTGAAGTAAGACATTAACAAAGGTACACTGAAGCATGAACATATATAAATACAGGCATATCTAGATTGATACTGGGAGACCAACGGCTCACGTGGGACGTTAAAGAGGTAGTCCCAGGTTTTGATGGAAAGTTTCGGTGAGAGACTAGACTGTGAGGTTATCAAAACCAACCTACCTTGAACTGAGTAGTTGCCATTCTGGAGAGGTTCTGTAGAGATGCAGCTGTTTCTGGTCATCACAGACGGCGAAGAAGTCGCCAGAGTTTGAAAATACGGAGGCAAGAATCCAGTTGTTGATAGTTTGTTGAGTTCCATCCTTACTGTAAGACAAGAGTATAACAATTCCGTTATTGTATCCTTTTAATGACGTGCAGGCACTGAGGAAATGATCTCTGTAGAAAATATGTCTCCAGCCTTATTCCCTGTCACACTGAACGTATGGTTCTCGAAAACTGATGGAAATAATAATCTTGACATTGAACACAGAGGTTTCCGTCAATAAAATTGACCAGTTTTGAGCCTAAAACTTGTTTGCTTGCAGCCTGTCAATCCATTGACTTCCATTTTACAGATATTCTCTCCAGCAAAGTCAATAATTTCTCCACAAAATATTGATGTCAATTTTGCCTCGGTCCTACGGGATTATACAATAGTATAGATTTATCTGTGAAGAGATAATTAACTGTATATTCATGCTTTTTCTGCATAATTTGTCAATGATTAACATCAAAAGTTGTAAGAGAAGATACAAATATTGGATATCTCCAAAGAAAGATTATAGGGAGGAAAGCTAAATGTGAACAATTTCTTTTCCCAAAGAGAGATAGATGGGTGAGTGACAAATAGCTAAGAATCATTTTCATGCAAAGACATCAGTTTTCAGGGACTCATATGTATTCTACAGTATTTGGCTGGGGTTTTTTTATTTCTCAATATCATAGGTTTAGATAAACAAAAAATTTCAGCGTAAAATTGTAAAATATTTTCTTACCCATAGATTTTAGCATATGTTTTGGGTGCTCAAAAGAACCGTCTCATTGAGACGGTTCTTTTGAGTACCCACAACATATGTTTTGGTTGAGAAATAAGAAAATTATTTTTCTGCTACACACTCTTAACTAAAGGCCTGAATATTGATCAAACATTTACTCTTTACCTGCCAGGCTGCCGGTGTCACCTACCGATAATGTATGCAAACAGATTTGGACCCAGAACAGGCCCGACAAATCGGGATCCAAACCGTTGGACACTTGGATAGTATTCATGAAATAATTTTTGAAAACGTAAATTTTGAAGAAAAAAATCAGCATATGATGATTTTTGACGAATTACCCAGCATGCAAAGAGTAAACAACGTAATTTAATAACATTCTCGGCTACCCAACAAAATTATCAAAATATTCATTACGTTTAATAGTACAATTGTCTAATTTTCTAATTAAACCCGGCCCATTACACGCTTTGATAAATTATTGATTGGTTGATTGGTCCTTCAGATGATTTATTTAAGGTAATTCAAAGCAAGGTAAACATCATACTCGACGGGAACCAGAACATGTCCCTTATAGCAATGAGAGATTAGATTCTAAAGATCAGACTGTGGAATCACACATTCTGGTCGGGCTCTTCGATATCTGATAGCAGAATAATCAAAGTTCAAAGCTAAGCGAACAGTAGCATAAAACTTGGTCAGCCTTCACAACTGTAAACTGTGCAGACTGACCTGGGTTGTTTCAGTATTTTCCTTGATATAAGCCATTTTTTCTTGGTTCCATATAAGGTTCTTGGCAATAATTACTGGTTCCACAATTACAGACTGGTATGTTAGATTCTGAAACAGGATGGTTCTGTAATTTTCTATACTGAAACAAGAATTTGCTGCCAGGAAGTTAAGAATTAAAGCCAGCCATTCATCATGGCAACTGAAAACCGCCACCATGCAATCCCAGTACACTCAATTTTAGCAGTAATTACCTTACAACAATTAAGCAATTCCATTTCGAGTTCAAACGATATAACCCATAAAGCGCCACCTACAATTTGCAGTAGATAACATTTTCAATTGCTGCATTTTTAAAAAAAAAAATATCGTGTGAATCATCTAGGACATATATGATATATGATATGTCAAAAAGCATGTGTGGATCCAGAGGGGACAGGGGGTCCGGATCGTCCCACTCTGAAAAATCACAAAAATATAGGGTTTCTTAGCAATACTGGTCCAGATCCCCTGAAAAATCACAAAGCTGCCAAGCCAGCATTCAATGTTGGGCCATCATTGGCCAATGATGGCCCACTTATAGTGGTACATGTATTTGAATCCTACCTCCCCTCATCCAGTTTTCAAAGTATGACCAGAAAATACCACAATCATACACTGCAGATCAACCCATGGCACCATGAAGAAGAGACACAGAACACTAACAGTAAGATGACAACATGAACACAATTAAAGTATAGCAACCCGCTCCCGCTTCACCGGCGACATGTTTGCAACACTATAAGTACTGCATAACAAAACAAGGACCAAACACAAAACCCCCGCAAACAATGGGAGCAACAATGAACACCAAAACAGCAATAACAGAACAACTGCCTTAGAACGGTAGACAGCAACAAAAACCACCGGAGGATTTAAATGCATTTTAATGGTTACAAATCTTAACCCTAGATTCTGCTGTTGTTAAGACACAACAGTTTTTTACACTTCTAGTTAAATCTATTTTGGTTACTTTTATGACAAAAATTTAGCTACGACAACCATGGTTATCTACATTTTGATGCTTCGAGCAGATACAATCTACATGTTGTTTTTTATAGGTGTAGGCAGATAACTCTTGATTATCTCCCAATTTAAAAGCAATTCTAATGCATGAAAATGTGCTTTCATGTGATTGATGTATCGATTTAATGATAAGTACTAAAAATTGCAAGGTACATAATATATATACCTTTATCCTACAAATAATATTGTCATATCCAAATGAACTGGTCAATATTGTTTGCCATATAGGCTACCAAAGTACATACGTAAGCAGAAGAGTTAGCAGCAACATTTGTGGATGGCGGGAATAGGCCTCACGTCAGATCAGAGTAGTCTGATCTGGGTCCATATTGTTTGCTATTTAGGCTACCAAAGTACATAAGCAGATGTGAGAGTAGACAACAATTATTGTTGTAGATGGCGGGAATAGGCCTCACCTCTTGTCTTTCTTCTTGTCACCATTTTTCTCTTCTATTGGAGCATCTGGTATTTCTACTTCTTTCTTTACGCTGAAATTAGAAATTCTTCATATTTTGCTGTTTTACTACAAATTATCTAATGTCATGCCAGCCAAGAGTGACAGCGACATATTTTTTTGTTTATAATTGCTAAGTAAAATATTAAGTTATACACTCCACTTGAGCTAACGCGAATTGATATATCACTTGTGTATTAATCCTATCCTGTGGATAGGATTAATACACAAGTGATCTATCGATTACAAGTACCTAATTACTTTGTAACCAAAAGATGATGCCACTGTCACTCTTGACTGGCAGGACAGTATTTAAGTAACCTATGTTACGCAATTACGTTTTCGCTATTTCACACTATAAAAGCAGTATTTTACAATGACTGAAAACTGACATTTTCAGGTGATTTTTGAAGCCTACATAGACAGAACCACACGTGACTGGAAAGACACCCTCATAAGATCTACTTTTCTTGCACACCAGATCAGGATTTCCGTTGTTTTTACCCGTGTGAGATCATTCTATCTCGCATACCCATACCAGCCCGTTGGAAAGATAAAAACATACAGCCACATGTTGGCTGCACGCTGATTGCATGTCGATATGTGACGTCATTGAAATGTTAAAATGAAGTCACCATGTCGCATATCAACATATTAAGGTTTTTCTGGAAGCTTTTTTCATGTTGAGGTATCTAGTGGTGAGCATGAAAAAGAATCCATTATTCGTGTGAGGATGGTATAGAAAAATCTGTCCCTCACGATCACCATTTGTCATCACTCGGCAAGCCTCATGATGCTTCAGATGGATTTTTCTATCCCACTCATGATGGATTCTTATAATCATAACCAATGGCTCTGTCTATGTAATTTTCTTCTCGTGTATCGTTTTAAACATATAGTCAGATAAGAAACAATTTAGAGTGAAGAATCATGTTTATTTTATTTTTCAATGGTCTAAACAAGAAATATTAAAGTAATAGTGTCAGATTTACTCATTTTTACTTGATAAAGAAAGGCCAAAACTCAAGATTACAAAACTTATGAAAATAATTTTCTTTTTTCAGAGGTCCATGAAAGTATGAATATCATAGGTTCTGCTTAAACCTTTGTATACTAATGGATTATTCCTACTGGTTTGATACAATAAACTTGGGATAGTCCATTGTCCATATCTAGGGTTGTCAGGTTATAATTTCAAAAATCATCAATATTTAATAAAATGGCTTTCTCTATTACTGACTAAAGCAAAAACTTGCATGAGTAAAGTCGGATAGGGTTTGCACTCTTTGCATAGCTTGTGTTGACAAAATATTTAGTTGAACATAAACGCAATGAAAAGCTGAAGAAAATTAGAAATCATCATACATCCACAGGGCTTGAAAAACCCACTTTTCTGCTCATATTTATGAGAGCCTCAGGCTGCAGGGCAAGTGAAAATTTGGATGATTTTTAATGTAGATTAACATTTTTCCATAAATGCTACTAATTTATAAATGTGATGCAGGGCAAGTACCTATTTTAAGATAGTTCAAGGTCTGGGTTCAGCTAAGCAACATGTTTTGCGCATAAAATTGTAATTTGTATCAGTTTAAACATGTGTTTTGGATCAGGATCTACATTGTCATGCAGTTTACGCTATGTTTCAAGGATTTGGTTGATGTCAAGGAAACAACTTTCAGATTGTCACAAGACCATTACAAAGCCAATGGATGTCTTTGATTGTATGGCATTAAAAAAAGGCAACATTAAACAGCTTATAAAATATCTCGTCAAAGCTCAGCTGGTTACACATTTATAGCCTCTGAATGACAAATCTGGAAGCCATTATTTCATGTACACAAGCCAATTCTTAAGAAGATTAAAGCAATATCCGAGATGATTTCATTAACAGCTTCCGGTACATGTATATGCTTCAGAGTCTTTCATCTGTACTCAGAATAAGCTTGATAGAAAACTGGGTGATATAAGTGCCCAAGGGGCCAAAATATTTGCCTAACACAGGGTTTTAAACTGGGTTCAGAGAGACAGGCCCCCAGATAAGAAGGTGTAACTGAAAATTATTTTTCTTATTTCTCAACTGAAACATATGTTGTGGGTACTCAAAAGAACCGCCTTGACAAGACAATTCTTTTGAGCGCCCTAAAACACATGTTTTAACCAATGGATAAGAAAATTATCACAATTTTACGCTGAACCATTTCGCTTAACTGGCCCTATGGAGAGATGAGGGAATTTCCAGGGAAAAAATAAATCTTTAGAATTTGAATTTTTATAGCAATCTAATGTGCCATAGAAGCTTAACAACTCTGCATGCTGAGAATTTTTTCATAATTTTTTGTAATCTTCTTTTTCTTTTCAATAACATTCTTTCAGAAATACAATCAGGCTGTCAAGCAGTTTAGATCCAGGTCAGTGCTGACATTTTGTTGAGCATAAATCGAGTCAAAACTGTTTGCAAAGGTCATCAGCAGAGGCCACTGGCAGACAAAGTGTTAATGTTGGAATGAATCATGGTGTGGTTAGTACACCACAGGCAGTTTAAGATGTCAGTCATCATTATGATGGCCCATGTCTCTGATGTGTGCAGCATCACACTCTTCACACATGTTGAGTACAGTCCATTCTCTGGTCAACAGTGACAGATGGTGGTTGTTGAGAAGAAGTTGGGAGAACTTGCCCAACCAACCAATCAACCAACCTTCACTTGCAGTGTGTGACCACAACAACCCCAAGCAGAGAGCATTTCACAAAGTAACACAACTTCCTGTTTCAAGCTTGTTATGGCAAACCATCACCACCATCACCTCCCTCATCAGTCTTCTATCGTTCAACCATGCATAGCCCAGGTATTGGGTGCGTCCAAACTCCAGGTTTGGATGAAGTTGACCCTTTATATCACTGCACAGTAGGTAGCCAACACAGACGATTGCATTTCTACCCTTTCCTGTAAGACAGACCTCACAGGAGACTCACAAGACCTTACCAGATTCTTCAGCATTTCCAGAATCTTTGTCTTTCCCATGTTCTTAGGCAGGATGCTCTGTCACAACCATCCACAATAGTCCCCCAGGGACTCGGCAATGACCACCAGATTACCTGATTCTGCATACGGCAGCTCCCATGGACAGCCCCTGTAGCCAACTCCTTGGATAAGGCCTCCAGTACAATGACAAAGAGAAGTGGACTGATTGGCACTTCTTCTCACTCTGAACTCCTCACTGTACCCATCTCTAACTATTACACACTACAGAACCACTGTACTCAAACAGTGCTGTCATCTCGGGTTGGGGAACAAAATATTCTACCAGACTGTTAAAAAGGGTAATATTTTTGTCAATATTTTGCTTCTGAAATTATTCTTCCCTGATTATTGTCACTTATATATCCAGCTTAGTACCTGCTTGACAAGATTTCTGTGAGTTGAGCGATAGATGATGCAGCACCTGATTTATGCCAGAAAGGTGATCTTTTTTAGATGAAAGCCATTTTTGTTTATGTTCTGGAATTTAAGCTAACTTTAGATAAAATGCAAAATATCAGTACTTTAATGTGCAAAAAGTTCGAAATCTGAGGGCAGAGCAATTTGAAAGTTATTTAAGCTTTTCATACTGTACACCTAGTACTGTATATCGGGTGCTCTGGCCAAGTGATCAGTCGTCTACTTCATACATATTGTATATATTTAGACACTCAACAACTGGTACAATGTCCTAAGCTGCTAAAATTTTGTGTACAGCTACAAATTGGCGTGCAACTCGGCAAATGATAAACACAAATACTCCTTCACTTATTCGTATTCTTCATTCTGTGATGTCATTTAATCATAACTAATGACTTTAACCGGGACTTAAATAGCTCACTCATTAGTCTGTGAACACATTTCGGACACATAAAAACCCACTGGCTAGATGGAAATTGACTGGTACTTAGCCAGCTTTAGAATCAGACTGGACAACAATACCTAAGTGATACTTCCAAATGAAAAAATCATAGTGAAAATAACTATCACGGTCAACCAAAATAGTAAATTTTGTGCTCACATCGACTGCAACCAACCCGCAATGACAGCACTGTTTGAGTACAGTGTATTATCCTGCTATAAATGTACATATACATGGACTGGACCAGTCACACCTACCTCTCATCCATTCCCAGCTCCAGCATCAGCCATATCCTCTTTACTGTACCAACAAAATATGGGTCGCAACGCGAAAAAACATTTTTCCAAGTTTCCGAGATTCAAACCAGCTTGCTCAGCTACATATACTTAACTGGATTTTTATGTTTTTCACATTGATTTTCGGCGCTAACTTTTTATTTTTAAATTTAGAAAATTGAGTTCGCAATGAAAGTTGTATAGAAAAATTAGCTTTTAAAAATCATTTACGGAATAAACCTCATTGCATATTAAGGGAACTAATTTTACTCAAAATGAGGTTTATTCCGTTAAAAATTACCTTGGATTTGTTGACCCAAAAAATTGTGCCATTGCACATGCCATCCATGTTAGTAACTCACAAACCAAATCTTGTTGAATTTCGGGGGAAAAAAAAATTGACCCCTAACCCCCCTATGAGCTGTATTGTAATAACAGGGATAAATGTTAGCCTTTGGTACCGTAGCGTTGTCTTAGTATGAAAGTGTATCTAAATGAACATTCAAAATGGGTGGCAACTACGCAGCCACCTCTTTTGGTGTTAACTTAAAGGAATAGCACATTGCAACCTTATCATCGCAAATAGCACTGGTCCCATCAAAAACATACAATCTGGTTTTGTTGCATCAAACAATAAAGGTACAGACTCGATGGTATAGACCGATCTGAGCATACAAGCAGTCTGATCAGCGCATTTGTTATTCGATCTCTAACATCTATAATGGCTAAACTTTCTATTCGCATAATTCAAATTGAAACCTGGTCATTGTAACTGAGCATGATTGATTTGTCCTTATAGTGTAGCTTACCCCTGAAGATATGTTTTTTCGTGACGCAGGTTTTGTGTACATAAAGCCGCTTTACAGCCACGTGCTGGTGATTGGTAGGGTGTGAAAAACAGTAGTTGGTACCTAATCAATGATGAATATGTGATTGGGTTAAGCTGCAATAAGAAATTAACATGGTCTGACAGTGTAAAACTTAAATATTTAAAAAAAAGTATAATCTTAATATTAAAGAAAATTTGGCAATTACAATGTAAAAAAAACTTCAGGTTTATAATTGATATAAACATTTTAAAATGGTGCCAGCTCACATCAGAGGGTTTGTTTCTTTAATTAAGAAAGTCCAGGTGAGTCTCTCATCACAAAGTCTCATCTGATCGAGCCTTCACTATTTGCTACTTAAATGACTCAAAATTTGCTCTTTGTTTTGTCGTCTGCTGACTTATTTTGAAATGATTAGTTCAAAATGCCTTCTAATATTTTAGTGTTAGTTAAATATGAGCCGGGCCATGCGAAAATGTGTCTTCGGGAAATTAATTACGTCATGAGATATGACGTCGTAAAGTCTGACGTAATTATTTCGCGCTGCGCGTAATTAAAGAGAGCATCATCAAAGATTACAACAATTTAGACAAGTCATGTTTAGAATAAAATGTGATTAAAATCAAGGAATTTTAGGCCTATTGTATTCTGTTGTACATAAATTAGTCATGGTCTGATCCAGCACGGGCTCCTGGTGAAAAATAAACTGTCCAAAAAGATGTGGCTTGGTAAACGCTAATTGACCCTCAATCCTCAACATCTTTGCACTCCAAAGACACTCTAACAACAGCAAAAAAATAAAATAAAATAAAAAAATAAATAGATAAATAAATAAATAAACGCCGGATACATCCCAACTTTCCTTAGTCGACCAACCAGGGTGTCTGAACCTTTCGTTCTTGTGTCTATTGATTTCTTATGGCAGTCATTTAAACACACAGACAAATAAAAAAATGTCATTTTTTCGGTGACGTCAACGTTGCGTCAATGAGAATCGGGATAAAAAATCATTTAGTATAAAACATTTTTCTACTTTTGAAGTATGATTATTTTCATGTTTATTGGATATTGTTTTTTTTCTATTTGCTCTTCATACCTGTAAGTTTTGTAAAATTGCATCCATTAATTTTGTCATGGTAGTTAATACCAAAAAAAAAAAAAAAAAAATCTTGAAGAGCACTGTTTGAAACAGCGACATCACTGATAAAATTAGTTGTTATTTCTTTAAGTGGGGGAGAGAAGAGTAGTAGTCCCCCACTCCAAGAAATTTCAGCTTAATGGAACTAAATAATTGGAGAGGCAATTTTCCCCAAAGGTTCCCACTAAAAGTTGAAGTCCTCGTTCCCAGTAACACCTAAAACCCACGCGCATGTGTATTGTCAACAAAGACGGAGATGCGGAATGAAACGCAGGGTAATGTTACTCTGTTTTCAAAATCAGCGTACAGTTCAACAATTTAAGAGCGGCAAACTTTAACAATCTTAAACTACCTCCATTCTCTCCTAGGCACACACCTTAGTATCTGCAGATGCAGCGAAGGCAGTGTACATACGGAGTTGTCAAGTCAAGACCTGCGCGATTGGGCCTGGTTTAGAATTACACAATTCAAAATACATGCATTCAAATGCCCCACAGCCAGAATCC
The DNA here is from genome assembly GCA_964019695.1 of Loripinus fragilis. Taxonomy (NCBI): domain Eukaryota; kingdom Metazoa; phylum Mollusca; class Bivalvia; order Lucinida; family Lucinidae; genus Loripinus; species Loripinus fragilis. The sequence goes on from OZ026519.1 coordinate 1,753,825, forward strand.
CTTTCTTAAAGCCTACGTGGTTGCATAAAACTGGGGGTAATGTACACACTCTATATATACATGTATGCAAGAGGCAAGGGCGCACTACGCCGACATAAAACTACAAAATCGAAAGGAATAGGAATGAGTACCCGCACTGCCATAGCAACGAGATTTCTTTTTGTCTTGATTTGTTTTTTGTGAGAAAGTTTGAATATGATTTAATTGGTTGGTAGACTGAAATCCTTTTTTTTTTCAGTGAGAAGTATATTCTGCACATACGATTAAGGAATGATGAGGCATTTGGCTCCGGATAGAAAAGTTGGGTACAGTGTGGCAAATAAGCAATCCTGCTTCTGTAGGCTTAGATTTGAGCTCGAGCCACTGTCTGGTCAAACATTTCATTAAGATTATTATCCTCAATCATTGCCCCGGTTCAAGTAAGGTGGCTGTCAGTTACTGGCGAAATATGCATACACTATGAACTGGTCGCCGTGATATGCCGACTGATAATGTTTTGAAATTATGTTAACCAATTTATATAAGCCTAGCGTCCTTTTTGTGTGACATGGGCAAACAGTGTAGAACTAGATCAGACGCTGCACTGTTTGCTTAGCGCATTGAGCAAAATTGTAAATTACTACCCAACAACCCTTGAATGGAATGAGAAATGGATCCGTTTTGGCAGTATTGTGAAATTCCATTGGGCATATATGGGTTTAGCAACAACAACAACAACAACAACAACAACAAAAACAGTGAATAAAAGAATATACCAATCGCCTTATCTTTATTTATACTATTTATCAAGGTTGCAATACAACTTTGCAAGAATGCATTTTGGTGATTTTATTTTTCAGATCCAGTTTTGTGTTGAATTTTTAATTACCAAAGTCAACATTTTTGCATCATGTTGGACTAGAATATTCGCTGCTGCATTGTGGTCGAACTTAAACACGATGGTAGAAAAAAGATTACCCTAAAACTAAGGAAATACGCTCGCGAACGCTTGTAATATTTTAGGTAAGGTGTGGTACTTGATTGTATCAATTCCTGATCTGTGCCCTCTTTCTTATTTTGAAAACGTCAGTCTCTTCCGCAGTATATATTAAGAGATGTGGCTAACTGACCCTATAGGGCATGTGTAACTGCAGAACATATCATTTGCAGAAACAGTTAGACGGTTATGCCTACATCATACAGGTCATCAAATAACAATGTACCAGGGATATAGGAACTGATTTTCTACTAAGTGCAACATTGTGATAATCGGTTGAACAAATGAGAAATCATTGCGAAAATCCTCGATATGTAGTGTCACACTTCGTTGGCTAATACTTTTATTTTTTTTCTTTATTACTTCATGTTTATGTACTCATCTAAAGCGTCATTCGAACCATTCCAGTGAGCTGAAAGGCAACTACTTCTTTGAGAAGAAAATGCCATCTGTTTTAAGTCGCAGCCTATTTAATTTAATTTTGATCTACCTTTTCCACAGAACGATTACCATGCCGATTCTGCTGTTTGTTTCCTTGATTCTTTACGGCCCATCAACAATCTGTCAGTTATGTAAGGACGGTTCATCCTGGGTTGAACCAGTACTAAACTAGGATTAATGTGTTTTGCTCAAGGACACAATGCAGTGACGCTGGTGAAGCTGGAACCCGTGGCCCCTCCTTCTCCAGTCAACCTCTCTACCACTGAGCCACTGCACTCCCCCGATTCTGCTGTTACAACGCGAAGGACAGGCCCAGCTAAATGCCCAAGAGAGCGTACAAAGTATCAAAACCTGCTCCAGGTCCCGAAGTTATAATATATTTTAGTGCTCAACTGAGCATGGAATTTATACTGTTCATAAATGTAAAGAAATGTTGGCATTTAAACAGTATATTTAAAATCCGAGAGTTTCTCCATGTAAACAAGAAAACATTTACGTTCAAGTTAACATTTTAGTTTTCATGGGCAGTTGAACGTATAATGTCGCGGCCAGGTTTTTCCGAATTTCAAAAGTCAATGTGCAAATTTGTGCCCGATTTTAAATGGAGATGTGTCTGTGATGATCCATTTTTGTGCTGGCAAAATATTGGTGCAGGAAAATATCGTACCAGTCGACGACTACGTCCATTTAGTGCACAATTTCAAATGAAGGATGACATTTGCATGGCTCCTCAAGGAATCACTTATATGTCAAAATTGAAGAATACGCCCCTAATCGTAGCCTCACAGGTCGTAGTTTATAGGTGTTTTTTTTTTTTAAAAAAATGGCCCGAGCCTATGTATGTATGGTAAACCTGTTACTCATAACAGGATGGGCATGTTGCGAGAAAACCTGACTTAGTTGCATGCCAACAACAAAGGCGCAGACCAGGCTGTGCATTCATGCAGACTGATCCTCGCAGTTGTTATTTACTCAATACAAAGTATATAATATCCAAATTGGCTTCATAAAAAATATAGGATGGCCCAGACCAAACTGTGCATCGGTGAAATCTGATATCATATGTGCTATATTAATCACTTTATAACAAGAGTAACATATACAATTGTTCCACACAGAAAATGGACAATGCACATCAATACACAACAGATACATAATGTTTTCTTGCATGCAATATGTATATACATCCGAAGTATCGGATATCGCTTATGGAAGTTTTTGAATTAAGTTTCTTTATTGAGGAGTCACTGTCATCATATCTGAGCTGCAGGGTTTTCACACGTCTTTATCAAACAGTTCAATTATACATGTACTAGACACCTGCTTTAATAGAGTTAATCATCTATATCAATTTTGTAACTTATCCAAAAGCATTTCCCCTAGGCAGATTTTGCACCTGTTGAAAGGAGATTTATACACTGCTTAGACCTAGATTTAGATTAAAACTTTATATGCATATGTTTGCTCGAAATTAAATAACTTCTCCAAACTTACAATCATAGCGATTGTCCGATAATTACCACAAATCAAATCATCTAAAGCTAGTGAATATATATATAATATTTGAAGGATCGTCTATAGAAGGACTGTCGGAAAAATTCTTTCTTAATGCTATTTTTACTGAAATAACAGGATGAAATCTGGATAAAAACACTTTATCAGCGCCCTAGATAAGCTTTTGGGTCAATTGGGTACTTACGCAGCGTGGTTATCCTCAATTGGGTACTTGTAAAAACAATTGCGTATTTTCATATTTTTTATGCCATGTTTTTTTCTTCTGTGATTACATGTTTTCTTATTGCATGAAGCCATCGGGAATGTGCTTGCATATTTATTCACTCCCATCGTCTGCCTTTCTAAAGTATCAAACGAGCGGATTTTATTGTACCTGAAGCAAATCTCATCCCCTTGTTGACATTCGAGCGTGTACACTTTGCAAAAGTTTCACTTTCATCATAGTGTTTTTCCACGAAATACTGGACTGGGCACCAATATTTTCATAAAACTGGAGTTATATTGAGCGCTCGCTGGTAAAAAAAAATCAATACCAGACTGGCATTTGTTTATTACCCTAATGGAAACGAAATGTACCAAATGGTACGCAATGACATTGTATGTAATTGCATACCGATCGTTAGAATTGCTTTTCGGTACGCACACATTTCATTTTAATTGCTTTTTTGAGGATTTTAATTGCGTATTTAGGCAAATACGCTGCTTATCTAGGGTGCTGCTTTATCTAAAACATTTTCATTCAATCATCCGAAATTATGCCTAAAATTTCATAAAATATAGAATAAAAATAATTTTGCACGGCTGACAATCTGTCGAATGCGAAACCGGCGGTTCAGCAAAGACATCCGGGCGATTAATTTCCGGTTTCGCAAAGAGGATCCGCAAAAGGTAGACAAAAAACGAGTGCTCGCGTTTGAAAGTCGTTAATTTGAACTAAAATGAATATTTTTGAAATTAAAGAATGCTATTTTGTCAGTTTTATATCGGTTTCTTCGTGCACCAAAGGATATGGTTAGGTGTTTCCTCGTTGTTGTGATTTTTCTTCCGTCCCGCAAAACACCTGTCAAGATGAGGAAAATATGGGATAAACACGATATTTTGCTAGTTCTGACAACTATTGCCTTATGGGCTACAAACAAGACGCCATGCTGAGTGGGGTCCCTAGATTTACCGGAAAGACCCGAATTACCGGAAAGACCGCCGAAATACCGGAAAGACCAAAGAATAATGGAGAAATAAAATATGCCTAGTAATGAATTAACCTGTTTTGGGCGACAAATATTTTGTATGTTTATTGCCAATATAATTGTATCGTTTTATATATTTAACCCTCACTTCGAATCTTGTTGATTCAAAGAAATGATAAATTGGATAAAGGCCCAATTAAAGGACCCTTGTTAACCCCTATTGAGAACTAATAATCCCAATCAATGTGTCAATAGGGGAAAATTTACCAGCCTAATTAAAGGACCCTTGTTAACACAAAGAACTAACAACCCAATCAATGTAAATGATTAGTAAAGGTTGGCATATATACCAGTATGTGAATAGTTGACACTGCATTTTTTTTCAAACTTATTGTATGACTCTCGTATTCCAAGATAAAATTTTTATTCTGTAATGTCCAATATATAGAAATGCACAAGTAAAAAACGTGTACAGATCTATATCAAATTATAAACAACATATTATTATAACTATTAATCAATAATCACCTATCAATGTTTCCCTATTATTCTTTGGTCTTTCCGGTATTTCGGCGGTCTTTCCGGTAATTCGGGTCTTTCCGGTAAATCTAGGGACCGTGCTGAGTGTGCATGTAATGCGGGGGGTCTGTAATAACTCCACATTGGCGTAGGGTATTACATTTTGCAGATTTTTAGGCTAATTCGGTCTCAAGTTTTTGGTTTCGCATGTAAATGTTCCAAATAAGGGTTGAAATTATTCCTTCATATTTTAATAACTACATGACGAACCAGGTAAAATCTTCCCTTTCAATCAATATTCTAAAATATGCTAAACGCTGTGTTAGTTGGGGCGTAATCGCCAGCTTACGAAAATACAGTTCAAACAATTAGACAGTGAATTTTTTCATCGAGACTCACTAATAATGGCAAAATGCTTTATTTTCCTTTGTAGTTTTGGCGACCTTGACCGTGTTGAAACAGGAGTTTCGGAGGAGGGAATAAATTCCTTGAAAACCTTGCCGAAATCAAGTAAATTACTTTGGCGTGTCAAAACACTAATTATTAACTGACAAAATAGCATTCTAAGATTTTTAATTTACTTTCTGTATAAGTAAATACCCATCATTAAAATTGGAACAGGTACACTTTGTCTACCTTTTGTGGATCCTCTTTGCGAAACCGGAAATTAATCGCCCGGATGTCTTTGCTGAACCGCCGGTTTCGCATTCAACAGATTGTCAGCCGTGTTTTGGGGACGTTTTGACCAACATGTTTTACCATGGGGACGTTTTTGACCAATTTTTGGGGACGTTTAGACCAATTCGGGGACGTTTTGACTTGGGGACGTTTTGACTGTATTCCGAAATTATGTATAATCCGAAATAGAAAAACTATCCTCATAAAAAAAAAACAAATTTAAGAAAGAAATTGTGAAAAACTTTGACATAAATAAAACATGACAATCATCTGATTTGGAATTTTTATGTTTGCTTTTAAATATCAAAGTGTTAAAACAATCTTGTACCCGTCTCGGAATGCAGTAAAGCGATTTCCGCTAGTCACTACTAAATCGTGTTCACTGTGTCTTATAGCCGCCATGTTTAGCCCATTACAACTTCAACAAACATAAATAAATCTCGCATGTCTTCACAACTTGTTAATATCTCGAAAGAAAATAGACATAAATTATATTCATATTATATAAATGTTGTGAATATTGTCTTCGGCGGCCGATATAGCAAAATATTTGCTTATTAATCTAAAAAAGATGTAAGCAACTCAAGTTCGTTTACACCTATGGGCGTAGAATATTATCCCACTTGAATTGGGCAGGGACTGACTAGAATCTCAGTGGAAATCGATAATAAAATCTCACTTATGTTGTAGGCCATAATTACCTGTCCGATATGCCGAAGTGGCCGATATTTTATAGACTGGCCTGAAAGTTTGACTGTCCGTTCTAAGGCGGTGGTTCTGTTGTTGTTGACTTTTTGTTTATTGTTACTCCCATCGTGGGAGTCTGTAATTGTTCTATGTTTTGTTGTACGTTACTTTATGCCCATTCTAGTATTGCAATCATCTTCATGGGGAAGAGAGGGCTGGTTGCTTTGCTTAATTTGTCTTTCTGGTGTCTCGTGATGGTTGAGTGGCTCTTCCTCGCGATGCCATGGGGTTGTCTGCGGTTTGTGATTGTGGTATTTCCTGATCATACTCACTTACTAGTTTTGAAAACAATCAATGAAGATGGCATCCGAATAAATAAGCATTGACAATTGAATGTAATATGTCTATTAATAAAATGAGAATATTGAACGTCTTTCGAGAAATATGTATTCTTTTCTGCACCAGAAACGTTGCGAGACAGTTCCAAAAATGTAGACTTAGCACTCAGTGCAGTGGCGGATCCAGATGGAGTTCAGTAGGTTCGCTTGAACCCCCCTCCTCGTTTTTAAAAATCCTATGAAAGTGAAAATAAATAGTCTCAATGAGACAAAATGCTTTCATTTTCATGGGATATTTAAGAAAAATGAGCAAAATCAGCAAAGAAATGAGAAAAATCAGCAAAGCGAACCCCACACCTTTTTTTACATATGGACCCCCTTTCCATATATCCTGGATCCGCATCTACAGTGGCAAGTTTAATCCCTGCAGTGGCAAGTTTAACGTCATCATGACAAGGGTATCGATATCATAAAATTGTCAAACATTTTCTAAATTCAATCACAGACACTCAGAGTTAGGGTTTGGGATTCTAAGCGATGGTTCAGCTATTGTTTATTCGTTGTTTATTGTTGCTCCCATTGTTTGTGGGAGTTGTGTTTTTGGTTCAGTATTGCTCCGATTGTGGAGGTTCTGTGGTTGTTCCTTATTTTGTTATGCAATACGTTGTGTCCTTTCTAGTTTTGTAATCATATCGATGGGGAAGAGAGAGTGAGCTGGTTGCTATACTTTAATGTCTTCCGAATGTCTTGTTGCTCTTCCTCATGGTGCCGTGGATCGGTCAGCAGTGTGTGAGTTCATACTCACTTGCTTTATTCGTGCTAGAAAGCCTTTAGAGATTTTAATTTATTAACAATTGCACCTGAATAGCCCAAAACAGTTGTTTACCATTCCGCTCATAAACTGGGATCAGGTAAGGGTTAGGGTACTGAATGCTTGTCTTTGGCTGGGCCCACTGTGACTCTAGTACTTTGTATCCTTCTAGTTTTGCAATCATCTTGATGGTGAAGAGAGAGAGAGAGAGAGAGAGAGAGAGAGAGAGAGAGAGAGAGAGAGCTGGTTGCTATACTTTGGTTGTCTTCCTGATGTCTTATGACTGTTAGTGGTCTGTGGCTCTTCCTCACGGTGCCGTGGGTTGGTCTGCAGTGTGTGATTGTGGTAGTTCCTGATCATACTCACTGAATTTTAATACAACCAAATATGTATACTGTCGCATTATATCATGCTCTATCCCACTCTTTTATAACGTTTGATTATCTTTGTAATTGATCATGAAAAGAAGGCTTCCCAACGATTCTTTTGAATATATAAACTGAATCACCATTAAAATGACTCAGTTATGTGACTACCCCCCCCCCCACACACACACACACAATGGTAGCAATGGCAACCAATAAATGAACAACAACAGATGCCACCGGGGGCGGGGGGGGGGGGGGGTAAATAGCAGATATTTTATTCAACTGAAAGCATTACATACTCAGATGATGCATACATGTTATTAGAATACAAAGGCAGGTGGTTCAATTGCAATCATATTCATTCGCAAGTGCATAAAAGATTCAAAAATACAAAATTTGGAGAAATACACCAGCAGAGTCCAGCAATTAATAAAAGTAAGATCTCAAAAATTGAGAATCTAAATATATCAAGTTACGTTTTATTCCAATTCAACTCAGAAGGGCCACTTGAGGCCATATTCCAATCATTCAAAAAAATAATTAAAGGTGCTGATGATGAATTCACTTTGAACAACGCCTACATAATCTTTAATCAAAATGGTCCTACTCTGTTCGTGTTCAGCTTTGCAAATCCATTAAGTCTGCACACACCTTGAGATATCAAGCTCTTGAAGAATTATATTAGCTGTCTGTTGAAAAAACATGATACGGCTGGTTGCAAAGACGATGTGTGCATCTTAATTCGACACATCCCAGGGCCTAGTACATATGCGTAAGTCTATAAGAACATGTGTATATGTAGTGGTAACGGGTGGTAAGTAAGACTTTATTTATAGAGGGTGACAACATTTAGCACATACAAAAATACAATCATGTACATGTAGTAACTAATCTTCCACGAGGCTGGACATATATAAATACACATACACAAGTTAACAACAGTACATTTGAAAAATATACATGAGAGTTATCGAAAGATAACTGACAAATTATCTACATTGAAAATTAACTGCACAAATTAAATGAATGGGAAGGGATAAACATCTACATTAATAAATCATAGACACAGACTGCATTTCGCTACAAGATAGTAGTCATTTGTCACACCTACCAACTATTATTGAGAATTGTCACAACTCGGGATCTGTTCAACATCAGCTATTCTAGAGAGTTATATCTGTTTTCGAAATTTCTACACTTTGAAGAAATAGTTCGTGTTAAAATGGCTGTTTGCTTTGAAATGATAGTGAGTGAAACATAAACCACAGTGCAGTTATTCAAAAATATGTCTTTTATTGCCGATTTTCATTCGAAAGTTGAACTTTTACTGAGTTAATGGTGTTTTTGCGAACTGGGAAGCTCACGTGTCACTTTTTAACGGTTATTCGGTCATTTCAGGAACAGTAACTCTTATTTAATTGTTTTCTATGAATGGACACTGCATACCAGCGTGATGCGCGTATGAATATCGCTGTTAATCAGGTCAACCACACCTCGTAGTGTATTCCAATGAATGGAAATAAGCCGTTTCATGATAAAACCTGCCTTTCACGCATACATGTCATAAACTGAATGACCTGGCGCTTTCACATCGTTCCTTGATTAGATTTCTTGTAAATGTAGGCCAGCTCATTTAATTTATCACACCCTTTAAACATGAAAGCGCAGCCATCCACTATATTTCGGTATCTGTATTCTTCCTGCGTGTACGCTGTTCATATAAACATAAATGCGACAGATACCGTAATGCATTTAACATGCGTGAAGTAATCATGCATGCACAGCCATCAAGTGGGTCTATGCACCTAATTTTCGTCCCATATGTTCGTCCAAATGGTGCCTGCTTAAGTCGTCTGCTGCACATAGTTGATAACTTTATTTGCTTATGTTAGTACAGAGGCAAACTCCAAGTGTTCAAGTGTTTAATAGAGTCGGATCTGGAATGCTCTCTTTTCAGTACATATTTTTGTCCACAAACATTATTTGCCCGATTGTTGTTAGTTAATTCCCTGTAAGTGTTCTTGCTAGTATGCACGCATGTGCAGTCTGTTCTTGAGCTTTCGGCACTCGGCAACAGAACCCATAGCGGCTTCTTTGATCTTAAACATTGCTATCAGCGAGCCTCTGTTGATAACATAAGCAGAAAGTTTGGTGCCAGATCTGGTCCGACAAAAAGTTTAAAATTGATCAAACCTGACGGTTTTCCTGACTTTTATCATACATTTTAATCTACATGTAAAACAAAGGCGCCGATGGGACTGCGCGGGCGCTCTGGGTGGTCCCTGCTTTTAACAAAGTCGGGGTTCTCGCGGCTTTAAACATTATATAGGCGTCTGGTAAATAAAGCAAATTTCGATAATCTCAAGGTCTATTCTGTTTTCAAATACAGAGCCAAAAACCGTGCTCTATAAGTTCCTTACATGCGTATATGAGCTGTTTAAGATTTGCCTTATGCGATTCTGTCTTATAAGACTCCTTCTTTGAATAAATACCTGGAGATAGTTTCATCACGGAGGAAGGTTTCATTGTTGTTTATGTAAAAATGATTGATTGAATGAGTGAAAAATTGATTGATTGTGTTTGTGTACATCATTCGGTTTGTTGATACATTTACTCACATGTAGCTTGTGATGTAATGAAAGAACGAACTCTTTATCTGCTAAAGCCGAGTTCATTGATATGGCACTTAATGCCATATCTTTTCTTGTTATGAAGTGTTATATGCAACGTATTACAAGCTCTTGATGAGGTGCATTGCTTTCAGGTATCTTTTTCCTTTGTATCGTATGGACCAGTCTCGACGCGAGAAAACCCAACTCCGTGCGAGCTGAACATCGCTTCTACTTCAACAACAGCAGAATCTAGGGCGAAGATTTGGTACCAGTAATATGCATTTAAGCCCCCCTCCCTCCCCCCGGCTTAGGCTGCTGTCCGTTCTAAGGTGCTGGTTCTGTTGTTGTTGATTCGTCGTTTATTGTTACTCCCATTGTAGGAGTCTGCACGTAATCCTCGCGAGGGGTGAGAAAGAAAGTATGTAATTGTTCTATGTTTTGTTGTACATTATATATACTTTATGTCCATTCTAGTTTTGCAATTATCATGATGGGGAAGAGAGGGCTGGTTGTTTTGCTTAGTGTGTCTTCCTAGTGCCTCGTGATTGTTGTGTGGCTCTTTCTCCCGATGCCATGGGTTGGTCTGCAGTTTGTGATTGTGGTATTTCCTGATCATACTCACTTACTATTTTTGTTGCATCGAATAACAAAGGCGCAGACCAGCCTGCTTGAATCTTACCTGGTCAAACCTCGAATACAGGTTTTCTCGTGACGTGGCCCTATGATCTGTGATAGTGAAACGGGGCTTCTGCAAGTGCACTGCCATATGAAACGTGAATGTTTGTGATCATCCTATAGATACATGCAGATAAAAAGATGCTTCTCTGCTGCGCAAAGACCATTTTAATAAATGGATACTGGGTTACATTTGCAGTATCAGACTATCGTTTAGACAGTCAGATGTAACAGAGAAAGCATGTCTGTAAACCAAAGCTATCGAACAGATGGTTAGGTGGATTGTTGACCATTGACATTGAAAGTTGGATACACTGGCAACAATAGAGCTAAGTAGATTACATTATCGCCTCTACGCAGATGCCGTTAGGTGTAGAAGGCGTGGTTACTAATTGATGAAATGTACAAACATATGTTGGTAGCGGTTAACATTGGCACGCGCCCTTTGTACAAATAACGGGGACACCTGACAGGTACAATTGTCGACTCCCGCCATCAATTAGGTGTGAACAATAGCCAACGGTTGCAATTTTTGCGTATTCAAAGTAGTCATTTCAATTAATTTAAAATTTAATGTAATCACTTATCGAAACAAGTTTGTTACAGTTTGATACAATGTGAGTACAACCTCACCAAGAAACTGGAAGCGACACATTTTGTTTTGCTTCTTCATAGAAAGATCCTGTCCATAGTATCATATGTTAGATGAAAACGGACTCAAACCTGAACTGTCCCGTTCGCAGTCAGAACCGATCATAGGACACACAAAACAGAAACATGGTTATCATCAAGTTCATTGTTAACAAACGGGACTTTTGCCATACCAGATCTGCAAACAGCCCACGACACAAAACATCACAGCGTCACAAAAGTCGGCTGCATCTCCACTCCGAGCACCACCCGTGACCACCAATAACAACTGGGCTCAACAGAACCCTTCACAGTAACCAGATTCGATTCACAGCAAAATTAGCAATATTAAAAGAGGATTTCCTCAGTCTTCAGTAGCGGTTATTGTGTATTACAAATTGGCGAAGGGAGTGCAGCCAGTGGTAAAGTGCTTGACTCGAGACCGAGGGGCCGCGGGTTCGAGCCTTACCGGCGTCACTGCGTTTGTGTCCCTGAGTTTAACTTAATCATAGCTTAGTACTCGTTCAACCCAGGAAGACCTGTCCCTATATAACTGAAAGATTGTTGACTGGGACGTAAATAATCAAATCAAACAAACAAACAAGTTGTCGAAAGGATTTGTTTGAAGCAAACCTGCTGCTGAAAGCACGAGTGTTAATACGATCCTGGCTTAGAGAATCTCTCATTCTCAGACAAGTGATCGAACTTTTTTTCAATAATTTGGTTCTACTGACCGACCAACTTCAACTGATGCTACAATTTCATTTTTGAACGTTACAAGCAGGTTTTCCCTGGGTAGAAACAAATAGACTGATAATATATGGGTTAGTAACACTAGCCGCTGGTGGGATTCGAACTTGCAACCATGATTGTGCAAGCCAAGTCAGAATCGTTACAACTGGACTAACAATGGCCTTTATCTCCAAGAACACACACGCACGCACGCGCACACACACTTAAATTTTATTCATCTTATCAAATACCAGCAGATCTGGATAGAGGCCTAATTGGACAAATATTATTATATCATTTATCAAAAATAAGGTTTTTGTCCTTTTAAATTTTAGGTAGAGCTCTTACTGCCCAAGTGATTAAATATATTTTATCAAAGATTCATAACGTAACGGTTAGATCTAGTCCATAAAATATTGCATGTTTTTATGTTAACTGTCCGACAATGAACTCAAAGCTAACGGTTCTTTTGAAGTTGCAAAGTACGAAAGGTGGCCTTCGCGGATTTTTCTCTGCGCATGCTCATTAACATTAATTATGCATTGCGCAGTGAGGCTTTGCGCAGGTCACAGCTGTCTAAACATGGAGGCCGGGCGAAAGGTTTATCTACAATGTTTTAAGCGTACGTAATTGCCCCTTTGGATCGAAATAACCAACCAGAAACCGCTATCAAAGGTTACTACATTTGACAGTTTATCATTCTTTGTTGTTCGATCGCTTGTTGATTATAGAATGACGATGGAAAATATGGGTGAACTTCCAGATCAACAAATTAACGATTCTAACACGACACCAGTCAGTACAAGTGGTGCCGAGGAAGAGTACACAGTGAAACAAGAGGAATTCGTGGCGGTCACACCTAAACAGGAATTCGTGGATCCTAGTGATAGTGTTAGTGTTAGCCCAGGTGTTGCCGACAGTGGAGGGGATATTGATTCCCCGAATATCGCGAGGTCGGAGGCAATTCCAGTCAACATGATTGACTCGCACGAGTTTCGTACTCAAATGGGAGATCTTACATACCAAACACTGAATGGAAGAGTGAGTCCTAGTTACAGTCCTACAAACAATTATGCTACCCTCACACCGCTACAACCTCTGCCTCCAATATCCACAGTGTCGGATAAATTTCAGCAAATTCAGACAACATCCATGGGAAATTTTCAGTTCATAAATAATGGATTAACAAGCATGGATATGAATTATAGTTATGATAAAATGATGAACACAATGAGTCCAGCTGCTATACCTATGTCTATGATGAGCAATATGAATGGATATGCGAACCAAACACTTGGACCATATAGTTACAATGTGAACGTTAGTGTTGGTGTTTCTTCACAAAATGGCATACCGTCACCGAAATCCATGGAAATAAAACCTGTGTTGTCACCAAATCATAGTTATGAACCATACCCACGCAGTTTAACGACAACACCGTCCCGAATACATTCACCCATGAAAATAAAGCAGTGTGACTCTCCCATTCCAATGATGCAGGGTTCTTCATTAAATGGCTTACACTTGAGCCCTACGGGCATGGACAGCCAATCTCCACAGAGTTTACAGAGCGGTAGTCCGCAGCATGATCGTTCAGGACTTGATGGACAGAATGGTAAAGAACTTGAAGAAATAAACACTAAAGAGTTGGCACAAAGAATAAGTAGTGAATTGAAAAGATACAGTATACCACAAGCTGTGTTTGCGCAAAGAGTTTTATGTAGAAGTCAAGGGACATTAAGTGACTTGTTAAGAAATCCAAAGCCTTGGAGCAAACTTAAGTCGGGACGAGAAACATTCCGAAGGATGTGGAAGTGGTTACAGGAGCCAGAGTTTCAACGTATGTCTGCCTTAAGATTGGCAGGTAATCAAGGTCATTGATCAATTTTTCTTACTCTACTTCACATTGTGTTACATGCGCGGATCCAGAGGGGAGACTGGGGGTCGGGATCCCTCGTAGATTATCACAAAGCTATAGGGTTCCTTACGGTATCCCCTGGGAAAATACAAAGCTAACAAACCAGCATTTAATGTTGGGCCATAATCGACCTGTCAGGGCGTTTCGCTGGTGGGCCGATGGTGGCCCACTTTTAACAGTATTTGGATCCTCTCTCCCCTCATCAACTCATCATAGTTGGACCCCTCTGACAAAACTTTCTGGGTCCGCGCATGATTGGAAACAAAGGAGCCCTAGCAGCATAAAGGACCAAGCCCATTATAACATGCATTAAATCTTACCCAGTAGGACCAGATATTAAATCTTTGGTCTGAACTTTCATCTGTTTCCAAACTGAGGGTGTGTGATTAGGAAAGACTTTGGTGAGACTGTGCAAATGCGTAAGTTCATCTGATTTTTGCTTCATCTTACAAAACCACAAAAGCTGGTTCGACTTGAAGTAGAGACAGATGTTTGCTAAACAAGTCGTAGTTTTGTAATTTCTTAAGTAATTTGTAGAATGTGTTCAAGGGAGATGCCTCCAAATGACACATCAGCAAAATGTTTTCAAAGAGAAATAGTAAAAAATTATGTATCACATAATGTTATTATCTAGGGGGAAAAGAATCTTTTGTCCTCGACTCTGCTTACTTGATGTATGCTGAAAGGGCTCTTTTGGTACAATATCACAATTCAATTGATATATACATAATAGTTATACCATGGGTTGTCCGCCTGTACGTGGAAATAATCCACAAGCTTTAGCGAGTGAATTATCTTTCGTACAGGTGGACCACCCACATCAGTGTAGACCTTGTATATCACCAGATATTTCGTGCTAAAGTTGGTAAAGGTGGTATAAATTTGTGAGTCAAGTTTTGTTTTTAAATGTGAAGAAAACAGTAATGTTTATTGCTAGGGACTACATGCTTGTCTATAACGAGTCATCTTGTCATGCTTCAATCTGGCTTCAAGCTATTCAGTTAATAGAGGCTATAAAGCAAAGCTGAAAGTATATTTTATAATTTGAAGTCATATTTCAGCAGCGCATAATTGCTTTTATAATGTGATTTCAATTTAAGCATTGTTGAGACTTGAAAAACATCAGATAGTAAATTGTCCATTATAACGGAAAATCTCATCAGTTCATACATTATTCATTTATCCTCATATTTCAATAGTTTTCATGTCCATTCAAGTCATATGTTTTTAAATTTTGATAAGCTGAGACTTGCTGTATTTATGTAAATGGCTTTTGATAACTAAGGTAAAGTGATTCTCCATCTAGTGATTTCATTTCTGTTTATTTGCCGTTTACACATTATTTCGGTAACCCTTTTATATTTTAATTGCCACATGTAGGTAGATTTGTAAAGCTCATAGTAAATATTTGTCCGTGCTTGAAAGAACACAGTGTATAAGTAATTCATTCATTCAACAACAATTCTCTGTTACACATAAATCCAGATAAGATGTTTTTACATTTTTGAAATGTTCTTTAAAGAACTTTTTTAAAATCAATTTAAGTGAGATGATTCATTTGAGTAGCCGGTCATCAAATACTTAATAGTCATCATAGACTTGATCATGTTTGATAAAGAATTTAAGGCTGAGGTGGCAGAAAATTACATCTCTTACAGTCTAAGCTGATCTGGAGCGTTGGTTCTTTGTGTACATGTACACGGGTCCAGGTGAGATAAATTAGAAAATTCTTTTCTCTCTCAAACCTATGCATGTGGAACCAATATGAATAGTCACTAGATCTCTTAAAAATAGGAATTTTTAGTGTTTAACATTAAACACGAATAACGTATATTACCGTAAGATATTGTATATATTCAGTTACTGCCTTCATCTGGAACTGTTTACAACATGCTTTGTTGAAGGTGGCTATTTTTAGCACAAGGTAGTTTTCTGTTTGGGTATTTACAATTCTATCTAGCACATGTAAAATGTGGGAAAGGTGGTCCAATCCCAGAAAGTGAGGTTTTTATAATAGCTGAAAGTTAACATGCTGAAAAGTTTTTAATTAATACACTCAATTTTCATCCTCCAGCATGTTATTATTATCAAAGTGGAAACCTGGATCCTTATCAGCTGGCTTTGTCAGAAGCCAGCTGATCTGTATATTCAGTGTGTTTTAAAAACAAGAATAAATTCATGTTCAGCAGGACATAGGTTAAGGGTAAGTATGTAGTGTTGAAATAGTTGACCACTCACCTTGGAATAATACATAGGTCTAGTGGAGTGGGGTACTGTATTGACATCTTTGCATGATATGTAGGATCCACAGGACATATTTTTGCATGAAATTACGTTATGGTGATCTTTGGAAGAGTGTCATAGAGACTCTTCCAATGGGTATCCATGTGTTTTCAATGTGAAATAAGTATAAAACAATCTTAATACTCATTTCAGGTCTCTATCTAGATAAGAGTGCATAATTTAAAAAAAAAAATAATTTCCATATTTCTCAACCCAAAGATATGTTGTGGGGACCCAAAATAACCAACTCATTGAGACAGTCCTTTTGAGCACCCATAGCAAATGTTAAAACTGATGGGTCAGAAAAATAGTCACAATTTTATTTTTCTGGATCTGTGGTTCTTACTCAGAGGTTTGAGATTGGTTATGATCGATGTAAAACTAACCCTTGGCATACCCCATCCTCCACTAGAGCTATGATTAAATATACCATGTGTGTCTCATTTTTACAGCTTGCCTGCAGCCATCTGAAGTTGAGAGCCAAGGTGAAGAGTCACATCTATACAGTAGGTTTACCCAACTGGATGAGAAAAACAAAAGCATGTCCTACACTACTGAATAATGCAATCATTCAAGAATGTACAATAGACTACATGTATGATGTACATGTAGACTCATTTTTCTTCTAAAGACAAAAGATGATTTTTCTCTGTGAGCATACTTCAAATGTTGAGATATCTGGCTCCCCTTGTTGTGCTTTCTGAAGAACTGTTTTCACAACTGTATTTTTCTATACAAGAAATCCATAAAAACACACTTTTGAACATGCCAGTTTCAACTTCAAGAACCAAAACTTGGCCGAATCTGTGATTTATCAATTACTGTAAATCCCTGATAACCGCTGTTTGTGCATAATTTTCTCAAAATTTATTACCATTTCTTTTTTAAAACAGTGTAGACTCAGACCAGATGTCATCTGACAATACTTACTACTGATCAGAATCTACAATGTTTTTCATTTACAATAAGAAAATTAATAACATTATGTTTTAAACCTTTATGCACTAATGGATTTTCCCTTCCGGTTTGATACAATAAAAGTGGAATGGTCCATTGTATATCGATTCAAGAGATCACAGGTTACAAATACCCCAAAATTGTGTTTATCATATTGCTTCAAAGTTGACAGTGGACTATCCTAGCTTTATTGTATGAAAATGGATGGAATATTCCATCAGTTAAAAGTGTTAAAAACAGAAACAATGTGAAAGACAGGATTTTGTTTGAACAAAAGGACTAGTGACTGATTTTGAAAATAGATGTCAGGGATTTTCTTACCTTAAGGAACCCCTTGAAATTGAGAAAAAAAAAACTTCTGGTGTTAGTTGATTGAAGTTTGAAACAAGACAAACAACTGATATCAAACAGATTTTGATTAACATTTTGCCTACCAGTGCCATCTGCTGATAACCATTGCAAACAGTTTGGACCCAGGTCAGGCCCAAGAAAGTGTCTGTCCTGATCTGGATACGAACTGTTTGACCAACGGATGTTATCCCAGAAAGTATTTTTCAAAAACACCCATTTACGTAATTATTTTTGAAATAATAAGCAGACAACAAAAAGGATGCTAAAATTACCCATTATGAAAATACTTAAGGACTCTCAGGCCTTTATCAAAGAGTGTGTAACAGGAAAATAATTTTCTTGTCTCTCAACCAAAACATATGTTGTGGGTACTCAAAAGAACTGTCTGAAGGAGACGGTTCTTTTGAGCAATCAAAACATATGCTAAAATTATTAATAAGAAAATATTAACATTTTTACGCAGAAAAAAATGGTTTAGCTAAACCTATGGTTAAGGTTATATCAAGAGCTCACGAAGGTCTGTCTTGGTTAAACTTAAATAAAGTTGGAAATTATTCTCTGTGTTTTATTGGATTATCACCCTTTATTGGGGTAGGATGGAGTCTATATTCTGTTTGAAATACTGACAACAAAAATCCCTGATTTTTATTTTTTTTTCGAATCATTTAAAATTGGTAAAATTTAATTTTACTTAAAATATGTTCTATTCGTAATTTTTTCCTCATTAAACTGCATATTATTGGTTGCAGTTTGAATAATAATATATTTTACTCCAAATTTTCCTTAACCTCTTTGAAGTAAACTCAGTAAGTGCCAACACAATAGCTTTTGAAACAGAAAAAAGAAATCTAAAATCCATAAACTCCCCAGACACCCCACTTCACTGTTCCAATGGTGAGAATGATTGCATTTTTATGGGACATGTTTTTGTTTTACCATTCATCAATGGCACTCTAGTAATGACTGGAGTTGACCATGTGTTCTTTTTGTCGTGTCTTTTATCTATAGAGATATCCTTTTTATTTGTTTATAGTGCTTGGGTTCCATTTCAAACAATCCCATACTTTTGGTGATCATTTTGGAAGAGAACCCAGCCATATGTCCACATGACTTAAACGAAAATTTAATTTTCTTTTTTCTCAACAAACATATGTTGTGGGTACTCCAAAGAATCGTTTTGATGAGATGGTTCTTTTGAGCACCCAAAACATATATTAAAACTGATTGCCAAGAAAATATGTTCATTTTTTACGCGGATTTTTTTTTTATCTAAACCATGTGTGTCCAGATAAGTTTTTGAGCATTATAAAAGTTTGATTATTTTCTTATCCTTTGCCGAAATATGTATTTTGGTTGATCAAAAGCACCGTCTCATTGAGACACTTCTTTTGAGTACCCACAACATATAATAACAAAAAAATGTAATCTGGAGAATTACAATTTGGGTACAATGTCACTTGTGATATATCACAATGGTCGGTTATAATATCATTAACTCATTGCCTACTACTAACTAGTGTTGTTTGCTCATAACCTCTGCAAGCAGATTGGACCCAGATCAGGCCTGACAAAATGTCAGGCCTGATCTGTATCCAATCTGTTTGATACTTAGATGGAATTCCTTAAAGAATTTTTCGACAAGGTTAATTTTGAAAAAAAAAAATCAGCAGACAAAAAAGCATAAAAATTTCCCCAGGGGCAAGGAGTTAATGTGTTCTTAGTCAGGCTGCTCTGAAGAGTTACACATACTATTGTCAGTAATTGACAACTGCCAGTCTTTGTCTCTTTGGTATTTATATATACAAATGTACATATATAATATTTCTTATTGTGTTTTGTGTAGATTTTTTCTCAATTTTAATGATTTTTTCTAAATTTGAAATATTTATATCATATGTACATGTATGTATAATGTTGTCTGACGGGTAAGGGGGGTCATATAATGTTTTTCCTTGGTTTAATAATAAACTGCACAAAAATGACATATGTAGCCCAGAGCAAGAGCTGCTCTTTTTTTGTTTTTGTGTGAGATTCATGTGCTGCAGAGACAAAAATATTGATGCTAAGACGCAGTCTCTTTCATTTCTTTTTTGTATAAATTTGGGCACTCTACTGGAAAATCTGATAATCATGGTTAAACGTCCTGTATTAGTACGAAGATCATCAATATTCAGACCAATAACATTTAAAGATTTATTGACAAATGTATTAGAAGTTTTGGCGAGACAAATGATCTGTACAGTAGTACAATCGTAGTATATTGAACAGTTTTATTGACCCTATGACATCACTTTCATTGATAAAACCATTTAATGTTGTGACAAACTGCTGTGACGCTTTTGTCAATACTTTCCCAGTTTCTTAGAAGAAGATGGGTTTGGAATCCAAAATGGGTTGGAGCTAATATGTTTAGCTTTTATTTTAGATTAGAAGACTTTGTCTAACTTGAATATCAACTGATGGTTTTATTTGAAAATTTTACTATTTTTCCCAAGTTCGACTTCTTAGAAATATAGCTTATGAATGCACATTGTACATGTCTGCATACACACACATCTATTTCTGGGGTCAAGTTTAAGATTTTTAACCCCTGGCTAAAATAGCAAGTGATTGCTTTTCCCACTTTCCAAAGCATTGGTCAATCTGCTTTTCCACTGAAAATCATTGACTAATTTTTTTTTCAGTTCTAATGCTTATTAGAAAATTAATCAAATTCATTTAGCTTACGGTACCGAAAAATCTGTAGATTGAATTTACAATGTAAGATTCGAAATATACAATTATGTGTATACATTTTCTATTGAACTTTTCTGTGTTTTCATTTAATAGTTTAAATACAGCCTTATTTCATTCACAAATATATATTTCACCATGGCCTTTATTTGTATATAGAGGATCTTACATGAGTGCTCATGTTTTATTGAATTTATTAAACAAGTTGGGGAAAAGAGATAAAATGTGAGGCTTGCCGAGCATTTTATCTATTTTTCGCAACAAGTTTAATAAATTCAATAATTCAAGAGCACGAATGTTAGATTTGATTTATCATATGACGTTAAGATTACTTTGAAATCTCATTTCTGCCATAAAAACGTTATAATTTGGTCGTTACATGTTATGTATGCAACATTGTTAATGTTATGGACGTCATAACGTTTCCTGAAAATCTTTAAACCGCTAGTGGTTTATCAATTTTATTGCATGGCATTATTTCACTCCCAGACGTGACGTCATATGATAAATCTAGTTAACTGCTTAACTTGAGTTCTGCTTGTTACCCAGCAGTTCCTTTAAAATATGTTGTTTTGTGAGCTTGGTTCTCTTTAGTCAAAGACAGGGATTTTCCTCTGCCAAATTTAGGGCTATAGATATCAACCCCATTCCATATTTAGAGTAGTTATTCCCAAAGTATCAATAT
Source organism: Loripinus fragilis (assembly GCA_964019695.1). Classification (NCBI taxonomy): domain Eukaryota; kingdom Metazoa; phylum Mollusca; class Bivalvia; order Lucinida; family Lucinidae; genus Loripinus; species Loripinus fragilis. The sequence continues at coordinate 1,774,921 of OZ026519.1, forward strand.
AATATGCTTTTCATCTGTTCACCCTAAATAAGTTTTAAACATCCTTAGTTGAAAACAGTGAAACATTTGATAGTTTAGGTAAAAATCTTCATGTTTCATCAGTAATCCTACGTACTCATAACTTTTATTTCTGAAGATAAAATGTTTCATTACGTTATACATAACTATATTTGGTTACCTAAGTTTAAGTTATCCTTTGTTAAACTTTTTATTTTCTAATAAAGATTCATTGCATTATGTTATGATTTTGCTAAATCTTAAAGTTAAGGCTAATTAGCATTGTCTAGAAAATTGTATTCTTAGACTAAAGACTTTGAGGACAATTAAAAATTACTTACAGATATCTCTGTGTATAGCTGAAAGCATCATCATCATTTGGTAATTTGAAATTAAATGTGACTGTATAAGTTGGCAAAACATCAGGTAGCTTTAACTTATACCACCTGCTTATCTAGGTTCAGGGACCTGATTGATGTCGTACATGTAAATCATAAAAAGTATTACAAAAAAAAAGAGAATAGAATTGACCTGGCCATCATGTAAGGTTTAGTGTCCAATGAGCATATTTAAGCAAGCATATTCAAAATTGAAAAAAAAATATATTTCAGCACATTTACATATATTTAAAGCATTCATATGTAAATGGCAATTCTTTCCTTATACTGGAGTATCGGATACATGTAAATAATAAATGCCTCCGTACCACTCTGAGGTCAAAGTTAAAGAAGGAAAATCCCTGTTACTATTGGTTTGTTTTATTTTGATTTTTATATCATCATATCATTGTACCAGGCACTGGCCATTGAAACAGTTCAAAATTGGCTTACATTTTAAACTGATTGGGAGAGTTCGCCAAAATAGAAAAGGCCTTAGTTTGCACAGATTTTATTTTAAAATTTCTAAAAAAGCACTTACAAAGTTCTAGACATTGTTTACTCCTACATATTTAAGTAGAAGAATAGGTATTTATACATGTAGAAAACCACAATTGACCAAAGACAAGATTTTCAGATTTAATATCCTTGGTCAGAGAAAAAGGCTGGCATAAACACATCGGATAGGCGGCAATCGAAAACGCTCTTAACCATTGACGAACGTGGATCAAAAAGCGTTAGAAGCTGTTCGTCGATAGTATTAACGGTTTTGATTGCCACCTATCCGGTGTGATAAATTTCTGCAGAATCAAAATCGTGTGTTCTGAAGGCTCAATGGTGTCACTTGAGTTGTCTTTCAATCCATTAAGTATCAAGCCTTATTTGTATCAAAATTTCAAAATATATGTGGGTTAAAACTTTCAAAGCTCTTTTTAACTTTAATAATCGTTGTATGGTTAATGTTCTAAAATTTAGTACACTTTTCCCTTTCTGTTCTAAAATAAAATGTTGGTTATCAGGACTGGAATTAGAGATGCATGTCAGAGTACCAAACCAGTAAGATCCTGATCAGAAGCAGTCTGATCTGGGTCTGCACTGTTTGTGTAGACCTTTTTTGTAGCCAATAAGGGTTAGAAATTTTAGAACATTTATCTTACTTATTTGTTAAAATAAGGACATTCCCGAGGTGTCACATTTTGGTTTACACTGTTTGCCATTGTCATTTTGTTGGGATGCTAGACTAAAAAGAGACGTTTCCAATGTCAGAGCATCACAACATTTCTTTCATGAAGAAACTGAAATTAGTGTCCTCTTGGGTTAAGTGAAGAACTATTCTTGAAGACAAAGATTCCAGTAATATGTAATATAGGACTGTGTATTCTCTTAGAGATAATTGTCAGACCACATTCTGTATATTTGTTTGTTCAATCAGAAAATTCTGAGTTAGAAATAAATCAGGGTGAAAATTGTAATTTGTAGCTTGTGAACTTCCCTAAATTGTTCTTGCCTCTTTGGTTATTTCTGTTCTATCTAATGATGTCAATGCTCTCTGAGCCTAGTGGTTCTTGACTCTTTGAAAATTGGACGATGGGAACTATTTGAACTATTGGCACATTAGCGCGTAAGCTTAACACATTGCCTACTAGTGTCACCTGCTTGGACCCAGATCAGGCTTGTTGATGGTATAATATTCCTGTAAGAATTTTTTTTAAAGTTTGATTTTGAAAAATTTCAGCTGACAAATAAAAGCATCCAAAATTGCCCACAAGATGACACAAAATGTGCAGAGACATCTATCTTGCGCTAATTGCCTGCTACTTTCATTCTTACTGTTTAATTGCGAGCATTGAATGTCCCAGATGCCCAGGCTGGCCTGAGCCTTCTCTGGACATCAATGTGCTATGTCTTTCCTCTTAAACCATACAGGTAGGTCCAGATAATCTATTTTTTTCGGCAAAACTGTAAATATTTTCTTATCCATCAGTTTAAACATTTGTTTTGGGTGCTCAAAAGAACCGTATTGAGGTGGGTCTTTTGAGCACTGATGGATTAGAGAAAATTCACAATGTTATGCTCATTGTCTGTTAACCTGGTCTGGCTCTGAGGTTATAGAACATTTTCCATGCTCAACTCAGCTGAGCACGGAATTTATCATGCTCATTATGTTTAAATGCCAACATCATCTGAGAGGTTTAAAGTAAGAAACTTCTTTATTTGTTGGTATTTTAGTTTTCATGAGCAGTTGAAATTTCATGCTCAGTTGAGTTAAGCATGAAAATAGCTTATAACCTTGAGGCCTGCCTGTTCTTAGATACTCACTCATCTAGAGCAGTTGCATACTTATAATTCTGAATCATAATTACAATCCTTTCTTTAATACATCAGCATCATCGTCGACCGACAATTTATTCATAAACTCTATAATTAGCGCCATGTATTATTAGACCGCTGTGTAACTGCTCATTTATACAAAAATGTGACATCACTGTGAGAATCACCATGGAAACCAATCAGCTTCTCTTATCAGATTTATTGGTTCTATGTGGTGTTTGAACTTCACAAATGGAAACAATGCTGCGAAATATTGTCATGTGTTGTCTATAGCATAACATTCTCGAGATAGAAATTTGTTAGACTTTAACCGACTATAGCCTAACAGACCTTGAATTATACATTGGCAAACCGTTCAGAGACACAAATTGCATCTACTCAGGGTCTGCAATGCTTGCCCACATGAAAAATATTGTAAACAAACAAATAGTTTGCCAAAAATGTGATCTGCAATCCCTTGAAATTACTTATGGACTGTCCCCCCAAAAAGTGAGTTCTCATTGAACATTCCATTACATGCTATTTTGAATAAGGCTGTTCCATTTTTTTTTTTGCATTGCTCAGTCATAAAGTCTGAAGAGAAAAGTTTTTGTGTAAAACTTGCATGTTTTTGAATGCATTAAAGACATTTAGATTTTTTACTCTGTAAACATTATATTTATAAAAGAACAAATGTTACATTAGAAGTTCATGTAGGCATATTCAGATTTAGATAAAAGTGCATATTTGAAAACTATTTCTTCATTTCTCATCCAAAATATATGTTGTGGGTACTCAAAAGACGGTTCTTTTGAGCATCCAAAACACATGTTTAAATTGATAGGTAAGAAAATAATACAATAATATGCTAATTTTTTGCTTAACTGGCCCTATGCATATTATCTCAGACTATTTCATATCTTGAAGAAATGTTACATGTAAAACACTGACTATTGAGGTTACATGTAAAACACTGAATATTGAGGCTGTATTAAACACTAACCACACTAACTCATTTAAAACATTTTCTTGAAATGACTGCAGATAAGCTTGCTTAGTTCTGGGTACCATTATATTGACAATGTTTTTGTTGAGTAACAAGAAGACAAAGGTAGAACTAGGGCCTCTTATGAATATGTAGCATATAGAGGTGAATTTCAATTGTATATTATATGCTTTCATAGAAATGTTTGTTATGTTAATCATATGACTTCATATGAGAACCCATAACATAATTATAGTTATGTTGAAAAATAGTTCTAATCAAATAGCATCTGCTGTTCTAAAACTAAGACATTTGGTTCTCTGTTTTACTGAAATTTAGCTTATCTGCAGTCTTGAACACATACCCCCAATTTTTGTAGGTTGGAATGAAGGCGGCTACCCCGAAATAAAAGAAGAACCAGCCAGTCCGGGTCTCTCTACTATCTCAAACGGATCCGGCCAATGTAAGCCAAATTTTGTTTATTATCAGTAATTAAATGACCATCGTTCATTCTCATTGTCACTGTATATCATGCTTTCTTTGTGTGTTTTTTCTCTTGCTTCTATAGTTATTCCTGTATTCTGCATAGTTAGTCCACTATGCTTGAACTTTTCTTTCTTTTATCATTTAGAAAAATTGTATATATCATAATTATTCTAATAAATATTCCAGTGGCACGTACTGCCCTGACTATGTTTTTGCTGGGTATTTTATAAACTATCCAGTATTCAATTAACTTATTAGCATGTGTTTACAAGCAGAATACAGCACATTGCAGAACCTGATCAGCTGGCTTCTCAGAAGCTTGCTGATTTAGATCTTCAATGTTTTGATAACAGTGTACATAGTAATGATTATTTCCACCTTATCCCATTTAGGGTAGGTGTAAAGGGGACATTTAATAGAATAATTATGGTATTATAGATTTCAAATACTTACACACACCACCCACAATAATTTTTGTTGTCCCCCGCCTTTTCGAAGAAAAGCGGAGGGACATAGTTTTCGGCATTCCGTCCTTCCGTCCTTCCGTCCTTCCGTCCGTCCTTCCGTCCGTCCTTCCGTCCTTCCGTCCTTCCGTCCCCCTAATATAGTAGGTACCTTGTGTGCGCAACTCCTCCTACAGTTTTATGCCGATTCTTTCGAAACTTTACAGATGTTTTAGTCATGGTCTGAAGATATGCATGTGGTTTGGATATTATCCTGAGATTATTTTTTGTCACTTTTTTCGCAATTTGAACTTAGTCATTTTTAGGCGTTTTTACTATCAAAGTGAAAAGATAGTGGGTACCTTGTGTGCGCAACTCCTCCTACAGTTTTATATCGATTCTTTTGAAACTTCACAGGTGTTTTGTACATGGTCTGAAGATATGCATGTGGTTTGGATATATTCCTCAGATTATTTTTTAACACTTTTTCCGCCAGTTGAACTTAGCCATTTTTCTGACATTTTTACTATCAAAGTGAATGGATAGTGGGTACCTTGTGTGCGCATCTCCTCCTACAGTTTTATATTGATTCTTTTGAAACTTCACAGGTGTTTTGGACATGGTCTGAAGATATGCATGTGGTTTGGATATAATCCTCAAATTATTTTTTATCACATTTTCTGCTATTTTAACTTAGGCATTTTTCTGGCGTTTTTACTGTCAAAGTTAATGGATACTGGGTACCTTGTGTGCGCAACTCCTCCTACAGTTTTATGCCGATTCTTTTGAAACTTTACAGATGTTTTTGTCATGATCTCATTTAAATAATAAACAATAATGGCGGGGGACATAAATTCTCTGAATTTGCTTGTTAGTTTTGCAGCTTTATTCACCTTAACACAATCATACAAGTTGAAGAAGCTCAGAATTGCAAACTTCTCTTTGAATACTTCAGCCATTGTGAGTGCCACAGCATCTTACCATCAAAGTACAGATGTCATATTTATTTGGAAACTTTAAGCTTACAATGACCATGTTTCAGAAAACAGAGACCATGGGACTCGGCGCAAGAAAATCTGACTGTTGCATGTGAACAATAAAGATGCAGACCAGCCTGCGCATCTGTGCAGTCTGATCTGAGCGCCTTTGTTATTCGTGATTTGAAATCGCAAAATAATTCTAAAAATATAATGAAAAGTTAAGCCTTTTTATTCTTCGAAATATTTGAATAGGAATTTGTGTTGGCTAATAGAATTATGTTTTGTGACATGCATTTCAGTTTGTGAAAAATGACTACCAAGTTTCATTAAAACAAATAAAGACCAGTGTCCTGTTATTATATGGGCCTCTACGTGAGAAAACCTGTCTTCGGGGAGTGCGAACATTAAAGGGGCAGACCAGCCTTCACATCGCCTTTGCTATTCACTTATTGGAAAGTATCATATCTAAACTTGCTTCAAGCAAATTTAATTTTTCTAGCTAGTCGCTGTAGCTGAGGAGACTGGCTTGAGTCTCCCTTTGTCGGAAACCCCCAAGACAGGTTTTGTCGCAACAAGGCCCATATATAAAGCCATACATCCAGATGAGTCAACTTTTTGAGAGTAAAAATGTGATTTTTTCTTATCAATTAGCTTGAACATTATATTATGTTTTGGGTGCTTAAAAGAACTGTCTCATGGAGGTGGTTCTTCTGATTACCTACAATAATATAAGTTTTGGTTGAGAAATAAGGAAACTCTTCTAATCTGGTGGCTTACATTACATAGTCCAAAATCTTACCAAATGGCAACAGTTAAGATACTTATGAGCTACTGCTGGACCAGTGTCCTTGTACTCTGTGCAGACTGACATGTGTAGATGAAGGGAGGGGCCAGTACTGAGAGATGCAGGACAGGTAGTGTTTCCTTTGTTTCTTTCTTATTAGAGCAGCCCTGCCCCAGTCTGGTTATGACATGACAAGCTTGTGTGTACAGAGGCCATTCATCATAATTTAATGGAGATAACATTTATTATTCTATTGAAACAGATTTAATCTTCAAGTCCATCATAATATTTGTCCCATGTAGCTGGACAGCTGCACAGGCTAAGAGATTTTCCCTCGGGCTGTCACTATACATTGTTCATGTATAAGGGAGAGTTTCTCTTTGCACTGCAGTCACATTGTTAACACCAGGCCTTTAGTTAGATTGTGTACCCCCCAAAAATAATTTCCTTATTTCTCTACTGAAATATATGTTGTGGGTACCATACTCGAAAGAACCTTACCAATGAGACCCAAAATATATGCTAAAATTGATAGGTAATAGAATATTTTCAATTTTACACTCCAAATTTTGCTTATTTTAACATGTGTTGCACCTAAGTTACTTCTATATCCCCATTTTGACCATGTGTTGTGGGTTTTAATCTTAATAATATTATTGTAAACACTGAAACCTTTGTTCAGTTGAATATGTTTGTCTTTGCATTTTTTCTTCCGCATGTTCTTGGGTGTGAATATGACATTTTTATTTTGTGCAAAACACAAAAAATCAAAGACAAAAACAGATTTTATGAGCAAAAGGTGGAGCAACAATATAAAATAGTTCTGTTCAATTGAATGAAAATATTTATTTGATGTCCTATTCTTTCCCCCTTTGATACCAAGAAGTCACTTAGTAAAGATGTTTTAAGCTCGTATTTAGCAGAAAATAACTTAGAATTTTTTTATTCGGGTTTAAACTTTTAATGATAAACAGAACTGGTGCAGTAAGGACTGCAAACACTTTTAAATGGATCCCAGACTTCAGGCTAAAGGTGCAGTGTTAGTTTACCTGGGACAGGACAACCCCATGAAATGTGTAAAGCTAAAATCTTGTACCAACATGATGAACTGGGAACAAAGCTACCCATTGTCAGAGGAATGACAATTGTCACACTCCAAGATAAGATGTTACAACTAAAATTTGCAATTATATATTTCTGTTGTGGGTACTTCTTATCATCATTCAGACATGACCATAAAGTACCCACAGTGTCTGTTTCAATGAGGGGTTAAAATAGTATTCGAAATATACCCCCACTCCCTCTTATCAAGGGCCATCCATGGTCACCTTAGGTCCAAACAAGCAACTTTTTAAGCATAAATTTACTTCCTCCTTATTAGTTCGTTTTAACACTGTTTTTTCTCTCAATTGCCTCAGATGTCTCAATTTGAGTACCCACGATATATGATTTGGTTGAGAAGTAAGAAAATTAGCTTTTGATATTACTCATTTATCTGGAGGTCCCCACTGATATAAAAATTCTTTACAATGGGATGTACCTGTGCTGAAAGGCAAATAGAACAAGGTTGTTTTCTTCTATAGAATCTCCGTATTGTTTGGAAGAATACAGGTGGAAAATGACTTTTATGGAGTTTCGGCCATCTTTAAGTTAAGTTTACTGAACTGCAGACTGGAGGTTTAAGTTTCAATATCTAGGGCAGGAACAACCAGCTGTTACCACTGTTATTGCATGTCTCATGCTGGTTCTCGTTTCAAAATCACTGCAGTTAGCGGCCCCACAAAGATTATGCAACAAAACAATGAATCTCCCAGCCACCCACACACCTTGGAAGGGTTTTCTCTTCCCTCCCTGAAAGAAAATGTTCCGAAATGCAAGTATATTAAGTTCTGTAATAGAATGTTATCATGCCAGTATTAAGCAAATCACCTGTTTTATGCCAAATTTGCTTGCTTGCTAATGAATCTGACCAATTAGCAAGGATGGTTGAGCTCATGTTTTTTCCCTTCCTAAATCTATATAGTAGTATTATGTATATGGATTTATTACAATAGTATCTTATCTTAATAAGCAGACATAACTCCTTTCTCCCAAAATATTTGAAAAAGCCCATTTGCCTACATGATGAGATCATGGTTTTCACTGATAGATTCTGTTATCTCAGAATATTTAGTGGAAGAGACTATGAACATTTCTTTGTAGAAACTCAAAAAGCCATCTTTTAGGTCTGTAAATTGAACTTAAAGCCACCACCATATGGTTCAATCGAGAAACCTTGTTTGTAATGGCTCACCGTTACTAGGTAGCGGAAGAATTGACTGGCGAGGTGGGATTTAGCTCTCACTGTCTGTCAGGAATAAATCGGCACATCCTTTTGAGGAGAATTCATAAAATTTCCCTGTGATAAACCTTCTAGCAAATCGGTTGGTTTTATCTTGGTCTCCTTTGATATCTTGCCGAAGGTGTCAGTTTTAAATATTCTTCACGGGTAGTTGATGATAGGACAGGTTTGGGTAGATATTTAGTATGTAATGAATACTTTAAAATTAGTTTTGGAATGTTTAAATGATAAGTCATATACCGTTAGGCCATGATAAGAACTAAAATGTCATAAGTCACACAGGTTTACTAATAACCTTGATTTCTTACCTGTATCTTTTGGAGCTGATCATATCTGGGGATTTGAGCTAATCATTCTTTGGGGGCCTATAGTTAAATTTGCCAACAACAAAGTTGACACACTGTATGCAACAAGACTCGTATTGAGTTAACCCTCACATATTTTTGGTAGGCAATACCCCTTAAAGTTTAGCAGACAATTTTTCGATTATCTTGATTTGGTGGAGTGTGTGTGTGTGTGTGTGTGTGTGTGTGTGTGTGTGGGGGGGGTGATAAGGCTCCACATTGCATGTGAATTATCAGCCAAAAGATTATTTACATGAAATATCAAGTTATACATAATACTTCTAATCGCAGGAATGTCCTCAGGTGCATTTAAAAGATGAAATGCCAGACTTTGTAGTATAAGAAGTGACACAAAGGAAGAACTGCAACAACACCGTTAATTATAATCTGTACTTGGTTAAGCTGTCTGTAGGCCGACCATCTGTATAGTTCCTTAAATGAGCAATTTTCTGTTTACCTTATTATACAGTGCCTGATTGAATTGCATTACATCAGGTAATGGTAGTCATGGCAACGAGATGTCAACTCTGTGATAGAGCTGAATACAAAAAGACACATTGTAGTGTGACAAGATTTTATCAGCATCGTAGTGACATTAAGCCTGCCATACTTTCTCAGAAATACCAAGATCAAAGTCTCAATTTCAGCCGTTTCATAAGATAATGGTAGATTTTCTTCTCTGCTATGGTTGATGTTCTAAAATTTCGAACTTTTTTCTCTTTGTGTTCTTGACTAAAATGTTTGGTATCAGGGATGGAATTTACAAAATGCTTGTCAGAATAGTAAACAGGGCAGACTATGATCAGACTGCTTCTTCAGAAGCAGTCTGATCTGGGTCTGCACTGTTTTTCAGGGCCTTTTTGGCAGGCAACTAGTTTTCATCACTTCAGAACATTTACGGTAAGTCATTCTTTAAGAGTACATCGGCAGCTTTCTATTTGGCGTTAGATATTAGTACATCGGCAGCTTTCTATTTGGCGTTAGATGTTAAGTTTTTTTTATCTGAAATGTCTACTTGTATAAATACCAAAGACTCATACAAGACTGCGCTTGTTTGCTGTTCATGTGATCTGCGACAAGGTCACAATAATTAGATACAAATGTATGATGCGTGCCATTTCTGTACATTGTATTATTATGTATATTGAAACCTTTGCCACACCCAAACCTGATTATGGGGCAGAAGCTAGATTGTAAGCACAGGTGGACGGTCCTTTGAAAATAGCAATTTATTGAAACCTCATCAATGACCCACTGACTGGCAGTGTTGGAGAGCAATGAAAAGCAATTTTTGACTTGGATTACAAAATTGAGCACGGGGAGCGCAGCGGCTCGGATAGACAAGGGATGGAAGGCTTGCTAGTTCAACTCTCACTGCCGGCGGAGTCACTGTGTTGTGTCCCTGAGCAAGACAATTTATCCGCTAATTAGTATTGGTTCAACCCAGGAAGACCCCTCCTGACATGACTGAAAAATTGTTGACTGCCGGGGAGGTAAAGAACAAAATGGAGCACAATGACAAGCACTGTTGGACATAGTTGACATTCCATTTGCCTAATATCGTCTTTTGGTTTCTGAGACACTTTTCTGTTTTTGTTATGATTTTTTTAGATCTAAGAATGCTAGCAGTGTATGTTTAAATGTCCGCTTTTTTAGCTTAATTCGAACAAAGAACCTTTGATGGAACTGACCGCCCTTAGAAAATCTGTGATGTCATATAGTACAGAAAACTATGATTCATGATCCGTAATAGATGTGCTGGATAAAAAACAAAATAAAAAGGAAATTATTATTTCGAGCAAATTAACGTTTTAAAAAGTGTGTGTGTGACGTCGACAATGAGTCTTAGAAATAATAGCTGGCACAATAATGAATCATTGGGTCTAATCTACTTAGACCCGTGTAACTTCCAGTTTCATCCACACTAGCATTCAGGAAATGAACGTGATTCAGAGCCTGACAGTCTGTGATTAAATATTCATTAATATTAATACACACCTTTACAATTCTTTTGATTAACAGTTCATTGTGTTGAATATTCAAATTAAGAAAAATAATTTTCATCAAAATGCTGTGATCATTAAAAACATCCCATTAAAACAAATAAAATGTTTTCATTTATGTAAAAAATGGCTTGAAAACACAAGTTCATTGCTATATGAGGAATAAGTTTGCCAGATTCAGTCATGTTCTTTTGAATAATAAATGTGTGGACCATAACACATGAAATGGGCATTTTGTTTCATTGGGTAGCTAAAGCCCTGGTTAGCAGCACCACGACCCACTCCCACCTAATTGTCAATTCTATATTGTGCTTTCATTTTTTGCTTTCGTATGACTGTACCATAGTTCTAGATGGTTGTTGAGGTACTCAAGACACTTCTAATGGGTGCCACAATAAATCTTTTAACCCTTTATGCACTAGATAGATTCTACCTTCTTGTTTGATATATTAAACTTGTAAAGGTCCATTGTATATATATATAGAGGGGCCACAGGTTATACTCTACAAACACAATTATTGCATTACTTTCTATGAAGATCATTATTGTCTTAACGACAACAGCGTAGACCCTGATGAAATCATTTCATATTTGTTGTCACTGTTTACCAACCTACGGTACTCATTTTTGAGTCACTTGTATACAAAGACTCAAGTAAAGAAAAGTTAGGGTCAGGGGGGAAAAAGTGTTTTCTCAAAAACAGTAAGCCCATGAGTTTCATAAACTTAGTCTTCATATATGTAGTCTTCCATATTTGATGAATGTATTTTTCTTCTACTCTTAACTGTACATTTAGACAACAGCTGTTCTCTTCTTATTATTTCATAGTTTAGACCTAACAGAGACAGAAACATTACTTATTTGGTCGAGGTGCTACATCACAGTTTCTCCAGAGCCACACAGTAGAAAGAAAGTAAGGATTGTACCAAAGAAATGGACATGCTCATTAAACTACCTGCTAGCATCATCTGATAGTTTGAAAACAGTTTGTACCCAGATCAGGGGCCAGACAGATCAGGCCTGAAGGTCTGTTGGGCCTGATCTGAATCTGTCGGGCCTGATTTTCTGCCGGGCATGATCTGGGTCCAAGCTGTTACAGTGTTTTTTGAAAACTTAAATTTTGAAAAGATCAGTAGTCAACAAAACATCAAGCAAAATTACGCAGCATGCAAAGAGTTAAGCATATGTGGCATTTGTACTGTATTCACTACAAATATTCTGACAGATACTGGGAAATAGTGTCAACTTGAATCAGACTAAAGGAGTGATCTGATCTTGGTTTACATAATTCTGTGAGTGTTACCTGCCTTTCCACAGCTCAGCATATCTGCTTCCAGAGCTCTGTGAATCTCTCTCACCATTCTGCCCAGGTCCTTTTAACCAATATAAGCCTAGCGTCCTTTTTTGTGGGACAGAGGCAAACAGTGCAGAACCATATCAGATGCCACATTTTGCAGCGTCTGATCAGGGTCTCCACTATTTGCTTACAGAATGTTCTATTGAAATTTGAATAAAAATGAAAAATAGCACAGTTAGGAGAGTCAATTCGGCTTAAATGGGTTAATGTACGTTTCAAACTCAGGACCCTTCTGTTCTGTCGGTCTGAATGCATTTCTTATGTGAAATAAGCATAAAGAGAGTTGTGTGTAGATTTTTAAAACACATCTTTGTTAAAAGCTGTGTATATAAAGGTACACGACAGACAACTCTGACCATAAGGATTAGGAAAACAAGATAACGGAAAGTTTGTCGGCAGACTTGACAAACAACCCTCTTCTCTTCTAAACATGCCAATTGAATTTGATGATATTTGTGAGATTTGTCCAAATCAAAATGAGCCGCACCACAAAAAATAATCAGTGACTATTTCAGGCCTCAACTAGTTTTGTTCAACTACAGAGACTAACCAGTGTTAGCCAATCATGCTGTACTTAAGCTTGTATAGCTCTTTTACTTTCTAGGAAACCAACAACATTGGTAGTGATCAGAAGGTACTGATGTGCAAGATTGTCTGCACCATTCTTATTCATACTTTCTTAGAATGGGCTCAAATGAAATTAGCTATATAAATCTTTTATAAACATGCCCCTCGCTATAGATAAAGAGTGCGTAATAAGTGCGTAGTAAGAAATTAATTTTCTTATTTCTAAACCAAAACATACGTTGTGGGAACTCAAAAGAACAGTCTCATTGAGACTTTTCTTTTGAGCACCCAAAACGCATATTATAATTGATGGATAAGAAAATATTGTCAATTTTATGCTCAACTTTTTTGTTTATATCAGCCCATGTATACAGGTTTGTGCATGTTTCTTCAACTGTGTGGAATAGCCATAGGTTTAGATAAACATATGTTTTGTGCGTAAAATTGTAAATATTTTCTTACCCATCCATTTTAACATATGTTTTGGGTGCTCAAAAGAACCATCTCATTGAGACGGTTCTTTTGAGTACCCACAACATATGTTTTGGTTGAGAAATAAGAAAAATATTTTTGGGTACACACTCTTAGCTAAAGGCCTATATATTCATGTTTTCTTTCTGTTTGCAAAGGTTATCAGATGATGACACAAGCACTCAAAAGAGCTTCTTAATTTCTGAACAGCAGAAAATTCGGAGTTTAAAACATGGGGGCTGGAGATAGACTGCATTTTACAGATCTTCACTGTGAAAACATGGGGTTTGTTTACGTATTGATCAAAATCTTGATACTACTATGATAGTAAAATTGTCATCAATAAAAAGCATTGATTTGGTGACCCGGTAAAATGAAAAGTATAACAATTCGATATTTATTGACGATTTGTTTGTCAATATTAATGAGAGGGTTTTTCTAAACATTGATTTCGGATAAACCCACATTCCTCAGTAATTTCTTGTATTGGTTAACTGTTAGCAGATTGCACATTGACTTCTCCGTGACATTTTAAGATGCACTGAAGAAGTGAAGAACACATATCTGGGCTAATACCATATATACCATTTGAAGCACTCTTGTGTGAAAAAGAAAATGATTAAATGCTGTAATTCTGTGTTTAAATTCAATCAATTAAATGCTACTGTAGCTTAATAAGGCTATATGTCACTTTTGGCTGTAAAGTCATGAAGGATGAAATCCTGCTTTATCCAGAATGGCCGAAACTCTGTAGTTGCTAATTTCGATGCATTAAAAGTTCAAACATGGCTAAAATGTTGTATTTGGTAAAGATTGCATTGGTTTTGGTATGATTGTTCTCAATATGTTAAGAATCAATTGGCATAGTTTAACCAGATCTGGTTGGATAGAACATAGAGGCATCTTGATGAAGCGTTGATTGGTGATCATGACCTTATTTTCAAGGTCAAAATTACACATAAAATGCCAATTTAAGCCAAACTCACTTGTGTGTCCAGGATCTGAAATGCTGGATGAATGGCCAACAATCAACATACATTGTTTTTGGGTGGTGAGGGACTTCTAATTTGTTTTCTGAAAACTCAGTTTTTATCTTTTGACAGTGTTTGTGATGCATGAAGAGTTATCTACCCTATCTGCTGAATCTGAAAACATTGGGATTAAGCATTTAAAGATGCCAGTTTACATTCCAGTCTTTTTTAGCATCGCACCCACATCCATTCTCAATGGTCGCAGATTTTATGTTTCTAATTGGCACTGCTGATGAAAGCTTGGGAATTCTTTAGGATTATTATAAATTTTGCTAAATTTGCCTTCTTAGGAAAAATCTGTTCTCTTTAATGTTAGCCAGTGCTGTTGATTGCTGAGAAAATAAAGTCTGAACATGTTACCACACGTATGGTTTACCTTTAAAATGCCAATCATGGCTGCAGGGGACATTCCTGGCAGATTGGAGGACAAAATGAGATATTAATATTTCTTGTGCATTGTCTGTAGTCATGAAGTGTGTTCAAGTGTCAAGCCTTATTTTGGTTTCGAAAGAAGCAACATAATTTTTTATAGTCTCCTTTTACAAATTGTAGAAGCTGTTTAGGTGTTAATTTATTCACTGCAAGCAGTGAATTTTGTCACTAACTGTTGGCCTTTGAAACTGTTTGACACTCTTGTGGGGTTCCTGAAGATTTTTTTGAAAAAGTTGATTTTGAAAAAGATCCCCGAGATGAAAAAAAACAACAACATGCAAAATTACCCTGCACGCTAAGAGTTAATACAAGAAAAAATTATCGCCGAGCCGCTGTGGGATTGTGTTCCAGGGCAACATATGTTAGCTATTGAAAAGCTCCGTATATCTTCATGTGTCATAAAATATTCATTTGAAACACAAAAGCCCATTATACAGGGTATTTCAGTAGGACAGAAATTCTCTGCTTTTGTATTTATTCAGCCATAACGGTTTGTTTACCATTGCCACGAGTCACAAATATTAGGGTTTCTATCCATTCGTTTTATAAACTTTTCCACAATAATTGTGAATGTTAGAATATTTAGAATAACGGTTGTATCGTATCAAGTTGTAAACGTCACGTATTCCAGGCTGCTTGATAAGACTGCATACTTTAGTAGATTTCACAATATTTCTAGAACAAAACATATGTTGTGGGTACTCTGATGACCCGTCTTGATCAGACAGTTCTTTAGAGTCCAAACACATGTAAGAAATATATTCACAATTTTACAAAAATTAGTTTGCTGGACCTATGCTATTCTGATCAATGAATTTGTGAAAAAATGTTGTGTTTTAGATCACCTTCAACAATTTTACAGGTCATGCTTCAATGGTCTTCCATCACACTGTTCATGGATAGGCTTCTTCTAAATGGTTTAATATGGTTGAACTGGGGTTCAAACTTTATATCTCATAATATTGCCGTCCATCATATCGGGACAGAAAAACCCAAATTGACTGAAATTTTGACCTGTGACTCTTTTGAATGTATTAAATGATTGAACATCCGAAGTACATTTGCATTGTATCAAATGAGATAATATATAAATGAAGCTGTTGAAAAATAACCCTTTTTAGCAAGTCTTTTGCAAAAAGTGAAGAACCTGATGAAATGATGCATCATGCAGCATTTCATTCGGGTCTGAATTGTTTTCAAAGATAAAAACAATATTCATACCTATCAGGCATGTTTTAATTTGGAAAATCTAACCTGTGACCCCTTCACTATAAATAATGAAACATCCCAAGCTCACCATAGTAAACAAATAGAATAATGCATTTAATGCCTCGGTTACATTTGCCTTACGACGAGTATACGATGTCCGTACGATGTCCAAATCACCTTTTCCGTGCGGCCTCCGCAGGGTGACCTTGCTTGCGATCATCGTAGGGATTTACGGGCATCGTGGCCTCTAAGATTTTGTTTAACTCCGCACAATGACAAACTTGAAAAAATCGTAAGCCCGTAACCCGTAGACACATCGCAGAAACATTGTACGATCCCCGTACGTGCATCGTACGGTGATCGTGAGGATGACGCGCTATTTTTGATTGTCATTTTTGCCAAAAAATGATCGTAGACTCTTGCGCTTATCGTAGGGTACCCGTAAGGTCGCCGCAAGGTCGCCGTACGATGCCCATGCAGGGCTCATAAAATGGTACGGACATCGGGCGGTCATCGTACGGTAACCCCAAGGCGATGGCACAATGATCATGCGGTCGCCTTGCGACATGTCAACAACTTTCAGACCGGTCCAGGTCAATCTGACAAAAAAAGCTCTGACAACCGTTTATTTTAGTCCTCAGCTTATTTTACTGAAGTCAAATGGTTTCATTTTTCAAGGTTCCAGTGGGGGTCCAACATTTTCCAGGGGGGTCCATCTTTTTCCAGGGGGGGATGGGTTCCAATTGCTTATTCCCTATAGAAACCCATATAACTTGTGATTTTCCAGGCGGGGGGGGGGGTGGGGTCCGGACCCCCTGTCCCCCCTCTGGATCCGCACTTGTTGGTTTTCATCTGCTCTTCGTTTCATTTCAATATTTGTCTTCAGACGATGTCTATAATACCACCACTCAGGGTGACTTAGTTGCAAATGGAGTTAAGAGGGAACCGAAGGAGGGAGCAGGCGCTCATAGTAGCGCTGGCTGTTTTTGAACAGCAACTGGCAAGACATGGACACAAGGAGCGGACAGTTTGGCTGAAGCCGTGGCTACTTAGACGTGTCACCCTAGGGTACTATGACACTCTAATGCAGAAGCTAATGCGAGAGTCGCGGGGAGACTTCAAGGCCTTCCTCAGAATCGAGCCACCCATGTTCCGTGAGATGGTAGATAGGCTGACCCCAAGAATATCAAAGCGCCAAGACTGTCGGCCTGGCTTGCCAGCTGGTTTGCCAGCGTACTGACACCTTGCGACTTCCGCAAGGTCATCGTGCGGGCATCGTACGATTTATATGAGGTTGTCGTGAAGACAACACGATGACTGTACGATGACCCTGCGATTGTCGTACGATATCCGCAAGGTCTATGTTAGGTTTTGTCCTTGTTGTCGCGGAAAGAAATCGTTAGGTGATCGTAAGCAATGTAAACGCAAACGTCGTAGCATATTGCCGCCTACGATGTCGAAAAAATCGTAAGGAAAATCGTAGACACATAAATCGTACGACGACCGTAGCAAATGTAACCGAGGCATTAGTACACAAAGGGTTAAAGGGGGAGTGCAGTGGCTTAGTGGTAGAGTACTTGACTTGAGACCAAGGGGCCGCGGGTTTGAGCCTCACCAGCATCACTGCGTTGTGTCCTTGAGCAAGACACATTAATCCTTGCTCAGTACAGGTCCAACCCAGGAAGACCTGTAACTTTATAACTGAAAGATTGTTGATGGGATGTAAAGAATCAAATCAAACAAAACCAAGATGGTTAAAGGAATGAAATTCAGAGAAAGGACAAAGAGGCAGTCCCACCTATGTCCAAGCCTAAACAGATTGTCAACATGTATTATTGAGAGGCAGCCATCATAGCGTACAATTTCTAGTGACAGATGGCCATGTGGTTTAAGCTTCAAGAATAACAACTTTCTTGTTATAAGCTCTTTAGCAGTAGAGTTGTCTTATTCTTTTACAGCTTACTCAACACATCAGGGCAGAGCGCAGTGGCTCAGTTAGTAGAGTGTTAGACTCGGGGGATCGAAGGGTTGCTAGTTCAAGCCAGACTTGAGGAAGACACTTTATCCACTGCTTTAACTAGCTCAACCCAGGACAGGAAATTGTCCCAGTATGACTTAAAATTTTTTTTACAGGGATGTAAAGCATCACAACAAAAACATATCGGTCATATTTGTCAAATTTCAGGAAGTGTCAAACAATTTGGATTCAGTCAGGAAATGTCAGCCCTGATCTGGATCCAAACCATTTGACACAAAAGATTTTTTGAAAAAAGTTAATTTTGAAAAAAGGCAGCAGATGACAACAAATGCATGAAAAATGAGCCGTGGCATGAGTTTTTCAACAATGTGGTATGTGCGACCAGCAAAGCCTCAGATCAGCCTGCGCATACGCGCAGTCTGATCAGAGCCTTTGCTAGTCGCTTGAATATTCTATGAGTGTTAAGTTACTGACTGAACATCATTTGGAGTTTCTTCGCCTAAAAGGAGGCTGCACAGGCTGGTCTGAGTCTACACTTGCCAAAAAGCCACATTGTTGGAAATCTCTGTGTCGCAGCTCAAATGTCAAACAACACTTTCAACTTGGAAAAGAAATGACCATTGTCTACAGATGTGTTATTGTTAGGTAATGTTTGTATGATTGGACTAAAATAAGCTTCATTTTAGCCAGTTTTGTTGTGGTTTGACAAGTTTGAACAGAAAGTGGCAACACATTCTTACCAAACACACACTCAATCTGGTGACAAACTTTACATTCCTTCCATCAAGATTGTGCCACAAAGGAGTCCTATAGATTAGGACTGTGGTCCGCGATAGCTATTTCTATATATTGGCAAACAGATCAGACTGTGGCATCTCATCAGTGTCTATACTGTTCTCTCTTTTTCTGCCCAAAAATAAAAGTGGCTACAATGTAGCCACTCCAACTGGCACTCTTAGCTGACAAACATTTCATGTTAAGTGTAGCACCACTGGAAAATTTTCTTTATTCTCGGTGACAAGATTTCTGACAATACCCTCATAATTTGAAATGAAATTACTGATAATTTTATGCTTGACTGACTTTTGTTAATATCAATGAACTACATTAAATGAAGTCAGCTGGACCATTTTACACCTTTGGTGAAACGCCTTCTGTTGTTACCCATATGTGACCTATAGACCTCCTCTCTGGTTTGGTTATGTGTTATGTAGTCACAACAGGCCATCTTTCTTGCACCCTTACACACAAATACATGCATTTTCTTCTCTTAGGAGCTGTAAAGCTCAGTAGAGGTCATGAGTTTGAATCTATGACGGTGCAGTGTTTTATCCTTGGGCAGGACTCTTTATCCTCAATGCTTATATTATAGTATTGAACAACCCAGGAAAAAATCCGGACTCAACTGAAAAGTTGTTGACTAGGGAATAAAGCATCTAAATTTTAAAATATTGTCAAGCTTTACAAAATTTGTCACCAGACTTATTTGCCATCAGAATAACAAAAACTTAACTAAGTAATTAATGAGTTCTTCTGCTGCCTACCTTTGCAAATATTATGGACCCAGATCAGGACAGACTGTTTGACACATTGATGGTCATTTAAAGAATTTCTTATATGTTAAATTGGAGTAAAAAAAACAATAGACATAAAAAAGTACACAAAAAATGACGATGTATCCTTTTTATAAGAACACAAATTCTCACTATTATCGTGGTTATTCATATTAGAGTATATACGGCTTTTTTATGAGAGTGGCGCGTGGACAAAGGTCGACACTCTCTGTACTAACAAAGGCCAACTGTGACACAAGCCAGTTTCAAAGGGAAAACATTGCCACAACAACACAATAGCGGCCATTAGATAATGCAAATAATGAGTTGGTCAACAATTACATTTGGTCGGTCATTAGAGCCATCACATTTATTACATCAACAAAATTGCCAACTGTTTCCTTACATAGAAGCTGGTTCAATAGAACCAGGGAAAATTGAGCAAATATATCTAACTTTTATCCAAACACAATGTTTAACTTTCTATCATAAAAGAGTCTGTGTTCATACACAGCTGTTTTCTGGTTGCCAATGGTGACAAGCTGTTTTGTGACTTAACCTTTACATTAAACCCATGTACGGTATGTGTATCTGGTATATAGTGATTCCTAAAGAAAAGTGCAAAACAACATTAATTATGTTTGGGTTGGTCATGTAAGTTTCCAATTTTCAACAATAAATATGTTGAGCCACAGGAATAAACCCTTTAATTGTTTTTTTTTACTTGGGGATTGGGGATGGACAGCATGTCTTTATTTGAAACAGAAAGTATGAGTCTCAGAATCTAAACCAGGTAGAAACAATTTTTATGTCTTGATATTGACTGTGATACTAATTCCAGTGGAGGATCCAGAGGGTCAGGGTGTTCATTTGAATTTGTCCCCTAAAATCAGCAAAGGGACCCCCCCCCCCCTACCCCCTCCCCCCCCACCTTTATACATATGAACGGGCAGATCCATGATTTCTGGAAAGGGGGTCTGAACCCCCTTTCCAGAAGTCCTGGATCCGCCCCTGCAAGACGTCAAAGGGAGAAAGTTGTTTACTGAAAGCACACAATTAGCTTACATTTGACCATTTCTGTTTATTTCTTCGTGTAATAGCAG
Source organism: Loripinus fragilis (assembly GCA_964019695.1). Lineage (NCBI taxonomy): Eukaryota > Metazoa > Mollusca > Bivalvia > Lucinida > Lucinidae > Loripinus > Loripinus fragilis. The sequence goes on from OZ026519.1 coordinate 1,795,672, forward strand.
TCATCAGAGCAAGCTTTCAGCTGATTCTGATGTAGACTTTGAGAATGTTAATCAGACTTAGACTGATGCTTTAAGAGGCTCTGTTGACAGGAAATCATCTCAAAGTAAATTGGTCTGTATGATATTTGACATATCTTCGACTTAGAAGCAGACATAGAATCTTTAGTCTTGGATCATAATTATGATCATTTGTTCAATTGATCAGATCTGCTCATTTTGATTGCTCACTGAAAATCGACTTTAAATGAGTTTTGTCAAATTGTTATAACTATCTGATTCTTCTTGAGTTTGTTTTAGACAATTTCTTTGGAAACTATGAAGATGTTGGTGTTGTTTTGACATCCCACAGAGGGAAACCTACAAAACAGTTCCAAGACATACCGTATAAGCGTTTTGTTGGTTTGTGTTTATGCTTTACATCCCAGTTTATGTTTTGGACGATATCCTGTCTTTCTGGGTTGAAACAGTACTAAGTAGAGGATAAGTGTCTTGCTCAAGTACACAACAAACTGCCTCCGATGAGTCTCAAACTAGGCACCCTTTTGATCTCAAGTCTTCTCAAGTATACCACTCTACCACTGAGCCACTGGGATTCTCCTATATATGAGAAAACCTATCTTCGGGGTTTCAAAACAAAGCGAGACTCAAGCCAGTCTCCTCAGCTACAGAGGCCAGCTAGAAAATTGAAATGTCGCTCGTAGCAAGAGTATATATGGTACTTTCCAATAAGAGAATAACAAAGGCGCTGATCAGACTGCGCATCCGCGCAGTCTGGTCCGCACCTTTGTTGTTCGCAAACCCCGGAAGACAGGTTTTCTCGCGTGGAGGTCCATTATGGCATAAATGAACAATGTCAATGGTTACTGTACCTAAAATACAAAAGGGATTGCTAGGGTCTTATAAATACACAAACCATATTTCTAAGTTTTTCTCCCGGAAGTATAAAGTCTAATCACTCATGCTAAAGAATGACACCATGGTTTGAAAAAATAATCTAAACAGCCATCTATGTAGACAAACATGAATGTTCTTCATTTTAAAGGTTTCATTAAACTTCTCACTACAAACTCCTTAGTTCAGTCTCGGTAAATACTGATATCATTATGTAAATGTTTACAAATTTCAAATCTCCACACTGTCAAATTAATTACAATTTTTGTATCCAAATATAATGTATGGTTTAAAGAAGAGATCACGCTTAGATCCCCAGATAAGAGGCTATCTAACTTAAAATCTCAGGATCATCTCAGTGAGATGATTTCAGCTAGCATCATAATTAGTTAGAAATAAGATACAGTGCAGTCCTTTAAGCCTTCCTTCATGAATATTCATGCTAGGCTTCATCCACTATGAATAATTATATAAACAAACTTTCATGTTGTTACAAAGAACTAAGAAATTACTTGTCAGGTCCACTTGTGAAGGATCAGATATATCATATTTCAATAGCAAACAGAAAAGACGTGGATCAGGCAGCTCTTACAAGACTTACAAGAGCTGCTAGAGCGTTTGCAAAAGTGCTAAGAGGCGTCTCTATGAGGTAAAGGGTTAATAATGCTATGTTTGGGTCCATAGGAATGGGCTGTGTTATGAGTGAATCCTGTTTTAAAAGGACAATTTTATAGTCATTTTCCTATAATTCCTTTGAAAAATTACATGGTGAAAAATTTGGGCAGTGTTATATCCAAATCCATGTTATAACAAGATGTATTATAAAGGGCTGCACTGTAATTATCATATTCCCAATATCTAAAATAAAGTGACAAAGAGTAAACTTCTACCACAACTCTCGATTCATTCAATACATTTACCATTACAGTCACGCTTCAAAGCGTTTTGTGGAAGTATAGTGATGACATATAAAACAATACACTGATAGAATATGACAAACTGTACAGTGTTAACAAACTGTACATTGCAGATATAAAACATGACAAACAGTACAGTGCAGTGATAACATATGACAAACTGTACAGTGTTAACAAACAGTACAGTGCAGATATAACATATGACAACTGTACGTTTCAGTGATAACATATGACAACTGTACGGCGTTAACAAACAGTTCAGTGCAGATATAACACATGACAAACTGTACAGTGTTAACAAACAGTACAGTGCAGATATAACATATTACAAACTGTACAGTGTTAACAAACAGTACAGTGCAGACATAACATATGACAACTGTACAGTTCAGTGATAACATATGACAAACTGTACAGTATTAACAAACAATACAGTGCAGATATAACACATGACAAACAGTACAGTGCCATGATAATTCATGACAAACCATACAGTGTTAACAAACAGTACAGTGCAGATATAACACATGACAAACCGAACAGTGCAGTGATAACATATGACATATACAATGTAGTATTGTACTTAATGGGCTGAATATGGAATTCTTAGTGATGAGAAGTTCCAGATTGCAATGTACTAGCTGTTCTTTTTCTTTTCTCTGCGGCTGCTGTAGAAATTAATCCATTAACCCTTTATTGACTGATTTAATCAACCATCCAGTTTGATATTGCTAAAATATGGGTGGTCCAGTATAATAGGTTAGAATTTCTTAATTAAACTGTATTTTTCAACAATTATATGTTGACAAACAGTGCATACTCGGAGGAGATTTCTTATCAGAGTCTACACTATTTGTCAATATACACAATGTTTAGGTTTCATTTACAAGCCAGGAAAGGGTTAGTTATTTGCTTTATATGTTCAGCTTTATGTATGATGTTGCAAGGCTCCGGATAGTGTAACCTAGTGGCAGGCCTCCAGATAAGAGTACCAGAAAATTATTTTTCTTATTTCTCAACCAAAACATATGTTGTGGGTACTCAAAAAAATATGTTTAAGAAAAAATTATGTGTAAGAAAATAGTTATAATTTTACATTGAACAGTTTTGCTTATCTTAACCTATGTCATGATATGAGAGGAATGTGTTTCTGATGTATATTCCAAAGCATTGGCTGTGGTAACCCAAAGAGCTGCTTTTTTGAGAACCTACAACAAATGCTATAATAATGAAAAATACAAAACAACAAAATATGCTTTAAAATTTTGTTATCTGGAGCTGTGCGGATGTATGGTGGCTTGAAAGTATTGTAAGTTTTAAGGTTGTTTTGATTTAGTTGGCCTGAGAATTGAAAAATATTAGTTGTTTACAAAGAATCCCTTTTTAACACTTACATATTATTTAACAGATTTGGACATAACAGAATAGTCTTTGCCCGAAGCTTGAGGAATTTTGCTAAATTGTTAATCATTTATGTTTGAAGTGTGTGTTTTCTTTAAAACTAAGATGTAATCAAGACTGAAATTCTGAGCAAGTTTGCACACAGTCACTTTGGTCAAGTTGTAGGCTGTGCTAGCTTATATTTGTTGTAACAATTACATGTATGTTGTTTTGTGATTGCTACTTCATCAATAGATAGGTCACCAATGCTTGTTTTCAGAATGTGAGAAAAAAATAGCCCACTCTTGAGCTCCACTCTTGTCCTCCACTCTGATCCTCCACTCTTAAGCTCCACTCCTGGATTTTACTCATGCGTTTGTGAAGGCATGAGTAAAACCCATGAGTGGAATAAGTAAAAAACTGGAGAGGAGGGTTTGAGGATAATGAGGCATTGACCCTTTCTTGACTTGGGAAATCTTCTGTCAAGTTTTGGATGGTCTATTTGTGTTTAGAGGTAAAAATTATAAATTCCAATACACAAGACATGCAGAGATGCATTAACCCTTTACCCCATATGCTATATTTAGAACATTGCATCATTTTCAATAAATAATTCAATTTTTTCAAATATTTCCCAAAAATTAATTTTTACATTTCAATAGTTTTGAAAATATTATGGAAAATGGAACATTTGCTTCTTAGGAGCAAATGCTCCATTTTTCATAATATTTTCCAAAATCTTACATTTCAAAGGCGCTTGTGTGGAGTAAAGGGTTAATTAAAGAGGGGTTGTCATTACCCTTTGCACACTTTTTTGACATTTGCAGATGACAAATTTGCACATTTTATGGGGTAATGCTTTAATTATATGAATCAGGAATTTGAAATTCGAGGTATTTTTGTGTGTAGATACATGTATGAATAACCAGAGATGCTTTAGCACCCCATTAAAGCCTCAGGTAAGATGGGTGGGGTAATTACATTTCACAATAAATAGAATAACTTGTATATTTGTTGTCTGCTGAATTTGTCATAGGTGCTCAAAGGGTCATGATCATTTGGAATATTAGGTGAAAATATTCTTCAAAATGAATGAAAACAATTTGTATTCTGGCCTCATGACACATAATTAAAAATTATTTTTCTTATTTCTCATCCAAAAGTACTCAAAAGAACGATCTCAATAAAGTGGTTCTTTTTAGCACCCAAAACAAATGTAAAAACTGATGGATAAAAAAATATTCACAATTTTAGGCATTTTTTTTTTCTAATTCGGGCCTATGTATATTGGTGAAGTAGACATTTGATTCTAATGCTTCAGTACAGTGTTTAGGTGATGGCTTTTGTTTCCATTCCTTTTTTTTTGCTAATTTTGCTATATTTGTTGTTTCAGTTTCTCGGTAAGTGGTAACTCTGGTATCGAGATGCAGGTACATTTGTAAAAGTTCGACTGGGCTATGGTCAATATGTTATACCTGATTCGTAGCTACTCTTGTACAAGGCGCACATCAAAATCATAACAGCACTATCTCTAATAATCTCAGAGCTTACCCTCAAAGAGCACTTAAAGAAATTCAGCAGACAACTTCAAAAACAATTCTTTGAATCATTTTCAGAAGTAATGATTTTTTGCCATTTGAAATAACAAAACATTGTATGCTTAGAACTGCATGTTTTCACTTTCATATCCATCAGGCAAATTGTTCATGAATATTCATGGTATATAGGCTCCACCCACTATGAATAATTATGCAATAAACTTTCATGTTGGTATATTGAACAAAGAAATTACTTTTCAGGTCCACTTGTGTTGGATCAGATATGTGATATTTTCATAAACAAATGGAGTAGGCCCTGATCAGGCAGCTCTTACAAGAGCTGCCTGATCTGGGTCTATTCTGTCTGAAAAAGTGTTAAAATTGCATCTCTATGGGAGGAATCATGTCAAGGAGACTGTTCTGTTAAGTACCCACAACCTCTGTTATCATTGAGAAAATAATTATCAGGAGTCTTGTTTTCTCCTTTTTGTGAAAAAAGTGTCATGCCATTGAATTCTGATGAAATCATTTTGCTGTGATATGGCATTTTTTCTTAAGACGAAATGAGAAAATTTGGATGGAAATACAAAATATAAGAAAGGTTGACATTTCATGAGTGTTTGAGATAAAACTGTTTTTTATGCTTTTTGAATTAACGATTAAAAAAAAATATAAAATTGGATTTTCTTATGGGATAAAAAATTCTCCTTCTCCAGTTGAGGTGTTAATGTCAGATCGGCTAACAAAAGTGTGGACTCAGATGAGACCTGATACACTTTCCGCTAACACCCATAGGTCCAGATGAGCAAATATTTTGAGAGTAAAATTATGATTATTTTCTTATCCATAATTGATCGAGAAATACAAAAAGATATTTTTTTATTAACTTCTACTTATCTGGAGCTATAAAATTGTTTTTTTTTTTTATTATTATTTCTGACATGAATGTGATATTTTTGGCTCTCCCATGCCTTGTACAAGAGTATATGCCTGTATTCTATATAACAATCCTCTACTAACAGTGACCTGTTCTTTTTTGGCAGGAATTATGACAAAACTGGGTGGGGTTCATTTAGAACAGAAAAATTATATGTAATTAGCTTTACCTTCATTTAAGTAGCAAGGTCTGTTAAGGGCATTGAGTTTTTGCAGATCTTAATTATTTTTAACAGTGCAATTCAAATTAAAGTTGGGATATGAAGTGAAAACCTCCAAGAACATTTGAGTTTTTGCTGGTCTTAGTGCAGAAGAGTTAAGAAAATTCAAATTAAATTTGGGGAATGAAATGAAAACCTCCAGTTTTGTCTAGCCATAACTAATCCTGTTATTTATTTAGCATTTAGACCAAAGTGACTTGCTGCAGCTCAGTTTGCATTTTGCATGGACTTGTACCCAAAATATTTAAGGCATTTTATTACAGTGATATATCTTATTTGACTTAATAAGTGCACATGCTCATACTGAAATTTTCAGCATTTTTCTACCTATAAATATAAACATATGTTTTGGGTGCACAAAAGAACCGTCTCGTTGAGACAGTTCTTTTGAGTACCCACAATATATGTTTTGATTGAGAAATAAGAAAATTATTTTTCTGTTACGCACTCCTAAAGGCGTGACACAGAATCATTATACCGTCAGAAAACCTGAAAAAATTCTAGGTTTCACCAGTAAATTTAGGTAGGGTCGGATTACCCAATATGCAGGGATTTTTTTATTTGGCCTTATTGAGTCAAATATGGCTGTTTCTCTTATACATTGTACAAATTCTGTGTAGCGTATTCTTGCTGGTTTTGGTATGGAAAAATAAATTTACAAAATTAAATTTTGAATGTCGAAATCACAGAAGTTGCTTATTTGCATTTTTTAAGCTTATAATATCTTTTTCACAATTTCTTTGAATATAAATGGGCCTCTATTGCGAGAAAACCTGTCTTCGGGGGGTTACGAACAACAAAAGCGCAGACCAGTGTGCACATTCGCGCAGTCTGATCAGCGCCTTTGTTATTCTCTTTTTGGAAAGTATCTGGACTTGCTACGAACGAAATTTCAATTTTTTAGCTAGTCTCTGTAGCAGAGCAGGCTGATTTGAATCTCACTTTGTCTGTTGGAAACCCCCAAGGCAGGTTTTTTCGCGGCACGGTCCAAATTATAGAAATAAGTATGCCTCAGTAGCTGTTTATAATCCTAGTTTATTCACTAAAGGAGTTTGACATGGTTCATAATTTCATTCACTTGTTCAATATTATCTCCCCTTAGATTGTAATAAGTTTGTTATTATAACAGTATTTCTTGTTTTCGTTCTTTCTGAATTAAATTCTACTAACATTTAGATAGTTTTTGACAACATCTAACAGCCATGGTTTTTAGAAAGATTTGGGGCTTTGGGTTTATGGTAACTTTCATACGTACTGTCTCACATTGTGATCTACAGTCATTTCTTTCTTGAATTATTTGCTGAAATTCTTCTGAAATTTTCCCCCAGTTAAAGATATGACTTCAGTCACTGCTGAAATGCTTAATCAACCAAGCTACAAAGTTTAATGTAAGATTTTGGAAACATATAATTTCCGCATAGAAACTGCACAGCCTGCTTGTTTAGATGCATATTTGTAGAATAATATTAGATGCATATGGCACTTCATAATATTAGCTTCTGTACACATTCTTGACAAAAGTATTATACAGGTACAATATGATGAGCTTTGTTTTATATTTCATATTTAAATTGTTAATGGTAGAATACTTGGAATTAAAGTTATGCTAGCCCTCCACCGGAGGTGAGATCAACAATGTGAGAGCTGGCACGCGCTAGTTGTTCTGGTGCCTGTCTTTATTCGTAATGTGTAAAGCCTGGCATCAGTACACTGAGCGCTCGAGAGTGCTCGCATCGTTGAACTCGCCTCTGATATGAAAAAATTAGACTTAAATTGCCATCTACTGAAGTTATCTGCTACATGTAATTGCTTAAGTCTAGGACTATAATTTCGGCATACAGACAAACAATATGTGGACCAAAATCATTTCGGCATACAGACAAACATTGTGGAAATCAGACTGCTTCTAGTCTCAGGAGCAGTCTGATTGGGTCGTCACTGTTCAGTACAGAGCCATTACAGCAGACAATATTTAGTCAAGATTAGCAGCCGAAGAGTTAAGATAATGCTATTAGGTATACATATAGTTTATACACATATATGTAGGAAGGATCCCATCTTCAGAGTATAAGCTAGATATGGAATATGTTAGGCCATTATGGGGTTCCGTCATAAGACTTAATAAAATTGGTCATAGCAGCATAAAGTGTACACAATTCAAAGCTAAATTATACGAGAAGGCGACCATGATCATAATTCAGAAATATTGATTTTGTTGCCTGTTATACATCTGTTTCTACAGTCTCCAAATACGACCCCAAGGACCACTTAAGTACAATGGTGGCTAATCACTCATTCTGTATGACATAGCTTCCAGAGCCTCAAGAGAGTCAGACTACTGCAAACTGCAGAAAACTTGCTTCTGTTAGGACTTGAAACTTAATGGTACATGCATGTTTCCAACAACCTGACTTAGTGCTCCGACATTGAAATTGTAACATTTCATACGCCAAGATACATGTAAGAGGGTAGTCAGGATGCAGTTTTGGTATCTATCCCCACCCCTTCCACTACCCCTAATTGAAACTTCTCTACAATGGACTGAACATCGATATCATGCATGTATATTTTTATGGAGAGAAGTTTCGGGTTAAAAAGAAGTCTTGCTGATATTAGTCTATCCAGATAAGTTCCTGTTTACAGTAAACCCTGTGTAAAACAGCCACTCTCCAAAAGACCACTCAAAAATAGACAAAACAAAGATCTTAATGCCAACTGGTGGCTTGAATGAAGGTCAAAAGTATGTTGCAGAATGCTCTAAAGTGAGCATTCTGCAATACTTTCGACCTTCATTCAAGCTACCAGTTGTCATTAAGAATTTTGTTTTGTCTATTTTTGAGTGGTAGTTGTTTTACTGTAGTTGTAATGAAAAAATAGAAAAAAACGTGGTAATAAATTTAAGCAGTACAGATTAAGACGGGCAGACAAGAATTCTCAGTTGTATCAGAGTCTAAACAGTTTCCCATCCCATTAGGGAAGTCAAAAGTGTAGTAAGGCACTAACAATTCCATTGCTAGATTAACTACAGCGTCATATATTGGCCATATTTGGATGATAAAGTTGTGAATGGTTTAAACGTGTAAATTGGGACATTAATGAGAACCGATCAACACAATTCCAGACAGTTTTCTGCCAATCAGAATGAAAAAGAATGTTTTTGTTCTCTTCCCTAGAGACCAGAATGCACTTTGCAGTTTTGTATTCAGTCGCCATCTGTTGAATCATGTGAGCCGTCACTCATTTGAATAAGGTATTTAGCATACAAGGTCCAGCTAAGATTCCGATGAGCCTGCACATGCATATTTCATATGTTAAAGAAGTTTACGATGCTCTTTTCAATGCCATTTAGGGAATAATATATTTTAGATGCTTCTGAAGCAAATATTTTTCGGAGCGGCTGTAATGTAGTGGATAAAACTACTTTGCCTTGTAAACCAGGGATCATTGGTTTGATCACCGGATTCTCCAGTCTGTTGGATGAGACTAAGCTGTGGCCCTGTCTCCATATGACCTTAGCTGTTGGTGGGCCGTTAAACACGTAGCAAACAGTTTAGAAACAGATCAGACATAGCAGTCTGTTATGGGTCCATACTGTGTGCTTGCAATTGTAAGTCAAAATTCTTCTTTTGTTGTGCCATGTTTTCAACAATGACTTAAATGGGGATTTCGAAAACAAAATAGACTGCACTATTGCATGACACAGCTCATCTCATTGTCATGGTTTGAATTATATTTGAATGTATCCAGCTGGGATACGGGGTTTTGTCATGTATACATGCGTATGTAATGTATAATTCAGTGAGATGTTGCCAAAAGCATTGATCAGTATGACATTTATTCCCGGCCATAATCTGTCCTGCCCGGCCTACGGCTGCTGAAACTGAGATTGGTCATGCCTGATAAGGTTTTATTAGTCTACCTGTGTAGTCAGAGCTCTAATTAAGTGGCTACGTCCAGCTTTACTCATTGAACTTATTTCTTTATTTTCCTTGTAAAGCAAACGTTAGGGTTCTCAGTGCATGCGGCACGTCATTTTTCTCTGGGTGGGTGCTCCTTGGAACCACAGTTCCAAGGAGCTCCCACCCAGAGAAAAATCTAAGTCTCGTAGAGAATGGGAAAATTTTGCCGAAAGGGTCACCAGGTATCACATAGCTTGTAATTGTTTCTTTTTTTATCCACAAAAACATGGTGTGGGTTGTGAGATGGTTCCGACCACAACAAATGATTTCATAGAGAAACTATTTTTTTCTTCATAAAATCGCTATTTTAGTTAGCATGAAATAATGTCTTGTGCCTTAATGAAGGGACAATTCATCTGTGTCAGTGCAGGGAAGGTTAATTGAAACATTAATAAATGATGATAGCCCAGGACATTGTCATCTTCTCACACTTTAATTAACTGATAAACAGTTGTCAGGTAGAAAAACTACCCAGTAGCTTCTAGAGATAACTTGGAAAAAATATCCTCCATTTTCCCAGATATGTCAAGATCTTCCTACACATCACTGGGCTTGCTGACTTTTGTAGTTTTTTGTAGGCCCCTAGCCATCAGAGATTACATTCATGCAGGAAACAAAGTGTAGAACCTGATCAGACATGGAAAATTTCATATCTCACATCTATAACTTTCATTTATTAATTTAAGTGCCCTAGCTGAACAGGACAGGAACCAGACCCCGGTTAGACATTGAATTGTCATTTCTTGCATCTGTAATGTTCTATTGAGTGTCCTACAGGGTAGGGAAGATGCGTGGAGACCTGGGGAATTGGGCTTGTAGGTATGAGAAGAATTGTGAATTAAGTTTTCCTGTTCCCTCACAGCGGCAAAAAAAATGATTAAAAAATATTTAGTGTGAGATATTATGTTGCATCTTGGACTCAAATATCATGATTTCTCGAGTATGGAGATATTTTATATTTAATGTGAAATTAAATAGTGCTCCCGAAAATTAAATAATAATAAAAATGATTTCATTGTCCTGAGTGTTGCAGCTGGCCTATGGTGTGTGTCTGTGGTGTTGAAATTAAAATGGAGTGTTAAATCAAAACCTGAGTCAAGACAAGCTGTGCAAACAGCCAAGACTGACACCAACATGTAGGGACTGGCACCAGCCTTCTCTGTCTCTCTCCATCAAAGTATTTTTTGTCCATGTTTATAATATTAAATCATGCAGTTCCCCAGTGGGGGTTGGGGTCAGGGGAGAGGGTGGGGTGCAAAGCATATATTTAGACTGGATAATAAGGAAATAATTGAAAATAGTTTCTTGAGGAAAATAAGGACCAGTATCGTCATTTTGTGCTTGAAAAAAAACTTCCAGTTATACATTGTCAATTTCCTAAATACTTTTCCAGCATTTCTGATATTCATTCCCATTCACTACCAAACTTGAAGCACTGTGAGCTAGGGGCCCAAAATTCAACTTCAAATACCCTAAACCTGTGATTGATTTCAATGGCGTAGCCAGAACCCTGAAAAAGTAACGCACATCAAAGGGAGACTACTGGATCGAGCAGTGATTCTCTTCAATTGCATCCGTTTTCAAAGTGGGAACTTCTCATCATAAAGGAAAGAATTTGCACCAGAGGGAGCGAATTCTGTCCTTTTTGAGCAGTTCCTAATAGTATGGAAAATCACCTATATCAAATTGGTGCCAATGTGATTTGTTAAAAATAGCAGGGTCTAGGAATGCTCTCTAGTCTCTGTGTCTGCTTGATGTCTCCTGGTTTCCTGTCTGTACAGAACAATGGTTATAGCTCCATTGTTTGCTGGGTGCAATCTGAAGCTTCTGGCCAAACTGTCCAAGAACAAAGAGGTTTAACTGTTGACACAGGTAATAAGGTTTAATATTCTCGCGGCTAATAGGCTTTACACCTCAACCACCTGTCCTAATAATGTTCTCATCTATCAGGTAACAGAAGATAAAGCCATCTTAGAAGTGTGTGCCCTGACTGCAGATCACTCTTCCCTCATCCAATAGAGACTGGTGTGAATCTTGCTTTGCAGGATGGGTGGTTCATAGTTTGATAGACGCTAAAAAAAAAAAATCCGCATAAAATTGTAAATATTTTCTTACCCACAATTTTTTACCCATAAGATATGCTTGGTTGAGAAAGTGTGAATACCCAGAATATGTCCATGTGTCTTGTTTGCTTCAAGCACATATCTCCTCAAGGTTGTCAGTCAATCCTTTGATGTATCATTTAAATCTAGGGTGGTTCATAGTTTGATAGACGCTAAAAAAAAAAAAAAATCCGCATAAAATTGTAAATATTTTCTTACCCACAATTTTTTACCCATAAGATATGCTTGGTTGAGAAAGTGTGAATACCCAGAATATGTCCATGTGTCTTGTTTGCTTCAAGCACATATCTCCTCAAGGTTGTCAGTCAATCCTTTGATGTATCATTTAAATCTATTATCATCTGCCTTTTTGAAAAGACATGCTTGTTAAGGTTGTAAAGTGATCCTTGTGATTATGATCTAGTGGTTAATTAGGGGGCAGGTGTAGGTACATCTGGCCCTTGGCTCCCACATAAGTGTGCCAAACAATGGCTACCTGTTGTCATGGTTGTCATGTAAACAAGGTGATAATGAGACATCGCCTCCGGCAACTTTTCTATTCTTCCTGGTCTTTGTTACAATTTTCACAATATTTTATGTAACAGGGCAAATTGTGTAAATCATTAGAAAATAGGCCTGGTATACCTTTGCACATGTGTGGATCCAGGAAGTTTTCTTAGAGGGGGTCCAATTTTGATGTTTTTTTTCCATAAGTTGATGAGGGGAGAGAGCCACACCTTGTAGGCGGCAATCGAAAATGCTCTTAAAAATCGACGAATGTGGATAAAAAATCAATAGAAACAGTGTTTTTGATTGCCATTTGTCACCAGTCAGGTAACAAATGGCAATCACAAACACTGTTTCTAACAATTTTTGATCTGCGTTCATCGATAATATTAACATTTTCGATTGCCGCCTACTTAGTGTGAAAATGTGGTCTTCTGCATGCAATTTTCTCTTTAAAAACAGATGAATTTTAACTTGCACGAAACCAGTATGTTGGACCCACTGATCAGACTGCTTCATAATCAGAGCACTTTTGTTATAGACTTCCAAAATACAACAGCAATTGGTAAACGACTTTTGTCTTGAACAGCAGTGAGGGATAATAAAGATGAACTTAATTTTCAGTTTGTCTAGTGCACCGCTCATTTCTTTGTGCAGAATAACAGTTTCTTTTTAATAATAAATGATGCTATTCCTGGCTGTGATGTACTGACTCCATAGAACTTTTTTTCCTTTTTTGTATACAAAAATGCTAAATAGATTTTTTTTATTTTGCTGCTTAAATGTAGTAAATGAAAGATTTTATCGCAGTTTCTTCATTTTGAGGGAATGTACAAGTCTTGACATTTCAATCATGTGAAATGATGACCTGGCTGCTGGTTAGACGATTTAACATGAAATACCATACCTTATTTGGTCCACAATTTGATATCGTCTGCTGCAAATTTTATTTAGGTGGCGCTTCAAGGATTAGTTTGGGAACTTAATCTATCCCTTTTTAGTGAAAATATTTTATCCTTGGAAATGTATTCTTCAGGACTTATTGGTTACCACATTACCATTGTTTGGATGTTTTTGCCGCTAAAGACGTCGTAGATATTTATGTATCTTCAAGGGACTATTTTTTAAAATGGCTCATTGGAAATTGCCATTATTTGCTTATTGCTCTTCTTTATAACCCATTTAAGCCGTATGAAATTTCCCCGCTCTTATCAATTGGATCAGTCCATTTCTATTTTAAGGATTGTTCAGTGATATTTTTCATTTTTAATCAAATTTTAATAAAACATTTTGTGAGCAAATAGTGGAGACACTGATCAGACTCCGCATTTTGCGGCGTCTGATCTGGGTCTGCACTGTTTGCCTATGTCCCACAAAAAGGACGCTAGGCTTAGTGGTTAAACTGGAAAAATATTACCATGACTGAATTCGATAGTTATTTCATATTACATTTGTATTAGGGTTTTTCTCAATGAGACAAAGGAGAAACCCCTTCATAGTATACAGGTTTTCCTGAGGCAGGCTTTATATGTCCGTAATCAAAGGATTAGCGCTTGGCGGAAGCCTGAATCAATCCTTCCCACACAGCTGATGAAATTGTTCCGTTGTCACGCTAACTAGTAGCAGATTTACAAGTCATTTAGATACTGCGTCAACTTAGTCCAGGACCCAAGATAAGAAAGATTTTCTTCACATTGAAAACATGATTATGTAAAGCTTGAGGCCACTCATGGGAAGATATGGCCCAATGGGTGTGGGTGGGGGTTCCAATGAGTTTAACAACAAAATGTCTTCAGGGAAAACGAAGCAAAGGTCACATTTTTCAGCTGAAAAAAGAGATCTTATCTTGGTAAGTGAATATATGGATCAGATGCCCAGGTAAAATAGTAGGTAGCTGATTGGTTTAATTTGGATTATTTTTGTTGTTTTTCTCTTTATAAAACAACAACTACTACAAACAGCAACATATGGCTATTGAAAGATTAAGTTAGAAAATGGGTAAAATATTGAGATTTTTCTGTCTAAAGCAGCAGCTTGTTTGGTTGTCCGAGAGTTGAGCCATAATGGAAAAAGGCTTGACGCTATCTAATTAAGGGTAGGAAATGGTTAGAAATACGTTGGATTGTTGTTATGATAACTGGTTTAATTGGTACGTGTGTCAAAGCCCGAGTTAATCAAACCTTCTGGATGAAAACACGAAAAAATATCATTTGATTGATTAAAAAGCTGATCTTTTCTATTGAATTTGATGCCTCTTTTAATCTGCGAGGCATTGTCATATTTCTGAAAACTTGATGGTTCCCTTGATTAAAATATTACATGTATAAAGGGGTTATGATGGTGTTAACTACTTTCTGTTATAATCTTGATCCTAATTCTGATGATTGCGAGATGGAATGCTGTATCAGACCTTTAGTTAAGAGTGTGTAACAAAAAGAAAAGGTTTTTTATTTCTCAACCAAAACATATGTTGTGGGTACTCAAAAGAACTGTCTTAATGAGATGGTTCTTTTGAGCACCCAAAACATATATGTTAAAACAGATGGGTAAGAAAATACAATTGTACACTAAAAAATTTTGTTCGTCTGAGGTATTCACTTTTATAAATCTATATATGCTCTTTTTGTCCCACTGAACCATGAGGATCAGCACACAGGGTCTCACTTGGTATTAAGTGCCCGGAGACTTTGGGTCGAAGGGTTGTGAGTTCAAGACTGTTTAGTGTCTCTATCTTCTGCTGATAATACTGTTTTAATGTTTTGGGCGCTCACAAGAACCAACCATCTCAATGAGACCTTTCATTTGAGTATACGACAATACATTTTCAAAGGTTATTAGCAGATGACAAAAATTGCGACAAGCTGGCAAAAAATCAGGAAACATTGTTTCGGAATAGTAAACATCTTTGTCTTAGTGGAGGGGTTGAGATTGGCTCTATTCAAACATGTATAATCTGATCATGATTATAGTATTCGCTTGAATTCTTGGATTAGTGTTCATCGAAATTAATCAATTAAAAAAATCATTCCGGATAGAACATGAAGGTGCAATCTTAGTACTTTCTGAAAAGCAGCCATTTAACTCTTTGCATGCTGGGTAATTTTACATACATTTTTGTCGTTTTTTGTTTTTTTTCAAAAACAACTTTTGCGAAAAATTCTCTCAGGAATACCATTAGTGTGTTAAACAGTTTGAATCTAGATCAGGCCTGACATGTTGTCGGGCCTGATCTGGGTCCAAACTGTTTGCAAAGGTTATCTGCATACTGTCGTCAAAGACTTAAGAGCTATATCTCCTTTTTATGTGAGTGAATTGCTTGTGTGTGTCAATCCTGTTTTCTCTCCGGAAAGTAAAAAGAAATGTTTTAAGTCGTTGGATCTTGGGATTTAATGATGAAATTGAAAAGAAAGTCATCCTCATTGAGTCTCAATGGTTTTAAAAGTCTATAATTAGACGGAAAAAAAACGTGGTAAAATGAAGCATGAAAATAGAAGTAAATGCTAGCTAACTACCCGGGGAGCAGTAATATATAGCCAGCATGAGCCAGCTGAAGGGGGTTAAGGAAATAAGGGTGTGTATATAAAAATCAAACCAGTCTGCTCAGCCACAGAGGCTATCTGGAGTCTCATTAATAATGATAGTAATAATAATTATTATAATAATGATAATAATGATATTAGTCTATTTTCAGAGCAAAAACAACTACTAATCAACAAGTCGTTTATGACAGTGACGTAAGGTAAATCCCAAAACCATCTGTAAGATCTACTGATAACTTAAAAGTATACAATACTCACTGTCAGAATCTCCTTGTAATCTTCCATGAGGCACTTAGATAATAGTCATAATACAAGTGTTAAATTTAAAAATGCATATTAACAAAATAATACAAGCATTATCGAACACTTTCAAACCTTCATATGTACACACACACACACACGCACGCGCACACACACACACATGTTTTACAAAATTTGTTATATCTATATCATACCTCAGCATGCCTGGAAAATTGTTGACTGTGAAGTAAAGCATCAATTTGAACAAAAAGAAAACATAATATTGAAGGTCTGTATAGGGTAGACAATAGTTCTATGAGTTACCTGGTAATGTAATAAAAGACAAGTCATTAAAACTTGATGAAACAGCTAAATAATTGAGTGAGAGCAGGACGCTCTCTTCACACCTCAAAGATGATAGACACAGACATGTACAGTAAAACCTGTCTCACGCTGCCGCTCACAAAGAACACCAATAATTTGTTTTCAATACCGATTATCGCTTAATGCAGGTCAAAAATATTGCAGAATACACTTTCGACCTTCATTAAGCTACAATTTTCATAAGACCTTTGTTTTGTCTATTTATCAGTGGCTGCTTAAGACAGGTTTTGTATACTGTACTATGCTTAGCCAGAAAGACTGAAAACAAGATGTCAGGTTAGGAATTCTTATAATATGTAAAATTTGAGTGACCAGATGACTGTCAGCTGAAGACAGCTGATTTGGGTCTACAGTGTTTTCAAAAGAGGACAAATCTAGGTTTAGCTGGACGAGGGTTAAAGAGACTAAGTCTGCAACTATGAACATTTTACGAAATTTTTTATTTTCTTTTTAAATCATTTGTAAAAGTAGAATTATATTATATTTTCACAATAAATCTGTTCACTATAGCTGAAAACTGCACGGAAAAGAGAATTATCCTATAAAAACAGGTGTGTTGGTAATTATTTGCGTCCCTCCAACAATTAAAGATAGTTAATTTTAACATAAATGCTGTTGTTTTGATACTGATAATTTGTTAAGATTTACGAAATTGGTAAAATGTATACCTGAATTTTAGTTTTTTACTGTGTTCTTGAAAAATAGAAACATTAGTTCTAAAATTAAAGGATCAAAAGTTACAGACTATGCAGCTTTAATTGTCACATTTGCTTGGTTCAGGAAATTTGCTATATCAGAAATTGTTAAGTATTTTTGCCCTTTCTGAGTGTGATAGTGTTAAGTCTCAATAATTAAGTGTGCTTTGGCTTGAGCTTGAACTGGGACCTGTTTTTGATAGCGATGTTAATTTTCAAAATCGACAATGAATATTTGTGAACAACTGTCCAGCCTGCTAATATTAGATCTGATTGTTAATGGGGAGCTACAGAGCAAGACCGTTTCAGTTGTTCACTGACACACGCTGATTTAGCCAACGGCAACCGCTGCCTTAATAGGAGGTTAGCTTTCATACATAATGGAAAATTGGCACGATAAGAGACATACATGGTTAAACTTGATCAGATTAATTTCACCAGGCGTGTGCCTAGCTCTGCTAAATGTGCAGCTTTTCTATTTATGTATGGTCTAAACGACAGCGCTTAGAATAAGGGAAAATTAAGTGGAATTTCATGTAATTTATGGCATCAATCTAGTATTGATATCAAGAGAAAATTCTCATAAACAGGGATTTCTAATTGCATAGTAATTCTCAGTGAATCATTTGTCATTTGATTAATTTCATGGACAAAAAGATCAAAATATATAAACAGAAAAAAATAATCCTGTTACTAATGCAAATGTCCGCCACATGCTTTACCATCGTGTCAACAGTGATCAGTCATGATGTGATCAGTAATGCTGTACATGGGTACAATCCAACACATATCAATTTATGTATGGGCCAATTAACACGCAAGATTTTGGTACTTATCACATGCGTATGAACACAAAAGCCATCCATCCTGAGGTACGTATCCAGCAGGGTTTGAGGTTCAAATTTTGGTCTTTATTTACATCCATACTTTAAGTATGCAATCATTGAAGGCTTTCGCGAGCTCACTTGAAGCTTCGTTACTCAACAATGCAATAAGTACTAAACTCATTACTTGACCAGCAAAGAAAGGGGAGATAACAATTAGTTACAACCAAATTCCCTACAAAAGTATCTTGTCACAAATATGCACTTGATAAGAGTATTTGTCTGACTGGGGTTCAAACTCTGGACGTCGCTTACAATTTATACTGTCTGATTACAAATTCCAGGCTCTTTCTTCAGAATTCTTTGTTTCTTAACCTGATGTTTACCAATGTCTGGACCAGCATGAGATGCACAGGTATTCTAGGTACTCCGGGCTTCCAAAAATGGCATACTACAGGATATTTGCTGTGTTGGTCATGGCAGAAAAGCTTTGTGTGATTGGTAAATTATCGGGGGGAAATCATGGGTTTAATTTTCTTGAAATCTCCTCGGTGACCTTATCTGTGTATACATTCGTCAGCTGTGCTACCTGTACTGAGTCCCCCTGAGCTATTGTAGTGTCGCGTGGCGATAATTTACGACACACTCTTCATCCGAGGACTTGTTTTGTTGAAAGCTGGATATGAATCAAAGATTAAGCTCCGATTTTGTTAATGAAAGGGTAAATTGCGGGTACGCATTGGAAATGCCTCAATGAGGCATTTCCAATGCGTACCCTCAATATACAGAGACCTGGTAAATAAGAAACTGACCGCTGTATTACGGCAAATTATGTCTCCTTAGCAAGACCTCTGTTCATTGTTGTGAAGCTTGTGAGGCGTGAAATAGTGAGAGGGAGAAAGCTGGAAGATAAAACGTGTTCGTGTGATCGCTCAGCTGTCTACACTAGTAAATTATGATTAAAATTGGAGATGGGATTGACAAAATGAAAGCGAGAAATTGTTCATAGAAATATAGGAAAGTCAAAGGGAAAAAAATAATTAAGGCATCATAAATGTCTTGAATTGACTATGCAATATGTTTCAATAATGTATGCTCTCATGAACTTGATTATTTTGTCACAGTCTTGTTTTTTTTTTCTTTTTTTCCTTTTTTTGTTGGAGGGGTTGGGGGGTGGTATTTGCATATGATTGCAATCACTTTTATATTCTGTACCAGAAATAAATGGGCCTCGATGGGAGAAAACCTGTCTTCGGGGTTTCCGACAAAGGGGGACTCCAACGAGTGTCCTCAGCTACAGAGACTAGCTAGAAAATTGAAATTTTGCTCGTAGAAAGTCTCTGTATGATACTTTCTAATAAGCGAATAAAAAAGGCGCTGATCAGACTGCGCGGATGCGCAGGCTGGTCTGCGCCTTTGTTGTTCGCAAACCCCCGAAGACAGGGTTTCTCATGGAATTTGACTTAGACCCTCACAAAATATCCCTCCCTACAATCACGCACAGCACATGACGGTCATTTGGACTGAATAAATTATAATGATGTCCCTTTGTTTCTCACTGTTAAAAGTTGTTCACCTGTATTGCATAAGATTTCAAATTTCTAATATTTATTCATAAATTTATACAAAACTGTACTTATTACAGTCAATTAAATATTCATAGACACTTTAAGACCTGATTTGAGGTCTTAATATTCTGTAATTTACACAAAGAAAAAATATTTCATGAACATCAACATGTGGAAAGACCTTATAAATGTAAAAGTCATACTACGTACAAAGGAATTTGAAAACTCTTATTTCTTTTAAAAAAATACAAACTGGTCGGAGAATTCCATCATTCATAAAAAGTTTTGTAGTCTGACTGCATACTGGGAACTTTTGCAAGTTTTGCAGTTGTTGTTGTCTACTGATTTTATTTGAAATAAATTTTTCAAAGGGAGGGCAGTGGCTCAGTGGTAGAGTGCTTGACTCGAGACAGAGGGGCCACAGGTTCGAACCTCATCAGCGCCACTGTGTTGTGTCCTTGAGCAAGACACATTTATCCTAGCTTAGTAGGTACTGGTTCAACCCAGTAAGACCCATCCCTATATAACAGAAAGATTGTTGATGGGATGTAAAGAATCCCAAAATGTACAGTAAATCCTGTTTTAAACGGCCTCTCTCAGAGACCAAAAATTGGTTTTCAGACCAATTATCTCTTAATGCAGGTCTAAAGTATTGCAGAATGCTCCAAGGGGAGCATTCTGCAATACTTTTGACCTTCATTGAGCTATCTTTGTTTTGTCTGTTTTTGAGTGGCAGCTTAAGACAGGTTTTACTGTACAAGGCAAAGTATATCAGCAGACTACATCAGCAGACTACACTGGCAGGTAAAATGTTAAACATTTTGAAGGTTTGTTAAATGTGTGAAGGCCGTTTCTTTCATTGTTTGTTCTCCAAACCAATACATCTGTCCCCCCAATTTAATAGAAAATCACAATTGGCCATGAAAGGCAAATTTTGAATTTAAATTTTTTGTTCGGCCCAGTTAGCTCTACTTGTATTTTCCTAGTTTTCAAAGAATGCAAATAAATTATTGTAAAGAGTTGGACATTTGTAAAACTTCAAAAGATGAATTATTGTCATTATGGAAAACGTACTATAAAATTTTAAACTATTTTCTCAGACTGTACAACTTTACTGAAGTCCAGATAAGACTGTTTCTCCTGAATTATTATCCCCTTTCTCCTCAATTATTATCCCCCGACAAAGTTGGAGGGATATAGTTTTGGCGCGTTACGTCTGTCTGTCCTTTTGTGATATCCAGAACCATATCTCAGTATTTGATGCATTAATTGGTATATGGACAGTGGATATCCTATAAGTTTCGTCAAAATAGACTCATTAACACTTGAGTTATTGCCCTTGGCTTAGTTTATAATGGCTTTCTGTGCATGTTTGCTACCTTGCTTGTGGCTGCTTTCCTTAGCATGAGAATGTAGTTTTATGGAAAAAATAATTAAAAGTTGTTTGAATGTTCTGCTTGACAAAGATAGAGGTTGTGTGTAGATTCAGACAATGATTATTTGAAATGTAATATTTTCTTCTTCTTCAGAATAGGATACTGTCAAACACAGATCTTCTCATGTTGCTAGCTTCGCTTCAGATAAGAAACTATTTGGATGCTCTTCCATCTGTACTAAACTTTGCTATGACCAAAACAGCTATGAGTTTTAGCCGGTCTGAGTGCAAAAGGGTAAAATAGAAAATCAGTTGAATTTTCCAGGCAAACCTCAGCATTTAAACACTATTTTTCAGCCAAAAATGTATCTGAGATGTCATCTGCTGCAATTTTCTTTATTAACAATTTTAACAGATTATTTTTAACTGGCATGCAAACAGTATAGATCTAGACCAGAGTGTACCATATGGAGCAGTTTGATCCAGGTACATAGTTTGTTGTAGATGACTTGAGAAGTAAAAATATTAGAATTGTCTAAGTGCACTGCGCACCAATCAAGGCTCAAGCAGCGAATATTTTGTTCCTTCTTAAGTTTGGCATATGTTGCATGTTGTGTTTATTTGAAGCAGTTTTTGACATGTTTGCTTTGATCGAGAGCCCAGGGTATCTATTTTGACCCTAACAACTGCCAACATGGTGAACAATGTGAAACCAAGTACAGCACACATTAACGTACACAAACATGTGATCGTCTTGATTTCGTGGGTACGGCTGAAGAATTCGCTGTCAAAGTAGAGACAAATTTGTTACTGAGCGTTATATTCCCCAGTCAAGAATATCTCTATAGACTTGTTCAAAGCCTGTAAAGGTGTACCCGTACTTTGACAAACAGTGAAGACCAGATAAAATGCAAGAATGCTGTATTTCTTGACAAAATATCTTCTGAAGCAGTATGGCTAAACAAGTCCTTGCATAAGGGTAGACCTTATCCAGCATCGAGCAAGCTTGAATAAAACTTACGAGGTCAAGCCTGTTTCAAGCTGTGTTTTTTCTATATAGAATGGCCACTCTCAAAAAGACTGAAAATTGGTTTTCAAGACCAATTATCACTTAATGCTGGTCAAAAGTCTTGCAGAATGCTCCAAGGGGAGCATTCTGCAATAATTTTGACCTTCATTAAGCTACCATTTGTCATTAAGATCTTTGTTTTGTCTATTTTAGAGTAGCAGTTTTACACAGGTTTTACTGTAGGTCCATGCAGAATCTTGGCATTTCGTTAATTTCATCTAACTGCAAGGTTGTACTGATAGTGTGCGGCAAAACTTAATTTATTGTCGGCAAAGAGAACAACTGACCTCTGGCTTCATGAAAATTAATGGAATTCTTGAAGACTCGTGTGGTACATTGATGATCGGCGAGCTGAAACGGGACACAAATGTAGTTTCCCTGTTTTTCTGTAAAATATGAGGCTGGCTTTGTACTGGCCGGCATCTTTATTTCTCTATGTTTATTATTTTCTTTTGTGCTTTCTCAGAAGATTGGGACCGCTAGTAAATTAGATTTAATATTTTGGTCCATTGGTGCATTAACAATCAGCAGAGCTATGGACAGCGACCGGGTCCTCCTTAATGGTTACAAGAATAAAAGGAGCTGGACAATACTATAACCAACAATGTCACCGAGGACATGCTAGTAACGAAGGTCAAGTGCAAAAGTATGGAAAACTTAATTGCAAGTCAGCCTTCATCGGTAAAGTTCTAAAATTTGGAAAACCTTCCACTTTCTGTACTCAAATAAAGTGCCAAGTTACTACATGGCTGAAATACACAAAATGCTTTCCAGAATAGCAAATAGCGAAAACCCTGATCAGACTGATTCTTCCTGGGTCTGCGCTTTTTAAATTGTTTAGGCGGCTGTTTGGCAGGCAACTAGTGTTTGAAATTTTAGACCATTTACCGTATGCCTTTTCTAATAGAGATTCTTCTCTCGGAGACTTAACCGAGCCTGATTGTAGGTCGATTATAATCAAAGCTTTTGCTAAGTGCTGGTCAAGTCTTTGTCTGCTCTTCTAATAACCTTTGCAAAATGTTTGAATCCCTGATGATATTCCTGAAAGAACTTTTCAGGAAAAGTTAATTTTGAAAAACTCAACACATAAAAGATTTTCCTGCATGCAAAGCTGGTATAGGCTTGAGGAGAGAGGTGTTCTATATATAGCTAACAGTGATAGGCAGACGAGCATCAAATGTCATTTCAAATGTTCGGCTCTGTATGATAGCTAAAATTAGTTCCAATGTAATGAGGTTATAAGGTGGTGTCTTTTAAGAAAATATTTCTTGTTTGTTCAGGAATTGTTTCTCTCCATTAAAATGGTTTAATGGAAGACATAAGACGGAGCTTTACCCAGAGAATTATTCCTTATTCTTATATGCCACGATTAATGTGATTGAAGCTGTATCGATTTTTTCCTCGACAAAACGGAATCTTGTTCTGCAAGTTTGGCAAGGAATATAATTTCTGCTTTGATGAAGGGGAAGATTGCTCTGTTCTATTTTGTCCCATGAAGCCCAGAAAAAGATAATATCCGTAAATTGCTAATTGAAGTTTAATTGGTAACCAACACAAGTTTAATTGGTAACCACTATGACACAAGGGCCGTGTCATGTGAAACCTTCTTATGCTGCACTGGGACAATCAAGGCGCAGATCAGCCTGCACCATATCAGCCTGCACATGGTGCAGGCAGATCAGCGCCTTTCTTTTTCCCTTAACCTAAGTTATTTTAATAGCTGTACTTACTTTGTGTTAAAAGTACCAGGTTGAATCTAGTCCCTGTAGCTGAGCAGGTCAGTTGAAATCTTAATCGGTCGCAAGCGGAACTGACAAGTTTTCTGTGGATGTGGCTCACTACAAGTCCTTTAGGTTGTTTGTCACACAAATGGAGAGAAATTTGATTGGCAGACATTGGTTTCCGTGGGAACAAGAAAGATGATGGCACTGTTCAAACGTGTTTAAGCAGTATTTACGGTTTGTCAGAATTTAATAGCTGTTATAAAGAAAGGAGAAGAATTGTAACGAGTCTTTACGAGATCCATTACAAATAGTGTGGGATAGCACAACATTTTAGAATTACCGCCATTTATTTTAGAAAAAATTAACAGGGTGTAATAGTCTAATAGGGCATTCACCGCCATTCAGACCTTTAGTTAAGAGTGTGTACCAGAAAAACAATTTTCTTATTTCTCAACCAAAACATATGTTGTGGGTACTCAAAAGAACCGTCTCAATGAGACTGTTTTTTGAGCACCCAAAACATATGCTAAAAATTATGGGTAAGAAAATATTTACAATTTTACGCAGAACATTTTTGTTTATCTAAACCTATGGGCATTTCACTGAGTAGTTATCTCATTTCATATAGATATGTAATAATGTTTGGGGTGCCACATATATAAATTCTATAGCCATTGTTGGTCAGTCTGAACAAGGAGAAATAACTTAAGATGTTTGTAAAACTGATTCCAACTTAATTATTTGCCAACTTTAGTAGAGAATGATTCACAGTCACTACCCAAGCAATATTGCGTTACTGAATCTCTTAAATCATTAGTTTATTGGTCAAATTATCTGTACTCGTGCATCTCATGTCATGATCTGGAGCTCTGGGCTCTGTTCTACTGCAGTTTCATGTGTGGAACCATTTACAGCTCTGACAGTACCGAGGGACACATGGTCTGCTTCTAGATGTTGGCTCAGCTTCTCTTACCCCTGGGGAGGCTTCTTAATAGAGATGCTTGATACTAATAAATGCTCTAAGATATCATACTGTTCTCAACAAGCTTGTCAAAATAGGGAACAGTGAGGAACGTGGTTATAACTAAGGAATGTGTATACATATGTGTACACTATAAGAGTGAGTTTGGGCCAAGGGGCAGAAAACCTACAGCATGGATACAGGAGTTGAATTTGTCTGCTTCATTCTGAAAAACATCACCAAAAAATTACTGTACACTGTATATTTTATTGCTCGAAGAATTATGGCCTGATATTTTGTATGAATCTTCTGGCTCATCAAATATCAAGCCATATTTTTCCCCCACATCAAGAAAGATCGGTCTCATAATCCGTCTATGGCTGTTACATAGGGCTGATTGGTGCTTTATGGAGGTTAGTTTCTGCGTTGTGTCATCTAAAGCAATAACCATAGCTTTAAGCAAATGTTGTCGTTGTTTTTTAAGCCACGCTCTGGGTGCAACGAAGTGTCATTATTCTCGAATGATCATTTGAACAACTACCAGTTGTTTCATTGATTGCAAAATTCTGTTTGTCTACTCAGACATGAAATCCTGTTCAAGTACATACACTGAGGCGGAAAGCCAGCAACATTCACAGAACTCAAGCCATGCAAATAGAAAACTTTTTAAGAACAAGATTGTCATTACTCTGTTCAGACAGATGAATTACTCCATCCAGTATTGAGATACCACAGGTTTAAATAAAAAAATGTTTCGAGTGTAAAATTTGTAATATTTTCTTACCCATCAGTTTTAACATATGTTTTGGGTGTCTCATTGAGATGACCGTTCTTTTGACTAACCACAACATATGTTTTGGTCGAGAAATCATAAGTCAAACATATGTTGTGGGAACACCAAATAAATTGTCTCAATAGGACCTGAGGACCGTCCTTTGAGCGCCCAAAACAAATGTTTAAACTAAAGGATAGGAATATATTCTCAATTTAAAAAAAAAATCCAATTGCACAAATTAAAAATTTCTGCCCGTGAAGGTTGTTGTTTTGGAGGGTTATTTTCACACGCAGTGGAGACTTTTGCCGCATCATCTCTGTGGGGGTGGGGGAATGGACTGATAGAAAATAACCCTTTACATTCGATTTATTTGCGCTTATCTGGTGTTATATGCATACTGGTTTGTGTTGGAAATTTAGAACACTAACTGTAATGAAAGTAATTTGGAACTAAAGAAATTACCAGTGTCACATGACCGGTCCTTTATTCTGACCGTTCATTAAGATCATGTGATTTGTATTGTAATGAGCTACCATTATCCGAGCAGAATGTCTGGGGCAATATTAAGGGCGTAAGTTTCTATGGGTTATAATAATGCATAGATTCATGTGCCTCTCGAGACATATAAAACATTAGCTTCAAAAGTCAGCCTCCTTTAGACTTCCTATTATGGTAAATGATCTAAAAAATTTAGCACTATCTGTCTGCCAAAAAGGCCTGGACAAACAGAGCAGACCCAGATCAGTCTGATCAGGTTCTTCCCTGTTTGCTATTCTGACAAGCATTGTGTGAATTCCAGCCCTGAAAACGAGAACAGAAAGAGAAAAGTGTTTTAATATTTAGAACATCTACTATAAACGCAGCCAAGGCAAGACAAAACCTACGTAATGATCTTTGTGCGTGCATCAGAGACTCGGATCAGCCTGGGTATAAATCAAGTCAAGTACACGTCAGTCTTTACTGTGCACTCAGTGGGTAGCCAATTAATCCTCATCCCGCCACTATTTTTTTACCATGAAAATGTCGTCGGCTTCTTACTTCTGCTGCATATATACAAGTATACTTCAGACAAGATTGTTTCATGAAAACATTACCGTGGTTTGTCATCATCTAGACGGCAGTCAGGATTTCGTCCCTTAAAACTTCTTATATATAAAAGATAAAACTACTTTTGAAAACCTAACAAGCTTTTAAGAGGTGTTGAGCTATATTATCATTTAGAAAAGTATCGAAATGTAAATAGCATATGCAGAGATTTTAAGTGCTCCATCTTTGGAGTGTTTATTTTCATAGCAGGTTAGCCCCTTATTTGAAAAATGTTAATGTTTTACTTTAAAGTTATATGGGGCTTATATTAATTTTAATCGGACCAGCAGTTTCATTATTAATACAGAGTCATTGTGTGAATGCAAAACAGTGTGTATCCTGATCAGCTGGCTTCATCATATGTTTTGGGTGCTCAAAGTCTTTGGGTGTCTCATATTTATAATTTTTTCGAAAGACAAAGTTCTGCACATTGTGTGCTTTTAAGTTCAAATATGGTATTATTGATTTCATATTTGGATTTTTTCTTCCACTTCCAAGTAGGATGGCTGTTGGCTGATTCGGAAAATGTGATGTTATCAGAGGTTAATAAATCCTAAGTATTGCTTCCATGGAAGAAAATGTTGCCAAAATAAACAGTCGCATCAATGGCAGACAAAAACAAAGCCTTTTATAAATGGAAAAATAAAGACGCCTCAGTCATATTAAGCCTTAAAGTGTCGCATGTAATTTTCAGAGGACCATTATATTAAGAAAATAATCACAATTTTAGGATAAAAAAAATTCATGCTTATCTGGTCCTAAGTTTAGTACAGACCATGAGATTCAAGTTCTTCAGTATTGTGTCAATTCTCGGAATGCACTGGTCACATTTGGTATAATCATATTGATTTGATAAAATGCATGTTGTTGTCAATCATTTTTGCTTATCTTTGAAAACTCAGTAACACCTACCAAAATTCTTTGTCTGTGCTCACCCTTGTATTACATGCATGTTATATGTAGATTTATATGTGTATATTATGTTTAAGTATGTGACTATAATGTGTGTGCATCAGTAGTACTTTTAGAAACCTCAGTCTCTTGTTAACTCTTTCCTTGTTCTAACGGCAAATTTTGTCATCTGCCACTAACCTTTGCAAACAGTTTGGACCCAGACACTTTGACACTCTGACAGTGTTCCTGAAAGAATATTTTGAAAATGTCAATTTTGAAAAAAGTCGCAAGCATGAAAAATTACCCAGCATGCAAAAAGTAAATGAGCCGTGGCATGAGATTTCCAACAATGTGGTATGTGCGACCAGTAAAGCCTCATATCAGCCTGCTCATACGAGCAGTCTGATCAGAGCTTTTGCTTGTCACTTGAATATTCTATGGGTGTTGAACATCATTTGGAGTTTCTAAACTTAAAAGGTGGCTGCATAGGCTCGTCTGAGTTTACACTTGTCAAAATACCACATTGTTGGAAATCACATGTCGCGGCTCAAATAATTCACATTCTCCAATGAGCGCACCCCTATTGCATTCAGAATGGCCGTTGTGAATTCAATAAGAGTTTAGCACCATGCTGAAAGTATACTCTGATATGTGCATAATGAGGTGGCAATTATCAAAGCAGACCAGCAGATGTGATTAAGGTAAAATTCCTGATACAATATTGCCCCATATACGGTCATTTACAGTTCTTTGATTCCCTTACAAGGAAGCATTTATTTTTCATAATGCGTACTGGAAATTACTTTGTATGCATAGCATCAGTTAAGAAAATAGTGGTTACCATGGCAACGAACATTTGTCTTCCTCATCTGTCAGCCTGGCGGAGGGCTTCTCGAGAAGTAACTCATTAAATCTAGTGTATTGGTACGCTCGCCTCGTAAGGTTTCATTGTTGGCAGGGAAATGAGAACTCTTGACCTGAACACCGGTGATTACATCGCTGGAACAGTAACTCAAATTAGACCTTTTGTGCTGGAATTGCGGCATGATCGCTACACCCAGTAAGTCGCGGAGAACAATCGAGCCACACCATGTGAAAGCCCGTCTTCGGGTTTTGCAACCAGATAAGGCTTAAATGCATGTAGGCCAGCAACACGGTGACCTATACACTCCGCAATGACTCAGACCTGGCCCCCAAGGTTATAAATATAAGTCATGTAACTAAACTGAGCATAAAATTTATCCTGCTCATAAATGTTAAAATGCCAACCATTGTTGGCATTTTAACATTTATTAACAGGATAAATACACTATCTAAGAGTTTGAAAGCAAAATAAAAATCTTTTTTTTTCAGCATTTTAGTTTTAGAAGCTTTTGTGAAGTTTCATGCTCAGTTCAGTTCAATTAGTTTTCTAATCTCAGTGCCTGGTTGATCAAGAGTCATGGCTGTCCACATGATCAAATCAATGGCCCCTTTGCTGCTCAATAAATGTAAGAGAACAATGATTGGTTTATTTTATGCCCAGTCTGATCTTAATCTTCCATGGCACACATGGCACTTTGTTGGTTTAAATGGCCTGCACTGGCTAATAGCATTCTGTCTGACATTACTATTTTCTGTCTCGCTATTTCCAATCACAGGGTCATACAATTTTGTTGTAATACATCATGCTAGCATGATAATTAGCCTCATCGAAGACAAAAAATTCCGAATTTACATCAGCTTTTGAGCATTTTTCTTTTTTATACTCGGGCCTTGTTTGGTGGGAAACTGATAATTTGGCTGGGATATTTATTTATATGAAGGAGTTATATTTTTTTATAGCTTTTGTGAATTACTGTGCATTACATTTATAACCCTAAGTTATATGAGAAATTTAAAATGGTGGTCTGCTTTTTAACCAAATAAAGGGCTTAAAGCTGTAAATGTGCATTTATTCAATTGATCTGAATCATGGATTTCCAGGGAGCCTCTGTCAAACTCATTCTCTTTTTTCTACATTTAAAGGGCTCCAAATTTCAAGCTATACTATCCTTCCCTGTGGACAAATGACTAAACAAAGTATGATTGGAATTACTGTATTGAAGCCTTTTACAAACATTGACAGATTCAGTGTCACAGAACAAGAATTTCGGTGTAATAAACTCGTCACAAATGTTGTTATGTTTACTCCGAGATTGTAGGTGTTAGCATTCTTATTAAATTGGGATTTGCACAACTGGCTGATTATTTTCACTGCATTTTCTATCAGTTATATGAAAGCCCGAGCACGGTTACAGTCAATATATCGGCAATTCAGGCATCCGATGGGGTGATTTGTGTGTTATGATTATGATTAGTTATCAGTAATTGTCACTCTGGTCTAGAATTACGGTAGCTTGTTGGATATGGCCCCTGATCAAGTTGGGGTAATAAATGAGGTACAGGTTTGGGCGAGGTTTTAAGAAACTTTCTGTTGGATTAAAGTTACATGATTTATTTGTTTTTAGAAGATCTAGCTTGTGTTAGCCCAAGCACCCGGCTCAATCTTTTAACTTTGAGCCAGCACAAGAGACATTGGTACTTATTGTGCAGTAAAACCTACCTTAAGTAGTCACTCAAAAGAAGCCCAAAAAGGTTTTCAAGACTGATAATCGCTTAATGCAGGTCCACAGGAGCATTCTGCAATACTTTCAACCTGCACTAAGCTACCACCTGTCTTTAAGACCTTTGTTTTGTCTAGTTTTTTAGTTGCTGCTTTAGACAAGTTTCACTTTATAGGCAAGTATTTTAAAACTAAGAGTCTGTACATATGTACAGTCTCGCCAGAGACTTCACTGCTCAACATGCTCAAAATATGGTAGCAGATGAAGGATGAGGCCAAATATTACATGTAGATATAGCTGCATGTTAAATTGTGATTTTAGGCATATGCAACAAGTAAGATGTCATGCTTTAGACCCATATGTATGAAAAATGACTACCACAATGTCCCTGTCCTCAATCAAAAAAGGACTTGATTATTCAATGAACACCAGTATCTCTGTATTTGCATGCTGTGCCAAACGGTTTGGATGCAGATCAGGACCCGGCGACATTCTGTCGGTCAGTACTGATCTGGGTCCAAGCTGTTTGCAAAGGCTATCATAAGACAAAAAGTGGCCACTAGCAAGGAAAGAGATAAAATACCTGCGAATAGTCTTGTACTCT
Source organism: Loripinus fragilis (assembly GCA_964019695.1). Taxonomy (NCBI): domain Eukaryota; kingdom Metazoa; phylum Mollusca; class Bivalvia; order Lucinida; family Lucinidae; genus Loripinus; species Loripinus fragilis. Next base: position 1,826,446 of record OZ026519.1, read on the forward strand.
TTGTTTCTACTATTTATTCCATGATTTTCTGTATTTTCAGCCAACAAGAGAAAAGAGCTGGACACTACACCCCCTCAGGAAAACCGAGGTCCAAAAAAGCCAAGACTAGTCTTTACTGATATCCAACGTCGTACACTCCATGCAATCTTCAAAGAAACCAAGCGTCCCTCAAAAGAAATGCAGGCCACTATAGCACAACAACTCGGTCTTGAGGTGACGACAGTTGCAAATTTTTTCATGAATGCGCGGCGGAGGTCGGTGGACAAATGGAGGGATGATAACGGTAATGACAACAGAGAGAATATGCAGAAAAGTTGAAACAAGCAGCTGGTTTTCTCGTGTTTCAGAGAGTATGACGTAGAATCTGACTCGTTGGAGCTTGTGCAAAACTTCTTAAGAAGTACTAGTGCATCATGAATTTCTTCAAGACGTTGACTTGTCGCGCGATGTTGTGCTACTTACCTCTTACAGGATAAATGCCGTACGTGAAATTCTGGGAATTCCAGTCGCATTTAAACTTACGCTGCTGCATCTGACAATGAGCGAAATCCCCGGAAACAAAAATATTTTTCCTATTTTTATTTCCTCTGTGGGACGAATTACACCTTTGAAGCACCATAATTACTCTGCTGCACCCGGAGTGCCCAAAGTTTGGGCTGTTCAGAGTGCAATAAGGATGATGGTTTTCTCATTTTTCTGAATTTTTGCAGGAAATGAAACCAACCTGACTTCCCTGACATTGGAATAAGAGGGTGCGGTGTATCGGTTAAATATTCAGATGTTGTAGGTGCTCTAAAAGACCATCTCTCTGAGATGGTTCTTTGGAGTACCAACAACATGCTTTGGTTGAGTGACGAAAAAAGAAATAATTGTTATATTATGCTCTAAACTTAAGCTCAATCGGAGCCAAGCCGATATTCAGATTGGTGCTTTAAGGGTTAAGAAATTGACGCTTATTTGTCACGTGCTCAGTTGCCTTCAGCAGGCTGAAAATTAAACTTCTCCGTTTCATTCGGATTCCATTCCATTCCATTATTACAAAGATCTGATTATAATTGTTTGATGTTTTTCACTGAGGGTATATCATTCTTCAAGGGATTATCATGTATAGGTCGGTTATCGGCTGGATCTCCGTGCTGGTGATGGTTATAATTTTTCCGCGGATATCAGGACAATTTTCATTGGGTATACAGCTTCATTTTCAGTTTTCATCTGACGCTCTGAAACTTGGCGTGTATGGACTACGTAAGAAAGGAAGAGATGAATGGTGCCTGTGTGTAAATTATCGAGAAGTGTTCATGATCATGTACACCAAGTTTGATACATATATGAAGCAGAGGATTTGTTAACAGTTATCTACTGATGTACTTAGAATGGCAGCTCCATAGAATTTTTGCCATTCTGAATGTAATAGGTTTCAATTTTATTTTAAGAAATATTGAATTGGTCCCATAGGGCAAGTTGAGCAAAAATTATCAGCGTAAAATTGTGGTTATTTTTTTATCCTTCAGTTTAAACATGTGTTTTGGGTGCTCAGATGAATTGTCTCATCGAGACGGTTCTTTTGAGTACCCACAACATATGTTTTAGTTGAGAAATAAGAAAATGATTTTCACTTACGCACTTTTATCTGGAGGTCAGGGTCCACAATGGTAGTGGATTTATTCTAGTGACCTTTATTGTAGATAAGTAACTGGCCAGCAGATGATATACCGGTAATGGCACTCCACACATCGGCATAAAGTCATCTTTGAAATGTGCATGCCTAGCTATAGGACCAGTGAGGATAGATGTCCAATTTTCACTCTGAACCCTCATCTGTTTTCTTATGCTGTATGTGTGATATTAAGTGCATGTTTTGAGCATAAAATTGTGATTAAGTTTTTATCCCTCAAACTAAATATATGCTTCAGCGCTCAAAAGAACCACCTCGCTGAGATGGGTTTTAGTGTCAGTAGTATATGATTTGGCTGAATATTCAAAAAATGAAATCCAAATTGGTACCTCCCTATTACCTTGAGCGCTGCTCTTATATCATCTCATTTCGAGTTTGTCGGAGTCGTAGACTCTTCAAGACTTGCCTCTTGCAACTACTACATCATGCATCTGATCATTCTCAACTGGCAGATGATGTCACAATGACTTCATGATGTCAATCATGCCATCACAATATCACAGCTTTCATACCAATGTCAATGCAAAAATTGTATTTCCTATGGTATGAAGGTTGTGATGTCGTGTTATAATGACTTCATGATGTCAGTCATTACATCACATATTATGCATGAAGGTTGTGATGTCGTGTTATAATGACTTCATGATGTCAGTCATTACATCACAGCATCATATCAGCGTCAATGCAATGTCTTGACACTGCATTGACGTTGATATGAAGCTTGTGACATCATGTGCTGCTTGGAGTGTGATAAAATTAAACCAAATGTCAGTGTAATATATTCCATGTAATCGTGTACATAGTTGCAAATATATATATATAAGTGTCAAGGATCTATTTTCATTGTGTATTTATTATCATATATGTATATGTGTAATGGTTTATTTATGACATTCCGTTCTACAAATGTTGAGTTGTGTAAATTCTATTTAAGTACAAATTATGTTTTTAGGGAATCAACCTTTATAGATTCACGGCTCAAGTTCAGTAGATGAGGCTCAACATAGAGGTACCAGCATTTTTCATTGCAAGACCAGAGGACTTAGCTAGCCTGCGCACCTGTTAAGTCAGTTCAAGATCAAAGTTTTCCTGCATGTATATTATGCGCACAGCATATGTGCATCAAAGCAAAATTTTGAAATAAAAAAAAAATACAGTAATTTTAATCTTAAAGCACTTTCAAGCATAAACAAGGATAAGTTTATGTATAGTTTGTGTACACATATTTAGATTTTGAATATGAGGGATACTCAACTCTGCGTGCTATCAATCCATTGGCATGAATTGGGAGTTTCTGAGGATTTTTGTAATAGCCTTATGAAGTAAAAATCTGCAGAGGACAAAAAAGCTTGCAATATTAGCCTGCATGCAAAGCTTAAAATGATCACAAAACATATGGCTGTTTTTCTATATTGACAAATGAATCAAAAATCTGATGGCCATGTTAAAAAAGGCTGTAAAAGAAAGTTCAAAGAAAATTTATTGTCACTTGATAGACTATGTTCGAAATAAAAAAAGGACTGGAATAATTGCAAAGGCTAGTGAGAGTTTTCCCTGTTACTGTATATGAAAAATGCTGAATCACCTATGCCCTCCTCGCTTTCATTAGACATTTGTAAATTATGCAAATTATTTATTTCATTCTATTGAGTTATGTATGTTTTTTTTGTTCATTGGACACGCTGTCTTCGATTAAACTTGTACTCTCGCCATATACAAAGAGGGAGGATTTTTAGATTTTTTTTTGCACTACAGCATATCTTTACCAAATGATATGCTGTGGTCTAGAAAAAAAGAACACAAACTTGTCTCCTCAGTAACCTGACCTTGACCTTAGCCTCAGTTTCAATTATGAATCTCGAACTTGATTGGTTAACTTTCCAACTTGTTAATTAAACATCAGATCTGGAATTTTTAAATCTGGGCCCTCAGATTTAAATATCAGAATATAGATCTGTCAGATCTTGGTTTTAAATCTACAGCACTTGAAGTGGCAAAAACTCAATGATGGAGCTTTAGCCGCTTCAATGCAATAAGTTTGAAAAAAGACCCACTATTTTTTATCATATTGCTTATATCCTGTCTCTGTAGAAATCCACATTTTTACATTTTACTTTTTTTTTTCACTTTGTTTCATTTTTTTTTTCATTTCATTTTTTTTTCTTTTTTTTTTTTTTCATTTTTCTTCTCTTAGTTTTACTGCCATTTTGTTCAAATTCATGCATTTCATATAAGACATTACATAGATCTGCTCTTCATGACGTCATCATCCTATAAATACATCATCATTGTACATTCCATGACATTTTTTCCATTCCATATCAAACGGTCACAGCTTGTAGAGCAACTTAAGAACTTACACAGCTTTTCTATCCACATTAGCCGTGACATGAGATTTCCAACAATGTGACATTTTGACAAGTGTAGACTCAGACGAGCCTGTGCAGTCTCCTTTTAGCTTAAAAACTCCAAATGGTGTTAGGTCAGTAGTTTAACAGTCATAGAATAGTCAAGTGACTAGCAAATGCTCTGATCAGACTGCACGTATGCACAGGCGGGTCTGAGCCTTTGCTGGTCACACATACCACATTGTTGGAAATCTTATGTCGCGGCTCACATCTAAAACGAAAGAACCCAGCAAAACATGAAATAATCCCACAAAACAGAAGGCTATCATGTATAGGTACGGTTAAGTTAAAAACTTGATAAAATTGTGATTACTTTTTTATGCATCAGTCTAAACATGTGTTTTGGGTGCTCAAAAGAACCATCTCATTGAGATGGTTCTTTTGAGTACCCACAACATAGTACGTTTTTTGTGAGAAATAAGAAAGTATAATTTGTAATTACACACTTTTATCTGGAGACCTGTCAATTGTGTCCCTGGATATGATGTGTAAATTTCAAACAGAAATAGGGTGATAATATTCTTATTTCTTAGTGATGGTCATAAAGACGTTACCAGTAAGTGTCCACAACACATGCTTTTTTTAAGAAATACGAAAAAAAATAGAGATTTATGAAACACTCTTTATCTGTGTCTCTGGGTTTCATTCTGAATCATAAATATAGTTATAATTTTAATCCCTTTTTTTAAGCAGCAGTAGCCCTACACACTCAGAATGGTCAAAATTTGATCAGTTTAGGCTGATCTGAGTACAATTGTATTAAGCTGTTTTTCTGTGTGATCCCAGTTCAAGTGATATTTTACAAAACCTCAAATGTTTTATGTATTGATTTTACGAAAGAATCCGAATCATAGGACATAAAAGCCATTTTCATGCAAATTTATGCTGTTAACTTTTTTCCCAATTATCTTGGAACAATTTTTGGAACAGAACTGATAGAAATAGGAAGATATTGGTTTAATTATTTCATTGATGGCAAGAATAAATGACCTTGAGGTTGAGTAGAACATGATCAGTCAAATAATGGGCCTATGTCGAAGACTGGTTTATCAAAAATATGTAAAAACATGTTTCATGTGTTAATACAAAATATTTGAGCTCTTGTTCAATGTGATAAAATGCAGACCTTCAAACAAGAAATAAATGCAAATTAAATTTTTTTTTTTTTTATTTCTCAACCAAATCGTATGTTGTGGGTACTCAAGAGAACAGTCTCTCTTTTAGACAGTTCTTTTGAGCACCGAAAACATATGTTTAAATTGACGGGTAAGAAATAATCACAATTTTACGCATTAAAAGTTTGGATATCTAGATCTATGAAAATGTTTGAAAAAGCTGAACACTCAATAAGCAAATGGCAGTTTATAATGTTCTTTTATTTTCAGAGAAAATAGGCTTTTAACTTTTAGCGAGATGATTCAAATAAATGAAATATTAACACATTTTTAAAGCATTGTATTGAATACATGTATGATATTTTAGAATTTTATGTGCTGGTGTTAGGGGCTATACACATTTAATATAGCAGGGGATTTCCTACCATTTGGGGCCAGATACTCCTAAAGTTTAGAAAAAATGTCATTGAACAAGTTTGTTTTCCTATCCTTGATAGTAGTAAATGGTACCATGAGATGCTCTGTTAATTGACCTGTATAAAGCAAGCGCCTCTCTTAAGCAATTAGATTTTGCTTTTTGGGGAAAACAATCTGATTGCTTAAGACAAGTGCTTGCTTAATAGGTCAATTAGCTAGATATCTCTAGCACAGTGTTTTATGGAGAAAGTGTCTCAAAATTGGCTAAATACAGGAAAGGGGTTAATCTTTAGGACATGAATTTGGTGTAGGAAAATCCCTTGTTAGAAATGTATGATATCTAGGGACCAAAGAATCTTACTGTCTCACGTGCTATACCATCTTTAAAATATTTCATGTAAATAGGTTTAGATTTCGGACTGAAAGTTTTATGATGGAATTAGCCTGTATATGGGTGAAGGTTTTCAGTATTAGTACTGAACTCAGTATTGGGAGATTTTATCCTTGTATAAGCAGTAGGGGACATTTAGTTTTCATTTCGTAACTTACATTTTTAACGCTGAAATTTCAGATTTTTGTACAATAAAAATTGCTTTTTTTTCTCCCCCCAGGAAACAGCTCATCCTCTTTATCATGGGTTCTTACATTTTGAAATGCCTTTTTATTTTGACTTAAACGAAAAAAATCTCTTGCTATTCTTGTTTTTGTGCTAATTGGAAGCAGCTTAATAAGCATATTTGTCTTATCAAGTTGCTTTCAATATGCATCTACAATTTGAATTTATGACAGAGAAATATTGATAAGACATGTATGTGTCTGACAGTCTGAAAGCATACATGTGCAAGCCGGCACATGAGATTTTGGTACTTATCACATCACAAAGCAGTGAAGGCTCTGGCGAGACTGCACCTATGTGCAGTCTCGCCAGAACCTTCCCTGCTTGCAAAGATAAAGAAAGAGGTACAGGTCAAAACTTAGCTGGGTAACAGTGCAGATATGGTAAAAGAATGATTTTATGCAAATGGCATAAGTATCAAAAATCTCATGAGTTTTTGTTGTTCTGATCAAATTGATATATTTAATAAGTGAAGGATTTGCCTGTTATAATGACTACCATAATAAAGAGGGCATAGTTTTACAGTCGCTGTCCAACCTATCTTACCATTTTATCTATGTGCAGCTTTTAATTAGAACAAGGAATAAGCCAGTTATGTCAGTTTTAGTCGATCAAAAAGCAATTGAAGGATGTTAGAGAGCAAGGAAATGGAGGTTAACAAGTGTGAAAAAATGAATGATACAGAAATGTATTTTAATTAATCCCAGTCTTAAAATAGCATAATATACTCCAGTACACTAGGTCCAGCTCTTCCCAGCATCCTTAATTTGTAAATCTTGTAAACTATGTACCGTACATTGAAAAACTGAATGGTGGAAAGCAATGAGGGTGCAGTATTAGTTTTCATGGAGAACAAGAAAAATAGTGATCTAAATATCCATCTAATCCAACTCTACGACTGAATTCCATTAATCCAGCATACATAAATCCAAGTAACTGTGTTACTACCAAATTACATCTGCATAATATTGTACACTATCTTAGGAAATCCATCAAATTGACCTTTAACATTACATGAACAACACCAGATGAAGATACAAAAGATTTATCACTATTCCTATCACACCCCAACCCCTTTCCTACAAATCCAATTAAGCTCCAAAATATTAGAAATTGTGTATCAGAATCTCTGAAAGGGCTTTAAATTGATCAAAATTTGCCATTTCTCAACCCTTACCATGCTTATTCGTCGCTGTGAGAAAAAAAAATCCAGTAGCCCCCACAATATATGTAATTCAATTAAAAAAAGGTTTGAGTGTTTAATTATGAATAGTTTCTTATCCATCAGTTTAAACATTTGTTTTGGTTGCTCAAAAGAACCGTCTCATTGAGACGGGTCTTTTGAGTACCCACAACATATGTTTTGGTTGAGAAATAAGAAAAATAATTTTTAATAACCCACTTAAATCTGGTGGCTGCTACATGGAATATTATCTTCATTAACTCTATAATTATCCATTTGTTTTGATGTACATTTCAAGCTGTGTCTGATTCAGGAGAAAATTGTACATAGTTGGTTGATAAGGTTTTTATATCGGCCATTTTATTTGGTGTTGTTTTATGACATATATACAGTAGCTTTATTGTATATGTGTGTTTTAACATATTATATGTGCACATATTGATGTATGGATATGATTTATGAGTTCTTCAAGGAAATTCGCCCAATTAATAGTGGAGTAGAATCTGTACCATGTTAACTCTGTGTCCTAAACTGGAGTTTTGCTCTTTCTAAGTAAACGGAAAGGAATAAATACATACATATATGTAATTCCCAGTAAACAACTATACATGTAAGTGGGCCACCATCATCCTGCCAGCAAAACGCCATTTAAATGGCGTTTCCCGGGCAGGCTGCTGGTGGCCCGACACTGAATGCTGGCTGGGTTCAGCATGGTGAACTTTATTCCTCAGTAAGTGCTTGCTGTGACAGGTTCAACCAATATACATGAAAACAATGGAATAATTTCTGTCTATAAATAAATTTGATAAAAATATGTTTTATTTTGATAAAATAAAGTTTTATACATTTTTTTGAAGAATCTTTTTTTTAGCAATGGTCCATGGAGTTAAATTATATGATTTTAATGGGTAAATACAGGGTTTTATGCCAAGATATTATAATTCTAATTTCATTGGACAAAATTATCACATGACTATACTGAGATATCACATGACAGGTATCAGCACTTTTGATTGGATAAAGAGAGTGGTGTGCAAGAATGCTTGGGAGGAAACCTTGTTTTATTGAATTAACCCATGTGCATCTAACCTCCACAAAGGCCCTGTGGTTTTAACAATCAAGATTTTAACCTGCAATAATGGGAATATCCCAGTATAATACAAACAAGTAAAATGGAAGATCTCATCTGAGATGGGTTAATACAGAGAATGCTTTTATAGTTGAATGCATGATTAATTTTGTTGTACAAATTATTGAGCCCTATTTATTTTAGAACCATTCTGTGTTGTGTAGAAGAGATCTACTTTTATTTATGACAGTGGCGGTCTTTTACTTATTCATATCATTTTCTTCAGCAATCTCTACCAGTAGATCTTACAATCTTAAATATTCTTTTGAGCTTAAAATTGTGAACATTTTCTTAACCACCAATCTAAACATTTATTTTAGGTGCTCAATGAGACGGTTCTTTTGAGTACACCATACATATGTTTTGGTTGAGAAATAAGACAAATCTTTCAATTTTATCCCCACCCCCAATCAGCACTCTTGTTGACATTTAACCCTTTGAACAGAAGATTCCACATCAGAATCTAATATCATATTTGAGTGACAACATAAGAAAACTAATAATGTGGCTTAGCATCACACGAAGACTCAGATCAGCCAAGGTATCATTTCACACCATCAGCATAAAGAAAGCTTGGGTCCTTAGTTACCCAGGGTTCGCACAGGCTTGAAAAGTACTTGAATTTAGAGGGCTTTCTTGAAAAGTCCTTGAAAAGTAATTCTGCCTTGAAAAACTCAAAAGCCTTGAAAAGGCCTTGAATTCTACTATTTAGCACTGTTGATAGTGACCTAAATCATTATAAAATTGTTGTGCCTTTATTTGGTGCAGCATATACTGCACCAAATATAGGCACAATAATTTTCAAATGCTAATTTCTCCATTATATCAGTCTAGCATTTCTTAAGTAGAATTTTAAAATTTTAAATCTGTATCTATCGTAAACTTTTAGTACTTGAAAAGTGTAGGAAAGTCTTATAGAAGTCCTTGAATATTACTCAAACTTGCCTGTATGAACCCTGCATCGTTTCACACTGTCAGCATAAAGAAAGCTTGGGTCCTTAGTACCCATTTAGCACACAGCAAAGACTGGTCAGATAATTGTTTTGGGTTGAAAAATGTAATCAAGTTCAGTGCCCAAAATGTGGCTGAAAGTATGTTTTCATCAGTGTCATAGAGGACATGATTGAAGCCTCCACACGTCAGTTAAGTATATTGGAACCAGTCAGTGATGTTGACTCTTCCTGTTTGTTCATACAAGCATTTAATTAAGTTGAGAACCAGACCAAGTGTCCACTTAAGATGTGTTGTAAAACTCACTGGGAATACTGCCAGATGGAACCAAACAAGCCAAACATTTTAATTGGGCTTTCAATGGCGAATGTTGTTTGTAGGTTAACATTATATGCCCAGGTAGAACTATAGTTAATAGCATAAGTTGAAGAGCATGGCAATGTTAGAACTATTTATAACTTCTATTAACAGCATTGGTCAAAATAAGAACGTAACAACAAAATAAGATAAACACAATTTCTATAATAAGCGTAAAATTGTGAATACTTTCTTACCCATCAGTTTGTACATATTTTTTGGCTGCTCAAAAGAACCATCTCATTGAGGCCGTTCTTTTGGGTACCCACAAGATATGTTTTGGTTGAGAAATTAGAATTTTTTGTGATTACACTTATCAAGGAGCCTGAAATTTTAAAACAGTCTGCAATTAACCTATAATAACTAGCATACATATCTAGCAATGCAAATGCGGAGACTGATCTGTGCCGTGCTGTTCCTATGTGATGAGGCTGTCTCTAAGCAACACCAATTGCAGCATAAAAGTTCCTAACTGGGCTCGGATCAATATTACTATTTACATCTCATTATTTCTCATTAATGTTTGTGTTTGAATAAAATTAATCAAACATCAATGATACGAGGTAAATGGAATATTTTACAGAGTGAGTTTGTGTCAACATTATTGCCTGGAAATATCTGTAAATAACTTAAACATGTGAATATGTTATAACAGGGCTCGGTAGACAGTGTGGCCTTGATCAGGCTGTCCCTAGAGGAGCAGTCAGATCAGGGTCAACACAGTTTGCCCTTTTTTCAAAATGTTAAAACCCCTCCCTCATTAAACTCTAGACACATACTTGACTCTTTCCCAGCTAATGGCCATTTTGTTGTCTGCTAATAATCTAAGCAAACAGTTTGGACCCTGATCAGGTCCTGCATTTTGTCCAAACTGTTTGACATTCTGAGAATATTTTGAAAACATTGATTTTGAAAAAAATCAGTAGCCGACAAAAATTCATGCAAAGTCCATCTGCAGGCAATGAGTTAACTGAAACTGTCCACAACTTGAAAGTGAAATCTCTGTTAGCATGGACTGGGTGATTGAGAGTCATACAAGCTAATTGATACGTCTTTAGTCGACTAACACATTATTCTCCATTGGGCGAACCAAGACTGATATGTGAAGTTCTGTGAGTGTTGAGACTGGGTGTCAGTTTGTTACTGAGAAATCTTTACAAAAGATCTAGATCTGCAGAGTTTCCGCCCATAGTTTAAGTATTTATTATTGATTTTGTTTAAGTTGTTATTGTGTTATTTTAACATTTTTGTTTTGCTTTTCTTGTTTATAATGCATGCGTGAAAAATACTGTAAAACACATATTTAGTAGGTATTTTTATTTGGCGCTATTGTCGGCAAAACCAAAAATCGCCTAGTATGAGACCGCAAAAATACAATTTTGAATTCAGTTACACAATAAGCAATAAATGGACACACACCCTAAGAATGTTGATATCCGTATCGTCAAAAAACATCTTATGAACCGTAGTGTTTGGTTCAACATAGAGGAAACCACATCTTATAAAAGGGGCTATTATTAAAGGAAAGAATATGCTCCCCATAGGGAGCATATTCATTCTTTTAAAAGTAGCCCTATGAAAAAAGAAAATAATTTTAAAGGGCATTTATTTGAGAAACTGTCGAAATTAAACTATGCCAATATGTTAGTCGTTTAAAATCGCCAAATTTTTGTGCCGCTACTATACAGTGTTTTACAGAACCATATGTGAACTTGGCTTAAGTACTGGCAATGTTAATGTTGGGACACTATCATATGCAAATAGAATAAGTGTAGAACAAGGTCATATGGCGTCGTAAGTAACAATATGATGTTTGGCTACACTCTTCACCAACGATTCTTTGTTTGGATTTCTGATATTGCAAGAGTTAACAAATCAACTGGCTCAGTTTTAGAAGGATTCTCATACCAATGCTAAGGGTTGCTATGGTAACTTCTTCTCAATTGTTACTATGGCAAATGTTGCTATGATCATCAATTCAGTTGCAATGTATAAATTGTTACTATGGCAACTGTTGCTAAGACCATGGATTCAGTTGCTATGTATAAATTGTTACTAAGGCAACTGTTGCTAAGATCATCAGTTCAGTTGCTAGGTATAAGTTTGTTGCTATGGCAACTGGTATAGCAACTGGTGTTGAGATATAAATTGTAAGTTAACTCATTCTTCATGGTAAACATATAGGGTTTTCTCTTTGCATCAACAATACCATAATGTACTATCAAATAAAATTGTCAACAGTAAAGTTCCTGATCAGTTGTAATGCTTAAGTTGATCTGTTTTATTTTGACAGTTTCTTTGTAGTAGCTAATAAAATGATACATTAAACAATGTTTATTTTTAGATTATGTTTTTATGCATGCTCTCCCTACAGCTTGTTAAATAATTTAGTTGGGCATAAGTACAATATCATAAAAAGTACCATACTTCAGTCATGCAGGCTAGTGCATCTTCACAAATAAATACAAAGGGACCAGATCATTATTTCTTACATAGAGCTTTGAGAATAACATACAAATACATTTCAACTTACAGAACAGTTTGTTTTCATGTCGGACTGAAATATAGCATAATCTACTACATGTCCTTTGACCCTTTTCCTGTCAGTCATGAATTTTGTCATCTGCTATCTCATCTGCTTATTTTCTTAGATAGCCTATTTTGTAAACAATATGGACATCAGACTGCTCTCATGTAGAGTGAAATCTTTTATTGAAACAGTTTTATAGAAACATGTTGACTTGCACAAACCATGACAAAATTTACTTTTTGGAGGTTTTATTTTGAAGAAAAATTTAGGATTTTTTTCTTTGTGAAAAAGTCACATGTAATAAATGTTTGACCATAAAGCGCCAATCATGACTGCAGCAGGAAATTGAAATTGTGAATTTTTTTCTTGAGTTCGAGGAAAATAAGCCTTGATATGTATTGTGAATTGTCTGCCAGCAGGCATTTCACAAAGTCTATCGATGATAACCTTATTTACTGTCTTATAAAATTGACAAAATTTTAAAATGTCATCTGCATCAAATTGTAGTTGACACTTTAATGGTTAAGTTCTTCACATAATGTTAACTATTGCAATATACAACATATGTGATTATCAGTTGTTAGGTTTTACTTTTGAAAATGAAATCCAAGAGAAAACAGGCCTTTAGCAAAGAGTGAGTAACGAAAAAATAATATTCTTATTTCTCAACCAAAATATATGTTGTGAGTACTCAAAAGAACTGTCTCGTTTCTACAATTTAGCACTAAAAATTTGTTTATTTAAAACCTGTGAGAGAATATGAAACAAGTAATTTTATTTGATTAAAGGTTACAACATCCATATCAATTCATTGCAGCCAGCTGTATCATATAATTAACTCTCTAATTATTAACTTTTGTCCTGCTGAACCCCATATATCCTCTTTTGAAAACCGTTAAGATCCAGATCAGCTGGCATAATAGGAGCCGGCTGATCGGGATTTGCACTGTTTCCATTCAGACTGCTAGGCTATGGTTATAAATTGATTTCTGCAAGTATACTCTAGTCGAGAAATTTATGAATTCAGAAGGACAAAGGTTAAATAATAATGGAAGTTATAATCGTGAGTTGAGATTACTTCAAAATGGGGAGTTTAAATGTATCTGTCACAGCAAACATTTGCCATGTGAAGCTAGTCAGTTCATAATGGAGACCCGCCATTATTCTACCGAGTCTCGATCAAAGGAATGAATAAGGAATGTTTTGACTGGGGAATCAGTGTAGTATAATTGGTTATAACCTTGACCTTGTGTTGTCATTTGTGGTTTATCGCAAATGAATGGGACTATGGTCTAAATAGTGTAGACCCAGATCAATCTGCTCTCCTAGTTCTCAAGAGCTGTCTGATCTATGTCTACACTGCTTGGACCATCAGTACTATTCACCATTTCATTGGAACCATTTAAATATGATTTGGGTCTGGATGGAGAAAACTTGATTTTGTTGCATGGAAGTGAAAAATGCACGGACCAGCCTGTGCATCAGCGCAGTCTGATAAGTGCCTTTGTTAAAAGCAATCTGGAAAATATAGTACTCAAATTTGTTTCCTGCAAACATTCAATATTCTAGCTAGCAGAGCAGGCTAGTTTGAGTCTTTCTTGGTCAGAATCCCAGAAGACAGGTTTTCTTGCATCAAGGTATATATAGGGTTGTCAACTGGATTATGCTATTGTATAGATCATTTGAGCCGCGACATGTGATTTCCAACAATGTGGCAATTTGACAAGTGTATACTCAAACGAGCCTGTGCATCCTCCACATAAGCTTAGAAGCTCCAAATGATGTTCAGTCAGTAGCTTAACACTCATAGAATATTCAAGCGATTAGCAAAAGCTCTGATCAGACTGCGCCTATGCGCAGGCTGATCTGAGACTTTGCTGGTCGCACGTACCACATTGTTGGAAATCTCATTTGGCAGCTCAAATTTTTGTATTTTAGTAATGAATACAGTGCTTCTCTTATGCTACTATACATTTATACATTTAGTCCTTACCCAGACTATCTACACTGGTCCCTAATGTCTAGACATTCTAATCCTTTGATTTTCACTCTTGTTTAAACTGTCCAAGATTTTGTGCAATATTGAATATAATTATGACTGTTTTTTTCGTTGTGGTGCAATTTTATCCATGTATCATACAAGAATTCTATGTAGCAACACGTGGTTTGTTGTGTAGTAGTAGTAGTGTATGCAATGTTTCCTCTTTTTTCGTGATTTTTTTGGACTTATTTAGATTGCAGGATAACCCTATGGCACTCAGAATGGCAGAAACTCATCAAGTTTTGGCTTTTGTAAGAAAAATAGGGTTATCACTGCTGGATGATTGCTTCATTTGTGAGTGGATTCTCACCATTTTTTTTGTACGAGAAATTTAGATTTATGTGCAATGTTGGAAAAAGGAGCTTTTTATTGCAACAGGGCAGTGAAGTCCTTGATCAAGCTGTGCGTATATGCTATTGTCTATTTGGGTTATCATCTCTGATTGACAAACTAACATATGTAAAGAAGGCTTTAAATAATCTACACAAACTTTTTATATGAACTTATATATGGGCCTCGACAAGAAAAAACTTCTATTCAGGGTTTGCCAACAACAAAGGCCCAGAATAGCCTGCGCATCCGCACAGACTGATCAGTGCATTTGTTATTTGCTTCATGCAAAGTATGATATCTAAACTAGATTCATACATTGTTTCAACACTCTAGCTAGAATCTGTAGGTCAGCTGGTTGGTTTGAGTTTGACCAGGTCGGAAACCCTGAAGACGGGTTTTCTCTCGTCGAAGCCCATATGAAATAATTTGTCAGCATTGAATATCAGGAAGCTGAAGTATAAATTAAAATCCATAAATACCGTATGAACTAAATGACGCATAGATGTGTCTGAATGGTGAAAAACCATAGTCATCATGCATTTAAATTAAGATTTAAAAAATCTTTGTTAGTGATGGCTTCCTGAAATGTGGTCAGCTGCAGTTTTTCACTTTAAAAGCAAATTACAGTAATCAAGAGATATTCATTTCACTAAAGAGAAAAAAATAGAGGGTAAATTTCAACAAAATGTGCTTTTTTAAGATAGAACAATTTTTTGCTAACATTAATTTTACTTGCTTTGATGAAGTGTAATTTCGAGTTGTATCATGTCAGAATTTTTTTTCTCTTTCATATTTTTTGACCACCACTTTTTTGTGTAAATCCATTTGATAGTATTCTGTTGATATGTATCTATTGAAAGCACTAGGTATTTTTCTCTGCTTTCATTCATGTACTTGTCTCGTACTGTACAGCAAGCAAAAACATTCTTGGTCACCAGGTGGAGCAGTGTAGAGTGAGATCAGTCTTAGTAATTGATGTCTAAAACAGCAGAGGCATTTTGCTATTGTCATAGTCTCTTTAACAATCCAGCATGTTACTTAAAAGTGACATTACGGTAAATAAAATGCTCTAAAATTTTGAACAGTAGTTGCCTGCCGCAAAACCTGGACAAACAGGGCAGACCCAGATCAGACTGCTTCTTCAGAAGCAGTCTGAACAGGGTCTTCCCTGTTTGCTTTTCTTACAAGCATTTTGTGAGTTCCAAAACAGAATGGGAAAAGTTTTAGAAATTTTAGAACATTTACCGTACTCTGTCTAATCCCATCCTTGCCAACTTAGCATGAAATACAATGTATCTCATAATGTGCAAGGTCTACACTAATGAAGTGGTATCAAATATTTATGTCATGTTTGTCCACTTGTACAGGAGATAATCCACTCACTAAACCTTGTGGATTATCTCCCAATTACAGGTGCGCAATCCATGGTATAACTATGACATAGCCACTGGACAATGTTGGACTGATCTATGTTTATGCTGGTTGCCATGGTGTCTAGGAATGTTTTAGCTTGTGGTAGCTGGATGGTTTTTAAGAACTTTGCTATCTTGGTTTAACTGGCACTGTGCTCTTTCACAGGTATGCAACTTTAGAGAACATGTATCATATTGAGATAATAAAATTAGTCACAAATGTAGAAAACTGACTGTCTAGCTTGTTATTTATCATCCCAGATATTCCTTGCTTAGTACTCGTTCAACCCAGGAAGATTCGTCCCTACATAACTGAAAAATTGTTGACTGGGATGTAAAGAATCAAATCAAACAAACAAAAAAATAAACAATCCCAGGTATCTGTTACCATGGGTGTACTTTCAAGAAACATGTGAATTTGACCATGAACTGCCACAATCATGAAGGAAACATTGGCCTCGTTATGCCCCCACTCCACCCTGTATCACAATTTCGAAAATTGTAAGTTATTTCAACGATGGTAAACATCGAGAAATGAAGAATTAAAACAGGCATCTATCCTTGTCCTTTGAATAAAAACTAGTTATTTTAATCAGAGAGATTTCTGACCCACATATGGCACCCATCATGTCAAACCCTATGGTAGTATCCTCTATGGTAATGAATCTCTTTATATCTAAATCATGTTTAGTATACATTTGTCTTGGTAACATGCATAACAAGAATATTTTAGGAGAATCTTACACTTGTCATCTGTTTCATCTGGTTCTACATTTTTATGAAGCGTTGAACCATAACAGCATTTGTTCTAAAGGCCTTGTTAGTCATATACAGTCAACCCTCTTTATAATGACACTGTTTGTTCCAAGCTATCTTTGACATTAAAGTGAATTTGCTGTTATAAAGAAATTCTGATCATTACCAGATTTCCACATAATAATCATTTGGTAAAAGAAAATATACAAAAATGAATTAAAATGCTATACTCCAAATGTATATATCAGTTCAATTTCATATTGCACCAAAATGCACAAAGCTTCCCACTAATCAAGTGAGACGGAAACATGTTCATGCAAAAAGACCTTGAACTGATCACAAAGTTGTCTGACACATGGGAACAATTCTGTTATAATGAATTTATTTTCAATGGAAATTGTATATCTGTTCCCTGAAGTTACTGTCGGTGTCGTTAAGTGAATATTCTGTTATAAAGAGGGAATTTTAATCGAAACAGATCCGTTCCCAGCAATTTTATGTCAGATATTGAATATTGAATAAGAGTGACGTTATAAAGAGTTTTGACTGTATTTTAAAGGGATAATTCTTTGAAAAGCTTCCTAGCATCGTTAGTATTGTATTTATAAATTTTGCCAAAATTGGTAAAAATATTTTGTTGTTTCAAAAAGTTCAAAAACAATAATTATACAACAAAATCAAATATGCTTTGACAATTTGACGTAGTCTCTTAATAGGAACTGATAAATTATATTTCAGACAACTATAATCTTTATATCTATTTAATACAAAAATCAGTTTTGAAATAAAAAGAATACCCTAAGATGTATCATTTCGTGTATTAAGCAATTTATAGAATCATTGAAGTTTGTAACATACATTACATATTGCCAATCAAACAACAAAATGATATTTTACATTAGAAACAATGATTAATAGTCCATTTCTGTCTTGTTCATCAAAAGAATGTTCATATATGGTGTTTAAAAGCATACAGATAGGATTGCATGCTTTATTTAAAATTGAAAAGGTTCTTCACTTACAAAACGTTTCATTCAGGGCTGTCATATTCAAAAGCTTATAGCTCATATAGTTCTTGTGATAGAAGCAAACTGTTTGCAGTTTTGAAATGGTCAGTAAATTGTGTTTCCGAGACATGTTATTTTAATCTAAAACATTCATCGAGAAGTTTATCAAATGAAAATATTCAACAAACGTGCAATGATTCCATAGTGTAGTTGAAAATGTATTGAAATGACGCCATAATGGGCCTAAATCATTTGACAAACATCAGTTTCTGCAGGGAATTAACTGTTCTTGCATATTATATGACTGTTTAGCCAATTTTGTTTTAGGACTTACATAACAGCCTTTATTACATATTTTTGCGTTTTTAATGAGAGTAACGTAATTAACATGCTATAACATCAAAAAGTCCCAACCGCCAGCTGACTAACATGCTTCAGAAAGCTTGTTAGATAATACGCTTTAAGAAAAACATGGTCTACAAAATTCCCCTTGGGAGGAGCTAAACCCTTAGAAGCTCATGGCCTAGTATGACAATAATTGTTCTAATCATTTTAAGTATTATAATATTCAACTAGTTTAAACTCGCCATATGATTAATTCGTGGTTATGGTACGATAATGGTGCAATAATTTTAGATACTATGATGTTCTACTCCTTTAAACTCGTCACATGAATTTTTTATGCTTATGGCACAATAGAGTTTACACAATTCAACTTGCCATATTATGGCACGCTAGAGTTCTAAACATATAAAACTTGTCATGTAAAATGATTCACGTTTATGACATGATAGTGTTCTAAACATATCAACGTGTCATATGAATGATTCTCTTTTATGGCATGATAGAGTTCTACACAAACGTGTATCACTTTGTCATATGAATAATTTACGTGGATGACATGATAGAATTCTACACATACCACCTGTCATAAAAAATATTCATGTTTATGACATGATAGAGTTCTACACGTATCACCTTGTCATATAAATGATTCTGTTTATGGCATGATAGAGTTCTACACATATCACCTGTCATATGAATGATTCATGTTTATGACATGACAGAGTTCTACACGTATCACCTTGTCATATGTATGATTCATGTTTTTGGCATGATAGAGTTCTACACATATAACCTGTCATATGAATGATTCATGTTTATGACATGATAGAGTTCTACATGTATCACCTTGTCATATAAATGATTCATGTTTTTGGCATGATAAAGTTCTACTCATATCACCTGTCATATGAATGATGCATGTTTATGACATGATCGAGTTCTACACGTATCACCTTGTCATATAAATGATTCATGTTTTTGGCATGACAGAGTTCTACACATATCACCTGTCATATGAATGATGCATGTTTATGACATGATAAAGTTCTACATGTATCACCTTGTCATATAAATGATTCATGTTTTTGGCATGATAGAGTTCTACACTTATCATCTGTCATATGAATGATTCATGTTTATGATATGATAGAATTCTACACGTATCACCTTGTCATATAAATGATTCATGTTTGTGGCATGATATAGTTCTACACATATCACCTGTCATATGAATGATGCATGATTATGACATGATAGAGTTCTACACGTATCAACTTGTCATATAAATGATTCATGTTTTTGGCATGACAGAGTTCTACACATATCACCTGTCATATGAATGATGCATGTTTTTGACATGATAGAGTTCTACACATATCACCTTCTCATATAAATGATTCATGTTTTGGCATGATAGAGTTCTACACATATCACCTGTCATATGAATGATTCATGTTTATGACATAATAGAGTTCTAAACGTATCACCTTGTCATATAAATGATTCAATTTTTTGGCATGATAGAGTTCTACACTTATCATCTGTCATATGAATGATTCATGTTTATGATATGATAGAGTTCTACACATATCACCTTGTCATATGTATGATTCATGTTTATGACATGTAGAGTTCTACACATATCACCTTGTCATATAAATGATTCATGTTTATGACATGAAAGAGTTCTACATATATCACCTTGTCATATGAATGATTCATGTTTATGGCATGATAGAGTTCAACATGTATCACCTTGTCATGTGTATGATTCATGTTTATGACATGATAGAGCTCTACACATATCACCATGTCATATAAATGATTCATGTTTTTGGCATGATAGAGTTCTACACATATCACCTGTCATATGAATGATTCATGTTATGGCATGATAGAGATCTACACGTATCACCTGTCATATGAATGATTCATGTTTATGACATGATAGAGTTCTACACGTATCACCTTGTCATATGTATGATTCATGCATATGACATGATAGGGTTCTACACGTATCAACTTGTCATATAAATGATTCATGTTTTTGGCATGACAGAGTTCTACACATATCACCTGTCATATGAATGATGCATGTTTTTGACATGATAGAGTTCTACACATATCACCTTCTCATATAAATGATTCATGTTTTGGCATGATAGAGTTCTACACATATCACCTGTCATATGAATGATTCATGTTTATGACATAATAGAGTTCTAAACGTATCACCTTGTCATATAAATGATTCAATTTTTTGGCATGATAGAGTTTTACACATATCACCTGTCATATGAATGATTCATGTTTATGACATGATAGAGTTTAACACATATCACCTGTCATATGAATGATTCATGTTTATGGCATGATAGAGTTCTACACATATCAACTTGTTATATGAATGATCCATGTGTATGACATGATAGAGTTTAACACATATCACCTGTCATATGAATGATTCAAGTTTATGGCATGATAGAGTTCTACACATATCACCTCGATATAAGAATGGTTCTCTTTTATGACATGAAAGAATTCTACACATATCAACTTGTCATATAAATGATTCATATTTATGACATGATAGAGGTCTACATATATAGAACTTGTCATATGATTAATTCATGTTTATGACATGATAGAGTTCTACACATATCACCTTGTCATATGAATGGTTCTCTTTTATGCCACGATAGAGTTCTACACATATAGAACTTGTCATATAAATGATTCATATTAATTACATGATTGATTTTCACACATATAGAACTTGTCATATGAATGATTCATGTTTATGACATGATAGTATTCTATACATATCACCATGTCATATTTATGATTCACGTTTATGACATGATAGAAATCTACACATATCACCTTATCATATGAATGAATCATGTTTATGACATGATAGAGTTATACACATATCACCTTGTCATATGAATGATTCGTGTTTATGACAGGATAGAGTTATACACATATCACAATGTCATATGAATTACTCATGTTTATGTCATGATAGAGTTCTACACATATCACCTTGTCATATGAAGAATACACGTTTATGACATGATAGAGTTGTACACATATAACTTTGTCATGTGAAGAATTCATGTTTATGACATGATAGAGTTCTACAAATATCACCTTTACATATGAATGATTCAGGTTTATAACATGATAGAGTTCTACATATATCACCTTATCATATGGATGTCTCATATTTATGGCATGATAGAATTCTACACGTATCACCTTATCACATAAATGATTTACGTTTATGACACGTTCTACACATATCACCTTGTCATATGGAGGATTCATGTTTATGGCATGATCGAGTTCTACACATATCACCTTGTCATATGTACGATTCATGTTTATGGCATGTTAGAGTTTTACACATATCACCTTGTCATATGTATTATTCATGTTTATGGCATGATAGATTTTTACACATATCACCTGTCATATGAATGATGCATGATTATGACATGATAGAGTTCTACACGTATCAACTTGTCATATAAATGATTCATGTTTTTGGCATGACAGAGTTCTACACATATCACCTGTCATATGAATGATGCATGTTTTTGACATGATAGAGTTCTACACATATCACCTTCTCATATAAATGATTCATGTTTTGGCATGATAGAGTTCTACACATATCACCTGTCATATGAATGATTCATGTTTATGACATAATAGAGTTCTAAACGTATCACCTTGTCATATAAATGATTCAATTTTTTGGCATGATAGAGTTCTACACTTATCATCTGTCATATGAATGATTCATGTTTATGATATGATAGAGTTCTACACATATCACCTTGTCATATGTATGATTCATGCTTATGACATGTAGAGTTCTACACATATCACCTTGTCATATAAATGATTCATGTTTATGACATGAAATAGTTCTACATATATCACCTTGTCATATGAATGATTCATGTTTATGGCATGATAGAGTTCAACATGTATCACCTTGTCATGTGTATGATTCATGTTTATGACATGATAGAGCTCTACACATATCACCATGTCATATAAATGATTCATGTTTTTGGCATGATAGAGTTCTACACATATCACCTGTCATATGAATGATTCATGTTATGGCATGATAGAGATCTACACGTATCACCTGTCATATGAATGATTCATGTTTATGACATGATAGAGTTCTACACGTATCACCTTGTCATATGTATGATTCATGCATATGACATGATAGGGTTCTACACATATCACCTTGTCATATAAATGATTCATGTTTATGACATGATAGAGTTCTACACGTATCACCTTGTCATATGTATGATTCATGCTTATGACATGATAGGGTTCTACACATATCACCTTGTCATATAAATGATTCATGTTATTGGCATGATAGAGTTGTAAACATATCACCTTGTCATATGAATGATTTATGTTTATGACATGATAGATTTCTGCACGTATCACCTTGTCATATAAATGATTCATGTTTATAGCATGATAGAGTTTTACACGTATCACCTTGTCATATGAATGATTCATGTTTATGACATGATATAGTTTTACACGTATCACCTTGTCTTATAAATGATTTATGTTTATGACATTATAGAGTTCAACACGTATCACCTTGTCAAATAAATGATTCATGATTATGACATGATAGAGTTCTACACGTATCACCTTGTCATATGTATGATTCATGCTTATGACATGATAGGGTTCTACACATATCACCTTGTCATATAAATGATTCATGTTTATGACATGATAGAGTTCTACACGTATCACCTTGTAATATAAATGATTTATGTTTATGGCATGATAGAGTTCTACACGTATCACCTTGTCATATGAATGATTCATGTTTAAGACATGATAGAGTTTTACACGCATTACCTTGTCAAATGAATGATTCATGTTAATGACATGATAGAGTTCTACACGTATCACCTTGTCATATGAATGATTCATGTTTATGACATGATAGAGTTTTACACATATCACCTTGTCATATGAAGGATTCATGTTTATGACATGATAGAGTTTTACACATATCACCTTGTCATATGTATGATACATGTTTATGTCATGATAGAGTTCTACACATATCACCTTGTCATATGAATGATTCATGTGTATGACATGATAGAGTTTTACACATATCACCTTGTCATATGAATAATTCATGTTTATGACATGATTTAGTTCTACACATATCACCTGTCATATAAATGATTCATGTTTATGGTATGATAGAGTTTTACACATATCACCTGTCATATGAATGATTCATGTTTATGACATGATAGAGTTTAACACATATCACCTGTCATATGAATGATTCATGTTTATGGCATGATAGAGTTCTACACATATCAACTTGTTATATGAATGATCCATGTGTATGACATGATAGAGTTTAACACATATCACCTGTCATATGAATGATTCAAGTTTATGGCATGATAGAGTTCTACACATATCACCTCGATATAAGAATGGTTCTCTTTTATGACATGAAAGAATTCTACACATATCAACTTGTCATATAAATGATTCATATTTATGACATGATAGAGGTCTACATATATAGAACTTGTCATATGATTAATTCATGTTTATGACATGATAGAGTTCTACACATATCACCTTGTCATATGAATGGTTCTCTTTTATGCCACGATAGAGTTCTACACATATAGAACTTGTCATATAAATGATTCATATTAATTACATGATTGATTTTCACACATATAGAACTTGTCATATGAATGATTCATGTTTATGACATGATAGTATCCTATACATATCACCATGTCATATTTATGATTCACGTTTATGACATGATAGAAATCTACACATATCACCTTATCATATGAATGAATCATGTTTATGACATGATAGAGTTATACACATATCACAATGTCATATGAATTACTCATGTTTATGTCATGATAGAGTTCTACACATATCACCTTGTCATATGAAGAATACACGTTTATGACATGATAGAGTTGTACACATATAACTTTGTCATGTGAAGAATTCATGTTTATGACATGATAGAGTTCTACAAATATCACCTTTACATATGAATGATTCAGGTTTATAACATGATAGAGTTCTACATATATCACCTTATCATATGGATGTCTCATATTTATGGCATGATAGAATTCTACACGTATCACCTTATCACATAAATGATTTACGTTTATGACACGTTCTACACATATCACCTTGTCATATGGAGGATTCATGTTTATGGCATGATCGAGTTCTACACATATCACCTTGTCATATGTACGATTCATGTTTATGGCATGTTAGAGTTTTACACATATCACCTTGTCATATGTATTATTCATGTTTATGGCATGATAGATTTTTACACATATCACCTTGTCATATGAATGATTCATGTGTATGGCATGATAGAGTTCTACACATATCACCTTGTCATATGAAAGATTCATGTTTATGACATGATAGAGTTGTAACATATCACCTTGTTTTATGAATGATTTATTTTATGACATGATAGAGTTCTACACAGATCAACTTGTCATATGTATGATTCATGTTTATGGCATGATAGAGTTTTACACATATCACCTTGTCATATGAATGATTCATGTGTATGGCATGATAGAGTTCTACACATATCACCTTGTCATATGAAAGATTCATGTTTATGGCATGATAGAGTTATACACATAACACCTTGTCATATGAATGATTCATGTTTATGACATGATAGAGTTCTTCACATACCACCTTGTCATATGAATGATTAATTTTTATGGCATGATAGAGCTCTACACATATCACCTTGTCATATGAATGATTCATGTTAATGGCATGATAGAGTTGTACACATATTATCTTGTCATATGAATGATTCATGTTTATGTCATGATAGAGTTCTACACATATTACCTGCCATATAAAGGATTCATGTTTATGGCATGATATAATTCTACACATATCACATTGTCATATGATTGATTCATGTTTATGACATGATGGAGTTCTACACATATCAACTTGTTATATGAATGATTCATGTTTATGATGGTAGATTTCTACACATATCAACTTGTCATATGAATGATTCATGTTTAAGGCATGATATAGCTCTACACATATCACCTTGTCACATGAATGATTCATGTTTATGACATGATAGAGTTCTACACATATCACCTTGTCATATGAATGATTCATATTAATGGCATGATAGAGTTGTACATATATCACCTTGTCATATGAATGATTCATGTTTATGACATGATAGAGTTCTGTACATATCACCTTATCATATGGATGTTTCATATTTATGGCATGATAGAATTCTACACATATCACATTATCATATGAATGATTCATGTTTATCACATGATAGAGTTCTACACATATCACCTTGTCACATGAATGATTCATGTTTATGACATGATAGAGTTCTACACATATCACCTTGTCATATGAATGATTCATATTAATGGCATGATAGAGTTGTACATATATCACCTTGTCATATAATGATTCATGTTTATGACATGATAGAGTTCTACACATAACACCTGTCATATAAAGGATTCATATTTATGGCATGATAGAATTCTACACATATCACATTATCATATGAATGATTCATGTTTATCACATGATAGAGTTCTACACATATCACCTTGTCACATGAATGATTCATGTTTATGACATGATAGAGTTCTACACATATTACCTTGTCATATGAATGATTCATATTAATGGCATGATAGAGTTGTACATATATCACCTTGTCATACGAATGATTCATGTTTATGACATGATAGAGTTCTACACATAACACCTGTCATATAAAGGATTCATATTTATGGCATGATAGAATTCTACACATATCACATTATCATATGAATGATTCATGTTTATGACATGATAGAATTCTACACATATCACCTTATCATATGGATGTTTCATATTTATGGCATGATAGAATTCTACACGTTTCACCTTATCACATGAATGATTCACGTTTATGACATGATAGAGTTCTACACATATCACCTTGTCATATGGAGGATTCATGTTTATGACATGATAGAGTTCTACACATATGACCTTGTCATATGAATGGTTCACGTTTATGACTTGACATAGTTTTACACATATCACCTTGTCATATAAATGATTCATGTTTATTACATGATACAGTTCTACACATATGAACTTGTCATATGAATGGTTCACGTTTATGACATGATAGAGTTCTACACATATCACCTTGTTATACGAATGTTTTAATATTATGACATGATAGAGTTTTACACATATCACCTTGTCATATGAATGATTCATGTGTATGGCTTGATAGAGTTCTACACATATCACCTTGTCATATGAAAGATTCATGTTTATGACATGATAGAGTTGTACACATATCACCTTGTTTTATGAATGATTTATTTTATGACATGATAGAGTTCTACACAGATCAACTTGTCATATGTATGATTCATGTTTATGGCATGATAGAGTTTTACACATATCACCTTGTCATATGAATGATTCATGTGTATGGCATGATAGAGTTCTACACATATCACCTTGTCATATGAAAGATTCATGTTTATGGCATGATAGAGTTATACACATAACACCTTGTCATATGAATGATTCATGTTGATGACATGATAGAGTTCTTCACATACCACCTTGTCATATGAATGATTAATTTTTATGGCATGATAGAGCTCTACACATATCACCTTGTCATATGAATGATTCATGTTAATGGCATGATAGAGTTGTACACATATTATCTTGTCATATGAATGATTCATGTTTATGTCATGATAGAGTTCTACACATATTACCTGCCATATAAAGGATTCATGTTTATGGCATGATATAATTCTACACATATCACATTGTCATATGATTGATTCATGTTTATGACATGATGGAGTTCTACACATATCAACTTGTTATATGAATGATTCATGTTTATGATGGTAGATTTCTACACATATTAACTTGTCATATGAATGATTCATGTTTAAGGCATGATATAGCTCTACACATATCACCTTGTCACATGAATGATTCATGTTTATGACATGATAGAGTTCTACACATATCACCTTGTCATATGAATGATTCATGTTTATGACATGATAGGGTTCTGTACATATCACCTTATCATATGGATGTTTCATATTTATGGCATGATAGAATTCTACACATATCACATTATCATATGAATGATTCATGTTTATGACATGATAGAGTTCTACACATATCACCTTGTCATATGAATGATTCATGTTTATGACATGATAGAGTTCTACACATATCACCTTGTTATATGAATGATTCAGGTTTATGACATGATAGAGTTCTACACATATCACCTTGTCATATGAATGATTCATATTAATGGCATGATAGAGTTGTACATATATCACCTTGTCATATAATGATTCATGTTTATGACATGATAGAGTTCTACACATAACACCTGTCATATAAAGGATTCATATTTATGGCATGATAGAATTCTACACATATCACATTATCATATGAATGATTCATGTTTATCACATGATAGAGTTCTACACATATCACCTTGTCACATGAATGATTCATGTTTATGACATGATAGAGTTCTACACATATCACCTTGTCATATGAATGATTCATATTAATGGCATGATATAGTTGTACATATATCACCTTGTCATATGAATGATTCATGTTTATGACATGATAGAGTTCTACACATAACACCTGTCATATAAAGGATTCATATTTATGGCATGATAGAATTCTACACATATCACATTATCATATGAATGATTCATGTTTATCACATGATAGAGTTCTACACATATCACCTTGTCACATGAATGATTCATGTTTATGACATGATAGAGTTCTACGTATATCACCTTGTCATATGAATGATTCATATTAATGGCATGATATAGTTGTACATATATCACCTTGTCATATGAATGATTCATGTTTATGACATGATAGAGTTCTACACATAACACCTGTCATATAAAGGATTCATATTTATGGCATGATAGAATTCTACACATATCACATTATCATATGAATGATTCATGTTTATGACATGATAGAATTCTACACATATCACCTTATCATATGGATGTTTCATATTTATGGCATGATAGAATTCTACACGTATCACCTTATCACATGAATGATTCACGTTTATGACATGATAGAGTTCTACACATATCACCTTGTCATATGGAGGATTCATGTTTATGACATGATAGAGTTCTATACATATGACCTTGTCATATGAATGGTTCACGTTTATGACTTGACATAGTTTTACACATATCACCTTGTCATATAAATGATTCATGTTTATTACATGATACAGTTCTACACATATGAACTTGTCATATGAATGGTTCACGTTTATGACATGATAGAGCTCTACACATATCACCTTGTTATACGAATGTTTTAATATTATGACATGGTAGAGTTCTACACAGATCAACTTGTCATATGAATGATTCATGTTAATGGCATGATAGAGTTCTACAGATATCACCTTGTCATATGGATGATTCACGTTTATGACATGATAGAGTTCTACACATATCACCTTGTCATATGAATGATTCATGTTTATGGTATAATAGAGTTTTACACGTATTACCTTGTCATATGAATGCTTCTCTTTTATGGTATGACAGAGTTCTACACATATAGAACGTGTCATGTGAATGATTCATGGTTATTGTCTATTATTTATGATCACTTTTCTACGTATATGTTCCCTGTTGTTATTGTTCTCAGGGAGACGACAGCTTGCACGAAAACAACGCTATATTAACAAACAAGCAACTGAAAAAAGAATCCCGCGTCAACTTAACACCTTACTCATTTAGTCAGATAAGCTTTGGTGCATCATTCATTATGAAGATAACATCAGGCGACACATTCATTTGTGTGCATTTAGTTTCCTATCTAGAATTCTATATTTGGACTCTCTACAATCACAGCTGTGTTTAACACGTTTCAAGCATGTTACGTGTGGACTGTGTGTGGGGCTGTGGAAGTTGAAGTGTATTTCATTTGTTGCTGTCTGCAGGCAGGCAGTCCTTGAATATGACGTTAAATGTTAACGCTTAAACGATGATCCTCTTCCCAAACCTAAAAAAGATTCTTATAGTCCACCAAAGCCACTATCATTCATAATTATATTCACAAATTTACATCTATTCATACATACTGGTAAAAACCCCATAGCAATTAAGTTCGTATGCCCAGGAAATGTGCAAATCAACCCACTGTGCGGTCAGAAAAAAACGCAGAATACAGATTAAACACAGCCAGCTTTCTCTTCGTAGCAAGATAATTGCTAAACTAGAAATGGCAACAAGAACCACACCACAATAACAAATACCCAAGGTAAAATCCCAAACCTAAATAATAAACAAAGAATAAGGAACAACACAATCACCGCCTCCCCTTTTGGTGTATTTCCTATGAAAACTGTCCGTTCTTAGGCGGCGGATTCGTTGTTGATTGTTGCTCCCATTGTATTTGTGGGATTCTGTTTTGTTACATGTTTTGTTGTACATTGCTTTGTGTCTTTTCTATTTTTGCAATCATCTTGATGGGGAAGAGAGAGCTGGTTGTTTTTCTTTGTTTGTCTTCCTGGTGTCTTGTAATTGTTATTTGGCTTTTATTTGTGGTGCCGTAGATTGGTCTACAGTGTGTGATTGTGGCATATCCTAATCATACTCACTTGCTTGTTTAGTCAAACATTTAAACCTGTCATTGTTTTAGTTATTCTCTGGATAATTGTGGGCTTCAACATGATAAAAAAACATCCTGGCCTCGAGGTTATAAGATTGAGTTAATTCTCAGACTCAAAATAAAGCGCAATGATAGACTGCTTGCGGACATGTGTCCGCAAGCAGCCAATCATTGCGCTTTATTTTGAGTCTGAGTCTGTACTCAAGTTTTATAACCTCGAGGCCTGGCTACTCCCCTGAAATACACTTTGCAATATTTACTCTTCATGATTTTCTGCTAACTGTTCACATGACCAAGGCAAACCTACTGCTATGTCAGGAGATTTTGTCATTGGGTCAGGTCCCATAAATTTGGGGGAAATCGATAATTCTTATTTAGCCTGGTCATTTTAAGCAGTTATTCATCTTAAACAATCGGTTTTGAAATGCAGAATTTGCTTGCCTAGTCATACGCTCTCTTGAAGTATTTTTGCCTGCCTGTTCCACAACATGAAAGTCTTGAGTCCCAGTGTTCCCTTGCCAACAACACTGTTTCCCATATACATGTATCCTGTTTATACAGTAAAACCTCGAAAAGTTCGAACTTAGATTTTTCAAAATACTCACTAATTCGAATTAAATTTGGGACACACTCGATTTAGAGAATAGGACCTATTCATGATCTATTTTAATAATTTTCCATAATAAAATATCTTTTGGGCACTTAAAAGAAACGTTTCAATGAAAAGAAACGCCATTGAAAGAAAAAGAAACGTAAAAGAAACGTCTTTTACACGCCCAAAACATATGTTTGATAAAAACACACACACACACACACACACACACACACACACACACACACACACACACACACACACACACACACACACACACACACACACACACACACACCATAAACTGATACTCATCATTTTTGTTGTTATATATTCTGCAATTCGAACTACTGATAATTCGAAAGAAAATCTCTAGTCCCGAGGATTTCTAATTTACGAGACTCTACTGTATTTTCATACATTCGGAACCCCTGTTTTTCTGAAATGACGGCTGTCTGAAATGAAGACCGTTGCTCCTCTGTTCCGCTAAAGCCATGCAAGTTCTTCTGTAAAATTAAAAGGGAATTTAGATACTGTAAATTCGGAAATTTTCGCAAGGGTTTAATTTTCGAGAAACTTCGCAGATGTTTCGTGAAAATAAATCCTCGCAAAATGGCGAAATCACTCTGTCGCTTACTGATATAGTTAAATCAAGCCCTAGTCGCGAATTTTAGCGTCGCAAACCTGTAATTTAACGCTATTCGCGAAAATAAAATTCTCGCGAAAATTTCCGGATTTACAGTAGACTCTTTAGGTTAGGAATGAGATGGTATTCGGTCCCAAATTGTGAGCAAGTAAACTCCATGTAAAAGTTAATTAGTGCTGTCCCATGTGCCACATACCACAGCTGGTCGATCTTTTGAAAAGTAATTAAACGCATTATGATTATAGCAAACACTTTATGAATAGAAATCAATATATTATGAAGCAGAAGCAAAAAAAAGTAATAATAAAAATGAGCCAGCACACGGGATTTTGGTACATACTGTTGATATACACATAGTATAGATGTAGATGAAAACTCAGACCAAGGTTTAGTCTTCTAGCCCCTCATGTGCTTTTAGTGGAGGTGTGCATATGCGAAAAAACCTTTTGTTACTGTTTCTTCTGGGCTTGGTAGGTTTTATGATTTTGTGGTTTCATGTGCAGACCGATGCCGTAGTACCCGTTTAGGGGTTTTCGGTCCTCAACGTCTCATCCCTCATTAGTTGGCCAATTGGTGTTTTGTTTTAATTCTCTGTATGTATGTTGGGTTGAAATTTGTAAGTCCTGCAAATTGGAGGGAAGGCTACTCAATTACTCACGATTCAACATTGGTGCATGTTCGGTATTAAAAATGAATCAATCATACAGTTCGTAGATAATATCGTTGGCAGCGTCAATGTAATGTTAGATCGACGTCAATACGGCTTCGACTCCGAGATGTCAGTTGCACTCCTTGGTCCAGATCATTCACCACATCGGGTAGATATGGTTAGGCTGAACTGAGGATTGAACCTTCCCAACAAAATTGCGTTTCTGCTTGCCAAAACCAACACATTCACATTCCTGGCAATCGAAAACGTTATATTTGTGTTCTGTTTGTCTTTGCTGTGCTATCTTGTCTGTTCCTTGCAGCCTTGTGATCACCTGCTGTGAAAGGGCTGGCCTTTTGGCTATCTTGTGTGCTGTATTTTCTTGTATGCTTTTGTCACTTTCCCATGTGGTGTCCCGGGTGGAGTTTGGTGCTTGATTGTATCGAATCCTGATCTTGGCCTACCTCATTACCTGGTTATCGAAGAACATTGTTTTGGCAATCGAAAACATTTTTATACAAAACGGCTCGTTCGCAATGCTGGTGCGTTCACGAAAGTGCTCATTCTGTCTGAGCCCCGAAATGCTTTAAGTATTCAATTATACTGAGACAAATAGGGAGCACTTGCGTGAGTAGCTCCAGCGGCTTAAAATAATGTCAAGCCACGCCCATACGGCACATGTGACATAACGCCAATAAGTGGACACTAAAGAACTTCTGGCGATATGTTTGCGCAGGGTAAACATCGCAAGCGAAGTTAAACACCCATATTAAACATGAACGCGTGGCGGACAGCGGTTGATTGTGGTCGATTTTATTATGTTCCTTTGTTCTGTAATGTTCCTACATTAATGGGACACTAACATGAAATTACTTCCATATTTGTCAACATATGCATGCTACTTTAAGTAGTACTCTAATGAAAAACGTTTGGTTAGACGGTCATAAGTTTAACAAACTCCTCAATGTCTGCACATACAATTTAAACAACCATTATCTAGCTGTTAACACACACGTACACACTGTGTTTATTTCATCGTTCCTTATATTTAGTAAAGTACCCCCTCCCCCCACCCCTATTGTCAAGTAAACTACCGAAGATAACGTTCCAATAAAACCACCTACAAGCGGTACACCCATGCCCATTATCTTGAAAATTGCCTGAAAGGAAAGAGTTTCGGATGGCATGGTTAAACATTAAATTTTAATAGCAAATACACATTTCAAGTTATCTCAAGTAATGATATTATTATTATTATTATTATTATTATTATTATTATTATTATTATTATTATGTCTTTTATTTGGTGTCAACCATGTCATACGATTTACACCAAGAGAAGGCGCCGCATTTGCGTTTGTAACGTCTCAGCATACTGTTTGCATTCTGATCCATACCGTCAGTGCCAACATTTCAAAATAGAATAAAGCCAGCCGCCTTATAAAACTTCTGGGCTTAACCAATAAAAACAGCAGCAGCAGCAGCAGCAGCAGCAGCAGCACAACTCATGCACCCGTATGGTGTTGTTCGCGAAAAATAGGGGGGACTTCGGTCGGACATAAAGCCACCACGCGTGTACCGTGCATTATACTATGTAACTTTGGGGTAGCAGTTGTAATGCGCAAGTCTATGTGCAATATGTGTCGCCAAAATGTACACCTTCGCGAACATCTGGATTACCTTCATATCTTGCCAGAACCTTCTCTGTTCGAATTCATATGTCTCAGGTTCATACTTCATGGAGCATTCTATGAATGAGATTGAAATATTCACATTCTATGCTGTCCATCTTCGACGTTTAAAGAAACGTTCTGGCACGGTTATAGCCTTGATCTTTATAAGCTCTACAAGTTGCTCTTATCTTTTAGTCAACAATTAAAACTCAATAATTGCGAGAGAAATTGATTATTGATATCATCTTAACTATCATGAGAACGCCTATTATTCGGAAATCGAAGCAAAGTGACAGAAATTCTATCATGTTGACAGAATAGTTTCTCAATTAGATTATAAAACGATTTCTTATAAACGTCTTTCACTGAAATATCAACAGTATATCGTTTTCTTTTGCATGGTAGTGCACACATGGTCAACAGGATCTTTATAACAAAGGATGATAATAAAAACTTTGGAATATTAATCATTTAATAATTCTTTCTGCGCATCGATGGACAAGGAAATGTTAAAAATCACGTTGGTATAGACTAAAATTTAAAGGTCCCCAGTATTATTTAAAGCGTTTTATATATATATATATATACTGTAGTTGTGTCCAAGTCAGCATAGTCTCAATGTCGTTTCGCAGGTGGGCCGACAGATGGCTACTGGATTACGTACAGTCTCAAAATTACGCTCCCTATTTATTCAAGCATACAGGCGCGTAGCTAGCCATCTATCGATGTGAATTCACACTCTTGCTAGGGGGGGGGGGGGGGTCGGGAGATTTTGATTAAAACGATGCAATTTTGTGCATTCTGAGCGTTTTGAGGTGTGTTATTAATACTTTAAAAATTAACAATTTTAAGGATAATAAATCAACAAAAAATATATATTCGCCATATTTTTCTTTGATACCAATCAAAACATATATATATCTGAAATATATACAGAAACAATGTTCATTTCAAAATCGCAATAAGCCCGTTATGTACACTATATATCCCATCAAGTGATTCTCAGAAGCGCAGAGAGCTGGTCAATTAAAAAATATTTTACCTTTTCAAAGAGACGAATAATTAATCGTGTACGCTTATGATGGACAGAAAACAAAACAGCACTCAGCTTCACCCAGTATACAGAAGAGTGCGTTTAATCAAGGACTCTCAATTGATGTAGGGTGTCCCTGGTTTAATATTGAGGACTTTGACAACAGGTTAACATCCAATGCGTTGCAATGATTGTTAAAAGTGAAAAACTGCAAAGAATATTATTCTGTGGGCATACCAGTCGACAGCAGTATTTTTAAATTTTGCCTTTTTCAAAACCATGTGGATTCAGATGCGTACTCTCGTATAGGTAGCTACGTTCCTGGCATGTCAATTACAAAATGATACTAATGTTGACGGTTTTCTACATATTGGTTGGTCAGTGTGGTACCAGTGACATGTAGTTATAAACATATGGGTGGAAAAATCTATGAGCCACAAGCAGGTTTCTCAACATAAGAATTGAAAGGTTGCATTCAGTTGAAACTATGTGTTTTACATTTAAGTTGATAATTCTTCTACTATATAATCAAGCACATCGAGGTTTTAAACAGTTAGTCAAATATTAAGTCACTGGTATCATTTAGAATTTTAGATATCGAAGTTGATATTTTAGCTATTGGACACATCTGTTGTTCCTCCTTTTGTGTGGGGATTTTATGTGCTGGGTCCTTGTTTTATGTCGTGGTTCCTGATACTCTTCCTATGCTAACACTTATCTGGCTGAAGAAAAGAGAGCTGGTACTTCGACACTTTACTCCAGAATAACGCCTTTTGGCGCCTTTGAAATACTATGTATTTGAAAATTTTATAGAAAATGGAACATTTGCTCTTTGGAGATAATGCTCCATTTTCCATAATATTTTCAAAAGTATTCAAAACTTTACTTAAATTTTTAATGTTTTTTTTTTTCAATTGTGTCTAAAAGAAGAAAATGACGTAATGATCTAAAATAGCGTATGGAGTAAATGGTTAAATGTTCTGTGGCTGTAACTGTTAATGTTGGTCTGCAGTCTATAATTGTGCCATTTCCTGGTCAATCACAGGCAAATATCTGACAAATATACTACCAGTCACACCAAGAATGTTAGCATAATCTACTTTCTAAGCATTTAATTGACAATTTCACTTCCTTTCACATCTACGTGTTTGAAAATTTAAAGTAGAATAATAGATGACCATTATGCTACGTATCTGTCAAGTCAATACTTTTTTCAAACATTTAGTTGACAAAGATTCTACCAGCCACCTTACGTCTTTTAAAAAGTCTTGTTAACAATTATGTTACCCGTCATGTCTAGGGTTTTAAACATTTAAGCTGACAATTATACAACTTGTCATATCTAGGGCTTTAAACTATTTTGATGACAATATACTACAAGTCATGTATATGTATACGGTTTTATTTGCATAATTTTCCCATTGGTATCCTGGGTCAGGTGTAGTACTTGATTGTATCGATTCCTGATCTTTGCACCCTTACTTACTTTAAATATTTTAGTTGACATATGCGCTATCATTCACATATTTAGTTGAAATATTTAGCTGACGATTACGATATCACTAATGCACTACTTTACCAATCACATCTAGAGTTTAAACTAGTATTGGTGACAATTACGTTACCAGTCACATCTAGGGTTTCAGATATTTTAACTGACAATTACGTTATCATCAGTCACATCTAGGGTTTCAGATATTTTAACTGACATTTACGTTATCAGTCACATCTAGGGTTTCAGATATTTTAACTGACAATTACGTTATCATCAGTCACATCTAGGGTTTCAGATATTTTAACTATCAATTACGTTATTAGCCACATCATGGTTTTCAAATATTATAACTGACAATTACGTTATCAGTGACATCTAGGGTGTCAGATATTTATGCTGACAACTACGTTATCAGTCACATATAAGGCTTAAAAAGTGTTGGAGACAGTTACTTTACCAGTCACATCTAGGGTTTTAGATATTTTAACTGACAATTACGTCATCAGCCACATCATGGTTTTCAAATATTATAACTTACAATTACGTTATCAGTCACATCTAGGTTTCCATTTTCTAAATTCTACCACAGACACTCAGAGTTAATTGTTAAATACAATATTGGTTTACAAACTCTTTTGCAACAGAGCAGATCAGAGACAGTTTTTATGGTAATTTAGTTTATGAATTCACAAGAATTGTTGGAAAGCCTAGTTTTATTGGTCAATACAAAGAGATAAGCAAACGCTATAAAAAAAGTATTATACAGCATGAATATCATGCGACAATCTGCATGTCTGGTTGTAAACCCATTCACGGTTTATAGCTATAGTTTCCTCTTTAATTGCAGTGGAACATGCCTAAGACTCAATGACGGCCCTGACTTAAAGCTTAAATCAGTTGGTTGGTGATTGATGCTTGTCTTTGGCTGGTCCACCGTGGCTCAACTTGAGGATTTCTTTAGATCGCACTAACTGTGAGTCGTGAGCTTTTTTCTTTGTTTCATAATAGACATTTTTCAGTTACACCTTACATTACGATGAGGTAGTTCGATCAATCAACTGACCTTTAGTCCGGGTAAGTCTGGTTCCCGTCACGTGTTAAATATTTAATCGGCAGCCAATCATTGCCATCGAAACAAAATACTGGTTTCTTAATTTTTAAGAGTTTGGCAATTGCGGAGAACCAGTATCGACCAAAGTAAAAGGTATGGTTGACCAGCAGGAACTGGACATGCGCAGACAAGGGCTAAACAGGAACAGGAAGATAGATAAGTGATCACGTGACACTAAACCAGAGTGAGTTTGATCAACTTTATTCTAACCGCAGTACCTGCAGTTGAATGATCGAACTACCTCGATTTGTCCGTCAACGGAGACTTACTTTGGACTTTATTTAAGAGGGGCAATGTCAGCAGTAACTGGAATCTATCTTTTTCGTCTGCTACTAAATATTATATTTTTTTGTCCTGAGATCTTTTTGTACCTTAAAGGTCTTGTGAATCTTCAAAAATATTTTTAAAACTCTTCATGGTTTAAATTACATTGATGAGAAAACCAAAATGCTGAAAACCCCATCTTTAAATTCCAGCCGAGTCAAAAGTTATGCAAGTTTTAAAATTATGCAAATTAGCATATAAGCCCCGCCCACATTATGGTTTTGAGATGATTTTTTCAAAATGTCATATCTTATGTAGTGTGATTTCTAAGTAATTTAAAACAGCATAGTTAAGCTTTTATATGCAAATGTTGTATTTTATCATATTGAATCATTTTCAGCAAATAAAATATTAAATTATGTTAAAATAAATGAAATCTATTAAATTTAATATTTCAAAAAGCTCAAATGACGTCATTTGAGCCTCTCGCATATTTTCATCTAATTAAATTTTGAAACCTTCATAACTTGGTAACCATTTTGAATTTTTCGATGGGGCTTTCGGCATTCTGTTTCTCTCATACTTGGCTTTTCAATCAATAGGAGTTTTAAAAAAGTTTTTTTGAAGATTCACAAGACCTTTAACAAACAGTGCATACCATGATGAAATGCCGCATGATGGCTTTTCACCAGTTCACAAGTGTAAAAAACATGTACCAAAATATATATTACACAATTGAAATGCAGCCGAATATCTTTTTTAAAGTTATTTCTTGGTCCATACATGTATGCATTCACTGGTTGTAACTTGCGAGTAGGTAAATTCGATGTTTCTGCGTCCAATATAATTATTTTTTGCGTCAATATTTTACCAAGCTCAGGTTAATGGACAGTGGAATTGCATAAGTCGTTCACAACTTTTGCAAGTCAATAAAGCTGGACCACAGTAATTGAAAATCCTTCGAATGTAAAGGAGATATGGAGGGACATGGAATTCAAGCATTAACGTCCATATCTTGTTAGGATGATTCATGTACCGAACTACTAGGGAATTTGGGTTTCCCCTTGAACCTTAAGAGGACTTAAATATATGCACTAGTCAATTCTAACAAGAGAACAGCGGGGACTTTGACTCGGCAGTTTTCTCCAACGTCTGTCATGTTTTACTTTATACTGCCATATTTGCCTTTGTATATCAATTGCCCCTCATTTATCCACACTAAGGGGACAACGCAAAAAGTACAAAAATGGTTCATTTGCCCGGCTATATCCCTGTCATGTCAGAGGATAGGGTGCGTGGATAAAACCACTGGTACATTATACTAATTGGGAGAGAGCTCACTTGCAGTAGAAGGCTGATGCTTGAGATATAAGGATAAGGTGCGTTCCAAGGGCATTTTATAGAGTTTGCACTCTGGATAGTCCCCCTTTATGAAGCCAGGGGTTTGGCCCTTTTGCAGAAAATGGTTTTAGAGAATTTCACAGGGCTAAAATGAGCTATGAAGAAACGCAGCATAAACACAATAAACTAGATTTTTCTTCCAAAAATCAAATTGAATGGCTAAAACCCTATACTTTCATCGTCAAGTTGTAGGCTCATGCGTATTTTGTACACTTCAGTACGCCCCTGAGTATGCAAAAAGCTTTCGCCAGACATTCAGACAAAAATCTAGTTTCCTATGTTTCAGAATCTAAGAAACCATGACGCATACTGGGAAATTGCTAATGTTAAGTTAAATCAGCGGCAGATCCAGATGGGGTTCAGGGGGTTGGCTCGTCCCCCCCCTCCCCCCTCCCCCCGCCCCCCCCCAGTTTTTAAATATCCTGTGAAAATGAAATAATTTGCTCTCAGTGAGACCAAATTATTTTATTTTCATGGGATATTTAAGAAAAATGACATAAATCACAAAAGCGAACCCAGCACCTTTATACATATGAACCCCTTTCCAGAAATCCTAGATTGGACCCTGTAAATAGACCAAAACTCAATATAGTCTAACTCAGTCGATTCTAGTAATTCAAGTGTCATTATACTTGTAACTATTTTTCCGCTAGTGGCGACTGTTGTCATCTATTGATCAGCAACATTTTGGAACAAGATTAGGCCTGACAAAATATTGGGCTTGATCCAAATCCAAACTATTTGGCACTGTCATGGTATTCCCCAAAGATTTTTTAAATGCATTACTTTAAATAAAAGGAAAGATAAAAGAAACAGCAGACAATGAAAACGCATGCAAAATTAACCAGCATGCATATAGATCATTGTTGTGTCGATTTGGTGAACTTTATATGATATTGACTGTTCATGGTAGTGATCATAAAAAATCAAAATGCATCAAATATCATAAATGAATACAGGAGGGACAGGCAGATGGGCTAACTCATGTATGTGATTAAGCTGCATCCTATCATATCAAGCTCCTTATCTTCAACATACTGAAGGAGTTCACCAATCTATTATAATTACTATTAATCATTATTTCCCACCTTCAAAAATGCTAAAACTGTTTTATTCAATACACGTTTAGTTGACCATCCTTAGAAATTCAGAAGGAGTAAAATACGAAAAGACAATAAGTATAATAGCTTTTTACCTCATGGTATTAATTTGCTGAAGAGGGTTGGGGTGGCACCACAAACTTTTATGACAAGCTTGTCTAAGCGGTTTAACAGTACTTCATGCACATACCTATGCTAAAAACTGAAAACAACCTTGCTGTAACCAGCAGAACTCAGTTCCGATCAATTAAAATTCCCTAGGAGTAGAGCTGTAACGAGGCCTTGATTTAATGTATCTAAATGTAAGGGTAGAGGTTGTGCCTTCTGGCAAACTATTTGCTACCATGTAGCTGCTTATACCATATTGTGAAAAGCTGATTTTTGGTCAATGACCCACCCCTAAGTCCACCCAAAGGGTTGGACCCAGGCCTACAAACTAAAATTTCACTTGATATGTTTCAATATCTATTGCATCTCTGCCTGCATACTATAAAAATGTTAAAAAATTAGTTACAATCTGACTTAGTTATTGCAAAATTATTTCATGATCAAATTCCCCAAAAACATGGGGCCAGGTTAGGAGCGAGCTCATAGCCCCTGGATTATACATCTGCAGTCAGACTCAATAGATTGAATATAATTTTGGTTTCTAGTGCAGAGGTGGAGGTTGAAATTTTTCTCTCTAACAGAGTCAAACCATTGCATGAGTTGCAGTCTGTTCTGGATTCATTATGTTTGCTTCCAAGATAAAAGTAGTCCAGAGTCCATTTTAATATAATCAGCAGACATAAAAAGCATGCAACATTTTCACAACTACAATACATCAGCACTTTAAAAGAAAATATTAGTTTGCTGAAGATGACTTTATTAAAGCACTTCGTATGATTTCCTAACAAGAAATTAACCGAGTCACAAGTTACAACTAATGAAGTTGTTAAACGTTTCTGAATTACACTGCTGAGATCGCCCCTCTTAAATAACGTAAGTCTAAGGTGTGCTACATCTTACAAATCCTAAGGTCCGCGGTAACTGAAAAAATGTCTAATAGTGTGTTAATTTGATTAGATTGTTTCTCTGTGATGATGCATTACAATAGCTGGGAAGATTCCACGAGAGCTCAACAATTTTTGTGTCTTAAGAACAACAGAATCTAGGGTGAAGGTTTGGTACCAGTAAATGCATTTCAGCCCCCCCCCCCTCGTGGCTTACGCTGGCGGTCATCGAGGACAAATGAAGGATAGACAGACAGACAAGCCGAAACTATAGTGCCCCACCACACCTTAACAGTGTTTTAAATGTTTCAATTGGAAAGTATTCTTTTAGTTTTAGTAAACTGATGCTATCAGTTTCATCTAGGGTTTAAAGGTAATTGAAAACTGCAATGTATGCTGCCAGTTTAGTTTAACCCTTTGTAGCCTGAATCCCCCTAAACGCCCTGAATACTTTGGCAAACGGTGAAAACCCGGAACCGAGATCAGGGTCTGCACTGGACCGTAGCACATATTGATTTTGAAATGTGAGCCCTTGGTATGTACAATGAAACATACCAGGCTCATTGCAACAATTCATTATCACTTTAAGGTTGAGAAAATCTGTGCTACCCACTAAAATTACTACTACTGCGTCTTCGCCCAACAGAACTCTAAGAAGAAAATGGCACGACGTTTCAAAGAAGCAACCTAGCAATTTCAAAATCGAACCGTCTGGGTTTTTGAAAGTTCGTTTTCTTGTCTCGCTTGAAAATAGTGGGCTAAGAACGATCCATCTCAGAACAAGAAGATCAGCGAATAAAGCACGTCCGATAAACATAGGAATTACTTGGGAAAACCAACCATATTATATATGGCATGAACAATTTTTAGGCTCTGCAGCTTTTATAGATAAATTGACAAAACTTCTTATGTACAGGGGTATGTACAGTCTTAACAAAATGAAATATAGGAGTGCGGAATATAAAGGGTTGTTATAGGTTCATGCAAACCTAATTTTAGGGATGTTAGGTGTTTTTTTTTTATCAAAAATTTAATGGAATATATGAATCTATCATGAGTGTGAAGGTATGATAGAAAAATCCGAAATTCGTCCCGAGGATCGCCGTTTGGCATTACGAGGCTTGCCGAGTGATGGCAAGTGGTGATCCCGAGAGACGGATTTTTCTATCCTACCCTCACACGAATAATGGATTCTTTTTCGTGCTCACCACTGCTTTTATTTATTTATTATTTTTTTGTTTATCTTGAAATAAGCTTACAGAAGTCCCTGAATACGTTAAGATGCATTTGCCACAGGAAACTTGACGCCCTGGGTAAGATAGTATGGGTAAGAGAAGATTTTCTATTCCAGGGTAAATCTCAGATATCCTTATCCGGTGTGCAAGAATATTCTGTATTCAAAAACGTCGAATTCTGTGACGTCTGATCTGGATATGCATTGTTTGTAGATGTCCCATAAAATGACACTATGCTTGTCCAGTGAACATCTAAAGGCGGGTCACTATCGGCCCGCCAGCGAAGCGTTTCGCTGTCGAGCCGGTAGTGGCCTGTGACCGTTTGCTGGCTAAATAACAACATGCCGGTACGTGAAGCATTGTGACAAATGCGGACCAGATGGGATACGATGTCATTGGAATTTACTGTACTGACAGTCACGACAGCGCTCTTAATCCCCCACCCCACTGTACTAGTTTTGGATAATAGTTTTGCTAATTTAACATGCATCTCGCTGTGACGTTATTAAAGAATATCACAAACACAACGGGAGTTACGTTCTGTCCATATTTACTTAAACTTTAAAATCTTGTATTTAATCAGGGATAAAAGATGACAAGATATTTCTGATGACAGGGGCATGAGTATAGCAATATTTCGTTGCTTCATGGAAAAAATTCGAACCGCATAAACCTTAAACTTCCCACACCGTAAACAATAAGTGTAATTTTACATCCAATTAGGTGGCAGCTGAACTAGATAGATTTCTTTACTTCCTCCAAGAAGGAGAGTTCAGTAAATTAGGTGGCAGTTGAACTGTCAGTGGTCTATGTGTAACCTTTCAACGGTCACAAAAACTAAAAACTACAACAATAACAGGTCGAAATGTTAAACATTTTTCACTGTATAAATGTTGGCCTCAAATTGTTTAGTAGAAATGTAGATGTGAGTTTACGCCAGAAGGGATGGCAGCACAGTTGCCACCTCTTTTGGTGTTAATCTACGCTTACTTTTTTTTTAGTGTATCATATTTCCGGCGACTGTCAGGCACGTAGCCAGGCGGAGTCTTCAGCATCATATGGGACTCGATGCGAGAAACCATGACTTTGTTGATTGCGAACAGCAAAGGCGCAGACCAGCGTGCGCATACGTGCAGTCCGATCAGTGTATCTATGTAAAGTTAAACAACTAGGTCAGATATCACTCCAAGCTTCATCTGGCTTTGCTCCTGGAAGTGCTTACAAGTGTCCAGTGACTCAATGATCAGGATTTCACGAGGATAAATGCTCTTTTCAAGGTCCATTTGTCCGTTTTGTTATTGGTATGTCTGTCTAGTGACCGAGATGACCACACCAAATATGGCATAAAGAGCCGTGAGATTGTCCGGAATAGCTCGATCCATCATCTTATTAGGGATGATTACTCCCTGTCATTTTATTGGCTGCTGGTCAATATCCGTCAAACTTTCAACAAGCACTTGCAGAAGTCGTTTAGACAATGCGATCATTTGTCCGTTTTTTAATTGGAAGCATTCTACTGGCATGCTATTTTGGTCGTCTGCTAAAAATCAAATAACGGAATATTATTCTGATGCTGAAAAGCCCACAACAGCAACAAGTGCCTACCTGCCTACCCCTGGCAAGCCTGACCGCCCTACGAGACTGCTCTGGTACTATTTTGTTTGCGTATGCGTTTCCTGCTGATCTAAAATAAAAGGTTGTTTAACCCGTTGTATACTAATGGATTCTTCCTTCTGGTTTGATACAATAAACGTAGGATAGTCAATTGTACATATCTAGGGATGTCAGGTTAAAATCTTAACAAAAATATTGTATTTTTTTCGTCTGAAGATCTTTCTTACCTTGACAAAGAGTGTAGACCCTGATGAAATATCGCATTATGCTGTTTGTAAAAGTACCTGTTTTGGAGTTTCCGTATACAAAGGGTTTTCTGTGGTTAAAACTGTATTCGGTCAAATGACATATGGTCAATACAGACGACCTAATCTGTTTTGAAGTCTGGCGTTTGTTCTTTACCTGAAAAACGCTGTCAACAAGAGCTGCAAACAATTGATTCCCTGTGTTATTTAGCAAACAGTGTCTTTGGCATTTGGCTTCTTGGGGAGACCGTTGATATTTGATAAAACTGAAATTACCTGGGCAACGGCACTACAGTTCAAACATTCAAGATTTTTTCTACTTCATATGTTTCAATGTATACATCGTTAACCTCGGGAATTAGTTTGTAAACCCAAGCATTGTTTGTAAAGCAGTTTTATTTGAGTGATGTGTAAATCTCGTGCGTGCGAGATTACAGCACGCGACCTTATGTGCGTTACAGCAGGTACATCCGGTTCCTACGCACCGCTGAGTTTTTCAATTAAAAAGAATATTAATTATAAATAATAGAGCTGATT
Source organism: Loripinus fragilis (assembly GCA_964019695.1). Taxonomy (NCBI): domain Eukaryota; kingdom Metazoa; phylum Mollusca; class Bivalvia; order Lucinida; family Lucinidae; genus Loripinus; species Loripinus fragilis. The sequence goes on from OZ026519.1 coordinate 1,871,143, forward strand.
CTATCATACGCTCGTGTAGTATGCGTCTAAAATATTATTCTGAACTTTAAACATTTTAGATTATTAACGAACGCAATTCTTTATAATTATGGTCATGCACAATATTGTCAATGATAATAAGTCGCGCGTATGTGTTAAGAGCATTAACGCTACTAAATGCAATCTTCCAAATGACAAATACATGTCGAAGAAAGCAAACAAATGTACCGGATCGGACTGCTGGGGTAGTTTGATCTGGGAATAATTTGTTTACACATACTTTTTAGAGTATCTCAAAGGTTAACACCGAAATCTTTTTTTTAAGTTTGAGATAGGTCTGTCTGTGATATATATGGCCCGGTAGATCGGATACATATGGGTCTATTCATGATATACATGGGTCTATCCGCGATCAATATGGGTCTGTCCATGGTATACACGGGTCTGTCCATGCTTTTGTTTGTTTGAGTTCATTCTTTCCCACCCAGTCAACCATTTTTCAGTACTAAGCAAGGATAATGCCCAAGGGCACAACGCAGTGACGCCGGTGAGGCTCGAATCAGCAACCCCCTCGGTCACGAGTCAGCACTCTACGCTCTCACGATCTGTCCATGATATATATGGGCATGTAGATGATATACATGGGTCTGTCCTTCATGTATATGATCCTGTAGATTATATACACATGGGTCTGGCCACAATATATATGGACCTGTAGGTGATAAACATGGGTCTGTCTGTGCTATACATGGGTCTGCCTGTGGTATACTTGGGTCAGTCCATGATATACATGGGTATGTCTATGATAAACATGGGTCTGTCCATGATATACATCGGTCTGTCCATTATATACATGGGTCTGTCTGTGATATACATGGGTATGTGCATGATATGCATGGGTCTGTCCATGATATACATGGGTCTGTCCATTATATACATATGTATGTTTGTGATATACATGGGTCTGTCTGTGATATATATGGGTCTGTATGTGATATACATGGGTCTGTCTGTGATATATACATGTCTGTCTGTGATATACATGGGTCTGTCCGTGATATATATGAGTCTGTCTGTGATATACATGGGTCTGTCCGTGATATACATGGGCCTGTCCGTGATATATATGGATCTGTCTGTGACATACATGGGTCTGTTTGCGATAAAAATGGGCCTGTCCGTGATATATATGAGTCTGTCTGTGATAAACATGGACCTGTCCGTGATATACATGGGTCTGTCTGTGATATGCATGGGTCTGTCCGTGATATACATGAGTCTGTCTGTGATATATATGGGTCTGTCCGTGATATATATGGGCCTGTCTCTGATATACATGGGACTGTCTGTGATATACATGGGCCTGTCTGTGACATATATGGGTCTGTCTGTGATATATAAGAGTCTGTCCGTGATATACATGGGTCTGTCTGTGATATATACAGGTCTATCTGTGATATACATGGGACTGTCTGTGATATATGAGTCTGTCTGTGATATACATGGGTCTGTCTGTGATATACATGGGTCTGTCCATTATATACATGGGTCTGTCTGTGCTATACATGTGTCTGTCTGTGGTATACATGGGTCTGTCCGTGATATACATGAGTCTGTCTGTGATATACATGGGACTGTCTGTGATATACATGGGTCTGTCTGTGATATACATGGGCCTGTCCATGATATATATGGGCCTGTCTGTGATATACATGGGTCTGTCTGTGATATATGAGTCTGTCCGTGATAAACATGGGTCTGTTTGTGCTATACATGGGTCTGTCTGTGGTATACATGGGTCTATCTGTGATATACATGAGTCTGTCTGTGATATACATGGGTCTGTCTGTGATATATGAGTCTGTCCGTGATATACATGGGTCTGTTTGTGATATATGAGTCTGTCTGTGATATACATGGGTCTGTCTGTGATATACATGGGTCTGTAAGTGATATACATGGGTCTGTCTGTGCTATACATGGGTCTGTGATAAACATGGGCCTGTCCGTGATATACATGGGCCTGTCTGTGATATATATGCATCTGTCTGTGATATATGGGTCTGTCTGTGATATACATGTCTGGCTATTATATACATTGGTCTGTCAATGGTATACATGGGTCTATCTGTGATAAATATTGGTCTGCCCATGATATACATGTGTCGGTGATATACATGGATCGGTCTGTGCTACATGGGCCTGTCTGTGATATACATGGTCCTGTCCGTGGTACAGATGGGCCTGTTGGTGATATACATTGGCCTGTCTGCGCTTCATGGGCCTGTCTGAGATATACATGGTCCTTTCTGCGCTACATGGGCCTGTCTGTGATATACATGGGCCTGTCTGTAATATGCATGGGCCTGTCTGTGATATACATGGGTCTGTCTTTGATATACATGGGCCTGTCTTTGATATACATGGGTCTGTCTTTGATATACATGGGCCTGTCTTTGATATACATGGGCCTGTCTGTGAGTCATATAAGTCTGTTTATGATGTACATGGGTCTGCCCCGTGATAAACATGGGTCTGTCCCGTTATATACATGGGTCTGTCCGTGATATACATGGTTCTGTTCATGATATACATGGTGCTGTCCACAATACATATGGGTCTGTCTGTGATATATATGGGCCTGTCCAGGATATATGGGTCTGTCAATGGTATACATGGGTCTGTCCATGATTCATATTGGCCTGTGCATGTTATATATGTGCATGTCTGTGATATACATGGGCCTGTCCTTGTCTGCTTACTCTTAAATTGTGTGAACTATGGCTTGCTAAAGATAAGAAATATGTTATTTATGCACAAAAAGTAACATAATTTACCTTTTATGTTAACGTTAATATTCACTTTGCGGACAGCTTTCACAAATCAGCGACTCAAAATTGTGTGAGCTAGTGCTGTTCTAATTCAGAAATGAGGAACAATATCTGTACTTTTTACTAAGATAAAAAACATCTTCAACTGCATGAGTCATTACTGGATTTGGATTCAAGCCTCACCGGAGGCACTGCGTTGTGTCCTTGAGCATTACACTTTATCCTCTTCTAAGAACTGCTTCAACCCAGGAAGATCCGTCCTGACATAACTGAAAAATAGTTGACTGGGACATAAAGAATCAAATCAAACAAACTACAGTAAAACCTGTCTTAAGTGGCCACTCAAAAATAGACAAAACAAAGATCTTAATGACAAATGGTAGCATAATGAAGGTTGGAAGTATTGCAGAATGCTCCCATTGGAGCATTCTGCAATACTTTTAACCTGCATTAAGCGATAATTGATCTTGAAAACCAAAGTTGGGTCTTTTTGAGAGTGGCCGTTTAGACAGGTTTTACTGTAAATTTGGTTACTTCACCACATAGGTGACTAGTGAAGGCTCAGATGAGCCTGTAGTTATGCAATCTTCCAGAGCATGCACATTCTTAAAGTATGGGAGTAGTTGAAGACTCAGACCAAAACTTAGGACTGTATCACCACTAGGTAGCTGTACATGAGTGTTTAAATAGTGACTTTACACATATGGCATACAGAAAAACCTAAAATATTTGAACTTCAGTTTTTCCAGATACTCGCCAATTCAAAATAAATGGACACACTGGATTCAGAGAATATGCCATATTCATGATCTATTTTAATAAGTTTCCAAATTAACATGTTTTTAGCCCTAAAAGAAACGTCTCATTGAGACGTTTCTTTTACGCAGCTAAAACATGTTTGACAGAAAAAAACTGATAATAATAAATTTTGGGGGTTGCATATTCTACCTCCCCTATATAATTGGAACCTCTGCTTATTCAAAATAAAACATCTAGTGCTGAGGACTTTGAATTCTACTGTGCATAAAAAAGATCATATGCTGGTCTGAGTGGTCCATATAATTTTGAAATTCCTACCTGTGACCTTTAACTATGTGGGGAATCATCCAAGTTTTATATAAAATTGGATCCATTAGAGACAGTGGTGGCTAATTTGCTGACCTATCATATGCATACACACCTAACCACCATTTTACTCTGCATGATTAATTTCTTTTTTGCGTTTTATTGCACCCACACACAATTCTTTCATGAGTTTGGCAACACAATTTGCCATTGGTCTGTATCAAGTACAGGGAGATAACCAAGGCTGGACAAATACTCTACACTTCCAAGAGTTAAAATAACCAAAGATGGTAATTACAAAAAAAAAAATGAGTGAGTTTTGCCAAATATGGATCATTACTAGGTACCTACTTGTTATCAATGATCTCTGAAAGGTTTTCACTCTGACAACAGGCCCCGAGGTTATAAAACTTTTTTCATGCTCCACTCAGCTGAGCACGAAATTTATCCTGCTCATAACATTTATTAGCATGATAAATACAACATCTGAGAGACTTAAAGCAAGTAAATTTTTCATTTGTCAGTGTTTTAGTTTTTATGAGCAGTTGAAATTTTGTGCTCAGTTGAGCTGAGCATGAACATTTTTTTTATAATCTCGGGGCCTGGGTCCAAGCTTTTGTAGAGTCAACCACCAATAGACATTTCCGAATCATGCTCAGAATGTCAATGTCACCTTAAAGTGTTACTTTTGTTTTGTTTGATTTGATTCTTTATGTCCCATCAACAATCTTTCAGTTATAAAGGGACGGGTCTCCCGTGTTGAACCAGTAGTAAGCTTGGATTAATGTGTCTTGCTCAAGGACACAACACAGTGACCCGGTGAGGCTTGAACCCACGGCCCTCGGTCTCGAGTCAAGCACTCTACAATTGAGCCACTGCGCTCCGTTATAGTGTATGACTGACCAATTCAATGACCACTTAGCATGTGACATAGTCCCACAACCAAAATCGTATGTGTTCAATCTCCCTCAATAAATCTGAGGTTTACCTGTTTAACTCTTTGCATGCTGGGTAATTTTTTTCGAAAAAAAATCTTTCAGGAATATCATCAGAGTATCAAACAGTATGGTTCCAGCTAATGCCAGACATTTTGTTGGGCCTGATCTTGGTCCAAACTGTTTGCAAAGGTTATCAGCAGACAATACTAGTAGACAAAGAGTAAAATAGTTAAATTGGTGCAAGCCAGACTACTCCAGTTCAAAGAGTATTTCATTGGTGATGCAAATAAAACTAGAGCAGTTAAAAATATTGAGCTTTATTTGATAAATGTGATGTGTGTATTAGCCATGTCATAATAAAACAAATAAAATTCACAGTTCCTTTCTAGCAGAAAATGGAGCTGAAAGCTTTGATTTCTTCTCTGTTAATCAACAGGTATGTTGAGGGTACCCACAAGAATCATCTCAAATGAGAAAGCTTTATTTCAATTCAAGATAAATCATAGTCATCTACTGGCTTAACATAATACAGTGCGGTTCCTTTATAACATTATATTTGGGGTTATAAAAATGGACCGATTATAAGCAAATTACGATATAAAGGGAGAATATTTGCAAGAGAAATTATAGGAAAATTAATATAATTCCTTTGTAAAATCCACTAATCAATGTAATTTTCCAATAATGCCTTTTTAAAATCCATGGTGATAAATTATGGTTTACAAGCTAAAGTACATGTATGTGCAAAATGTATTGGTTTACCACTTAGTCAAGCTTTTGACTGGGATGTAATACCTCAAACCAAACAAACATAGTATAAACATAGTCTGATCTGGGTATGGATCCCTGATCAGACTGCTTCTTTATACCCACATTGTTGTTAAGGGACTGCACTGTATAAACATAGTCTGATCTGGGTATGTACCATGAAGACATGTGTTATCAGGACAAGGCTAATACATGTAAAATCATTCACCTCTCTCTAACATCTAATAAATAACAAGCATCATGCATAGTGTTTAAAATATCCCAGGATGACCCCTATATAAAACACCATAACTACCCTAAATATTTGGACACAACTCTTGAAGTGAATTTCTACACTGGAATCTCGCGTTGATAATCTGGACTAGTCAAATCTAGTTATAAATAAGTAATTTGCTGAAAAAAGCAAACAAATAGTCTCTGATCCGACAGCTCTTTTTGGAGCAGTCTGATCAGAGACTATTTTGCTTGCTAATGCTTTCCCTGTATGAGTAATTTGGCTATGGCACTTTGAGGTTGTTATTTGTTAACTTCTTAATATATTTTAAGTAAATTCTAATGCACAGGTTATTGTAGCACAACCTCTGATTGGATAAAGTTCGAAATTTGTGGCGACCATAAATCTAAATTTGTGTTCAAATATCGGACGATATACCTCCCCAAATGAAAACTTTGAATACAGTTATTCCTTAAATATGAAATAAGACATTTTGTGAATTCCAGCTCTGATAACATATATTTTATTTGAGAACTGAAACTGAAAAGTAATCAAAATTTTACAACATTTACCGTAATCAGGGTTCCCAAAGAAATTCAAAATCACAATTCTATGATTTTTCCATGATTTTCCATGATCAACAAAGTAATTTCCATGACTATTTAATGCATGGCCTCCAATCTCCCCTTTTAGCAGCATCCTCACCAGGCTGAGCATAAATGTGGAATGCAGCAACAACAGCATGCTTGTAGACCATGCATGCATTTGGAAATACTTAAAACTTGAAACCACCAGTAGCCAGAAAACTAGCAGTCACACTGGGTCAAAATGTAATTTAAAAGAAACAGAGAAATAATTAATGGACTTGATCAAATTTTAGGAATATAAAATGTTAACATGGTTGTCCTGGTGTCCAAATATTTAGTTTAGATATAGATCTAGTCCCATGATATCATGATATGATTAAAACAGGAGAAAATGTCCATCCTTGTTGTTCAGATAATAAGACAGTCTCAAAAGACTGGTGAAAATAATAAATTCAGCTTATATACCCTGCCAGCATAAAGGCAGCATTCAGTCTACGGCCACTGTCAACCCACCAGCAGAGCCTACTACAATATGCTTCAGGGTTCGTACAGGCAAGTTTGTGTAAAATTCAAGGACTTTTCAAGGACTTCTAAAATACTTTCCTACTGTCCTACTGTTTTCAAGGACTGAAAACTTACAAAAAATACTGATTTACATGCTAAAATTCTACTTCAGAAATGCTAGAATGCATTACTAAGGATATTAGTTTTAGAAAATAAGTATAAAATTGTGGTGCCTTTATTTGGTGCAGCATATGCTGGACCAAATAAAGGCACCACAATTTTATACTGATTTAGGTCTCAAAAGACAGTGTTAAATCCTCCTGTAAATGGTAAAATCCAAGGACTTTTCAAGGCCTCTTTGTCAAGTACTTTTCAAGGCAAATTAAATTTTCAAGGACTTTTCAAGACAGTCCTGTATATTCATGTACTTTTCAAGCCTGTGCTAACCCTGTGCTTACTAGGTAACAGCATTAATCACATGATATTTTTTAATATGATATTTGAGAATTACAATTACATTAATAAGAAATTAATTGAAAGTCAGTTTTTTACAATATTTAAAAACAAATATATGTACAGTAAAGCCTGTCTTAAGCGGCCACTCAAAAATAACACCAAAATGGGTTTTCAACACCAAATATCGCTTAATGCAGGTAAAAAGTATTGCAGAATGCTCCAAGAGGCATTCTGCAATACGTTCAACCTTCATTAAGCTATCATTTTCAAGACCCTTGTTTTGTCTATTTTTAAGTGGCCACTTAAGACAGGTTTAATTGTATATGTAACAATCCCAAACCACTTATCCCCAATATCAATGCTTCACTAAGTTTGAAAAAAATGAAAGTGAGACAACAAATGGAATAAAAAAAAACCTTAACTTACACATGGCAGGGTACAAAGATGATGGAAGCAAAAGGGACAACAATTGGTAATGAACTTGTCAAATTAAAACATGACTCAGTTTGAAGAATGGGTTCATCCCATGAACAGAGACATATTGTTATAGAGGAACTACAATGTACAACCATTCTCCCTAACATATTGCAATGTATAATTTTACACTAAAATAAGTGGCAGACCAGCTGTCACACTTTATGATTCTGATTTTACACATTTTTTATTGTCATATTAAGATCTCCATTCACACGGGGGCTTGTTTGTCCCTGAAAATGCAAAATTATTTCTAAATGATGTTTGACTATCTAAAGTAAAGATTTATCCTTTTTTTGAAAACACTGTACATCCAGATCAGCTGGCTTCTAATGAAGCCATCTGATCACAATCCACACTAATTTCCACTCTGCTTGAAAATACATTTCAGACATTTTCCTAGACCAAAATTAGACCCCAGTGATTCGAACTCTTATAAGCCAATTAAAGAGTCCAGCTAGTATACAACATTATAACATAATAAAAAAAAATTGTAGTGATGTTTTGTCATGTACACTGTATATGGAGTTATATAAGGTAATGTGCAAGCTTTGATATAATTAAGGCAAAAGAGCCTGTTAGGCTGTTACACAATGACATTATACTAAAACACTAACAAAACAACAGAACTAATTCTGTATCAAACCCCATCCCTCCATCTACCGTATATATCCTAAATATTTGAACACTTAAACTTCTTATGAGTGTGTCCTAAATATTAAACAAATCAATATGAATACTTAATAAGGTGCTTTCTTTGAAGCAACAAAATAGCCAACAGCTTAAACCCAGATCAGCCTGCTCCTTCAGGAGCAAGTTGAACAGGGTTTATTCTGTTTGTCCAGGCCTACCTATCCAAATATTTAGGGTAAATACGGTATTCCAAATAAATAGATCAAACTAAAGTAACATATGGCAAGAAATGAAATCATAACTACAACCCATAATAATAGATATATAGGAATAAAAATAAGCTTGTGTATATGTATAAAGCAAATAGAAACTATGTTTAGTAGGGTAGATATTCTAAGATTTTGAACAAAAAGGCCTAGACAAACATTGCAGACCGAGATCAGATCAGGGTCTTCCCTATTTGATATTATAACAAACATCTTGTGAATTATATCCCTGATAACCGACACTTTATTCAAGAATAGAAAGAGAAAAGAGTTCAAAATTTTAAAGCATTTACCATATGAGCCATGGCATGGGATTTCCAACAATGTGGTATGTGCAACCAGCAAAGCCTCAGATCAGCCTGCGCATACGCGCAGTCTGATCAGAGCCTTTGCTAGTCGCTTGAGTATTCTATGATTGTTAAGCTACTGACTGAACAGCATTTGAAGTTTCTAAGCTTACAAGGAGGCTGCACAGGCTTGTATGAGTCTACACTTGTCAAAATGTCACATTGTTGGAAATCACATGTCACGGCTCAATTATATTATGTGATATATGTCCCTAGATTTGGAACACTTTCTTTTTTCTCAGTTAAATGTATTTGAATAAAACAAAATGCTTGTCAAAACAGGCTCTTCTTCGACTGCTCCTCTGCAATAAAGGAAAAGTCTACCTCGGTCCACATGATTTGTCAAAGAAGCTCAATTTTGCTAGTGTCATAGTCCAAGTTGAAACTCGGTAATAACCATCTCTTGATGCATTATAAAATCTGCACTTTTCACTACAAGAGTATGTGCAAAAGAAACAATGTTGTGGTGGAATAGGGCTTTTTAAAACTTTAATGCAGCACAAGACTTGTCCTAGATTTTGAACCATAGCCCAACCTCAGTGCATGAACCCAAGGGTCCATTCTTGTGGAATTTTTAGATGACCCTTACAGGTATGAATGTTCCAAATATGAATGGTTCCTAATAAATGAGCATCAACGTATGAGCTTTCAAAAAAAAATTAATGCAGCATAATAGCACTTTATGAAGGTGTCCTACTAGAATTGGATCCTATTTCCAACTGGGGCATGAACCCAGTGGTCCAATCTATAGAATCATAGAACACCCTCCCAAGCACCCATTTTCAATGCTTTCTGGTAGGTGATTTTCAAGATAAAAAAAAACAGTGTGAAAGGAATGGGCAAGCGGACGCCCAAGGAGATTACAATAGCTATCAATGAAATCTGTACAGGCGAGCTAAAAATGACTTCAAAAGATTCGACTGGTGGGGTTGTTTTAAGTTTTTTCATCACACCGGTAATTTCTTTATCCAGTAACATGTTCTAAAAGAAATAATGAATACAATAACAGGGCATTAATAATAACAACATAATTTACAATACAAAAACAAAACAGTAAATATTCATGTTTCTATGGCAAACCTTAAACAATGGCAAGCAAAAATTATATTCACTGTCAACAATAGAGATGTTTGAAAATGTAAACAGACAGACTGACTGACGTACAATGAATACACACCAGAGCCATTGGTATATACTAACAACTCACCTAAATTTTCTTATGCACAACTCAACTGAGCATGAAAGTTCAATTGCTCATTAAAACTGAAATGCTGCTAAATGAAGAATTTTTTTTTTTTTGCTTTCAAACTCTCAGATGTTGTATTTATGATGCAAATAAATGTTAAAATGCTAACAATTGTTGGCATTTTAAATTTTTATGAACATGATAAATTTCAAGCTCAGTTAAGATGGACATGAAAAAGTTTTATTACCTAGGGGCCAGGATAACTAATAATCTTGCCATCTCAGGAGATATGGTACTACTTAAACCATATGCCAGTAGCGAGTGCTCAGATGAAACTGAATAAAAGTGCAGTCTCTCATGAGCCTTCACTGCTCACAAACAAAAGTAGTGATTATACTGAAGGCTGCGGTATCTAGCCCCTCTAGATACTTGCACATGCATGATGTAAGAATGCCTTTACACACAAATGTGAGACATACCAAAATATCATGAGATGACCCGTTTGTTCAAGTTGATGTTGGCCAAATCAAACAAAAAACTCTAAAAAATTCTACCTTGTCTACAGAGACTGGCTAAAGAATTTATTTCACAATATCAAATTAATAGTTGACCTTGTGTATATATACATATGTAAATATCCAGGGCCTAATGGTAGTTAGTGATTAAGTATATACGTGTATACCTATTTTATGTATGCACTTAAGTTGTTAACCTCAAATAAATGAAGGCCTTATTTACTTAAATAGCCAGCTCACAAACTACCAATCCAATGGACTACCTTATTAACTCTCTCCATACTGTGAAATTTGGCATGCTATTGGGTGTATGTATTTTTTTTTGTAATTATGTTTGTTTGTCTGTCTGTAAACTTTTTTTCCATCAAAGATTTTTCAGCAACTACTTAGGTTAGGATTCAGTAGCCATCAGAGGTTGTAACACTTTCAGAGAAAAGACAAAATTGTCAAAGATTTCATAATCCTAAATCAAGTAGTTTCTGAGAAAACTTTGATGAAAAATGTGTTATATAAGAGTGACAGAAGGAAAAATTAAAAATTTGAAAAAAGAGGCTAAAAGAGGATTAGCACAATAATTTTCATTTACACAATACACTTTGCTAACATGAAAGTGTACACAAAATTTCATAATCTTAAATCAAGTAGTTGCTGAGAAAACTCTGACAAAAAAGTCCATGTGTTATATAGGAGTGACAGAAGGAAAAAATGAAAAAGAAGGCAAAATGAGCTTTAGAATCTTTATTTTCATTTACACAATACACTTAGCCTACCTGAAGGTGTACACAAAATTTGAAAACACTGGCTCCAATAGCCGAGAGATCTGTGACAGAAATTTTTATTTGAGAGAAAGAAAAATGAACAAATAAAAAGACTGATAAGCAATATGTGGCTGTTCTTTTGCTACACAATACAACTTATTACTATCAAGCTTTTAACCAAAATTCAGAATCCTAACTCAAGTAGTTGCTGAGAAATCTTTGGAAGAAAAAAATGTCTATATGTATTATATAAGAGTGAAAGAAGGAAAAAATGAAAAATTGAAAAAAGAAGGCACAATAAGGATTAGCATCATAATTTCCATTTACACAGTACACTTTGCCTTCCTGAAGATGTACACAAAATTTGTTAACACTGGCTCCAATAGGAGCTGAGAAATCTGTGACAGAAATTTCGATCAGAGAGAAAGAAAAATGAACAAATAAAGGGACTGATAAGCAATATGTGGCTGTTCTTTTGTTACTCAATACGACTCATCACTATCAAGCTTTGTACCAAATTTCAGAATCCTAACCCAAGTAGTTGCTGAGAAATCTGATGGAGAAAAAAAAGTTTACAGACAGACAAACAAACATAATTACAGAAACTAACATTTTCAAAAAAATTATTTCAGGAAAACCACCAGTGTCAAACACTTTGGATCCAGGTCCAAACTGTTTGCAAAGGTTACCAGCAGGAGACAAAACTTTAAAGTTGCCACTAGTCGGAAAAGAGTTAACAGGCCATGTGTCTACATTTGTCAGAAAGCAGATTATAGTTAAAAGCTGGCTTTCATCAACCATGAACTTACAATATATGCATCTTCTTAAAATCTATCTTTAACAGCGCAAACAATCTATAAATAAGATGGACCTCTTAACAAAGTTTATAAATAACATTCTATAATAAACAATGAACTTTTTTAATCAATGATTTACAGTACACTGACAATCTCTAATAAACAAAAGATTGCTCTAAATAGTCTTGCTCTAAAACATGCATTCTTCCCTCAGAGCATAATGTAAAAATTCATTTTATCTCTAACATGTGTATTAAAAGGCTTGATTGTGACAAGTAAAAACTTGGAAAAGCTATAAATATAATATTCAAATTAAAACTCATTTCATTAACTAGATTTAATAATGATTGTATGTGATCACTGCCTGTAAAGAAGACAGATAGACAAGTATCTCTTGACTCTAATGCTGCATAATTTTGCATGTTTTTTATTGTCTGCCAAAGAAATCTATCAGGAATACCATTAGAGTCAAAGATTTTGGATCCCAATTAGGTCTGACTTTTTGTATTATCTGCATCCAAACTTATTGCAAAGGTTATCAGAAGACAACAAAAGTCACAATTAGTGGTTACTGAGTTAAACAGTCAATTGTGACTGTAATAGACAACAATTTATTTTTTACTTTTTTCTTGTAAGGCATACTGTTTCATTTAATTTGTTGTAATTAAAACATAAAATTAAGAATTACCATATGATGTCAGTTGTCATGTCATAAGAAAAATAAAGGTTTTATAGGTTTCCTCTAGGAGCCCTCTACCTTTGTTGTTCCAATATCATAGGTCAAGATTAGCAAAAACCTTGAGCATAATATTGTGAATATTTTCGTTCTCACTGTGTTTTAAAAGATGTTTTGGGTGCTCATTGAGACAATTCTTTCGAGTACTCACAACATATGTCTTGGATGAGAAATAAGAAAATTAGTTCTCAATTACGCACTCTTAACTCTGGGCCTTTATATGGTATAAAGAAGTTGTCCCATGATGCTGCTCATATATGAACATGTCATTTGCTAAAAGCTGAACTTTTGTATTTTACCATTAAATATTGCAATACAATTCAACTCTTATCAGCTCAATTTTTCAGAAAGGCTCTTTAGCTACCAATTGCAAAAAAAATCTTGAGCCAGATATATGTCACATTAACACAGCAACAGCTATTGAGAGACTCTCATCTTCTGGCACTTGGGTTAAAATCTAAGGGAGTTAACTCTTGTGTCCTAGCTGCCATTTTGAATCTGTCCATGTTTCACCTCTACAGCTCCAGACTGTTCTCTTTCAAAGGAAACTGGTGGTGCGTAACTCTTCCCTGATACAACACCTTCAAGATCCTGAAATTAAAGAACTTGAATCATTAAAAGAGTACAGTGAAACCTGTCTTAAGCGGCCACTCAAAAGGAAGACCAAAATTGTTTTTCACGACTGATTATAGCTTAATGCAGGTCAAAAGTATTGCAGAATAGGGGAGCATTCTGCAATACTTTCTGCCTTGAATAAGGTACCATTTGCCATTTAGACCTTTGTTTTGTCTATTTTTGAGTGGCAACTTAAAACAGGTTTTACTATAATAAGACAGCGTTTACTGTAATCAATTAATCTTGCACACGAAGTCCGAAACTTTAACTCTTAGCATGTTGGGTAATTTTTCATTATTTTTTGTTGTCTGCAGATATTTTTCAACATAACTTTATTCAAAATATTCTTTTGTAAATAAATCAGAGAGTCAAACAGCTTGGATCCATACCAGGCCTGATGTTCTGTCACCGAACTATATGCAAACGTTATGAGAAGATGACAAAAGTTGCCACAAGCAAGGAAAGAGTAAAGCAGAAAGGACAAAATAAACACTTTTCAATTGAAACAAGACAAATTCGACAAATTTATATCCCCCGACGAAGGGTTATTTGAAAGAAACATGTAAATCACAAAACATAAATCCCATTTATCTAAGTTTTAGTTCACCTTCAGTATCATTCAGATCATAACAGTATGCTTTAGTGCTTAGTTTAATAAAAAATATACTTACATCTGCACAATTTCAATATCTGACCTTTAAACCCAACCCCAGAGGTCAAGGGTGTGTGTAAATTCAAAGTGTTACCTAGCATGTAGGTCTACACTTCTTCCACTTTCATATGATATGCAACATGACTACTTTCAGAAAAAGATATAGTTTGACCTTTTGACCCTACCCCCTGGGTCAAGGGTGTGTCTGTGGGCAAAATATTTGCTACCATATTGCTGCCAGCGTTGTCAGCTTTAATTTGATATGCAACATGACTACTTTCAGAAAAAGATATAGTTTGACCTTTTGACCCCACCCCCTGGGTCAAGGGTGTGTCTATGGGCAAAATATTTGCTACCATGTTGCTGCCAGCGTCGTCAGCTTTAATTTGATATGCAACATGACCATATTCTGAAAAAGTTTGATTTTCACCTCGGCCCCACCCCCTAAGTCCACCCAACAGGCTCGGACCCAGGCCTTCAAACTGAAATCCCGTTTGATATGTTTCATATCTATCGCTGCTCTGCCTGTATGCAAAATTTCAGCAAAAAATATTAACAATTGCCTTAGTTATTGCGAAATTTAAATATTTGACCTTTGACCCCTTAGGTGGGGTCAAAGGGGGTGGGATAAAACTTTGACACTGCCATGCTTATCTACAGGCACTTGGCAATCATGGTCTAATAGTGAGAAGTTGTTAAATATAATAGCTTTGATAAAATGTGAAGATCATAACACAAAAAAGCTAATATAGGTTTTGCCTTATAATTGCCTATACTAAAACAAGGGCAATAACTCAAGTGTTAAGGGGTTGATTTTGACCAAACTTATTGGATGTTTGAGAGTCCATGGTACTTATCATTTGTACCAAGAATGAATCAAATCTGACCAATAGGTACTGAGATATGGTTCCGGACGGACGGACGGACGAACGGAATGGACGGACGGACGGACGACGCCAAAACTATATCCCTCCGACTTTGTCGGGGGATAATAAGCTGTATTGGGTTATTATGAAAATTATAGGTCATATTCCAGGCAAGACTAATTTTGAAGTTGATGTTCTATCAAGGCATTGTTATGATGATAAAGAGTGATTGTTTTACTCATAGTCTTTAACTATAATAAGACATTTTTCAACTGAATAGCATATTTTTTCGCAAGAAGAGACCATCATTGCTTATTCAACGCAGTCTTATCAGCCCCATTGCTATTCAGTGTCTGCAAAGTATGATATTTATACTTGCTATGTGCAAAATTTCAATATTCTAGCTAGTCTTTGTAGCTGAGCAACCTAAATGGAATTTTGCTACATTGTATACCCCAAAGACAGATTTTCTAATGACTACCCAAAATGTACATTTGATATTGATATTTCTTTTACATAGAGTTATTTCTAATAGTTTTGCAATTTTGCTGAAGAATAGCTTTAGCCCTTAAAGTGCAAATCAAGACAAAAGTAATATCTTGACTAGAGAGACCTGATTGCTTAGCTTCACTGTGTTCTTGCCGGTCTGACTGTCAGTGATCTGGGTCTCTTCCTCATGGTGCTGTGGGTTGGTATCTGGTGTGTGATTGTGGCATTTCCAGGCCATGCTCACTTACTTTTTGACATTTATTGTAAATCTTATTCGGTTTTTTAAAGTAGAGACCAAACATTCCTCTGCTGCTAATTTTTGTAGTACTTTAAGGCGGTGGTTCTGTTGTTGTTGACTTGTTGTTTATTGTTACTCCCATTATTGGAGTCTGTAATTGTTCTATGTTTTGTTGTACGTTACTTTATGTCCATTCTAGTTTTGCAATCATCTTGATGGTGAAGAGAGAGCTGGCTGCTTTGCTTAGTTTGTCTTCCTTGTGTCTTGTGATTGTTTTGTGGCTCTTCCTCGCAGTGCCATGGGTTTGTCTGCAGTTTGTGATTGTGGTATTTCCTGATCATACTCACTTAATATTTTTTAAGCTTCATTTTAATAACAACTCAAATAATATGAGCCAGTTCATGAGATGTTGGTCGTACAGTAAAACCTGTGTAAAATGGCCACTCTCAAAAAGACCCAAAATATTTTTTCAAGACCGTCACCAATTATCGCTTAATGCAGGTCATAAGTATTGCAGAATGCTCTAGGGGGAGCATTCTGCAATAATTTTGATCTTCATTAAGCTACCATTTGTCATTAAGATCTTTGTTTGTCTATTTTTGAGTGGCCATTTTACACAGGATTTACTGTATATACATAAAGCTACTTTTTAAACACAGTGTGGACAGAGGTCTAATTTTGGGTCTGAGCCTTCATCTACTTCCATATTTTATTTATACAAGTAGCAAAGTTTCACTGGTGCGGAGAGTACCAAAATCTCATGTAAAGGCCCATAGTTATTGGAACAATATAACAGCAGCATAGGGTTTGATTGAGAATTTATTCAGAATTATCCCCCTGTATCTGGCCTGTAAATATGGACTTCCAGATAAGAGTGCATAATTGAAAAATAATTTCTTATTTCTCAAACAATACATATGTTGTGGGTGTTCAAAAGAACCATCTCATTGAGACAGTTCTTTTGAGTACCCAAAACAAATATCTTAACTGAACGATAAGAAAATATTAACAACTCGCACCCAATTTTTTTTTTGTTCAACTGGAGACACATAAAAACTAAGATAAGATAGATACCTCTCCAGCATATGAGACCAAAGGAGACACTTCACATATAATATCACTTTCTTCTTCGCAAGCTCTTTGACTGAAAAAAATAGGACAAATATAGGACTATTATATGAATGTATATAACACAATTGTGTACTTCCACCCCAAACAAAAAATCCTGCATTAAAGGACATTTATTATGGTAATGATTTATCACTAATAATAGTGCTGCCTCTCTGCAGACTATTACTCTTAAAGTACAGTAAAACCTGTGTAAACCGCCACTCTCAAAAAGACCAAAAATTGTTTTTCAAGACCAATTATCGCTTAATACAGGTCAAAAGTATTGCAGAATGCTCCAAGGGTTTTACTGTAATCAAAGTTATCAGTATATTTAACATTTAAAGCTGCATAGTCTGTAACTTTTGATCTTTTAATTTTAGAACGAAAGTTTCTATTTTTCAAAAACACAGTAAAAAAACCCTAAAATTCAGGTATACATTTTACCAATTTCGTAAATCTAAACAAATTATCAGTATCAAAACAACAGCATTTATGTTAAAATTAACTGTCTATAATTATTGGAGGGACGCAAATAATTACCAACACGAGAAAAACACACCTGTTTTTATAAGATAATTCACTTTTCTGTGCAATTTTCAGCTATATTGAACATATTTATTGTGAAAGCGTAACTTAATTCTACTTTTACAAATGATTTAAAAAGAAAATTTAAAAATTTCTAAAAATGTTCATAGTTGCAGACTTAGTCTCTTTAAATAAGACTTCTTATATTGAATTTGTGTTAAGAACTTACATATAACTAGAACAGTCGAACAAAGGGCCCCGCCTGATACCCATCAGCGAAAAGGGATTATCCTCATGGGACAAAACCCATATGCAGACATGAACAATAGTTTGATGTAAGTAGTCCATATATAAAATTTGGAAGAAATTGGGTGATAATTGACTAAGTTAGAGTGTCCACAAGTGTAAACTGATAGGTGGCAGCCATTTTGGCGACCATCTTGGTTATCGGACAAACCGAGAGTTTGATAAAAGTAATCCATAAATAAAATTTGGAGGTAATCAGGTAATAAATGATTAAGGTAGATTGTCCACAAAAGCAAATTGATAGGTGGCGGCCATTTTGTCGGCCATCTTGGTTATCATTCATCTGACTAAACTTGTATTCGAACTTGAACAAGAGTTTGATGGAAGCAATCCATACATGAAATTTGGAAGAAATCTGATAAATTATGACTAAGTTAGAGTGACCACTACAGTGGACACTGATAGGTGGCGGACATTTTGATAGCCATCTTGGTTATCCTTCGTCAGACAAAGCCCATATTAAAACGTGAATGAGAGTTTGATGAAAGCAATCCATATATGAAATTTGAAAGAAATCCGATAAAAAATGACTAAGTTAGAGAGACCACAACAGCAGACATTGATAGGCGGCGGCCATTTTGTCGGCCATCTTTGTTATCGTATGTCGGACAAAACCCATATTCAAACTTGAACGAAAGGGTGATGAAAGCAATTCATATATGAAATTTGGAAGAAATCCGATTAAAAAGGACTGAGTTAGAGTGACCACGACAGCGGATATTGATAGGTGGCGGCCATTTTGTCAGCCATCTTGGTTATTGGATGTCAGACAAAACCCTTATTCGAACTTGAACGAGAGGTTGGTGGAAGCAATCCATAAATGAAATTTGGAAGAAATCCGGTTAAAAATGACTGAGTTAGAGTGACCACGGACAGACAGACGGACGGACAAGCTGAAAACAATAGAGCTCCGCCAGCATTCGTTGGCAGGGCCCTAACAAAGGTATACCAATCTTTAAAAGAAAAGAGTTTTCAGAGAATAAATGACTTTAATCATCCCACAATTTATAATATTCTAAGCCTAACTGTAATTTCCACATTTTGCTTACCAGATCACCCACTTTTTATCAAATCAGTTCTTTATCTTAGCAAAACCTATTGTGGCCCTGATTTTATCAAAACCTAATCAACCCACCATCCTGTCCCAATTATGCCTCATGTAAATGAAAAGATGGACAACGTATACCTGATAATGCAGTCAAAGTCGGTAAAACATAATTCATCACCAGTCCCAGTTATGCTCCATGTAAATTTAAATATGCACACAATGTATACATGATAATGCAGTCAATGTCTGACAGTAAAACTTAATCATTTCATCACCCTGTCCCAGTAATGTTCAATGTAAAGAAAACACAGTGTATACCCGATAATGCAGTCAATGTCAGTAAAACCTAATCCATTCATCACCCTGTCCCAGTGTGCTTAATGTAAATCTAAAGACACACAGTGTATACCCGATAATGCAGTCAATGTCAGTAAAACCTAATCCATTCATCACCCTGTTCCAGTGCGCTTAATGTAAATGTAAAGACACACATCGTATACCCGATAATGCAGTCAATGTCAGTAAAACCTAATCCATTCATCACCCTGTCCCAGTGTGCTTAATGTAAATGTAAAGACACACAGTGTATACCCGATAATGCAGTCAATGTCAGTAAAACCGAATCCATTCATCACCCTGTCCCAGTGCGCTTAATGTAAATGTAAAGACACACATAATATACCCGATAATGCAGTCAATGTCAGTAAAACCTAATCCATTCATCACCCTGTCCCAGTGTGCTTAATGTAAATGTAAAGACACACAGTGTATACCCGATAATGCAGTCAATGTCAGTAAAACCGAATCCATTCATCACCCTGTCCCAGTGCGCTTAATGTAAATGTAAAGACACACATAATATACCCGATAATGCAGTCAATGTCAGTAAAACCTAATCCATTCATCACCCTGTCCCAGTGTGCTTAATGTAAATGTAAAGACACACAGTGTATACCCGATAATGCAGTCAATGTCAGTAAAACCGAATCCATTCATCACTCTGTCCCAGTGCGCTTAATGTAAATGTAAAGACACACATAATATACCCGATAATGCAGTCAATGTCAGTAAAACCTAATCCATTCATCACCCTGTCCCAGTGTGCTTAATGTAAATGTAAAGACACACAGTGTATACCCGATAATGCAGTCAATGTCAGTAAAACCGAATCCATTCATCACCCTGTCCCAGTGCGCTTAATGTAAATGTAAAGACACACATAATATACCCGATAATGCAGTCAATGTCAGTAAAACCTAATCCATTCATCACCCTGTCCCAGTGCGCTTAATGTAAATGTAAAGACACACATAATATACCCGATAATGCAGTCAATGTCAGTAAAACCTAATCCATTCATCACCCTGTTCCAGTGCGCTTAATGTAAATGTAAAGACACACATAATATACCCGATAATGCAGTCAATGTCAGTAAAACCTAATCCATTCATCACCCTGTTCCAGTGATGTTCCATGTTAATGTAAAGGAGCACACCATAAACCTGATAGTGCAGGCAATATCAGTAAAACTTAATCCATTCATCACCCTGTCCCAGTGTAATTAATACAATTTATAAATGTAAAGAAACACACTGTATACATGCCAATGCAGCTAAAGTCAGGAAAACCTAATCAATTCAGCAACCTGTCACGGTTATGTTACATGCAAATGTTAAGATGCACACCATAAACATGATAATGCAGTCAAGATCACCTAACCAACTCAGCTCATCACCCAGTCCTAGTTATGTTTTATGCAAATGTAAAGACTCACTCAATATAATCCAGTCACCCAAAACCTAATCAACTCATCTTTATAGCCATTCAGTCCCACAATAACAAAACCAACCTTGTCAACATAATCACCAAAACATTATCATTTTATATCCTGTCCTACTTATATGTACACATGATATAGGCGTAGCTAACATTATGCAGTTACGCAATTGCATAATCAAAACTGTACACATTCAATGGAAATCACAAAATGTGGAAATAGTGTTTTCCAAACCACAAGGGGTTGCTCTTAAAGGAAAGAATTTGTTCCCTTGGGGAGCAAGTTCTTTCCTTTAAGAGAAGTCCCCATTTCTAGAAGGGACGCAACTGAGAATCCTGCTTGTTTCAGTAGTCTCCCTTGATGTGCGTAACTATTTCAGCATTCTGGCTATGCCCTTGCATGCAGATTTATGTAAAATTTAACTGCTTGATTATGAGATATCAGATATATTACTTGCTAATGTGAACACAAATGCTAATGCTCCTATGGCGGAGGTATGATGACATGCATATAATCAATCAGTCTGACAGATAATAGTGTGAAATCAAAAATTCATTTTATTATTTCTCCATATGGTGTGGGTACTCAAAAGAACAGTCTCATTGAGACTGTTCTTTTGAGCACCCAAAATGTATGTTTAGGAAATAATCACAAGTTTAAGTACAAAAACATCACTAATCTGGACCTATGATCAATAACACTCTTGCACTAAAAAATCTCTGTTTAGGACCAAGAATTAAGCATGCAATGGGTGTAAGGAACAAAAATCTAAATCACATTTTTTCAAGTTGGCTAAGTACAAAGAAAACAAGACCTTGAAGACAAATTACCTCACCTTAAAATATAATACAAAGAGTAGTAAGGATAAACATGCAGCTACAATAGACTCTCATAATCCCAAATGCTGATAACACAAAGAACCTGTTTAAGTCAAAGAGCAACTTTAACACTGATAACAAAAACTTTATTTCTGAGTTTTTTTTTGGCTCATGCAAAGATATGTTGTGTCTAAATAATTGAACAGCCTCAGCATTTTCCTATAGTGTTTTCATAGAAATAATGAAAAACAAGAGTTCATCCAAAGGCATTGCCACACCTGCCGAGGTTAAGTCCCAAAAGACCCTTTTGTATCGAAGAAAACAATTTTACAGATTTTTTTAAAGATTAAGGCTATATGCTGAGGACAATCTCTATGCTAAGCTTATATCACGCTTTACACCATAGAATTATGACAAAGTTACTGAAGAATATAATGTAGGTCAAGGTCATCACAGTGTATACTCAAAGAGTACACCAAGGATGAACATACTATGCAAGGTTTGACACTTGCAGCTATCACAGCTTCAGAGAAATGCACTTTACCCTGTAGAATCTTATCAAAGCCACTAGAGTGTGAAATGTAGGTCAATGTCACCCTATCACAGAGCATGCTTGAAGAGGATGCCAAAACAGGTGTGACAAAAAACATTTTTTGACTACTTATTATTCACAGCCCACCCTCTTTTACTTATAACTCTTTTTCGCCAGTCACAACTTATTCCATCACTATCTTTTTTCACAAAAATGGCGTCAGATATTTATGTCTGCTACATATACTCAAGTAAACTTCAGCCTAGATTTTTTCAAAGAAGTAAACAACATGAAGCTGATATGGGACAAAGAACATAAACAGTTGAAAGGAGCAGACAACCACAAAATAGTGGCGGGATAAGGGTTAACCTGAACTATTGAATTCTCTAGTTCTATTGATCTGGGATCAAATTTTAGATTTTTAACTACTTGCTAAAAATAGCAAGTGACTATTTTACTCACTTGCTAAAGTTGCCAATCATCTTGCTATTTATTAAAATTATTTTTCAGTTACATCGCAAATTTGAGAATTGAACAGTCAATAGCATTCTGGTATATGTACACTGCATTGATTGACTGACAAAAACTATTTATCAATTTCATCTCTGAACTTATATTAAGTTTTCTTGCAAACAGTGTGGATCCAGATCAGCCAGCTTCTAAAGAAGCTGGCTGATCTGGATCTACACAGTTTGCCATGCAGCTCACGTTGTTGTTTTTGCATAGTTGATACAAGAGTGACTTGTTTTCGCTTTTACTAAAAATAGCAAGTGATGGTGATTTCTACTTGCTTTTGGAGAAAACTACTAGCATTTAGCAAGTTAGCAAGTGCTTAATTTGATCCCTGATGGATATTGAGATAACAAGTCAATTCTACTGTGTTTTATACTCACCCATCTCCGGAGCCTTTGTTATTATTATTACTGAAACAAACAACACAGCATGCAAACAGGGGATCATGCAAGGTGTCAACAATACAGTAAAACCTGTCTTAAGTGGCCACTCAAAAAGAATACCAAAATTGGTTTTCAAGACCGATTATCGCTTAATGCAGGTCAAAAGTATTGCAGAATGCTCCAAGGGGAGCATTCTGCAATACTTTCGACCTTCATTAAGGTACCATTTGTCATTAACATCCTTGTTTTGTCTATTTTTGAGTGGCCGCTTCAGACAGGTTTTACTGTAGTTACAATATTATAGCATCCTTCTGCTGAATCAACACAATATCCTCTTTGTTAATAGGACAACCAACCAACCATAAATGCTGAATCCATTTATTGCCTAACACCTATCATAAAGGCCTCAGTGGCCTTGATGCAAGAAAACCTGACTTTGTTGCATGTGAACAACAAAAGTGCATACCAGACTGTGCATCGGTGCAGTCTGATCAGCACCTTTGTTATTCGCTATTTGGAAAGTTTAGTGTTCAAACTCACTTCATGCTATGTTTTATTATTATAGCTAGTCTCTGTAGCTGAGCAGGCTTGTTAGAGCCTTACCTGGTCAGAAACCCTGACAACAGGTTTTCTCACGTTGAGGCTCATTCATAGCGTATCAAGTACTTTTAGTCCATTTATTGCCATACAAAACACACTTTTAGCCTATCAAATTCATGTAATTTTATTTACAAACAGAATGCATAGAAATAGAGCGTACACAGTTAGCATCTGGCTTATTATGATCCTAGGAGGATATTGTATTGTTCAGCAGATAAGGTTATGGTATTGGCAGAAAAACGTTAGAACACCAACAAAAATGCAGCAGTCTCTGATCAGACTGTGCTAAAACATTTGGTATATTCATTCTAATTTGTAACACGAGGTGTTACATTTCACAAAAAAGCTGTAATTTCTAATGCTTACAGCACCCTGACAATGATTTCTTTTTAAAATAAACTATGATATAACCATATTGTTCTGTGAATGGCCAAAATTCCAGAATTTTGGCCACTCTGAGAGCAAAAAAAGTGTTCAGAACCCTTTGGTATTTTCATCAGCAGTTTGTTCCATTTTGAGCTAGCTGTATCTGCAAGCTGGAAATTAAATACATCTAAATTTGAGTCATTTTGTAGCTCAGAGCTTCAATCTGTGAAATCTTACCAATAATAGTTCTAATTAAAAGTATGAAAGCCTCAATCTGCCAACACAATTGACAACAGCTGGAGAAGTATTAATTTGAACTGTTTTCAAGGACAAAAATAGTTTCATGCTCTAGCAGTGATCTACTGAGTACTAAATCACATCACAGTAGGGTGGTCAATTGATAAGTACAGTAAAACCTGTATTAAGGGGCCACTCAAAAAGACCAAAAATTGGTTTTCAAGACTGATTATGGCTTAATGCGGGTCAAAAGTATTGCAGAATGCTCTTTTGGAGCATTCTGCAATACTTTAGACCCACATTACTTTCGACCTTCATTAAGCTACCATTTAGCTTTAAGACCTTTGTTTTGTCTATTCTTGAGTGACCGCTTAAGACAGGTTTTACTGTAGGCTATATCATGTATGTCTCAAACTTTGGTGATATAGCTACTGACAACTGACTGACAAAGCTTGTTCACATACTAGAGCTAGAAATTCTGCAGTTAGTGGAAGTAACATGTTAAGAAACACAAGTGATATAGCAATAAAAGCACTTGTTTTGAGAAACAGATCAGTTTATTGTCATAACGTGACATTATGGCATTTATTAACTATTAACAGTCATTTCATGTAATGATATATACTTTCATGCCTTAATATCTTGTTGTGAGAAAACCTGATTTGATTGCATGCTGATGGGCAGTCATTAAGGGGTTAACTTTATCCAAATATTCATTTGAGGAGGTATATCGTTGGATATGTGTTTGGAAATTTAGTTTTGCAGAGATGCCTAAGCCGAGCCATAAAATGTGATTTCTGACCTTATATCCAAAAATATACCTCCCCAAATGATAATTTTGAATATGGTTTTCCCCATCCTGATGTTCTTCTGTGCTTGTTTACATCCCAAATCAGAGAATTACAAGCTGCATAGAGCAGCATTGCAACAACAGTTGTCTGCTCTCTCATCTGCTTACATACTTTCATAGCTTGCAAGCAGCATGATTACACTATATAAAATAATCTTGAGTGTATTTGAATATTTGCATCAGACATAAGCAGGCAACATTTTCAGGACAAAAACATAATTTGGCAGTTAAAGGGTTAAATCTATCATATTAATTGTTGTCAAATTTAGTACAAAAACTGATCTAGTTGAATTGGTTAAATCTGGAAATGACATGCCTTATGGGAATAACTCTGGTCAAATTTAGCAAAACAACGAATCTGATTAAATCGGTTAAATCTAGAAATAACATGCCTTTTATGTGAATAACTTAGAACCATCTTCCCTTATATATTTTTTCTTTATTTTTAGTTGAACTAATATTCTTGTTCATCTGTGAACCTTGACACTGATGCTATGTCAAAAAATTGTTTTAAATATTTTCAATGTCTCATTCTTAGATAGGTGAAGGGACCTCTAGGGCTGCCACGTTTACATGTGTAAATGGTAACCTTTTGTGATTTTGCAATAAACGTTTACAAAATTGACCTACCGTTTACACAACCTCTAGCATGTGACCAGCGGTCCAGCGTCGTGGTTTATTAATAGCATTTCCTAATGAAAAATATTGTTTGTTTTTTCCCAGATTTGGCTGTATTAGATAAAGTATCTACTGCAATTAGAACTACGGTGGACATGCTCAACGGACATGTCTCATTGGTATAATAAAAACGTCCCGAATAATGTCTAGCTCAATCACTGCTAGGAGCAATACTAATGCATTTTGATGAGTTATGTTAAGGCATGTCTTAATATTTGGTGGAGAGGTATGTGAAAACGCGGTGCCAACACATGGCTTAAAAGTGTTTTTTTTTTTTTTTTTTTACTTCTTGTCGGCTTGTGCATTGATGCCTACATGACGATTGGTAGATCTATGTCTTGTGCATGTTAACTCATTAATTACACACTTGCAACTGAAGAAATTGTCAGTAATATATGAGTCGGGGCATGTTGGTATCTCTTTTCAATTACTTGAAATGAATCCTATCACAACACCCAACCAAACAATTTCGAATGTTTGCACAAGGTACATTTTTCAACGAGTTATTAGGAAAAATAACAGGTTCAATCTGGAAGTTTTGTGTAAATGGAATCGTTTCAGTTATTGGACTTTGTGTAAACCTTTACCAAATTTCGTAAATGTGACAGCCTTAGGGACCTCCTCATACATATTTACAACAGAAAAATCACAACAACTATGCTATATTACATAAATTTTGCAACGATACAGATCAAAATCAGTTAGCTCTACTAATAAGTTAAGTGATCTTCATTGCTGTTCTGTTGATGTATTTCGGCCACATCAAAATTAAGATTGTTTTGAGTCCACTTAGGATAACAAAATCTAATTAACCCTTTCACCACCATACTAGAGTAAAGTCACCTGCAGTAAAAACTGCTATTTTACATTGGTAGTCAAAATTTGAAAAACGTGTGGACCAAGATAAGACTGTTCCCATCAGGGTCTAAATTATTTGCTTGCAACTTAACCCTTTGTGGACTGGAAATCTCATAACCGGTAATTTGGCAAACAGTGACGACCCAGATGAAATGCCACACAAGGAGGTATTTCATCACCAAATTGATCTTCAGCGAAAGAAATATATTTTTTGGAAATTATAACATGTGACCCCTCAATATGTACAATGGGCCATCCTCACTTAACTGCATCAAACTTGATGGAAAATTCCATCGGTCTTAAAAGGGTTAAACCTCTGTTATTTCTTCAAATTATATGACCACATCAACAGACAAGCTTTTTGGATCTTATTTTTCTATGGTGAAAGGGTTAATCATTGAATAGACTGGAGGACAACAACAAATAAGGAAAATACTTTTGTATTTATTCACAGTATTTGTTGTAATACTCATATGAAGTGTCTGAATGTAACACTTAAAATGAGTACTACAAGAAATGATGTCCTGGAGAAAAAGTAAAGAAGCAGTCTAAATCATCTCTCTTTTTTGAAGCTATGACTATTTTAACTATTTCCTGTAGTTTTCATGACATGTCTTCTGCCATATCATCCACTGGTGCTGGTTGTATATATTGCAAACAATATGGACCCATATCAGACTGCTCTATTTGGAGCAGTCTGATCAGGGTTCATACTGTTTGCTATCATCTTAAAGCAAATCCTGAGTGCATCTGAACATACACAGCAGACATAATAGGCAGACAACATTATCAGGACAAAATTATTGGCAGGATACAGGATATACATACCTAGGTATGTGAGGTATCTCAGAGCCATCATTGTGAACAAATTTTCCTCCTGCTCCAATCACATATCTCCTGTGTAGGTTACAGAGGGCGTGTCTACAGGTGGTGGGCGTGTCCTTAGCAGCGCCATCTGCATTCTTCAAGGGAGAGAACTCATCTTCTCGCAGGACTTCCCATACAGCAAAACTCCTGTCACATTTACACAAAGACACACAAACAACAAGGGGGGAAACAAGGATGGGGGCAAGGGTTATATTATCGATAGGTTGGACACAGAATTATTACAGTTGGAGACATTGTCAGGTAATATCACAATGGATGAGGAATAATGTTATTTAAGCAGAAAAGAAGCAAGGCAGCAAATATAACCATATTAAGAACAGAAGAGTTGAGCATTTGTCAACCACATAATATAAGGGAATCACATAACATTTCAAAGGCATTTCAATTACAGTAGTGTGTAGCATAATAGTAGTAAATTGTAGCATTCAAGCCAAAAATGAAGGGAAATGCAAAACGGCCCCAGAGTTGAGTTTATTTAGCAAAATATGGCATTTTTAAAACACAGCAGTTGCAAGCCATAACCAAGCCAAGTGCATTTATATTGCCCATTTAATTGCAATCATTGATGCATGTGGTTTAAGAAATAAGCAAAAGCCAACCATCACCGAGCAAAGTAAGCAATATATATATATAAAATATATCAGGTAAGTACATTTTGCGTATTCAGTAACCATCATTGAAGAATGTTAAAGGTAATAGCACAAAGCAAAAGGGAAAAGCAAATAACCAATGAAAGAGAGCGGATAACCAATGAAGCCAGAGCAGAAGCAGTAACACATTCACCACCACACCACACAATCACACAAAGAAAAAAGAAATATAACAAAAAAATATTAGTATTGTGCTAATAAAATACAGGAATGCTCTAAAATTTCGAACACTTTTCGTGTTCTGTTCTAAAATAAAATGTTTAACAAGGCTGGAAATCGCAAAATACTTGTCAGAATAGCAAACCGGATAGCCCTGTCAGATCAGCACTGTTTGTTTAGGCCTTTTTAGCAGACAACTTAAGTGCTAAAATTTTAGAACATTTACTGTATATATACATGCTATATCATGAGAAAATTTGTCTTTTTATTTTGCAACCATATAAGCATCAATCCAGTGTACTCAGCTACAGAGACTAGGATCTTGAACCTTCTGTTTTAGCAAATAAAGCTCATCAAAAAAAAGAAAATAAGCAAGCAATCTCCATACCCCTATGATTTAAGGCTATGATAAAACTTTTATAGTTTTCTTAACTCTGTGGGTAACTGCTGGCTTTTTTCAAAATAAAGCTTTCAAAAAAAATTCTTTCACAAGCACTAGCAGAGTGTCAAATTGTTTGAACCCAGAACAGGACAGACATTTTGTGGGTCCTGATCTGGGTCCAAACTGTTTGCAAAGGCTACCATCATATGATGTCTCCACTAATAAGCGAAGAGTTGAACTTCAATCCCAAACATGCTTTGGATTCACAAAAGAACCATCTAAGTGAAATCCTCATAACCACTGATTGATAGTTCAGTTTTAGTTAACGGGCAGCCCCACAGCCCTCAGGCATATTCAGCACCCCACACTGCAGCCAGTTCTAACCATTTCAATGAGATTTTTTATATACCTGAACCCCAAGGAAATTGCTAGTCGCTGAGGGAGCCAAAAATTTACAGGCAAAAAACACAGCAAAATCTTCAAATGCATTAATGACACAAGTGAAAGACTAGGAACCTTTGATGTGGATTAAATATTTGGTCACATGGAAAGCCGATCTTTAGCTGATGAATTAGGGGATAACTGGATTCAAAATATTCATTTGGGGAGGTATACCGTCCGCAAAAACTGTCAGAAATTTAGATTACTGTGACATGTAAGTGGAGCTGTAAAACGTGATTTGTGACTATATCCACCTTCATTGCTCACTGATGAAAAAAGTACCAAAAATCTTAGGCACTGGCTCAAATGGTATCATTAATCCAGTATTTTAGCTTGAAAATTTCCTAAGCTCTGGCTCACTATAAGCCACTGAAAATGGGGGAAAATGGAAACATTCAAGTATTCCCATGTCTTTCACCTGTGCTGTTTAACATAAAACTATATACAAGCCCTGCCGCTCTATTGCTCCATATGTAGTGTAACCCACATGATTGGTCTCTAAATAGACAATAGTTTTAATAAAAATTTTTCTAAACAGAAAATGATTGACTGATTGTGGATTTCAACACTGGATAGTTGTGCCTGCATGACGTTAGAATGACTTCTAACTAGCTAGCCTGTTAACTGTAATATTTCTGGTGCAGTGAAAGGCATTTCATTTGGGACTAGTAGGAAATATCCATTTACATGTCCTTGGACAATGATAGAAACAATTGAAATAAAATTCAGTTCTTATTCAGTTCAGACGTTGAAATGCAGTACTTTTAAGTACTTATATTGTTCCAAGTATAGACCTTAATATGCTAGATAAATTGATATGCTATACTCTAATTTTTAAATAATCAAGGCCTGAGGTTATTAACTTTTTTCATACTCAACTCAACTGAGCAAGAAATTTCAACTGCTAATAAACACTAAAATACTGATAAATAAAGAAGTTTCTAGCTTT
Source organism: Loripinus fragilis (assembly GCA_964019695.1). Taxonomy (NCBI): domain Eukaryota; kingdom Metazoa; phylum Mollusca; class Bivalvia; order Lucinida; family Lucinidae; genus Loripinus; species Loripinus fragilis. The sequence continues at coordinate 1,901,127 of OZ026519.1, forward strand.
AAGTCTCTCTGATGTTGTATTAATCATGCTAATAAATGTTGAAATGCCAGCAATTGTTGGCATTTTAACATTTATGAGCAGGATAAATTTTTTGCTCAGCTGAGTTGAGCATGGAAAAAGTTTTATAACCTCAGGGCCTGGTTTTTCACTGTTTTCACAAGAGCATTTATCTGGTTTCTATACTGTTTTAAAAAGAGGTTTAAAAGTTTCAGCAGAGTAAGGGTTAAATTAAGTCTGTATTTTGGGACAAGTTAATTTTTTTTTTGACAAGTGCAGTTTGGCCATTTACTTGTCCCTGGGCAAGTATCAAAAATACTATTTCCACACTCAGGGTACAAGGCAGTTATATCAATTTTTTTTATGATATGTAAGTCATATAAGAAGTGAAAATGGTACATTTTTTACCTTTACATAAATTATCATAAATTCGTTCAATATCACTGAAAAGGCTAAGAATTGTGTAAGTACTTTCAAAACCTATAACTTTTGAGAAAAATCCTATTTCAGTTTTTTCAGCATGACAAAGTTTTAACTTTTTCAACTATGCAAACTAATATTGTTGAGGGTAAACTCTGCACAAAATTTGGCACTTTATCTTTTATTGGCCTTTTCCCATTTTCAAACAACTCACAATTAGAGAATGGAACATTTCATCGTACAAACTCAGGGGTGAAAGAGTTGATACTTACGTTGCAAACTGGAAGACATCAAAGACAAATTTTTCCATCTTGATGCCATTAGGTTCTGTTGGTTTGACTGTTTCACCGGCACTGTTGACATAGGGAATCTTTTTCTTGGCAACATGGTGCTTCAGTTGATTTTCCTGAGTGGGGCTGAAGGGGGAAAATGGCTAGGCCTTATTAACATGCTAACAACAAAGGGTGCAGACCAGCCTGCACATTTGTGCAGTCTGATCAGCACCTTTGCTATTCAAACCAACAACTGAATCTTATCCTTACTTATTATGAAACAAACTTGATAAAGTCTTTTGTGAAGAAATGGTTTCATATATTGCCAGTAATATTAACCTACTCTGAGACAAACTTTCTGTGAGTCACGAGCCCTTTTATTTGTTTCATCATAGTGTGTTAATTTGATTAGATTGTTTCTCTGTGATGATGCATTGCATTAGTTAGGCATCCTCCATGCAAGCTAAACAATCTTTGTGTTTTAACAACAACATTATCTAGGGTGAAGATTTGGCGCCTGAAAAATGCATTTAAGCCCCCCACTAGCTTAGGCAGCTGTCTGTTAAAAGGTGGTGGTTCTGTTGTTGTTGATCTATTGTTTTATGTACCTCCCATTGTTCGTGGGGGTTCTGTTTTGGTCTTTCTTTTGGTGTGCATTACTTTGTGTCCTTTCTAGTTTTGCAATAATCTTGACAAGGAAGAGAGAGCAGGTTGCTTAGCTTTTATTGACTTTTGGATGTCTTGTAACTGTAAATGTTCTGTTGCTCTTCCTAACAGTAATGTGGCTTGGTCTGCAGTTTGTGATTGTGGTATTTCCTGATCATACTCACTTACTTACTTACTAAAGTCTAGGGGGAAGAAATGGTTACATATATTGCCAGCATCATAACTTACTCTGAGACAAACTTGATAAAGTCTAGGGTGAAGAAATGGTTACATATATTGCCAGCATTAAATGTGAGTCTTCCGTCATTGTTCCTTCTCTCAGCAGTCTTCAGTGTAATCTCACTATATTCCACTACCTGATATTTCCCTTCCACCTTACACACCACTCCTACAGCTTCTGTTGGGAAAGATTTCTCTACAACCTATAATAAATATATGACATGCTTGACAGAAAAAGTATGACGATGATTTATCAAACAAATACAATCTGTAATTTTTATTTTGCCTAAAAAAGATTTATAATATCCTCCCTTTTTTCCCTGAATGCAAGCAACTTTGTTTTGATTAGATGATGAAATACATTTCATGTTCATGACAAAAATATGATATCATTTAAAAATTGACATCATATTTGTTGTCATATTAACTATGTGATTATGTTGCATGCTGCATTGATAAGTTAGGGGTCTTTCATGCAAACCAAACATGTTCTTTCTGTCTTGTTTTTGTTATGCTTTCATGCATGTCTGTTTATTGATATCTTGTGGTCACCTACTGGGAAAGGGCTGACCTCTTGGCTCTCTTTTGTGATGTCTAATTGTGAAGTTGTCACTTTCCTGTTGGTATCCTGGGTCAGGTGTTGTGCTTGATTGTATTTATTCCTGATCTTTGCCCTCTTTCTTACTTTTTCTTCCAACACTGCAACCACACTATAAGGAGAAGCTTGAGGTACAAAAATTAAATATTTTTGAAAGGCACAATTAATTTAGCATGAAATTGTTCGTTACGATCTCATTAAGAAATGAGTAGCCACACTTTATGTTTGTGTTCAGTTAGAAGAAAGTTACATATTTACAAGTTTGAAATTCTCTAGTGAACACAATGAAGAAAAGTTTCAAAGTGGTGGCTCTTCAGCATGAAACAGCTGTTGTATTACTTCTCTTGTTAAAATTAATGTTAATACAGACCTTTGCCCCACAGTTAGCTCCCTTATTAACACAAAAACCAATGAAGACAGGATCTGCCATTTTAACGAGTATGTTATCTACACAGTACACATGTATATATTGTATACCACGCTTCTCCATATCTTCTAGTATTTTGTTCTTCACAAGAGCTCTGTAAAGCCCACCATTGCCATCTACAATCATAAGTCCAGATAATCAAAAAAGTTGTTCGTAAAATTGAGAATATTGTCTTATCTATCAGTTTAAACATTCATTTTGGGCGCTCAGAAGAACCATCTCATCAAGATGATTCTTTTGAGCACCCACAACATATGTTTTGGGTAAGAATTAAGAAAATTGAAATTAATTACACAATTTTTTTTATAGGCCTGATTTAACATGAGCTTCCTTACTCTTAGCATGATATGTAATTTTAAATAGTATATGTTATCTGCCCGTTATCTTTTTTTTTTTCAAAATTAAATTTCTCAAAAAAAATTTAATACCTAGACTCACAATATGATTTGTGCATCGTCAAATTTATAAAGTATTGGCAATACAAAGCATTTTCATTGAATCATTACAGCTTTATAAGGAACTTCATTTACATATTCTCATTCAAAACATGTGGTGCAAGGCTGTCAAGGACACTAAGTTTTGATTGGACAAGATAAGACAACCCAGGGCCATTCATATATTTGTTCAGATGAATAGGATATTGGTTACACACGTCATGTGCTAGTTTCAGTCAATATTTAACTTTTTGGCTCAATTTCTATAGAGCTATTGAATCATTGCTCAATATTTTGTATGCTATATTGGATCTTTTCTTGAATTTAATTTTTGTGCAATATCTTAGTTTTCAGCCATTCCTCAGAATGAAACTGCTGGACCATCTCTGTTTTGGTAGTTTATAGAGGGCCTCAGGGAAGGTTAGCTATTATTGCTAAATGTGTTACCCTCTGAAAATAAAGATTATTATTATTATTATCATTATTATTATAATTTAAATTTTTGAGCCAATTGTAGTGTGTGGACAATTTCTTAAAATACAGGGTGATTTCCTCTATGTATGTATTTGAAATTCTCCTGTGTGTAATTAAAGGTTCACTTTATAATGTAGTTGTTGGGTAAATAGCGTGTATGCATCAACTATCTACTTGAATGGTGAGCTTTTCATACTAACTTCAAGTACTACAAGAAAATGTCTAATAAAGAGAATGAGGTATTGCACAAAAATTGCATACAGGAGATCACCCAACAACTAAAACAATGAATATAAAATAATGCCCAATAATTGTTACATTGCACGAGAGAATCAGGGATAACTGTATTAAAATATTTCATTGTGGATGTATATCACAGCATATAGAGAAATTTAGTTTTATGGGAACGAACAAGCTGTATATATGAGTAAAACGTAATTTCCAACCGTATCTCCGACAACCTCCACAAATGAAATATTTGAATATGGTTATCCCAATTAACTTATTCAATTGGAGCGTTGCAAGCCACATGTCATCCAACGAAATGTGAGGTAATTAATGACATCAAACAATTTCCAACAGATTTTTGAGGTTATCCAATCAGATGTCACATTTCAAAAACAAGTGCATTAGACTATCCAATAATAACATACAAGAAACTACTCTGTACAATAAGATACAAAATAGTTGCCATGAATTTCTTTATATATTCTGTACTTACCAGGAGCAAGAGCAACCTTATGTTGATTGGCGAGGTATATTCTACCATCAAAGCCTATACAGGGTAGGAGATTCTGCTCAAATAAGGTGACATTTTCCTTCTCTAAACCAAAGAAATTGTGTTTCTCAAAGAAGCTCAGAGTTGGTTCCTTTGTGTGTTCACTGGTCATGATATACCTGGAGTATAAAAAATTCAAATCTTCTCCAGCGAAAGTTTTGTTGGCATTTACCTTTCAACGAACCCTTCGCCACACGACCCTCAAAATCTATTATTAGCATAGATTAATCGGCCGATCAAAACGCCAGGAAGGATTTTTCAAAAATCCCTTCCTGCCAATCAGATTTATCTTAACAACTTATCGGCATCTATTATACACCGACTGTTAATCTGAATAAGTCCAGATTAGCAAAGCTTTTGATCGCAATTTTTTTTCTATCTATCATTTCAAAAATATGTTTTAGGTGCTCCAAAGAAACACCTTATGTAACGGTTCGTTTGAGCACCTGAAACTTATGTTTTGTGAAATAAGAAAGCTGAATGTAAAATTATTACACACTTGTATCTGGAGACCTAGTCTCGCTAATCAACATGTGTCTTATAATGTACTCAATCGCAGCAAACTCCACCTTTGAGGCCAACGGTTAAGATAGCGCAACCCTTGGTAGGACAAGATGAAAAATTCACTGGTCAGGATATGCGTGTGTATAAACTATTTATGTGTTCACCTAGACAATAAAACAATGTGTGTGTTTATTGGTCATGGGTGTACATGGAATATAAGATCTACAGTAGGCGAAGGATAAGCTGAAAGTGACGCCATAGCATGTTTTGCTTTGTTGTAAATGGGTAACACAGATTCACTAATAGTTTACATAATATTACAATATGATGTCTCGTCTGAGAGTGAAATAACGTCAAGCATTAAAATCAATAAACCACAGACTGGAAACATAATGAGATTACGCTTATAACGTCACACATATGGCAAAACCCTAACATTTTCACGCCAAAAATATGATTTAAAAATAATTTCAATGTCATACGATAAATAGAATCTAACATTCGTGCTATAGTATTATTGAATTTATTAAACTTTTGCGAAAAAGAGATAAAATGCAGGGCAAGTCTCACATTTTATCTTTTTTCCTCAACTCCTTTAATAAATTCAATAAAACATGAGCACTCATGTAAGATCCTCTATTTCTTTTAGTATTTCAATTTGTTGTTTTCAGCTTAGTTCATGAGTAAGATGATGAACCACTGTGCTGATGTTTTGTTGTCACAACTAACTAATCTTCCATCTACAGTACTTGTATGATTTCCAACAATGTGGCATTTTTACAAGTGTAGACTCAGACCAGCCTCTGCATCCTCCTTTTAAGCTTAGATATCCAAATGTTGTACCATCAGTAGCTTAACACTCATAGAATAGTCAGGTGAATTGCAAAGGCTCTGATCAGACTGCGCGTATGCGCAGGCTGGTCTGAGCCTTTGCTGGTCGCAATACCACATTGTTAGAAATCTCATGTCACGCCTTGTATATGTTTACTAGTCATGATATACCTAAAGTATAGAACAATTTGTTGTTAGGTGTGCAAAAGTTACTTGTCACATATCAGAAGACCAGTGCATATTTCATTCTCTGTATAATAATTGCCAAAATACACATATACAATCAACCCTTGAAGTGACAGTCACAATTGCAGCTGACTATGCATTGCAATATCTTTTTTATTTTGAAAAGAAAATAAGGCGCTTGACACTTGATGCAATTCAGCTGCCAGCAGATGATACATACACATTATTATAACAGTAATTTGATCTGGCGTACTGTATCACGTTGAGTGGTTGAGGCCATACTAAGCGTCGAGGGTGATCCAATGGTATGGCCTCATCCATCAAACGTGATACTGTACACCAGATCAAGTTACTATTATAATAGTATGTTTATTATATACCCTTTTTCTGACATTATTCTGAATATATAACTTGTTTTGGTCTTCAATCCAGAAAAATTGTGCGAACGTTTGCCATTATGTTACGTTTCTTGACGTTACTTCATCATGTTTACCGTCTCTGGTTCCATGCTTGAAATTTACTTTACGTAACGTCCCCACAAAAACAGGTAACTGACGTTAGCCTCATTTTAAAGGATAGTGATAGGGAATCAGAAAACCTCAGGTCCTTGATACTGCTTTCTGTGTCAGATGGCCAGAAAGCAGACAGTTCAAACCTTGTATCATTTATAGGTATATAATAAACATGCATATATCAAATTTGACTTGGTTTCTTAAAGCAAGGATATAATTTGAAATTGTTGTCTGCTGCAAATTTTTGGTGCCTTAAAAGGCTAAGCATTGCCAGCAGGTGATTCACATGACAAAACTGTTCTTATTTGGTCTCTAAGCTTTTTCCTTGCTAGCGGCAGGTTTTGTCACTTGCTGATAACCTTTTTAAATAGTTTGGACCCAGATTATGAGGCATCCATCTGGTTCTTCACTTTTTGTAAAAGTTACCATTTATTTATTCGGGGTTTCCAGTAAACAAATGGTTAAAACAGCTGTTCAGCTATATTTGACTATCACAATATCAACTCATAGGGCCAGTTAAGCAAATATTTTAGTGGAAAATTGTGATAATATTCTTACCCATCAGTTTAAACATGTGTTTTTGTGTGCTCAAAAGAACCGTCTCATCAAGACGGTTCTTTTGAGTACCCAAACCATATGTTTTGGTTGAGAAATAAGAAAATAATTTCTGTTAAGCACTCTTATCTGGGGGCCTGTAAATCTTTGTATGCTTATGAAAGTTTTGAGAAGAGAGAGAAGTGTTCGAAATTTTAGAACGTATACCGTATACAGTATATATATATATATATATATATATATATATATATATATATATATATATATATATATATATATATATATATATATATATATATATATATATATATATATATATATATATATATATATATATATATATATATATATATATATATATATATATATATATATATATATATATATATATATATATATATATATATATATATATATATATATATATATATATATATATGTGAGCCAAGATCTGACAAAACGGACCTTCTGGCAATAAAAGTCAAAAGTGAGATATTTACAGAGAAAGAAAGGCCTAGCTGTTGCGAACAATTACAGAAAATTTGAAGAGATTATCTTCACAAATAACAAAGATATGAGCGTTTAAACTCGTATAGATGATGCGTTTTAAACATGACGTCACATAACGTTGTTACTGAAGTTCTGACGTCAATACCATTGTGTTAACATATGACGCTAATACAAAGACGCTTGGAGCAATATTTCAAGAATGCTCCATGTTTCTGTAAATTTGATGTGTATGCAATTGCATAGACTGCACAAATAGCCCACATACGCACATCCCGTGTTTACAAACGCTTTTGAAATGAGGTACCCTGTTTTAAAGGAAGTGTGTAGTCCATATGCACAGCTGTTGCCATGGCAACATACATTATACGTATAACTTAATTTTATCAGAAATGTTTGCGCCTTTGATTGTATTACATAATAGAAGCATTTTGAATATATTGTAAGAACATGCAAAATCTAGAACAGGGATACAGACTAACATTTTTTTGCCAGATGCAGGCTGGGCCCCTAAAACAAAATGATTGGGGGCCCAGCCCAAAACTAAGGGGCCCAGGGTTTTGCCGCAAAATTAAACTCATTTCAATACCATTGCAAGCATTTGTTTTACTCAAGTTTACTAAGTAAGAGACCCTCAAAATCTGTATTCCTCTAATAATTTACCATATTAACAGTATTTCGAATCAGCTGAACTTCCAATAGCTATAGTCTACAGATTTGACAAGACTTCATACTTTTACATACTATTTTTTTTTCAGGGGCAAGCTGGGCCCCTTAACTTTTAGTTTTAGGGGCCCAGCCCAAAATTTAGGAGCACTGGGCTACTGGGCCCCTGTTAGTCTTTTTCCCTGTAGAAAATTTAGACGTTTTTGAAATTTTGATTACACATAAAATGCTAAAATGCCCGAAGGACCCTTTTGTCAGATCGACGCTCATATATATATATTCGGATTTTTGATTAACCTGCAGGTGTAGGGGCATCATCCACATCAGTGGACCCCTTTCCAGGTAACTGGCTAGCTGCACGCATAGCAGATCTCACACCTGATCTCCAGGTGCTCCTTTCTTGAGGGTCAACTGTGGTGAGCTTCCACTCACGGCAGTCTTTCTCTGTCAGTTTCTTCCAGGTTTGCTTGGGCCTCCCTGCCCCCCCGCTTGCCGTCAATCTGCATATCATATGCTGTTCTGATTGCACCACTCGAACGCTCCACATGCCTAAACCAGCGAAGCCTTCTCTCTCTCAAAATGAGGTCGAGGTCCTCAAGCTGAAGCTTTGCCAGTAGCTCGCTTGACCTTACCCTGGCCACATCCTCTGGCTTGATACTGCAGATCTGTCTGATCATGGCCCTATCATTGCATTGCAAGTGCTGCAGGTTCGTCTTGGTAAGTGGCCAAGTTTCACTGGCATGGAGCATGGCGCTCCGCACGCAAGAGCTGTACACATGGCCACGGGTCTTGTAAGAGAGATGGCGGGATGTGAGAACTGGTAGTAGCTCCCTGAACTTCTTCCAGGCGGTTTTCACACGAGTAGTGACCGCCATTTCACAGCCTCCACCAGCAGAAAGCATGTCACCTAGGTAGCAGAAGGAAGCTACCACCTCAAGCTTATCAGGTCCAACCTGGACTTCACTTTGTGGTCTGCCGTCAATAGGGCGAGCATTTCCCATGCACCGTGCACACCTATAATCAGGACTTGGTGTCAGTCGTTGTAGCCCACTGCATTTCTTATGCACCCAAAAGTTGCAGCCATTGCAGTAGATGCTGTTGTTGCCTACTCCTGTACGACAGACAGCGCATGGGTATTCGCCTGAACTCTGCAAGAGGTCCAGGCCTGTACCACAGATCATGACCTTTGTCTTTCCTGCATTTACCCTCAATCCCTTCTTCTCCATGGCTTCTTTCCATATCAAGAGCCTCCTGACACATTCCTCTAGGGAGTCAGCAATGATGACAAGATCATCCGCATATAGGTCCTCCCAGGGAACACCAGCCCGAAACTCACGTGACAAGGCCTCCAGCACAATGATGAAGAGCAAAGAACTGAGTACGGATCCCTGATGGACCCCGACCTTCACCTCAAACTCTTTGCTGAAACCCTCACCAACACGAACGCGGCTTCGTGCATTAGGGTACATTCCCTGGACTAATCGCACAATCCATTCCTCAACGCCTATCTTTCTCAGGGCCCACCAGATAACCTTCCAAGGGACACGGTCAAATGCTTTCTCTAGGTCCACGAAGGCCATATAAAGCCTCTTGTTCACTGCTAGGTATTTCTCCTGCAGCTGCCGGACCACAAAGATTGCATCTGTACTGCCTCTTCCTGGGACAAAGCCAAACTGGGAGTCGTCAATAGACACCACCTGTCTTATGAGACCATCAACCTCAGTACAGACCAAAATGCTTACCATGGTACACAACAAGATTTTCCTGTAATTGTCTTGGCATTTTCTTGAACTTTAAGGATTCTCTCAGCCTGTATTTGGTAGAGTGTCTTCCCTGATGGCAGACCCACATTGTACATGCCCTTGGGGTAGTTAACCCCCAGTCTTGTTCCCTGGCCCCCTGCTAGAAGTAGGACTGCTACATTGTTGTTCCCTATGGCTTGTAAACCTACAAAAATACATAACGATACATAGATAGACTGGTTCCAGCCCTGAAACATTGATATAACATAGGTTTAAATCACAAAATCTTTGAGCGTAAAATTGAAAATATTTTCTTACCCATCAGTTCTAACATGTTTTGGGTTCTCAGAAGAACCGTCTCATTGAGATGGTTCTTTTGAGTACCCACAGCATATGTTTTGGTTGAGAAATAAGAAAATTATTTTTTTGGTACATACTCTTAACTACTAGTAAAGGCCTGTATAACATAAACATTATTGATTTAGCTTAGCTTTCAGAACAAGATTTGACATATAGTGGCACAAGAGCCTCTACCAACTGCAGTTTGTGCTGTAAGATTGCAGCAGGTATGTGAGGGGAGTGAGGGGGAGAGGTGACTCAAGGATTAATCATTCTTAATGCAATATGGTTCAAAAAGCAATAAAAAGATTTTAGGTAAGCACTCATTTGAGTGTTGTAAGCACTTATTTAAGAGCATGTAAGCACTTATCGTGTGTGTGTAAGCACTTACTTGAGTGTGTGTAAGCACTTATTTGAGTGTGTGTAATCACTTATTTGAGTGTGTGTAAGCACTTATTTGAGAGTGTGTAATCACTTATTTGAGTGTGTGTTAGCACTTACTTGAGTGTGTGTAAGCACTTATTTGAGTGTGTAATCACTTATTTGAGTGTGTGTAAGCACTTATTTTAGTGCGTGTAATCACTTATTTGAGTGTGTAAGCACTTATTTGAGTGTGTGTAAGCACTTATTTGAGTGTGTGTAATCACTTATTTGAGTGTGTGTAATCACTTATTTGAGTGTGTGTAAGCACTTATTTGAGTGTGTGTAAGCACTTATTTGAGTGTGTGTAAGCACTTATTCGAGTGTGTGTGGTAAGAACAGCAAAATTGCATCTCATCTGACTTTCAAAACAAAAAAATCACTTAACTCTTTTAAGCTGATAATCTTTGAGAACATTTTGGACCCAGATAAGGCCCGACAAAATGCCAGGCCTGATCTGAATCTGAACTGTTTGACACTCAGATTGTAATACTGAAAGAAAAGAAGTTAATTCTGAAAAAAAAAATCAGCAGACTTCTAAAAGCAACCAGCATGCAAAAAGTAAAGGAAAACTATAAAAGATAATCTTATAAATTGGAATGGCCCGAGGACGCTTTAACCCTTAAAATTCCGCATCAGTCAAAAAGTTTTGTAACATCTTTTTTTTCATTTTTAGACATTAAGTCTGGGTATTTCAGTCCAAATACGTGATTCACATGTAATTTGCAGCCTTATAAAACTTTTTTTCAGGAAGTAACAAAGTTTGAAAATCTTGTCTGACCCAATTGTTTAGTGGTACTTTAATGGTTAATAAGGACATCATGCATGGTAATTTTGTCAGCAGATCTATCAAACTCGACAAACTGACTGTTCATATTACATGTACCTGTTCTGTTCTGTTCTGTTCTTAATTTATTAAGAAATAGATTCGTGCTGGCAGTGATTTGTTGCTTAATATATCACTGGCTGGAGACCTGGGGCTGGAGGTCCGTTGTTTAAAGTGGATTTTTTATCTGCTTACGTGTATGTTTGACCAACCCATGTTTTGGTAGCAAGCAAAGGGTTGATAAAGTACACAGTGTCTGATTGTAATTGTATGACTTTTTTTTTTTTTTAAAAAGTGTAACACTTCCTTGTTCATATGCTTACAAGTCATTTTTTAATACCATAATTGTTCTAATATTTTGATCACTATCTTTTGCTATAAAGGCCCAGTGTAGATCAGATCAGACTATAGGAACAATCCTATGAGGATCTATACACTGTTTATAATCCAAACATTCATTTTGTAATCATAATCTAAATTTCATACAAAAAGTTAAGTAATTAATATTTTGAACTTTTAGAATATTATGTCACCCATATAATAGGGCCTTTAGCTCACAAAATCAAAAAAAATATTTTTCTTGTTTCTCAACCAAAACACATGTTGTGGGTGATCAAAAGAACCGTCTCAATGAGACGGTTCTTTTGAGCACACAAAACAGATGTTTAGACTGACCGATAAGAAACTAATGAAAATTTTATGCTCTAAATGATTTTTTATCTGGACCTATGATTATAACAATATAATCTATCTGATCACCTGAATGGATAGTAGAATGCGGTAGTACAATACATATTCTTATAACCACTTTGTAATTCAATGAATTATCTGATAAGTGAGTCCTTAAAAATCCCCTTATTGATAGTATTAAATTAATCAGGCCTCGGCGCGAGAAAACCTGTCTTCGGGAGTTTGCGAACAACACAGGCCCAGTCTGATCAGCGCCTTTGTTATTCGCTTTTTGAAAAGTACCGTATGTAAACTTCCTACAGGTGAAATTTCAATTTTCTAGCTAGTCACTGTAGCTGAGGATACTGGTTTGAAACTCGCTTTGTCAGAAACCCGAAGACAGGTTTTGTTGTGATGTGGCCCAAATGAGCCTGCACATGAAAATTTGGTACTTATCGTCTTATTGAAAGCTTAGGCTCAGACTAGCATATGCATCAGAAGTCTCCCCAGAGCCTTCACTGCTCATACACACTAAGTAGAGGTGCAGATGGAGAATTAAGCCACATTTTAGGCCTCTATCCCACTAGGTAGCTGTGTATGCATGTTGGAAGAATGACTTTATGCGTATGTGATCAAGATCTCGTGGACAGGCTCATATATAATTCACATTAATGCAGGTGATATCATTATACAAACCATGTCAAAGGAAGGTCTGGTTTTGTAAATGGTAAGATCCTTGCTAAGCGGTGACTTTTGTCATCTGCTGATAACCTTTGCAAACAGTTTGGACCCAGAACAGGACCAACGGAATGTCGGCCCAGATATGGATCCAATTCATTTGACACTGATTGATTGTGTTCCTTAAATATTTTTTTGAAAAAGTTAATTTTGTACAAAGTCAGTATATGGCAACAAAAGCATGAAAAATTACCCAGCATGCAAAAAAATAACATCTTCAGTTAGAATCTTGGAATATTTTCAGATGAAGAAATAGAGGCATTAACCCTTATCCTGCCAATAATGTTGTGCCCTGAAAATATCATCTACTTTTTATGTCTGTTGCATATATTCAAGCCATCAGACTTCTTTTGATCACACTAAAATGACAAGCTGCTATGACATATAGTTGCTAACGCACATGTCTTCTCAGGTGGAATCCCATGCTCATCCAGGGTTCACAGGTTGGGCCTAAGCCTTATCTTGAACCAAACTGTTTGACACTCTGATGGTATTTCTTGAAACTTAAGTTAATTTTGAAAAACAAACAAACAGAAGATGGCAAAAAGCATGTAATATTACCCAGCATGCAAGAAGTTATTGCTTGTTAGTGTCATTTATAAGTAATTGCCTATACTAGGTGACATATTGAAACCTATTATGCAAGGTTACAGTGCATAATTATGTGTATGTATCTATCATGAAGACAAACATTGGCTGTGAGGTTATACTGCTGCCTTAAACAATGAGCCAGTGCATGAGATTTCAAACAATGTGGTATGTGCGACCAGCAAAACCTCAGATCAGCCTGCCCATGAGAAATAAGAATATTAACTGTCTGTTACACCCTCTTTACTATAGGCCTGCCCCTAGCTATCTTGTATTCAAACAGTTTAGCGTCCTCGAAATCCTGCAAGTGTTAAAACATGAAAAAACTTATGATCGGCACTGCACATTATTTTTCATGCATTAACACTTGTCGTGTTCCTAGGAATCTGTTTGAACATGAGGCCAATCAGCAAAGTAGGCTTATGTCTCAAAAGGGACCTGGCAAGTGATAATGCAATGATAAACACATGTGATTGTTAATTATTTGTGCATATTTTATCTGATCCCAACTAAAATTGCACTGAAAACATTGCTAAAACATACTTTTTAGTACATTGGACTTTTTAAACAAAATGGCATCAGCTGAGCTGTAAACTTTAGACCACAACATCTTAGCAAACTAAAGTTTCTGCAAACTGATAAGTCTGGGCTGCAAGGCTTTCCCTATAAAGTCATAAAAACAACTCTTGTCTCAAACAATACTTGCGACCTTCATTAAGCTACCAGTTGCCATTAAGAAATTTGTTTTGTCTATTTTCAAGTGGCCATTTTACACAGGTTTTACAGTATCAAAAAATGGATTCATCATGTGGATGAGAAACCTGTCGATCCAGATCAGCTGGTATTCCTATAAGATTTTTTTGGTAAAAGTTGATATTGAAAAAAAAATCAGCAGATAACTAAATTCATGAAAGTTCTCCAAGCAAACAAGAGTTAAATTCTCATTTTACCTGTATTATTATATTGTTGAAGTGTAGCTTTATCACACCTAGTTATACTTCCACAGACATCTGTTGGCAGCGGCTCCAACAGATCATCTAGCTTCTCTGACGCCGTCTTCAGTGACTGCATCGACGTCGCAAAAAATCTATTAATCTCATCAAAGTCCATATGATCTAGTTCTCTATAGAATGTTTCCTTCTGTTTGTCCGAGAGGGAGTCCCAGTGCTCCAGTAAATGACTCTGACCACTCACACTAAGACGAGATTTCAGATTCCCTAAATCCATATTTTGTGCCGAAAATGTGGTTTCTGAAAAATACAGATATATTGAATGGGTAATTTTTCATGACTTTTTTTGTTGTCTGCTGAATTTTTTTCAAAATTTTTTTTTTAAAAAATACTTTCAGGAATACCATCAAAGAATCAAACAGTTTGGATCCAGATCTTGTTTGTTTGATTTGATTCTTTACGTCCCCATCAACAATTTTTCAGTTATGTTGGGGCAGATCTTCATTGGTTGAACCAGTACTAAGCAAGGATTAATGTGTCTTGCTCAAGGACACAACGCAGTAACACTGGTGAGACTCGAACTCGCAACCCTTGATCTCAAGTTAAGCACTCTACCACTGAGCCACTGCGCTCCCTTTATTTGGATCCAGATAAGGCCTGATGTTTTGTCAGACCTGATTTGGGTCCAAACTGTCTGCATTATAGGTTATGACACTACAGGCATAGTTAACCCTTTTCAGACCAATGGAACTTTAGGTAAAGTTTGTTACAGTTAATGCAGAATGGTCCATTATATATATTAAGGGGCCACAGGTTATAATTTCATAGAATGCTGAAGATTGATTTTGTCTTAGCAAACATTGCAGATTTGTTTCTTTTGTTTTATTTGATTCTTTACATCCCATCAACAAGCTTTCAGTTAAACAGGGACAGGTCTTTCTGGGTTGAACCAGTACTAAGCTAGGATAAATGTGTCTTGCTCAAGGACCACAAAGCAGTGATGCCGGTGAGGCTCGAACCCGCGGCCCCTTGGTCTCAAGTCAAGCACTCTACCACTGAGCCACTGCGCTCCCACAAACAGTGCAGACCCTGATGAAATGTGCATTATGCAAGTGTAAATTAATCTGTTGTTAAAAGAGAAACATTGCAGCAGATGACAGCAGCAAAGCGTTTAAAGAAATGATATAGTCATCATAATTTTTGTGTACAGATACAGTTCAAATGTTTACTAATATATCATACAAATGAGACTGTCACAAGCTCCAGATTAACAGAAGCATTCAAGCAATTTAACACAGGTTTAGATAAACAAAAATATTCAACTTAAAATTGTCAATATTTTCTTATCCATAATTTTTAGCATATGTTTTGGGTGCTCAAAAGAGCTGTCTCATTGAGACGGTTCTTTTGAGTACCTAACCCATAACATAAGTTTTGGTTGAGAAATGAGAAAATTATTTTTCTGATACACACTCTTAAGTAAAGGCCTGAATTTAACTCTTTTGAGAATGTAAAGCATGTCATGTAAATTCTCTGCTGGCAGATAAGAGCCAACAACATTATCCTGGTTTCATGTGAACTAAAGATTTTACAACAATTCAATCTGCCACTTTAAATCTTTTTTTTTTTTAATTACTAAGATGGTATCTTCCTGAAGATCTGAACTAATCCATCCTAGTAGTGTATCATTAGAAAGCAAGAAATATTTCTTGATCAGACTGCTCCTAGAGGAGCAGTGAGATATCATTCAACTTTATGGGCTGTTTATTGGCACATCTTTTCCCTGTATGGGTAATCTGGCCCCGAGGTTTTAAACTATTTTCATGCTCAACTCAGCTGAGCATGAAAGTAAAATAAATGCTGAAAGGTGATTTTTTTCCTGCTTAAAATGCTCAGATATTGTAAATTATTAAATTATTATTATTCTTTGCTTTACGTCCCATGTCAACAGCTATGGTCATTGCGGGACGGTCAGTTCACTTAACCACACTTTTTCCTGGGCAGGCTTGAGCAAGCGGTTAACCAGTAATTTGTGCACATACTTTTGCTTGTAACTGACAACAATCCTTCTTGAATAAATCAGCGGAAGGGAGGAGAATGACCGTAGAAAGTATTCCATGATCAATCTCCACGAAAGTATGGTACCTGGCCGGGATCGAACTCGCCACCCCTGGATCTGCAGTCAGACACGCATCTGTAGCCAGACACGTTACCGACTGCGCTACGCGGCCCGGTCAGATATTGTAATAATCCTGCTAATACATTTTTCCTGCTGACACATTTTAAAATGTTATCAATTGTTGAAGTTTTAACAATTATGAGTCCTGCTTAATTGCTAATAAATTCAATCATTTAAGTATGAGCAGAATAATTTTCATGCTCAGTTATAGTTTGGCATGAAAAAAGTTTCATAACCTCAGAATCCGGTTCTGATAGTTAAAACTTTAAAGGGCTTTTAACAGAATATAATTTAACAACTTACAGGTTTAAAGGAATATAATATTAAATTCACAATATCACACCAAATAACTCTTAGATCAATTTATGCTACACTGCTCCAGACTTATATGGTCAACTAATAAAGCAAAGAAAGTCAGTCTATCTATACAGGTAGGTGGGGCCAGTTAAGCAAAAATAATTTGCGTAAAATTGCAATTATTTTCTTATCCATCAGTTTAAACATGTGTTTTGGGTGCTCAAAAGAACCGTCTCATCGAGACGATTCTTTTGAGTACCCACAACATATGTTTTGGTTGAGAAATAAGAAAAATAATTTTTAGTTCCGCACTCTTATCTGGGGGCCTGCAGGTAGGTATACTACTGTAGTGTATCAAAACTTCATGACACCATGATGTTAACACTTCTTAATAGTGATGGCTTTTGTCATCTGCTGATAACCTTTGCAAACAGTTTGGACCCAGATCAGGACAGACTTTTTGTCTGTCCTGATCTGGATCCAAACTGTTTACCACTCTGATAGTGTTCCTAACTCCTAAGCAAAAGAATTTTTTGAAAAGAAAAGATCTTTTATCTAGACTAACACTCCTTCTCACACTGTACAAACTTATCTCACCACCTTTTCTATCACTTTGTTTCAACTAACCCCCTCGGCACTTGGTATTCCGGAATACCTGTCTGATGTCCCCCACGGGGGTTAAGGCGTAATGGAAGAAAGAAAGTTAATTTTGAAAAATAGACAGCAGACTACAACAAAAGCATGAAATACATGTATTACCCAGCATGCAAAGAGTTAATAATACAGATTCAATGTGTAGGTGTACATAGCGGATACATTTCTTTGTAGTGGGGCAGTATATCCCTTTCATCATCTAATCAAACATTGAACTCTTAGCATGCTGGTGACTACAGTCAAACCTGTCTTAAGCGACCACTCAAAAATAGACAAAACTAAGATCTTAAAGACAAATGGTAGCTTAATGAAGGTCGAAAGTATTGCAGAATGCTCTCTTGGAGCATTCTGCAATACTTTTGACCTAACTTCAGCGATAATCTTGCTTGTAAACCAATTTTTGGTCTTCTTTTTGAGTGATGGCTTAAGACATTGTACTTTTTTTGTCTGCAGAAAACTTTTGCGAACTGCAGTTTGGATACAGATCAGGCCTGACAAAGTGTAGGGCCTGATCTGGATCCAATTTGTTTAACACTCTGATGGTATGAACTCCTGTAATAATTTTGTTACAAATCAGTAGACAACAAAAACAACACAAATCATGATTACCCCTTATTCTGCTATTTTGTTGTCCAGAAAATGTTGCCTGCTTACTACATCCGTTACATATATACACATGATATTTGAAAACTGTTGGAGATGGATGACCGACAAATAGACTATAGGCCACTATGGCCAGATATCAGGTAGGCTAAAATGCTTGTAGCATATCATGCACCAGCACATTCTAGTGTTACAAGATATTCCATGAAAAGCTGCATTAAAATATGGGCCTCTGCATGACAAAATCTGTCTTCTGGGTTTCCAACAAAGCGAAACTCAAACCAGTCTCCTCAGCTACAGTGAAAAGCTAGAATATTGAAATTTTGCATGAAGCAAGTCTTGGTATTTTTCTTTCTTTCTCTTTATACTGCCACACGCCCTCACAGACATTCTAGGCAGGTTGGCGCAGCGTCTGTTAGTACAAGACAGTAAAAAAGGGAGAATTATAGTACAGAGGTTTAAAAGCATAAAAGTGAAGGATAAAAACAGATGATAGGTTATGATAGAAAAGAGTTAGCTAAAATCAGTTAAAAACAAACATTTTGGGGATCTATGGGCGTGAGTGCTGCAGCTTGCAGACAGCTGCCTTGAAAGCATCAAGGCTTTGCAAGCATGCAACAGACTCGGGGAGGGAATTCCATTGAACAATTGCTAAAGGAAAGAAATGAGAACTTAAAATAATCTGTTGAAGTTGAGACCTGCCTGAAGGTCATGGAGTGGCAGTACCTAGATATTCTATTTGAGTGATGTATGTAGTCCGGGAGGGGTACAGCAACCAAGCCATGAATCACCTTGTAAAACAAGCAAAGACGGGCGTCAGCCCTTCTTTGCTCCAAAGATCGCCATCCAAGTTGTTTAACCATCTCAGTTACACTTGACTGTCTATCGAAGTTACTGGCTGTCAAGCGAGCAGCTCTTCGCTGGACTTGTTCGATTTGGGATATTCGCACCTTCGTGTGCGGATCCCAGACAGCCGAAGCATATTCTAACTGGGGTCTTACAAGGGAATTATAAGCCGCTTCACGAACCTTAGGCATCTTAGTTTTTATATTTCGTCGGATAAACCCAAGAGTCTGATTTGCATTGGCAGTTACACGGTCGATATGGGAATTCCAGGTGAGACCACTGGAGATATCAACCCCGAGATACCTGGCACATGGAACAGACTCCAGAACCTGTCCAAATAAGCTATTAACAAAGACGCTGATCAGACTGCCAGGATGCCCCCGAAGACTGATTTTCTCATGTTGAGACCCATATAGTGTTATAAAGGGACTGCACTGTATTCAGTAAAAGGATAATAACATGGGTGAAAGTTCAAAACTTCCAAAATCCTGAACTTTCGAAACTCCAATCTTAAAACTTGCTTTATACCTACTAAATATTCTAAATTTCAGGTTTAAATTGCAATTGTCCTTAGATAGACTGAAAATAAATCAGAGAAGCTATGATGATCTGAGTCCCTAATTCAGCATTTTGAGGCTGACTTTCTGTGGAAAGTCAGCCTAAAAATCCTGAATTCAGGAATAACCCTGATAACTTTCACCCATGTAATAAGAATCTTGGATCATATCAGTCTACAATATTTACATCGAAGAAAATTTACAGCCAGAAATATATTGACATAGAATGTATAGCACTTTAATACTGACAATAAAGTTGTATCATATATCTTAAGCAGACTGAGGCCTCTAGATAAGATTAAGAGGTGTTTGGTCTAGTTCATGAAAGTTTGATCTGGTTTAAAGAAAAATAAATTTCTGATTACTGGTAATGTCGTAGACCGAAAATATTTTATCTGTCCCAGCAGGGAATCAAACCCAGGACGCTGGATCTTCGGGCAAACACTCTTCCATGCCGTTGTAAAAGCCGGATTCTACCTCATGGCAGTAGAAGTGTATTTACATATACCTAGACCCTGTGACATCCACACCCTCCAATTTGAAATTAATACCCGAATTTCTTGGTACAGGAATCACTTGAAATGAGACCAAGGGAGATATTTATGCACAGAAACGTCATAGGGTGGGTTTTTTACGGTGGGCACCATTGTCATAGAGCGAAAATTTGTTTACCTCTCTCAGCTGGGAATCAAACCCAGGACGCTGGATCTTCAGGTAAACACTCTATCACGTCGCTGTAAAAGCCGGCTTCTACCGCAAGGCAGTAGAAGTGTATTTACATATACCTAGACCCTGTGACAGTAACATTGAGAAGACTGCTCTAATTACAGCCACTATCATAATACACTTTTTAAACTGGAGCTCTGGATAGTAACTGACATTTTCAGGCTATGATACAAAAGGCCAAGACATCAGAATGTATTCTATAAACATCCTGTTGAAATGAAAAGCAAAACATGAGTGTCTAACAAGAGGCTCAATGAGTATATACCGCGCAACTGAGTAGTAAGCCTCATAGTTTCCGAGAATATTTTTTAAAGTTTTTTTAATAACGAGTCTATGGGAGTGACTGACCCCCATGGAGTGGCCAATTTGGATCCCTGGGGCATGATTTGCAGGTCTTACATAAGGGCATACTTAGCATTGCAACATACTAAATATATAAGCTGAGGGCCTCATGGCTTAAGAGAAGATGATTTTTAAAGTTTTTTTCCCAGAATAAGTCTATATGGGAGCTAAAGACCACTGCACTGGGACAAGGCCAATTTGGACCCCAGGGGCATGGTTGTCGTCAGGATTTATGTAGGAGACCACTAGACATTGCTACATACTACATATATAAGCTT
Organism: Loripinus fragilis; assembly: GCA_964019695.1. Lineage (NCBI taxonomy): Eukaryota > Metazoa > Mollusca > Bivalvia > Lucinida > Lucinidae > Loripinus > Loripinus fragilis. The sequence continues at coordinate 1,921,927 of OZ026519.1, forward strand.
TGGGCTTCATGGTATCAGAGAAGAAGTTTTCCCATTATAAATCTATGGAAACTCTTGATTCCTGGGGCAGGACCAGTTTGGACCCCAGGGGCATGGTTGGCAAGATTTATTTAAGGGACCACTAGACATTGCAAAATACCATAAGCTGTGGGCCTCATGGTTTCAGAGAAGAATTTTAAAGTTTTTCCATTATAAGTCTATGGAAACTCTAGATCCCCAGCTAGGGTGGGGCCGGTTTGGATCCCAGGGGCTTGATTGGCAGGATTCATGTAGGGGACCTCTGGACATTGTTACATATTAATATATAAGCTGTGGGCCTCATGGTTTCGGAGAAGAAGATTTTTAAAGGTTTTCCAATTATAAATCTATGGAAAATCTTGATCCCCTGGGCAGGGCCAGTTTAGACCCCAAGGGCTTGATTGGCAGGAATTATGTAGGGACAACTAGACATTGCTATATACCAAATATATAAGCTTTGGGCTCATGGTTTCAGAGAAGATTTTAAAAGTTTTCCCCACTCAGCATGCCCACTCATATTTCTGTTTGGGGGTACATGTACCCCCGGGTGTTTCCATTTGGGGGTGCATGTTCATTTTTGAGGGTACACATATTTTAGAACTGTTTTTCATTGTAAAAGAATAGGGGCCATGAAATCAGATCATTTAGACATGTGTCACAGGTCAATGCTGTGAATAATGCTAATAAATGAGTCATGCAAGTAACAACCCCACCCTCTGCACAAAAAAACTAAGTCCAAAGCTGAGAACAATTTGGGCATTGGTTCCCCTAGGGGCGTAAGCCCGGTTTCATTCACCCCTAACCACAATCATCCTGGCCTTTGAAAGTTTTGGGTAAAGAAAGAATGAAGAAGAGAGTGGGGGTCGATGGAAAATGTAAACAAACGTATCCAGGTCGCCCTCTTCTTTAGAATGATAGATCATTTTTGAAAAATAGAATACAGTTAATGTCACTTACCTCTTAGATTGTGTTCCTCGGATATTAAATTTAAAGCTCTGAATCCTAAAGGGTTATCAAATGCACAAGAGAATGAGGTATAGGAAAACTGTGAAAAACAAATGTGTCAAGCAGTTTATCAAGTTTCCTCTAACACACATCTGTACTTCGATTTTGCCTGTCCAATTTACATCGCATATATGTAAGCGTAACGCTGATTGGTTCAGTAATAATATACAACCAATCAATATTGACTTTAATAGAAGCGTGGTTGACTGTGGCCTGAGATTCGTTATATCGTGCTGAAACAGTTTACTATAAATGCATTATACCAATCAGCGGTAAATCTGAGCCGATAATTCTTAAAAATGAGATTCACGCACAGCAATCACTGGTTATGCGTGCAGAAAACTACTGTACGTTTTTGCTCGTAGGTACCAAATGATATGTGCGTGCATGGCCATTTCTGTACGTGAATTACGTACTGCAGTACGTGAATGGGCATGCTGCCACTATAAGTCTATGAGAGCTATCCGTTGCCATGACAACCAGAGTCCAATCTAATCAGCCCAAAAGCCTCATGCGGCCTTTTTCTCTACCTGATGAGGCTTTATATGAGATTTAATCAAAACCTGCTACAACAATATCTTATCAAGATACTTACCTTTCTTGCTTTATCTTCCTAGCACAACCCCTTTTTATGCGAGCGCCAGCAAGGGAGCTGCTAGTACTTCTTTTTACACCTTTGGTATGGTGCGGGTCACTGTGTTGCGGAGTTGTCTCAAAAAAAATGTGGCAGAGTCGTCTTGTTGCCAGGTCTGGGGAATCTCGGAAACATGCGATCAAAATTATCACTCAAATGCGCGACCACACTTGAGATTGGCAGACTTGCTAACAGAGGTAGTTATCCTACAACTGTGTCGCGGTTCTGGGCGATAGAAATTTGATTATTGTGTTTATCATTTTGGCCCGTTTCCGCTGATTCGATTGGTCTTTTTTCGAATGCATTCGGACCAAGGGGTGCGAAGCTAAACGGTAAACAAACAAAATTTTCTGGAAAAAAATCACCAAATTGAACCCTCTTCTGACAGAAACCCTTAATTTTTTTTCTTACTATTTTTACATCAATTTTATCATTGGTTTGTGGCCGAGGTTCTGATGGTTAAATATTTATTTGTAATCTTTTATTTGTGTGTTGTAATGTTTCTGAAACTAGGGCACCAACTCGCAAAAGGCAAGACATGTTGTGCTGGTCGTCGCGGGAATGCGCGATATAAACCGGAAGTTGACCACCAAACTTATTTCCCCTGATGACGCTTAGATTGATTTCCCTTTACATGGGCAGTCCCCTATCGCGCATTTGAGCGATAATTTACGATCGCGTGTTTCCGAGATTCCCCAGACCTGGTTGCGGTCCTCTAAACTTCCTCAATTTGATCTCAAATTTCAAAAGTGAGGAGCAAAGCATAGCTTTTTCAGATATTACCAATTATTATAAATTAGATTAATACAAATAATTAACCGGATTACAGTCAAAACGACCTTATGCTGCAGATTGACAGATCCAGGTGAAAATGAAAGTAGAGTTATAGGGTGACCAAGTGGGTGGGGGATGAATAAAGTGCGACTCGAGTTATGACTGTGAACTGTCTAAACCGATTTGGGTTTCGATTTGAAAGTAGTTAACGAATTAAAGTATATAGAAAAAAATGCATAACAGCTTACTGCAATATAGTCAGTAGATTTCCGTCAAATTGCTCCGACTAGGTCTCCGCAAAATACTTTTGGGACATGTACAAAAACCGGAAGTGCGTGTAACAAAAGTAAACAGAGGATCGAAAACGTTCCCAGGTAAAAGCGTCCCTAAAATTGGTCAAAACGTCTCCACGGTCAGCATGCAGTGTTGTGCCACCATCGGCCCAATCGCAAAACAACATTCACTTGGCGTTTCGCTGGCGAGCCTATGATGGCTCGCTTACCTACCTACCTACCTGCCCTACCGCTGCAAGGATGGGGTAGGCCTGTAGTGGTTGCACTATTCTATTCTGTTCCAGTCGGCTTGCACCGGATATGTTCGGCCGAGTATCCGAGGTATTCCGAATGGGATGGACCTATATAAAGGACAAGATCTCGTGTTAGAGTGCGAGAACTGGCGAAGCCCTGAGAGGGAACAGACGCAGAAAGACGATAAACTATAGAGAAGCGTAGAATATTCACAGCCTAGCGGCCCTATACCTAAAGGATAGGTAAGATTACTATATTGGTGGCAGCGGTAATCTGGAGAAACGTCGCCTATCGTCAGAACACGTGTGGTATTCTTGAAATTTGCAATTTGGCATTTCCCGCCATCTGCCATTCCCGCTTCCATCGTCAATTTGCACACGTCTGTCTCCCTAAGAAATTGAACTGGCCATCCATTCAAACCTGATTAGATAGTCCATAGTCTCATAACAGCGTCGGCTCTGAATAAACCTGAAAAACAAACTGGTTAATTTGTTTTGCTACTTCCTGTCTCTTCAAAATGGACCCTGAACACAGGATTTCTGTGAATTTTGCCACACCCAGGGAGCTGCGAATAATACCTGGGGTTGGTGACAAAATGGCTGAGGCAATTGTGGAAATGAGACGGCGGAACAGCAATGTGACACCCTCTTTACTCTCAAGCATCTTGAGGAAAAGGCTTCCAGAGGATGTTCTGGCATGTTTAGACTTCAGGCCAAATCCTAACTTTGCTGCAACAGATGAGCAACAGGACGACGGTTATGGTGCAGTCAGTTTGGACTATGAAGATGGTTACAAGGCACAGTTGACAGAAGAAATAAAGCGTGAGATAGAGAACAGACTATGGCCAGAGAGCTCAACTATCCCAAAGGAGAGAGGCACAGTTGGTGGGCCAGAAGCATCTTCTGTCCCATTGACTAGGAGAGGCGCAGTTCATGGGCCAGAAGCATTTTTTGTCCCATGGACTAAGCCCGTCTACAAGATGTCAACAGCGATGCAAGAAGATCCTATACATCAAGATACTGTCTTTCCGAAAGAGAAAACAAAGAAGCACAAAGATGATAAATCACAGAGTCCAAAAGTCAGGAGAAAATTAAATCTTGAAGGATGTTCTGATGAGTCTGAGGGTGCAGAAAAAAAGCACAGATCAACAAAATTGAAGACAGAACATAAATCTACAAAACAGAAGATTTCAGCTGAGGATGATACGAGAAAACACTCAAACAAGTTGCAGCTTTTGGAAAAAAGTGACAAGTTTTCTGACAAAGACAAGTACTCACTTTCAAAAGAGAAGAAAAAACAAAAGAAATCAGCAGTTCATTCAAAGAAACATCGGCAGGAAACATCATCTTCGTCATCATCTGAAGATTCCGGCTCAGATTCTGATGTGGTCAAGAAGAAAAGTCAAAAGAAATCAGTCCTCCATACTTTGCCGAAACAACTACAGTATGATGGTAAAAGCAATTGGCTGCATTTCAAACACAAATTCATTAAATATGCGAAATCATCAGATTGGACGGCTGAGGAATGTTTAGATTGTTTGAGTTGGTGCTTAACTGGAAAAGCAGCGGACTTTTGTGCTACTTTAATGGAAAGGAAAAGACATCTTTCTTATCGGAAATTGATGAAAAGATTAGATGATAGGTTTAGTGACAGAGAATTGCCATCTTCAGCTCAGGTGCGGTTTCAACAGGCGACCCAGAAGAAAGAAGAGTCTTTGGAAGACTGGGCGGATCGAGTGTTGACCCTATCTGGCAAAGCGTTTAAGGAATTGCCAGAGAAGTACAGTAATCAGCAAGCAGTGGCTAGGTTCTGTCAAGGATTAAATGATGCTGAGGCGGGTCTCTGTGTTTGCATGGGAAAGCCATCAAGTATGGGAGATGCTCTGAATGAAATTAAGTTGTACCAGCATACAAAGGATGCTATTTATGGCCATAGGAAAGAAAGAACTGTTTCTTCTAGAGTCACTGCGGAAGACCTTGAGGATGGTTTGGAGGCATGATTGGCAGGAAATAGAGCTTCTAGAAGAAAACACTATCACATTGGTAGTTATGCTCTTACAAGAGATCAAAGACGCTACTGTAGACATTTCGGACACTAATTATTGGGTTAACAGCTTATCATACGACTGACCATTCAAGTTTAAGTTGGTTATTGCGACTAAAAAAGTCACAGTGGTTATTGGCAAGTTTGATATACACTGTGAAGATTGAATTGGGTCTGCGTAAGGGCTGATGGGCCAATGAGATACTTTGAAAGAAGTTGTGGCGACGCAGTTCCATTGACATCACAGGTACTTCTGGAGCCATGAGACAATTCGGTGTTTCTGGGGGAGCTCGAGGTTGGAGTGACAGTCATGGGGGACAGCGCGATCATTGGTTTGGATGTGATACATCTCGAAGTGTGGAATTGGAACCAATATACGACATGTACTAAGTTAGCATTGATGTCGATGAAGTGCTAGGCGGGGTTGTCGTGGTCGTGGGTTCGAATCTTTTTGAGCTAATATACGACGTGTACTGCATTTGCGTTGATGTCTGGTGAGGTGCTAGGCGGGGTTGTCGTGGTCGTGGGTTTGAATTTCGCTTCAGGCACTTGCGAGCAGTAGCAGCAGTATCACAGAGGACATCAGCGGAGACCATAGGTGTCGGGGCGAATAACCAGGTTATCGAGATGGCAAGACAGCCTGTTATGATGTTATATCTGATGTGGTGGAAGAACAGTCTGCAGAGAAGACATTTGCAACAAAAGCTGACTGGGGAATAACCAGTTCATTGTCTAGCGCGAAGAGCCAAAGATGTTACAGTTAGTGTCCGAGAGTAACCAGCTAGAAGCTAAGATCAGTGGTTTCGCCAACCAGTTGCTTGCCTGAAGGAGCGTGACAGGCAAGAACTTAACAACAGGTATCCGCTCAGCTTTACATGGATGGAAGAAGAGAACCTTCCTGGGGAAAGTTTTGGACAGGTCAAGGGCCGCGTAGGAAACCAAGAGACTATGTGGAAGAGTTGATGTAAAGCATGTACATCGGGATCACAGAGATTGGGTTAAACTACGTTGTGGATCCATCTATGTGGCCAAAGCAGCAAGGCGGTGTTGGACAGAGCTCTGGAGCACCTCCAGCCCTCACGTCCTGGTACATCACGCTCAAGGAATGACATCTGGCCAGCCAGGAGGCACCTATCTTCAGTTCCTGTATCTGTTGGAAGGAGGATAGCAAATATGGTTGCCAAGATTCGAGACCAGATGTGGAAGGAGGTGTTAGAGTATGCCTCGCGCATGCGAGTCATCTCTAGCAGAACAGCGAAGAGGTGGCAGTTGTCAGTTGCTGCAGACAGCTTTGCACTCGAGTACTGGTTATCTGCTGGTAGCTTGCCCAGGAATAGTGCAGGAGGATTAACTGACCGGCTCATCACGACCATAGCATTGTGGGTGAGGTCGTAAACCAACGGGATATCTTCCCCAGCATTGGGGCCGATAGTGAAGAATGCTAACACCGAGATGCGTCCAAGACCTTTCAAATAAAGAGGGGAGGAGTGTAGTGGTTGCACTATTCTATTCTGTTCCAGTCGGCTTGCACCGGATATGTTCGGCCGAGTATCCGAGGTATTCCGAATGGGATGGACCTTTATAAAGGACAAGATCTCGTGTTAGAGTGCGAGAACTGGCGAAGCCCTGAGAGGGAACAGACGCAGAAAGACGATAAACTATAGAGAAGCGTAGAATATTCACAGCCTAGCGGCCCTATACCTAAAGGATAGGTAAGATTACTATAGGCCTATGAAACCCCATAACCCGAACCCCAACCCCCCCAAACCACTCTCAGGCTTCATTGACAATATGACCTCTAAACTAGCTTTAACTAGAAATGACACAAAGAACCAGACCACAGCAGAAAACACACACACATGCACGCACGCTATCACGCCCGCTGACGCACACGTACGAACGCACGCACACAAGCACACATGCACACACACTCGCGCACACACACGCGCGCGCGCACACACACACGCGCGCGCGCACACACACACACACACACACACACACACACACACACACACACACACACACACACAATTGGAGCAACTGTTGTGAGGTGTGCACTCATTAGCTTGGAAAACTCTCTATACTCATATCCTCATATACAGTGAAAACTCTAGTATCAGTGCAGAGATTGGGCATATGTGTAAATTCACCGTGGACGGGGCGGGGACCCAGGGGGGGGGGTACTCTAATGTTTCCGCATACGTAGGCTGGGACCCAGCATCTATAGTTCACCCAAAAAAATATCAGGAATTTCAAGCACCCCAAAAAAATATTTGAAATTTTAGCAACCCCAAAAATGTCCAATTTCTGTACCTTGACCTTAAAAAAAAAGACCCTAAATTGCATAGAAATGACCCTCAAACTAGCCCAATTTTGTGATGACCCCAAAAAAATATCCACAAAATCTTCATACCCCCCAAAAATATTAATTTTTCTGAAAACCCCAAAAAATATTGAAATTCAGAATTTTGAACCCCAAAAAATGGGCCGAGCCTACGTATGTGTGAAAATATCAGAGTACCCCCTCCCCTGGGGGCGGGGATAGGATGAATAACTTCATGCTGTGTCCTCTAGTGGTTCTCACTGGTATCATACAGAAGTAGGTCGAAGCCGAGTCCTAACATTTTGTACGTTATTGTATTTTCCAGCATTACAAAGGTTCCATATTATTCAGAAACTTTAACTTTTTGTAAACTAATGGATTCTTCCTTCTGCTTTGATACAATAAACTTGGAATAGTCCATGGTACATATCTAGGGTGGTCAGGTTATATTAAAAAAACAACAAAAACATCTTTTTTACCCTAACAAACAGTGTAGACCCTGATGAAATGCAGCATTATGCATTTCATTTGGGTCTTCACTGTTTGCAAAGGTACTCGTTAAGGGGTTTTCCGAATACAAAGGGTTAATATACAGTTATACTCTGTTATTGCGTATGAAGGGTTGGCTACACACCTACCTTAGCTTTTTGGTGGTACCGTGGTCTGTGCGAGAAATGTGAGATGATGATTCATTGATTATGAGACCTAGTTTTAAAGGAGTTTGACCAATGCTGTGTATTTGCCCAAATTTGTAGTGAAGGAAAATTAACATTTTGCATACCCCCCTTACGATTAGAGGTTAAACAAATACTCACGAAGATACATTCCTACATCGAAAGAAGGTGACCCAAATGTGGATGGAATTACTAACAATACAAAAGAACAGAACGGCAAACACTGAGTAAACAAGAGCAGAATCACTGCCTTAAAACTGATACCAGTACAGACCACCAGAAAGATTAAATGTATTTTACTGGACAAATCTTCGCCTTAGATTCTGTTGTTTCTAAAACACAAACTTGTTTAGCTCGCATAGAGGACTGAAATAAAGAAAAGGGCTCTTGACTCATAGTCAGAATAAGTCGCGCAATCAAAGAAGAAAACAGCTATAAACCGTGACTGAGTTTATAAGCAAGCATTCAAACTGTCGCATAATATCTATGTTATACCATACTCTGCTGAAACACTTGATTTTGTTTTAACTGATCAAGAAAACAATGCTTTTCAACTATTCTTTTGAATTTTAATAGACTAAATCGCCATAAAATACTAGCTCTGATATGTCCTGTAAAGTTGCAGAAGAGTTTTGTTAAAGCCAATATTGAATTTAATGGTCAACTCTGAGTATCTGCGGTAGAGTTAAGAAAATGTTTTTGAACTTTACGATATCGATAGCCTTGTTTTAGTAGCTATGCAGTCGAAAAATGGCTTCTATTGTTGAAGTCACCTACATTTGAACATACTCTTGCAAAGCGAATAAACTACGAAATATATACATAGTATAAAGGGAAGTGAGGAACATCTCGTTATTCGTAAGTTTTAGATAAAAACAAGCAACTGAGTCAGGATATACCACAATCACAAACTGCAGACCAACCCACGGCACCGTGAGGAAGAGCCAAATATCAACCACAAGACACCAGGAAGACAAATAAAGTAAAGCAACCAGCTCTCTCTTCCCCATAAAATGATTGCAAAACTTGGAAGTACACAAGGCAATGCACAACAAAACAAAGAACAAACGCAGAACCTCACAATTGGAGCAACAATCAACAACGAATAAACCACAACAAAACCACCGGCAGCCCGAGCCACTGGGGGTGGTGGTGGTGCTTAAATGCATTTTACTGGTACCATATCTTCGCCCTAGATTCTGTTATTGTTGAAGCACACACATTGTTAGGCTCGCATGGAGGGCTTAAGCCCTCCAGTGATTTTTACTGACTGTTCTAAGGCGGTGCTACTTTTGTGGATCCTATTTGTTAATTATGTTTCACGTTTGTCTTTATAATACTGTCTTCAAGTTGTCTGTTCCTCGCAGCCTTGTGATCACCTGCTAGGAAAGAGCTGGTCTGTTGGCTCTCTTATGTGTGATGTTTTCTTGCGTTTTTGTCACTTTCCAATATGGTATCTCAGGTAAGGTATGGCATTTGATTGTATCGTTTCCTGATCTTTAAATTTGTTTTCTTCTTTACTTTTAAGGGTTGCTGGGTGGTAATTTTCAATTCTATTTTACAATTCAAAAGTACATTCTGTAAGCAAACAGTGCAGTGCCAGCGTCTGATTTGATTCTACACTGTTAACCGATGTCCCTTAAAAAGGGCATCAAGCTTAAACGGGTTGATGTTAACGGACTGAATCCAGATATACTTCTGTAATGAGCAATGCTTCTTAAATTCAAATATGATGAGCATAACAGCACCACATAGGTATATGTCCTTTCATTATATGCTGAATTTATTTGAAATACGGAATCATAATATGTATTCTTAGAATCGACATGTATGTCACGTATACATCGACAGCATTTTTAGACTCTTTAATCACAGAAGTATGCGACGGTATTATGCACGTTGATCATATCCACCTTATACTCCCGTTATTTGGATCCATTATTTATCAGACCCTATGTTCGTTGAATAAATTTGATATTTAAGACACAATTAGGCATTTCATATAACTTGATAACTCCTGGTGATTCTGATCGGTCCCAAAGCAGAGTTTACTTTCATTATAAAATTCGTTACCTTACTACTCCTGTTATTTGGATCAGGCCTTAATCGAAGTCTGTGTTTGTTGAATAATTAGAACTTTTAAGACACTAGCCCCAAAATATGTCAAGTCCTATTTTCTCTGAAGCATTACCCCCACATCCCCAAAGAAAACCCTTCCCTTTGGAAACTTTACATTGCGAGTAAATGGTTCATGTTACCTGTTCTAGAGTGTTTCTGTCTATATATACTCCAGTTAGGCCAAATAAAAAAATAAGTGTGTTTCGGGTAACGGGTCTGAACACTTTAGGTAGGCACACATATTTTTTAAATAATTTTTTTTTCTGGAAAAAATATAATTTGATGCATTTTGAAAGGCATTTCGCCTTTCAAAATGCATCAAATCATATTTTTTTTCCAGAAAACGTGAAAAAAATCTAGGATTCACCAGTTAATTTAGGAAGGGTCGGGTTACCCTAAACACAGGTATTTTTTTATTTGGCGTTATTTTGATCGCTACATGGCTGGTCTTTGAACCTTTGTACACTGGAACCCCCTAAACAGGTAGCCAACCGTGAAGATCTAGGTCTGCACTGTTTGCTAATATAAAACAACCCGCAGGGACAGATAGAAAGTTCTACCTGTGACCCATGAAAGTACATAATAGACAATCACATGCTTATTGTATCAATACGTATGTGATTGTCCCATCAGAATACAAAGGGTTAGAGGGACACACCTGTTGGTTATTATGCAAGAAAGATGTAAGAAAAACAATCTGATACAAACACTTTTTAAACAGAATAAACTGAAACATCCACTCTCAATTGAAAAGTATATGAGGGTCTGGATAGGGGGTCTGATATTCACTATTCATTACAAATTTAGCCCATTATTCACCTCATTAAAATTTTGGGTTATTCATTAAAATAAGACCAATTATTCATTAACAGTAAAAAAGGTGGCAAAGAAATCTGATTATTCACTATTCATTATTTTTTCTTCGATTCATTAAAAAAATAGGATTATTCATTATTTTCTATGCCATCATTATTATTCACTATTCATTATTTTTTTTGGCTCATTATTCACTATTCATTATAAAAGGGCCATTATTCACTAATAATTATACCCCATCCTGACCCTCATATATAGTTCTTGTAAAAAAGTAGTTCCTTTTACCCAAACAAAATGGTTAAAACTAATTTGGATCGCGGTCCAAATAACAGAAAAATGCAGCACATTGAAACAATAATCAGTCTGGTAAACGTCACAGACATCGTTATGAGTATACAATGTCCAACACATTGCTGATAGTCTCGCTGAGATCTAAACAGCTGATAGTCTCCCCGAGATCTAAACAGAGCGATTTTCTCTGCCACTCTCCTCCTCTCTGAAACGAAAATGCAAAGTTAAAATGGACCATGTGGCAAGAAAACCTGACTTTATTGCATGTGAAAAAACAAAGACTCCGGCCAGCCTGAGCATCTTTGTCTGATCAGGGCCTTTGTTATTCTGTTTCTCAAAAGTATAGCATCTTAACTTCCTGCATTCATGTTTTGATATTCATAGTTTCTAATAACAAGTTTCTGTGGCTTAACAGAGTGGATTGATCATTACATGGCCACAATTCTCGCGTCGAGGTACAATCGTTAAAGCTGCATAGTCTGTAACTTTTGATCTTCTAATTTTAAAAATAATGTTTTTATTTTTCAAGAACACAGTAAAAATACTCAAATTCAGGTAAACATTTTACCATTTTCGTAAATCTTAACAAGGTATCACTATCAAAACAACTGCATTTATTTTAAAATTCAACGGTCTAGAATTATTGGAGGGACGCAAATAATTACCAACAAGAGAAAAACACACCTATTTGATGAGATAATTCACTTTTCCATGCAGTTTTCAGCTGTACTGAACATTTTTATTGTGAAAACATAGCTTAATTCTACTTTTACAAATGATTTAAAAAGAAAAGAAAATTTTTCGAAAAATGTTCATAGTTACAGAGTATGCAGCTTTAAAGATATGCATGCAAAATTTGATTACACCGATTATCATAGAATAGCAGATAGTTCTGTTGATATTACGGAGATGCTGGTGCCCATATTCAGCCATGTCATTTTCAGTTAAGCTTAAAACTATTTTTTTAATAGGCTCGAACTATGGACCACACTTCTAGACAATATTGCATTTTCAGTGATAAAAATACAATGTTCAAAAATGCCTATTCGCTGCTGTCCCTGATACAGGTTGATATGCATTTCAATCCGGGCCTCGACGTGAGAAAACCTGATTTTCAGACTTAAAAAATGACCCTCATTTATTTTATTCGGATGTAAAATATATTAAAATAATATTCAAAGTTGCTAAATGTGGTATAGGTACACTGAAATTTTAAATATTAAATATAGATTGAGGTTTAACAGAAAGCTCCCTGCTTTGCATATTGTACTTTTATTTTTATGTGTGTGCTTTTGTATATTTCTGTTTTAGAATCTTTACTCATGTGTTGATCAGGTCTGTGATTGTGGTTTCCCCTTGTCAAACTACTTGTCTTTTGTTAAGATGCCTGTTGTATGTCAAGCAAGAAGAGTTCTTACCGAGAATTAAATGGTCTCACTTTTGATTTCCTACAGCGCTTGCAGTACTTAGCAGCCAGAATCGACAGCCCAATTCCTAGAGTTAATAAGCCACCTACCACCGAAATAACAGCCACATTAATAGGGTTGTCAAAAAACTCCTCATTTTCTTGATATATGCTGGTTATGGCAGTGGTTGTTGTTGGTGTTGTAGTAATAGTATTTGTTACTGTGGCTGTTATTGTAGTGGCAATTGGTGTCACAGTGGTAAATGGAGTTGAAGCTGTAATTGGCGCTGTAAATGTAGTTATTGGGGTGGATGTTGATGTTGGTGTTTGAGTTGGTGTCGTAGTTGTATTTGGTGATGTAGTTGGTGTTGTAGTTGTAGTTGGTGTCGTAGCTGTAGTTGGTGTCGTAGTCGTAGTTGATGTTGTAGTTGTAGTTGGTGTTGTAGTTGGTGTTGTGGTTGTAGTTTGTGTTGTAGTTGGTGTTGTAGTTGTAGTAGGTGTTGTAGTTGTAGTTGGTGTTGTGGTTGTAGTTGATGTTGTAGTTGGTGTTGTAGTTGTAGTTGTAGTTGATGTTGTAGTTGATGTTGTAGTTGGTGTTGTGGTTGTAGTTTGTGTTGTAGTTGGTGTTGTAGTTGTAGTAGGTGTTGTAGTTGTAGTTGGTGTTGTGGTTGTAGTTGGTGTTGTAGTTGGTGTTGTGGTTGGTGTTGTAGTTGAAGTTGGTGTTGTAGTTGGTGTTGTAGTTGTAGTAGGTGTTGTAGTTGTAGTTGGTGTTGTAGTTTGTGTTGTAGTTGTAGTAGGTGTTGTAGTTGTTGTAGGTGTTGTAGTTGGTGTTGTAGTTGTAGTTGTAGTAGGTGTTGTAGTTGTAGTTGTGGTTGTAGTTTGTGTTGTAGTTGATGTTGTAGGTGGTGTTGTAGTTGTAGTTGGTGTTGTAGTTGGTGTTGTAGTTGGTGTTGTGGTTGTAGTTGGTGTTGTAGTTGGTGTTGTAGTTGGTGTTGTGGCTGTAGTTGGTGTTGTAGTTGGTGTTGTAGTTGTAGTAGGTGTTGTAGTTGGTGTTGTAGCTGGTGTTGTAGTTGTAGTTGGTGTTGTAGTTGGTGTTGTAGTTGTAGTAGGTGTTGTAGTTGTAGTAGGTGTTGTAGTTGTAGTTGGTGTTGTAGTTGTAGTTGGTGTTGTAGTTGGTGTTGTAGTTGTAGTTGGTGTTGTAGTTGGTGTTGTAGTTGGTGTTGTAGTTGTAGTAGGTGTTGTAGTTGTAGTTGGTGTTGTAGTTGGTGTTGTAGTTGTAGTTGGTGTTGTAGTTGGTGTTGTGGTTGTAGTTGTAGTAGGTGTTGTAGTTGTAGTAGGTGTTGTAGTTGTAGTTGGTGCTGTAGTTGTAGTTGGTGTTGTGGTTGTAGTTTGTGTTGTAGTTGATGTTGTTGTTGGTGTTGTAGTTGTTGTAGGTGTTGTAGTTGGTGTTGTAGTTGGTGTTGTAGTTGTAGTTGTCGTTGTAGTTGGTGTTGTAGTTGGTGTTGTAGTTGTAGTAGGTGTTGTAGTTGTTGTAGGTGTTGTAGTTGGTGTTGTAGTTGTAGTTGTGGTTGTAGTATGTGTTGTAGTTGGTGTTGTAGTTGGTGTTGTAGTTGGTGTTGTAGTTGTAGTTGTAGTTGGTGTTGTAGTTGGTGTTGTAGTTGGTGTTGTAGTTGTAGTAGGTGTTGTAGTTGGTGTAGTGGTTGTAGTTGTAGTAGGTGTTGTAGTTGTAGTAGGTGTTGTAGTTGTAGTTGTAGTTGTAGTTGGTGTTGTGGTTGGTGTTGTAGTTGGTGTTGTGGTTATAGTAGGTGTTGTGGTTGTGGTTGTAGTTGGTGTTGTAGTGGTAGTTGGTGTTGTGGTTGTAATTTGTGTTGTAGTTGATGTTGTTGTTGGTGTTGTAGTTGTAGAAGGTGTTGTAGTTGTAGTTGGTGTTGTGGTTGAAGTTGGTGTTGTAGTTGTAGTTGGTGTTGTGGTTGTAGTTGATGTTGTAGTTGGTGTTGTAGTTGTAGTTGGTGTTGTGGTTGTAGTTGTAGTGGGTGTTGTAGTTGTAGTAGGTGTTGTAGTTGTTGTAGGTGTTGTAGTTGGTGTTGTAGTTGTAGTTGTAGTAGGTGTTGTAGTTGTAGTTGGTGTCGTAGTTGTAGTTGGTGTTGTAGTTGGTGTTGTAGTTGGTGTTGTGGTTGTAGTTGTAGCTGGTGTTGTGGCTGTAGTAGGTGTTGTAGTTGTAGTTTGTGTTGTAGTTGGTGTTGTGGTTGTAGTTGGTGTTGTAGTTGTAGTTGGTGTTGCAGTTGTTGTTGGTGTTGTAGTTGTAGTTGGTGTTGTGGTTGTAGTTGGTGTTGTGGTTGTAGTTGGTGTTGTAGTTGTAAGTGGTGTTGTGGTTGGTGTTGTAGTTGGTGTTGTAGTTGGTGTTGTAGTTGTAGTTGGTGTTGTAGTTGGTGTTGTGGTTGGTGTTGTAGTTGGTGTTGTGGTTATAGTAGGTGTTGTGGTTGTGGTTGTAGTTGGTGTTGTGGTTGTAGTTGTAGTTGGTGTTGTAGTTGGTGTTGTGGTTGTAGTTGTAGTTGGTGTTGTGGTTGTAGTTGGTGTTGTAGTTGTAGTTGGTGTTGTGGTTATAGTAGGTGTTGTAGTTGTAGTTGGTGTTGTAGTTGTTGTTGGTGTTGTGGTTGTCGTTGGTGTTGGTGTCGTGGTAGTAGTTGAAGTTGTGCATGTATCCATTCTGACAAATGTTGGATCTACTTCGATAACTCCAGTTATTTCTGAAGTAGGATTGGATATGCTAGAATCGTAACAACCCATACGAAGATTGTATGGTATATTGAAGTTGATGCCTTCAAACGATGTGAATATATCGAACCTCAGCAGCATAAAAGACCGTCGTTTGCGATATACATCTGCAAATACAAAAAATACAGCAACTTGACAAAAAGGAAGCATTTTGGTAAGGTAATAATGGGTTGAACTAATAAGATATATGTATATTTAGTCTGGACAGCTGATAGGAGCATATTTTGCCGTTTTGTCTGAAAGTAAGCTTTTGGGTCAGGTGTGGTACTTGATTGTATCGTTTCCTGATCTTTGCCTCTTACTTACTTTACTGGAATGCGTTTTGTCAGATTAGGATGGTAAATGAATTATAAGAACTCGCTTGTGAAATGTTGGAAACAGTTTTGATACAGAATATAGCTTTAACAGCTGGTGTAAATAAGGTGTCATAACAATTAGAATAAACTGAAGGGAACGCAGATTAACGAAATCCCCGACAGCGAAGCTATAAAAATTGGAAAAGTGTTAAAAATGTAATAAGCAATGATTATTAGATACCTAACACACTGTAAGTGTCAGTGAAAAAAAACAACCTTAGTTTTGAAAAATTGACCAAATTCCCATAGCTATCATGGTGTCAAAAACTAGTTTTATACCAAACTCCTTCGTGAATATGTTTAATATATTTACATTGTGTCGGTACAGTATCAATTTGGATTAAATCATCAAAGGCTTTTGTAGGAGTTGATTGGCTCATGATGGCACTATCTATGCATATGCATATATATATATATATATATATATATATATATATATATATATATATATATATATATATATATATATATATATATATATATATATATATATATATATATATATATATATATATATAATGTCATTTCGTCGTTTTTGGAAGACAAAGGTCCAATGTCCTTTTTGTTGCAAAGTATCTAATCGCTCCATCAAATGATGTAGTAGAAGTTAATCCGCCCATGTATGCACTAAACAAGTACTAGGTGGAATAAAGCACTCCTTGAAGTTATCAGGAAGTATTTTCATAGTTCTGAGAGTGAATTCTGGTGTGTATTTTACGTGCTTAAGGAGGTTGAATAGTCATTGACATAGAAAAAAAGAGATAAACAAATTTATTGGTAGGTGGATTGATGGACAGATGGGTGGATGGGTGGATAGATGGATGGATTGATGGATGGATGGGTTGATTGATGAATGGGTGGATGAATAGATTGATGTGTGGATGGATGGATGGGTTGATTGATTTATGGATGGATGGATTGATGGATTTCTTGATAGATGGATGGGTTGATTGATTGATAAATGGATGAATAGGTTGACGGATTGATGATTGGATGGATGTTTTGATGGGTGTATGGATTGGTTGGTTGATGCATTGATGGATGGATGTATGTATGGATGGACGGATTAATGAATCGATGGGTGGATGGATGGGTTGATTGATGGATGGATGGATGGGCTGTTTGATTAATGAATGGATGGACGAAGAGATTGATGGATGGATTGGTAGATAGATGTATGTGTGGATAAATGAAGTATGGGTTGATGGTTGGAATGATATATGGGTAGATTAATAGATTGATGCATAATATGAGCCACAATCTGTGAAAACCAGCCTTAATGACAAAGTTGTCAAAATTGAGTTAATTACACATACTTAATCTACGAAGTGTTAAGAAGTTATCCTGCAAATTTTATGAAGTTATCTCTAATATTCATAGAAATATGGCCTTTTGAAACTATACACTGTCTAAACTTTAGCACGCAACGTTAGAAACGTCATGGCGTTACTAATGACGTCAAAGTGTACCGCCTGATTTGCGGGTATGTCGGGTGCATGAAAAACATGTTATTTCTTGCTAACAAACTTTTTTATTATCCTTAGCATGTATGCAATTGAATTTGCAGAAAAGTTGACAGCGATTCAGTTTTGCCTAAAGTTTGCACGATCTGAAAACGGCTGACCATACTTTAAAAAGACTTACAGTTGCTAAAGCTAGTATCTCACTGGGATGCGAGCAATTTGCGACTATTTCGAGACTAATTTGAGACACGTTTTGGCGACAGAAATACGACATTGCAACCATAATCACATTGCGGTCACACCAAATGGATGATTAAGACACATTTGCGACAGTCGCACGAATGTCGTACGATTGTCGCACGAATCACTGGCGAATGTTTCACGACATTCGCGCGACATTTGTACGACATTCGCGAGACACTCGCACGATGCTCGCCCGATGAAATTGCGAACATTTATTACCATCGACCGCCTCACGACGTTCTCACGAATGTCATACGACTGTCGCGAGAAGGTCGTGCGACTGTCGCACGATGCTTTTGCGAGAAATATGATAAACCAAGAATAATAAACATTCTAGCAAGCATTGAAATTACAGACTAGGAAGGTACTACGCTGTTGGAAGGAACTAGAGGGCTGAAAGGAGCTAGATTGTTGGAAAGTGTCACGCTGCTGGGTGGTATTGGACTATTGAATTGTAGCAAATATAGCAGCTCTAATTGCCCATATACGTATGGCATGATGAGCTCAATCAAATCAAAATTGGAATAATTTCGGATGAGCCTCGTCTTGTAAAAATCTATTTTATACAGTTATGCGCACAACAAAGGCAAGGATCAGACTGCACGGATGCGCATTCTAATCAGAACCTTAGTTGTCCGCTGCAGTGATAATTTGTTTATAGGGTTCTGTATGCCAAATTTAAACATCAGAAGGGATGCTGGGACTAAGCAGGCTGTTGTAGTCTAACCAAGACACAATAAGAATACCTTAATACTGTACTAGAAATTAGGCTATATACAACATGCTTAACAAAATTATCCTCTCAGAATGCAGAACCATTTTAAATAACTGAAATTACTCAAAAGAGTATACATGTAAGTAAGCCCAATCAATACACCATACTTATATGAAACTATCCTCTCAGATAGCAAGAATACTTGACAACTGGAATAAGTCAAAACTGTATACTCAAGATCTCGTACTAAGAAGGAACTATCATCTCAGATAGGAGGAAGTCTTTTAACGGACCTTTGGCGACATAATTGCGAGCATTTTAAGATATTCGCGCGATAGTCGTGAGACATTCGTGCGACTGTCTCACGACGTTCGCCAGAACATCGCTTAGTTTAATTTACTCGCAATGTTGTCGCGAAGTGTTTCATTTATGTCGCAATTGGCTCGCAATTCAGTCTTATTTAGCTCGCAAATATGTCTTGTTCCAAAATGACTGCGACTAAATTGCGAGGGGTCGGCGACAAGTTCGCAACGGGTTCGAGACACTCGCGATGACTTTGCGACCATTTTGCGAGGAATTTTGTCGCATAAAATTTTTGAACATGTTCAAAATTTTCGCGACTACTTTGCGCCACTTGGCGACACATGCGAGGAAATTACGAATCAATGGCGACTGTTTCGAGACTGCTTTGCGACCCACTCGCGATGTCTGTCTCTAACTGTCGCAAAACAGTCGCAGTCCAGTGAGATAGGGGCTTAAGGTAAAGTTTTTACCATGGAAACATATGGCATGATAACGAAGAAATTAAATCAGAAATAAATGCCAGTTTTTGTTCTACTATCCACCTGAATAGGTTTTAAGGCAATAAATAAACATGTCAAATTTCTTAATTTTGGTGTTTTTTAATGATTTCTACACAAAAAGTCCTAATAGTAGGGTTACTCAAGGCTCTGTTGAAGGTGGGGTGGTGACCAAAGTACTACATTAAATGTTATATACCAAAATGTTGACCATACCCTGAAGTGTATGAATCTGCCAGGATACAGTGGCCCTTGTTGGTGCGGGCTGAAAAATCCAAGATGGCGTCCAAGATGGCCGCCAGAAATAAATGCAAGGGGTTGTTGTGTAAAAATTGGTGTGCTGATTTGATGTTTATTATTTCATCAAATTCATGATATTTATTTTTGTAGTGCATGTTTGAACTTTTAAATGATACATTTAAATATGGTTTCAATTTCAAGGTCAAGGTCAAATTCAAGGTCAAATTCGAAAAATAGCGAAATAAGTACTAATTTCATAATCATCTTTTGCTATTGTACCAAAGTTTACATAAATGGAAAGAAGTGTTATATAACAAAGTAAACTAGAATGTATAGGCTTGAAATAAATTAAATGAAAATTAAACTCTGGTGCATTTCCATGGAGATTTTCAAGATGGCGTCTTGAGACCCCTTATCAAAATAATTGAAAAATAGATCTACCATTTGAAAAATGATTTTGTTTTCATTTTCATTTCAAATGTAGCCATTATAGCATTTCTTGTTAAATTATTTTAGCAGCATATTTCTGACACCATGAAGTTTATACAACTAACAAGAAATGATTTTTTATCGTTACCTGAAACATCCAAGATGGCGTCCGAAATAGATGAAATAGTAGACCCATGTAGAAAAATGAAAATGATCCTGAAAAATCTAAATGTGAATGTAGAAAACAAAAAGAATAAAAAAAATAAATATATTTCAGCATTTAAATCCTGTAAATTGAGCCTCAAATTCCATGGTTTACGTCAAACAGTATGTCATACAAGTATTAGCTTTTAAAATGCCTGACATTATTTGACACTTAACTAAAGTGGGACGCTGTCTACATGTACATGAAATCCATGTTTCTTTCATCCTTTCCATGCTGCTTTCTGTCAAGTTCAACTATGACCATAAAGGCAGGTTTCTGGTATGGCACATCAATTATCAGGGAAAAATCTTAGCTTGTCAGTTGGGTTTGTCTTTTTTCCTTTAAAGTGCCCTATTCGTTGAGTTGTTGTCATCCTAGCATGTCTCTCTATAAGGCCAGTGCTTTCGCAAGGTTGGTCGTGAACCCCTTTAGAAGAACCATGCTCCTTGTAAACCAAGTTAGCCCTAGAGACATATGTGCCCTTAGTAAAGCTGGTCTCACCCCATTTGAGACAGGTCCTGTCGAAAGGTATGTGACCAGTCGTTTCCTAAAATTATGCGTGTTGTATCTCCAATAAGATGTGTTGTGACCATCCTCTTTGGGATCATGTCATAGTCAACTTTGGTGGAAGATGGTCTCCCTGTGAGATGTCTTGTATCCACCTGTGAGGTCAGCTGTTCATTTTGTGAAATATGTTGTGGCCATCCTCTTTTATCAGGTTATTGTGTGGATTGTGCTCGTGCTCTACCCCCGCCCCTGTGAGTTGAATCGTGATTTCTAGCAAAGTAAGAGACTAAGAGAGAAAGGAAAGATCAGGAATGGATACAATCAAGTACCACATCTGACCTAAGACACCATATTGGAAAGTGACAAAAGCACAATGAAACATCACATACAAGAGAGCCAAGAGGTCAGCCCTTTCCGAACAGGTGACCACAAGGCTGCAAGAAACAGACATCACAGAAGGAAAAGACAAACACAAAAATATATCCACGAAAGAAGCACCGCCTTGAAATGGTCAGGGAATGAAATTACTGGAGGGCAGGGAATGAAATTACTGGAGGGCTTAAACTAGCTTTATGCAAAGCGACTCGTGTACCCCTGTTAGTGGAACATACTCATTTGTGAAGTTGGTCAAGGGAGGTTCCCCATGAACCAGGTCTTAGTCCCTTGTAAAGCAGGTCATTGTCCCCATGAGGCTGGTATAGAGTCGTGGAAATACTATGTGGTTGGCTGTAGCCGTGAGGCTTGTAGTGGTCCTAGTTTAGACAGACTGTGACTCTTCCCGATGGGTGGGTGGTGTTTCACTAATAAGTGCTCCCAGTCCTAGTTTGGTTGATTACGTCCCAATGTAAGTTGTGACCCAAGTTAAGTGGGTGATGTACCTCTGCGAGTAGGGTAGATGCCCCCCTCTGTGAAGATGGTCATACATTTGTTACAAAGATCATAGACTTATGATGCCCGTCATCTCCCTAGTGAGGCCAATCATATCTCCATGTGAGGCAGGTAGGTGTCCGCTGTAAGATGCATAGTGGTTATCATCTTGAAGTGGGTCTTGGATTTCCATTGTGAGATGAATGTGTGACCAATCATGTGACTGCTATTTGCTTTAGCCATGCAATGGATGAACATACTAGACTGATTATACTGAACAAATATCTGGATTTATCTAGGTCATAGAACTTAGTCATTGATGGCAGTGCTTGCACTAACTGACAAAATCAGGAAGTCATGCAGACTCTGACACCAAGACTTCTACTAATGCAAGCACTGGGATGGTCACATGTTGCTGAAATGTACCAAAGGGTCATACAATATGAAGCACAAGAACGATCCTTGGCCATGGACATATCGATCTGTGAAGATTTCTCCTTTAAGAAAATAGAGATACACAGCAGTCAAAGGCTGATTTGCAGTAACATGTTAGTACCACCTGTCTGTCTCAAACTTCACCACAAGATCAAAAGGATCATCACATTATAGTAACATATACAATAATACCAAGTTCATATTCAAGGTAACTTAGTTAATCAAATCAAGCACACAATTAGGTAATAAAACAATGAACAACTCCTTTGTTATCTTGAATTTGACCTTTTGTAATACACCATATCTTCTTAAAGCCTGCAGATAAATGTTATAATGTTTTGGTATTGTGAGGTTCCATTCATACTTTAATAAATTTTCCTGATGACTAAATATCAACATTATGGACATATCACTATCATCCACCAATTAAGTGGCGGCCTGACAAAGGACCACAGACTGATTAATTGTCTATGTTCTGTCCCGCAGGATGTGACTCCTGTTGTACTATATTCGGTGTTGGGTAGAACAAGGTGTTAAATGTTATGCATTCTAATGCTGATGATATCAAGATAGTTGCAAAATTTGGAAAAGACGAAAGCTTGCCTTTTGAAGTCATGCAAGTGTGTGCCAAATGCGCAGTTTTGTTATTGTTGTTCTCTGAACAAATTGTAAGCTGAGAAGGTTCTGAAACACAAAATATGGAAACTTCCACCTACAGATGACAGCTTTTTGCAGCAAAAGTTTCGATGCACTAACCAGTTGCTGTTTTTTATGCAATGTAGTAGTTAGTAGACCCACTTGAGCATGTGTATGTCTTTGACAGTGAGTCTGATCTGCTGGTTCCACAGCTCATGGGCCAATTTGTTATGCGGCATGAGCTTTACAATGACCTTGTGTACGATTTCACAGTTCTATGAGAAACCTGTATATGTTTGTTGAATGCATAGATGTGCACACAAGCTTCTGCAATCATCTTTATGTGGAAGAGAGAGCTGGTTGTTTTTCTTAGTTTGTCTTCCTAGTGTCTGATGATTGTTGTGTGGCTCTTCCTCCCAGTGCCATGGGTTTGTCTGCAGTTTGTGTTTGTGGTATTTCCTGATCATACTCACTTACTATTTCGGAATGCATTGGGTAGCAGTGGCGGGGGATAATGATATATGCATCAATATATTCACTCCAACAGCCCATGTACTCGAGGAACTTCAATGGCTTGAACAGGCTTGGGACCATAAAAATAGTTCTAGCCAAGAGTAGTTCCAGCCATCCAGAGTGGATTATGCATAAAATGACCTGTAGGGACCATAATGATAGTTCTAGCCAGCCCAGGTGAATGAGCCATCAGAGTTCGAGCCATTGAAGTTCTACTGTATTTAGTTATCAGCAATATTTAGTCATCATTGATTAAAGTGTGAATAAGAACTCATGATTCATATATGACTAATTGCATGCAACAAACATCATAAAATACATACCATACTCATTCAAGACTTTAAGAAGTCGCAGCGTTTTATAGAAGGTCAAATTCAAGAGAACAAGTTTGAGACCGACAATTACTACTTACATGATTTAAGGGCGATGTTTGGGCAATTCAGGCTTTGACTGATTTCATTGTATTTTCTTAAAATAATCATTAGCGTAAAATAATATACATGATGTACACGTTCATGGCTAAATGTTGTTGTTCTTCTTCATGCTTGATGACACTTTGCCATTTGGCTTGCTACTCATGTCACACATATGACAGAATTTTGACATTTACCTAAGAATTTGAATTTGAGGCTTAATTTACAGAATTTAAATGCTGTACTAATCCTAAGACAATTATTTTATACTTTTGGTTTCCTACAGTCACACAAGTGCGGATCCAGAGGGGGGGGACAGGACAGGGGGTCCGGACCCCCCTGGAAAATCACAATTTATATGGGTTTCTTTAGGGAATAAGCAATTGGACCCCCCCCCCCTGGAAAAAGTTGGACCTCCTCTGGAACCTTGAAAAATGATAGATTTCTTTGAAATTGACCATTTGACTTCTGTAAAATAAGCTGAGGAATAAAAAAAAAAAACGTTGTTAGAGCTTTTTGTGTCAGACTGACCTGGACCCCCCCTGACGAAAATTCCTGGATCCGCGCATGGTCACATATTCATATTTTACAGCTCCATTTACAACTTTCTACCAAGGTCTACATTTTCATAAATTTGGGACGCCATTTTGGATTTCCTAGGTATTAAACAATAATTACTACAACTTGCTAGTTTTACACAATCACACACTGCAGACCAACCCATGGTACTGTGAGGAAAATCACAGAACACTAACAGTAAGTAGACATCAGCACGACAAATGAAGTTAAGCAACTAGCTGTCTTTTCCTAATCAAGATGATTGCAGAACTAGAAATGACACTAAGTAATGCATAACAAAGCAAAGACTAAACACAGAAGCCACACAAACATTGGGAGCAACAAAAGTTATAAACAACAGAACAAACACCTTAAAACGGACAGCAATCTAAGATACTGAGAGGCTTAAATGTATTCAACTGGTGTCAACTCTCCGTCCTTTCATTCTGTTGTTATCAAAACACAACATTTGTTAGCTTCCTAACTTATGCTATGCATTAGCACAGAGAACAATCTAATCTAACACACAATGACAGAATAAAGACACTGGCTCACTACTCACAGATAGTCAGAACTAAAGACAATCTTGAGCCAAGGTGGTCTCAGCCAAAGACAACCATCAGGCATGAAAGCGCTGTCGCTGTCTCTGAGGCCTGACCAACCATCATGCAATTAAAAAGGAAATCATAGCTATAAACCGTGATTGAATTTTACAACCAAGTATGCAAACTGTCGCATGATATCCATCTCACTTATCACAAATGATTATCATTTTAAATGGGTCACCCAACAAATTCTTTGAATTTATAACTAAATCACCTTAAAGTACCAGCTCCAATATGCCATGTTTCAGAATTGGTGTTATTAGAAATATGCTGACATATAATTCAGCAAGTAAATATTTTAATGACCACATTTAAAATAAAATTGAAAAAAAATGTTGACAAATAGTATTTTCCAATTATTTTGGCAACGCATGGTTTTCAGATGCCCTCTTAAAATCTCAGTTATAAACATATTAACGTTTGATTTTTATTTAAAACCACCAAAGCCAACATGTTGTAGCTGAGCTTGCTATAGAACTATTTTTTCTATTTTAATTAAGTGGTAAAATAACAAAAGACAGCTGTGCAATTAGCACTTTTCACCAAATATTTCGTATTTGATCTTGACATTGAATTTGAAACAATATTCAAATATATCATGAATCCATTTTGGACGCCATCTTGGATTTTTCACGTAACCACAAAAATACCACCATTTCTTGGTAGTTTTATAAATTCTATGGTATTAGAAATATGCTTATATATAATTCAGCATGTTATATTATAAAGACCACATTTTAAATTAAAAAAAAACACAGTCAATTTGTTAAAAAAAAGTATTTTTTTCAATTATTTTGATAAGAAGTCTCAAGAAGCCATGTTTAATATCTCCATGGTAATGCAAAAAAATTTATTATTCATTTAAAATGATCAAATTCTATACATTGAAGTTTACTTTGCTATATAATACTTCTTCCCATTTAAGTGAACTTTGTTACAAACCCAAAAAGAAATGTCCAATTAGCCTTTTTCACTTCTTTCTGTATTTGACCTTGAATTCGACATTGACCTTGAAATTGTAACCATATGGAAATGTATCACGAAACAATTTAACCATACACTACAAAAATCGTTAATTTGATGAATCTAGATAAGTAATACTATAGTGGCCACATTAAATGAAAATGGGGAAAAATCACTTTAAAAAAATGTTGATCTGTTTTTTCTATTATTTTGATAAGGGGTCTCAAGACGCCATCTTGAAAATCTCAATGGAAATGCAACAGCATTTAATTTTCTTTTAATTTATTTAAAGCCTATACACTCTAGTTTACTCTGCTATAAAATATTTTTTTCCAATTTAAGCACACTTTGGTACAATAGCAAAAGATAATTATGAAATTAGCCATTTTTTCACTATTTGTCGTATTTGACCTTGAATTTGACCTTGACCTTGAAATTGAAACAATATCTAAATGTATCATTAAAAAGTTTAAACATACACTACAAAAATAAATATCATAAACTTGATGAATTATGATACATGAAATCAGTACAGCCATTCATATACTACAACCCCTTGCATTTATTTCTGGCGGCCATCTTGGACGCCATCTTGAATTTCTCAGCTCGCACCAACAATGGCCACTGTATCCTGGCAGATTCATAAACTTCAGGGAATGACAAACATTTTGTTATATAACATTCAATGTAGTACTTTGGTCACCACCTACTCTATGAAATAGGCCATGTTTTTGGCCATAGTCATTCACCAGCTCATATATAGAAGAATGCATTGATGGGCAGATGGATGATTGGTTGGGTGGACAGACAGATAGATGGATTGATGAATGTATGGTTAGGTTGATGGAAGGACTGATATATAGATGGATGGATTCATGATGAAAGGATGTGTGGATGGTACCATTGGTGGATGAAGTGCTTGATGGATGGATGGATGAATGGATGGATAGAGTTACCTTCCGCCCAAAAGTAATGACTTGGAAAATTGACACTCTCAACAGTGCAGGTCAACCGTCCACAGGCTATATTGTTTAGATACTGAATACCAACTATTAATACTGTAGTGTCTGATGCACACGTGTCCACATTAATCACTGGAGTAGGATCATGGACTGAATAATAGTTCGGTATCTGAAATATACATGAGCAAAGTATGACAAAATCACCACGCTCATACTTTTATGGTTCTAAAGCTATTTCACAGACATAAAGTCAATCCATAAATGAGCCACGACATGATGAGATTTCCAACAATGTGTTAAGTGCGACCAGCAAAGCCTCAGATCAGAGCCATTGCTAGTCGTTTGAATATTCTATGAGTGTTAAGCTACTGACCAAACATCATTTGGAGTTTCTAAGATTCAAATGAGGCTTCACATGCTCGTCTGAGTCTACACTTGTCAAAATGCCCCATTGTTGTAAATCACATGTCACAGCTCAAATGTGCAGGTATCCAATGAAGCTAGGTATGCTGTTGTTCAGTTCACATTGAGGCTTCCTACTTATTAAATGTACGAGCACAGGGTAAAAATCAAAGTGAAGAAAAGGGCTAAAATCAGGAATCGATGTTACCAAGTAGGTACCACTCCTGACCCCAGACACAAAATGGCAAAGTGACAAAAACACAAGGAAACACCAAGCACAAGAGAGCTAAGAGGTCAGCACTTTCCCAGCAGGTGATCACAAGGTTCCACGGAACAGACAAGACAGTATAAGAAAGATAAACATGAAACATAAATAACTAGAAATGTGTCCATGTGACACGGATGTCCCCGCTATTGCCAAAGTCGTATAAATAGGGGATTGTCATTAACAAGGGGCAATAACTCCTGAAGGCATGATGCGATATGGGCCATTCTGAAACTTGAACACATTATGGTACTTAATAATGTGACCAAGTTTCATAGAATTATAATCAAAACTATTCATGTTAGAGAGCAGAAGTCGTTTCAACCGATGATTTTTCATAAACTAAGGGCAATACCGCCTTAAAGCATGGTGCCATACAGACCATTATCAAACTTAAAGAAGACATCATGGTACTAAACAATGTGACAAAGTTTCATAAAATTCTGATCAAAACTATTCGACTTAGAGAGCGGACATCATTTAAAACGGTGTATTTTCATAAACAAAGGGCCATAACTGCTGAAAGCATGGCGCGATATAAACCATTATCAAACTTGAAGAAGACATCATAGTACTAAACAATGTGACCAAGTTTCATAAAATTCTGATAAAAAATATTCGACTTAGAGAGCGGACATCGTTTAAAATGGTGAATTTTCACAAACAAAGGGCCATAACTACAGAAAGCAGGGTGCGATATAAACCATTATCGAACTTGAAGAAGACATCATGGAACTAAACAATGTGACCAAGTTTCATAAAATTCTGATAAAAAATATTCGACTTAGAGAGCGGACATCGTTTAAAACGGTGAATTTTCAAAAACAAAGGGCCATAACTACTGAAAGCCTGGTGCGATATAGACCATCACCGAACTTGAAGAAGACATCATGGTATTAAACAATGTGACCAAGTTTCATAAAATTCTGAACAAAAGTATTCGATTTAGAGAGCGGACGCCATCGGGACGTACGTACGTAAAGTACGGATGGACGGACATGGGTAACACTTAATGCCCCGGCCATTATCATGGTGGGGGCATAACAAAAAGGATCCACAGATGAAACTCCACCTTGGAACGGTCAGTAAAATCACTGTAGTGCTTACAAATGTTTAGCGGTATCAACCTTACCCTTAATTCTGATGTGGACCAAGACACATAGATGTTTAGTTCGCATGAAAGAGCCTTAACTTATCCATGCATCATCTCCTAGTACTTACAAATCAAGATATAAAAAGGAGATAAAACAAAGATAAGGACTCAACATTACATGCTACTAAAAACGAGAGCAAAAGAAAAATACATGGCACCAGGCCCCAACCCCCTCATCAACAGATAAGTCTTTAAGATGGAGCCATCATAGAGTCTGAGGTCTGACCCGCGGGCATGCAATAAAAGGGGAAAGCAAAGTTGTCAACTGTGATTGGGTTTACGACCGAGCATGCAGTCTGTTGCAATGCATTAATGTTATAGTCAATCTTTTTTAATGAGAAATTATTTTAATAAACTGCACTGAGAAAATATTAGTGCTAACAATTTTCTTTCATCTATACACTAAGTCGCCACAAAATGCTGGCTACGAAAGTACCTGGCACAAGAGAGATGTAAGTCTGACATAGAGTTTAGATATCAAATCATAGTATTTGCGATAATTTTATTTTTGCGAAGTTTAGGATTCCAATAGCATTGTTTAAGAAGTATCTGAGTAAAATGTTTATAGCGAGTGTTGAAGTTTGTAAAATGGCTAGATGCTGCAAATCTAATGTGTTGAGTAATATAAACTCCATAAGATGTAGGATGAAGAACATCACCAACTAAAAATTGGAATGGGGCAATTTCAAAATCAAATTCGTCATGTGTGTCATAAAATGTAATAGAAACTATCATTAGAAATGGACAAATGGGGCTTCAGTATCATTAAGTCGAAGCTCTGAAGGGTATATTACACTTACCATATATTCAAAAAACATATTATTTATGTATGAAATATGATCCAAATCAAATGAACAACCTATGATAAAACCAAACAATTAAACATCATGCATAATTAATATACACCCTAAGCCAAATATCAAGTTTCGTGAAGATAAATTATAAAGAAGATCTAACATGAGTGCTCCTGTTTCATTAAAATTATTAAAGGAGTTGGGAAAAAGCAATGAAATGCGAGGCAAAGTTTAATAAATTCAATAATACAGGAGCACGAATGTTAGATTCTTTTTATCATATGAAATAAAAAATTATTTTGAAATCATATTTTTGTCCTGAAAACGTTGGGGATTCGTTAAAAGCTTCATTCTATAACGTCACCCAAAAATCTGTTAACCACTAATGGTTTATCAATTTTAATGCATGACTTTAGTTCACTTCCAGACGTGACGCCATATGATAAATACTTGGATAGGGTTTCGGACATTTTTACAAAAGGACATTTATCGAAAATTCTAATGCTCACCATGGCCTAGACCTAATGTCCTCCACTCATCATACACGCCTACCGAACGATCAAATTCTTAACCGCCTGTTTTTGTTTGTTTGTTTTTTTGTGGGCTCCTCCTCCCTTTTTCCAATATTTTTCATTGTATGTTTTTTGCCTAATGTTTCTAATTAGCAGTTGATAGAATTCTTTTGAAGAATTTGGTATGTAATATTTGAGAATTCCTTTGTCATTAAAAATGGTTATATTCTAGTTTTAACTTTACTGTAGTAGTTATTTTCTAGGTCTTCTTTCCATGTTTTTGGAATGGAGCTTATTATTGTGTTATATTCAATTAACCAATTTCTTTTATTCTTTAATAGTTTTAATATTTCTGTTGCAGGTTTAAATTTTCCATCGTTTGTTAATAAATTGTCAACAAAATTGATGCCGCTATTTTTCCAATGTTCATAGAAAAGTGTCTTCCCTTTTGATAGTATATATTTGTTTCCCCATATCATTTCTCTTCGATAATCGTTTGCATTTTGTGGTGCTTTTATGCCTCCACCACTTAAATGCCAAGCCATTATAACTTCTTTTGTAGAATTGTGGAAGGTTTATGGGTATTTGCTTTTCCATTTCAGTATTCATATGTAGTAAGAATTTAAGCTCACATTTACTCATTAATTTTCTTGGAATTGCTGTCCATGTTTCGTTCTGACCGTTATACAGCTTTGAGATCCAAGTAGCCTTCATGGAGGTGTTGAATGTTTTCAAATCGATCATATTTATACCTCCACTCTGCATCTCGTTGATCATGACCTTTCTTGCTATCTTATCTCTCTTATATTTCCATATGAAAGAAAAAAATTCTTTATTAACCTCATTTAAAACCCATTTTGGTGTGCATAAAGCTGAAAGTAAGTAATTTATTTGTGACAAACCTAAGCCCTTTATGATATTAACTCTCCTCTGAAAGGATAGATCTCTTCTGGACCATCTTTTAAGAATACATTTAATTTTATCGACTTTCGTTTGCCAGTTTTTCTTTTCAATTTCTTTCTTATCGTACCCAAAATAGAACCCTAATGCTTTCACTTCTTTCTGATTCCAGTTTAACCCTGCTAAGTTGTCAATTCTATTTTTTCCACGACCTAACCATAACCCTTCAGTTTTTTCTTTATTAAATGCTAGTCCTGACACTCTACCAAACTGTTCTACTTCGTTTACTATTTGTATAACAGCAAACTCGTTTTTAGCAAAGATACTTGTGTCATCGGCCAGTTGCGTTAGTTGTACATATTCTTTTTTATCCTCTGTGAGTTCTATTTCTATTCCATATTCTTTGTTTATTCTTATTTTATCAGCAAGTACCTCTACTACTAAAAGAAACAAAAGTGCACTTAACGGACATCCTTGGCGTATACCTCTCCCAATAAAAAGGGGTTTGGAGGTCCATCCATTATTGGTAACACATGCTTCAGCATTATCATACATGGTATCTATCCATCTTATGAATGAACTGCCAAATTTTGCTGATTCTAATGTTTTCTTTAGGAATTTGTGATTAACTGTGTCAAAAGCTTTTCTAAAGTCCAAAAATAAAACCCCTCCTTCTGTGTTATTATTTTCTAAAAGATCTATTACATCTTGTATAACGCGTATGTTTTGTCCTATGAATCTGCCTTTTATGTAGCCTGTTTGGTCTGTATTTATAAGTTTTTCAATTACATTTTTAGCCTGTTTGCCAGAACATGTGCAAGAATTTTATAATCTGTGTTTAGCAAGCTAATAGGCCTTCAATTATTTAGGAGTGTTTTATCATTTTTCTTATATAGATATAGTAACTTGATTATACCTCTTCTTTGTGAGTATGATAGCTCTCCTTTTTTATATGCTTCATTTAATGACTTGAGCAAGATATCTTTTATGTGAACCCAAAACTGTTTGTAGAATTCAATGGTAAGCCATCGCTTCCTGGAGTTTTATTTGTTTTCATATGTTTAATCGCATCTTCACATTCAACCTCTGAAATTTCGCCTTCTAGGCTTTGTCTTTCATCATTATTTAGCGTTTTTGCTACTCCTTGTGGCTCTATGTACTCCTTTATGTCATTTCAGTAATATTGTCTTCAGTATACAATTTTCGGTAGTATATGTATTGCTCTTGTAATATCTCTGTGTCAGATGTTGTGTATGATCTATCTTCTTTTTTAGGCTAAATATTGTATTGTTAACACTATTGCTTTTTTCTAGGTTAAAAAAATATTTTGTTGATTTCTCTCCCCCTTCAATCCATTTGGCCCTACTTCTTATTTGTGCCCCTTTGTTTTGTTGTTGTATCATATCATGTAGTTCTTGGGTTAGCGTATCTCTTTTTTTTTTATTAACTTGTTGTTAATATAGTTGGTTGCTATGAATTTTTCTTCTGTTTCTGAAATTTGTTTTTCTAATCCCGCCCTGACATTATTTTGATCATTTGCTTTTGTTTACAATAAGCTATTGATTCTTCTTTTATTTTGATCTTACATATTTCCCATAGGATCTGGTTGGATACATAATCATAATTCTTGCGTGTCACTTTAATAACATGCATTATGTGTTTTTGAAAGGGTTTGTCCTCTAAAATTGTGGTATTCATTTTCCATGTACCTGGACCTCTTTTATTTTTATTAAGTTGAATTTTTATCTCAATAACTTTATGGTCTGATTTTACTCCTCCTATTATAGTGTTTGACTTTTACATTTGTCCTAAGAGTTCTTCTGATACAATGAACATGTCAATTCTGCTTATGTCTCTATATGTAAATTGTTTTTTATTTGGATGCATATGTCTCCATACATCTACTAGTCCAAAGTTTGTTTTTAGGTCATTGAAGCTATGACTGCCTGTGTCTGTTTGTTTTTCATGACATTTGTTTCTATCTAGCTTAGGATTTTCCGCAAAGTTAAAGTCTCCCCCTATTATTATTTCAGCATCATTAAGTGAAAATTGTGTGATCCACTTTTGTGTTTTTTGAAGAAAGATTTTCTATCTTGGTAAAAGTCGGGTGCATAGATATTTAAGATTGTATATGAATTATCATTAAGTTTACAGTTAACAAGTATTATCCTACTATCATCAGATGTGTGTGTGTTTATTATATTAATAGGAAGTTCTTTCTTGAATAACATTGCTGTTCCTCTACTATGTTCAGTTCCATGATTCAGAATAATTTGTCCATCCCACTCTTGTTTGATCTTTTTAGACAGGGTTTCAGTCCAATATGTTTCCTGTAGGAATGTTATGTCAGTGCCTTTTTCCTTGAGCCAATAAATAGATTATTCCTTTTGTTATAATCTCGTAATCCTCTTGTATTAAAAGTTAATACAGTTAGAGATTGTGCTTCCATTTATGGCTTTAATGTTTGTTTTTATGACTTATTTTTCTTTTTCCTTTGTTTAGGGGCATTTGGAATGTCGTCTGGACTTCTATCCCCCATCCTCCTCACACGGGGACTGCTTGTTGGGCTGCCTATGGGGCTTCCAACTGGTGAATTTTCTTTCCCTCTGAAGAGGTGTGAAATGATGGGTTGCTGTCCTACGTTTTGTGTGGAAGCCTTAGCCTCATCTGACGTTGCCTGTTTTTTGACCTCCTTTCTGGAGGAATCCTTACCAGCAGTCTCAGTGTCAGCTGTTTCAGTCTGACTCCTCTGAATCATCTGAGTCCTCTGACTCCTCTCCATTCATGTCCATCTGTTCTGTGACAGGACATAACGGACTACCTTTTATGTGTCCCGATTGCAGGCAATCATAGCAGACAGGTTAATTTGGGCAATCTCTCCTGATGTGCCCTTTGCCCTTACAGTTGCCACATGCTATGTCATTCTTAATCTGCTTTTGCTCTTTGTGGTATATAGAGGCATTCCAGATACCTATTTGTACCTTTTCTGGCAGGGGTTCAGAAGGAATTACTACATCGACAAATCTGTCCCCTGTTTTAAAATTTGTCAATTTTCCTTCCTTTGTCCTTGCTCTTACATACTTAATTGGACTTACCATTTCTATCTTCTTACTTCTAAATACTTTTTCTATTTCTCCGTTGTCAAAAGAGAGAGGGATGTTTCTAACATAGACTCTCGTGGTCTCAAAATCTCCTCTACCTAGGGTATGGAGAAAGGGATTCTTATCTTTTAGATTTATTTGAATACCTCTCAAATTGAACCCTGTGCAGAGTAATTGGGTTCTGGTGTTTGGATTCGTAAGGTAAATACGCCATAGTCTGCCTATACGTTGAGCGCCTTCAACGTGGGTCTCATCAGCAACAA
The DNA here is from genome assembly GCA_964019695.1 of Loripinus fragilis. Lineage (NCBI taxonomy): Eukaryota > Metazoa > Mollusca > Bivalvia > Lucinida > Lucinidae > Loripinus > Loripinus fragilis. Next base: position 1,955,630 of record OZ026519.1, read on the forward strand.
CACTGCAGATTGCTAAGCAGACTTCAAGCGTATCTAGCCATTTTTGCTCTTGCTCAACCTCATTATTCAGGAAGAACAGGGGCTCTACCCTTTTCACTTTACTATCCATCTCCGGTTATGTAAACAAAGTTATGTAAGCAATGTAGGGAATGTACCCCACCCACACAAAGTGCGATGGTTTCTCCAAGTTTTGATGCTAATTTAATGTAAATATATCTGAATACTCTGATAAAACACTCAAAAACACTCAGGAATGCATTGGCATACCTACCTTAGAGCACTCCGCGGTTCTAACACCCAGCACTCTAAGAAAAACGCGAAAACTCAGACGAGACTTTGTAAACGACGTCCGCCATTAAGCCCGCCTAATTCGCTCTCCTACCGCCTGTTAAATAAGACAAACACTTGGATTGACTTCATTGGAAGCCGTAAGAAGGTAAACAGGCTTTGTTCTTTCTTCAAGTTTGAATTTAAAATATTTCTTGAGACAGTTAATCAATAGTCAGAAATTGTCACGCAACTGCCCAAGGATATCTACGTTTGCTGAGTAACTTTCAGACCTCATGCTTTGTGTATATTTGTTGAATCACTTTTTGCGTGGTGAAGGGGTGTCAGCAGCCGTCCAAAACATATGGAAATTGAGACAAAAATCGTGATTGTCTTTTTGTTGGGTCCTTCCTAGAAGTTTGGCTTGTCATTTTTTTTATAAATTATAGACACACAAGGCCATATGTGTGATGATCAGTTTGACTGGCAAAGCAGCAAAAGTGAGAAATCAGTGAGCGAATTGTCTAAACTTCGTGGTTACTCATAAGATCAATATAATGATCTGGACATTTGAAAACATCTGTCAGTTCTAAATTCCACTTCTAGACCTCTGTGTATACATTCAAAGTTTTGAAATTTGGATTTCCAAATTGAATGCACAACATTTAGGATGATATATATATTACCTCCTTTTAAAAAATGCTGTAAAGAGTAGTTATCCATTGTTTTGCCACAAAAACATTTATTTTGCCATAGAATTGTAATGAATACGAATTGGTGTAGTTTAACTTTTTGTTACCTGTGGTCAGGCCATCCTGTCTGATTTTTCGTGATTAAGCATTGGATCAATTGAAAGATCTATTATGTGTCCCCATTTTCTGTTAATTGGTTTTTCAGCAAACAAAGCTGAACTCACATTTGTCCAGTGTGGAGAGGAAAATGTTAACCATTAATTGTTTGCCGCTTATCTTATCAAATACCTACCATAGGCACTATTGTGACTGTCACATCGTATGTGGGACATGAACCCTGGCCAGTTATCCAGAATGTTAAAGTTTCAGAATAACCCACTGGTAAACACTCATTTTTATCCAAGTAATCTGAAAACCAGAAATGGAACAGATTCTTATTATATAGTTATTATCATAATTTATGCAAAGCGGGTATTGAAATACAAACATAAGATACGATCAATACGAGTAATGATCAGCGTCAAAAATGAGTGAGTATGATCAGGATATACCACAATCATACACTGCAGACCCAAGCCATGGCACCACCAGGAAGAGCCACATATCATTTATAGTAACATTACATCTGTAAGACAATAATATCAAAGCAACTAGCTTTCTCTTCCTCTTCAAGATGATTGCAAAACTAGAATGGACACATGTTAGACTTTTCAGCACTTGAAAAAAACTTTTAAAAGAGAAAGTGTCCTTTATTTAACTGCTTGTCATGAGAAATGCTTAGTTTTCTTTCTGAGAAAGAGAGAGCTTGTTACTTTACTTATTTGTATTCTCAGTGTCACGTGTGTGTTAGTGTTCTGTGTCTCTGCCTCGTGGTGTCATTACCTGACCTGCAGCGTGTGATGTCATACTCACTTAGATTTAATAATTTGTGGTTATATCAGAGAGTTTGTAATGCACAGTATTATTCTTTGGAAAGTAAAAACAATATCAGAATAGGATTCAGTTTATATTGACAGATGACAGGTATTCCAATGGGTACTAAGTGATTGCTCCTTTTTTATTGTATGCTCCTAGATGTTTTTTTTGAAATCTACTGATAGAAAAAGTGCATGTGCAAAAATCGAATTGGAAAAAGAAATGCAAATAGAAAAAGAAAAATTGAAATGTTATTTAAAAATGAAGGAACTTGAATAGCATTGAACGTTGCTTCTAAAAAGGGCTGTAAATGGAAAGTTAAAGAAGTTTTTATTCGACTAACTGTAAAACAGAGCTTTAGATATAATATCGTTAAGGACTTTATGAATTGGTTCCATAAGCTTACAGGCAGAAGTATAGAAAAGAAAATTCTCAGACGCATGTTGTGTTCTTCTAAGAAAATTTGTTCTGATTATGCAAATGTCATAACCTTTTGCTTATTGGAGTATTTAAGCGCTGCAGGATTTCTGATGTAAAAAAAGTAAGTAAGTATGACCAGGATATGCCGCAATCACACACCAAAGAACAACATATGGCACCACGAGGAAGAGACAATCAACTTTCAAATTATGCTATTCATGGCTAGGAACATTCAGAATTTCTGATAGTTGGCTTTTTGAAAATGCATTCCAAGTGATACTCTGCAAGTAGGAGAAAGACTAAAGCTTTACAAGGAGTAAAAATATGCCATTAAAAGCAATGAGTACCTGGACTGTTGTACCTTGATATTTCTGTGAAAAAGAATCATATCTAAGCTTGTTTACTTTTGATATATGTTGCTGTTTCATAATGCAACAAACAAATTTTCACCTTATAATGTCATCGAACACTGATTATCTTTCCCTAAGCATTTAAAAAACTTATATGAAGTATAAGTACTTCTGAAGTGCTGAAACGGAGGTCATTCTTTCCCTTATAAGAAGCGCTTATAAGGGATGTTTGTCACAATTACAAATTTTCAAAAGGTAATTTTAATTAATGTTACGCGCATAACACCATAAGAAGCTGTATTTTTGTTAAAAACATTCATATGTAGTAAAAGCATTCAACATACAAACTACATGAATAACTCAAGTTAATATATAGCTTAGTTTCGTCTTTCTGTAGCTCAGGCTTTCAATTTACTTATTCTTAATTTGATATGGTAACATATGTAACAGGCTGTTACAGTCTAACCCAACAGAATGCAACTCTTATTTTACGCAGCTTGAATTGTTATTTAAGATAAAATATGTCTGCACCATTCCCAAGAGGTGGGATGGAACCTAAGTTTGCAGCCCTAATACTATACGATGATTCTACTGGTTGTGATGAAATAGATGATTATTTTGCCACAGAAGCAGACACAACGATAGGCATTGCATGTAAGGTTGACTTGAATAAAGATTGATATTGAGTATTTATATCTAATAGTAACATTTATCAATTTGTCTCATTTAAATGTGAACTATTATTTTCTAGTTGTATCTCTATATAATTTTGTTTTATACTCATTAGGATATATATGATAAAAAGATTATTCATAACATCTGTAACAAAAATTCATGGGCTTGTTAGTAGCAACGACTATTATTAAAGCATCAAAGGCTAGAGACTTATAGAAAAACAAGCAAAAATATTGATTTTTGCCCTTAAATAACATTCCATACACCAAGTCAAAGTTCTTGATCATTTATTATGCCATAGAACGTATGCTACAGGCTTAAATAAAATCTCCAAACTTGTTGTTTAACCTGTAAAATCTATATTTCACTATTATTTGACCAGACAATCCGAAAAATGTTAGATATTCACCAGTGTCAAATATACCCATATATTTTTTCTTCAATAAAAGATATCAAAATTGACTTCTTAAAAATGGGTTGGGTTGTTTAACAGCTCATTTAAGACATTATATTTAAGATAGAAAACTAGACTCTGTTTTTACTATTTGTCAAATAAGTATATAAGTAAACCAAGATCTAAACAGTTGAAAAAATCCACAGATCAGCTGTAAAAAGTAAATGATGTTAGTCACAATTACAATTTTAAAGGTAAAATTAAAATATGCAACGTATATAACATCATAGAAAGCTGTAAATTTGTTCAAAATGTATAATTTATGTAGCTTAGGCATCCATCTTGCTGACTACATGAGTAATTTGAATAATTAGATAGTTCAATGTCTTTTTTCTGCAGCTCAAACTTTCATTTTACTTTTCTTCTTAGTTTGTTACAGTAACATATGTAACAGGCTGTAACAGGCTAGCACCCCGGCGTATAGAGTGCAAACAGCTCTTAAAAGACGCAGCTTAAAATACTCTTTAAGATAGGATATGTCTGCAAAAGTCTGTGGGGGGGAGTAGGGCCTTTTTTTAGCTTGAAGTCTAATTGTGGGGCTTATATAATTTCATTTTACTGATACCAAATCTTTGCCCTAGATTCTGCTGTTGTTGAAACACATAATGATTTAGCTCGCTTGGAGGCTTCCTAACTTATGCAATGCATCATCACAGAGAAACAGTGTAATCAAATTAACAGATTATGATGAAACGAAGAAAAGGGCTCACCACTCACAGAGCTAAAGAATAACTCAAGTTGAGCCACGACGGGCAAGTCTGGTTGTGAAATATTTTGAATATTATGTGAGCTTCAACGTGCTTCTTAAAGGCATTTCATCTTAAAATTATTAAAAAATAATTATTAAAACTAAGATAACTGTTAAGGCTTTGATAAAGCCTTTCATATGTGTTGGCCTACCCATTTTTTTCAACAGGTTTAAACTGGTTCAAACTGTAAGGGTTCCGCAGAGTTCAACAAGTTATCAGGTATTCAGATCTTTTTGTTATTTGTGTTTGTCTTTGCCATACTATCTTGTCTGTTTCTTGCAGCCTTTGTGATCACCCGCTGGGAAAGAGCTGACCTCTTGGCTCTCTTGTATGTGACATTTTCTTGTGTTTTTGTTACTTTTTCATGGGGTGTCCTGGGTCATGTGTGGTACTTGATTGTATTGATTCCTGATCTTTGCTTTCTTCCCTAATTTGCTATGGAGCAATGCATTTTAACACAGAACTGCGTCGATACGCGATGATATTTAGCTGAATTGATTGGTAGACAGGTAAATGCGTTGCAGCGCAGTTCATCACGTTATCGGTAATGAGTATTGATTGGCCATTAGGAATTCAATTTGAAAAACCAGTGTGTATTACCTGCGTTTTCAACGCGAATTGACCTACTACAAAAACGTGAGCAGTTGTGTATAAGCTAATAAATTTTATGACAGAGCTGAGCTCACATAGTTTATGGTGCAAGGTTATACTCAACATGTTCTTCGTCCTTATATTGATCTTGAAATTAATCACATTAAGCTCTTTATCCAAATTCAAATTGTCAACTAAGGGATCGAATTCATTCAACTTGCCCTGATATCTCCTCTAGTCCCGTTTAATTTAAAAATAAGGAATCACCTATTATTTGTTATAAGTACAATGAACTAGTATTATTATTAATTTTAACATATCAGTAACTGACCTTGTTAGTGAAACTACTATAAATGATTCTTGAGAATGTAATGGATCTAAACATACACACTATAAACCTGCTGCTCTGCGTCTTTGATGTCTGCATGCAGCAAAATCACACTTTCTCGCCACGTGGCCCAATAAACTAGTCTCAATAATGTAAATTCGGAAATTTTCGCGAGAATTTTATTTTCGCGAATAGCGTTAAAAGACATATTTGCGATGTAAAAATTTTGCAACATGGGCATGGTTTACTTATATCAGTAAACGAAAGAGTGATTTCGCCATTTCGCGAGGATTTTATTTGCACGTAACGAAGTTTCGCGAAAATAAAACCCTCGCGAAAATTTCCGAATTTACAGTACTCACTGTCAGTAAGAGTAAACTTGACTGCTGGGTACAGTAAACTGATAGTCTTGCTATTGACGACACTTCCACTAGACTTTCTAACTACCTGGTATTCGAGAGCTATGTACCATTTATCTGTACCCATTTCGATGTTCCCTGAGAGGCCCGTCACACGAACTGAAAACAATAAAGTTATTAATGAGCCGCGACATGTGATTTCCAACAATGTTGCGTTTTGACATGTGTAGACTCAGACGAGCCTTGCAGCCTCCTTTTAAGCTTAGAAAATCCCAATGATGTTCAGTCAGTAGCTTAATATTCACAGAATATTCAAGCGACTAGCAAAGGCTCTGTTCAGACTGCGCGTATGCGCAGGCTGGTCTGAGCCTTTGCTGGTCGCACATACCATATTGTTGGAAATCTCATGCCACGGCTCATTTAATATTGCAATGTTCACTGTGGGGCCTGTTTAACAATGAACAGCAACATCGTTTAAACTATGTCCAGTAAAACATCGAAAATTCTAACTCTGGTTGTTCGAATTACTTGCTTATTCGAATTAAATTTCAGACACAATAACTTCAGGGAATAGAGCCTATTTATGAACTATTTTAATAACTGTCAGTAGTAACAGGAGCCACTATGGCACCCATAACTACTTCTGTCTATAAAACATATATTTGATATGGAAACAAAAATTATCATTTTCGGGGGTTATATACTTTTATGTCTACCTCACTATAATTAAAAAAAAACTCTAGTCATTAATGCCTCGGTTACATTTGCCTTACGACGAGTATACGATGCCCGTACGATGTTCAAATCACCGTTTCCGTGCGGCCTCCGCAGAAAGACCTTGCGATCATCGTACGGATTTACGGGCATCGTGGCCTCTACGATTTTGTTTAACTCTGCAAAATGACACATTTGAAAAAATCGTAAGCCCGTAGCCCGTAGACACATCGCAGTGACATCGTACGATCCCCGTACGGGGACCGCACGGTGATCGTGAGGACAACGCAGGGTTTTAGATTGTCATCTTGGCCCCAAAACGATCGTAGACTCTTTCGATAGTCGTAAGGAGCCCGCAAGGTCGCTGCACGATGCCTTTGCAGGACCCATGAAATCGTACGGACATCGGACGGTCATCATGCGGTAACCCCTAGGCGATGGCACTATGATCGTGCGGTCGCCTTGCGAAGTGTCAACAATTTCCAGACTTATTATTAGCTGTTTTGTTGCATTTCAATATTTGTGTTCAGGCGATGTCCCTAATACCACCACTCAGTGTGACTCAATATGGACCTAGTTCAGTTTGCTGATGGAAGCAGTCTAATCAGGACCAAAAGAGTATGCTATCATGATAAAATTGTCTGAAGTGCAATTCAAAATATGCACCTAACGTGAAATGCATATGCATTTTCAGTATATAAAATGCTGGTTGGATAAGGGTTAAGATTGATAAAAAAATCCAGATATTTTTTTGTGATTTATAACTCTGTGATTTGAATTTGAGTATTACTTCAAGGAATAAAATATATGGGTCTCGTAGTGAGAACATGTGATTAGTTCGAACATTGAAATTTGAATGAATGAATGTTAGACAAAATGTATTTTACTGAAAACGAATGGCAAATGTGCTGACCAGGCTGGGTGGAAGAAAGGGTATTCTGGTCAGTACCTTTGTTGTTTGCATGCAACGACTTCATTTTGCTTATGAGGAAGATTTTATGTGTTGCTGGCCGTAGAGTGCCTTTGGATGATTAAACTGAATAAAACCATAATAAGCGTTTTAGTCTACGCTGATACAATTAGAACATCTTCAATTTAAATGATACTTTTCGAATAATAAAAGTGTACTATAAAAAGGGGGTTGTAATATTCTGTAATTTATACTTTATGAAAACTGCAGAACTTAGAAATTGACATTAAAATATACACAAACGTTTCACGCTGTTTGGGACCATGTTCAACTAAAAACACTAGCCTCTTCATAGCACGATTTGTGACTTATGACTTTGTTACACAGTTCAAATGGAATGCAAAAATGAACATGAATATCCGTTTAAATCCATGCACATAGTTACACGACAATTGCACAGCGGGCGTACCGACTCCTTACGACTTCTGCAAGGTCATCATGGCGTACGGGCATCGTGCTATGTAAATAGGGAGGTCGTGAAGATAACACGATCATTGTACGATAACCTTGCGGCTGTCGTACGATATCCGCAATGTCTCTGTAAGGTTTTGTCCTAGTTTGTCGCCGAAAGAAATCGTAAGGTGATCGTAAGCAATGTAAGCACATACGTCGTAGCTTATAGCCGCCTACGATGCCGAAAAAATCGTAGAGAAAATCGTAGGCAAATAAATCGTACGACAACCGTGGCAAATGTAACCGAGACATCACATTTACGAGATTCTACTGCATTTTAGCAATCAAAGTATAGTAAACTTTAATCCATAAAGCGACTAAGTCTGCAAATATGAACATTTTTCGAAAAAAATTATTTTCTTTTTAAATTTAAAAGCAGAATTAAGTTCAGTTTTCACAATAAATCTGTTCACTATAGCTGAAAACTGCATGGAAAAGTGTATAATCTTATAAAAACATGTGCTTTATCACTTACTGGTAATTATTTGCGCCCCTCCAATAATTATAGACAGTCAAGTTTTAACATAAATGCTGTTGTTTTGATACTGATAATTTGTAAAGATTTACGAAATTGGTAAAATATATACCTGAATTTTAGTTTTTTACTGTGTTCTTCAAAAATAGAAACAATATTTCAAAAATTAAAAGATTAAAAGTTACAGACTATGCAGTTTTAACAACTAAATCATTATAGACTTAATGATTTCCAACAATTTGACATTTTGACAAGTGTAGACTCTGACGAGCCTCTGCAGCCTCCTTTTAAGCTTAGAAACTCCAAAAGGTGTTCAGTCAGTAGCTTAACAATCATAGAATACTCAAGCTACTAGCAAAGGCTCTGATCAGACTGTGCATATGCGCAGGCTGATCTGAGGCTTTGCTGGTCCCGGGCAACGGTTGCAAAGTGGCCTTTGCTGGTCGCACTTACCAAATTGTTGGAAATCCCATGCACTGGCTCATTTCATAGTCTAGCCTTCAGAGTTATTGGATTCTTGCAGAAAAAAGAGCAATGTTAAATGAGAAGCAAGTACATAATCTCATAATCATAAAAGCTAAAATACTGAAAATATTATACTTTTCTTGCTTTCAAACTCTCAGATGTTGTATTTATCATGCTTATAAATGTTAAAATACCAACAATTGTTGGTATTTTGATATACATGAGCGTGGTTAATGTTATGCTCAGCTGAGTTGAGCATGGAAAGCATGGAAAAGTTTTATAACCTCATTGCAAGAGCTTTCGCTACGTCGAGACATAGACGGTTTAATTCAAATTTTAGGCCTCTGTCCCCACTAAATAGCTGCGCATCTATGTTTAAAGATTGACTTAACCTGTTTGAACCGAATGGAATTTCCCACTCTTATAAATTGGACCAGTCCATTTCCTTTTGAAGGGTTGTTGGGTGGAATTTTTGATTTTTATTCAAATTTTATTAGGACATTTTGTAAGTAAACGGTGGAGACACTGATCAGACGCCGCGATCTAGGTCTACACTGTTTGCGTATGTCCCACAAAAAAAGACACAAGGCTTATATGGGTTAATCCATATACGATAACAACCTTTTGTGGACTTGCTCAAACGTACAATACTTACATTTACAACCACCATAGACCATCCCAAGATTCAGGCCCAAAATTAACGTTAGGACAATTATAAGAACTGTCATTATGAACAATACGTTACATACGGTCTGTAGATAGCAGCAGTAACAGAAACAAATTTAAACCACAACAGACATTAAATAGTCTTCCTCCTAATTACAGTTGAAAAATAATCAAGACTTAAAGTTTGCAGCAAATCAAAATCAAACAAACAAGAGGGTCTAGATGTACCTTCATCGCTCACCTGAGTTTATGATTGGTATTCTTTTATCTATATGTGCTGCAGATATACGAGTATAGCAGGAAGACAGAAACAGACAATGCATTTAGAAATTGAAATCAAAGATATTTACTCCATATATGACTTAAATGGGGATGTGTTTGGCCTTGGTCTCCTGCTGCCAATGGTAATTAATGCGTCTTGACCTATGGTGGTGATATTAGCATTTTCTTAGATATTTAACCTTATGTGAACGTGTGTATGAGGTGGGATAGGGGTCATATCCCCACAATCAAATTGAATGTGTGTGAGATGGGGTATAGACTTCGAGCTAAAAAAGGTCCTGCTCCCCCCCTAGGGAATTTTGCAGACATATACTATCTTAAAGAAAATTTCAAGCCGCATCTTTTAAGAGATGTTTGCACTCTGTGCTCCGGGGCGTCAGTCTCTGACAGCCTGTTACATATGTTACTGTAACAAACCAAGAAAAAAATCGAAATGAAAGTTTGAGCTACAGAAAGAAGACATTTAACCATCTAATTATTCAAATTTCTTATGTAGTATGCAAGCTGGATGCCTAAGCTACATAAAAGCAGCATTTTAAACAAAATTACAGCCTTCAATGGTGTTATATGCGTTACATAGATTTAATTTCCCTTTGAAAGTTGAAATCGTGACTAACATCATTCATTTTACAGACGATTTGTGCATTTTTACAAGTGTTTTTAATCTTAGTTTACTAAAGTACTTATTTGACTAATAGAAAAAAACAAAGTTTGCTTTTCTATCTCAAATACATTCTTTTATATGAATTATTAAACAACCCTACCCCCAATTTTAAGTATCCAATTTTGGTATCTATTATTGAAGAAAAATATATGAAAATATTTGACTCTTGTGGATATCTTACATTTTTGGCACTGTCTTGCTAATGCAATAAAGAATCATACATTTGCAAGTTTGACATCAGGATCAGAGCACTAATTAAAGTATGTAACGTATGTTACATGGCATAATGAATGAGCTAGGAAATTATCTTGGAAGTAAGAGATGATATTTCAGAAAATACCGTTTTTCACATGTTTTCCTATTAATCTCTAGCCTCTGGTGCCTTAGTCTTAGTAATTACAGTCATTGGTGATAACAAGCCCTTGGAATTGTGTTACCTATGTTATATATAACCTTTTTAATCACATATTTCCTAATGCCTATAATATTAAAATATATAGACATATAGATAGAAAATAATAGTTCTCATTTAAATGACACAGTTTAATATATATTCATATTAAATAAAATTATTCAAAAACAATCTTTATTCAAGTCACCCTCACAATGTCTATCATTGTGTCTGCTTCTATTGCAAAATAATCACCAATTTCATCACAACCAGTAGAATCATGGCGTTGTATTAGGACAGCAAACTGAGTACATCCCTGTTCCTCTCCACCCCTTTGGGAATTGTGCACACATATCCTACCTTAAAGAACAATTCAAGCTGCATCAAATAAGAGATGTTTGCACTCTATTAACTAGGGGGTTAGCCTGTAATGGTATGATACGTATGTTACCATATCAATTTAAGAATAAATGAATTGAAAGTCTGAGAAACAGAAAGAAGACATAAAACTATCTATTTATTTGAATTATTTATGTAGTTTGCATGCTGAATACCTTTGATACATAAGAATTTTTTTTAACAAATATACAGCTTCCTATGGTGTTATATGTGTTACATTAATTAAGATTACTTTTTAAAATTGGTAATCGTGACAAACATCACTTATAAGCATTGTGATCCTCCTCTCTAGCCATCAAAAGACTTAATTTTCTGTGTATGTGTGGCCAGTGTCAGCGTCAAACAACTTGACTCAGCCAAACTTGAATCCTTTTAGCATTCTTCAAAAGCAGAAATAGCATGTCAGTGTCATGGGATCAAACACCTGATTAAATATGGGTTTAATGCCATTTCACGTATATGCATACAATGTAGTATGACTCTGGTATATATCTCTTCCTGTGAAGTGGCAAGATCAATCTAACTGCAGCTGCCTCTGCATCCATGCTAGTCAAATGATAACTTTGCTCTGATTTTTCAAAATCTATGTCTCTACCGTGTACCTCTAAGAATACTTTAAGATTTCTGACATTGGCCGACAGAAATTTGATAGGCTGCTTTTTTGCCTCATTTGCCGTGGAATCTATCCAGTCTTTTGGTGCTCAAGTCCTCAGGTCTTAGATCAATAGTATTTTGCTGCACCCAAAGAACTTTATAAGTTTTCTTTAGTTACAAAAATAGTAAGTGAGTATGATCAGGAAATACCACAATCACAAACTGCAGACAACCCCGTGGCACCGCGAGGAAGAGCCGCTCAACCATCACGAGACACCAGGAAGACAAATTAAGCAAAGCAATCAGCTCTCTCTTCCCCATCAAGATGATTTGTTGACTCTTGATGGTTTTGGCAGACCGTCTGAAACAATTTCTGTTACACCTTGAAAGTTATCTGGTATAAGAGAAAGAATATGAAGTTGGACATTGCCATCAATTATGTTTGCAGTTGGTTGTTTTTTGATGTTAGTACATTGAAGCATGTCTTAAAATAATGTAAAAAACTATGATTTCTCAGTTTTTGAAGCCATATCATTAGCTGTTGCATTCAAAAGAAGGAAAGTGGACTATAGGTAGAATGGGATAACGGGAACATGACAGCTATGCAAAAACAAGGATTAATTTCGTTATTTCCAAAAAAGAATAACGAACTAAGCAATTTAAATAATTGGAGACCGCTCACATTGTTGAATACAGATTATAAAATTATAACAAAAACCATATCAAATAGAATAAAAAAATATATAACAAAAATCATCGAGCAGTCACAGACTGGGTTTATTAAAGGTCGATACATAGGTGAGAACATCTGACTCATACAAGAAACAATTGTAAAGCTAGAAGATGAAAATTTACCAGGACTTTTATTGTTTGCAGATTTTGAAAAAGCGTTCGATAGTATCAGTCATGAGTTTATGTTTAATTGCTTAAAATGCTTCAACTTTGGCTCCGATATAATAAATTGGATTAAATGTTTTTATAATGATGCCAAAAGTGCAGTCATTAATTCAGGACATATGACAGACTTTTTCGATATCAAAAAAGGTTTACGACAAGGTTGTCCTTTATCAGCTTATCTATTTATTATATGCATCGAACTACTTGCTGCAGCTGTAAGAGAAAATAAAGATTTCAAAGGAATACCAATATTTGATAAAGAATTTAAGAGTACTCTTTTTGCAGATGACGCAACGTTTGCACTGGATGGTTCTCTTAAATCATTCAATGAGCTTATTAATATATTAGAAGCTTTTAAATCAATACCAGGTTTAAAACTCAACAACAAGAAAACCTCTGTATTACGGATAGGATCCTTAAGAAATACTGAAATTGAATACATGAAACATCTTAATTTTTCCTGGTCTTCTGAATCAGCCAAAACACTGGGCATAACTTTTTTTTCTGAGAGTAAGCGCATGCAAGAATATAATCTTCTGCCAAAATTGTGTGAATTTAGCAACTGTTTGAAACGCTGGAGTCACAGAAAATTGACATTAATGGGCAAAATCACCGTAGTAAAAAACATTTGCACTTCCAAAGTTAATATACCCTTTTACAGTTTTAGCTGACCCTACCAAACAAATAATAAATAAGCTAAATTCTGAAATATTTTCATTCATATGGGATATAAAACCAGACAAAATTCAAAGAACTAGATTATATCAAGATTATAAAAATGGAGGTCTTAGATTGATAAATTTAGAACACTTTATTTATTCACTAAAAGCAAGTTGGTTAAAACGAATTTTTGAAAACGAAAATGAACCCTGCATTTGGAAAACCTTCTATACACAAAAACTAGATAAATATGGGGACAAACTTATATTAGAATGTAATTTAAAGGAAAGAGATTGTACGATTGTATGTAAAAACAATGTATTTTTAAAAGATATACTGATTGCATGGTGTAAAATAAATTATAGCGAAACACAAAAAAGTATATCCAAACAAATTATATGGAACAATTCCGACATTAAATGTTCCAATACTATCCTTTATTATAAACAATGGCAGGAAAGAGGCATCAAATACATAGAGCACATATATGACTACAGAATAAAGCAATTTTATAACTTTGAAGAACTGCAAAATTTATACGACATATCTGATAGAGATTTTCTTAAATATTACCACATTGTTAATAACGTTCGTGAAGACTGGAAAGCACTGCTTAAAGAGGAAAACCCACTTACACAGGAACCAAATAAACAAAAACACTTAATTTATTGAATACAAAACAAAATAAAATAACCAAATTTCTATACAGTGTTCAATTGCAAACACATAATAACAGCAATAAAAAGTCAGAAATGAAATTGACAAACGAATTTCTAGACCAAAATATCGATTGGGACTCTGCATATTTGATGGCGTTTCGATGTACAAATGATGTAAAATTAAGAAACTTTCAATATAAATATTAAATGCACATTGTACCAAATAACAGATATTTATTTAAATGCAAAATAGCACCTACAGTTTTATGCGATTTCTGCTCCATGCAAGAAGAGAACAATGCACATTTATTCTGGGACTGTATATATTCTCAAGAATTTTGGTCGCACATAAGAATTTTTCTAAATGACAATAATATGCAAGTTGACATTTCCTATCTGATTATAAGTTTTGGAATACTAAATCGTAATAGTAAGAAAAATGAAATGATTAATTTTATAATTTTATTAGCGAAATACTACATTTATGCATCAAAATACAAACAGCAAAAACCAAATTTTGAAGGTTTTAAAAATATACTAAAACAAAGAAAAGAAATAGAACATTACAATGCCTTGTCTAAAGATAAACTTGATTATCATAATCAGAAATGGGGTTTCCTAGGTACTGTCTTATAACAATGCAATTTGTTTCTCCAGCACAATAAAACAACCTTCAAAATAAAATGCTTGCTTCTCTCAAAAATGTATATCTATTGTTTTCAGCGCAATTACATCAGATCCAAGCCATAACCAATCAATATTGTTCATATCCTTTAAGCATCTTACAATGGCATTTGCCAAGTCAAAGCTCTTCGAGAGACATGTGTTGTGCTAAATGCGGATAGGTACAGGTTACAATTATTATTTGCTTGTTTATTTATCTGTTATATTTATATATTTATTTCTCTTTCTCTTCCTCAGTCTTGTATTGGGTTTATCTCCTACCACTTTCCAAATTTGCATAAACCCTTCTACAACATCTAGAATTGCATTCAAACATCATATTGTGAAACAAATAAATTATTGTTATCTAATGATAAGTGATATTGTGCATGTGATGTTATATACGGCTCAATAAGGGTTTGGCACAGACTCTAAAATCGCATCCACGTTTGAATTTTTAAAACTTACAAACGGCATTATAAAAAAAATGCGTCAGTAGACCACATATAAATTAATCTTTGATACTCGGTCAGATGCATAACCTCCAAAAAGTTATATCACTTGAAGCATATAATCATTTTTGCAACAAAATCAAAGGTAGCCTGTCTGAGTGGAAGTGTCTTTTTTTTCGTCTTCATACTCTAGATTTACAGCAATTTCCATGATCATGCGTATAATTTTATCTGAAAGACCTATAACATAATTTTACAATTGTGCAATAAAAATCCTTGCGCATTGTCTGGAAATGTGTACGCAGGGTCATTGAAGATCAGAAAATAAGTTACTTACTAGCTTGAATAGGTTGTATTTTTGGGCATGTGGATTAGGCCTTTGCCCGGGTAAACTCAGATATAACCTATACAAGGTACCTTCTGTGGCCCCGCTTTGAGGTCGTTTTTTCGGCTTCTTCAAGTGATAAATGTTTTTGGCTTACACAGGTTTTGCCCCTGACCGATATTTGTGAAAAACTTTTGTTGAGCAGTGTTGAATATGCTGTTCCAATATGTATCATGATTGTGATGTGTAAATGCTATTCTAAATAAAGATATGCATGATAAAAAAAAAGAATGGGATAACCAGTAGTTCTATATTATGCTCTATGGAAGATTTATACACAGTAAATAAGTTGATAAGGTGCCTCATTTCATGATCTATTGAAAACACTGAAATTGAAAACACTTGCCTCTAATCAAAAAGGATGTCACAACAATGCCGTTGCTCATTTATTATGACGAGTTATATATGGTACATCCTTTAATAAGCATTCTTATCTTAGAAACTTAGTGAATCATTGAATTGAAAGGGTCTAATTTGCGCTCTGTTCATCCTGCATTTCATTGCTTTACCTGCTGTGATACATCTAGTTCGTTTATCTGAAGGGAAAGAGTTACCTCCGTTTCAGCTCTTCAGAAGTACTAAGACTTCAAATAAGTTTTTTAATGCTTGTGGAAAGATAAAAAGTGCAGAGACATTATTAGATGAAAATATGTGGGTTGCATGTATGGAAAGGCTACATTTATAAAAGTTAACCAGCTAAGATGTGATTCTTTATCACAGAAATATCAAGGTACATCAGTCCAGGTTCTCATTGCTCTTAATGGCATAGTTCTTCTCCTTGTAAAGCTTTAGTCTTGCTCCTACTTGCAGAGTATCACTTGAAAGTAATAAGGTTGCAAAGATCAGGAATCGATACAATCAAGTACCACACCTGACCCAGGATACCAATGGGAAAGTGACAAACTCAAAGAAGACACCACAAACGAGAGCCAAGAGGTCAGCCCTTTCCCAGCAGGTGACCACAAAGCACATATAAACAGACGCGCACAAAACATAACAAACACAAGACAGAACAAAAACATAAAAGATCCACAAAAGAAGTACTGCCTTGGAACGGTCAGTAAAATATTTTACTGGAGGGCTTAAACCGGTTTAACGGCGCCAACCTCACCCTTAATTCAGATGTGGATCAAGACACATAAATATTTGGTTTGCATGAAAGACCCCTAACTTATCAATGCATCATCTCCTAAAACATATAAATCAAGATATAACAAGGAGATAAAGCAAGGATAAGGACTCAACAGTAAATTAAACTGAATACCGGAGCAAAAGAAATCCAACAGGTAAACCCCGGTGGGCCCGACAAACAGCCAAAGCATCAGGCCCCTACCATCTCATCAATAGATAAGTCTTTAAGTTGGAACCATCATAGAGTCTGAAGTCCGACCCACCGGCGTGCAATTAAAGAGGAAAGCAAAGTTGCCAACCGTGATTGAAACACATACTCAAAGAGCCAACTATTAGGAATTCATATCAGTTTCCGAATGTTCCAAGCCATAAATGACAAAATTGGAAAGTTGATAATGGCTCATCAATTTTGAGTGGACTGGTGGTAAAATTGAATAACAGTAAATGATTGAAATATTGTGTGATGATTCTACTAGTTGCAAGGAGGCGTGTGACAATACTGATTACCACAGAAGCAGACAACGATAAACGTTTAACATGAGTGTTAAATCGATGAGAAATAGTTTGGACCATTTCATTTATTGTATTTTCTTGTAAAAATGTAAAACTATCTTTTCTATTTGTGGCTCTATATTTAGCATAATATGCACAGTATTAGGAAATGTGTCCAAAAGGTCATTGATAACATCTGTAACACCAGTCCATGGGCTTGATAATCAGAAATGAATATAATTTCTAGTGTTTTGGCACCAAAGACTTATAAGTACACATTAAGTGTCCTGATCTTTAACTTAATGACATCTTGTAGATATATGAGCAAGACAGACTAAGAAAATGAAAAATATCCACACGCTGTAATCGCTTTCATGTGTTTTACTTAAACGGTAATAACAAATTTGCTTCTCGGTAAAACTGGGAGTAGGGCTGTGTATTAGCTCCTATAAGACAATATATTTAAGTTAGAAAAGCAAACTTTGTTTTCCTATTCATCAATTGAGTATATGTTTGTAAAATCTAATAAAACAGTTTGAAACCAAGTCATAGTAGTTGTTTAACTACATGACAATAGCCACAATTATAGCTTTTAAATTATAATTAGGTTCATGTAACGCACATAACACCAGTTAGCCGTATTAATGTTAAACAGCTTCCATATGTAGTAAAGACATCCAGTATAAAGACTATAAGAATGTCAATTTATTAGCTAATTTTAATGTCTTCGTTTGGTAGCTCAAACGTTCAAATTTCTTATCCTCAAATTGACATAGTAACATATGTAACAAGCTGTCATAGGCTAACGCCCCGACTTACAGAGTGCAAACATTTCTCATTAAATGCACCTTGAATGGTTACATAAGATGTAATTTGTCTGCAGAATTCCAAAGGGGATTAGGATGGAGCAGGCCCTTACTCAGCTTGATGTCAAAATACTGTTTGATGATTTTACTTATCACGCTAACATAATTTTGTAACGCTCTCTGATCTTTAAAACTTGATGACAACTAGCAGATCTATAAGTCTTTATCATAGGAGCCAGCTTAAAATCTCTAAACAATGTAAGATGTCCAACAGCTGCGAGTTTTTTTCACAATTTTAGCTCAAACTTTCAAACTACATTTCCTTTATTTGATATAGTAATGCATGTAACACGCTGTTTCAGACTAATGCCCCAACATAGAGAGTGCAAACATCCCTTATTCGATGCAGCTTGAGTTGTACTATAAGAAGGAATATTTCTGCAAAATTCCCTCCAGGAGATTAAAACATTTTAGGCATATACTTACGTAAAGACAATGAGCTTGCCCATTTATTACATCAGGTAACATATGTTACAGCCTCTGATATTAAAAATTTTGCAACAAACTTGCAGATTTATGAGACTTTTCATATAAGCAAATAAATCCCAAACAATGAAACACATTCTTCAACTGCAAATATTTTTTAACTATTTTTACTTTAGTTTTAATACCAAACATTTCACCTTAAAACTGGGTAGGGGTAGGGTTGTTTAATTGCTTATTTCAGAAAAAAATATTTAAGCTGGGGAAACAAACTTTAATTTTTCTGTTAGCCAATTGCATAAGCTAGTCAGACATGGTTAAAAACATTTTGCAAAACACACAGAGAGATTGTGAATGTAAATGATGTTAGCCACACATGCAAATTTTAATGGGTTATCTGATTTATGTAACGCATATGACACCTTAGGAAGCCACAATTTTGTTGAAATGGCTGTCATACGTAGTTAAGATATCCAGTATGCAGACTATATGAATGATTTTTAAAAATAAATATTTTAATGTCTTTAATTTGTAGCCCAAACTTACAATTTACTTTTTCTAAGTTTGATTAAGTAACGTATGTTACAGGCTCTTACAGACTAACGCCCCGGAGCACAGAGTGCAAACATCTCTTAAAAGACTCGGCTTTCAATTTTCTACAAGATAGGATATGTCTGCAAAATTCCCTAGGGGGGGGGGGAGCAAACCCATTCTCAGCCATCCGTCTAGTAAGGGTCTTAGGCCCATTATAAACTTCAATGAGGATATGGTTATATTTTAAAACCATATGTATAGAAAAAGAGTGGATTGGGTTTTGGTGTGACGACTCGACGGCTACTACAATGTCGAAATGGCCTAACCCTAAAGACACTATTAACATGGTTTCGGTATGAAGATCTGAACGGTTTCCAAAATATGTAATAGTTATACTATGGGTTGTCCGCCTGTACGTGGAGATAATCCACGAGCTTTAGCGAGTGGATTATCTTACGTACAGGTGGACAAACATGGTATAACTATTTTATACCACCCACATAAGTGTAGACCTTGCACACCACGAGATATTTCATGCTAAAGTTGGTAAAGGTGGTATAAAAAGCCTTATAAGAGGACATTATGAAGATCATTCTTGACGAAAAGTGTTGACGAAGGACTACGGGTGACATATGGCAGACATTGTCAGACCACAACAGTTCACATTGAACCTAAGGCTCAGTTGAGCTAACAAGCCAATGAACTTTGTTACATACTCGAATAAAAATAATGGCTCCTGCTACATATACGACAGGCTTTGATTCAGATTTGTAACATTGTCTTCCTGTCATCGCATGAGCAGTACAGTATAGGTAAAACATGAAACACTAAAGCCAAGGTGTGGAAATTGTCGAGGAGTTGAGACTTAAGGTGAATGTCTCATTAAAGCCTAACAACCCTAAAATGCTACTTTGATTTACCAACGAGTATAGGTCTGATAAGGGACTTCACTTTTTGTATTGCATCTCTGAACTGACTCAATTTGCGCAGTACGCCTATGTTAGTGACGTACAGTTTGTTGCACTTTTTATCCAAACCAATGAATGGACTCAGCCAAACCAAATCAAGCCGGTTTCAAATTTTGTAGGCTCAATTTATTTCGAGAGGATCTATTTTCAGATTATTTAGAATCTAAATAACGTTAATGGACCAGTTCATGAGATTTTGGTGCTAATCGCCAATGGCGTAAACAGAACGCAGGTCAAAGGGAGACTACTGGATGAAGCAGTGATTCAAAAGGTGACCTCCCTTGAATGTTACTATTTTTATTACGCACGTGCGTAACTGCATCATGGGAGCTACGCCAATGAGATTCGCGTATGTTATTTGTCGCGCAGTACATGCATTAAATGGGCCTCGTCGTGAGAAAATCTGTATTTGGGGTTTTCGACAAGGTGAGACTCAACCTATGCCTTCTCAGCTACAGAGACTAGCTAGAAAATTAAAATTTTGCTTGTTGCAAGTGTAGATATGGTACTTTTAGTAAGGGAATACTCTGATGTAATTCATGAAAGACGTTTTCGAACAAGTTAATTTTGAGAAAAAAAAAAAAAAAAAAAAAAAAAAAAAAAAAACATGAAAAGAATTCCTGCGGGCAAAGTTACATATGCGATAAGTTCCCAAACTTCATGAGTAGGCTCATACCATATAACAATAGATGAATCAATGTCTGATTTAACTGATGCCAATTGAGAAATGATTTCAATGGTGTTACACTTTTTTCAAACCTAATTAGAGAATAAATTATTTACTTAAACATTTGTGATGTAATTTTGAACCGTTTACAAGGCATAACCAGAATTTTGTAATTATATTAATTTATTTCGTTTGGACATCAAAGTGAAATTTATAATTACCCTGATTTATAGCTAGCCGAATTTCTTTTCGTAAAGATGTGTACATACATAGTTGAGTCACCACAGGAGAATGCCAAATGCGACATTTCATCAGGGTCTTCCCTGTTTGCTTAAACAAAAACGTATCCTCAGAGAATGATATATAGGAAATTATAACCTGTGACCCCTCGATATATACAATGGGCCGTCCGAAGTTAACTGTTTAAAATCAGAGAGAAGAATTCATTAGTGCATAAAGGGTTAAAAATAACAATTAACCACCCCAGATAGGACAGCCCTATTTTAGGTGCATGTTTTTACTTTGATCAATTAATTTTTAAATCTTATATTTGTACACCTGCTGTTATTGAGCAATTTCACGGTATAATGGCTTGTTGTTAAATGAAATGTTCACTGTATTTCAAATTCTGACTATGATTGAAAATAGCAAATATTGAAGACCCCTCCAGATAAGAGTGCATATTGGAATACTATTTTCTTTATTTCTCATCGGAATGAAATGTCTCAGTGAGACGGTTCCTTTGAGCACCCAAAACACATATTTAAATTGATGGGTAAGTAAAAATTACAATTTTAAGCTCATAAAATTTCCTTATCTGGATCTATGTCAGAGATGCCACATTCCTTGGCATCTTGTATTAGGGTTCCCACTTTAAAATTATGTCACATTTACGGGACGTTTAGGCAAAAGAAGTGTCAAAATCAACCATGTATTTGCAACTGTCTACTGCACTGAGGTGTTCATGATTGCAACAATTCTTACAGATGATTAAGATAAAGGTGCCGATTGGCTGGACACTAGACTGGACAATGTTAAATCGCAGTTTTATAAATTCAACAGAAGCCTTCCTTTCCTGATCTATTCAAGCAGAACAGAACAGAACAGGTGCTTTATTTGACAGAAGGCCACCAAAAGGTATAAAAGAGTGGATTATAGCATTTGTATTACGCTACAGTCTGGTTTTAAACTCAATCACGTTTTATAGCTATGGTTTCCTCTTTAATTGCCCGCCTCAGACTCAATGACGACCATGACCTAAAACTTTCATTAGTGGGTTGGTTCCTGATGTTTGTCTTTGGTTGAGCCCACCGTGGTTCAACTAGGGGATTGTGGCACGACTGTCTGTGAGTTAAGAACCACTTTTATTGTTATACCCGCTTTTTTCTTTTGAAAAAGGTATATTAATTTCGTACCAAAGTAAGTAAAGGTGCAAAGATACAATCGATACAATCAAGCACCACACCTGCCCCCGGATACCAATGGGAAAGTGACAAGCTCAAAGTTAGACACCATAAACGAGAGCCAAGAGGTCAGCCCTTCCCAGCAGGTGACCACACGGCACAAATAAACAGACGCACACAAAGGCATAACAAACACAAGACAGAAAAACAGAAGTGATCCACAAAAGAAGTCCGTCATGTTTCTTGTGAATAGAGCTTCTCCTAAATCCTAAGATGTAGCAATTTCAAACTTGGCAGCTGCCTAGGTCACATGATGTAGCGGGTGCTAGGCAGCATTTTGTGTGACCTTGACCCCCAAAGTCAAGGTCAAAGGTCAAATAATGTATTTTCTTGTAAATGCATCTCCTCCTAAACCGTTTATCGCAGCAACTTCAAACTTTGCAGGTGCATATGTCATACAATGTAGAGGGTACTGGCCAACATCTCATGTGACATTGACCCCCAAGATCAAGGTCAAATACTGTATTTTCTGGTTGATGCATCTCCACTTAAACCGTTAGACGTAGCAACTCCAATTTTGCAAGTGTATATGTCATATGACATAGAGGGTACTGGGCAACGTCTCGTGTGACCTTGACTCCAAGGTCAAGGTCAAAGTCAAATAATGTGTTTTCTTGTGAGTGCGTCTCCTAAACTGTTGGACATAGCAACTTCAAACTTTACAGATATATAGGTCACATGATGGTGAGGGTACTGGGCACCAATTCGTGGTAACCTTTAACCCTATGATCAAGGTCAAACGTAAAACAGCGGGTATTTGCGATGGTGTACCATCGACTGCTATCTAATTAAGCTTGATTTGAATGTTTCCCTGTGTTGCATAAGTTAGAAAAAATTTCGCACAAAGTCAGCAATTTTTGTGTTTTAACAGCAATAAAGCATTAGGGCCATACCATCTCATCAATAGATAAGTCTTTAAGTCGGAACCGTCATAGAGTCTGAAGTCCGACCAACCGGCGTGCAATTAAAGAGGAGAGCAAAGTTGCCAACCGTAATTGGGTTAACCACCAAGCAGTCGGCTGCAATACATTAATATTATAGCCAATCTTTTTATAATGGGAAATTATTTTAATGAACTGCGCTGAATTTTTTTTAGAGCCAACAGTCTTCTTCAATTTATAGACCAAGTCACCATAGAATTCAGGTTCTGAACGTCTTTGGCGCAAGAGAGATTTAAGTCTTATTTGTAATTTAGATATCAAATCATAGTATTGTCTATAAAATTTAGAAAAGGTTTTGCGAAGTTTATGTTACCGATACCCTTGTTTAAGAAGTTTCTGAGTTAATAATTTGTTGCGAGTGTTGAAGTCAGCAATATGGCTAGATGCTCTTACAAAACGCATGAGTTGAGAGATATAGACTGCATAGGATGTAGAGCGAGGAACATCACCATCTAAAAATGGGAAATTGACACTTTCAAAATCAAAGTCGTCACGTTTATCATAAATTTAAACTATATAATTAAAATTGACTAAAAACGCGGCTTCGGTATCAGAGGTATAAGCTATATTAAGTTGGAGCTCTGAATGGTATATTTGACTTACCATAGTGTCAAAATAAACATGATTAATGTTTAAAATGTCGTCCAAATATCTGGATGTAGTGTTTAAAGCATCAATAATATCAGCCTGCTTATCATCAAAAAGAGACATCATAAAGTCAATTTCATAACAAAACAGGAATAAATCAGCAACTAAGGGAGCACAATTAGTGCCCATAGGAATCCCAACTACTTGTCTATACAACTTCGTTCCAAATCGAATAAAAATGTTGTCGAACAAAAGGCCAGCACATCACATACATTTTGACAAGACCATGCATGATATTTTCTAGGGTTTTCTGAAGTGAAAATGCATTTCTGTCGTTACATTCAAGGTCAGGAGAGCCTTCTCTATTGAAGGTACTTTCAATAAGATCAATAAGTTTATCTTTAATTAAATTATGAGGTAAAGAAGTGTAAAGAGAAGAAAAATATGGTAGACAATCAGTCACATTGAAATCTCTAGCTTTCAAGTAAGTAAGGGTGCAAAGATCAGGAATCGATACAATCAAGTACCACACCTGATCCAGGATACCAACGGGAAAGTGACAAACTCACAGTAGACACCACAAACGAGAGCCAAGTGGTCAGCCCTTTCCAAGCAGGTGACCACAAAGCACATATAAACAGACGCGCAAAAAGACATAGCAAACACAAGACAGAACAAAAACATAAAAGATCCACAAAAGAAGTACCGCCTTGGAACGGTCAGTAAAATATTTTACTGGAGGGCTTAAAAAATAGTAAGTGAGTAGGATGAGGAAATACCACAATCACAAACTACAGACAACCCCGTGGCACCGCGAGGAAGAGTCGCTCAACCATCACGAGACACCAGGAAGACAAATTAAGCAAAGCAATCAGCTCTCTCTTCCCCATCAAGATGATTGCAATACTAGAATGGACATAAAGTAACGTACAACAAAACATAGAACAATCACATACTCCCACTATGGGAGTAACAATAAACAAAAAGCCAACAACAACAGAACCACTGCCTTAGAACGGACAGCAGCCTAAGCCACCAGGGGGTTTAAATGCATTTTACTGGTACCAAATCTTCGCCCTAGATTCTGCTTTTGTTGAAGTACACGAAATGTTCAGCTCGCATGGAGGCCATCTAACTAATGCAATGTATCATCATGGAAAACACTAATCAAATTAACACTCCATGATGAAACAAAGAAAAGGGCTCATGACTCACAGATAGTCAGAGCTAAAGAAAACCTCAAGTTGAGCCACGGTGGGTCCAGCTACAGATAAGCATCAGGCACCAACCCACCGATTAAACCGTTAAACCGGTTTAACGGCGCCAACCTCACCCTTAATTCAGATGTGGATCAAGACACATAGATATTTGGTTTGCATGAAAGACCCCTAACTTATCAATGCAT
The DNA here is from genome assembly GCA_964019695.1 of Loripinus fragilis. Lineage (NCBI taxonomy): Eukaryota > Metazoa > Mollusca > Bivalvia > Lucinida > Lucinidae > Loripinus > Loripinus fragilis. The sequence continues at coordinate 1,980,697 of OZ026519.1, forward strand.
CATCTCCTAAAACATATAAATCAAGATATAACAAGGGGATAAAGCAAGGATAAGGACTCAACAGTAAATTAAACTGAATACCGGAGCAAAAGAAATCTAACAGGTAAACCCCGGTGGGCCCGACAAACAGCCAAAGCATCAGGCCCCTACCATCTCATCAATAGATTAGTCTTTAAGTCGGCACCATCATAGAGTCTGAAGTCCGACCCACCAGCGTGCAATTAAAGAGGAAAGCAAAGTTGCCAACCGTGATTGGGTTGACTACCAAGCATGCAGTCTGTTGCAATACATTAATGTTATAGCCAATCTTTTTATATTGGAAAATTAGTTTAATGAACTGAAAGTTTATCCAAAATTTCACCTGAATTTTTAATAGACCAAAATAGATTTTTTACCGGATATCTGATATACCTTCTCATAGTACTTGATAACATGTTTTTTAACAGCTGTAAGACATGAGGTTAACAAGTTTTGTTTTTGTACAAGAACTGGAATAAGCAATCAATCTTGCTTTATAGGTTTTTATGGAGTTTAGGTAACCAGTACAACGTAGGAACTTTGTCTGGGTTTTCTTTAGCTTTGACACCAGAATGTAGGACTGTATGACAACCATGCCCATCGACAACCACCCTCTCACTGAAAGAAGGCTGCAGTTTATAGGCATTGGTGTCTACAAGCTCACGCTTAAGATTATTGATATAATACAATCCTCAAAAAACTACAACATTGTTGGCAGCTTTATCTGCTAAAACCAAACCCTTTTCATATGAAAATCTTGGATACCTCGTTTTAAAAGACGAAAAGAAGATTTGGGTTTAAGGGGTAAAAGATGTGTATTACGAGAGAAAAATGAAATACGAGTATTAATCATTTTTAAAAATTTTAATTTTCCATTCCTTCAAGGCATCAGGTTCACCATTTTCTCGTTTACACAAACGATTACTAAACTGGCAATTCAGCATATGCGACAGTCTGCATGGCTTGTTGTAAACCCAATCACGGTTTGTAGCTATGGATTCCTCTTTAATTGCACGACGGTGGGTCAGATCTTAGACTCATTGACTGCCCTGGTGTAAATTTTTAATCCTTTGGTTGATGCCTGATGCTTGTCGTTGGCTGGGCATTCCTTAGCTCTGATTATTTGTGAGTCATGAGCCCTTTCTTTGTTTCATCATAAAGTCAGGGCCCTTAGGGACAAAAACTAGGTCCCGTGCAAATCGTGTGACGATTTATGGTGACCTATATCAAAACCTTCAATGGAGTCTTACCTTTAATTTACCATCTCAAATCCGCGTCTTAGGCTAGTTATCGTCGCTTCAGTGCTATAGTGTTCTATCTACCATTGCACAAGTTTTGTGAAAATGAGTTTGAAAATTTTAGTATCCTGATTTTTGATGCCTCATTTATCACAGACCTTTGAATCATACCAGAGGGTTAAATATATACATACAGTGTAAATGACCTTAGTTTGAAGAAATTTTCACAGTAATATTGAATTTATGGGCATTTTACAGTTTGCAGATAGAACATTATGCCCTAAAAATCGCCATCTGCGTTCAGTGCTTTCGTGTTCTATATGTTTCTACAGCTTATTATTCCATTTATGGGGCCAATTCGTATATTATTCTAAACAGAAATGATTATTTGTACCTAAAAGTAGCAGGTTTAGTCATTTGTTTGGCATAACAGTAACAAACCGCTCGGATTATGTGATTGGAATTTATGTAAGGGAGGTAATCTGTTTCTACAGTTAATTTTTCTGTCATTAGGGTCAATTTGTATAATGTTGTAAACTGAACTGATTATTTGGACCTAAAAATAGCAGATTTGACCATTAATTTGTAAATACACTGACAAATTACTTCAATTAAAGAAGTTTAAATATGTGTAAGGGAGGTAATATGTTTCTACAGCTTATTATTGTGTCCATGGATCAGTTTGCATATTTTTTTTTTACTAAGAGGATTATTTGGAACTAAAAGTAGCAGATATAGCCAATAGTTCGTCATCACACCGACAAATTGCTTCAATTTAGGAAATTTAAATTCATGTAAGGGAGGTAACTGCAAATTTTACTAATTTCTCCAAGGGAAGTGACTTTCTGTAGATAGAACAGAATGACACTGAACTCACCCGGTCACGTGACATAATCACCATTGGCCATTGGATGAAAATCACTTAGAACACTATAGCACTGAACGAAATTTACCTTTTGTAGATAGAACAGAAAAGCACAGCGATTTAAAGCTTACTGGGAGGAGATAGGCAAGTGAAACCTTTACCAGTAGATATAACATTTGATCCCCTTTCTAACGGTAAACATAACTCATTTTTGACCAAAATGTCACTTAGAACACTATAGCACTGAAGCGACGTTATGACGTCATAAATATGGCGACCATAATAAGAAACTGCCTGTTAATAAAAGCTATAGTTTGTGTTGGTATGGTCATATTTATCTAACACGAGCGCTTTTTTTAACAAAACATCACTTATTTTAGTCATATGATGGTTACATCAATGCTTTACCTGACTTTGACAATAAATTATTTATCGATAACTATATTTTGCATGCAAAATACCGTAGACTTCCTATAAATACCCAGCTTATCGGGCAACCTTTAGACTGATGGCGGAGAATGTTATTGCACCTCCAGAAAATGTTGACTGCAAGCTGAGTAATGACCTGCTTTATCCCAATCTCTTTTAGATATACTCTATCGTATGTATTAATTTAAGGTGCATCGAATAGGAGATGTTTGCACACTGTAAGCATGGGTGTTAGCCTGTAACAGCTCGTTACATATGTTACTTTATCAATTTGAGAATAAGAAAATTGAAAGTTTAAGCTACAGAAAAACGACATTATAAACCAGCTAATCTATGAACATTCTAATAGTATGTAAATTACTGGATGACCTTACTACATATGACAGCTGTTTACGGCTACATGTTGTATTATGTGCGTTACATGAACTTACTTATAATTTTAAAGTGGTAATTTGGGCTATCGTCATTTAGTTTAACGACTGCTCTGAGTCGGTTTCAGCCCGTTTTAGATTATTATGATAATTTTACTCTTAATTCAATATTTCGGCCAAAGGCCATTATCAAGAAAAACATGCATTTCAATGTCAACTACGAGACATGTTTCATGTTTATTTGAACAGATTTGAATTTCATTTTTTGCGGTTGCATATAATTAAAACAAGCAAATTTTGCTTTTTCATGCATAACGGACGTGTACCTGGTATTGCCAAATAGACAAGATGGCAATTTAAAGCATAACCATAACATGGTGGCCCTAAATACATCCCCACCCCCCTTTTAACGGATTTTAAGAGCTAAAACGGGTGTATCTTCTAAGAAAACACATATTTAAGTGTGAAATTTTCTTTTAAGTTTAGAGGCACACTCAAGTCTATTACTAAATGAGAAACAGCCTATATGTGCCTGTTTTTGCTTGGAAACTGGGCTTAATAAGTTCTTCCATATAAGTGCCCAAATGAGTATCTCATGTATAAAATGTGTCTTGGGAGAAATTTGAAAAGTAAATTCTCCAAACTCACAGCCGACTCAAGTTCTTAGATAATTTAAGTATCTATTACCGATAAAACTGATCAGCAAATATTGCATTTGAGTATTTTGCATACAATTTAGCGTTGCTATGGAAACTGTAAACCCTCAAATTTGATGTTCAAGTCGCTTCCAAAAAGTAAATATCCAACTGGAATGCTTTATTTTCTAACAGAACATACTTTAATTATCTATGCACAATATATAAAAGGTTCCAAGAGAAAAACCTCATATCTTTTAGAGAATTTGTGCGAGAAAGATTTAGTACATTTCGTTTCAAACAGCGTTTTTAAACCCTTAAAATTCGACTACTCATCTTCAGAGACTGTTTCAAACCAGAAAATAAAAATTAAGATTTTTATTTTGATGAAGGCGTATTTCTAGAGATCCGACTGACCCATGGAAATCAATTATTACCCAATATAACGAGAAATAAATGAGTAGCGGCATTTTCAAATTTGTTCAAATAAACATGAAACACCTCTTGTACAAGATGGTGGAACAGAGACAATGCAGTTGACATTGAAGTGCATGTTTTTCTTGATAAAGGCCTTTGCCCGAAATATTGAATTAAGAGTAAACTTATCATATGTGTTCCCTATGGAATATAAATGAAAATCGTTTTAGATTAGGGTTAACAAACCTATACTCAATAGACGAATACAACAACCAAAGTTTGCTTTTCTATCTTAAATATTTTGTCTTATATGAGGTAATGCACAATCCTACCCCCAGTTTTGCAGAGGAGCAAATTTTGTTTTCGCCGCTTAAATAAAACACATATAAAAACAATTGCAGAGTGTTGATATTTTACATTTTCTTAAACAGTCTTGCTCATATATCATCAAGTTTCTAAGATCAGAACACTTATATAAGATGTCAATGTGCCATTGGTGATGTCACAACCAGGGCTCTGATCGAATTCCATGCCCTTTCAGGTGCTGATATTAACTAGTTCAATATTCAGGAAAAAGCAAGAAATCATATTGGCAGGCATTTAGCTATGCTGGAGACTCTATCCGCGAAGCATTCTTTCACCTCAGCTCAGTGCCCTTAGAAAGTACTGTGGCGGATGCACTAGAGTAATGTATTTGTAAATTGTCCTGACCTCTTAGTTCTCGTCTGTGATGTCTAACTGTGAGTAAGTTACTTTCCCATTGGTATCCTGGGTCAGGTGTGGTACTTGATTGTATCGATTTCTGATCTTTGCCGTCTTTCTTTCTTTGAATTAGCCAGTCACCGATATTGTTCGACTCACTGCGTCGACGTAGTGGATATTTTAGAGAAAAAAAGCTGAATTGCAAAAACTACCACTTCCAAGAGCTGTGTGTCTCGTAGGTGTCAAACGTGCGCAGCACCAGTGCATCATTTAGAAAACCTCATCTGTCATTTATCTTGACAAATCAATGCCTGATAATTATGGTTAGAAGTGGGACTGTGATAAATATTGTCCCGTTATGATGACATTGCCCATGTGCGGATCCAGAGGGTGATAGGGGGTCCGGACACCCCCCCCCCCTGGAAAATAACAAGTACGTATATGGGTTTCTAAAGAAATTAGCATTTGGACCCCCCCTGGAAAAAGTTTGACACCCCCCCCCCTGGAAAATAATGGACTCCCTATAGTTTTCTTAGCAAAAAACCATTGGACCCCCTCTGTAAACTGTAAAATAAGCTGAGGACTAAATAAAACTGACAAAAAATCCTGGATCCGCGAATGTTGCCCTCTGTCGCCGAAACCCCCCTGCAGGTGATTAAATGTGGTTGCAGCATGTCTGTATGCGAAACATCTCGGTGTAAGTACAAAGTAAACCATTTATATTGTACTGATTTGTGTTGCCGTGGAGCAGAAGAGGAGTCATGTAAAATATTTCCAGTGGTCAATATGCTTATGACTTTTGAACAACTATTTTCATGTGGATACAGATATTTCTTCAGCCGTATCAACAAGAATGCATTATTGTCCGATTTTGAAATTGAAGACGATTCTACCTATAAGCATGCGAAAGATAAATCAGATTGTAACAGTTTTCTATTCGCCCTGCTATCGAAGTACAATGGGTAACTTGTAGAGGGTTTATCCTTATTTCCATATCATGAACTTACTACTCAGTAGACTCTTCTAACGTTTGATCCTTCAGGGGTTGGTTGATAGTTTTAAGTTTGGTTGATAGTGTATGCAAATGATTATTACTATACTCAACTACAAAAGAAACCCATAAGTCATTTCTCATGGGAATTGTGGCAAATAGAAATGAAAATATACTCATATCATATACCTTAACAACCAGTTCTGCATCAATTCATCGAATAATGTAACCGTTTTACTTAAATCCGTTCATGCTGTTCATCAGTGTTTACACAAGGGGCCATTTTCAAAAATGACAAGTTTCTCAATGGGGGCTTGCCGAGCATTTTATCTCTTTTTCGCAACGAGTTTAATAATATCAATAAAACAAGAGCACTCATGTTATGTTTCGGACATTTATTTACATTTACTATAAAATCTTTGACATACACATATGTTCTTGCCGGACTGGCTCATTTTACTTATTCTGAATCAATCATTTGAAATAGAAAGACCCAAAGGTCATTGGTCATTATATAGAGATTATATTTACACCGTTCATTATCATAAACACTGTGTGTTTTTCATTCACTCTACTGTCTTTTTATTCGTAAATCGTGACGGCATTTACGTCTCACCCTCGAACTGACTTCATACTATCTGAATATATTTTGTATGTTACGATTTAAAAGAGTTTGTATTCAGTCATGATAAGGCTGCCAGTTTATTAAAGGAATATTCCCATGCGTTGGAAATGGACAAAACGCATATATATATATATATATATATATATATATATATATATATATATGTGGTATTTACATATTAGGCGTCATTTCAATGACGTCATCTTTTTGTTCTGATGCGAAAACACTATGAGCGACATGTTAGTTTTGATTGTTAACCTCTTAAAATAAAATTTGGTGCATCTCGACTGAAATTGGAAAACAAAATGCAAGAAAGTCCTGATCGCCATAGACTACAATGGACATACCGTTTAAATTGCACTGACACAATATACGTTATTTTGATGACGTCATAATGACGTCCAGAAACCCAGATTGGTGACCAGGTGATTTTCATTAGTTATCCCCTAAAGTTTGATTTGGTATAGGTCACCATAAATCGGCGTCAAATTCGCACGGGAGTCCCGATCGCCCCTGACTATCTTGTTGTTGATCTATTGTTTAGTGCACTTCTCATTGTTTGTGAGGGATTTGTGTTTTGTCTTTTTGTTTTTGGTATGAATTACTTTGTGCCCTTTCTAGTTTTGCAATCATCTTTAAGAGGAAGAGAGAGATGGTTGCTTTGCTTTTATTGTCTTACTGATTTCTTGTAACTGTAAATGTTCTGTGGCCCGTGGGTTGGTCTGCAGTGTGTGATTGTGGCATTCCCTGATCATACTCACTTACTTTTTTCTGTTGTTGATGTTTCATTGTTGTTACTCCCATTATGTTTTTTTTGCGCTGGGCCTGTGTCTTGTTGTATATCATTTGGTGTCCTGTATAGTTTTCTAAATGTCTTGCTGAGAGAGAGAGAGAGAGAGAGAGAGAGAGAGAGAGAGAGAGAGAGAGAGAGGGGTAGTCGCTTCACTACATTGTTATTGCTGATAATGTTGCTGTCAGTGTTCAGTGGCTCTTCCTCTCGGTGCATGGTTGTGGCTTTTACTGGTCACACTCACTTGCTTCTAATCCCCCGCTGCGAAGCAGGTGGGATTCTTCTGTCTGTTTGTCAGTCAGTCAGTCCGTATCCACCAACAGACCCTTGTTGGCTACTTTGAATTTCCCAAGCCACCCCTAAGCCCACCTACCCAACAATTTCTTTAAATTTATAGTTTTTAAAATTCATTTAGGGAACAAACCTCATTTGCGTATTAAGGGAGCTAGTAAGGTCAAAATGAGGTTTATTCCGTAAGTTTGAATGGTACTTATTGGCTACTTTTTGCTTTGTTGGCTACTTTTTCTAACATAGAAAATATGCAACGTCCGTCAGTTCGTCTGTAAGACTCTCTCCTGAACCATTTGAAAAATTTTCATTAAACGTCACACAAATGCTCCTCTCAGAAAGACAACCCATGACTCAGCTACGCAGACTTAAGGTCAGAGTAACTCTTCAAAATCAGGGGATTTAGCCTTCAAATTCGTGTCCACTCCATATCTCCTGAACCCTTTGAAAGATTTTCATTAAACTTCACTCAACTGTTCCACTCAGTGAGACGGTATTCAAAAACCCATGACTCAGCTACTCAGATTCAAGGTCAAGGACACACTTCAAGGGCAGACAAACCCATGGCACCGCAAGTAAGAGCCACACAACAGCCACGAGACACCATCGAACTAAGCAAAGTAACCAGCTCTCTCTTCCCCATCAAGATGATTGCAAAACTAGAATGGACATAAAGTAACGTACAATTTGTTTGTCTAGTTCTTATTTACCAGGAACACCAATATTTTTATTTACCATTTTCTATACTAGATATTCATCAATCGGTACTTTAAATTGGCAAACAATTGCATAATATACCAGATATATTGACAATGGAAGTTGTCTGAACGAAGCTAGAGAGTTGTTTTAATGTTTCTAACTTTCAACCTTCGTACGTGCACATGTGTCTTTATTTGTGATTGGTCATGTTAATCATTTTATTTCAGGAAGTTGAATATTAGAAACCGTAAGCTAACTAAGATTTCTTCCGATTGTGAAAAACGCATTAAAGGCTCCGTAGTTAAGCTTATTGTTATAAATCTGTGTTAGGAAATGAGATACTTCGCCTAGAAATGAGGAAAACACAACCCGGGTACCACTGAACTCCACCTCGAATTTGGCATGCATTCGATTCAGCATCTGTTCTGTGTAATAACCCTTCACTTTTCCAACCTTGCCCTAATAAGACCAACTTAGAGTATCTTACATGAGTGCTCATGTATGATTGCATGTATTAAAAGAGTTAAAGAAAATATATAAAACGGCTAAATGTTAGTGTTATGAATCTGTGTTTGGAAATGAGGTAAACACAAGTCCAGTACCACTAAACTCCTCCTCGAATTTGGCGTGCATTCGTTTAAGCATCTGCTCTGTGTAAAAACCTTCCACATTTCCCACCTTGCCTGAAATATGATAGAATAATCAAATTTAAGTTTTTTCCAAGGTTTCAGCATCAATTTTTAATTCCTATTACCCGGTAACTATCTAAAAGCGGGTCATTATTGGTGGCTAGATAGGCTATGCTATGAGAACTTCCTCAGTCGTGTCCACATGTTTTTATTAAAATATTGCCAGTCCTTTACATAAATCAATGAAGTACTGGCCTAAAAAGTGTTTGATGCCTAATGCACATTTTCTCCACCATGATACAGCAAGCAAGTCTATGCAACCAATCGTTTTACTGCAGCAATATTTTTAGGCGAATGTTTGGCCAATTAGATATAATTTTAGCCTTGAGTTGCTATGTCTGTTGACCATTCTACGACAGTGATTCTGTTGTTCAGAGGTTGTATTGGTGGCTTGTGTTTTATCCTATTTTGTGATGTAGAGAATTGTGTAATTTTGTACTTTCTAGTTTGGCAACCATCTTACTTTGAGCTTGTTGCCTTGCTCATTGTATTCATATGTGTATTGCGTCCTGCCGCTCTTACCAAAACGTACAGCTGTTTACAGTAAAACCTGTGTAAAACGACCGCTCAAAAATAGACAAAGCAAAGTTCTTTATAACAAATGATAGCTAAATGAAGGTCAAAAGTATTGCCGAATGATCAACAATACTTTTGACCTGCATTAAACGTTGAGTAGGCTTGAAACCATTTTTTTTTGTCTGAGAGTGGCCGTTTTACAAAGGGTTTACTGTATTTTCAAATAAGTTTGATTCTAATATAATAAGAGAAATCAAATTAAAATCACACACAAAAAAGCTAACTTGGAAATACCTGTGTTAATAAATGTGCCAAATCTCTTATCTGTCTTCATCTGCTCATCGACATATGTCCAATTTGTACACCTATTCTCTTTCATATTTTGTATCTGGCAATGATCAACAATTCTAGCTATCTCAGAATCTGTTAGGTGTTTGTCGAGAAATGATGAGATCTGTCTTACTGTCGCTGTCATATCCTGCAATTTTATTGAACTATTTTCCGTGAACATTGGGCTATCAAGCCTCCAGCAGCCTACATATCTGCAGGTGGCGATCATCAATGGCTCACTAGCGGGGATTCAATTCGGCAAACCATTGACCATCTGTTGTATTGCTACCATCAGTCCGATAAATACCGCTGATTGGATTCATATAAATTTTAGATAGTTATTGTCACAGTATAATTAGGTGATTTATTCTCCAGTTTCATTTTGCAGTCCATTTAAATGGGCAGTATACAGCATGAACACGTTAACATAAATATAGGTAGAAACAATACATGTATAATATCAGTTACGTGACAAACCAGTACTGGACAATTTCCAGGCTATTTATATTGGTAAGAAAACTCATGCCAACATTGAGCCTATTCAAGTTGGCTAAACCAATATCAAATGTGACGACAATGTTACCAAGATAAGTATAAACCTTGACTATATGCTTAAATTTGGTGCCCATGTTACAGACTGAAAAGCTTCTAAACATTTCGCAGTTGTAAACTGTTTGGGTGGATTTTTAACCAAGCATGGAAAACTTGTAATTTATAAAAGTAAGGAAGATGGCAACATGAATCGATACAATCAAGTACCACGCTTGACCTAGGACACCATATTGGAAAGTGACAAGAACAAAAGAAAACATTACACACAAGACAGCCGAGAGGTCAGCCCTTTCCTGGCAGGTGACTACAAAGCTGCAAGGAACAGACAAGACAGTATGACACAGAAAAAAACGAAACACAAATAACAAAAAGGATCCACAAAAGAAGCACCGCCTTGGAATCTATTATAGCTTCAAATTTTGCTGTCGTCCTCATTGCATGGCACTTTTGTGATGCATCAAGCACGAACAAACTCGAAAAAGCTCAAGAGAGGGCTTTGAGATTCATAAATAATGATCATACATCATGCCTCAATGACCTTCGCTAATCAACAAATACACAGTCTGTTCATGTCCGTGGGCTAAAACAAATGGCATGTAAGGTTTTCAAAATTATAAACAAACTGTCACCTGGATATATAAATGATCTTGTAGAAATAAAAACCTCAACTTATAATTACAGGGCTGAGAGACAGGCAGAAGTCCCCCAAGGGTAAATACAACCAGGTATGGACTGAGGTCCTTCAGATCAGAGGCAGCCCGGATATGAAACAGCCTTCCAAGCGAGCTGCAGATTACAGAATCATACCCTCAGTTTCAGAATGTGGATGTCCTCTATGCTCAACCTGATTGAGAGATATTTTCTGTTCTTTTTTCTGTTCTGTGTTGTTTTCTTTCAGTTTTTATGTTGATCTTATGCTACTTTTGAATGAGTTTCCCCTTTTTGCTTTTGCATGCAATTTGTCTTGCCTTTTCTCCATTATCATAAGGTTTGCAGCCACAGACCTCGATCAGCAGATATGCCTATAGTCTAGATGCACCATAATCAAACGTCTCTTTTTTCCATATATCTTTAAAACTCTTGATCTTAATGATGTGCATATACTGTTTATATTGACTTTATTCTGTTTTATGTTACATGCAATGTGATATTTGTTATATTTTCCATATGTTTGTCGAAGTAAAAGCCATACAGTGCTTATGTTTGTATGTTTCTCAGATTCAATAATAGATAAATCTTCTATGTGTATGCCTTCGTCAATGGCGGTGGTCAGTCCCCAGGGGGTACTCTAATTTTTTCCGCATACGTAGGCTCGGATCCAGCATCTACCGTTCACCTCAAAAAAATATCAGGAATTTCAAGCACCCCAAAAAAATATTTGAATTTTTTAGGAACCCAAAAAAATATCCAAATTCTGTACCTTGACCTTGAAAAAAGACCCTAAAATGCATAGAAATGACCCTCAAACTAGCCCAATTTTGTGATGACCCCCAAAAAATTTGAACCCAAAATAATGGGCCGAGCCTACGTATGTGTGAAAATATCAGAGTACCCCCCCCCCCCCCCCCTAGGGTTCAGACATTAGTTTTTTTTAACAAAAATGGGTATTTGAGCCCAAAACTGGTAAATGTATACATAATGCAGTTCAGCAAAATAAATCTGAATATATACCAAATAAATAGATTCCTGACACAAGTATTTAACCACTGTTTTTGTTTCTAAAGTGTATGATATAATATGCTTCACGGAACTGGTATTTTGTGATTCATCTTTGAATATATATTAGACACGGTTATACTCCGTCCAGATAAGAGACGTTTGGCGGTTCTTAGCTAAGTTCAACCCCTGGACAAATACATTTGGAAATCGGTTAGTCAGGTCACATTGTTTGCGTATTCATCCATCTGTGAAACACTCGACACCAATATTATATACCTGTAGTTTTATAGTTTCCGTTTCGTGAAAAATAAGCGTTTCGAAATATTGCGGATGGATCTGATCAGTGTAGATACCTACGCTAAGCTGTTGATTGAAATATGCAAACACATGTATCTTGAACACGTATACTTCCACAAAATGCTTTGAAGCGCGACTGTAACGGTAAATGCATTGAGAGAATCGAGGGTCATTACTTAGAGGTCGTGGTACTACTGTACATGTATTATAAAGATCTATAAACTATTCAAGCTAAAAAGCAACCTTCGACAATGAAATCTACAATCACACAACTTTTATTATTTCATAAAAGATCTCTGTACCCTTTCCCGTGGCCCAGATATTGAACCCTTATCATGCCAAAATTTAATTGGTGTTGGTATGTGTGAAGGGAAGGTTTTGATGTTGTTGTTGTTTTCATAATACTATTTTTTCGAAGTCAGAGCTAAAACCCCCAAATCATTTTCTTGCCAAACAAACAGAATTTGGAAAAAATATTTTCATAGACAACATATCTATCACGAGTATTTTCCAAGTAGCACACTAAAGATAAACCTGTGTACCAGTAGACGCACACAGCTGCAGCATAGTTTCGAGATAAGGGTCTCTTTTGTTATTTTGCGTTGATTTTTTTCGTTTGTATTGATATTTTGCGTCGCTGTCAACATTTTTTCAGTCATGTCGCGACGTTTCCCTGCCCATCTAGGTTGAACCAGTGCTTAGTAGAGAATAGGACATTACTAAGTTCCATCATTGAGCCTTTAAACACACGTCTAACACACTAGCACTGAGCAACTGTTGACCTCGATGATTCGAAGTTGATACTTTACATCCCAGTCAAAAAAATCGGTCATGTCGGGACATATCCTGGGTTGTACCAGTACTAAATAGAGTATAACGTGTCTTGCACAAGGAAATAACATGGTGCCTCCAGAGAGACTCAAACCAACGACCCCTCAAGTCGAGCACTCTACCACTGGTTGGCTCTACAGGTAACTACAGATTTTTGAAGGCGTCATTCATATCAGCCTGTTTGTTGGGCTAGTTGATGAATGTGTAATCACTAAACCTATATTACATGTACGCCGTTTATCTGTATATCATGTGTAAAACAGTTCGCTATTCATACAAATGTATGGATTTTTTGCGTTTAACCCATATTATGGCTAGCATCCTTTTTGTGGTAAATAGGCAAACAGTGCAGACCCAGATCAGACGCGACAAAACGAGGCGTCTGATCAGGGTCTCAACTGTTTGCTTATAGATTGTCCTATCAAGATTGGAATAACAATGAAAAATACCACAAACAACCCTTAAAACGGACATGGACAGGTCCAATTAATAACAGTGGGAAATTCCACTCTGCTTAAATGGGTTAAGGTGGTTTCTTGTGACATGGCTGTATAGTAAATACAATACTAAAGGAAATCACATGTAAAAAGTACGCTACATGCATTCAAATCTTCATTACGCTGTGCGCAACTATTCTAACATGGACCAGTCTGCCTTGCTGATCTAACTAAAATTCACATATGTTCAAGGAGGCCCTGAGCAGTGAGCGATAATATATACCAATGTGTCTGTAAACGAGTAAGACTGAAGTTTTCTGTTTAGATGTGCTTGCGAGTGTTTACCAGGCATGCTAACCGTATATAGCTGGCCACCTTTGTCTCTGCGGCTTAGTTGTTTTGCACGATTAAAGCATGCCTATGCTGTGATACCTAATTTGCTGTTGACCAGTCTAAATTGACAGTGAATGGCAGTGCTTTGTCTGACACGCCCAACGTCCGTTACCTGGTCGCACTATATCACCCTTAACCTCAGCTTGGAATTTGGCATCAAGAATACAAGCCACTTGTGATCAACTACTAGCATCATGAAAACCAAAGTAAGTTTCAAAATAATGACTGTAAAAGGCAAATACAATTCAGTTATAAGAAAATGAAAAGTGGAAGAGCAATATAAATTAACCAACTTTTTATAATTCGATTGCTGGATCAGTCATTATTGCGACAAATGGCTGATATAACTACATATATAATGGCCGGGTTTAAGCTGCTGTCCATTCTAGGGCAGTGGTTCTGTTGTTGTTGATTTGTTGTCGAATGCTACTCCCATTGTGGTGTTCTTTGGTTGTTCTATGTTTTTTGTTTTTTTTTTATTATTTATTATTTATTTCTGAAACATATATATTATAAACACATGCATATTTCAGATATGAATATGACATATAATGTACAAATATCAAATTAATGTAATAAGATGGCTATTTAAACACATTCATTTTACAGTCTATACGCTAATGTTATGTATATTCTACAAATTAGTTTCAGAAATAGTTATAAATAAAAAAAATGTTATTAAATAAAGAGAAAAAAAAACAAAGTAAAAGAAAATAAAGCGAAAAATATAACTAAATATGCCGAAAAGGGTGCAATGAAGCACCCTGGAATCATCAGAAATATGTTGTTTTCTAAGGTATGTAATATGGTAAGAGAGAGAGAGAGAGAGAGATAGAGAGAGAGAGAAGGAGAGAAGGAGAGAGAGAGTACTGTCGCCTTTAAGGTACGAGCGTGTTTGAAATGTTAAATTAATTTTCATTTTTACTCCGTTAGTGTTCTTAGGTTTCCCCATTTTTTGTTGAATTGGGCAAGTCTGTCTTTCTTGAAATAAATGTGTTTTTCTATATTGATTCGATGTTTTAGGTATAATTTGAAATGAAATAAATTTGGATGTTGTTTTTTATATTTGTTTTTGAAAATGAAATGTTTTCCAAGTAAAATTATAAAATTCTTTGTTTGAACTTCTGTTTGATTTGTTCCTTCCGTTATACCAAGCATTATGTTTCTTAAGTTAAAATGAATGAATACATTATAATCTTGCAAAAGTGTTGATAAATTTTTTCAAAAAAGCTGTACATGAATGCACTCCCAAAATAGGTGGTCAAGTGTTTCAATTTCCATGCTGCAGAAATCACATAAAGTTGTATGTCCAATGTTACATTTTTATAGAAATCTGTTTGTTGGAATAATACGCATTAAGAACTTGTAATTAAAATTTTGTAGTTTTATGTCTTTTGTTGCCCGAAGGGAGGATGTATAAATTGTTTTCCAGTTAAGGTTTTCATCGTGGAATTGTTCAGCCCATTTCTTCTCTGATTTCTTATCTGGATGTTTTCTTTTTTTCTGAAGTAAGTTGTATACATATTTATTGGTGTGTTTTGTGTTTATTAATTGTCTTAATATGGTGTTTGGGTTTGGCGTGTTTGTATTTTCATTTTTGATATTGGTTTTCCAAGAGTGTGGTATACTATGTGTCAAAGTTAGATATTTTAAAAAATCACCTTCGGGTAGGTTGTAAATTTCTCGTAATCTACTAAATGGGTAAAACTTCTTTGAGGCGTCATCATATATGTCTTTTAAAACTTTTATTCCATTGTGGAACCAATTTGGAAACATAATTGTATTTACACCTGCCTTAACATCACTGTTATTCCACAGAATTTCATGTCTGTAACTTTGTATAACAACATTAGATTTGCATCTGCACCACGATAATAGAACATCATTTAAAAACCTATTTTGAGTTATTCTACAAATGTTGTCTTCGGAGATATTACATTCAAACAAAAGTTTTCCACCAAATGAGCTGAGACTGTTAATATATATTTTGTTTAAAATTGCGTCATTTTCAGCTTCTATCATTCGTTTTATCCAACATATTTTTAGCGAATTTATAAAATTGTCTAAATCAATCATTTTTAAACCCCCGCTTTCATACCCCATCGTGAGTATATCTCTCTTAATTTTTTCAGGTTGAGCTTATTCGTTTTGCTAGAGTATGTTCTAATGTTGATGACTTCAACAACAGAAACTTATTTTTAACTGCTAAATTATTAAAACAAGGTTATAGATATCATAAAATTCGAAAAGCATTTTCTAAATTCTACCACAGACACTCAGAGTTAATTGTTAAATACAACATTGGGTTAAAAACTCTTCTGCAACGAGGCATATCAGAACCTATATTTTATGGTGATTTAGTCTATAAATTCAAACGAATTGTTGGAAAACCTAATTTTAGTGATCAATTCAAAAAGATAATTAAACGTTATATAAGGGTTGGATATAACTTGGATATCATGCGACAATCTGCATGCCTAGTTGTAAACCCAATCACGGTTTATAGCTATGGTTTCCTCTTTAATTGCACGACGGTGGGTCGGGCCTCAGACTCTATGACGGCTCTGACGTAAAGCTTTAATCGGTGGGTTGGTGCCTGATGCTTATCTGTAGCTGGACCCACCGTGGCTCAACTTGAGGTTTTCTTTAGCTCTGACTATCTGTGAGTCATGAGCCCTTTTCTTTGTTTCATCATGGTGTAGTAATTTGATTAGTGTTTTCCATGATGATACATTGCATTAGTTAGATGGCCTCCATGCGAGCTGAACATTTTTGTACTTCAACAACAGCAGAATCTAGGGCGAAGATTTGGTACCAGTAAAATGCATTTAAGCCCCCCGGTGGCTTAGGCTGCTGTCCGTTCTAAGGCGGTGGTTCTGTTGTTGTTGACTTTCTGTTTATTGTTACTCCCATTGTGGGAGTCTGTAATTGTTCTATGTTTTGTTGTACGTTACTTTATGTCCATTTTAGTATTGCAATCATCTTGATGGGGAAGAGAGAGCTGATTGCTTTGCTTAATTTGTCTTCCTGGTGTCTCGTGATGGTTGAGCGGCTCTTCCTCACGGTGCCACGGGGTTGTCTGCAGTTTGTGATTGTGGTATTTCCTGATCATACTCATTTACTTTTTTTGCCATCCCATATGAATTCGTACATAAGTTTTTCAATTCTTTTTACTTTTTGAGGGGGTGGGTTAGGCAGAGATGAGAGTGCATATATCAATTTTGGCAGAGCGTAATTTTTTATCACTGTAATTTTACCCATAAATGTTAGTTTTCTATGTTGCCATTGTTTTAAACATTTTTCAAAAAGAACAATTTTGGGTTCTAAATTTGCTTTGTATATGTGACTATTGTTCGTGCAAAAGGTAAATCCGAGTGAGCTAGCTTCGCTAGAGCTCCAATTAAATTTCCGTTTTTTCAAGTATACTACTTCATTATGAATCATACTGCCTATTCGCAAAACTTGGCATTTTTTTTGAATTTAGTTTTAATCCAGATATATAGCTATAGTTATCTAAAACATCAACAAGAGCTTCAAATGATTTTATTGAACCATCTAGGATAAAAGATGCATCGTCAGCAAAAAGAGACTACCAAAATTTATGATAAACGTGACGACTTTGATTTTGAAATTGTCAATTTCCCATTTTTAGATGGTGATGTTCCTCGTTCTACATCCTATGGAGTCTATATCTCTCAACTCATTCGTTTTGCTAGAGCATCTAGCTATGTTACTGACTTCAACACTCGCAATAAATTGTTAACTCAGAAACTTCTTAAACAGGGCTATCGGTATCATAAACTTCGCAAAACATTTTCGAAATTTTATAGACGATACTTTGATTTGATTTCTAAATTCCAAGTTGGACTTAAATCTCTCTTGCGCCAAGGACTTTCCGAACCTGATTTCTATGGTGACTTGGTGTATAAGTTGAAGAAGATTGTTGGCTCTAATAATTTTTCAGCGCAGTTCATTAAAATAATTTCCCATTATAAAAAGATTGGCTATAACATTAATGTATTGCAACAGACTGCATGCTTGGTAGTCAACCCAATCACAGTTGGCAACTTTGCTTTCCTCTTTAATTGCACGCCGGTGGGTCGGACTTCAGACTCTATGATGGTTCCGACTTAAAGACTTATCTATTGATGAGATGGTAGGGGCCTGATGCTTTGGCTGTTTGTCGGGCCCACCGGGGTTTACCTGTTGGATTTCTTTTGCTCCAGTATTCAGTTTAATTTACTGTTGAGTCCTTATCCTTGCTTTATCTTCTTGTTATATCTTGATTTATATGTCTTAGGAGATGATGCATTGATAATGTAGGGGTCTTTCATGCAAACCAAATATCTATGTGTCTTGATCCACATCTGAATTAAGGGTGAGGTTGGCGCCGTTAAACCGGTTTAAGCCCTCCAGTAAAATATTTTACTGACCGTTCCAAGGCGGTACTTCTTTTGTGGATCTTTTATGTTTTTGTTCTGTCTTGTGTTTGCTATGTTTTGTGCGCGTCTGTTTATATGTGCTTCGTGGTCACCTGCTGGGAAAGGGCTAACCTCTTGGCTCTCGTTTGTGGTGTCTTCTGTGAGTTTGTCACTTTCCCATTGGTATCCTGGGTCAGGTGTGGTACTTGATTGTATCGATTCCTGATCTTTGCAACCTTACTTACTTTTTTAAATTCGTGTTTCGAATATGTAATACCGTTTATATCTTCAGTAGTTTTTATCTTATATGATAAGAGCTCAATACATATAATGAAGAGGTAAGTGGACAGGGGACACCCCTGGCGGACACCTCGCAAAATAGGAAAGAAGTCAGACAAATATCCATTGTTGGAAACACAACTCTCTGCATCTTTATAGAATAGTTGTATCCACTTAATAAAATCTTCACCGAAGTTAAAATGTTTTAGGCAATTTATTATATATGTATGGCCAATGCTATCAAACGCTTTTTCAAAATCTGTGAAAAAAATAAGACCTGGTTTATTTTCTTCTTCAGCGTTGCGATTTTATAGTCTACATTCAATAAACTTATGGGTCGCCAGCTATCCAGTGATGTCAGATCTTTGTTTTGTTTAGGGATAATTGTAATCATGCTTTGTTTTTGTAGTTCTGTGAGCGATCCAGTTTGAAATGAGTAATTTATAGAGTTCACGTAAAATTCTTTAACGTTATTCCAAAAGAGTTTATAAAATTCCACTGTAATTCCATCAGTGCCTGGACTTTTTTGATTTTTCATAGATTTTAGGGCATTTATACATTCAGATTCTGTTATTTCTCCTTCACATTTAATTTGATCGATATTGCTTAATTTGTTTATTGACTGGTCGAAAAAGTTATATTTTGAGTTGCTCATTTCTCTTTTGTTATATAGATTTTTATAGAATGTTTGTATTTCTGTTAAAATTTCTTTTTGGTTTGTACTTATTACGTTGTTGATGCATAACCTTGAAATCAGTTTTGTTTCAGACCGCTTTTTTTCTAAGCTGGCAAAATATTTGCTGTTTTTTTCGTCATGTTCGACTATGTTAGCTTTTGATCGCAGAATTAATCTGTTTAGCTTAGTTTCTGTTAATTGTTAAAATGTGTTCTTTTTTTCATTAAGATCGTTTTTTAATACATCTATTACATTTGCTTCCGCTGATTCAGAAATTTTGTTTTGCAATTCGTTTATTTCATTTGTCAACTTTTTCTCTTGTTTATTAGTTTCTTTCTTCTTGTATGTTGCATATTTTATTGTTTCGTTTCTAATTGTACCTTTAATCAATTCCCACTTTGTGTTTGGGTTTGCTTCTTTGTTTATTTCAGCTATTTCAGCTATGCTTTTCTTAACTGTTTCTTGATAATCCTTATCCAATAATAGACTGTTGTTAAGTTTGAAATAGCCAGACCCACGGGTAAGGTTTATTAGGTCGATGTTTAAGGATACTTTACTGTGGTCTGACTTATACCCAATGTTGTGTTTGCAGGAGACTACGGAATTCCTCAAATTTTCCGAAATTAAAAAATAATCAAGCCTACAAAATATTGGTGGTTTGTGATGTGAATGCCAAGTAAATTGTTTTATGTCTGGGTGCATGTCGCGCCAAATGTCAGTTAGGCTATATCCATCAATAATATTGTTAATAACCGTTCTGCAACGTTTGTGTGAGTATATCCTGCCATTTCTTTTATCAAGGTTTTCATTCATTACCGTATTAAAATCGCCACCTATTATAAATGTTTTTTCGTCGTTTTCTTTTAAGTATTTTTCTTATTGTTCGAAAAAATTGCAGTCATCATTATTTGGACCATAGATGTTAATAAAATAAATTTCCTTGTCATTTATTATTAATTCTAAGGCTTGCATTCTACCCAGGATTAAATCTGTGTATTTTTGAATTGTGTATGAAACTGTTGGATTTATAAAGATTCCTATACCTTCACTGTTGTTGCTATGTCCACTCAAGAACGCGTCATTTCCCCATTCCTGTTTCCATGAAGTGTGAGTGTTTTCTCCTGAATGAGTTTCCTGAAGCATGCAGAGTGTATGATTGCTTGACTTTATCCATGCGAATATTTGTTCCCGTTTAGGTTTATTGCCCAAACCTCTAACATTGAAAGAGCAGCAGGAGAAATTCATTTAATAGTCTTGTAAAAAGCGTACATGTTTCGTATACAAAAAGTCGACAGTGAAGAGTAAATAGGAGGAAGTATATGAGCGTGGTTTCTAAATAACATCTAGTTATTCAAGGTGGTGAACAGGTTTGCCATGCATAATGAATTATGAATTAGGTACCGCATCAATATCGTACCCGTATATATACTGAACAGCAAAAGAAACGCCTATTTTGCATATTTGGTAAAGTGTATAAATAAGGGTTTAAATACTCATCTAATGATGATTAATTAATCCCTGGTGTATGGAACATGTGTTTAATCAAATGCTGTTTTGCGTTTTTTTTGTATTAATTAACAAAAAATAATAATTAACTGTGTAATGACAAATAAATGGTCTTGAACGAACGCATGAGTCCGTTCAAACATCTTCATATCATTTAGGGTAAATTTGATAAGGGTTTCTGGTATTAAATGGTTATTGTATAATATGCGTTTCTTTTGCTGTCAAGTATATATGTAAATGCTTATGCTGGTACTTATATACTACCGAACCTCATTTATTCGAACTTCGGAGGATCAAAGCTTTTGTTCAATATTTTTCGTATCATACATAAGAGATTTGTTTCCACTTTTTGTCTAAAAAACCAAAAGCAATTTACTTGCCGCTCAAGGCAGGGTCTCACAGGGGCACCTCCTTTAAGCGGCCTGACCCACTTAGGTGTGATGCGGGAGATCCAGAGTTCGAGTTATCGAGTTTCTACTGTGAGTGCGTATGCCAGGAAGTTCATTCTTTGACACACACACACACACACACACACACACACACACACACACACACACACACACACACACACACACACACACACTGGTTGACTTACTGAGAGGTTGTTTTACCCTTCCCCAGGTCTTTTAGAAACGAAAACAAAAGTCGAGGGGTATGGGAAACAACTCTCGCAATACCGGTTTTCCGCTGGACATAATTCCCCATATTATAAAACCTTTCGGTCACTGTAAAGGCAGCACCTCATGTATGCGTAACTAGGACTGTTCCACCCCGGACACAGGCAAAAGCCGAAATTGGGGCGTAATTCCATCCGGAGGTAACTATATTGTATCTTAGGACAGTAATAATTCAACCTTTTAACAACCGAATATAACTACATTCGGAAGTGTCTGTTTATTGTTAAACATATGTATAGAGTCAAAACAGTGTGGGCCCAGATCAGACTGCTTCTACTGGAGCCGCCTGATCCGGATCTACACTTTTGTTAAGAGGCTTCAAAATGTTTCAACAGACGACAAAAAAATACGACTTTTTTAATATGCTCTTTTATGGTTAATACACCTGAGGTCAATGTATATACCGTCAGAATTCCTGAGTAGATGGAATAGCCAAACCCCGCACAGATTTGAATATTAAAGTTACCGCCTCCAAAGCGACCAAAAAGCTCCATCATACAAGGATGCATCCACATTCGGGCCCATACACGATACCTCGTTAACCATTGGCGTAGCCCCCATTACACAGTATGGTCCATAATAAAAATAAGCTCGCCTTATGTGGTAAAAGGTGATCTTACCACTGCTCTTAAAGGAAAGAAATTGCTCCCTCTGGGAGTAAATTCTTTCCTTTAAGAGAAGAATCTATTTTGAAATAGAGAATCACTGCCTAAAGCATTAGTCTCCCTTGATGTGCGTAATTTACTTAGCGTTCTGGCGAGGCCACTGTTAACTAGTTATAACAGTAAACAACATGTACCCTTGTTTCGCGTATTGGTCTCAGATATGGATTGAATTTTAAAAGCGGACATTGTAGTGTTATGCAACATTTCAAACAAATAGTTTAGCATAAAATTAGTAAAGTGGTATTGTAAGTCGGTTCATTTAGGCCACTGGCTGGATATGGTTTACCTCCCCCCCCAGGGGGAATTTTGTAGACCATATTTTTCTTGAAGCCCAATGTCTTGCAAGGATTTTGCAACATGTTAGCCCTCTGACAATGGCAGCGTTAAGCTGTAACAGCCTGTTACATACGTTACCCTACAAAATATTTGATAATTAAATTCTTTTTAAGACTTCTTTCTGAAAAGTGCAAAAGATAAGGTAAGATTTCCAAATTGGTTATATTTTCTAAATGAGCTATTACTGGGCCACAGATAATGACATTTGAAAACAAAAATAGTCACCCCCGATGTAGTGTATGTTACATTTTATCATTGAACCACCTTTTAAATGATAGATGCATCTAATATAGTTTGTCTTAAATTTTATTGAAACCAGTTTATGTTCATTAATTTGGTATTACATTAAAGATTTTTTATCAACCTTTTCAAAACTGCAAGCATTACGTTTCTATCTTATATACTTTTTTGGTTATTAGATGATAAACATGGTACCCCCCATATCACAGAAAAATGTAAAATGTAATTCTCCAGGCCTCGCGCTGGCTATAGACCCCACTTCCCCCCAGGGGGAATTTTGTACACTATAATTTCCAGATACTACATTATATAAGCCACAAAATGAAGTATGTTAGCCCTCTGAGAGTGGCAGCGTTAGCGGGTAACATCATGTTTCCTATGTTACCCGCAAAATAACATTAAATTTTCCTGATAATGTCTCCAACATGACCTATTCACACTTTTTTTGAAATCTGGCACAGGTTTAAGAACTTCGTATTGCACAGTTACATAATTTTAGCATTTACTTTATAAATGTCTTGAGTTTTTGCCGTTGTATATGTTACTTAGTGTTTCATATGTTATTTCCAAGTATCAGTATGGCAGTATTGACTATACATGTATTACGTCCGTCAGCGAATATAGTAAATCTATAAGGCTACTATTCAAATGAATTAAAGTTCCTTATTATGGTGTTTACACTATTTTACAGCCCAGGTTACATACGTTACTCTCTGAATACCATGAAACATTCAAGATATGGTCTCGAACACGACCTGCTTTTACTTATTTGCATGCTGGCACAGGTCCATGTACTTCTTTACTTTGGCTCATTTGCTGAAGAAGTAACTCAAAACATAAACTACCATAAACCCTCTTTTCTTTTATAGAGACATCAAATATAGTTGACATAATACTCATGGAAAGTTTGTAACATTCAGTGCAATGTGCAAGTAACAACTTAAAAGATCAAAGAAAACCCATTAGATAGAAGTTCTAGAGCAAATCTTTATATATCATCCAAGGGTTTTAAAGAATTTTCTATACAACTTATTACTCCTCTATCAGATTTATCTTGCAAGGATTTTGCAATATGCTAGCACTCTGTTAATTGCATCATTACCCTGTAACAGCCAATTACATATATTACCCATCAACATCTTTGATAATTTTAGTAAATGACATGGTTTCTGAAAAGTGCAAACCATAAGGTAAAATTTCAAAATTGGCTATATCATCCAAGTAAGCTATTTTTGCATCACAAATATGGACCTTTGAAAACAAATATGCACCCAAAGTGTTACGCATGTTACTTCTTTTCATTATTCCTATATAAATGATTTATGAAACTAATATAGTTTGATATTTTTTTAATGTGAATGTGCTTACTATCTCATTTTGTATTAACGAATGTTTATGTACCTTTGGATACTTCAAATATTATGTTTCTATCTTTTAAAAGGTTTGAGTTGTTGAGTTTTGAACATGGTAACCGCATATCACACAAAATGTGAAATATAATTCTGTGGCTCTTTTGTTAGAGTACAATCAAGTTTTCTTTCACCCAGAAGTACTCGATTTCCTTCCCATTTATTTTCCACACATTTTGTCCACATCTGGAAAGCCTCACTTGTTTTAATGGGAAAGACTTGATAGTTTAATCTTTGTATGTACATCTTAAGGACAGAAAAGCAGGGTGGAGGTAAGCTCATGTTCATGCCATTTGAAATAGTCAGTATATGTGTATGGCTTTGGTACATGTACTTTTTTCAGAAACATGTCGTACTGCAGCTTTCTTAGAATGTTGATGAACTAGTTGGGGGGGGGGGGGGGGGCGGGTTCTCTATCAGTTTGATAGGAATAACCTTTCCGTAGTACTAACACATCGGCACATTGGTAGTGTCACAATCTGTTAAACAGTGTATTACTGTAGATCTCTTCCCCCATATTCTGGCCAATGCTGTTGACATTCAGAAGGTGCACATTTACTTGCATACACCATTGTTGAACTAAACACCCAGGTTATCCTCTGCGAGAATGTTTGTAAGACTTTATAGACTGCTGCTTATACATTGTATATATGTATCAGTGACAAAAACAACATGCCCCGCCTTTAGTGCCTGGTTGAATATTGGTGCCATCAGATCCATGAAGGTGACAGGAAAAGCTATTATGCTCTGTAATTACGGCATTAACATCAACGTTATGTGCAGCACTACATGGCCAATCTAATGTTGGTTCAATGTGTGATTGCAAACCATGCTGAAGGTTGGAGTTTTGGTGGAAATTCTATCAGGAGTTGACAGTGACCATGGTACAGGTCCCAGAAGGAACGGCAGTGTCAACTCAAGGTCAACATTATGTCCAATAGAAAGGTCATGGTTACCAAAGACGCTCCTTTAAGCTCTCATCTGACTGTTTACGTTTTGTAAATTGGGCAATTTCTGCTTGATCTCGCAAGCATCAAAACTTTATTAGCTTGTAGCATTTTATGGGGGATGTGTAAGACAGATTTTTTTTAACTAAAAGTGAGTCAATGAAGTCTCCAACAGCCTTCCTGCCAATGTCATCAGCCTCAATAAGATACTTAGCTATGCCAGGCTTAGCAGGTACACCGAAAGACAAAAAGTACAGTACTTTGTCTTCAAAACTAGAACTAAAAGGATTGATGAAGCCTGAAACTGCCTTTTGTACTTATTCTACTTTGCATCTGAGCAGATTGAATGTTTCATTTCAGTGCATTAAAGAGTTGTTTCAATATATTGAGCTCTGATGTGATGCGTAATACACCATTCCATCTGTAGTACGAAGCGTAGTTCTAGTTGCTGAAGCCTATAATACCTCTTTATTGTTTGCCTGATAGTTATGCCAAAAACATTTCTCAAGCAAATAACCAATGGTTGTGACACACTAAACCCATTTTGTTTAAGAAGTTCTTTGTATCTGCAATGTGTATCAAATTAATGAGTGTAATCAGTTACATAGGTGCATATTGTGCGTAGTTGTTGTGATCGTTTGCAATGAACATTGGGAACAAGGCATACAGATAGAGATGACATGCAATTGAAAGTTTTTTTCCTTGTAGCCTTAATCATTGTCAACACCATCTGAATCATATCCATATACCTTGCCCAGAACTGAGCTGTTTCACAGTGACTGTCTTTCAGAATTTCTAATTTGAATGCATGGTATCTATACTGTTTATGTGAGCAAAGAGCGAAGGTTGATAGATCACATTATATTATTAGTTTAAGTCACCATAAATTAATCAGGAACTTCAATTTATTTCAGCCTTATAAATTTTCTAAATTCTCTGACAGACTTATACATGTATAGTCAACAACTGCTATACAGATACTCAGAATAACTTATGTATCATTTGGTAACATACATAGCAGTTAAAGCTCAAGGCATTTATTAAATGAATACTAAAAATAGGTAAACCTTGTTTAAAGAAGTACATAAACCTGTGCTAGCATGCAAATAAGTATCAGGGCTTTTTAGAGCCATTATCTTAATGTTTAATGCTATTTTGAAGGTAACATACATAACATGGACCTGAAAAATAGTTTAAGCGACCATAATAAAGAACTTTAAATCATTTAAGTAGCAGCCTTATAGATTTACTATATTCTGTGCCAGATGTAATACACGTATAGTCAATAAATAACATACTGATACTCGGAAATAACAAAGGAAACACTAAGTAACGTATACAACGGTAATTACTCAAGACATTTATAAAATTAATACTAAAATATGTAACTGTGTTATAAGAAGTTCATAAACCTGTGTCAGCATGCAAATATGAACGAACATGTCATGGTTGAGACATTATCAGGGATGTTTAATGCTATTTTTTTTTTTTGGGGGGGGGGGTTAACGTATATAACGTGCTGTTACACATTAACGCTGCCACTCTCAGAGGGCTAACATCTTTTATTTTGTGTCTTTTATAATGTTGTTTCAGAAAATCATAGTGTACAAAATTCCCCCTGGGGGGGGGGGGGGGTCTATAGCCAGCTCAAGGCCTAATTTGTGCGACACCCCCTTTTATACATTTTAAAGGAAATGACACACACACGCTCGCACACGCACGCACACACAAAATACACTGTAAGTAGCATTGGGTATCACAATTTCATAATAGAAGTGTTAACTTTTTGGTTCCCTATATTAACGTCAGTCAGAAGGTAAACGGTGTGGTCCCAGGTCAGATTGGTTGGTAACAGTCTAATCCGGGTCCACACCGTTAGAAGGAGAGGCTTCAAAAGAGTTTCAGCAGGCGTCAAAAGCAGACAAATTTTGCTGAAAGACCTTTGGGTTAATATATTTGATTTAAGTCTGGATACAGTTACGTGATTTTCGTGAAAAGTACATCAAACGACTTGTTAATTTATGTATATAAAAGTAGCCTGTACAGAGACCCATAAGCTTAATTATATATATCACTCAGGCGGCATACCCTGGTTTAGACGAAAACTTAGATATCAGCCCTTCTCAGTCAGATTATGCTAGAACACACCTGGGCCGCGACATGTGTCTTCCAACAATGTGGCACCCTGGCAAGTGCAGACCCAGACGGGCCCTCGCAGCCCCCCTTCAAGCCAAGAAACCCCAAATGACGCTCAGTCAACAGCTTAACACTCATAGATTATTCAAGCGACCATCAAAGGCTCCGACCAGACCGCGCGTATGCGCAGGCCGGTCTGAGCCCTTGCTGGTCTCACATACCACACTGTTGGAAACCACACGTCGCGACTCACATGTGAATCGTGTATCAGCCATTCACTTGAAATATCTAGCTCTATCACCTGTGTAAGGAGAGCACGTCCATCGCTTTTAGTATTTAAAAGCATGCTGTGTTTAGATGTGCCCGAAAAGCAAAGACACAGGCCAGTTTGCATATTTAAGCGTTCCGATCTGTGTCCTTGTTTTTCGTTTTGCTGATTGTATAGTCCGATGAACCTCGAATTTTGCGCAAGATAAGACTATTGAGAGCTAGTCGCGACTCCATAAGCATTCGGCTGTTTCAAATAATGAAGCTCAGTCGTAAATGCTATGTCGTGTTACACTTGAATGGTTGGACACTTAAATACTGAGGGAGTTCGTGTTTCAACCAATGTTAAACTCTGGTAGATGCACTGCGCATGTCTAGTACAGATGCTGCGCGAACTCACTCTTGTAGAAGACAAGTATTAGCTTTCACAAAAAGCTGGCGTCTGCTAGCCTTATCAAATAATTATTATTGTATGCATTCTTGCAAACTGTATGCTCGTGAGTTTGTCCATTTATATTTATTCTACTTTCTATCGTCGGAGCTGTACTTTTGTGTGTGTTGTTTTTCGATTTTACACAGGCCTGTACATTAAATTCAGTAGGAACATTAGAGATGTCTAGGCAGTGTACATTGTAACAATACAAAGTGTATGGATCCCTACCTTTGAGACATACGGATCAGACATATCTTATGGTTATCATTATAATTGTTATATTATAAAATCGTAAGAAATGACAACTAAATTTTTGTCATTTTTTCCTTTGCCATATCAGTGGAACGCTAAATTAAACGCAATTGAATCACAACAAAAGTCGTTTGTTTGTCGTCTTCTAAAAAGTTTTGGGAAACCTCCATTAAAAAGTGTGGACCCAGATCAGACTGCTCCTATTGATATAGCCTGATCTGGATCCACTCTGCTCGCTTTAGTACTTTAACTAGTTAGTAATCATTTCAGTGTTAGACAATTATTTGCAACAGACGATTTGAGCAGAAGGTTTTCAGATCAGGATTATCGTATTGTACCTCCAGCCTAGCCTTTTGAAAATAATGCTAGAGATAGAGATTGGTATCCGTAGTCTCACAGACTAGAGATACGACTTCGTACCCATAGTCATTGTCTTACATAAAACAGCTGTAGTGTCTTCTACGCTGAGGCGGGAGCATGTACCAAATGTGGCTCGAATTTTCAATATAAAAAAACAGTTTCAAATCAATTGTGTTTTTTTTATTTTGCATACTTAATCATATGTGTGCTTTTATAGTGTTTGTTGCATAATTAATTCAATAAAATCAATTGGTTATTATTTATTTGTCTATTGGATATCCGCCCAGATTTTATGTCACGCTAAACTCAATTGAACATGAAATTTCAACTGCTCATTAGGAAAATTCTAAAATATAAAGAACTTTCCATTGCTTTAAAACTCTAAAATAAATTGTCGTTTGTTGTGATGTCAATAAATGATGTTAAAGGCCAATAATTGTCGAGCATAAAAATCACGCTCAGTTGCGTTCAGCACGAACTATTTTGCATGTATTTATAACAAAGAACTCTGGTGTATATGTTCGAACAGAGGAGCACAGTATCTCAGATGGTATGGCGTTAGACTCGAGACCGAAGGCTTGCTGCAATGTAGCTCGGTAGTCACTTCCGGGTGGATTTGATGTGTTTGGACATTTTTTTATTAATTTTAAAAACTGATTATTATCAGCTTTGATTACACTAATGTGTAATTATACCCCAACTTTGAAAAAGTTGAAGAGGCATATTGCTTTGGGCTTGTCCGTCCTTCCGTTTGTGCGTCCGTTGCAAAAATCAAGTTACAGTTTTGAAATTGTATAAATAGATGTATATCAAAAATAGTTGACCCGTTTTTTTTAGTCCAAATTATCTCCCTTTGTGGAGTTATGCCCCATTTAAAGGGTCATAATGAAATTTTGTAATCAAGATGTCTCTAAAAATCTAACAGCTAGGGGCTTCAAACTTAGTCAGCTGATAGACGATAATGAGTAGATTACCTGGTGATTTTTCAAAGTTTTTTTTAGTTATTGCCCTTTGAATGTTTGGAAATAGAAAGCTTGATATCTCATAAATTATTACAGCTAGGTGCTTCGAATTTGGACAGCTGATAGAGGATAATGAGTAAGAAAAAGTTATTTTATTTTCGAGTTATTGCCCTTTGCATTTTTATGGGCTATTGCCCTTTGTAAATTTGCACATAGAAAACTTGTAATAAAGATAAATATCGAAAACCATTACATCTATTGGCCACAGATTTAGTCAGCTCATAGAGGAAGGTGAGTAGATTACCCTGTGAGATCATCATTATGGACACGCATATGGTTTGGGGCACAGTCTTTCATAAACACAATTTCTAGTTTGTGTTATTTATGCCTTATGTTTGTAATGCTTTCCAGTCTGTTAATGTTGCCTTGTAGTCACCTGCTGGGAAAGGGCTAACCTCTGGACTCTTGTTGTCACTTTCCCAAGTGGTATCCTGGGTCAGGCGTGATACTTGATCGTATCAATTTCTGATCCTTGCCACATTTCTTACTTTATTCCGTCACTTATTTGAAAGTATCATATCTTAGCTTGCCATAAACGAAATTTTTATTTTCTAGCTAGTATCTGTAGCTGAACAGGCTGGTTTGTGTAGCTAAACAGGCTGGTTTTTGCATGACTTTATCGCTAACCCCCAGACAGTACAGAGGCTTACTAGAATTTAAGTCAGTAACGTACTTGAACGGTTTTCATCTACAAATTTGGCGGACATGGTCCCAAAAGGGAGGCATATTATAGTAATCACACTGTCGAAGTGTTTGAGCGTATCTCCTAAAGTTATTTGTGGTAGAAGTCCCAAAATCCATGTTTCAAAGCATTTTGGGTCAATGAGTGTCTCAAACCATTTGGTGGTACTGTGACATTGATCTCTACCTCTGGCCTCAGTTATTGAAAAATCGAGCCTTGAGCAACTCATATATTTTTGACATATGAATCTGTTGGGACCTACTAGCTCTGAGCTTACATTTTTAGCATTTGATATATTCGGCTCAATTTATCTCTAAGACAGCTAAGCACATGCTCAGAATCAGGAGTCTGAATTTCAGTAGTAATTGTTACCGTCTGATTTGGTACTAGTGTCTTTTTTGACTCATGACGCACTTATTTTCAACGCTTGCAGTGGGTGACATGATAGCCTCATGTCGAAGCTGGCACTGCAACTTGTCGGCGACCAGTCGCCGATCGGTCGCAAGTCAATCACCGATAAGTCGCAGACTAGTTGCTGAGGATTTCACAACCAATATATTTATAAAATCGGTCGGCGACAGATCGGCAATCGATCCGCGACTGTTCGGCGACTTGTCGGCGACTGATCGCTTCTAGAAAACCTTTGCAACTAGTCGGCGATCGAAATCAGTCGCGGCTAGTCTTTTGTGCATATTCAAAAGACTGGCCGCGTCTGTTTTGTACGGCTGCCTATCGCCAACCTTGCTGCGACCTTGTTGCTACCTTTGTAAAAACTTTCTGCGACCTCTGCAACCTCTCTTCGATTGTCATTTTTTAGATGGGTGAGGGCAAGCTCTGCAGGACCGGGGCTTTACGTGCGTTTTACTGGTAACAAATCCTCACCCTGGATTCTGCTGTTATTGAAGCACAACAAATGTAAAGCTCGCATTTAGGCCTGCTTGCTTTTGCTATATATATGTATGAGCATGGAGAAACAATAAAATTAAATTAACACACTATGATGAGCCAACGAAAAGGGCTCACGGCTCATAGATACTCAGAGCCAAAGAAAACCTCAAGTTGAACCAGGATGGGCCTAGCTATAGATAAGCATCAAGCAACAATCCCCCTCCCAATGCAAGCTTTAAGTCAGAGCCGTCATTGAGTCTGAGGCCCGACCCACCGTCGTGCAATGAAAGAGGAAATCGTAGTTACCATAAAATATAGGTTCTGATATGCCCTGCTGCAGAAGAGTTTTAATCCCATGTTGTATTAAACAATTAACTCTGAGTGTCTGTGGTAGAACTTTTCTAATTTAATTATATCTATAATTTTGTTTTAATAACTTAGCAGTCGAAAATAGGTTTCTGTTTTTGAAGTCATCAACATTATAACACACTCTAGCAAAACGAATAAGCTGCGAAATATCGACACTATATATAGGAAGTGGAGCGAGTTTGGTTTGTGGTCACATCTAGGATCTTGGAGGGGCACATACTATTTTGGGTCACTTTGACTTTGACCTTGATCTCTAGTCTCAATTCTAGAAACACTGCGTCTGAAGCATACTTCCTATATTATTGGGGTGGGGGGTCTGAATCCCAAAGTTGCTATTTGAATACATCTTGGTGCCGCAGAGCGTCACATACTGTTTCCAGGGCTCTAGCATTTCTCTATTTCATGTAAGATAGGAATTCCATATTTGGTTTGTGGATACATTTGGAACCGTGGAGTGTTATATACTGCTTCAGGGTCACGGTGCCATTGATTTCTGTCCTGGTTTTAGAAAAAAATAATCTTAAAAAAAGGCATGTCCAGTGTTTTCAAATAACTTACCACAAAAGTGCCACATGCTAGACCCATTACTTTTGATATGTTTGTCACGTAACTGAGACATATCTTGTTTGCTACATGTATAGACTGTAAATGGTCATGTACTAAAGACCCAGTCACATAGCAGAATACGTACAGTCTAGAGAAGGGAGCAGGACTTCTCTTCCTTTTCTGTATCATCGTCAAAATTCAATATACTGATTTCCAAGACACTGTTTTCCCTAAGGTATGGCAGGTTTGAATGGACTTAATACTAAAGCTAACAAATATAAGTTCTACACATTAACAATCTTCCCAGAAGCCACTCCCAGGGAGGGGGTGGGGTACTCTGATATGTTCATACATACGTAGGCTTGGACCATTCGATTGCTTCAAAATTTTGAATTTTAATATTTTGGGGGGTTTTCAGAAGAAAAAAAAATATTGGGATATGAAGATTTTGTTAATATTTATTTTGGGTCATCACAAAATTGGACTAGATTTAGGGGTCATTTCTATGCATTCTAGATTTTTTTCTTAAGGTCAAGGTACAGAATTCGGGTTGCTAATATTTCAAAGATTTTTTTGAGGGGGGTCGGGTTGCTATATGCTGGTTCCAAGCCTACGTATGAAGAAAAATGAGAGTACCGCCTATGGGAAGCTCAAATTTCACAGTTCCTCCTTGGCACGAGGACAGAAAAGTTTGCATAAATTATCCAAATCATATCATAAAGATTACCACCATAACCGAGGGTCTTGATGGGGTATACTGATTAGTGAATAATGGCCTTTTTTATAATGAACAGTGAATAATGAGTCAAAAAATAATGAATAGTGAATAATGAGTGCCAAAAACTAATATTTTTTTAATGAATAGGAGAAAAAATAATAAATAGTGAATTTAAATTCGATTAGATTTAAATGAACTATTGGTATTATTTTAATGAATAACTCAAATTTTTAATGGAATGAATAACAGGCTAAAATGTTAATGAATAGTGAATACCAACCCCCCATCCAGACCCTCATAACCATGAACCACATTTAGTAGACAATCTAATTTCCTTTTCCTTGGCATGAGGGCAAAAAGGTTTACACAAATTGCCTAGGTCACATTATGAAGATGGTCGACCCAACTTTATTTGATAGAAAACTTAAAATATCTTCTTGACGATTTAGGCCAATGACTTTAAAGCTGGGGCGTTAAAAGACAAACTTATAAGAAACTTACATGGGAAGTGAAATAAAAACAAGCATGCAGTGCAATGCGCATGAATGTATACTATGATAGAATTAAACGATCGCTAACATTTTTGAAAAGTCAATACTTGTATACTATGCATTGGGCAATGTTTGTTTTCTCTATTCTATATGTGGACAGCTATTATGCAGGTTTTTGCTTCATAGTGCATCACAGACATATTATGCCTGTGTAAGCCTTTCAATCGTATCATATATGGATTAGAAAAGCCGTAGACTATGTTCAAATGCCAATTTCAATCTTAACTTGGCAGCTCTTTTGCGTTTAGCCGCCATTTTGAAACTAGAGGAACAGGCGTACTTTGGCTGGTTGGACTCTGGTTAATTTATGACGTCACTCCGGTTAAACCAGAGTGCGTTCGGTGTTGTTTTGTTAAACCAATGTTAAACATTAGTTCCTCCGGTTCTTTCTCGAACTCCCTCACTAACAGTTACAAGCGCATGCCTTTCATGCAAAGCAAGGAGATAAAGGCTATAGTCTATTTTACAAATAACTATAGTGTCCGTAAAAATTTCCTCGCCTTGTTTCATACCGTATTCATTCTAATGAGTTCCAATAAAGATAGGGTTGCCTATTACTCAATTTTAATACGGGATTCCAGATGGTTATGTTCTTCAGATCCTTGTGGTTCTACTTCTTTATTTTGCAAGCATTGCAGACCCTGATGAAATGCTGCATCATGCAGCATTTCATCTTGGTCTCCACTGTGTGCCGAAATACCCGTTTCGGGTTTCTAGTGTACAGAGGTTTATGTTACATATATTTCAACCGTATTGGGAAACATAATGGGTGGTTATGCAAAGGGTCTCTCTGATTTTCCCAGGCTCTGGTAGCCCGATACTCGTTTAATGGTACAAAAAAGTAAGAGACAGGTCTAATGACGGAGCAGATCAGACAGTTTTTGCACAGTCCGGTCAACTCCTTCATCTAACCTTCTTGTCTTAGTGTGGCTGGTACACATCTCAGCCTCGTTTATTTATACAGTTTTGATGATTGTAACAGCGACAAAGGAGCGGCTCAGCCTGCACATTTGCACAGTCTTGACCGCACCTATAAAGTATTTTGCTTGTCGCACTGTAGGTGTTGATGTCGAACCTGATATCAATTTGCAAAGTGGCATGAGTTATTTCACATCATGTAGAACTGAATTCCCACTATATGTGGCAGCAAAGGAATAAATCGATCTGCTCATCTGTACCGTCTGATCACAGCCCTAGTTATTTTCTGCCAATCACACTTAGAGTGATGCATATATAAGTTTGTGTTATATAGTGGGCAAATGATAGTGCAGCGTACAACAAAGGAGCATATCAGCCTGCACATTGTCAGTCTGATCAGCACCTCTATGGCTTGCTGCATATCGCAGTTTTGGTTGATTCATGTCTTAGTTTGTAAAATAGGGTCGATTAATGGATAACATATATCGGCGGCATCGTTTGAAATAGACCTTGCGCGCATATTGCAAAGGAGCTGATCAGACTGAACGTGGCAGTGCTTTGTCTGACACGCCCAACGTCCGTTACCTGGTCGCACTATATCACCCTTAACCTCAGCTTGGAATTTGGCATCAAGAATACAAGCCACTTGTGATCAACTACTAGCATCATTAAAACCAAAATAAGTTTCAAAATAATGACTGTAAAAGGCAAATACAATTCAGTTATAAGAAAATGAAAAGTGGAAGAGCAATATAAAAATCAACCAACTTTTTATAATTCGATTGCTGGATCAGTCATTATTGCGACAAATGGCTGATATAACTACATATATAATGGCCGGGTTTAAGCTGCTGTCCATTCTAGGGCAGTGGTTCTGTTGTTGTTGATTTGTTGTCGAATGCTACTCCCATTGTGGTGTTCTTTGGTTGTTCTATGTTTTGTTGTGCGTTGTTTTGTGTCCATTCTAAATTTGCAATCATCTTGATGGGGAAGAGAGAGCTGGTTGCTTTTACTTAGTTTTGTCTTCCTGGTGTCTTGTGATTGGTGTGTGACTCTTTCTCGCGATTCCATGGGTTTGTCTGCAGTTTGTGATTGTGGTATTTCCTGATCATACCCACTTACTATGATGAACTGTTAGAAGTTTTGTGATTGGGCTTCGAGTTTGTTGTATCCCATTTAGAATGGAATGAACCATAGCCTGCAAAATCCCATAGCACTAGCTCTCTATCTTTCGGTGACCAATGTGTTATCGCAACATGATTTTAGAATTTACAGGCCATGTCAGGAGTTGCCAAAGTAGCAGGTAACAAGATAAATCATAACATGTTATTACATGTTATATAAAGGCGTTGCTGCATGTTATTTAAATTTATTAGTTATTTCTTCTTGCTGTTTTGTTACAAACTCAGAAATGTTCCCCATGATACACCTCTACCAAATTGCTCAATTGACAACAAATGGCCATTATATATTCAAACAACTCACTGATTCTGTGGCCCAAATAATGTCACAGAAAATGTTCCTCAAAACTCCCTAGATACCAAAACTGCACAAACCGATATGGACAGTTGAACGGTATAGCCAGCCACCAGTACTAATACAAAATAAAACTTCAAACAACAACTTATTCTGAACCACTGACCCATAACAAAAATAATTTCACACAAACGTTCCCAAAAATGTTGTTCTTAGCTCCATGGAAAAATTGTCCCATCCAATGAATCTTTTGAATGCTATATATTTACCTTACTCGTCAAAATAACCCAGTTGTCACAGTGGTGATTGATCTGTAGCAAGGGTTTATAAAAAAAAAAGACAGGCTTTACCTAACCCTAGTGACTCTCGGTCCGGAGCTTTGTCCGTTGGTCCTGGTGTGGTTAATCACTGAAGAGTTTGTGATGTATTCTATGGAAAAACATTAAATGGTTTATGCTCTACTGAAAATAATGACCACCCGCGCTTAAAATCGAAACATCTTAAACCACATCCGCTGAATCTCCTATACTCAAATAATCATTATTTCAAAGATATGTTCCTCATAATGCCCTCTACCAAAATTGCACCAACAGTTATGTGCAGTTAACATAGCACCGCCCTAATTCACCAGCTACATAAAGTTCAAATATATAATTATATACATGTACTGGAAATTGCGCCTGATTCGCTAGTGCCTGTTCAAAGCTCGGTGCCAGATGGATAATCTCGAAACAATCAAATCCGTTTTAAGAAAGAAAAGGTACATCATGCGAAATCCCAGCTTCTGTACCTGCAAATGAGCATGCTCAAAGTAGATTGTGCATTTACACAGGAAAGAGAATGCTAACGACAGGATAACATGTACATGTAAGCAATACACAACCTTTGAATAACATCGCCTGTGAAAATATACTGACGGGCTTTAAAAACACTACACTAGGATAGCAGCGTTAATGAATGCAAAGCAAACAAAAAGAGTATGTCATTTGTGAATAACACATGAAAAATTGTCCACTTCAAATTAATTAAAAACATTGAAAATGTAAAATATTTAAGATAGGGGTCAACTGTTTCATATGACAAAATTTCATAAGTGAAATATCTCCTACTAGAAACCCAAGAAGCATCAAATGTGTGCCGTGAACTTTATTAGTCATCAAGAAAATGCATTCATTTTGATTGGCAGGATTGTGATATGGCATGTTTGCTTTTTTTAAGTTAATCTGTATGTACCCGTTCATTCGATGACTTAAAATCTTTATAACGTCGTCGAGTTTAGCTAAACGATTAGAATTTAAGAGTTGGCTGAAGAAGCCACCTCATGATGACATCATCGAAGCAAAGGAAGTTTACATTCAACTGTCTTTTGAGATATTTAACTGGAAGTTAGAGTAGCGTTTTTAAAGCCCGTCAGTATATTTATATTATTGTGAAAGTAATTAAGTTAGATTTTAATTATCGAGACATATGCATATTCAATTATGATAAGTGAGTTGCATCTGGCCCATCTATTTGTCACCAGATACATCCATTATCAGCGATTTCTACAACTGGTAAAAAAGGGAGAAAACGTGCTTAAATTAAAAAACTTCCGAAATGTACATCGATAGTAGGTAAGATAGATTTAAAAAGATAATTTGCATGGAAAACAAATAAGTGACAACGACGACAACCAGCAAAATCAGACTTAAGAGTCAGCGATTCTACTAACTGCGCCAGACTGCTAGTTACCATTGTTTTCGCTTAAGTACGTACCTTATATTTAATTGACCGATTATGTCCCCTATCGGAATACAATGCCCTGAATTGTTTGATTCCGATTTAATTCAATTTTTAATAGTGCAAACCTTTTGTATATGAGAGATACATTCCTTACGATGATAAATCACTAATTAGAAGCTACTTTAGATCACTTTAAAAGCCAAGCCCAGTTTAAAATAAATAGAAGTCGTGGAACCGCCGAATGTAGGTCATCGGTCTAGGTCCCTGGTGCCGATAAAAACAGTATTAAAACAGAATACGGAAAGAATGCGCTCAAAACAAATCGCATCTGCAAAAAGCAATTAAAATCTACAGTGTTCTAATCTAATACGACTTCTCATTTACTAAAATAGAACAATATCACGAATGTAGCCTAGAAACCCCATTGTCTTGCGCAGGCGCAATACTAAAGAATCGACAGTATTTGATAAAATGCTTCCGGTCGATGACAATGCTAGAAACCCTCACTTTCGCATTGACCGAACATCCCATTATTTGAAGGGGATTTAGGATATCCTTACGTTATTTCACAATTGTTTTAAGAACTTTGAAGATTGTCAAAAAGCATTAATTCGCTGAAACAGAACAAAGCTAATTAACTTCTTATCTTTTATTAACCTTAGAATGAAAACCTTTTTCAAATAGCCTCGATAGATAAAACAAACCAACGTTCAACACCCACTTGGAACATACCAATTGAATTTTGAATACAAATATAGGCATTATGAATATCAATACTTAGAAGTATACAATTGAATATATACTTATTGAATAATCAACGCCTAGAAAATTCACACAGCTGTTCCTGTCACACCTTAATTTTGTCATCCATCTCTTTCTCTATTGTTGCTACCAGATTAACTTTTAATGTAGCCTTCGCTCAGCATATGTTTTTTCCATTTTGCAAAAGTCGTTTTCATTGCTTATATTTTGGCAATAATAACCTAAACATATGCCACCGTTATAGCCTTTCTAAGTATGTTTGGTTTCCGTTTGGTGTAGGGTCTTAGGCATAGTTTTATGGTGTAATACTCACTAACTATTCAATGTCCTGTTAAGGATGTCAATCATCTCGTTAAGGAAGAATGCTTATTGTGGGTTTGTTTACACTCATAGAGACGCCTTTTAACACTTTTGCAAACCAAGCAGACTTAGATTAGAAGCCCTTGTTAGAGCTGCCTGACTCTGTTGTTCATATAAATATGATTAGATATGAGCCTACACTAATGGACCTGACGTTTTATGTACAAAAAACGAAAGTTTATTTGATATTCAAAGTGGGCGGAGCTTAGCATTAATATTCATGAAGGAAGGGGTTAAAACATTGTCCATGTTCTTGTGTCTCTCCTTCTTGGTGCCATAGGATGATAAGTGTTCTGTTGGTTTGACTCTAATTGGATATATTAACTTGCTTTGCACCTTTAACGATTGTGTTCACTTTTTAGCTACCGTACGCTGTAGCCACAAAACAATAGAAAGGCCCTTTCTTTGATGTCATTATAGAAAAGTAAGTGATTATGACCAGGAAATGCCACAACAACATACTGTAGACCAACCCATGCCACCGGTAAGAAGACATGGATAACACATACATGACAGCCAGAAGACAGTTTTAGATGGCATAGAGGTTTCCTAACGTATGCAATGCGTCACCACAGAGAAACAATCAACCAAATTAACCCACTATGATGGTAGAGTCACTGCAAAAGCAAATCTCCAGTTCAGCCACGGTTGGTCCATCCAAAGACAAGCATCAGCCACCAACCCACCGATGTAAGATTTAGGTCTGTTTCGTCATAGTGGCTGAGGCTTGACTGTTCATATGACAAGGACACGGGAATGAGGAATGATGGGGGATATTACCTTGATGATGTCTTCATATTTCAGAAATAGTATATTGCTTTCATTCCTTAACCCCCAGAACTGTTTCAAGTGAGACCAGTACGAGCCAGACAGTACTAAAATAAAATAAAGATTGTTACATTAACCTACCTCCTCCCCATTTATCAGCAACCTACCTGATTTATGAACACACACACACGCGCGCACGTACGCACGCGTACGCACGCACGCATGCATAACACACCAGAATATCTAATGCCGGTCCATATCACAATTAATATATTTGTGG
Source organism: Loripinus fragilis (assembly GCA_964019695.1). Taxonomy (NCBI): domain Eukaryota; kingdom Metazoa; phylum Mollusca; class Bivalvia; order Lucinida; family Lucinidae; genus Loripinus; species Loripinus fragilis. The sequence continues at coordinate 2,020,135 of OZ026519.1, forward strand.
TTAATATCAAATTATGTTTACCAACTAAAATGTCCGTATACAATGTATAATGCTTACTCACAAAATCGTATTTCCTCCATCTGGGAAACCTATATTTGAGCAAGTTCTTGAGATTTTGGTACGCACTACATATGAGTAAAGTAACACTTTCAACACGCCTGTGTAGCTATCCAGTGTGATGGTACATAAGCCATCATCCATATGATGATATAGAGGCGGCGCAGATGTGTTAGCTTATATATTAGTATTCGCTCGCATATGTGAAAAGAACCAAAATTTCATGAAGTAACTCATTTTTTTAAAAATTCACTTATATAATCAAGAATCGGCTTCCTCTACTAAAACACAAACACACACAAACACACGCGCAAACTCATGAACGCATGCAGGTAGGGGTGATGGGATAGGTACCGACCTGACATAAGAAATCTAGCCTCACATACGTATGTATGACTTGCTCAACCCGTTGTAGACAAGAAACCCCTGAACGGATACTTTGGTAAACAGTGAAGACCGCATAATGCGACTTATTACAGGGTCTGCACTGTTTGTTAAGACAAAATCAATCTTCAGAGACAGAAATACAAACTATTTGGAATTCATAGCTTGTGCCCCTTCAAACAAGAATGGATCATCCTGACTATTGTATATAGCTTGATCGTAAAAATACATTGGTCTGATAGGTGTTAAGAAACATGGACCTGTTTAAGCCAATTGGAATTTCCCGCTTTTATCAATTCGACCAGTCCAACTCTATTGTAAGGGTTGTTGTACGGTATTTTTTTATATTTCTATTTAAATTTTAAAAGAAAATTCTGTAGGAAAGCAGTGAATTGCCTGATCTGGGTCTGCATTGTTTGTCTCTGTCCCACAAAAAGGACGCTAGTCTTATATGTGTTAACAAAATTATTTTGTTATACTTACTATGCTTTCCACTTATGAAATGCTCGAAGTACTGTTGAAATGTTCTCGTCTCAAACCCAAACCATCTCTGAAGTTTGTAGTAAGATACCAACACATCTCGAGGGTTTCTCGCCACATAGATTATCTGAAACATTGATATGTCGTACAACAAGTACACATGTATCCATTGGCGAATTAATTTGAAATTATGCAAATGACTTGCATTTTATGCCATTCGCACTGTATTTCTATTTGTGCTGCTACATGTGTGTGTGTGTGTGTGTGTGTGTGTGTGTGTGTGTGTGTGTGTGAGAGAGAGAGAATGTAATGTCGCCTTTATTGTACGAGCGTGTTTAAAATCATTAAATTACATTACATTTTTTACGCTATTAAAGCTCTAAGGTTCTTCATCTCTGCTAAGTTTAATTTGGAATTGTGCAAATGGCTTGCGTCATATGCAGTATACACTCTAGTTCTATTTGAGCTGCTTCATTCATTTGGCATTTTTAAAGTACATTATAAAAGTAAGTGTTCACATATTACACATTTTAATGCCTGAAAATAAACTGAAACACAAAGCGGCATTAAGCACACAATCAACAAGGACTAAAACAATGATAAGATTGATAAAATGTTCTTGGAATACTAACTGTGCGGGAGCGCTAGTAAACCATTTTCCAGCAAGTCGCGACTTTTTTGCCTGGTTAGACGTCTGCTTATGTTTTATGTACCTACAGTATAACCTATATAAAACGGACACTCACAAATAGACAAAACAAAGATCCGAATGGCAAACTGGTAGCTTAATGAAGGTCGAAAGTATTGCAGAATGCTCCGGAGCATTCTGCAATTCTTTTGACGTGCATTAAGCGATACTTGGTCCTGAAAACCAATTTACGGTCTTTTCGAGAGTGGCCGTTTTACACAGGTTTTACTTTTTATTGAAACTATACTTTACTATGTACCTCGACCAGATTGCACCAGACAGAGAGAGAGAGAGAGAGAGAGAGAGAGGAAAGAGCAATCTTTACAAGGTTCGTTCCGTTTGCTTCCATGGTGATATCTAGTCTGAAGTCCAATATTGTAGCATACATTAAGGGTAGACAAACATATTGGCGGGATAAGGGTTAATTGACCAGGCCCCGAGGTAATAATTTTTTTTTCTGCTCAGCTCAGCTGAGCATGATATTTATTTCATCATGCTCATACATTTTAAAATGCCTACAAATGTTGGTATTTTAATATTTATCTGCATGATAAATGCAGCATCTTAATTTTAGAAAGCAAAGAAAGTCTTTATTTTTCAAGATGGTCCAGGATTTTGTTTTTGCCCGGAGTTCGGAGTTTCAGTTCGGAGTTCGGAGAAAGAACGGGTATAACCCTGGTTCGGCAGGTTCGGAGTTCGGAGTAAGAACTGGGCCAAACCCTGGTTCGGTAGGTTCCGAGTTCTGAGAAAAGACCGGGCCGAACCCTGGTTCTGCAGGTTAGGAGTTCCGAGAAAGACCGGTTCCTTACTCTGAACTTCAAAGAAAAGAAAAAAATGAGAAAAAATGAAAAAAAACAAACAAGAAAAAAATAAATAAAGAAAAAAAAAGAAGAAAAAAAGAAAAAAAAATGAAAAAAAAAAAGAGAAAAGAAACATATAAGAACAAAAAAATATGAAAAAAGATATGAAAAAAATAAAAAAAAAAATAAAAAAAATGAGAAAAGAAGAATATGAGAAAAAAATGAGCAGAAAGAGTAAAAAAGGTTCTTTCTCCGAACTCCGAATCTGCCGAACCAGGGTTCGGCCCATTCCTTTCTCCGAACTCTGAACCCAAACTCCGAATCAGGGTTAGGCCAGGTTCTTTCTCCGAACTCCGAACCTGCCAAACCAGGGTTCAGCCCATTCTTTTTCCGAACTCCGAACCTGCCAAACCAGGGTTCAGCCCTGTCTTTTCTCCAAACTCCTAACCTGCCAAATCCTTCCTTTCTCCTAACTCCGAACCTGCCAAACCAGGGTTTGCCCAGTTCCTTTTTCCAAACTCCGAACCTGCCGAACCAGGGTTAGGCCAGATCCTTTTTCCGAACTCAGAACCCGAACTCCGAACCAGGTTCTGGCCTGGTCCTTTTCTCTGAACTCCGAACCTGAACTCCGAACTCCGGGTAAAAACACAATCCTGGACCAAACTGTTATTTTAAGCATTTTACTCAGTTTGATTGAGCATGAAAAAAGTTTTATAACCTCGATGTTAGGTGAATTTGTTAAAATATCCAAGGGTGGACTGTGTCTTGGGCCAATATAATACTTTTACCTTTCCTTTTCCATCACGAAGTTGTCGAGGCAGCAGAAAGTGGTGAAAGTGTGATTTGATAAACCTTGGCGACGGCTTTTCATCGATCCATTTGACCCCACGGAAGTATGGAAAGTTAGGACCCCTCAAGTCAAAATCTAGATACGGAAACCTTTCGTCAAGTAGCACGCTCTTTGCTGCTTCGAAATCACCCGTGGCAATCAAGAAAGTTAGTTCTTGTGTAACTGTAGTTCCTGTGAGATAAAAGAGGAACTTTTATCGTATTGTTAAAACATGGAAAAGAACATCGACGGATGGCAGGTACATGTAGGCGTGCGGCCATTTATTTCATTATTTTATTTAGAGGGTGATATATTTAGCTCGATGGCCAGTCTACCATTTATTCATTTATCTTTATTTAAAGATGACAGTACATTTAGCGATCAACGCAAGTCTACAATGCGTCCGTCTAAAACATATTTGCATATATACACAAGTTAAAAGTTAAACAAATGATAAAAACATAGAATATGTCAAGTATAAACGAGCGTATAAAACATTTGGCAGCATTTGGTCATGTTGATACAATGCACACATAGACGTAAAAGCTGATAAATGATCATTAAAATTTATGAAAATGATTTAGAACTCCGTGATAAAAGTTAAATCATTCATTAAATATAAACTGTTTGACTTGCGTCTTAAAACGTAAAACTTAAGATCATTGATTAAACATAAACTGTTTGACTTGCGTCTTAAAACGTAAAACTTAAGATCATTGATTAAACATAAACTGTTTGACTTGCGTCTTAAAAAACTTAGAGAAGATGCATTTTTGGTAGCCTCAGGTAGCTGATTCTACAATCGTGGTGCAGAACATGAGAACGAGCCATAAAATATTGCTGTTTTCGATCTGGGTACCGCTAAAGAGCCGTTTAAAGTTGACCTTAGCGTCCGGTTATGCGTTTCTGACATAGGAATTAGCAGTTCAGATTATTTAGCGCCTTATATGTAAGCACAGCCTTATTATAAGCCTATTAGCTATGCGGTTTTTCTATGGTTGGCTATCCTAAAGTGTTGAACACATCAGAAGAGGCTGTATCGTAAGGTGCGTTTAAAATGATTCGTGCTGCTCGTTTTTGAAGTCTTGATAGTATTTCTAAGTTACTTCTTGACGTGCTACCCCAGGTACTTGACCCATAGTCAATCAACGGTAGAATTTACCCTTGATAGAACATTTTTTGGGCTTCAGTTGGGATATATGTGGAAAGTTGCCTCAATAGTGAAATTTTGGATGAGATATTGGCGCAAAGGTGGTCAATATGATCTGTCCAGCGAAGATTTTCGTCAATGTAGATACCAAGTAATTTCTATTTTGTGACATTATTAATTTTGTTGCCATCAATGCAAATGTTAAAATGTAGAATGTTTTGTTCTGTGTTTTGTCCCTATGATCATACATGTTGTTTTATCATAATTTATTTCCATTCTATTTTGTTAACACCAAAGCTTTGTATTATTGCCATCTTGCTGTAACTTGGACTCAATCACATTTGGTGCACTTCCATGTGTATGGACCGTCGCACCATCTGCGTAGTAGTCACTGTCACAGTGTTTCATATATAAATGCAACTCATTTAGAAACATTAAAACTAATGTAGGCCCTAAGATTAATCCTTGAGGGACGCCCAATTTAATGTGTGCTGGTCTAGACGTACCAGTATTACTTTCCATTACTTGATGACCATCCCTCTGAACATAAAAATGGAAACAAACGACCAGTAATATGTACATACATGTATATACAAAAATGCATGGTTGGCATTGCTAGAAATAACAGATAACAATGTAGTTTCAGACAAATAAAAGTATATCACAGTCTTACGTCAGGTGGCACATTTGTCGTCTACATTGTACATTCGGTGTGTTCTGCTGGGTATGTGTTCATAAAAATCCGATTTAACATAGTGTGTTCATTAAAATCCGATAGATGTAAAAGTATTTAACATGTAAATTGTACATGTAGTCTCTAAAAAGAAATGTGCCCTATCAAGGCTCTTTTAAATGTATTCAATGATGGGGTTTAATGATCAGTGAATAATGGCCTTTTTATAATGAATAGTGAATAATGACAAAAAAAATGATCAGTGAATAATGAGGGCATAAAAAATAATGAATGATCCTATTTCTTTTTAATAAATTGAAGAAAAAAATAAATGAATAGTGAATAATCAGATTTCTTTGCCACCGTTCTTACTTTTAATGAATAATTAGTCTTATTTTAATGAATAATGCAACATTTTAATGAGATGAATAATGGGCCAAATTTTAAATGAATAGTACATACCAGACCCCCCCCCCCTTCCAGACCCTCATATATGCCGGTAGATTGTTTAAGGCATTGTATGTTAAAACAGCCTGAATGTTAAATTCTGATATACTCGTAGAGTGTTTATTGCCGTTCGTCTAACTAGGCAGACAGTATGGTATCATCAAGTGGCGGCGTTTTGTCGGAGTCTGTACTGTTTACAAGATATCTCTCATTTTATAAATTAATAAAACAATTTAAAAGTGTTTGCAGACAGTGATGACAATGGTCGGGCACCCGACACAAGGCGCCAAACCTATGTTTTCACTGTTCACTAAATGTCCTTTCCTGAGAATATGTTAGAGAACGGGCTAAATCATAGAGACTTATGAAATGCTAAGAGTGAGTGAGAAGGTTTTGATGTAATGCTAAGAAAATGTTGGCATACTTCTGTAAGACAATAGGGAAATTCATTAAAGAAAAAACAAACAGCAAAATTTCAACGGGTAACAGATATATTTGGTTTTGTTGACGTTTCTTCTGGCGTTCAGTATAGATGAATTCAAGCTAATTGATTTTGCTTTTATACCTGATCTTGGGAAAGTGACAACAAACACATCGTCATCTCTAATAGCCATGTCCTCAATGTCGTCCATATTTTTCGTCCCTACGACAACTCCCTTGTATTCCCTCTGTACAACCTCATTGTAGTTCTGTAGAATATCTCCATCATCACCACCCTGTACTTCATCACTTGTTCTAGTGGAATGCGTTTCATTCTCAATAGTTCTGGCTCCTTCATATGTATCAGTCTCGGTGTTTCCGGTATTCATTTGTGATTCAATCGTGCTAGAAGTTTCTTCAAGTCAAACAAAGAAAAGACACTATCTCTTTATTTCCAGGCTCCGATAACAATTATGTTTACCATTGAGCATAAATGAAATGCCAAACATAGCATGATGGCGACAACAGGAGAATGATATTGGTACGCTAAAATAAGATATAGAATGAATACTTTTGATGTGTTTACTCTTCTGCAAGAGTCAGTTATGTTTGTTTTTCTTGCAAAGTGTCAATTCTGCAACTGGCTCAGAACTAGCACAGGTAACTCTAAAATGATTGCGATATGGTTCTAAATCAGCAATGATATGGTAAATTCTTTTTTTATTTGTGCTTCTGATTTTGCTGATAAAATGTTTTGGTTGTGCTATTGTTTGGTTATTTTTGGTTTGTCTTGGTTTTAATGCATTCTGACATTGTAATCGTTGTGTTTGGCGCACTAGGATTATTCGAGATCTCCTAGTCCTGGTCAGCTTTTCTGTAACAATCATTGACAGCGGTTGCTTTTAAGCTGGTAAGGCTTGATACTGCTGTAGCTTTTGATCTTAAAATAAGTTTGTAGTAAATGGCCTATGGCGTGCGTTATGTAGACTATATTCTAGTCTCTTTTGCCAAACAGAAAGTGAGTACGACTAGGAATTGCAAAACTCACAGACTGCAGTCCAACCTACGGAACTGTGAGGAACATACACGTTACCATAGCAGTTACAACACATTTATAGCAAAGCACCAACTTATTGGCTTTCCACTTTGTCAATCAACTATCACTTGTTTTATTTGTCTAGACACTTTCTTTGATTATGTTGTATTTATTTGTTATTATTTCTTTGTATCTTCCTTAGTTTGACAATGAAAAACAAAAACAAAAAACAAAAAACAAGCGCGTATGTCTAGGAAATGACATAATCATATACGAGTAAAGAAAACAAAGTCGTCTTCCTCAGCAAGTTTAAGAGAGCCTATTGCGAAGCCTTCGCTCACTGTACTCTTGCGTTAATGTTTGCCTTTGTGTTCTAGAGTCTCTCCTTATTGCAATTGGTTGGTCTGCGAGTCTCATTATTCAAAGTATACATCTTTATGCGTCGTTTGGTCTGATTTATACGAGAATATTATTATTCAACATGCATGAATGATGCAACAGAGCCTATTGCTAAATATAATACTAGCTTGCAGTACTTACCCTCACTTCATTTAAAAGCAAACTTCACACAATAAAATACACATATGTTTATATGCACAACAGATACGCGCTTATCATTTAACATTTTATATGCGAATATCAAGGTTAAAAATGACCCTATTATGTATTACAGCAACCAAGTGTTGATAGTCCAGGTGTAATAGTATTGTTATAGGAAGTTACGAGGTTTTCCTCAGATGATGCTAAGCATTTTAACACTACATATTTCACCAGCTGCCTATAAAATACAGTGTTAGTGCAAACTGATATAAGAATACAGGCATAGGTTTTGGGCATATGCAACTCACGTATGTTTCCTTGAAGATTTAAACGTATAAACAATTTGATAGTGTTTAATATTGAGCTGTTATTTTCATACATGTACCTTCAATTAAGACCAAAAAGGAATATGATAAAATCAAACGTGCCTTTCAATTAATATCATACTTGATGCATACACTTTAATGATGATATTTTCTGTTAAAAAGAATCACTTCAACACACATGGCATAGCGCAGCTGTACTAAGAAACGCGTTTCAGTGTTTAAACGTAACAAGGTGCTAGTGTGTTTTGACAATTCTTAACAAAATTTATTGGTGCATTAATAATTTGAACATACACACTTCAATGATGTTGCCAAAATATTTTTACAAATATTAATTTAAAACATATTGTCCTACACACTTTCAAAACAATACAGATAACTATTTACCAGACCATAGCTAACGTATAATGTGATTTCAGCATTACTTAACTTTTAGAAACATATTTGCAGCATTGGCTTACCAAATTGACGATGTAATATGAAGTATCACTTCTTATATAATGATATGTTTGCAGTTCACTATACTAACAAAATTCAACACAAAATGCGTCAAGTGACTATATGTACTGTTACCCTGACGAAGATAGAAATAAACCAGAACAAGGTATGACTAGGAAATATCACAATCACAGACCCACCCATCATACAGTGAGGAAGTGATACAGAGCACAGACAGCCCAGCACACGATTGCATGAGCACAGTCAAAGTAAAACAATTAGCTCTCTCTCTTCATCAGGAAGATGATTGAAGAAAGGACTTAAGTATTACTATACAAAACAAATACAAAAATGAGCCAACAACAGAACCACTACCTTAGAACAGACGGCATCCTATTCAACTGCGGGTCTTAAATATATTAAAAATCTCACCCAATTTTCGGCTGTGGTTAAAACATCAATGTTGTTCAGCTCCAATAGAGGTTTACTAACTAATGCAATGTATCATCACAGGGAAGCAATCGCGTAAATTAACTTACTGTGATGAGCCATTTGAAGAATAAGATGCGTACCTCACAGACATTCAGAGTTAAAGAAAATGCAAAGTTGTGCCACGGAGGGCCAAGCCAAAGACAAGCAGCAGGCACCAACCACACCGAATAAAGTTTTAACTATGAAAGCGCCAAGAAAAAAAAAACATATGAAAATGTCGTCTGCTGAAGTCATCTGCTGCAAATAATTGCCTAACATTACTGACGAATTAAGTATAGAAGCAAATAGCGTGGACCCAGGACTGATCTGGTCCTAACTGTTGGCCATGGAGGCTTTCTTAAACATTTCAGCAGATGAGAAAAGCAGACGACTTTTGTTGCGATTGGCGCTTTAAGGGTAAATCCCGGGTCTTTATTCAGTCTTAGCCCTGGCCCATTACTGTGCAAGTAATAAAAAGTAAATTTTAATTATGTTCATAACCAAGTATGCAGACTGACACATGACATACATTTTGTATCCAACTCTTTTACATTTTTTTATTATCTTTGTAAACTAATGAGGAAAAGAAGTAAAGAAGAAGGCAGCGATCAGGAATCTATCAGGAATTGTATTGCAAAACTAGGACTAAAAATGACCCGCCTCTTTTTAGGGAATGAAAGACTTTCCAACAAGATTTTAGGGTTTCTAAACTTAATGATCATACGATATTGGCTCAGATATGCTTTCGCGCCTGTTCATTGCTGCCTTGTGTTTTTGTCAGTTTCCCATGTGGTATCCTGGATCAGATGTGGTGCTTGATTGAATCGATTCCTGATCGTTGTCGCGTTTCTTACTTTGTTTTTGAATGATTTTCAATCTAACGCTGTATTTAATAATCAAATTTAAATATCTGCGATAGAATGTAGAACCTGTTTTACAAAGTTTTTTTATGAGTATCATTGTTGTAGTAAAACATTTAATTATGTTAAAATAGTGTAATGAATATATAAGAGGAAAGGTAATAATGTGTTTTGGCCTTTCTAAATTCACGCAAGTTTCTCAATATATCAAATTCTTAAGGGTTTCTAAAAGAAAGTGATTATGATCAGCCCACGGCACCGTGAGGAAATCGCAAAACACTATCAGCAACAAGACATTTGGAAAGTTGATTAAAGTAAAGCAGCCAGCTCTCTTCTTCAGCAAGATGACTGGCATCAAGCACTGCATAACAGAGCAAGAACAAAACACAACGCCCCTACAGACCCAATTATGGTCAATACCTATGGTTTCCACGGTGTGTTCAGTTGTAGACTGAATAAAGCCCTCGTCCAAAACATTCATCTGTGGGTTGGTGCCTGATGCTTGTCTTGGTTCAATATTAGGTTTACTTTAGCTTTGACTGTCCGATAGTAGAACTCTTTTCTTTGTTTCATCACACTTAGTTGAATTGATTGTTTTCCTGTGATGATATAGTGCATATGTTTGGGGCCTTTATGCAAGCTGGCTTGTCAGGTTTTTTTTTAATGCAAACCAAATATCTATGTGCCTTGATCCACATCTGAATTATGGGTGAGGTTGGCGCCGTTTCACCTGTTTAAGCCCTCCAGTAAAATATTTTACTGACCGTTCCAAGACGGTACTTCTTTTGTGGATCTTTTATGTTTTTTCTGTCTTGTGTTTGCTATGTCTTTGTGCGCGTCTGTTTATATGTGCTTTGTGGTCACCTGCTGGGAAAGGGCTGACCTCTTGGCTCTCGTTTGTGGTGTCTAACTGTGAGTTTGTCACTTTCCCATTGGTATCCTGGGTCAGGTGTGATACTTGATTGTATCGATTCCTGATCTTTGCACCCTTACTTACTTTATTGTGTTATTGTGTTTTTAATAACAGCAGAATCAATGGCAAAGAATTAAGTTAGCAGATTATATGTAAGTCCCTTGGTTGCCTGGGCTGCTGTCCATTCCATGGCGGTGATTCTGTTCTGTGGTTCTTAGTGTTTGTGGGTATGTAGTCATCTTGCTGCGGAATATTGCTTTATTTTCGTTGTGTTTCAAGATTGTATGGCTGTCTGTTTTTTGTTTTTTCCATTAGGTGCGGTCGGCTAGACATAAATGTGTGATTGTGGTACAGTATTTCCAGGTCATATTTACTTGTTTTCTTTACCGTACAGTCGTAAGAAATAAGAAAAGATAAGCAGTGTATCATTTATCACTCTACAGGTATTACGTTTCTGAAGTAGAATCGTGGTTTTAAACCTTTTAGTTATCATTTGCACCGTCTTCTTCCAGGGGGTCTCAATTTTTTCTTTATACGTAGGCATGGACCCAGCATCTGCTATTACCCCCCAAAACTATCAAGAACATTCGGCATACCCCAAAATATTTGAAATTTAAGCTACCACCAAAAATATTCTCATTCTATACCTTGACTTAAAATGTATCGAAAGCATTCTCCAAAAAATAATCCAATTTTATAGTGACCCCCAAAACATATCCACAATTTCTTCATACCCCATCTAATATTCATTTTTTTCTGAAAACCCGCAAAATATTGAAATTCAAAAGTTTGAACCCCAAACCATGCTGAGTATAATGTCAGGGCTAATGGGCTAAAATTTGATTGCTATATAAATTGTGTGTTTATTCAAGTCATTCGATAAAACATACATATATCAATGGCATTTACATACATCTATTTTTTCTAATAGAAATGGTATTCTATCTACTATAACGTTTTGAAAATAATAATGTTCAGTTAATAATAATGAGCCACGATACATGATTTCCAGCAATGTGGCATTTTGACATGAATAGACTCAGACGAACCCAACCTCATTTTAAGCTTAGAAACTCCAAATGCTATTCAGTCAGTAGCTTAACAGTCATAGACCATTCAAGCGACAATCAAAGGCTCTGATCAGACTGCGCGAATGGGCAGGCTGGTCTGAGCCTTTGTTGGTCGTATATACCACATTGTTGTTCATATAACTATGGAAATGATTGGAAAGTTAATCCAGTGTGAGAAAACTCCTGTTCAAACTTTTCTTTTAATCTCTTAAGCATTTCATCTGTGTAATATCCCTCCACAGCTCCAATTTTCCCTGCAAAGCACAAAGCACAAATGGAATATGACAATAAAATACTACGATGCAAAATCACACGCTAACATATGTCACCAAGAAGAATAAGCATAATATAGGTTATAAAACTTTTTCATGCTTAACTCAACTGAGTATGAAGTTTTTCCTACTGATAAATGTTAAATACAAAAACTGTTGATATTTTAATATTTATGAGCAAGATAGACACAGTATCTGATAGTTCTGAAAACAAGAACAATCTTCATTTTAGACTGGTTCTCTCCCTTAAATAGCTTGTCAGCATATTAAGGCATCACGGGGCAGTTCTTTTGAGCACTTTTCTGCCCGCTGCCTCATACTTTTTTTTAAATTTTAATAACTTCTCAACAAAAGGGCATATCAAATTAATTCCTACCTTGTAGTGCTTCTCACAGAAGTCATAACCTGGTATTATAATAATAAAGCCCCTTAAGCACAACACTAGATGCCAGTGGAGTGTTTATTATTCCCCCACCCACTATTTTCCATAGTGAAAATACACTGACCCCATCACAAGTTAGCTGGGAACCATGAAGTACATGGACGTAGTGGGCCCTGTTACTCAGTTTCAGTCTCTAGATCATTACTGCACAATATCCCATATTTATTGGAGATATATCAATAACCAATTAGATTTTATTCGAAATCTCTGTGAAAACAGGACCTTTTTTAAGCTCGTTCAAATTAGCAGAGAGCTTCAGCTGATGTAAGGGACACAACCTGAGCCAAACCTATAAAATTGGAAGCAATTTATTGGTATTCAATTCCAACTTCTAGAAGCACACACCCTACAAGTGTTTTATGTCAGATATATTCAAATATCACACTATAAATCTCGAAACACAGCTTTTTGACCCCTCTACCAGAATATCTAAAAAATCGTCCACTGCCAAATCCGGAACTGTCCCCTGATGCCTACGATCGTAACATGCGTAACGAAAGTAGATCTTTATGTAAGAGGGGAACCAATCAATATTCTTTAAAACTCCAAGCACAGCCATTTTGACCCCTCTACCAGAATATCTTAAAGATCGTCCACTGCCAAATCCCCAACTGTCCCCTGATGCCTAAGATCGTAATATGCGTAACGGAAGTAGAGCTTTATGTAAGAGGGTGGACCAATCCATATTCTTTAATCAGCATTGTAGTTTTTTTATTAGAAGTTCAAATTTTATGTTCATTTGAATTGAGCACAAAAAGAATGTTTATAATCAGAGCCAGATAAGCTAACAAGACACATACATAAACAATGATGTTCACCATACAATACCACAAGTTATTTTAGGAAGAGAAAGCATAATCTACCTTTGTGTGAGCTTAGGAGTATCAACTATTTATAAGTTAGACCGTTGGTTTTGGCTTCTGTGTGTTCTTACAGCGATTTTACAGTGCTATTTCTTTATTTGCTGTTTCTCTATTCTCTAAAAAGAAGTTGGCTTGGGGGTCAGTTTCAGTTCTAGTTTTGCAATACAAGTCTTTGTATCATTTAGGGGATAACTGAATTCAAAATTTTCATTTGAGGAGGTATATCATCGCATGAGTGCATTGTCTTTCTGACCGTACATCCGACGATATACCTCCCACCCCCCAAAAAATAATAATATGGTTATTCCAACTCTAATGCATTTCCGCAGTTTACTCTCAAAATGAAGCGTTGCAAACTGCATAACGCCGCACGTAATCCAACGAAATGTGACGTAATTAATGACGTAAAACTATTTACACAGTATGTCGCAAATTTTTGACTTTATCCAATCAGAACTCGCGCGGGTTACAAAAGCAAGTGCATTAGTAATAGTAAGTGGGTATGATCAGGAAATACCACAATTACAAACTGTAGACAAACCCGTGACATCTTGAGGAAGAGCCACACAGCAATCGCGAGACACCAGAAAACAAACAAAGCAAAGCAACCAGCTCTATCTTCCCCATCGAAATGATTGCAAAACTAGAATGGACACAAAGCAACACACAACAAAACAAAGAGCAACTACATAATCCTACAATGGGAGTAACAATCAACAATGAATCACCAACAACAGAACTACCGCCTTAGAATGGACAGCAGCCAAAGCCACTGGGGGCTTAAATGCATTTTACTGGTACCAAATCTTCGCCCTAGATTCTGCTGTTGTTGAAGCACAAAAAATATTAAGCTCGCATGGAGGATTTCTAACTATTGCAACGTACCATCATAGAGAAACGATAGATTCTAATTAACGCACTATGATGAAACAGAGAAAAGGGCTCACGACTCACAGATAGTCAGTGGTAAAGAAAACCTCAATTTGAGCCACTGGGGGCCCAGCTACAGCCAAGCATTAGGCACCAACCCACCAATTAAAGCTTTACGTCAGAGCTGTAATGGAGTCTGATGCCTGACCCTACGTCGTGCAATCAAAGAGGAAACCATATCTATTAACCGTGATTAGGTTTACAACCAGGCATGCAGACTGTCACATGATATCCAAGTTATATCCAATATCCCAGGTATCAAGCACAGTAAGTGGCCAGTCCAACCAGATTTATTATAGGCTTGCTTGTACAGCAGGGACGCGCATGAACACACTTTTGCCTCGCTACCAACTGACCTGGCCATGAGTTAAAAGTGTCTGACTTTGCATTTGCCTGTTATGATATCCCCTTCTAAAACGCCAAATCGAAATCAGTCAAATAAGTCGAGTGGCGCATGCAAGAGAACATTAATAACTGACTGCCTACCATGGACCCTTAAGAGGGGTAAAGAGTGTAGTGGTTCAGTGGTAGAGAAATCGAGGAGTTGTAGTTTCGAGCCTCGCATGGAGCACTACATTGTGTCCTTGGGCCAGACACTTTATCCACTGCTTAGTACTTGTTCAACCCAGAAAGACCCATCCCAACCTGACTACAAGATTGTTGACGGAGACGTAAAGAATCAAAACAAACCTTAAGAGGGGTATTTTTGTCATGTGCAATATAATTTTCCATTTGTCAGTTTTGCTATATCCTTATAGGCGACTGAACTGATGTCAAGCAGATTCATTGAATGAGTTGCACTGGCATGTGGGTTGTGCAAGCATGCATTTTATTTTATTATCTCTACCTGTGTGCTTCAAAAGTGTCCATATGTATGCCCATTTGTTTGTTATGCTATCTCCTCTTAAACCACATAACCAAATTGTTGAGTGATTTTCAGACACAAGTGGGGCGTTTTAATTGTGTCCTCCCCCACCAACCCAGGGGCTCTGAGAAGGAGTGAGAAGTGTATGTCTGCTTGTTTGTTTATTATGCCATCTCCTCTTAAACCACATAACCAAATTGTTGAGTGATTTTCGGACACAAGTGGGGCGTTTTAATTGTGTCCTCCTCCGCCAACCCAGGGGCTCTGAGAAGGAATGAGAAGTGTCTGTCTGCTTGTTTGTTTATTATGCTATTTCCTCCTAGAGCGAATCCAACCAAAGTTGAGTGACTTGCTCATATAAGTCGGATGGTGTGCATTCGACTGCGTGAATCTTGTTTCTGTTTTGATGTGAGAGAGCCTTCGAGGAAGTGCGGTGTTGAATTCTACTTCAAGATTATCTAGATAATTCATTAAAATTGATAATTCTTACAGATATATCCCACTAAACTTCAGTCAAGTACAGAGCCTTCTCCTGATACTCAAATGCGATATTTAGATTTCGACTAGTCCATAATAAATGGCATACTTTCATCATAAGTAAATGGTAAACTTTTAAAAAAGTTTTTTCCTCTTTCTGAAGGGAGTGTTCTTCCCTTGCCTTCTTACGGTGTTTATATTGTACAGCTAATTTATTTGACTGGTGCCTTCTAATTAAACATATTGTATATACAGTGTCTGACAGGCCCCCAGATAAGAGTGCGTAACTGAAAATTATTTTTCTTATTTCTCAACCAAAACATATGTTGTGGGTACTCAAAAGAACCGTCTCGATGAGACGGTTCTTTTGAGCATCCAAAACACATGATTAAACTGATGAATAAGAAAATGATCGCAATTTTACGCAAATTATTTTTGCTTAACTGGCCCTAAGGGTCACACTGTATATTAGGCTACCTACCTGTATTGATAAATCCACCATAAGTTGAATCTTTTGTTCGTAGTTTCTCCTGGTATTTACCATTTGTAGCATTATTATGTTTCATAGTTTCAATCTGACAATGTTCAACAATCCTTTTAATCTCGTCTTCGCTACAAGATTTTCCAAGAAAAGAAGAGATTTTGGATACAGTTGTATGCATGTCCTGCAAAATATATAAATGCTCTCAAATGTTGTTAGCGTTAATGTATACTCAACGTCAGAGAAAAGTTACCAGTAAATCACATACACTTGAGATAGGACAATATTTAGTTCATTCTGAACGAACAACTGCGGACACTTCAACACTCAATTTTATGGCATAGAGTCCCATGCATCACCACTATGGAAAACGGTATCCATCACACCCCAATGCATTATAATCATTCCTTGACGGACACCTGTAGTTTCCATTGTATTGTATAGGAAAATGCAAAGTTTTGGTACTACCTTAAAGTTTGATCCTCAGTTTTCGCGTTTAATGGGATAACCTAAACCATTTTGGTGGCGCTTTCAATGAAAATGTCTAGGGCATGTTCTTGCATGTTGTCTTCTAAAAATGATGATTTTCAAATTCTTAAAAACTGCCAAAAACAGAAAATGCACGTGCACCATAGTTCCATGGTTCGTGTAACTGTTTCATCTCTCCAAACCAGCTTGTCGTTGGCCAGAAACATGAACGAAACAGTAGCCAAAGGGCTGTATCATATATTTTCCGAAATATCGAAATATTTTCATTTACGCTGAGTATAACCTAGGGCGATCATTTGGAGCCAGTAAAATGCATTTGAGCACCCCATGGTGGCTTAAGTTGCGGCCAATTCTACGGCGATGGTTTTGTTGTTGATGATTTATTGTTATAAGTACCTCCCATTTGTATGTGGGGGTTCTGTGTTTGGTTATTGTTTTGTTAGGCATTACTTGGTATCCTTTTTAGTTTTGCAACCATCTTGACGAGAAAAAGCTGGTTGCACTACTTTAATTGTCTTTCTGATGTCTTGTGACTGCTAGTGTTCTTTGCCTCTTCCTCTAGATGCCGTGGGTTGGTCTGCAGTATTCCTGATACTGGTATTTCCTGATTATACTCACTTACTTTTAACATGCTACCATTATACCGACATCAAATCATACAAAAATAATAAAAGTTTAATATAGCTGTCAAACTTTAAGGCAAGTTTACCTGTTTCATCATTGAACACCCTAACAAATATTTAAACGCGCTAACAGCGATGAATAACAGTAGCGTAAAACTTGGCACGCTCATTAAAACTAAGAAACTTACAGTGATATCTTTAATTTGATACCATCTTATTATGTGTGTTCTCTTTGGTACCCTGATTGGACTTAGGTGTTGCTTTACAAACTTCATATTACTCGAAATATAATCATTATGTTTTGAATGCGTGTATTTAGGTCCTGACTGGAATATTTGTCTCGATGCGTTTCAATTGGGCACTAAAACAAATGTGAGCAGGATATTCTACAATCAAAAATAAAATTAAAGATCCATCAATGATACTCAAAGGAAGAGATATAAGACAACAGACAAACAAAGACACACACAGAGAAATACACAGAGAGAATACTGTAAGCAAATCAATCGGCTCCTCTCTCTCTCTCTCTCTCTCTCTCTGACACGCTCTGAATTGAGCATATTCATGTACATTTAAAAAGTAAACGAGTGAAACGTTCAAATACTATTTACCTTAACTATGTCTTCAAACTTAAGAAACAATAAATTAGGTTCATTTCTCAGCTCCCAGTAACCCTTCACGTGTGACCACCATGGTCCGAACATAACTGCCAATAAAAGAAATAGCAAATATATAAATGTCATCAACAATAAGCATTCATATGAACGTACAGATTTTTTTAAAAAAAGAAAGCAAGTTAGTATATCCAGGAAATGCCAAAATCACAGGCTCACCTAGGTCACAAAGAGGAAGAAACACAGATAGCCACAATACTCCAAACACACAATTGGCGTAAAGCAACTAGCTCTCTCTTCCTCGTGTTCTGGTTTCATATTGTAACATATTTGTTTCAAATTTGTGGGTTTTCGTTTGGTCCTTGTTTTGTGGTGTAGGTCTTGGTGATCTTTCAAGTGTAGCAATGTCTTATCCTCGCGGTACCTTGGGTTGGTCGGTGGTCCTAGGTTATGACATCTCCTCGTCATACTCACTTGCTTTTTCAGTTGTACTGATCAGACTGAACGGATGGATGTAGTCTAGTTTGTGCATATTTGTTACATGTAAATAAGGCTTACTCAACGCATGCAGTTGTGAATTTTGGTCTTCATCCTAAATAGTAAGTGAGTATGATCAGGAAATACCACAATCACAAGCTGCAGACAACCCAGTTGCACCGCGAGGAAGAGCCGCTCAACCATCACGAGACACCAGGAAGACAAATTAAGCAAAGCAATCAGCTCTCTCTTCCCCATCAAGATGATACTAGAATGGACCTAAAGTAACGTACAACAAAACATAAAACAATTACAGACTCCCACAATGGGAGTAACAATAAACAAAAAGTCAACAACAACAGAACCACCGCCTTCGAACGGAAAGCAGCCTAAGCACTGGGGGCTTAAATGCATTTTACTGGTACCAAATCTTCGCCCTAGATTCTGCTGTTGAACCTAAACCTACTATTAAGAGGAGGCCATGATATTACATTTTAATTTTGTTCACTTACTTTGTCTTCCTGCAATGAAATCTTCAAAATATTCCTTGAATTTCCTGTCTTCATTTTTGTACCAGTTTTGAAGCTTGTAAAATGATACCATAACATCTCTTGGGTTTCTGGCTACATATATGATCTAAATCAGAAAACACACCGATTACAACACACATCTTTAGATTAAAATCAACATATTTAAGCCAAATGGACTTGCCTACCCTCATCAGTAGGACAACCCTATATCAGTAAGATGAACCCCATTTCAAATTTTAAGGTGTAAGTGGTATTTTCTTTCTTTTTTCGAATTTTAGGAGAACTTTCTGTTAGCAAACAGTAAATACCTTGATCTGGGTTTTCACTTTTAACCTATGTCCCATTAAACAAAAAATGAGCTAGGCTTATATGGGTTTATTAAGGTTGCATTTTATCAGCATCTGCACTGTTTTCTAACGCAAACTCGATCTTCAGAGAAAGACATACAACATTGTTTGAAAATTATAATCTGTAAATTCTCAATATGTACAATGGACAATCATGTGTATCAAATTTATGGCAATGTCCATTGTTCTAAGAAGGGTTCATATAGTGTAGGTGTATACATGTGGTCAGTTTTTAACAGAGATGTTTCCGTGATGCCTTAAATTTTCAATAGCTCAAGTTTGCAAAATACCCTGTTTACTGGTATCTAGAATGAAAATAATAAAAAGAGGAACCCTAAGGTACACGTAGTTGCCATCGCTTGTCAAGCTTCCATTACACGCTTTTATCTACGAAAAAGGGGTATTTAGGCGCTGATTGAAAACTTCGTCTCAGTGAGCATCAAAACAAATGTGTATTGGAGAGCATGCTATAAAATGGTTCTGCAATTTACCTTTGATTTTTCTAGATTTCTCTGTGGAATTAAGATAAGATTTGATGGATCTTGGAAATGCTTCCGTAATTTACCTTTGCTTTTCCTTCTCTCAGTTGCTTAGGCAATATGAAATGATGAAGATGAGATTTGATGAATCTTGGAGATGGTTTCTCATTCACGAATTTCACTCCTCTAAAATATGGATAGAGAGGCCCTTCCAGGGCAAGGTCCATAAAAGGGAATCTATCATCGAGTAACACTTTATCGGCCGTTTCAAAATCCCCTGTTGCTATCAGGTAAGTGAGTTCCTGTGTAAGGGTTGTTCCTGAAATGTTTAAAAGAAACCAATTCTATGCGAGAAATAAAAGTCTGATTTTGTTGAATTCAATTAACAAAGGTACACAGCTGTTCCCTCTCGCTGGAAAGAGTGACAACTAAATTTGCTTCAGGCAAAATTACACTGTCCTAGCTTGTCTCTGTAGCGGAGCAGGCTTATTGGAAGCTTACCTGGTCCAGAGGTTATACAACATTGTTTATGCTCAACTCAACTGAGCACGAAATTTCAACTGCTCATAAAAGCTAAAATACCGAAAAATAGAGAAGTTTCTTGCTTAAGTCACGCAGATGTTGTATTTATCATGCTGACAAATTCTAAAATGTCATCAATTATGAGGTAGCACAATGGCTCAGTGGTAGAGTGCTTGACTCGAGGCCGAGGGATGTGGGTTCGAGCCTCACCGGTATCACTGCGTTGTGGTCCATGAGCAAGACACATTTATTCTAGCTTAGTACTGGTTCAACCCAGGAAGACCCGTCTCTGTTTAACTGAAAGATTGTTGATGGGACGTAAAGAATCAAATCAAACAAACAAACAAATCAACAATTATGAGCAGGATAAATTTCGTGCTCAGTTGAGTTTGGCATGAAAAATGTATTATAACCTCGAGGCATGGTCGCAAAGAAAGGGTGCTGATATGATTTATCAATATGAACATGTAGCATGATGCAAAAAAACCCATTTTATGGCGTTCCAATATTTTTTGGATCTGTTCACTTTGTAACGTTCTATTTATACTGAGGACGCTAAAACGTATACCGAGTTGTACCTTTAATGCTGTCAGGTCTGCTTTGTTGGAATTCATTAACAAACAAACAATGTTATCATTGTTTTCTTATTTATTGATTGGTTTACCAAAATTCTAATATACTTTTCATGAGATGTGAGATGGAATATAATTAAAAAGCGAACAAGCCTCCGTTGGTTATATACTGGCATAAGTACATTACAAGGTTAGCTTTTGAAAAAAGCTTAGAACCATCGCATGGCGTTTTACAGTTATAAAAGAAGAACTTTTGTAGTGTTTTGTTATTGCATTTGCTGAAGCCACTCTTTTCAGTGTTTCATGGGCTTCGAGCTCTGAGTATTGTTTTGTTTTAGTTGACGATTTGTACATAGGTGATCCATTGGAAGCAAATAAGACAGGAAAAATGCAAGACTCTGCTCATGAACACACTGAATAATTGTAGAGTTTTCCCCCTCCCCTGCAGTATGTATTAGGTCATTCAACCGTATTCCTCGCACATAATGCCTAGGGGGCATATTGAAACTGACCCATCTACATCTTGATATTTCGTCACATTTAGTCTAGAATATCCGAAGGGCCCATGCTTGATCGGGATTCTCGCTCAGTGGTAAGGTCTCTAATAGGCCTCTTCGCTTTTTGAAGCAATCCAGTATTCAAAGTATATCAACATCGCTCTCGCAATGATGGAATTTTGGAAGTAACTTGGTCGACGGGGAGTAAAAGACACTGTTGTTGGCGAGTTAACACCTGATCCATTTCCGCAACTTGCTAATGGAACAGGCCCGAATCGAACACGCGCCCAATGGAAGTTTACTAACGTATATCACCAGCGCTGACTCGCTGGTGAATAACTAAACTTCAGGTACAACTTATACACATTTGTATCATTATTAGTATAAGGGGTCGAAAAACAAAATCAAATCGAAATATTTTTGATTGGGTTTTGTTTTCGAAAATGGCTAAACCGTAATATCCAACTCGTTTCTTTAGCTGTGCACAGTAGCCCCATATGCATATAGAGCATCACTGCCAAATATTATTTGGGGATAAAAAATCTCATTTCAATGAATCCTACCTGATCTTGGAAAGCTGACAACGAACACATCATCTTCCCTGATTTCCATGTTTTCTATATCATACATATTATTTGGTCCCAGCATTGTACCTTTATACTCTCTCATTTGTACTTGACTTCTTCTTTTATCACTTGGTGTTTCACTCTTTGTATAATCCATCGTCACTCTTTGATAATGGTTATTTTGTCCACTCTACTTTATATTGGGTTACAATTTCAGTGCATTTCCTTATAGGAAACTTGGATGGATTTCATTTTCAGATTTTCATGACACTTTATGTGCTACAGTCTCAGGTCAGAGTTAGTGCAACCTCTTACTGTTGATAATTATTAGCTGAACCAATGGTACTCATACGTTCATGAACCGCTTCGAAATGAAAATTACTTTAAATATATATTAAGGTTTGATTCATATGTAATCGGATCCTTTAATCTGTTTTGTTACTGATGGCTCCATGGTAATATAACATTCAACAGTGACACAACTGGGTCCAGCGCTTTACACCCATGTGCAATGTACCTTTATGCAGATCAAGTAAACACCTGGTAGATGTACAGATAACTGCTGGACACCTACTAAAGTATCGTTGTGACCTCTCCGTATTGACCTGTATCTTGACTATTTTCAAGCCATTTTAGATGCACTAAACGTATTCCTGATTTACTATTAGCAACTTGTATCGTTTCCTGATCCGTGCCGTCTTTCTTACTCTGTAAACATGTAGGTAATAAATGGACTTGATAGAGCCAATGAATATATATTTTTGTTCCGTTCCAAGGCAATGCTTCTTTTGTTGATTTTTTTTTTTCATTAATGTTGTTATGCTGTCTTGTCTGTTTCTAGCAGCCTTGTGATCACCTGGTTGGAAAGGGCTGACTTTGGCTATCTTGTGTGTTGTGATTGTGTCAATTTCCCATATGGTGTCCCAGGTAAGGTGTGGTACTTGATTGTATCAAATTCTGACCTTTGCCTTCCTCTTTACTTACATGTAAGTAATAATGAATGGACTTCATAAGAACCAATGCATATTTAAATTGCCAATTCATTGTTTACCAAGACTATGAATAAGTTAGAACATGAGATGCTGATGCTTATCATATTGACTACTAACGAATGTGCGGACGAGTCTGTTCACTTATACAATATCACGATCTTTAGCTCACTCACATAAAGGAAGTTGGGAAGTCTCATACCATAAACCAGGATATACTCACTTACTATTCCAGATTATAAAATGGTTCATGCTTAACTCAACAGAACATGAAATTCACCCTGCTGATAAATGTTAAAAATTTCAACAATTGTTGGCATTTTAACATTTATCAGCAGGATAAATGCAACACCCAGATGTTTAGTATAAGCTCTGATGCTTTTTTCAAATCCTATATCAGGCAATTGCATACTTGTATTCAGAAAGAAGTTATAAAATACTGGTTACACTAAATATCATTACCACGTAGACTGGACCATTGAATGCTGGCTTGGCAGCTTTGTGATTTTCAGGGGATCAAGACCAGTATTGCTAAGAAACCCTATATTTTTGTGATTTTTCAGGGGTGGGGGTCGGACCCCCTGCCCCCCCCCCCCTCTGGATCCGCACATGAGTTAGGGTTGTGTTTGGTAGCCTGTATTGTTATATTTGTATTCATTCTAGCTACTGAAGGAGTGTAATAATCAAATAATTATAATTGCTTTGACTTCAGATCTGCCCTTGTAATGAATATATGAGTCGGTAGCCAGCAACAGGTACAAGTTAGCATGTACGTACAGTGCAGATTGAAATCTGTCTGCACATCTTCGCATTCTGATCAGAGTCATAGTTTTCTGTCTGAAGGAAAAAAGAGGACGCTTTGCTACCCACAGAGCGCACATCAAAGACTCTGATCAGGCTGCGCGGATGCGCAGGCTGATCTGAGTCTTAGATTGGCGTAAAATGCCAACTTGTACCTTGACACCTGCTCATATTAACATGGCTTTACCTTGACCATCAGATAAAAATACTTTTGAAATATCTTACTTATTCTTTTCTTGTTTATTCTCTTTTGTTCTTATATCCAAAGCGTGTCGACTGATACAGTATATACACCATGACCCAACAGTCAAACCTATATCAGAAGAAACGGTCTGTCAGGAAGTGGGGATCTGGGTTTCGTCGTCCCTCCTCCCCATCGCAGAAGTGCGCACTCGGAGGCCACCATATCTATACCCATATACTGGAATACAGAAAATCTAACATCATTCGATTTTGCTTTGCGTAACTTCGTCAAGGTACTTTTTCTTGTGATGGTACTAAATTACTATTCTTGGTCACGATGCTAAAGGGTCGTCACCCCTATAGAATATACATCAGCAATTAACGGTACCTGGTGGTATGCTTATACATGTACTCTGTACTTATAAACACTTGCATATCTCTGTTCATCTAAATAGCCATCTTCACCAGCGAAGGTTTCGTCGTATCTACCTTTCGACAAACCCTTCGCCTCACGACCCTCAAAATTTATTATTAGCGCAGAATAATCAACCAATGAAAACGCCAGGAAGGATTTTTCGATAATCCCTTCCTGCCAATCAGATTAGATGTAGCAGTTTATCGGCATCTAATGTGCACCGCCTGCTAAGTCTCCATAAGTCCAGATAAGCAAAGATATTGGTCGTAAAATTATTTATTTTTCTTCTATATTTAAGTTCAAAATTATGTTATGGATGCTCAAAATAACCATCTTAATGTGACAGTTCTATTGAGCACATTAAACGTACATTTAAGTTGTTAATTAAGAAAACTGAATATAAATCAATAACGCCGTCTTATCTGGAGGCCTGGTGTTATCGATTTTTTGCACCGCTTTGTGATTGATCATATTAATTGTTGCTATTTTTGGCTTGTGAAGTATTCAATCGGAGAAAATCAAATCTGTGAGGCCAAGGGTTAGATAAGACAATCGCAACCATTGGTAGGACAAGATGCTAAATAGCTTTAAATTGTATAGTTGTTCGCAAATTGTGTCCCTTGTCCCTACCCTACGGTATTAAATATGTTGAAGACCAATGAGTACTTAATGACCGAATGTTAACAAGAGTTATGCTGGTACGTGTACAAGGTCCAGAAAGTTTTGCCAGAGGGGCTCCAATTTTGACAACGTTTTTTCTGATGAGAGGAGAGAGGATCCAAATACCACTAAAAGCGGGCCATCATCGACCCGCCAGCGAAACACCATTGAAATGGCGTTTCGCTGGCGGGCCGATGATGGCCCCAACATTGAATGTTTGCTTGGTAGTTTTGGGATTTTAAGACGATCCGGACCAGTATTGCTAAGAAAACCTATACTTTTGTGAGTTTTCAGGGGGGAGGGTCCAGATCTCCTGTCCCAACCCCTTTGGATCAGCGCATGTGCTAGGCTCATAGGCACATTCAACTTGGACAATCATAAGCTGGTGAAATTTCATGCTCAGTTGAGTTGTGCATGCAAAAAGTTTCACAACCTCGGAACCAGAGCTGTTATCATATATCTTCACTTAAAGCTTCAAAAATAGTTTACTAGGGGAGACCGGGACTGGTTGATGCATTTCTTAGTCTTTTTAGGATATCTCGGGAACGGAATGACTAAATATGATCATTTTTGTATGTGCTAAAAGCTATATCTTTCCTCTATTCAGAACAAATAAGAAATTTTTAAATTTCGTTATATTTTCCGTCCATTTAGGCCGATTTCGCTCACATGTCGAGTGCATCAACTTGCCCCAGTAGTGGGGCATGTTGATGCAACGCTTGGGGCAAGTTGATGCATTTTTCTCTTTGGTAAGTCAACTTGTCCACGCAACTGATTGTACAATAGATACATTAAGGACTTTGAAACCCAGATTAAATCAAACCCTGAAAATGTCAGCGGAATAATTGTTATTGTATATCGTAGTCTGACCAACTTTTAGTGTGTACTAGAAAATGTGAGCATACCGAACTGTCAGTTCATTTAGAATCGTTAAATGGTGAGTGTACACTCGTGAAAGAAGCCCAGGACGCATATATGTTGAGTCAGGAATCAAAACTAACTCGGTTTAAAGTGCAGCTGAATAGGTGCCCCTCAAAATCGACCACCCCCGTCGATAAACGGATACCTTTTCAATATCTTAAGCTAAAGATAATTCACGAGCCTGCACATAAACAAAGTCTCACCAGAGCCTTTGCTTTTCGCATACATGAAGTATGCAAGTAGAGGATGGCTCAGACAGAAATGTTGACTCCTTCCGCTGCTGAATACGCCAGTCGTAAAAGGGTTAAACTTCTAGAAAAAAAATGAAATACGGTCCCTCAATGTTATGGATGACACAAGTCATGAGAAACCCTCCTTTTGCAGAGCACAGTAGCCCAGTTGGTAGAATGTTAGACTGTGAATCTAATGGCTGCAGATCCAAGCCTCACCATCGGCGAAGGCACTATGTTATGTTCTTGAGCTGTTTAGCACTGGTTCAACCCAGGCAGACCCGTCTCGACATGACTGGAACATGTTTGTATATTTGTGTTGTTGCTTCTTTTAAATACGTCCCAGTCATCATTTTTTTCAGTCATATAGGGATGATTTTAACCAGCACTAAGACAAAGATCAAGTGCCTTGCTTAAGGACACAATGCAGTGTCTGTAGTGAATCTCGAAACCGCTACCGTTCGATCTCATTTCTAATACTACACCACTGAGCCACGACGCTCCTCAACATGACTGTGGGGGAGGGGCTGACAATAATGAAAATATTTCCTGCCAAAATAAATTTATTGCTGTGGATAGAGAAAGCGGCTATTTTACCAGTCGTTTTGGCAGCCTCTAAGATTTTTATGAGGCGAATGTGTTGCATCCACAACCGGGGATACCTGTTGATGCTCGAGCATAAAAAAGAAAACACAACGTTGCACTCTCCTTATATTTCATTCTTTCATAATATATCATTTGGATAGAAAAAATAAATGTCGTAGTGTATGTTAAAAATGCAAACATCTTCTTGGAAGTTCAAGAAGTATTGTTAGAATTATATGCAAACGTATATGCTAGCTAGTGTATAGCTATAGTGAATGGAAGCAGTTATGATGCATCAATCAAAAGTTGTGTCAACTAGTTTTAAATTCCTTCATAAGTTGTGACTGCATCCTTCATCGGTTATAGCAAGCTTAATCAACAGTTGTGACAGCGTAAACAATGGGTGTTGTCTTTTTATCAGAATATTAGAGCTTGGCACAGGTTGTTGCACATAATAAGGATCTGGCCTAAAGCACTGTTCTCATGAATTTTGGTGCATTTTCTGTCTGCATTATATTTCTGTATTATATTTTTTTTAAACTTGAAGCGAAGACGCTGATCAGACCTTTTTGTCAAACTCAATGTTCTTTATCTCGGACCAGTGACGTATTCTTATATAGGTAGCTGCTCGGACCCAGTCCGAGTCTTTACAGATGTCAGCTGATTTTATTTTCGAAAAAAAAAAAATATGTACCGTTTGGATCCAGATAAGAACCGAGCATGTACTCGAATAATTGTCTCAGTGAGACGGTTCTTTTGAGCGCCCAAAGTGAATGTTAAAAAGATGGATAAAAAAATATTCACAACTTTATGCTGGATTTTATCCTTATTATCTAGACCTCGAAATAAAGGTATATTGGCTTCGAGTCTAGACCTATGATTATATACCGAGAGAAGACTCAGATCAGGCTTGGCATCAACATTACTGATACGGGTAAACGTGAAAAAATGTTACATAATTTTTGAATACGTGTACATTATTATTATATTCTGTTCCTTCTCTTATCATAGAGATATGCCTCATTGTTCTGTTTTGTTCTGATATAAAAAGAACGTTCAGATTAAAGAACGTTCTGCTGCATGTTTACTCCAAACGATAATCCTTTTATTATAATTGCTGTCGTTAACACAGGTGTCATTTTTATAACGACCGCCTTTGACAAACTGGGGTAAATAAGTAAGTTTCAATTATTAATTAAAAATAAACTTTAAGTCGAGAGGAAACTGAAAAAAAAAAATGACCAGACCAAATAAGCATATTCGATTAAAAAAGTGGTCCTGCTAAAACCTTTTCGGACTAAAAAGTGGTCTTGGCTAACCGACTGTACCGCCGCCGCCGACGACCTTGTTTGGTGAAGCTGTGTTATTTCTAAATCACTGCGGATGCGCAGGCTGGTCTGCGCCTTTGTTCTTTTCCTCACGTCGTGGTCCATATGTTTTATGAACATTAAGAAATGCAGTACTCAAGTGCTGTTTTCAGACTCCATACAGAACATACGATTAGTGGACAAACATATATTACATTTTAAGATGAAAAACCTTTTTCTTGATTTCAATTAGTTTAGCATGTTTTTTTCAAATTTGAAACAAATTTTATGAGCAGATTTTATGTTACATACATGAAAAATCCATTGAACAATTCTGGTAAAATATTCAAATGGTATATTTGGGTACCCTCTCAGGCCGCATTCGTCTGCACCAATACTGAACAGCAACATCATCAATGCGAGACGAATACCATTGATACCTGGACTCAGATACAATCGATACGCGGTATAGTGACAACGGTTTAAGGGGGACAATTGACTTATCGATTATTTAGGTGATCAAGAACCACAACTGACCTGTTAAGTCGGGCCATAATTCCATTTGATTACTTTGATTAAGATCATGCCGACTAGTTCTCAAAAAGTGCCATTTGGTAAGGACAAAGCTTCGGATAGCCTTTATATAACAAATGCAAGAGTTTTAAGTTAATGCTGTACGAACCAGTCAACAATTTTTCAGTTATGTGGGGACGTTTACCTGGGTTGGACAAGTATTAAGCAGTGATGATAAAG
Organism: Loripinus fragilis; assembly: GCA_964019695.1. Lineage (NCBI taxonomy): Eukaryota > Metazoa > Mollusca > Bivalvia > Lucinida > Lucinidae > Loripinus > Loripinus fragilis. The sequence continues at coordinate 2,048,607 of OZ026519.1, forward strand.
AAGCTTGCTCACGGACCCAACACATGCCTCAGGGGAGGCTTGAACACCCAGCTCGAACCATGGACGTCTCAAGTTGAGTACTCTACCACTGTGCTCGACGATTTACAATTAAAGTAAACCAACCACAAACGATTGTTCTTCCGTAGGCCTACCTACCTACCTACTTACATATCTACCTGTCAATTCGGACACAACGTTACTGCGTCCGAGATGCCAACGAGTCTTTACTTCTCGATGGTTGCCTGAACTTAAGTCGGCCTAATATGGCCAATTTTAAGTTTTTGACTTCCTCTTTGGCTGCTTTTTGTTGGCAACAAAATAGCAGCATTTTGGAATAGAGGCGCTGACTTTGCCGATATTCTAGTAGACCTATCATCTCGATCTTTGTTCATATCTTACACGCCTTAGCACGTGTTAATTCTAACAAATTCAACAAAGTTTAAGGAGTTTCATGGCTCCAACAGGTTAACCCACTATTATATTTTGTCCAATAGTTCCAGTCATACTCCCAGTTTCAAGTTACAAAATTGGCAGCGCGCTTTTGCACGCTTTCTAATTCCTCCTGAAGCACAGCATCTTGTGGATCCAAGACAGAACTACCGTATATATTAGGCAGGCAGGCAGGCAGGCAGACGGGACAGGCAGACAGGGCAGGTATGCAGGCAGGAAGATGGGGCAGGCAGGCAGGCAGGCAGGCAGGCAGACTGGCAGACAGGGGGGCAGGCAGGCAGGCTGGCAGACAGGGAGGCAGGCAGGCAGGCTGGCAGACAGGGAGGCAGGCAGGCAGGCTGGCAGACAGGGAGGCAGACAGGCAGGTGGGGCAGGCAGACAGGGCATGTATGCAGGCAGGAAGGAGGGCAGGCTGGCAGACAGGGAGGCAGGCAGACAGGCAGACAGACAAGCAGGCAGACAGGCACGGCAGGCAGGCTGCCAGCCCCGTCTTTCTGCCTGCATACATGCCCTGTCTGCCTCCCAGACAGGTAGGCAGGCAGACAGGGCAGGTATGCAGGCAGGAAGACTGGACAGGCAGGCAGGCTGGTAGACAGGGAGGCAGACAGGCAGGCAGGTTGGCAGACAGGGAGGCAGGCAGACTGGTTGACGGGCAGGCAGGCCGGCAGGCAGGCAGGGCAGGGCAGGGCAGGGCAGGGCAGGGCAGGGCAGGGCAGGGCAGGGCAGGACAGGGCAGGCAGGCAGGCAGGCAGGCAGGGCAGGGAATGGCATGCAGGCAGGCAGGCAGTCAGGCAGGCAGGCAGGCAGAATGGGGGATATTTTCTGATATTTCATGGGGGTTAACATGGGCCCGAGCTTAGGTATGAAGACAAAAATGAGAGTGCATCCCCCCCTGGGCAGGCAGGCAGCACGGACAGATGGTCGAATGAAAAGTAATTCTAGATCAAATATAAATGCGTCATATCATATACTGACTTTCAGTCCATCCAGGTGTCAAGAAAGTAAACGGAGGACCAAAATAAACAAATACACGACCGTTGAAGCAACAGTTGTTTTCAAGTTACCTCACTTTTGTTTATCCCGTGCAACCAATTTTTGCAGAGAGTGCATTTTTTGATTGAAAGATTTTCATCAAATATGGGCGACAGCAAAGAGAACAAGAAGAAACATGTTTATATTGAAACAATGAAAGATCTTGAACCATGTGGATGGAGTGGTAATATGCGTCTCTTGTGAATTGTGGTTTAGAAAAACCACTGAAATTAGCCTATTCAACAAGAAATATCTTTCAAAAAAGATATACCACAAAGTGAAAAAACACAACAACACCAAAGACATGTTTGATATGAGTACCTTGAGAAATCATTATCTGGCAGTGATGCTTCTAGGGGAAAAATCAAATCAGAATGCAAAACAAAATTCATGCTCAAATGCCACACATTTAGATAGCGCCACACATTTTTTCACTGCTTGTTGTGCATGATACTGATAGTGTAAAAAAACAATATTAGACTGACCTATAACTCAGATCCAGTATACACAGACTTGTACCTGCCATACAGGTAAATGTATATATTGCAAATATGTTGCCGAGGCTAAGCTGCGAGTTTTGACAAAAAACTGACATAGGTTGAAGATTAAATAATCATATCTCCATTATTTTTCTTCTTACATGGGCTTTTTCTTCTAAAAGTATTGGTTCCATAAAGTATCTTTAAGACTGTATTTTTGTATGTATTGAAAGTTAATCTGTCTTTATGAACATCAGCAAGAAACCAAGGTACCCTTTATAGATATTTTCAGCACTTTTAGCCGAAAATCATCAGAAATCAACCTAAAATGATGGTATTACTTCAATTTTATTTACTGTAACTTGTAATATTCAACTTTGCATACCCAGACTAACTTGGTATAATCTCTGATATGTTCAGAATCAATTTTATAGGCTGTAGAACTTTGAAATAGCTCTAAAACAAAGCCTCGACAACATAACTTTGTATTTCCATCAGTGACCAGTCCATTGATACTGGGTCTGAGCCTATTAATATCGCCAATTCTTCCCTACTGACAAACTTTCGCACCGTACATGTTTTTAATCCATCTACGCAGATATTTTATACAGTTTTTGCATTTAAAGTGCTACAGCAATTGAAACTGCTTTTGGATAACACCTCAGATTGTAGGCTTCTTGACCTAGTTACCCATGCACTTATTATGACTTAAGGTTGTCACACAGTTTTATAAAAGAATTCCAGTGTGGTTTTATAATTTGAAAGCACAAACCCAAAAAGCAATCCCTGGTCTGTATTAAGTAAGAAAATTTTGCATATTAGTTTCATTTCAAAATAATCTCTACAAGTGAGGTACAGAAAAAAATGACAATTATAGTTTTGTACCAGTTACAAAGGCATCACCCACACACCTTTTTTATCTTTTTAAAGAATTGAAATACTTTAACTGTTATCTGTTTATAGAAAACCCCAACCTTTTTTCTCAAAGTAGTATTAATCAGTTTTTGTTTGCTTTTGCTTCCATTTCTTTAAAATCTGCATTTAAAAATACCTCTGTCAAAAAAGTTCATTTTGGAGAAAATTTCACTGCAGTATGTGCATTAAAATCCAAACTCATTAAACAAAAAAATTAATTGTTTCTTGTGTTAGTTTTTGAAACAAATTTCTAGTTCTGCATGTGAAATTGATGAAGATTTTTTAATTGCTTGTTTGGTGACTATCCCGATAACTGGTACACACCGGTAGCGGGGTCATGAAGAATAACACCTGAGGTTGTTTTAAGCTTGTTTGGTTAAAATGACAAAGTAACAGTCAAGGTTGGGCGGTCGAAACCAACCCCGGTTTTAACCGGGTTAAAACCGCCCCGGTCAATATGCCAAAAAGTGGTCAATACTGGTCAATACGATTGAAAATTAAAGTGGCTATTTAAGTGGTGGATAGAGATATCAGGTCAGGTTTTATGTTCTTTTTATTGAAAAAAGAAAAAAATACTGTTTCGTCTCTGCCAAGGGCACTTTTCACCTTAGCACTGACTTCTGCATTGCAGTCCAGGCACCTAACACTATATAGTCATGAATCTTTAAATCTTTTATCATCAAGGGCAGAATAGAATAACCATACAGCCTAACAGAGTCTTTTTTCATCATTTTGAGACAATTACAGTAATTTATGACACTGGTTAAATTATTAACTTCACTGATAACAGCAGATAACAGAATGACCAAACATTCACACCTCTGTATTAACTTCTTCTTTTCTTCGTAAGTTCTGCCTTTAGGAGAGGCACACCCGGGGTTCCGGTGGATTTTTATGTTAAAACTTGAAGTAAAAAATCTTGAATCGGTGCCGCCCATCACATGTTGACTGCCGCCATAAGTAAATTTCAAAGTTCTTTATGTAGTTTTAGCCTTAGCTGGTGTAATTTATAACATAGTGTTCTGGAACATGACTCGATCTCAAATAAGGTATCTGTAGATCTCGGTAGCAACCTGTTTTTAGCCAGTTTCTGACAGTCTATCACCAGTGTTACAAGAATGTCTCTATTACAAAAATGCACTGACCATATGATTTCGCCGACTGCATCAATAACAAGCTTTCTTATGAGTGGAAAGTAACAATCTCTTGCTTCTGCCAGTGCTGGACATCGCAGGATGAAATGTTGAAGATCCTCACTCTCCAGGCGGCATAGAGGACACTTAGGATCTACTTCAGAGCTGTTAAACTTGTACTTAGTGGACTGGAACATATATGTACCCGCAAGCACACCGTTAACACAGATGCCAGTGCGTTTTAAGCTCAGTGATTGGATAGGTCTTATAAACTGAACACACCTTCTTCAGTCTGAGAGACATGTCCAGTATTTTGATATTTTTGTTTGTTCTGGGGCAATTAAAGTTAAAATTAAATCCTTGACTGGTTGTATTTAGAAAAGGGCAAAATGAAATGTCATAATCTAGACATAGTTCAGTTATACATTCTGTTTTCTGTAAACAGACTTAACAGTAATAAAACAAAATGAGAAAGCACTAGTCTAACAAGTGACATTTATAATGATACTACCAGTATATCCTGTAAGAGATCAGTATGTGACCCTCTTAAATTGAAAATGACCCCCAAAGTCAACTACCTGGGGGTCACAATGACCCCTGAAATTTTTTTTGAAGGGAAAACCCTGATATATTGTTCAATATAAAGTGTTTTCTTTACAATTTTCACACCTTTGTCTTTTCAGGTGAGAAGCCAATTCAATTTGCATTTTAACTAATTTGTACATGATTACCTCTTTGATGATGAATTTCAAGTATTGACTTTCATTTAATTCAAGTCACTGATTTAAATATTTTTTATGACTATGAAAAAGCAAGTTTTAAAATTTATTTAATTTCAATACTTGCATTTGCTTTACTTTTTTTTTATTAATGGTTAACAGAAAAAGTTCAACTGAAAGTTGTGGTAATGATTCAGTTTGATAAATACTGAAGATATAAAACTAATGACATTTCATTTTTGTTTTTTACTGCCTATTTTAAATAATTATTAATATAATTATTAATACATTTTTTAAAGCAATAGCAACTCATGAAACACATTTTCAATTAAGCCTGTATTATATTGAAACTATTTTAAGTCTGTTTATAGAGTCCAGTAAAATGGGATAACTAATGCTAAGTATCTACTATCTACACGTCTACACATCGACCATGATTTTTTTCAATTGACCAATTGACCACCAATCAACCAGTAATGACCGGTTAAAACCAGTAATGACCACTGGTCTGGTCAATATGCATATTGACCGGTCGATTGCCAACCTTGGTAACAGTAGATAAAACTGAAGTTTTGTCAGGATTTTGGGTGAATCTCTGCTAAAGGGCTGAAAATAGCTAAGGTAATTCATTAAAGCTGACAATGTTTACAATCAAAACATTCTTAAAGATAATAGAGTAAGCATGTCTGTCTACCTATGTAAATGATCAACCCCTTAGGCCTTATCTAGCTTAATTGGGCTTGTTAGAACACTAATTGATGCCTAGTTGAATATATATATAACAGCATAATATCATTTGAGTTAATTGTTAAGAGTGCTCAAAAAATATGTTTTGGTTAAGAAATAAGGAATAATAATTTTTGATGTGAGGCTTGTGATGTGTCCAGTACGTAAAAGCCTAAATACCTTCCCAATTTTGTTATTGCAGACATGTGCTCTTCTTAACATGCATGTTTTTTTTGTTCCATAAGTCCACTTAAGGAAAAAAATTTTGAGCGCAAGATTTTATTGTTTTCTTATCCATTAGTTTTATCATGTTTATGTTTTGGGTGCTCAAAAGAATGACTACCCATATGACACACATATGTTTGGTTGAGAAATAACGAATGTTATTATCAATTATGCACTCTTATCTTGGGGCCTTGTTATAGTCAGCCTTAAAAATAGTCCATTACACATATTTACAATGTGAACTTATAATACATCTTTCTTTAAGATTTGAAACTCCGTCCCTACCAGATTACTGGAGTGAACTGGATGATTGACAGGTATTACCATGGAGATGGGTGTATTCTTGGAGATGAAATGGGTCTTGGAAAAACTTGTCAGGTATGACTCTAAATATAGGACCCCTCTATGGCATTCACTCTTTATATACTGGGGACCCAGGGTCCCATAAACAGCTACTTTGGCATGCAGTCTGCTCTGTTTGCTAAGATCAAAACAACCTTCAGGGACAGAAAAAACATCATGATTTAGAAATTTCTACCTGTGACTCCTTAAAATACATAATGGACAGTCATAGTATGTATCCTAATACAAAGGGTTAATAGTGAGTCTGATCAGTAGTAAGTCTTCAGATAATAGTGTTACTCCCCAGTCATGGTGCCTTCTATGGGTGAGAGTACTGTAGGGTCATGAGTTAATCTCCACTCAGAATGGTGATGCATGCTCTCATGGAACTTGAAATAGTCGGAAGAGTTTTTAATGTTTAAATACCTTATACCTCATTGAGTTGGTACTTTTGAGTGCCCACAGCAGATGCACTGTTATCCTTTAGGAATTATTTAAATGAAAGAGATAATAAACTAAAACATAGAGAATTTTAAGATGGTTCTTTTGAGTGCCAGGTTGATAAATAAAAAAGAATCAATTATGCAGTCTTTTCCGAAGGCCTGGCCCGAGGTTATAAAACTTTTTCATGCTCAACTCAACTGAGCACGAAATTTCAACTGCTCATAAAAACTAAAATACTGACAAATGAAGATGTTTATTGCTTTAAGTCTCTCAGATGTTGTATTTATCATTTATGACCATATTTATCATGCTAATAACTGTTAAAATGCCAACAATTATTGGCATTTTAACATTTATGAGCAGGATAAATTTCGTGCTCGGCTGAGTTGAGCATGGAAAAAGTTTTATAACCTTGGGGCCTATAATATTTTAACATTTATGAGCAGGATAAATTTAGTGCTTGGCTGAGCATGGAAAAAGTTTTATAACCTTGAGGCCTATAATCTGGGCCTATAATTAAAACATTTAAAATGATGAAACCCATGCATCTTAACATGTTATACTTATACTGTGCTAGAAACCCATAAACAGGTACTTTTACAGAATGGATTATGCAGCATTTCATCTGTTTCTACATTGTTTACTTAACCCTTTATGCTCTTATGGATTCTTCCTTCTGGTTTGATATCATAAACTTGGGATGCTCTATTGTATATATGAAGGGGTCACTGGTTATGTAATTTTGAAATGATATTGTATTTTTTTCACTAAATTTTGTTTATGTGTCCTAGAGCGAAAATATTTCAACCTTTCTCAGCTAGGAATCAAACCCAGGTCGCTGGATTAACAGGCAAACACTCTACCATGTCGCTGTAAAAGCCAGCTTCTACCCAAGGCAGTAGAAGTGTATTTATGAATACCTAGACCCTGTGACATTCACCCCCTCCGATTTGAAATTCGTCCCTAAATTTCTTGGTACAGGAATCATGTGAAATGAGACCAAAGGAGATATTTATGCACAGAAGGGTCATAGGGTGGGTTATTTAGGTTGGATGCCCTTGTCGTAGAGCAAAAATATTTCAACCTGTCCCAGCCGGGAATCGAACCCAGGTCACTGGATTAACAGGCAAAAACTCTACCACATCCCTGTAAAAGCCGGCTTTTACTGCAAGCCAGTAGAAGTATATTTATATATACATAGACACTGTAACATATGTTTTAGCAAAAAGTGTAGACCCTGATGAAATGCCTCATGATGCAGCTTTTCTTCTGGATCCTAACTGTTTGCCAAAATACACAATTAGGAGTCACCTGTACAGAGGGTACACTAAGTAAACAGTCAAAAATACAATATTATATTGAACTTATAATTCATGACTTCTCAATATATACATGTACAATTGATTTGGATTATTAATTTCTTTGGAAAATGTCATTGGTCTAAAAAGGGTCTAAAAAGGGTTAATTTGACATAATTAAACAGTGGTCTAGATAAGGATTTGGAACAATTGGTATTTTACCTCCTAATTTTTAATTTAATGAGTAATTTACTCTATATTTAAAAAATCAAATTGCAGAAAATGCAAAGCCTTGTAAAAAGACCCAATATTTGCTTAACATATTTTAAAGAAAAGTTGCTTGTATCAGATACATGTTGTGTTTTTAGGAAAACTTCCAAGATTCATACAACTGGTGTATATTAATTAGTTTTTTTCTTACTGAATAAAATATTTCACCACATAAATTGAATATCAGGGTATTTTCACCCTTCAATTTAATTTTCAATGCTGAATTCCAAAAAATAAATGCTGAAATACCCTTTACCCCCTCTTATCTGGATCCCTGATTAAAAGCATGCGTTAAGAACACATACATATATAGTTTTTGACAAGCTGAATACCATCTATTTCAGATGATTGCAGTAATGGCATACATCCATAGAACCACAGCTAAAGCTACAGGAAATCAGCCAAGTCTTGTCATATCTCCACTCTCAGTTCTTAGAAACTGGCAAGATGAGGTGAAAAGGTAGGTCAACTACTAATACTACATATACAGGTTCCAAGGTTATAAAAAAAAATATGCTCAACTCAACTGAGCACAAAATTTATAATGCTCATAAATGTAAAAATGCCAACAACTGTTGGCATTTCAACATTTATTAGCATGATAAATCCAACATCTGAGAGTTTGAAGGCAAGAAAAGTCTTTATATTTCAGCATTTTAGTATTTGTGAGCAATTGAAATTCCATGCTCAGTTGAGTTGAGCATGAAAAAAGTTTTATAACCTCTGAGCCAGGTTTCCCCCTGACACATACAGGATATTGAGTCACAGACTACCTAAATCTCATGACCCCTTTGAAAAAAAAAGATAATAAATGCTCGTCGTGCAGTGCCTATAAACAAGCAGACTCATTTTATTTGCATTGACAATCAAATCTGGTTGGTTGAGGTAATTTTTGTGCTTGACCATGCCATAATCATTTTATTTTGTGAATATAGAAGACAAATACATTTATTTTTCAGTTGGGAATGGGATTGATACAGTGATAAAGTGTGTTTAATTTTTTTTTAAAACTTATGTATCAAGGAGTGTGGTGGCTCAGTGGTAGAGTGCTTGACTCAAGACCTAGGGGTTGCGGCTTCGAGCCTTATTGGAGGCACCACATTGTGTTCTTGAGCAAGACACTTTATCCTCTACTTAGTACTGGTTCAATGCAGGAAGACCCTTCCATACATGAACTGTCCAAAGATGTTGACTGGGATGAAAAGAATCAATTAAAAAAAACAAATCTTAGGTAGTAGGTAATTTGTACATGTCCTGTGGTTTTACGCCATTAAATATTCTGAATCAACGTGAACATAGATAATTAGATCAAAACCAATGAGTAAGCCGATAAATAGAATACCAGGTTTGTGTCTTTTAATGTAAAGTTTACCAGGCTTGGCTTGGATAATACCAAGCTTTGGCTTCGAGAACACATGTTAAATTGCTCGGCAAAGCCTCAAGCTTCAGCAAGGGTTCTTGAAGCCTTGTCAGGTAAACTTGAGATCAAAAGACACTCACCTAGTATTCTCTATGCACCATAGAAAGTCAGCCTCAAAATGCTCTAATAGGTTTTCCTATTTATACACAGTCTGTCTAAAGACAATTGACCATTAAAATTGAAATTGTGAATATACTGTAATTGTGGGCATACTGCAAGTTTTAAGATTGGAGTTTCAAAAGTTCAGGATTTTGGAAATGTTGAACTTTCACCCATGTCTATGTATACATGTAGGTTTGCTCCTGATCTAAAGACATTGGCTTATGTGGGAGACAAGGAGAAGAGAGAAGAAATGGCACAGAGAATCAAGGCAGACAGAGCCAAGGGAAAACTGAAGTTTCAAGTGCTCATTACTACATATGAGGTAAAAATATTATTAATAATAATAGACTTTATTTCTAGAGGGTGACACATTTAGTAAAATCTAAACTGGTTGTCCCAACCCTCATTGAAAGCATAATACAATTATTGACTTATGTTCAGGTGGACATTGAGTGTTCTTGACCAGTAAACTTCATATTGACCAACGCGAAGCAGAGGTCAATATGATTAAGTTTGTTGTTGACAAACACTTCATGTCTATCGAAACTAAAGTCTACAATTTTTTTATTATATGATAATAATATTTCATGTATTTCAAGTTTCAAACCATTTTGGACCATTGAAACCATTGATGTTACAGTTTGATTGCACAAAAGTACTTGAAATTCTGATGTCACTTTCTGAAAGCCATGTAATATTACTTAATGTTGTGTGGTTTGTAAAGTCACTTCTGGAAAACCATGCAACATGTACTGTTATATCAGCAGCATCATCATCAGACATTTCTGAATAATCATTTATTATTTCCTATCAAAAAATTGAGCCACGACTCGTGATTTCCTACAATGTGGTATTTTGACAAGTGTAGACTCAGACGAGCCTGTGCAGCCTCATTTTAAGCTTAGAAATTCCAAATGATGTTCAGTCAGTAGCTTAACACTCATAGAATATTCAAGCGACTAGCAAAGGCTCTGATCAGACTGGGCTTATGCGCAGGCTGGTCTGAGCCTTTGCTGGTCGCACATACCACATTGTTGGAAATCTCATGTCGCGGCTTAAATACTTTTTAGGTACTTTTTAAGAGTAGTCTCAGTGAGTCTTTTCTTATAAGGAGCAACAACATATCTTTTGACTGGAAATGGATAAAACAATATTTAAGGGGAGTTAACTTATTTACAGTCCAACGATGTTCAGCTCAATATACTGATTACTCATAGAGAACACTTTCAAAACTTAGACTTTTAGGTTATTATAGTCAATGTTCATTACTTATAAATTTCTAATATGAAATAGGCACACCTAATGGGCAACCAACCACTATTTGATCTGAGAGGATAGCACAGTAAACGGTATTTCTTGTGAGTCGGTACTCGTGTTAGTATAAATAGTATGGAAGAAGACAAATGTCAGGAATCGATACAATTAGTACCCCGCCTGACCCAAAACACCTTATGGGAAAGTGACAAAAGAACAAGAAAACGTCACATACAGTTCTAAGCGCCTTGAGGTCAGCTCAGACTCAGGGCCGTCACTGTGTATTTCAAAGTGGTCCGACGGAGGAAACCATCGAGTGCCGAAGCCACGACAAGGTGGAAAGCAGGAATGGGTAATCATTCCACCCTATCGTTAGGGGTCTCCCCCGATATTTTTTTTTATTAAATTTTGAGCGTTTCTATGGTCGTTTTAATGGATTTTAATGCATTTCGGACTATGATTGCAGTCTCTTTGGATAATGTTTTTTGCCAGAAAAGGTTTTCCTTGTGGAGTAAGAAACCGAATGCAGGACAAAATCCTTTTTAGACAGTTACGGTTTTCACTTTTTCGTCAGCACGTAACTTTGACATTTGTCTCCGCAGTTTTTTGTCAGAGGACTTTTAGCACTGATCCTTGGGTCGTGGTTTCAAAAAGATTTACACTATAGCCACACCGGGTAGGCGGCAATCGAAAAAGCTATCAACAATCGACGAACGCGGATCAAAAATCGATAGAAACAGTGTTTTTGATTGCCATTTGTCGCCAGTGTGGCGACAAATGGCGACCGAAAACCCTGTTTCTAACGATTTTTGATCTACGTTCCTCGATAGTATTGGCGTTTTCGATTGCCACCTTTCCTTGACGACTTCCCTTGTTGGTGACAAAACGTGAGATCTTTGGCTGCATCGTAATGAAGCCAGGCCCTTATGTCGAACCAAGACGGCAAAATACTTCTCTGTACACATGGTCCAGGCCCGGGGTCCAGGCTTCTTTACGGCAAATGACCGTTGAGGGAACCGAAAACTCTTGGGCTAAATTGGAACAGGCAGTACTTGTATATCTTTAACGGAATAGACATGGGCTCACGATGTTCATTCACAACGTTTTAAACTTTAGAATAATAAGAAGAAACAAGAAAAGATATGGCATTAAGTGCCATATCAATGAACTCGGCTTTAGCAGATAAAGAGTTCGTTCTTTCATTACATCACAAGCTACATGTGAGTACATGTATCAACAAACCGAATGATGTACACAAACACAATCAATCAATTTTTCACTCAATCAATCAATCATTTTTACATAAACAACAATGAAACCTCCCTCCGTGATGATGAAACTATCTCCAGGTATTTATTCAAAGAAGTGTCTTATAAGACAGAATCGCATAAGGCAAATCTTACCGTTTAAGTTGAGGCCTTTAACTGCTCATATACGCATGTAAGGAACTTATAGAGCATGTTTTTTGGCTCTGTATTTTAAAACAGAATAGACCTTGAGATTATCGAAATTTGCTTTATTTACCAGACGCCTATATAATGTTTAAAGCCTGTGAACCCCAACTTTGTTAAAAGCAGGGACCACCCTGAGCGCCCGCGCAGTCCCATCGGCGCCTTTGTTTTTACATGTAGATTCAAATGTATGATAAAAGTCAGGAAAACTGTCAGGTTTGATCAATTTTAAACTCATTGTCGGACCAGATCTGGGACCAAACTTTCTGCTTATGTTATCAGCAGAGGCTCGCTGATAGCAATGTTTAAGATCAAAGAAGCCGCTATGGGTTCTGTTACACGACGTGGTAGCAATGACCAGTGACCTATATATCGGTCACTGCCTTGACGCTGGAAAGCGGATGTAGCACATCCATTAAACATAGGTTTCCGGCCGTGGGTAGTTTCGGCTGGGTCGTTTTCTGTCTGGTTTTAGGGTGGGTCGTTTCGGCATATTCTGATAGGATCTGATTGTTTTATAAACTTGCCAAAGTTCCGACTGCATTGATTTTTCCACGAAATCGTACATGCGCGCATTCTCGCAAGAGCGTTCACTAGTACAAAATAACCAAACAAAACTTGGCTCTTTTCTGAAATAATTATTGTGTTCACGAAAAGGTGCTGACTTTCTTTTATTTATTTATTTTTTTTATATAAATTTCCAAAGATCCGTCTGCATTATACACCAGAGATGGGGTAATCGTAATCTGTAATCATGATTACTTGTAATCGATTACTTTTTTCAGTAATCATAAAGTAATCTGTAATCGTGGATTTTTATGATTACAAGTAATCGTAATGTAATCGATTACATTGCAAAATAGCCTGTAATCATGATTACTTTACGATTACTTTATGATTACTTTTGCTTTTTTTTTAAAAAAAATATGAAACTGGTTAAAAAAACTGTTGTAAGTTGTACAATGACAGGTACCAGCAATAGATCAAAGAGAATAATGGATGTTTGAAACAAGGAATGTCTGTTCTGTATGCAGCAATGAAAGGGTTAGAAGATTAACCTGTTACCTGCTAGCGACAACTTTTGTCATCTGCTGATATCCTATGCAAACAGTTTGGACTCAATCAGGCCCAACAAAATGTTGGGCCAGATCTGAATTCAAACTATTTGATACTGATTCTTTGTATCGTAACAAATAGTACAGACCCTGTAGAAATACCAACATATATTGCATTTCACTAGGGAGACAGTTTGCAAAAAATGCCTGTTCTGAAAGGGTTAGTTGAATAACCTGTTACCTGCTTGTGACAATTTTTGTCATCTGTTGACATCCTATGCAAACAGTTTGGACTCAATCAGGCCTAACAAAATGTTGGGCCAGATCTGAGTTCAAACTTTTTGATACAGATGCTATCCCTGAAAGAATTTGCATCAAAAGAATGGTAATTCTGAAAAATATGAACGGATGGCAAAAACATGCAAAATTATCTAGCAAGATAAAAGTTTAGCAAAAATATATAACAGGCAGGAAAAGGTCCATTGTGTGTTAAATACAGTCTTGAGCCAAACTCAGATTTGACATTAACTCATCAGATACATATTTAAAGTCAAAGCTTTCCCTGTCCAATTTCATCTTTCTGAATAATGTGTCTATAATAATTGTGAACATTGACATTATTGGTCAACTTTTTATTTGCTCTTCTGTCAAATGAAATAATGACCCTTTTCTTAAGTTAATCCTTTAGGAACTTTTATGACAGTTTAGTTTTAACACCTTTTAGCAAGTGTTTAATCTTGACCATTTTCCTGCTGAATATGATCTCATTTTTAGTTTTGGTTTGATCTGCAGAAGATCCGATTCTACATATTTTGTCATTTGTTTTATAGACATACATGAAACATTATAAATGTGTTCCAATTATTAGGATAAATTTATTGAAATAAAAGAATATCCAAAATATTAGGAAGCTGGACTAATTTACTTTATGGTAAAATAGGGATAAAATCCAAAATTCTTTATAAAGTATATCATCAAATTAAAAAAGCCCATACCACGTTCAGCATGCTTTAATGGTATGAATCACTGTTATATTATGGGATGTAGATGCAGTTCAGAAACTTTGATCAGAAAGTGCAGTCGTTCAGTCTGATCAGGATCTTCACTGATTATTATCTAGTCATCAGTCTTTGTTTTAAATAGCAGAGTTCTAGGTGCTTCATATTTATTATTGTAAACATCAAAGTTGTAGCTGATTTCTACATTACTAAAAAGATATTTTGAATAATTTCTATTTTAATTTCTCCTTGCACAGAAACAAATCTGAAGAACATGGAACAGTGTTATTTATGATGCATGTAAAACAATGGTCAAATTTTGAGGTTGACATAAAAACGCCAAATATGGCTATTTTGACTGTACCCGGGATATCTTGCAAATACAGTCATGTAAGGTAAATGAGATGATCAAACGTATATCCATTCTCATATTTAGAGTAACAAGGGATTTTTGAATACTGTTGTTTTATTCTCTATTTCATGTAGTAAGCCTTGTAGCTCTGTAAGAAGAATTGAGAACCATAGCTAAGTTTTCCTTTCTTCAGGATAACATTCTATTAAGTTTTGAAATATAATACAGTTAATTAATTGCTCAAAAGTAATCTTAAGTAATCATAAAGTAATCATGATTACTTTGCAATGTAATCTGTAATTGTAATCGATTACATTTTAAAAAAAGTAATTGTAATTGTAATCAGTAATCATGAAATTTCAAAGTAATTGTAATTGTAATCGATTACATTTGCATGTAATCGACCCCAACTCTGTTATACACTACCCAGGCCGAGTACCGAAAGCTCAAGATCAGACTGCACATGCGTGCATACTAGCAAGAACACTTACAGGGAAATAACTAACAACAATCGGGCAAATAATGTTTGTGGACAAAAATATGTACTGAAAAGAGAGCATTACAGATCCGACTCTATTAAACACTTGAACACTTGGAGTTTCACACTGTACTAACATAAGGAAATAAAGTTATCAACTATGTGCAGCAGACGACTTAAGCAGGCACCATTTGGACGAACATATGGGCCGAAATTAGGTGCATAGACCCACTTGATGGCTGTGCATGCATGATTACTTCACGCATGTTAAATGCATTACGGTATCTGCCGCATTTATGTTTAAATGAACAGCGTACACGCAGGAAAAATACAGAGACCGAAATATAGTGGATGGCTGCGCTTTCATGTTTAAAGGGTGTGATAAATTAAATGAGCTGGCCCAAATACTATAACATTTACAAGAAATCTAATCAAGGAACGATGTGAAAGCGCAAGGTCATTCAGTTTATGACATGTATGCATGACTGAGATATATCCTTATGCAATGACCAGCACGTGCACACTGCTGTTGGTTATACATGTAAGGTATGATAGCTCAACTTGCGACATCAAATTTCTGAGAACTAACTATAGCCACTGTAATAACAGAGTAGTCTTTTAAAATTCTGAAAGGCAGGTTTTATCATGAAACGGCTTATTTCCATTCATTGGAATACACTACGAGGCGTGGTTGACCTGATTAACAGCGATATTCATACGCGCATCACGCTGGTATGCAGTGTCCATTCATAGAAAACAATTAAATAAGAGTTACTGTTCCTGAAATGACCAAATAACCGTTAAAAAGTGACACATGAGCTTCCCAGTTCGCAAAAACACCATTAACTCAGTAAAAGTTCAACTTTCGAATGAAAATCGGCAACAAAAGACATATTTTTGAATAACTGCACTGTGGTTTATATTTCACTCACTATCATTTCAAAGCAAACAGCCATTTTAACACGAACTATTTCTTCAAAGTGTAGAAATTTCGAAAACAATTATAACTCTCTAGAATAGCTGATGTTGAACAGATCCCGAGTTCCAAAAAAGCAAAACAAAACTGGATCACAGAAATAACCATGGCTTTGATAAATGAGTCTCAACATGAGAAAACCTGTCTTCGGGGTTTTCGACCATGCAAACCTCAAACCAACCTGCTCAGTTACAGAGATTAGCTAGAATGCTGAAATGTTGTGTGTATAGCAAGTTTATCAATTATACTTTCCAGAGATTGAACAACAAAGTCGCTGATCAGACTGCGAGTCCGCGCAGGCTGGTCTGCGCCTTTGTTGTTGAAATGCAACTACCTTAGGTTTTCTCGCGACGCGACCCATAACCCATATATCTGTGATTGCTTGTTTTAACACCTTGGCAAGGTCTATTTATGACATGCGCAACGTTTGGTATGTCGCATCAGAGGTACAATGTTCGCACAAAGAAAAATAAGCCAAAAAGAGAAAAAGGGACACGGCTTGAAAAGTGTAGACTCAGACGAGCCTGTGCAGCCTCCTAAATGATGTTCAGTCAATAGCATAACACGCATAGAGAATTCAAGCGACTAGCAAAGGCTCTGATCAGACTGCGTGTATGCGCAGGCTGATCTGAGTCTTTGCTGGTCGCACATATCACATTGTTGGAAATCTCATGTCGCTGCCTCTTTCAAAGGTGCGACGATGCACGTGTCAGTTGGCGTTACGTCGTGACGTAATGTTAGAAGTATTGTGACGTCACGTCATGGGGATCACACAGCCGCTTGCTTGAAAGAGCTATCGTTAACGTTCAAGCTCCTGGTGATCGAAAAAAATCCCTAAGTCTCTGGGCTAAAATACAACTTAAATATCAACAAAACTAGCATCTTCGGGATTCACTTTCACTTTTTGTATTTTTTCAATGTTCATGATGATTACGGAACATTTTTGGACGGTAGAATAAGGTTTTTAGTTCGATCGAATCGACTCCGTATAGATACCGGAACTCTCGGTTGACAGAACGGAAATCAGGCCTTCATATAGCAGATGAATAGAACAGAACAGAACAGAGCCTCTAATCGTAACAGCAACCAACCCTCGTTGTTGCCGCTTCGCGGCAACAACTCGTTGGTTGGTTGCTAATATTTGGAAACAAGTCATGGCATTGGTATTATAGCCAAACCATGATATATGGAGTAACTTTGTAACAGTACATCAAATCAGCATTTTTCAAATCAGCAAAGTGTGATTGAATGGTTTATAACTTGCCCTTTGATTGTTTATTTTTCTAGACATGTTTGAAAGATGCAAGTTTTCTACAGAGGTTTCACTGGCACCTCCTTGTCTTTGATGAGGCTCACAGACTTAAAAATGTTGATTCACTTCTTCACAAGACTCTTGTAGGGGTAAGTCATACAGGATAGTTAGAGGCTCACAGACTTAAAAATGTGGATTCACTTCTTCACAAGACACTTGTAGGGGTAAGTCATACAGGATAGTTGGAGGCTCACAGACTTAAAAATGTTGATTCACTTCTTCACAAGACTCTTGTAGGGGTAAGTCATACAGGATAGTTGGAGGCTCACAGACTTAAAAATGTTGATTCACTTCTTCACAAGACTCTTGTAGGGGTAAGTCATACAGGATAGTTGGAGGCTCACAGACTTAAAAATGTTGATTCACTTCTTCACAAGACTCTTGTAGGGGTAAGTCATACAGGATAGTTGGAGGCTCACAGACTTAAAAATGTTGATTCACTTCTTCACAAGACACTTGTAGGGGTAAGTCATACAGGATAGTTGGAGGCTCACAGACTTAAAAATGTTGATTCACTTCTTCACAAGACACTTGTAGGGGTAAGTCATACAGGATAGTTGGAGGCTCACAGACTTAAAAATGTTGATTCGCTTCTTCACAAGACACTTGTAGGGGTAAGTCATACAGGATAGTTGGATTACTGGATTTGAGGCTAACATGAGAGAAAATAGTCCATATTAACCCCTGTCATGCTGGATATTTTAATTTATCATTTGATGTCGTGTCTGGGAGTGAAATAACTCCATGCAATAAAATGGATAAACCACTAGTGGTTTATAGATTTTCAGGAAACATTAAGACATCCACAACAATGGTGTGGATTATAACAACGTGGCATACATAATGACAAAATTATACCGTTTTTATGACAGAAGTGAGATTTCAAAGTAATCTTAATGTCATATGATAAATTGAATCTCACATTCGTGCTCTTGTATTATTGAATTTATTAAACTCGTTGCGAAAAAAACATAAAATGCTCGGCAAGCCTCGCATTTTATCTCTTTTTCCCAACTCATTTAATAAATTCAATAAAACATGAGCACTCATGTAAGATCCTCTATGTACTACACTCCTCTTCAAATTTTATCCTGTTAACCAGCAACATTGCAGTTGTAAGCATATATATTTAGCTCATCTGAGGCTGAGCCAAAGTCTCACAAGAATGGGACTCAAGCCAATGCATGTTCATTTGTCCACACTTTCAAACACAAATATTTCTGAGACCAGCAAGCAGATTGAAATCAAATTTCATCTGGAGCATTATTGCAGGGGTGGGTGGGGAGGGGCCTACATTAGGATTTGGGCTAGATTAGATCAAAACTATGGTTTCCATGGCAACAGAACCTGAAAAAACACAACTACCTCACATGGGCGGGAAGACTAGAAAAGCTGTCTTCAGGTTTCCTACCTCATATTCAAACCAGCCTGCTTAGCTATGACAACTAGCTAGTAAATTGAAATTTTGCTTGTAGCAAATTTAGATATGATTCTTTCCAATTAGCGAAAAACAAAGGTGCTGATGGATGCGCAGGCTGGTCTGCCCCTTACTTATTTGCAAACCCCCTAAGACATATTTTCTCACATTGCGACCCATACTGCATCTGAAAAAAAACACAGTGGATGCAGCTCCACACACAAATATCCAGCATGACAGTGGTTAACTTCAATTCAGAATATTCTTGTATTGTTACAGTGGAAGTTTGAGAAGAGATATCTGTTGACTGGCACCCCTGTACAGAACAATCTCAAGGAGTTACATGCCTTGTTGTTTTATTACAGTGGAAGTTTGAGAAGAGATATCTATTGACTGGAACCCCTGTACAGAACAATCTGAAAGAGTTGCACGCCTTGTTGAGTTTCATCTCTTCTCGTAAATTCAACCCAGATGATGCAGAAGACTTTGTGGAGAAATACTCAGACATGGATGATTCTGGTAAGAGTTTTATTGCATTAACAAGCCCATCTATAAGCATTTAGATTAACAAAAATTGACAGTGTAAAATTGTGAATTTTTTCTTACCCATAAAATTTTAGCACGTGTTTTTGATTGAGACAGTTCTTTTGAGTACCCACAACATATGCTTTGGTTGAGAAATAATGCACACCCTTAATCAAAGGCCTGCAACACATTTATTTTTTCTACTTATTAAGAGCTAAATGAGGATTGATTGAAGACCCAATAAATCTCATTTTCTCTTGAATTTTGTCTTGTCACAACAAAAAACAAGTGAGTATGAACAGGAAATGCCACAGTCACAGACCGGGGACTAGTAGCAAAGTCAGTAACGAGTCCGAATACTATTCCAGGGGTTGCGAGTTCCATCCTGGCCCTGTCCCATACTTTCATGGAGATTGATCATGAAATAATTTCTAAGGTCATTCTCCTCCTTCCACTGATTCAAGAAGGATTGTTGTCCATTACAAGTTAAGGTATGTAAATGAAGTACCAAGGCCGTCGTCGCCTGTCCCTTTTTTGGCCGAGCATTTTACCTTGTGTGATGCAATTATCAATAATGCTCGTTGCCTGTGTCATCAATAGACGGACCTAGCAAAGGTGTAAAAACATTGAAACATTATAATGACACCAGCTTGATTAATTTCATAATCGGATGGTCTTTATGGACGTTATCATACTTATGGACCGTTTCGAGAGAAAACCTGACGTAGCTGCATGCCAACATCAAAGGCGCAGACCAGCCTACACATCCGTACAGTCTGATCAGCGCCTTTGTTACTCACTCCCAGGAAAGTACAATTGATAAACTTGCAACACGCAAAATCCCAGCATTCTAGCTAATCTCTGTAACTGAGTAGATTGGTTTGAGTCTTGCATGGTCGGAAACCCTGAAGACAGGTCTTCTCATTGAGGTCCAGATAATGTCTATGATCCAGTTTCAGTTCCCTTAAGTTGACAATTTTTCTTCTTCTTCCAATTAACATGTCGAGCGACAAAGTATGTTTAAAACTTTTTGACTTTACATATATGAGCATCGTGAGCCTGTGTTGTTACAATGCATTCGGATAAACAAGTCCCGCCTGTTCCAATTCAGCCCAAGACTTTTGGGTTCCACCAACGTTCATTTGACTTTAAGAAGCCTAAGCAGAGAAATGTTTAGCCGTCATGACCGTCATGGTTCGACAGTAGGCCATGGCTCCATTTCGAGGAAGCCAAAGATCTCACGATATGCCTACCAAAGCCAAAATCTAGATGAAGCCTGCATCCTTAACGGGTGTTCTACATGTAATTGGAAAGACACTAGACTAAGTGTATATCTTTTCGAAAATATGACTCTTTGAAGTGCGCTAACAGTACTATGCCAAAACCTGCAGGGACATATATGAAATAATGTCAAAGAAACATACTGTAGGAAAAATGTAAAAAAAAATTGTGACTGTCTGAAAACAATTTTGTTCAGCATTTGGTCTTTCACGCGACAGGAAATATCTTTTCTAGCAAAAGATCGTGACCAAAACGACTGAAATCTGGTCCCAAACGCATAAAACCCCATTTAAAACGCACACAGAAGCGCTTAAATTTCAAAATTTGTCTCGGGGGAAGCCCCCGAACCCCCCCTTACGTGAGGTGGGAAATACCCCATCTCGTGCTCTCTCCCCTCTCGTGCCTTCATCGCTCGATGGTCTATTCCGCCGTACCACTTTTAAATACGCTGCCATGGCCCGGAGTACTGGTTAATTACTTAGTCAAGCTTTCCCAGGAAAAGACGTGGTTATGTGAACTGACCATCTCGACATGACCATTGCTGTTGACAGAAATAAAACCTCAAACCAAACAAAAGCCACAATCACAGGCCATCAACCTACCCAAGGCGCTGCAAGGAAGAGACGAAAAAAAACACAAAAAGTGTCAAAGATGACAGCAAGAACATTGTTAAAGTAAACCTCTCTCTTTCTCAGTAAGATATTTGTAAAACTAGAAAGGACACTAAGTACTGCATTACAAAGCAAGTAGCAAACAAAGAACCTCACAAACGATCGGAGCAACATTAAACAGGTCTAGGGGTTGCGAGTTTGATCCCGGCCCGATCCCATATGTTGGTGGAGATTGATCATGAAATAATTTCTGCGGTCATTCTCCTCCCTTCTGCTGAATCATTCAAGAAGGGTTGTTGTCAGTCACAAGCGAAAGTATGTGCACGAAGTACTGGTTAACTGCTTGTTCAAGCCTGCCCAGGAAAAAGTCTGGTTAGGTGAACTGACCGTCCCGCCATGACCATAGCTGTTGACTTGGGACGTAAAGCAACAAAACAAACAAACAAAAGCAACATTAAACAATGAATCCACAACAACAGAACCAATACCAGCCAAAGCCACCAACTTAAGGTATCAAGGGTTTACCGTATTTAACTCATTGCCTTCTAGGTTATCATCTGCTGATAACCTTTGCAAACAGTTTGGACCCAGATCAGGCCTGACAAAATGTCAAGCCTGATTTGGATCCAATCTGTTTGACACTCAGATGGTATTCCTGAAATAATTTTTTGAAAAAAAAAGAAAAAAAATCAGCAGATGACAAAAAAGCATGAAAAATTTCCCAGAGGGCAAAGTGTTATTATATTTTTATGTCGGGGCCAGAATGGTGGTCATTAGAATGATATCATATATGAATGCTTTCTGTCTTAGATGCATCAGAGCTTCACAAACTACTGCAACCACTGCTTTTACGTAGAACAAAGAAAGTTGTTCTCAAAGACCTGCCACAGAAGTCGGAGGTTATACTGACACATGGTATATCAAAGTTACAGGCTAAGATGTACAAGGCTATACTGATGAAAGATGTTGGTGAGTACTGGAATGATTTATCATTAATATTCTTTTCAAAACAATTGATCCTTTACACTTAAGGTCCACAGAACCAGATAAATAGAGGATATTTACTTTTTTGAGGTGAATACCATATATATTTCATCGAGTGTGTTGAAAACATCAGAATTTTCATGAGTGCGCAGCACGAATGAAAATTTCGATGTTTTCAACTCACGAGATGAAATATATTTGGTATTTACTAAAAAAAGTAAATTTTCTTTTTATTTTATATTTTTTAGAAGATTTACAGTTAATCAATTTTATAACCCTGCTTCAATCCGAATCACAATAATGTAAAAGAAGACAAAGGAGTATTTGTGACAGAATACCTGGATCAATCAACATGATCTATAGTCATCGGGACTTACAGATAAAAATAAATTTATTCAGCGTCAAAGTGCGACACAAGTGACGTCATAAGCAACGTCATAATGTGTTGATGACGTTGCGTAGCATAGGTTACATGCATTACCTCACTCACTGAAGCGGGAGGTGTTGAAAATTCAAAATCGAAAAATTTCAGCAAATCTGAATTATTTTGGTACCAAAATGTTCCTCATGTTCTAACTAAGAAAGTGACTACCCACACTTGATGTTTTTGTTCACAAATAAGAAAGTTATAGGTGTTTGAACTTTCAAAGTGAGCTGCATTGAGTGAATGGAAAAGTCAGAGGTGATCCAAAAAACGCTACAGTGAAAATATAGGCTGATATCAATCACTAGTGATTGATATCATATCATTTCACTAGTGATTGATATCACTTTTATTTGTTTTTGATATGCATTGATTTCACTGCTAAGTATAAAATAAAGGCATTTATAAAGCAGTTCCTGGCCTCCAGAAAAGAGTGTGGAACTTAAAATTAATTCGATTATTTTTCTACCAAAACATATGTTGTGGGTACTCAACAGAAAGGTCTCAATGAGACAGTTCTTTTGAGCACCCAAAACACATCTTTTAGTTGAAGAACTAGAAAATAATTACAATTTTATGAGTTTTCTTATCTGAACCTATATAACCCTAAAATTGTGTGTTTCAGTATTTCCTTTAGTAATTCCATAATTGAAGTATGTGAGAACAAATGCTTTGGGGAATGATAACCTACTGGTCATTCTAGAATGTTAAGTTTTTTTTATTCTTTCATTTCAGGTCTCTACGTTATAAACCTTTTTCATGCTCAACTCAGCTGAGCATGAATTTATCCTTCTCATCATTTAGCAGGATACATACAAAATCTGAGAGTTTTAAAGCAAAATAAATTGTTTACTTTTTCAGCATATAGTTTTTAAAAGCAACTGAAATTTCATGCTGAATTGTGTTGAGTTTGAAAAAGGTGATATATTCTTCGGGCCAGGAGTTTTAGCGATTTTCTCATGATGTGATTTGTATAT
This sequence comes from Loripinus fragilis, assembly GCA_964019695.1. NCBI lineage: Eukaryota > Metazoa > Mollusca > Bivalvia > Lucinida > Lucinidae > Loripinus > Loripinus fragilis. Next base: position 2,072,257 of record OZ026519.1, read on the forward strand.
GAGCCATGACATGAAATTACCACCAATTTGTAATGTGCCACCATCAAAGGCTCAGACCAGCCTGCGCCTATGCCCAGTCTGATCAGAGCCTTTGCTAGTCGCTTGAATATTCTATGACTGTCCGAACAGAATTTGGAGTTTCTAAGCTTATAAGCAGACTGAGTCTATTTATGTCAAAATGCCACATTGTTGTAAATCTCATGTCACAGCTATTCTATGATCAATTTCAGAGGCGTTTGAGAGTGTATATGGCTATAGTGGACCTAAACAACAAACCAGTCTGATGAATATTCTGATGCAGCTGAGAAAATGTGTGAATCATCCTTACTTGTTTGATGGTAGGTATTTTATTAGCTGTTACATTTGCTTCTGTAATGTGTTATGGGATTGGATAATATTAGAATTTTCCGACAAAATGTCATGCTGTTGTTGGAAACAGTTTGATGTCAATAATTACATAGCATTTCAATCGATGAAATTGTGGCTTTATATGGAATGCAATGGGATGGTTTGAGATAAAAATCTGAGTTTTTATGTTCAGATAATCATATTCATAATGTTCATCTCGGGAGGTATATCATAGGGCCAGTTAAGCAAAATTTTTCAACTTAAAATTGTGATTATTTTCTTATCCATCATTGAGGCAGTTCTTTTGAGTACCGGCGACAACGGCCTTTGTACTTCATAGGCATACCTTCACTTGTAATTGTTGAAAAATAGGAAAATAGTTTTCAGTTATGCACTCTTATCGGGGGGCCTGGTATATAGTCGGATATACAGTCAGAAAACATATTTTATGGCTCAGCTCATGCATCACCATATAGCTAAATTTCCGAGCATATATCTGATGATATACCTCCCTTAATGAAAATTTTGAATACAGTTATTCCTTAGTTCATGGAAACATCTAACTACAGTGTCCTAAAATTTGCAAGAAGTACCGACTTTACATGGTTTGCGCTTACCTAGTGACCATACAGTGTTTTCCCTTTATAACACACCTCATTATAACACTGATTTAGATATAACAAGGCCATGTTGTGACTCCTAATCTTTTTCAAATGGAATTTTACAAAGCAATTTTGGAATATGCCCCCCATCATTCAACAACTAGAGCATTAAGCTTTATGCCTACACACCTTTAACAGTCATAAACTGTGCCTGATATATTTGAGGTGCACCAAATTTTGGTTATATTATTCAGATTAACCAAGACTTTTAACACTAACTACATTATTGTACTGATAATTCTTGTCCTGTTTCAGTTTACCCTTTCTTTCATGAATATTCATGCCAGGCTCTTCCCACTATGAATAATTAAAAAAAAACCTTTAATGTTAGTACATAGAACGAATAAATTACTTATCAGGTCCACTAGTACTTGTAGAATCAGATATATCATATTTCCATAAGCAAACAGAGTTGACCCTGATCAGGCAGCTCTTACAAGAGCTGCCTGATCTGGGTCTGCTCTGTTTGCAAAAGCACTAAAAGCCCCTCTATAAGGTAAAGAATTCTGTAAAGTCAGCTGTTTTGCCTTATTTACCTGCATACTATGAGTTTATATTAAATATACAGAAAATAGGAAATTAGATTGATCTAATCTTAGATAGTTGCAGGTGCATTAATTGACTAATATTGCTACTCATACAGTAAAACCTGTCGTAAGCGGCCTTTCAAAAAAACACAAAACAAAGGTCGTAGACACATATGGTAGTTTAATGAAGGTCGAAAGGATTGCAGAATGCTCTCTTGGAGCATTCTGCAATACTTTAGACCTGCATTAAGCGTAAATCGTTCTTGAAAACCAATTTTTGGTCTTATTTTTAAGTGGCTGCTTAAGACAGGTTTTACTGTATATGTTTTATGGTATATTTCAGGAGTGGAACCAGAGCCATTTGTCTTAGGGGACCACCTGATTGAAGCTAGTGGTAAACTTGTGTTGATTGACAAATTGCTGGATTGTCTCAAGGTATCAGGACACAAAGTTCTGTTGTTTTCACAAATGACACACATGCTGGATATACTTCAAGATTATCTCGGATATAAAGGTAAAATAGCACAAATGGGCTAGACTTGGGTGGCAACTTTACTATAGTAGCTAGGTGTGCAGTGAATTTATTGATCTAGGGAGCGCAGTGGCTCAGTGGTAGAGTGCTTGACTCGAGACGGAGGGGCCGCAAGTTCCAGCCTCACAGGCCTCACTGTGTTATGTCCATGAGCAAGACACATTTATCCTTTATTAGTACTGGACATAAAGTATCAAATAAACAAATAAACAAAAATTTATTGATTTAGTGATCAAACATTTTTTGTGTGCATTTATGGTTGCCAGGTCTCGAGGAAGATGAAAAAAAACAGGGGGAACTTGACGAACAATAATGCTTTGAAAAATAATGCTTGTTAGTTGTTGTTGCATATATTCAACAAAATATTTACCTAAATTTGCAAGAAAAATATGACACTATTTCACAGTCAAAATGTTTTCATTAATCCTTTACGCCATATGCTATTTTTTAGATCATGACATCATTTTCTATTTTTAGATAACATTGAGACAAAAAAAAACAGAACAATTTAAGTAAAGTTTTGAATACTTTTGAAAATATTATGGAAAATGGAGCCTTTGCTCCAAAGAGCAAATGCTTCATTTTCCATAATAATTTCTTTTGGAGTAAATGCTCCATTTTCCATAAAATTTTCAAATATGCTTTTTTTCAAAGACGTCAAAAGGCGTTACTATGGAGTAAAGGGTCATCTTCTAGGGCCAGGACATGTATAAGAGTGATTAATTGATCAGCTGTCTTAAAATTAAGTGCACAGAGCGGGTGTATTAAATATACCCAATTTGTGCATTAACAGCAAGTGAATTTGACATGTTAATTCATGGGTTGCTGCTGGTTTAAACTTGACTGTTAGTAGCATGTGACAAGGCCTTTTATAAATGCAATAATATTGTACTTAATGCACAACTTCGTTAGGCAACATTTTGCTACGCTTTTTTCTACTTGCTTAAAATGAAAGGCTTGAATTTTCATGTGAATCATCTACAACTTGTGTCGTTTATACAATATAAAAAGTTAGAAACTATAGGACGTGAACCATTGTTACATATGTTTGGTTGTTTATTGCCAGGTTACCTCTATGAGAGATTGGACGGCTCTGTGAGAGGAGAGGAGAGATTTCTAGCTGTACAGAAGTTTAATGAGAATGAAGAAACCTTTGTATTCTTGCTGAGCACAAAAGCAGGTACTGTACTTTATTATATACCTTCAATTGATACATCATTTGAACTGTCTGTTTCTGGCTATCTGGTACAGAAAGCCAGATCAATGAACTGAGGTTTTTTGATTCAGTATCACTATCCTTTAAAACGAAGCAAACGTCAGTTACCTGTTTTTTTGCGGCAAGGCTATGTAAAGTAGATTTCAAGCATGGAATCTGAGACGGAAAACATGATGACGTAACATCAAGAATCGTAACCTAATGGCAAAAGTTCCTGCAATTGTAGGGATTTCAGACCAAAACAAGTTACAAAAGCGGAATAATGTCAGAAAAAGGTATATAATAAACATATTATTATAATAGTAACTTGATGGCATACAGTATCACGTCTCCTTGATGAGACCATATCATTGGATCACCCTCAACGCTTCACCTCTCATGTGGTCATATAGTATGACCTTATCCACTCAACATGATACAGTACGCCAGATCAAGCTACTGTTATAATAATGTGATTACTGGAAATACTTGGAAGATTATACCTCAGATTGTTGGATATAGCCGCTCCAGGGTAGCCGCTAGTTCAAATCAATTTCAAGATACATTGGATTCAGATAATAATGTCTTTTGAAGTTATGCATACATAAGACTCAAACCAGTCTGCTCAGCTACATAGACTAGCTAAAATATTGAAATATAGCTTGACTATTATTCTTTCCAGATAGAGAATAACAAAGACCCCAATCATACTGAGCATATGCGCAGGCTGGTCTGCACCTTTGTTGTTCGCAAGCTCCCCAGGACAGTATTCTCACGTCAAGGCCCATATGTTTTGGGTGCTTAGAGTAAACGGCTCAGTGTGCCAAAGAAAAATGTAGAAACATAATATCATAAATTTAGGACTAAAGGAGCTCTAGCGATAAGGCGTATATTTTCCCTAGTTGACATGAATACAAAACCTAAATTTTCAAATTGCCCTAATGTTTTTAAAATTCGACTGTTTCGGTAGTAAAATATGCATAGAAAGCATCAAAATAGGTTTCCAAGCGATTCATCATTTACAAAGCCGTGAAAACTTGCGCCTTCTACTCCCACCCCTCATTTTACGTCTTTAGACTGGGTGCCGTTTAGACAAGCGTTTTAGTAAATCCTTTGCAGGTTTTCAAAAAGTAAAAGTTCTAAAATATTATGGATATAAGTGCCCTTCATTTCCAAAAATTTGCGGCATTCCTTCTGCGCATGCGTACGAAATATACTTAAAATTGTGACTTTTGTCATTGAAAAGATGAAACTGGCGTCTTTCAGTTTGTTTTTTGATGCTTTCCCCCCCTCCCCCCCCCTAGACCCAAGATACCTTTTGGACAATTAAATGTCGCTATACAAATATATAACATATGTAAAGGGCGTCGTCTTGGGTCTAGGGGGGGGGAAAGGGTTCGTATAAGTGAAAGAAGACATCGAATATCTGACAAAAATAGACCACTTTGCAAGATGGTCGTTTTTATTGTACATCAACTGTATAAATAGTTTTACAGTACATAGCTTGGTTCCTTGTTTAACGGTCTAGTTCCCATATATGTTACTGAATAACAAGTACAGTTGATGATCAAAATAAATTCTCATTCAATAAGAAGTAGAGTTATTACATGCATAAAGGAAACCCCGTTTTAAATATACAAATTCGGGGGCAATGGTGCATCGACGGCTCTTCTATATATATGTTGAATGTGCCTAGTTTCTCCAGTCGTTTTATCAACAAAACAAAATTAACATCTCGTTTAGGGAGATTGCTCGCGTTATCGCTGGAAATTCTTTGTTTCTTTGGATCCATACAGAACTATACCACAGTCACTAAGTCTATGGTATGCCTTGCTTAGTGATATGAACAATTTGTTATCCTTATTAGATAATTCTATTTTATCATAATGTTAGCAATGTCATGAGCTATGTCATGAAAAAACCTGCAGTTTTTTGTACAGGAGAACAAAGATGCAGACTAGCTATGGCATGTGTGCAGTCTAAGCAGCATCATAAAAGTTTGTTTCATTGTTAGTATGATAGCTTCACTTGCTCTCTTTACTCTTTGCCTACTAGTGATGACTTTTGTTGTCTGTTGATGACCTTTGTTCGGACCCAGAGCAGGACTGATGGAACATTGGTCAGATCAGAACTGACAGATTGTTTGACACTCTGATAGTGTTCTTGAAATAATTTTTTGAAAAAGTAAATTTTAAAAAGAATCCGCAGAAAACAACAAAAGCATGGAAAACTATTCAGCATGCAAAGAACTAATTTGTGTATCTCGATATAAACTTATCATAAACCCTGTACACAGTGACAGGTTTCTATCACAGCCAGGCATATCAGGCCTTGAAATACAAGTGTGTAACTGCAAGTTATTTTTTCTCAACCAAAACATACGTTGTGGGTACTCAAAAGAACCGTCTCGATGAGACGAGACGGTTCTTTTGAGCACCCAAAAACACATGTTTGAACTGATGGTTAAGAAAATAATTGCAATTTTACACTAAACAATTTTGCTTAACTGGCCATATGCATATATTGTAAAGCTCAAACTGGTATGGTACATATGTTGTAGGTGGACAGGGTATCAACCTGACAAGTGCTGACACGGTGATATTTGTTGATAGTGACTTCAATCCTCAGAATGACCTGCAGGCAGCAGCTAGAGCTCACAGAATAGGACAAACAAGGTACAGGAAAAGTTATCAAATTCCCAAAATATTTCTCTTTCTGGCCCTTAGGTTATAAAACTTTTTTTATGCTCAACTCAACTGAGCACAAAATATCAACTGCTCATAAAAACTAAAATACCGAAAATTGAATAAGTTTCTTGCTTTAAATATCTCAAATGTGCTATTTATCATGCTAATAAATGTTAATATAAAATGCCAACAGTTGAGCATAAAAAAGTTTTATAACCTCTGGGCCTGTTCTCAAATAAAATGTTGGTTATCAAGACTTGAATTCACAAAATGCTTGACAGAGTAGCAAACAGGGAAGACCCTGATCAGACTGCTTCTTTTAATCGGGGTCTGCTCTGTTTATCTAGGTCTTTTGGCAGGAAACTAGTGATTGAATTTTGAGAATATTTACCATAGTGATGAACATATAAAAATAGTGAGTATGATCAGGAAATACCACAATCACAAACTCTTCCTCATCAAGATGATTGCAAAACTAGTATTGGACACAAAGCAATGCACAACAAAACATAGAACAATCAAAGAATCCTGCAATGGGAGTAACAATCAACAACGAATCAACAACATTAGAACCACCGCCCCAGAACTGATAGCAGCCCAAGCAACCTGGGGGCCCCAAACACACCCCACTGGCACCAAACCTTCAACCCAGATTCCTCTGCTGCTAAAGCTTAATGCCAAGCTCGCATGGAGGCTCCCCAACCATTGCAATGTACCATTATAGAGAAACAATCCAATCAAATCAACACACCACGACGAAACAAAGAACAGGGCACACAGCTCACAGACAGTCAGGGTCACAGAAAACTTCAAGTTAGGCCCAGCCACAGACAAGTACTGGGTATCAACCCACCAATTAAAGTCCCACACCAGAGCCACCACCGAGCCCCAGGCCCGACCCACCACCGGGCAACCAAAGAGGAAACCACTGCCACAAACCTTGACCAGGCCCTTCAACCAGGCATGCAGACCGCCGCACGACACCCAACCCCCCTACAACGCCTGACCATCCCCCTAGACCAATCACCAAAATTAGGCTCCGGATTAATTCCTCCTAATTTATAGACCAAACCACCACAAAACACAGACCCCGACACGCCCTGCCGCAGAAGTGCCCCCAAACCAACACTGCACTCAACAACCAACTCTGAGTGTCTGCGGCTGTGACATTGGTACTTATTTCATACATGCCCCCAGATAAGAGTGCATAATCAAAAAAAAGTTTGTTATTTCTCAACCAAAACATATGTTGCGGATACTCAAAAGAACCATCTCAATGAGATGGCTCTTTGAAGCACTTAAAACATATGTTTAAACATATGTGGGTACTTAAAAGGGCCGTCTCAATTAGATGATTCTTTTGAGCACCCAAAATATATAATAATGAAATTATTACTATCTCATGCTTAAAAAGTACATTTCTCTCGACCTTTTTCGGAATATGGTAATGTTGCATACCAAATTAAAGGGGACAAGACGTATAGCAATATGATAACTAGGAAATATTTTGTGCTCAGACACACCCTTGACCCCAGGGGTCAAAAGTTCAAGACATTTCTTTTTCTGAAAGGAATCATGTTGCATCTCAAATAAAAGAGAATTGAGCACACAGCACCATGCAAGCCAATATTCTGTCCTTACACATACCCTTAACCTCTGGGGTTGGGTCAAAGGTTGTTTTCTTCTTCTGTAAGTGGTCATGTTGCATTTCAAATTAAAGGGAAAGCAGTGAAGACCAACATGCAAGGAAAAGCTTTGACCTTACACACACCCCTGACCGCTGTGGTTGGGTTGAAAGGTCAGGTATTGAAATTGTGCAGATAGGTATATTTATTTCTCACACACCAGATCAGGATATCCGTTGTTCTTACCAATGTGAGATATCCATACCAGCCTGTGGGAAAGATAACAGACGAACAGCCGCACGCTGGTTGCATGTGGATCTGTGACATCATTGAAATGTTAAAATGACCTCACCATGTCACATCTCAGCGTATTCAGGTTTATCTGGAAACTTTTTTCCATGTTTTTCCAAGATAAAATGAGGTATTTAGTGGTGAGCAAGAAAAAGAATCCATTATTCGTGTGAGGAGGGGATAGAAAAATCGTGATGCCAATTGGTGATCGTCGGGACAGATTTTTCTATCCTATCTTCACACTCATGATGGATTCTTATATTATTGAACTATGCATGATGGAACTAAAACATAGTTGACAGGCCTTTTTTATGATCTAAATGATTCCCAAGGTGAACTTGGGGGTTGGAGAAATGGGATTTATGTTTTGTGATTTACACATTTCTCTAAAATAACCCTCGTCGGAGATATAAATTTAACGAACTTGCCTTGTGTGCACATGCATTTATTACATATAAGCTTAGAAGACAGTGTATCTCATTAACTGTCATAGGGCCAGTAAAGCAAAAATATTCAGCGTTAAAGTGCCAGTATTTTCTTATCCATCAGTTTAAACATGTGCTTTTGATGCTCAAAAGAACCCTCTTATTGAGACGGTTCTTTTGAGTAGCCACAAACTATGTTTTGGTTGAGAAATAATTTTCAGTTACATACTCTTATCTGGGGGCCTGAAATGTTATATTTTTTACGGTCTAGACCAGTTAAGGTGATACGACTTGTTGGTAAGAATACAGTAGAAGAAATCATCTTAAAGAGAGCCGAGGAGAAGTTAAAGTTAACAGAGAAAGTCATAGAAGAGGGGCAGTTCTCTCTAGGTCTCTCTAAGCAAAGCATGATTACTGATGAGAAAGTTAAGGTACAGTAAAACCTGTGTTAAGAGGCCACTCTAAAAAAGACAAAACAAAGATCTTACTGACAAATGGTAGCTTAATGAAGGTCAAAAGTATTGCAGAATGCTCCAATTGGAGCTTTCTACAATACTTTTGACCTGCATTAAGTCATAATCTGTCTTAAAAAATAATTTCGGTCTTCAATTTAAGTGGCAGCTAAACAGCTTTTTTATAAATTGACAGAAAAAGTTATAGAAGAAAAAGTTATAGAAGAGGTAGACTTTGCTCTAGGTCTCTCAAAACAAGGTATGCTCACTGATGAAAAAGTTAAGGTATTTAAAATTCATTATATTAAAATAGATAATTGTAATTTTAAATTAAAATGTAGTTAATTTCCCATTTCTTGATAGAGCTGTTCCTTGCTCCCCTTCTTATGGTGTATATATTTTGTTCTTAGTATTTTCAACAATAGAAACCAATTTATAACAGCTAAGGTACTAAAACAAGGCTATCAATATCATTAACTTCGTAAAGCATTTTCTAAATTCTACCGAAGACAGAGTTGATCATTAAATACAATTACAATGTTGGCTTGAAAACCCTTCTGCAGCATGGCATATTTAGTGTTGTAAATTCAAAAGAAGCCTCGCATTTTATCTCTTTTTCGCAATGAGTTTAATAAATTCAATTATACAAGAGCATAAATGTTAGATTCTATTTAACATATGACATTAAGATTACTTTGAAGTCTCAATTTTGACATAAAAACATTATAATTTCGTCATCATGTGCGCAAAATTGTTATGGTCCTCATAACGTTTCCCGAAAATCTGTAAACCACTAGTGGTTTATCCATTATATTGCATGGCGTTATTTTATTCCCACACGTGACATCATATGATACATTGGATTATCCAATTTGGATAAGTTGAGAAACCTCCAAGTGAGTTGAACAACTTTGTATTTTGACAATAACAGAATCTAGGGCAAAGATATGGCCAGTAAAATTAATTTAGCCCCCCCACCACCCAGTGGCTTCAGCTGCTGTTTGTTCTAAGGCAGTGTTTCTGTTGTTGTTGCTCCATTTATACTTTGGTATGGGGGTTGTACTTGGTCCTTGCTTTGTTGTGCGATGCTTGGTGTTAATTTTTTGAAAAGACATATATTTCTTTATCATATGACGTTACTGTTATTCAATAGAGAAGTCATGTCATAAATAATGTTATGACCACACATTTAATAACACTTTTGGAGGCAACAAGTAACGTCATGGCGATGTCCGTTAAAACAATGCAAATTTTTATTGAAATAAACATACTTTGAAGGTGATAAAATCACATTTAAAAGGTGATATGATAAACAGAATCTAACATGAGTGGTCATTTCATATTGAATTTATTAAACTCGCCAAAGGATCCTTTAATAAATTTCATATAAAATGATTACTCACATAAGATCCTCTATATTATATATGTGGCTATTAGGATTAATAAGTAAGTGAGTATCACCTGAATATGCCACAATCACACACCACAGACCAACCCACCGTGAGGAAGAGAAACAGACAACTAACAGCCATGTGACATTGAAAGGCAAGTAAAGTAAAGGAACCAGCTCTCTTTTCTCAAGCGAGATGATTGCAAAACCAGAAAAGACACCAACTAATACAATAGTCTTTTGAAAAAAGAACCTACATTCCCCTAATACATAGGACCGGTTAAGCAAAATTTTTTAGCATAAAATTGTGATTATTTTCTTATTTGTCAGTTTAATTATGTGTTTTGGGTGATCAAAAGACAGTTGATTGCTCATTGAGACGGTTCTTTTGAGTACCCACAACATATGTTCTGGTTGAGAAATAAGAAAAATAATTTTCAGTTACGATCTCTAATCTGGGGGCCTGCTAATATATAGTTTGTTTGTTTGATTTGATTCTTTACATCTCATCAACAATCTTTCAGTTATATAGGGATGATTCTTCCTGGGTTGAACCAGCACTTAGCTAGGATAAATGTGTCTTACTCAAGGACCACAATGCAGTGACCCCGGTGAGGCTTGAACCCGCTGCCCTTCGGTCTCAAGTCAAACACTCTACCACTGAGCCACTGCACTCCCTTTAATATAAAGATATAATCCAACAACCTGAGGTGAATATATCAAACTTTATGAAAAAATTCCATTGATCAATCTTCTGAGGGTAAAAGCGATGCAACTGTTTTACAGTTATAAGATATCCTGATGTACGGTGTGGATGAACTCTTGAAGGACAGACATCACATTGATTGAAATTGAATGTTTATATTTAAATTCCTACAACTGTTTTACAGCTACAAGATATCCTGATGTACGGAGTGGATGAACTCTTGAAGGACAGACATCACAGTGATTGAAATTGAATTTTTATGTTTGAATTTCTACAATTGTTTTACAGCTACAAGATATCCTGATGTACGGTGTGGATGAACTCTTGAAGGACAGTGATGATGTGAAGACTGAAGTAGATTTCAAGAAGTTTCTTGGACCATCAGTGGGTGGGGAGTGGCAGCCAGAGGAGAAAGAGGCAGAGGAAGAGAAAGAGGTAAAAAATATTTTACCTTTTCATTGCCAGTGATGACCTTTCTGGTCTGTTGATAACCTTTGCAAATAGTTTGGATCCAGATCAGGACTGACTGAACATCAGCCCTGATCTGGATCCAAACTGTTTGACACTCTGATAGCGTTGCTAAAAGAATTATTTTAAAAGGTTTATTTTGAAAAAAAAGTCAGCAGATGACAACAAAAGCATGAAAAATTATCTAGCTTGCAAATAGCTAAACTTGATTTTTATGTTTTTCACATTGATTTTTGGCAATAACTTTTTCATTTTTGATTTTAGTAAACTGTGTTTGCAATGAAAGTTGTATAGAAAAATTAGCATTAATTTCTCTTTACGGTTTCAACATCCAAAATGCTGCAATTGACTCTGTGCATATATGTACTCTACTCATTTTAAGCAAAGTGCAAATAAACTAAGTCAAGTATGTCAGTCAAAAAGTTACATTGTACTGCCCAGATTTACTAACAAAGGCAATGGATGGCTTGTTCAAATATATTGGAAATGGCGCCTGATTTGCTCGTGTGTTAAGCAAGTGGGGTCATCTCTAAACAGCCCTTTTAGGGGCAGGTGCGTAAGAAAAAAATGGCATGTCATGCAAAATCATGCTAAAAATAGATTCTGAATATGTATAGTACATTCTGAGCATGCAAACAGCAAGATTATGCTATATACTCAACCATTGAGTACATACACCCTTTGTGAATATTCTATTGAGTCGAACCCTTTCTGTCACATCTACAAAATTTACCTGTCAATAACAGACTTTGAAAATTTGACTGAATTCAATTCATTGCAAAAGCTTCATCTATGTACACAAAAATCTGTTTGTGCCACAAACTTCGAATGTTTCAGAGAAATTGGTGCTAGTTTTTTTCTAAACCTTTCATTGTGAACACAGTTTGCTAAAACTAATAATAAAAAAGTTGTCGCTAAAATCAATGTGAAAAACATCGAGTTTAGATCTAAGGGTGAAACGTGAAAATTCTCTTTATAAATACTTCCTATGAAAATTTTGTTTTCACTTATTCACCTCTGTATAAGCAAAGAACCATTAACTGAAAGCCGAACCTTTAGCCTTTTAAACACAGGTTCAAATAAACAAAATATTTCAGCGTAAAATTGTAAATATTTTCTCATCTATAATTTTTAGCATATGTTTTGGGTGCTCAAAAGAACTGTCTCATCGAGACTGTTCTTTTGAGTATCCACAACATATGTATTGGTTGAGAAATAAGAAAGTTATTTTTCTGTTACGCACTTTTAACTGAACTCCTGTTTTAAAGAATGGAATCCACTAAATGGGTACTTATGCTAACAATGAAGACCTAGATGAAATGCCACAGAAAGCTGCATTTCATCAGGATCTGCACTGTTTGCTAAGGCATAGTAGAGTTTCAGAGAAATAAATACAATATTGTTTTTGGAAATGTGTACCTGTGTCCCCTCAATATATACAATGGATCATCCTGACTTATCAAGCTTTATGGAAAAGTCCATTTGTCTACAAAGGGTTAATGAATCAATCTTAAAGGCAGCACTTAAATGGAAACACACAAAATATTAATGTAACTTAAGCTGAAAGTTTTTTACTTGGAAGATACAGGCTTTAAAATGTTTCATAATTACTGTGATAGGCGCCGCCATTTGATTTGGCAGTCACGCGACTAATTTATAAAAATAGCTATACACAGGAGTATTAGTGTTTGTGAAGCACACTTCTGGTGTGATAAGTATTTTAGTAGATATATACACTGGCATAAATATTATTTGAATTATTCAGTTGTGAGTTTATGGCTTCATTACTCACAGCCAGTCACATGACTCTTACCAAGGTAGCCATTGTTAAATCTTTCAACAGCCATATCTTCTAAATGGTTAGCTCTATTTGCATGATTTTTTTACGGAACATCCCAGTTTGTTACCATCTTTCATAGAAAGCCTACAGTTAGTTTTGTAGGCATTTCCCTTTAACACGTTTACGACATTATTTCTGGGGTATCTAAACTGCTCCTAGAATAAGCTCATTAAGTCCTTGTATTATATCTGCTTTAACTTTGTCACTAGGAAACACCTAGTCACAGTCTAGAAGATGTTCCTCAGAGTATGTATGTGTTTGAAGGAACAGATTATTCTGCTGAACCCTCAGCTGCTGACAAGAAAGCCTTTGATGATCTAATTGCTGGTAGGTTCAACTATTCAACTTAAATTATTATACCCCCCGCAAACTTTGTTTGTGGTGGGTATACTGTTTTCACGTTGTCCGTCCGTTATACCCCCCACAAACTTTGTGGTGGGTATACTGTTTTCACGTTGTCCGTCAGTGCCTGCGTCAGTGTGTCCGTGCATGCGTGCGTCCGTCTGTAACGTTTTGTTTCCTTAATAACTTGAAGAGTCATTGCAAGATTTTCATCAAACCTTGCAAACCTGTTCATATATGCAAGACAAATACTTTAGACAAAAAAAAGGGCTGGGGGCCAATTCTATTAGAGTTATTTCCCTTTGTAGTTCTAAATGGCTTTTAATATGGGGTTTTATGCTTATGCTATTTTAGGCCATACATGGGCCGATCAACTCCTACCACAGTTTTTGATGGAACAATTTGATACTTTTCCTATACAATGTAGACAAATTGAACATATGCATGAAGGAGTTTGGTTCAGGTAAAATCATTTTTGATACTTTGCCGATACAATGAATACACATTGAACATATGCATGAAGGAGTTTGATTTAGAAAAAATAATTTTTGACAAAATGACAGCAGTGAGAACTTAGACAATTTTCCCCTTATAAGGTGTTTGTATATGCATAGATGGTGCCTTCATGGGCCTATCAACTCCTACTGCAGCTTTTGATGGAGCAATTTGATACTTTGCCTATACAATGTAGACACATAGAACATATGCATGAAGGAGTTGGGTTCAGAAAAAATAATTTTTGACAAAATTACAGCTGTGAGAAATTAGACAATTTTTCCCTAATAAGGCTTTTGTATATGCATAGATGGTGCCTTCATGGGCCGATCAACTACTACCACAGCTTTTAATGGAGCAATTTGATACTCTGCCTATTCAATATAGACACATTGAACATATGCATGAAGGATTCTGGTTGAAAATTTTTTTTTTGACAAGATGACAGCTGTGAGAACTTAGACAATTTTTCCCTTATATGGCTTTTGTGCAAAATTTTTCACTGACTCTTACTGTGCGGGGGGTATCTAATAAGCATTGCTTATTGACTTTTTTCATTTGCATATATGTAGTTGGGTTAACAACTGCCTAGTGCCACCAGCTACATTAGAATATAAATAAAGTACAGTAGTACCTTTCAAAATTAAATATTTGGTAGACCATACATTTGATATTTGATGAAACGAAACAAAAGTTGACCGTATTACCAATCACATCTATAGCAGAATGCACAGCTATGAAGCCGTTTCCCATTTTATCTCTTTTTAATTTTACTATTAAAATAGATTTGACCCCTTCATATTTTAAAGACTCACAAATCTAAGTCATATAGTTCTAGAGGGCCCTAGAGGGCATTTCATTAGGGTCTACATTATTTACTAAGATAAAAATGATCTTCAGAGAAAGAAATAGAATTTATTGGAAATTGAGCCAGTGCATGAGATTTCCAACAATGTGGTATGTGCAACCAGCAAAGCCTCAGATCAGCCTGCACATATGGGCAGTCTGATCAGAGCCTTTGCTAGTCGCTTGAGTATTCTATGACTGTTAAGCTACTGACTGAACACCATTTGGAGTTTCTAAGCTTAAAAGGAGGCTGCAGAGGCTCGCCCGAGTCTACACTTGTCAAAATGTTGGAAATCTCATGCCACGGCTCAATTATAACTTGAGACCCCTCAATATGTATATGTCTTTCTATATACATGTGTATAGAAAGACCCTGATATGTACAATGGACTATCCCAAGTTTAAGGTATCATATCCATTATTACATGAAGGGTTTAAAATGGATGTGCCCTATTTTTAGCTGAGAAAGCTGTGCTAGAAGCAAAGACAACAGCCATGGCTGGACCTGGAGAGAGACCTCTAAGGAAGAGACAGACTGACCTGCTGGGTCCACTACCTGATGTCCTAACACGTAAACCAAGGAAGAAACTGAGTCCTGAAGAACTGGAGGAAAGAAGAAAAAAGGTCATTATCTCTCTTTAATATTTTAATTTGCTCAGGACTCACAGAATAGGATCTTTGTTTTTTTGATGCTTTATGTCCCATTTAACAATTTTTTAGTATTGTTGGGATGTTTTTCTGTCTTCCTGGGTTCAACCAGTACTAAACAGCGGATAAAGTGTCTTGCTCAATGACACAGCACAGTGCCTCTGGTGAGTCTCAAACTAGTGACCAAGTCTAACACTCTTACCACTATTCCAGAACTACTTACTACACACCATATATAGCTATCGGGTTGTTAAATGTTTTTTTTGGGGAATTATGGTGAGCCGTTTTAAGAGTCAGAATATTTAGGATAAGTGAATTGGATGGGCCAGCACAGAAGATTTTGGTACTTATCGTATATGAGTTGGCAGCCAACTAGTGGGGTTAGATTCCTGAATTTTGCTTAAAGCATACATTTAGGTCATTACTTTGAATGTGTGTGCAGGAAAGGCTCTGGCCAGACTATCCAGAAATTCAGACTTGTCTGAGCCTTGAATGTTGTCTATGGGATAAGTAGCCATGTTTTGTCTCTTGTTTAACACAGGACTTAAGTAAAGAGTGCACGCCAATTTTTTGAATATTTTTTTTTAATTTCTCAACCCCAAAATATGTTGTGGGTACTCAAAAGAACCCTCTCAATGAGACAGTTCTTATGAGCACCCAAAAGATATGTTAAACTGATAGGTAAGAAAATATTTTCATTTTTACACGAGGAAAATTGTTTATCTACCCCTCTATTTACCAGATGAAGGAGAAGGCAGAGAAGAGAGCTAAAGAAGCCGAGGAGCAGGAAATAAGAAGAGCACAGGAACTCAGAACTAGAAGGTTTGTCTTATTTCTCTGGCACTGTATGTCTGTCTATGTCTTTCTCTCTGTCTCTCTTAAGCCTTAGCTAAAGAAACTGAGGAGCAGGAAATAAGAAGAGCACAGGAACTCAGAACTAGAAGGTTTGTCTTATTCCTCTGACACTGTCTGTCTCTCTGTCTGTCTATGTCTTTCTCTCTGTCTCTCTCTAAACCTTAGCTAAAGAAACTGAGGAGCAGGAAATAAGAAGAGCACAGGAACTCAGAACTAGAAGGTTTGTCTTATTCCTCTGACACTGTCTGTCTCTCTGTCTGTCTATGTCTTTCTCTCTGTCTCTCTCTAAACCTTAGCTAAAGAAACTGAGGAGCAGGAAATAAGAAGAGCCCAGGAACTCAGAACTAGAAGGTTTGTCTTATTCCTCTGACACTGTCTGTCTCTCTGTCTGTCTATGTCTTTCTCTCTGTCTCTCTTAAGCCTTAGCTAAAGAAACTGAGGAGCAGGAAATAAGAAGAGCACAGGAACTCAGAACTAGAAGGTTTGTCTTATTCCTCTGACACTGTCTGTCTCTCTGTCTGTCTATGTCTTTCTCTCTGTCTCTCTCTAAACCTTAGCTCAAGAAACTGAGGAGCAGGAAATAAGAAGAGCACAGAAACTCAGAACTAGAAGGTTTGTCTTATTTCTCTGGCACTGTATGATTCTCTATGTCTTTCTCTCTGTCTCTCTTAAGCCTTAGCTAAAGAAACTGAGGAGCAGGAAATAAGAAGAGCACAGGAACTCAGAACTAGAAGGTTTGTCTTATTCCTCTGACACTGTCTGTCTCTCTGTCTGTCTATGTCTTTCTCTCTGTCTCTCTTAAGCCTTAGCTAAAGAAACTGAGGAGCAGGAAATAAGAAGAGCACAGGAACTCAGAACTAGAAGGTTTGTCTTATTCCTCTGACACTGTCTGTCTCTCTGTCTGTCTATGTCTTTCTCTCTGTCTCTCTCTAAACCTTAGCTAAAGAAACTGAGGAGTAGGAAATAAAATAAGAAGAGCACAGGAACTCAGAACTAGAAGGTTTGTCTTATTCCTCTGACACTGTATGTCTCTCTATGTCTTTCTCTCTGTCTCTCTTAAGCCTTAGCTAAAGAAACTGAGGAGCAGGAAATAAGAAGAGCCCAGGAACTCAGAACTAGAAGGTTTGTCTTATTCCTCTGACACTGTCTGTCTCTCTGTCTGTCTATGTCTTTCTCTCTGTCTCTCTCTAAACCTTAGCTAAAGAAGCCGAGGAGCAGGAAATAAGAAGAGCACAGGAACTCAGAACTAGAAGGTTTGTCTTATTCCTCTGACACTGTCTGTCTCTCTGTCTGTCTATGTCTTTCTCTCTGTCTCTCTCTAAACCTTAGCTAAAGAAGCCGAGGAGCAGGAAATAAGAAGAGCACAGGAACTCAGAACTAGAAGGTTTGTCTTATTCCTCTGACACTGTCTGTCTCTCTGTCTGTCTATGTCTTTCTCTCTGTCTCTCTCTAAACCTTAGCTAAAGAAACTGAGGAGCAGGAAATAAGAAGAGCCCAGGAACTCAGAACTAGAAGGTTTGTCTAATTCCTCTGACACTGTCTGTCTCTCTGTCTGTCTATGTCTTTCTCTCTGTCTCTCTCTAAACCTTAGCTAAAGAAACTGAGGAGCAGGAAATAAGAAGAGCACAGGAACTCAGAACTAGAAGGTTTGTCTTATTCCTCTGACACTGTCTGTCTCTCTGTCTGTCTATGTCTTTCTCTCTGTCTCTCTTAAGCCTTAGCTAAAGAAACTGAGGAGCAGGAAATAAGAAGAGCACAGGAACTCAGAACTAGAAGGTTTGTCTTATTCCTCTGACACTGTCTGTCTCTCTGTCTGTCTATGTCTTTCTCTCTGTCTCTCTCTAAACCTTAGCTAAAGAAACTGAGGAGTAGGAAATAAAATAAGAAGAGCACAGGAACTCAGAACTAGAAGGTTTGTCTTATTCCTCTGACACTGTATGTCTCTCTATGTCTTTCTCTCTGTCTCTCTTAAGCCTTAGCTAAAGAAACTGAGGAGCAGGAAATAAGAAGAGCCCAGGAACTCAGAACTAGAAGGTTTGTCTTATTCCTCTGACACTGTCTGTCTCTCTGTCTGTCTATGTCTTTCTCTCTGTCTCTCTCTAAACCTTAGCTAAAGAAACTGAGGAGCAGGAAATAAGAAGAGCACAGGAACTCAGAACTAGAAGGTTTGTCTTATTCCTCTGACACTGTCTGTCTCTCTGTCTGTCTATGTCTTTCTCTCTGTCTCTCTCTAAACCTTAGCTAAAGAAACTGAGGAGCAGGAAATAAGAAGAGCACAGGAACTCAGAACTAGAAGGTTTGTCTTATTCCTCTGACACTGTCTGTCTCTCTGTCTGTCTATGTCTTTCTCTCTGTCTCTCTCTAAACCTTAGCTAAAGAAACTGAGGAGCAGGAAATAAGAAGAGCACAGGAACTCAGAACTAGAAGGTTTGTCTAATTCCTCTGACACTGTCTGTCTCTCTGTCTGTCTATGTCTTTCTCTCTGTCTCTCTCTAAACCTTAGCTAAAGAAACTGAGGAGCAGGAAATAAGAAGAGCACAGGAACTCAGAACTAGAAGGTTTGTCTTATTCCTCTGACACTGTCTGTCTCTCTGTCTGTCTATGTCTTTCTCTCTGTCTCTCTTAAGCCTTAGCCAAAGAAACTGAGGAGCAGGAAATAAGAAGAGCACAGGAACTCAGAACTAGAAGGTTTGTCTTATTCCTCTGACACTGTCTGTATCTCTGTCTGTCTATGTCTTTCTCTCTGTCTCTCTCTAAACCTTAGCTAAAGAAACTGAGGAGCAGGAAATAAGAAGAGCCCAGGAACTCAGAACTAGAAGGTTTGTCTTATTCCTCTGACACTGTCTGTCTCTCTGTCTGTCTATGTCTTTCTCTCTGTCTCTCTCTAAACCTTAGCTAAAGAAACTGAGGAGCAGGAAATAAGAAGAGCACAGGAACTCAGAACTAGAAGGTTTGTCTTATTCCTCTGACACTGTATGTCTCTCTATGTCTTTCTCTCTGTCTCTCTTAAGCCTTAGCCAAAGAAACTGAGGAGCAGGAAATAAGAAGAGCACAGGAACTCAGAACTAGAAGGTTTGTCTTATTCCTCTGACACTGTCTGTCTCTCTGTCTGTCTATGTCTTTCTCTCTGTCTCTCTTAAGCCTTAGCCAAAGAAACTGAGGAGCAGGAAATAAGAAGAGCCCAGAAACTCAGAACTAGAAGGTTTGTCTTATTCCTCTGACACTGTCTGTCTCTCTGTCTGTCTATGTCTTTCTCTCTGTCTCTCTCTAAACCTTAGCTAAAGAAACTGAGGAGCAGGAAATAAGAAGAGCACAGAAACTCAGAACTAGAAGGTTTGTCTTATTTCTCTGACAATGTCTGTCTCTCTGTCTGTCTATGTCTTTCTCTCTGTCTCTCTCTAAACCTTAGCTAAAGAAGCCGAGGAGCAGGAAATAAGAAGAGCACAGGAACTCAGAACTAGAAGGTTTGTCTTATTCCTCTGACACTGTCTGTCTCTCTGTCTGTCTATGTCTTTCTCTCTGTCTCTCTTAAGCCTTAGCCAAAGAAACTGAGGAGCAGGAAATAAGAAGAGCACAGGAACTCAGAACTAGAAGGTTTGTCTTATTCCTCTGACACTGTATGTCTCTCTATGTCTTTCTCTCTGTCTCTCTTAAGCCTTAGCCAAAGAAACTGAGGAGCAGGAAATAAGAAGAGCCCAGAAACTCAGAACTAGAAGGTTTGTCTAATTTCTCTGACACTGTCTGTCTCTCTATGTCTTTCTCTCTGTCTCTCTCTAAACCTTAGCTAAAGAAACTGAGGAGCAGGAAATAAGAAGAGCCCAGGAACTCAGAACTAGAAGGTTTGTCTTCTCACTACATCTTTATCTCTTTAACCCTTTTCTTGCCTGTCACAACTTTTGTTGTCTGCTCTCTCATTGACTTATGTTCTTAGGTAGTCTAAATTCAAAGCAATATGGACTAAGGTCAGGTTTTGTCTGATCAGGGCTCATATTCTTTGCTGCCATGAATTCTGAAGTGGACTGGAACATTTAATAGTGTTGGGATGAGTTAATGTATGAATTATAGCAACATTGGGTACACGAAGACACACCAAAAATGTGATTACAAAGTATTTTAAATGTCATATGATAAATAGATTCTATCCTTTGTACTCCTGTATCATTAAATTTATTGATCTTGTTGCAAAAATATGATTAAATGCTCGGTTAACCTGACCTTTTAATATATTTCTTCTACTTGTTTAATACATTCAATAAAACATGAGCACTCATATTAGATCTTCTATTTACTTATGTGCAATTTAGTGCCAAAATCTGTACCTGGCTTATTTATTTCAGAGATGAGTTTTGGAAATCACACAAGTATGAGTCATGTAATGTAGAGATGGAGTCTGATAGTGAGGAATCTGAGGAGGAGAGAGAGGTGGACGAGGAGGAGGATGAAGGGCAGACAACTAGCAGAGATATCAAATATGTCATAGGGGACGTAACTCACCCACAGACTACCAGTAGGAGCAACAATATTGTTGTACATTGTGCAGGTGGGCTTTATATTTGTGTATTTAACATTGAAAACCCCCCTGTTAAAACAGATTTTAGATGATGGGCAGACAACCAGCAGAGATATCAAATATGTCATAGGGGACGTAACTCACCCACAGACTACCAGTAGGAGTAATAATATTTTTGTACATTGTGCAGGTGCATTTTAAAACTTTAACAGTACTTTATTATGAAAATGATTAAGCCTTAGTTTGATTGTCAGGACTTTTGTTGTCAGTTCTACTTGTCTACTCTTGTTATTTTCTCTTCTCAACTGCTTTTGTTTATTGGTAGCCTATTTTGCAAACAGTATAGACCCAGATCACATGGCTCCCTCTGATCAGGGTTCATATTTTTTGCTACCATGAAAACATTCAGTCTGCAGTGCACTGACATATATCCAGCAGATGTAAAAAGCAGACAACACTTTCAGGACAAAAACAGTGAGGGGAAAAGTGCTAGTTCTTAACAGATTGAATTTGTATATATCTGATCAGGGTCCATATTCTTTGCTTCAAATTAAAAGGAAATCTAATCTGATGTGCACATGAATATATGACCCCCAAGCAGTCTGGACATTGATTCTGTATGATTAGAGTCCTCGCTGGAGGTATGAATAGAGCTTGGATCCCTAGCTACTAATATGCGCACAGCAAAGACTGGTTAGACCGAGGAATGCCAATGCTGTATTGAGTCTTCACTAGGCACAGTCAGATTCTTGGTCAAGTCCTGCAGAAGCTTATATAATAGCCGCGACATGTGATTTCCAACAATGTGGCATTTTCACAAGTGTAGACTCAGACAAGCCTGTGAAGCCTCTTTTTAAGCTTAAAAACTCCAATGATGTTCGGTCAGTAGCTTAACAGTCATAGAATATTTAAGCAACTAGCAAAGGCTCTTATCAGGCTGGGCATATGCGCAGGCTGGTCTGAGCCTTTGCTGGTCACACATACCACATTGTTGGAGATCTCATGTCGCAGCTCAATTATTAATATGATTTGCGTTTGTTTTGTAGATGATTCTGGTAACTGGGGTAGAGGTGGATTATTTTCAGCCATAGTTGGCAGGTCACCTTTGCCTGAAGAACAGTACACCCTGGCAGGAAAAATGAAAGGTATGTCATACTGTATTTATATCATAGTCTCAACTGTGAGTTGATGCCACTGATAAGCATATGGGCCATATGGGCCAGCACCCAAGGTTAAGGTACTTATCCTATTGGCAACCAGCAATAGATCGGAAGAGCCTGTGTATATACATAATCTCGCCAGAAATATGGAAATAGAGTAAGACTCAAACCAAAAACGATACCTCTAGCTCAGCATGGGCATTATAAGGAGGCTTGCTGGTATCCTGGGTGGTACTTGATTGTATCAATTCCTGATCGTTGCCGCCTTTCTTACTTTCACAGACCAAAATCTAGTATGCTGGCCCATATGGTAGCCACAAAAGAGCTTATATTCTTTCTCGAGCTACAGTTTCTCTTGAAAACTTGGTTGTTTTCAAAAACTGTAATAAAGAATAAGGTGTTCACAGTTAATGAATCAAGACGGCTTTTTATGCTTAAAAGATTTGGAAAACTCCTGATTTGGTTATTGAATAAACCAGATCATGTGATTTAGACGCAGTGGTGTCCCTTTATAACTCACCTGGTTATTACATGGATTTCGATATAATATGGGCATGCTGTGGCTCTATATCTTATTACCATGGAAATTTGCATAAGAATTACAGGAAAACGACCTTTGTAGAATTGTCCCTTTATAACCTGGTTTATTTATAACATGGTCCATTTCTATGGACCCAGAACATAGCATTATAAAGGGACCGTGGTATTATTGCATATGCAGACTGCAAAGGCTCAGGCAAGCCTGCTCAAATGAGCAGTCTCACAAGAGCCACACAGAGTGCTGACATAGAGGAAGGCTCAGGCTTCTTGATAGATAGGTGTGCCTGTTTAAAGAATGACTTCATGCATATAGGTACATTAATCCAAATAAGCCAAGGGTCTTTTTTATGGGACATCAGCAAACAGTGCAGAACCAGGTCAGATGCTACAAAATGCGATATCTGATCATGTTCTGCGTTGTTAGCTTACAGAGTGTACTAAAAATTCAATGAAAATGTTAATTACTACCCAGCAAACCAACACACCTTTAACTGTAAAGGGATTCACACATTTGATAAGGGTGGAAAGTCCCATTATGCATAAAAGGTATCCTGGGTCAGGTGTGGTGCTTGATTGTATCTATTCCTGATTTTTGCCCTCTTTCTTAATTTAATGAACTGTCTTAATTGTTGTGTTACAGATTTAGCTCTTGGAGATTGTCATCTTATACCAATAGATGATGTTACAAGTAGGAAAGAAGGAAATGATTGGGTGAGTTACCTTTATCATGATAAATATATTTATAATCACTATTTATTTCTAATTTTGCATAGTAATTTTGATGATAAGTTTCTGAGGTTGAATACACAACAAGGATCAACACAGATAATCTGGTTTCATCAGAAAAGTATTGTAAAACACTTAAATTTGGCGTTAATTTTAATTTGGCACCATTTGAGATATAAAGGAAAATCACTCAAATAAAAGACTGTTGTTTTGAATTAAGATAGACAATATATATAATGAATTGACACTCATCTATGGTATGTTGCTATCTGTATCAAGAAATATATGTTTGTTTCCCTGATGAGTAGGAACCTCCTTAAAAGGGGTTACTCTTAAAGAAAAAAATGCTCTCTGAGGCCCTTTTGGAGTAAATTCTTTCCTTTAAGAGTATCCATATGATGATAGCTAATTACTTTAAAGGTCGTAAATTTGGAAACCACATACAAAATGGTTTACCATATATTAATCAAAATTGGTATGAATTCGAGAAGCATTATAAGGTTAAGAGCTATTTGTGTAAAAGAATATTTGCCATCCAAGCTCATTTATAAGGATACATTACATATGCATTAGTAGTTGAGAAAGATAAAGATATTGGCACTGCTATTTTGAGGATTTTGAGAGTCTTTGAAATGGCACATTTTAAATCCAAATTAAATAATCAATCTTCTTTGATAGTGATTACACAGTATATCTAACCCTTTAGATATTAAGCAGTTCTTTTGTTTGTTCTGTTTACATTTAATGGGGTGGCAGTTTGGAGAATTCTACAGTTTTGCTGTCTGAAGATTATCTTTGTCTCAAAAATCAAGACTCTGATGAGATGCCCTATTCTGGCCTGTCTTGTGTTGGCCTCTGTTGTTTATAATTTTTTGGTATAATGGTTTTCAGCATTAAAAGCTGGATATGCCTGACAGACTTAATATATAGGGGTGAATGAGCCAGTTCATGAGTTTTTGTTCTTTTCCATATTTTTTTTAAAGTAATATTTTAAATATGCATGCAAAGCTATCTGGTGCGGCTATAGGTCTGTCATATAGCTTGAGTCTTCATCTGCAATTCTGCTTGGTGACTGCCAGCACCCAAAGGTCAGGTGGAATGGCCCACATGCCCAGGTATGTTTGAGCCTTTTTCTTGAATTTGATGTAAGTACCAAAATCAAATGAACTGCAAGCAGCCAATCCTTGTGCTTTATTTTGAGTTTGAGAATGAACTCAAGTTTTATAACCTTGGGGCCTGGCTAACATGTTTGCTTTCAGTTGAGAATGGGTCCATTATTGACTCAAGTCTATGCTCTGAAATTACCAACATGTATATTTTGTTTCAGCTTGGTCTCATTATTGCCCAGCACCGTGATAAAAGAAATCATTTATCAGGAATTAAAACATCTGCTCTCAGATATGGCTTGAGGAGGGTTTACAAGATAGCAAAGGAGAAAAAAGGTATGCAAAGCTGTATAATAACAAGAAACATCTATTAATCTTTTGTGTACTAGAAAAATTTGAATGGGTACTTTTGCAAACAGTGAAGACAGAAAAGAATGCCAAAATTTTCAAAAATAGTCCATAATTTAAATACACCCTCTTTTCCCATTCAGTCTATCAAAAGTTTAATTAAAAAAAAAAGCATTATGTGTATATTCTTCTAAAGATCAAAGTCTGAATTTCTAGTAATTACTGTTTATCATATGATGTCATGTTTGGGAGTGAAATAACTCCATGCAACAAAATCCATAACCCACTAGAGGTTTATAGATTTATGGGAATTATTATGACGTCCATGACAACGTTGCTTACATAATGACAAACTTATAACATTTTTACGACGGAAATGAGATTTCAAAGTAATCTTAATGTCATATGACAAATAGAATCTAACATTCATGCTCTTGTCTTATTGAATTTATCAAACTCGTTGCGAAAAAGGGATAAAATGCTCGGCAAGCCTTACATTTTATCTCTTTTCCTCAACTCATTTAATAAATTCAATAAAACATGAGCACTCATGTAAGATCCTCTGTATCTCTGTTGTACTCTTGATTGTTAACTGCTGTCCAGTTTTGGTGACACCAGGCATAAATTGTTTGATTAATATCACTTTATTTTTACAAGGACCTTTCAAATCGTTCTGTCACTAATGGTCTTGTGTATATAATGAATAAAATGTTTTCTGATTTCTATATGTTTTAATGTAAAACTGGTTGTTCTACAAAATATTTTATATTGTTGAAGCATGTAATATTGAAAACTGATTCCAGTATCATAAAGTACTCAAGTCAGGGTAGCTTTACTGTGCGGAGGGAGCACAGTGGCTCAGTGGTAGAGTGCTTGGCTCAAGACAGAGGGGCTGCGCTTTGAGCCTCACCAGTGTCACTGCGTTGTGTCCTTGAGCAAGACACATTAATTCTAGCTTAGTACTGGTTCAACCCAGGAAGACCCGTCCCTTTATAACTGAAAGATTGTTGATGGGATGTAAAGAATCAAATCAAACAAAACAAATTTACAGTGCGGATAGGGATGGTTGACAAACTTGTTAGCTAAAAACCGTAGGCATTTACCAACAGCAGGTGTCAAAGATCATTTATCATGTGACGTTACTGTTGGTCAGTGGAAAACGTCATGTCATAAATAATACTATGACCACACGTTACATAACACTTTTGGCAGGAACAAGTAACATCATGACAACGTCCATTACAACAGTGCAAAGTATCACGGAAATAAACAAACTTTTAAAAAAATAACACCGCATTTAAAAGGTCATATGATAAACAGAATTTTACACAAGTGATCATTTCATATTAAATTTATTAAACTCGCCAAACGTTTGTTTAATAAATTCCATATGAAACTATCACTCGTGTAAGGTTCTCTATTTTTCACACTAGTATATGATTTCAAAATAATTTAATAGAATCCACTTTTTGTGCTACAGTGTTATTGAATTTATTAAACTTGTTGCAGAAAAGTGAAAAAATGCTTGGCTAGCCTCACACTTTATTGCTTTTCAATAATTTGTTAAATAGATTGAATAAAACATGAACACTCAAATGGACTATTACATACGTACTGTATCAATATGCATGGGATAGTTCATCAGAATAAAACGGGTTTTGACATTGAGCAATTTAGTTTTCTCTGAGGTAACCTTTGTCTTATCTTTTTTCAGCCAGTGTCCATCTACCTCGTATTGGTCATGACACTCCAGCCTTCAACTGGTATGGTACAGAGAAATTAATCAAGAAGCATCTTGCTGCAAAAGGAATCCCAACATTAGTGTATCCTTTTTAAGATTTTATTGCAAAAAAAAAGTAAGTGAGTATGATCAGTAAATACCACCATCACAAACTGCAGACAAACCCACAGCACCGTGAGGAAGAACCACACAACAACCAGTGGCCCTCACTTTCAACCTGCACAAACCCATGTATAAACAAGGTGCATGCTGTCGATGCATGGACTTGGTACCTTAAATACACTTCTTCTGGGTCACTGAGACAGAAACAATTGGAAACACAAAAAAATAGAGTTTGTCAAAGATCATGAATGTAGGACCCACTCAAGTCAACTAGACACAATAAACTATAGGTGTAACTGCAGTAATTGCAGTTATTTGATACCAATATTTATCTGTTATTTCTCATATTAACTGCATTGTTGCACGCTGCCTGATAAATGTTGTCTATCTCATCACATGTGCCTTATCAGGTCATGATGACGTTGCATTTTTTTTTGAAAGACGTCGCTAATGACGCTAAATCGATTCAAACAATGATAATTATGTCATAATCGCTTGTTTGAAGAGTGAATCTAGTAGTAAACTGATAAATACAATACCAGGTTCACGTCTTTTGATATCAAGTTTACCAGGCTCAGCTTAGAGGACGCTTGTCAACAAGCTTTCTCAAAGCCTTGCCTGGTAAACTTGATATCAAAAGACACTCACCTAGTAATTTCTGTTTATGGCATGGCATTATAATACATGGTGTGTTATATTACTCCCAGAAATGACATCATGTGATAAATAGTGCTGACAAGGTAAAGCTTTTCAACTGAGTCTTAACTCTTTGCTAATGCCCTATTTTCAGGACTATGGAGATATATGAGCCAGCACATGGCAGTTTGATACTTATTTCATTGACGAGCAGCGAAGGCTAAAGACAAGCTTGACCATTTTGCTTGAACCATGACCGATTGCATACAGGGTACCAGACTTACTGGACAGCTAGGCATGCACATTTAAAAAGAAACTTAACGCATATAATCTAGTGAGCTGGGTCAATATTTGTGTGATTAATAGGGATTTGTTTATTAAGTTAAATATGGTAAGGAGACTGTCATTTTATATGAAATAAGCTGATTTCTAGGGCTTATAGGTAGGAACAAATGGACTGAAATGTGCAGGACTAAGTAGACAATTAAAGATCTCTTCCTTATCATGTTTTATTAGGAACTTAGTTTATTTTCCTGGATATTTTACCTCACACCTGTAGTTTTTATATCCAATTAGCTTGTACTGAAGGATTGCAGTCCTAAACAAACAAACAAAGCAGAAAACAGTGTGGATCCTGATCAGAAGCCAGCTGATCTGGATCTATACTGTTTAAAAAGCCTGCTATGTGGTTTGGCATGGTAATGGTTGATAAAATTTAATTGCATTTTATTAATTTAATTTCTGGACATAAAATTCTAAACTGTAGTTAATGAAAGGATTTATAAGGTTTTTAAAGGTTGGAAGATGATTAAAGTTATAATCAGCTTAATGAATTACTTTAAAGGTTGAGGTCCGGTCTGTTGATTAAAGTCTGGTAGAAATTGTGTGTTTACCATAAATATCAAGACACCTAGAGAACGCATTATTTCCCTGAAAAAATCACATTCTTTATTCTAAGTCCTTTTGAAAATATATTAGCCAGCACAAGAGATTATGGCATCTAGAGGCTGTCAAGGCTCAGGCAAGCCTGACCAAATGTGCAGTTGCTACTTGTGTGTACATGTACATAATATAGACGTAAATGAAGGCTCAGGCCAAATCTTAGACCTCTAACCACATTAGATAACTTGGCATGCATATTTAAGAACCACCATGTATATGCAAGAAGTAGCAACATCTCATGACCTGACTATGGTGCTCACTAGATGTCATTGCTTCTATTGATCATCCACAACATATGTTTTCAAGTAAAATAAAAAATGTGGGTCTCATCATGAGAAATCAGTCTTAGGGGTTTCTGATTAGATCATGCTCAAGCCAGCCTGCTCAGCTACTGAGACTAGCTAGAATCTTGGATTTGATATGAAGCATGTTTATATATACTTGGCAGGAAGCAAATAACAAAGCAGCTGATCAGATTGCCAGGATGCGCAGGCTGGTGTGCGCATCTTTTATTCTCATGGAACAAAGTCAGGCCTTCTTATGTCATGGCCCATAATGGTTATTTGACAAAATCAGTAAATCCAGATCAGATACGGCTTTATGCACTATCGGATCAAGATCTACACTTTTTACATCAAAATAAGGTTAAAAATAAAACATACTGTTAACATTTGCTAGTAAAATTGAGAATGGCCCTGTACAATGTGTAAGGTTTGATTTTAATTACTCTAAAATGAGTTAATGTAATGATTTAACCACACTATTTGGAGTGAAAACTAATATAAGAATGTTGCAGTATTAACTCTTTGACAGCTAGTGCTTCTTTCGTTGTCTGTTGATTACTTTTGCAAATTGTTTAGACCATGCCAAAACTGTTTGACATTCTTTCTATTCTTCTTCTGTTACAAAAGCCGTGATCCTGTTTGACCATTTTAGGGTATTTGAGACAGCACCATTGTTAACTGACACTGCATCCTTTCAAATAGGCTTTTACAGTAAAATATCTAATATGTATTGGTTGCATAAAAATATGTATTGGTTGCATGACCATAATTCTAATGGTATTCCTGGAAGATTTTTCTTGAAAATGTTAATTTTGGCAAAAATAGACAACAAACAGCACGTAGGAAATTACTCAGCATGCGAGGAGTTAACAAACCAATCACCTCCAGGAGAATGTCTTAATGATAGTTTTATTGCTACTGGAAATTAATGGCTACTACTTATATGACCAGCTAGTGCTAATCTTGGCTATAATAGTCTCCTTATAGAGACTTTATTATTTTAACATGCATGTAGTGCTTTTATGAGGATGGTCAGAGATATGGAAAGGCTGGATTCTTATAAACTCATTTTAACACTTTTTATGCTGAATATTTTCATGTACTACATTCCTCCCCAATTTTTATCCTGTTAACCTGCAGCATTCCTGTTGTACTCATGTATTTTCAATCAGAGTGGAAAAACAGTATGTATCCTGATCCAATGGCTTCATCAGAAGCCAGCTGATCAGGATATACAGTGTTTTCAAGAAAGGATTAAAACTGAGAACTTTTATTGTAGATTTATAAATGAAATTTGCCATAAAATGAAGATCATATTCTTAGAATACAATAGTTAATATTTTTAGAACCTCGTTGATCATAATCCGAAAATAAGGTCCGGCTTAGTCAGTGTTAATTTAATATTTCTAATCAGATTTAAATCAATCTTGGATTTTGCATGTTTTGATAGGGGATAAATGCATTCAACCATCTCTTGTTTCTATCATTTTGAGTGGATATCTATGCATTAAAAAGGGCTTCTTACTTTCATTTTGCAATCAACATTAGACCAGATTAAAGCAAATTAAAGGTGGGCTGAGATCCAGTCATTTAACACGGCTTACTTCTTTTTATAACACATTTAGTCTAGTGTCTCAAAACTGCACTTTTGGCATAGAAACCAAATTCAGCTACGGAAATAATTTTAAAACAATTACCAGTTACCCCTTAAAATGAGACATTCTATCCTTGGACCCCTCAAAACATATACTGAAAGGACAGTGATAAATAGAATAAGTCAACAAAAGGGTTCCAAGTATTACTTGTTTTTCCTTAACGAGCCAGATATTATTTTCCAAGAAAACAACAGATGAAAAGAAAACAGACTGTTGTTAATGACCAACCAACAAAATGTAAGTTGCATTCTCATAATGATTCATGTCAAATTAAGCAGGATTTTTTGCAATGTACAAGAAATAACCAACCATTTTTAATAAGGGCCAGGCCCTGAGGTTATAATTTTTTTTCCATGCTCAACTCAGCTGAGCACAAAATTTATCCTGCTGATAAATGTTAAAATGCCAACAATTGTTGGCATTTTAACATGTATAAGCATGATTGATATAACATCTGACAGACTTAAAGCAAGAAACCTCTTCATTTGTCAGTATTTAAGTTCGTATGAGCAGTTGAAATTCTGTGCTCAGTTGAGTTGAGTATGAAAAAAAGTTTTATAATCTCAGGGCCAGGAAACCATAAACTGTGGATGCTCAGATCCAGTTACTTTGAATGAGGGTGGGCCTTGTTGAACTTGTACCATGATGGATTCTGTCCAAACTATTGAGACACAATAAACATTTGATAAGATTTTGGGGACCTTGACTTAATGTTCAAGGTCACCATCATATGAATAGGCTCCATGAAGACTTGATATCAGCTTTGTCTGAACTATATCTCTTTAATCAAAGGTCAGATTTGGACCAAGTTCCACATAAGCAGCAATGGCATGATCTTGATGACATTGATTTCATTTTATTTTGACTTCATTATATAAAAAACTTAAAATCAGCCTTGTTTGCACTGTATTTCTTTACCAAATTTTAAAGAAACTGCACATTAACAGCAACAGAAAAGAATGATTAAAAAAAAAATTGGTGACCTTGACCTAATTGAGTGCTAAAACAGCAGAGTATGGGGTCATTTAGTAAGCAGGCTTTACTATTTCCCTTGAAACCACTGTTGCTGCACCAGCCCATCTCCTATTCATATGAAGTAAGGGGAAACTAAGTTACATTATTTACATGCTAAATTTGGTTAATAAAGCATTTGAACCATGGCATGTATTTTCCAACAATGTGGCATTTTGATAAGTTAGACTCAGACGAGCCTGTGCAGCCTCCTTTGAAGCTTAGAAACTCCGAATGATGTTCAGTTAGTAGCCTAACAGTCATAGAATATTCAAGCGACTAGGAAAAGGCTCTGATCAGACTGTGCGTACGTGTAGGCTGATCTGAGGCTTTGCTGGTCGCACATACCACATTGTTGGAAATCTCATGCACTGGCTCATTTTATACTATTGGCAAGTTTGTTTCTTTTTTACTGAGGGATTCTATGACTTTGGCCAATTAAAAATCAAAATTGTCTGCTAAATATTTTTTTGTTGCCAGGAAACTATTAACATTTTGTCCACATTTTCCCTCAGCCCACAAGTCATAACTTTGTTGTCTGCTCCTTTTGCCTGCTTATATTCTAAGGTAGCCTATATTGCAAAAAAATTGTATCTAGATCAGGGTTCATATCGTTTGCTTTCATGAAAAATCTAGTGTGGAGTGCACTTGAATATATGCAGCAAATCCAGAAAAGCAGACTATTTTGAGGACAAAAATAGTGTGTGTGTGTGTGTGTGTGTGTGGGGGGGGGGGGGGGGGGGGGTAAGTAAGTGTTATATTGGGAAAATTTCAAACAAAATTTTTAGGACAAAAATAGTCACGGGGTAAGGGTTATAACAGGAAAATTTCAAACATGCATTGTTTTTATTTCAGTAAAGAAGCACTCCACTACACAGACAGCGTCAACAAGTCAGGCTATAGCTAAAGAATTGCTGAATTTGTTCACTGATATAAAAGTTGTGTTTCATAAAGAGGGTATCTCGGAGGAGGACAAGAAGAAATACAGGAGATATATTATAGCGTATCCTTTATTGTCACAAACTTCAAATATGGTCCTTTTCTAAAAAAAAGTTTGGGACCAGGCAGGATTTAAACCAGCCTGCTAAGCCGCAGGCTGGTCCAGTTCTTTGTTGTTTTCACACATGACTCAGGCTTTCTTACAGAAGAAGGACTTTCTACATATGTTATATAAGTATAATAATCAAATGTGCTGGTACCCTTTCGTTCACATTGAGAAATTAGAAAATATTTTAATTTTGGGTTTATAACTATGCCAGTTGTTCTTTTAATAACATAACCCTGAATATAGCCTGTCTACATAATTGTGTTGTAATTTTGTTTATTGTGATTCTTACTCCTCTGTTTTATGCTCCTGATTCTATTATAATCATAGGGCCAGACAGACAAATTCTTTGAGCATAAAATTGTGAATATTTTCTCACCCATCAGTTTAAACATATATTTTGGGTGCTCAAAAGAACCGTCTCATTGAGACTGTTATTTTTAGCACCCATAACATATGTTTTGGTTGAGCAATAAGAAAATTAATTTTCAAATATGCACTCTTATCTGGAGGCCTTATAATGATGTTGTGTCTGACTTTAGAAATGTGATAGATAATTCTCTATCACCATGGTGTTAGATCTTTTACTTTAGTACGTATTACAGCTATCTTCATATGTATCTACCAATTTAGATATATAATGCATCAAGCAACCTTATTGCATGAGTGTGACAAGCCTGTCACTCTGTCTTCTTTTGTGAACACTTTAACTAAGCTATTCGTCATCTGATTTCTTTCAAATTTTTATATGCTTTACTTTGATCAATGTCTTGGCCAATTTTGGCTTGGCTTTGTCCACTAAATGTTTATTAAGATGGCTGCCAATATGACCACTGCCTGTCCATTTTTTGTGAGCACTAAGATAAATCAATTCTCACCTGATTCCTGTCAAATTTCATATATGCATAACTTTTTTTAATCTCTCACCCAAGTCTAAAAATCTTCATGCGAACTGAATATTTCTTGTACTTTAACAACAGCATTTGGTACCAGTAAAATGCATTTATCCCCCCCGGTGGCTTAGGCTGCTGTCCGTTCTAAGGCGGTGGTTCTGTTGTGGTTGACTTTTTGTTTATTGTTACTACCATTTTGGGAGTCTGTAATTGTTGTACGTTTTGTTGTACGTTACTTTATCTCCATTCTAGTATTGCAATCATCTTGATGGGGAAGCTGGTTGCTTTGCTTAATTTGTCTTCCTGGTGTCTCGTGATGGTTGAGCGGCTCTTCCTCGCGGTGCCACAGGGTTGTCTGCGGTTTGTGATTGTGGTATTTCCTGATCATACTCACTATTTTTGTTCAAAGAACACTCACCGATAGCAAGATGGCCACAAAAATGGCTATCTCCTGTCTGTTTGCACTTGTGGACATTATAATTAAATTATTCACAACTCAGTTTATATGCACTACTTTTATTGATCTCTTGCTAGATCAAGTTGGAAAAAATTGGTTTGTTCGATAAATCTTTACAAAGATGACCATCAAAATGGCCACCACATCTCCATCTGCACCTGTGTGTATTATAACTTAGCCTACTTTCAAATGCATTACTTTTATCAATCTCTTGTCCAAGGTTGAAAGTGTTTTTTGTTCAATGAATGCTCACTAAGATGGTCACCAAAATGGTCACTACCTGTCTGTTTGTATTTATGGACACTCTAACTAGGTAGTTTATCACCTGATTTCTGTCAAATTTCAAATATGCATTACTCATATCAATTTCTCAGTCAAGTTTAAATATGTGTTTTGTAAGATGAATGCTCAGCAAGATGATAGCTTCCTGTCCATTTCAAATTTCACATATGCACTCCTTTTATAAATTTCTCACTCAAGTTTAAATATGAGTTTTGTTTGATAAATGCTCAGCAAGATGGCAGCTGCTTGTCTATTTCAAATTTCACATACACATGGCAGCTGCCTGTTGCTTTGCTCTTGTGGATGCTATAACTAAGTCATTTATCACCTGATTTCCCCAAATCTCATATATGCATTAATATCTCTTGTCCAAGTAATATGAGTTTTGTCTGATGTATGAAACCCAAAATGGTCACCAAGATGGCTGCAGTCTGTTCATTTTCACTTGTGAACACTATAACTGAGTGATTTGTCACCTGATTGATGTCAAATTCCCTATATGCATAACTTTATTCAATCTCTTGGACAAGTTCAAATTTGGTTTGGTTCAATGTACCCTACTAAGGTGGCAAAAAAAAGGGTGTCCTCTATCTTTCACACTTGTGGTCTTAATAACAATCTTCAATTGGCATTAATACCATTTTCACTGCAGGGCATTATGCAGGGCTCTATGTTTGAGACTGACATTTCTAGTCTCATGTTGTGGCTACTTTTGTGGCATGCTAATAAATTGATAAACTGTTTGGACCAGGTCATCTCTGGCAATCTGTATCCAAGCCGTTAGATGTTTAAATGGTATTCCTGTAAAATGTTCTTCATAAAAATTCAGTTTGAAAAAATATCTGGAGACCACAAAGACATGCATCAGTTCCAGTTTGCAAGCACTCTGGTATGTATAGGTAGTTCATAGGAATGTAAAACTAATGAGAATTAGCTGGAAGGCCATATTGAATCCTATTAAGGAATAATAGAGTGTATTATTTTTAATTTGTTTCTGTATATTCCAATCTTTCTTAACACAATCAGATATGATGGTGATGTTGATAACGAGATCTCTTTTGGAACTACACATATTGTACTCCCTAATGACTGCCAGAGAGATGTAAGCTCATTTTATACTTGTTCATCAGAACAAAAAGGCGATAAAACTTGTCATTTGGGTTTCCAAAAATGTGATATTCAAACCAGCCTGTTCAGCTAAAGAGACTAGCTAGTAAATTGAAAATTCCCTCATAGCAAGTCTAGATATGATTCGAATAAGTTAAAAACAAATGTGCTGATCAGACTTCGCAGGCTGGTCTGCACTTTTGTTGTTTGCAAATCCCGAAGACAAGTTTTCTCACATTGAGGCTCATATACCTCAGAATACCTACTCATTATGCACAAACTAGCAGCCTGGTCTGAGTTGAGTTTTCTTTTTAGTAGGTTCTAACATAGTTGCAACTTTTTACCCTTTGTACACTAGAAACCCCTAAACAGGTACTTTTACAAACAGTGAAGATTTAGCTGAAATGCTGCAATTTGATACTGATGGATTTTCCCATATAAATATGGGACTGCTCATTGTGTACTTTAAGGGGTCACAGGTAGAATTTTCCAAATGATGATGTATTTCTTCCCTAAAGGTTGTGTTAGTCATAGCAAACAGTGCAGACCCTGATGAAATGCAGCATTATGCTGCATTTCATCTGGGTATTCACTGTTTACCAAAGGACCCGTTTAAGGGTTTTCCAGTATACAAGGGTTAAGAGACTGTAATACATCTTAATTTGGAATATCTAACCTGTGACCCCTTGAGACATACATTTAAACCATCCCGGGCTCATTGTATCAAACGAGATTGAAGAATTCATTAGTATACAAAGGGTTAAGTGCCAAGGAAGGAGGTGATCATCCCTATATATATAGGCAGTCTGATCTAGTCTTACTTTGTCAGCTAGGCCTAGGTCAACATGAGCATAAAAAAGCAAGTGAGTATGAGAAAATACCACAATCACACACTGCAGACGAACCCACAGCATTGTCAGAAAGAGCCACAGAACAAAAACAATCACAATACATCAGGAAGACCAAAGAAAAGCAACCAGCTCTCTCTCTTCCCCATCATCATGATTGCAAAACTAGAAAGGAAACAAAACACTGCACAACAAAACATGGAAAAAACACAGAACCCCAAAATGAGAGCAATAATCAACAACAAATCAACAACAACAGAACTACGGCCTTAGAACGGACAGCAGCTTTAGCCAATGGGGGGGCTTAAATTCATTTTACTGGTACTATATCTTTGCCAAAGACTCTGTTGTTGTTAAAGCACAAAAATTGTTAAGCTTGCATGAAGGTTTCCTAATCAAATTATTTTTACCCATCATTTTTTCAACATTTCTTTTGGGTGATCAAAAGAACCGCCTCATTGAGGCGGTTCTTTTGAGAACCCAAAACATATGATTTGGTTGAGAAATAAGAAAAATAATAGTTCTTAATTATGCATGCTTAAATAAACTTCTGGCTTAGGATGTATTTGCCTGTTTAATGATTAGTGATTTTAGGGTGCACTACTATCAATGATGGACAACAAAGAACATGATCAGCCTACAGGTATTTTTTCAGGCTGATTTGAACTTTCTATGTTGAGTTTGTGGGAAAGTGGCTCTTAATATATGTTTTTCAATCAAAGATTTCGAGATAGTGCGCTACATACACATTATTATAATAGTAACTTGATCTGGCGCACTGTATCACGTCGAGTGGATTAGCTCATATCATCGGATCACATGAGACACGAGACGTGATATTGTACACCAGATTAAGTTACTATTATAATAATATGTTTATTATATGCCTTATCCCGACATTATGCTGATTTTGTAAATTGTTTTGTTTTTTTATCCAGAAAAATTGTGGGAACGTTTGCCATTATGTTACGTTTTATGACGTAACGTCATCATGTTTTCCGTTGCTGATTCCATGCTTTAAATTTACTTTACCTAACGTTGCTGCATAAAAGGTAACCGTCCTTATCCTCGTTTTAAAGGATAGTGATATGGAATCAGAAAACCTCAGTTCTTTGATCTGGTTTTCTGTATCAGATGGCCATAAAACAGACAGTTCAAAAGATGTATCATTTATAGGTATATGATAAATGCACAGATTGAGAGGGGGTAGGGGACCTTGGTTATTATTCCCCTGAAATTTTGCAACTAAATACATAAAGCAAGCACCCCTCCCCCCCCCCCCCCCCCCCCCAAAAAAAAAAATAATAATAATAATAAAAAAAAACAACAACAAAAAACAACAAACACACAAAAAACAAACAAAAAGCAAATAATTATAAACACACAAGAAACAACAATTACAAATATGGAAAATCAACAAAACATTTATGGGTTTACTCAGATTGCCCCCTCTCCTTGAGAAGAAAAACTGGGTCCATAATGATGTACAGTTTAATGCCAGACAATGATGTCTCTTACCTGTTATTCTCACCAGGACAATCATTGTCAGTGTAATGCCGTTTTCTCAAGTAGCAGCTGATTTTACAGTCTCCTCTTCAGTAGGTAGATAGCATCACTGTTTTATCTATGTCATTCTAACCTGATTCCTTACCATAGGTAGTAAACATGTGACTTTACTCTAAGCATGCTGGGTAATTTTACCACCCTTGTTGTCGTCTGTGAACTGTTTTCAAAATTAACTTTTAGAAATAATTCTTTCAGGAACACTATTAGCATGTAAAACTGTTTGGAACCAGATCAGGACCGACATTGTGTCGGTCCTGATCTGGGTCCAAGTTGTTTGCAAAGGATGTCAGCAGACAATAAAAGTTTTAAGCTGCAAGCAAGGAAAGAGTTGATGAAGTAGGGCTTATATACATTGTAGTATTTTTTTCCGTTTTATGATTCTTTGGCATGGTTTGGTTCAAGCATCTGAAACACAAGGCCATATTTAAAAAAATTATTTGCTTTCACGAGACTGACTCACTCAAAATGCCACCTACCCCCAAAAATTTATGACCATTTTGGAGAAATATTTTTTTATTCAAATTTTCGACATATTAACAACTTTGTTCATAAAGATACCATAAAGAAAGATCTTTTAAAGCTTTGTAGAATGCATAAAATTATAAATAAAATCATTATTATATATAACCAATCATAATCAAGATTTTGATGTTAAGAATAATTTGCAACCTTTTGAACAAAAGAGCCATAACAGATGTTAAAAAGAAAGAAAAAAAATAGCCATAAAATCTTGAATTGGAAATGGACTTGTCCAATTGATAAGGATCAGAAAGTTTGCTTGTCTTAAATGGGCTAAGCATCTGAATTGTAGAATCTTATATTGTATCATATCAGTGTATACCTTAGCAGATTGTCAACTGCTGATTAGTCTCAATTTCACATCAATCAATAATTTAAACCCTTGACTTGCTGAACTTAGATTTATCCTTTTTTGAAAACAATGTGGATCCAGATCAGCTGGCTTCATCAGAAGCCAGCTGATCAGGATCCACAATGTTTTCCTTTCTGTTAAAAACGCATGCTTATAACTGGAATGCTGCAGATTGACGGCATAAAATTGGGGAGAAGTGTGGTACATAGAAATATTCAGAATGACAAGGGTTAGTAGGGATTGTTTTTTAAAACATAATAAGAATGATTGAGTAGTTGCTATCAATAAGTTTCAGCCCTCAGGGGACTAATTAATGATATTATCTCTCTACAGGGAGGTTATTTCCATGAACAAATAGAGGCTCAGTTTAGGGTCGTCAGCTTCTTCAATGATTAATTAGTTAATTTGTGATATGTGACATGATTCCGTATAAGGTAAATGCTGTAAAATTTGGAACACTTTTCTTTTTCTATTTGCAAATGAAATCTTGGTTATCAAGACTGCAGTTACATAAATGCTTGTCTGAATAGTAAACAGGGAAGGAGAAGACCCTGATCTGGTTCTGCTATGTTTATGCCTTTTTTGCAACAGGACTTAAGTTAAGAGTGCGTAGGAAAATTTAATTTTCTTATTTCTCAACCAAAACATATGTTGTGGGTACTCAAAAGAACCGTCTCATAGGACGGTTCTTTTGATCACCCAAAACGTATGTTTAAACTGCTGGGTAAGAAATTATTTACAATTTTACACTGAAAATTTTGGTTTATCTAAACCAGTGTTGAAAGCAACTAATTTTTGAAATGTTTAAACATTTACTGTAATGTGAGTGTCATTTGAGTAATGGCAATGGAAATGGTTCTTATAGACCTTTCCAAACACTATGTCACCGATCAATATCATCCAAAACACTACAGTCTTTAACCAAAAGCTGGTAAATACTCTGGTTGGCATAAAACCATTGTATACCTGTATTAAACACAGAAACAGCACATGTTTCATAGCGATTTAAAACAAATTTATTTCATACAACAACTGGTTCCCATAGTTTGATCATTGACCTATCAAATAATGTGTTTTTTCACATATTTTATCATTATTTAATAGAAAAAATCAGAGATTGAAACCACCGTCATCGGACCAAACCACCGGAGCAGGCCCCTGTCGAAAACAAACAAAAGCTTATAAAATTATTATTATTTTTTTTTTGCAAGAAATATATTGTTAATCAATGTCTGATACTTATTCTATATATCCAAATCAAAATTGGAGCTAAAATATCGTTATTATAACATGCCTTTTTTTCTCATGTAAATGTTGACTCGGCTCAAAGGACAGCACTATAAGTATTTTGCTACCACTATAAAAAATCTTGTTGTCAAAATTGTTATCATGTGGTTGATAAGCCTGGATGCAAGCAATAACAATGGAAGGGTCTATACATATAGTTTTGGGTAGCAGGAGTATTGGGCCTGATAGTTACTACATGCACTTATCACATGGCATTGCATCTGTAGTGATATAACATCATGTATTAAAATTGATAAACAAGTAGTTGTTTACATATTTTGAAAAGTTATGTACAGTAAAACAAAAGGCCATTCTCAAAAAGACCAAAAATTGGTTTTCAAGACCAATTATTGCTTAATGCGGGTCAAAAGTATTGCAGAATGCTCCAAGGGGAGCATTTTGCAATACTTTAAACCTTCATTAAGCTTCCATTTGTCGTTAAGATCTTTGTTTTGTCTATTTTTGAGTGGCCATTTTACACATGTTTTACTTTAATGACATACATAAAAGCCTCTTGCATATATTACAGAGTCCCAACAAATGTAATTTATATAATTTATTGAAGTGTCATAGGATAAACAAGATTTAACAATACCTGTATCATTTATCTATTAAATTCTTTGCAAAATAGAAGAAACGCTGGGGAAGCCTTGCATTTTATCTTTGTTCCGCACCTTGTTTGGTTTAAACATATTTATTTCAAATCAGTTTATACAATACAATACAATTTTCAATCATACAAACATTAGGATTAGAACGGAAGCAAGAGCTTATCAAGTTCTTTAAGAAATTCAAAATTCACTTATCAAGTTGTTTAAGAAATTCAATAAAACATGAGCACTCGTATAAGAGCCTCTATTTCAAGAATAAAATATCTTGTGGGTAGGTATTGGAAATATCTCATTGAGACCCCTTTGCTGAACATCACAATAAACATTTTCATAGACAAATGATAAAATTATTTTCAGTTTTTCATATGAAAAAACACACACATTTTAAACAAACGCTTTAAACACTCCTACCAATTGCTCTGATGCTCAACTCTTTGTCAATATAAAAAACTGCGGCCTTGGGAAGAATATAAAAAATTGGGGAAAGTCCATGGATTCCTCTTGTAAACTAGTTCCTGTTGGATTCTGGTACACTTTTATTGCACTAAAAGTAAATCTGACAAAATACAAGAGAACTTTCTGAGCTCGTATTTACACCACAAACATAAGAATACATAGGCTATTGCATGACATTCCCTGATTTTTGATTCTCTTCCTAGGGCAACTGTTTTCCAAATTCACCAGTGGTTGAGCATAAGAGCATTTGGCAGGCGTGTTTAAATGTATGTTTGCAAATGTCCTATTTATGCATCTGTTAGCTTACATTCATTATCAACTTTCTGACATATTTAGTTATGATTTTATGAAAAAAAGGAAACAGAGTGTTAACCCTTTATGCCCTATTGGATTCTTCCTATAAACTTGGGATGGTCCATTGTGTAAACTGAGGGGTCTCAGGTTAAAATTTCCACATAAAAATGTATTTCTTTCACTGAAGATTGTTTTTGTTATAGCATAGCAAACAAGGCAGACAAGCAAAGTAGATGAAATACTGTAATATGCAGCATTTCATCGGGGTCTACACTGTTTGCCAAAGAACGCATTTAGTAGTCATTAGTATACGCCTTGTTAAAGGCTGAAAATGTGAAAAACGTCCTATATTGATTTAAACCAAAGTAACTGCTTAAATGACATCATGATGATAAATGATTAACAAATATATTCATGAAGTATTGTAAAGGGTTTGGTTTTCATTTTTATATCCATTGAATCATTAATGATAGTGATATGCTTGAACAGTAATGAAACTTTAAACCCAGGATCAATTGAAAGTTGATTTAGGTAATTAAACCTTATACAAACTAGTAAGTCCTGCTGAATCCAATAATAAGCTGTGGCAGTGACAAAACCTCTTTGTCTTATAAGCTTTGTCAGGAGATAACTCCCTTCTTTAGGGATAGTCACAAGGCCTCAAGGTTATAAAACATTTTTATTAGCTCAAATCAACTGAGCATTAAACCCTGTATAAGCAAGTGATATTTCATGAGCATGAACATTTTTATAATTGGGGGGCCAGGTATAGGGCACAAATCAGCCTGCTTTGCTTCGCAGACTAGGGTAAATTATTTAAAATTTTACATTACCAAGTGTAGCTTTATGCTTTCCAGAGAGCCAATAACAAAGGGGTTGATCAGCTTGCTTAGTTGGGTCTTCCCCTTTGCTGCTGGCATACAAAAAATCAGTATTTTCTTTAGACAAGGCCCATATAACCAGAATGTCTAGTGCTTACTTAGCTTAAATGTTTAAGCCCCTGCCTAGTCTCTATTATACAATTATTGACTTATGTTGAGGTAGACATGGAGTGTTATTGAACAGTAAACGTCATATTGACCGACGCCGAGTGGAGGTCAATATGGTTCAGTTTACTGTTCAATAACATTCCATGTCTACCGAAACATAAGTCAACAATTGTTTTATTATATAATAAATTTATCTTATGCATTTCCTGCCATTTTAGACCATTAAAACGTTGACGTTACGGATGGATCATGCGAAATTACTTGACGTTCTGACGTCACTTGCCGTAAGCCAGTCAATATTACTTCGTGCCGTGTGCTTTGCAACGTCACGTCCGGCAAACCATGCAATATGTAGTTTTATTGACTCGAGTGGATATGCATCTGGGTCAATCAGAAGATGTTTATTTATAGATTATATAATAAAGCTAGTTGTCTTATATAACAAAAGATGCCTGCAACAAGATGTCTTACCTCTTTGCATGCGGGGTAATTTTTAATGCATTTGTTGTTCTTGCAGAATTAACTTTTTCAAAGTATTCCTTCAGAAACACTACCAGAGTGTCAAATGCGGCATTATCACTGTTTGTTTAGACCAAAACAAATTTCAGAGAAAGAAAAAAAACAAGTTTATTTGGAAATTATAACCTGTGACCCCTTGATATAAACAATGGTCTATTCAAAGTTTTGTTGCATAAAACCAGAAGGAAGAATCCAATTATTATAGTTCATTAAAGGGTATACCCTAGATAAGATGGTAGCCACATTACTATTTCTCCATTAAACCTTCCAACAGATTTGGATGGAAATTCCTTCCAATCTAACAGTCTCTCAGTTTTAGCTCTATTTCTAGAAATAGAATCATTTCTTCTCATAAATAAGCCAAAGCATCTGTTCGTGATTGCCTGGATTTCCATCCAGATTTATTTATAGTAACAAACTTGTGTAATACTGGATGCCTTGAAAAGATATCTTCAAGAAATGTCATCACAAGTTTGCAAACTTTCTCTTACACAAGTGACAAGAAAAGATTGATAAATGATCTTAATTAACTGTTACCTATATTGCAATAAGATTTATCAAGTAGAAACATGATTTTTCTGCTTGGTTATGTAATGAAAACATACTAATTACATCATTAACCCTGAGATCGGACAGCCATCGGATGCCAAATTTGCAATGAATAGGATGTTTTGGAAGGGTTTTCCATCCAAAACTTGTCATTAAGATGGATAGTAAAACCTTCCAATTTTCAGTGAAAAAACTTAATTGGAAGGAAAATCCATCCATAGTGAAATTGATAAGTTGGAATTCTATTCCTTCCAAAAAGGCATCCTTTTGGCTTAGAAGGTTTTCCTTCCAGTGCCCATTTGTTGTGGATGCTCATTGGAAGAGCCTCAATTAGATGATTCCAGTGAGTAACACAGTAACACAATAAATGTGTTAAGCAGAAATAAGAAACCCTTTAATCAGTTTTAGTTGGATGTTTACATGTACCTTGTCTGAACATTCAGTTATGTTTGGGTAATTAAACCTACAATAAAGGCAGCTAAACAGTCAATTGTCATGTTTAATGTATGCATATGGACATCAGTTTTTCCAATGCACTCATTAAAATGTCACCTTCATTTTGATGCTTATTCTAATTTGAGCCGCAACATGAAATTTCCAATAATGTGGTATGTGTGACCAGCAAAGGCTCAGATCAGCCTGCACATATGCACAGTCAGATCAGAGCCTTTGCTAGTCACTTGAATATTCTATGACTGCTAAGCTACTGACGGAACATCATTTGGAGTATCTAAGCTTGAAAGTAGTCTGCACAGGCTCATCTGAGTCTACACTTGTCAAAATCCCACATTGTAGGAAATCACATGTCGCGGCTCATTGACTGTTTATTACAAAACATGCTTTCAACTATTTTATGTCATTAACTTTTTATGAAAGGCGCTATGTTGGTAAAAAGAGTTTTTTAAACTGACAAAAATAATCATATAAACATTTGGTATCATTAATATGATAATTAATTAAAATATTTTGCTTGTTTGATTCTTTATGTCCCAGTCAACATTTTTTCAGTCATGTTGGAACAGGTCTTCATGTGTTGAACCAGTACTAAGCAGAAGATACAGTGTCATGCCCAAGGACACAAGTCAGCTTAATTAGAATATTGGTGGTACAAACAGCATGTTTGTGATAAATGCCACAATTGAGAAAATGTCTTTTTTGGCACAAAATAGACTATTAGCTTTTTGTATGCTGGCATTTCCTAAAAGAAAGTTATAAATGATTTTCAATTTGGAAACCATTTTCTATTTTTGTAACAATAATATTTTATAATTGTTGCTCATATTAGTGGTATCAACTTTTATTTAATTATTTGTGTCAAATAGAAAGATGCTGATTGTCAGGTATAGTGTCTGTAATGTCTCATTAACTAATCTAGTTACTTACCCTTTATATTCTGATTGGTATTCCCATACATACTAATACAATATGTATGGGATTGCTCATTTTGTATTTCAAGGGGTCTCAGGTAGAATTTTCAAAATTATGATATATTTCTGTCTCTGAAGGTTGCTTTAATCCTAGCAAACAGTGCAGACCCTGGTGAAATGCAGCATGATGCTGCATTTCATCTGGGTCTTCACTGTTTGCCAAAGTACCTGTTTAGGGATTTCCAAAATGCAACAGGTTAAAGCAGCTATCTAAAATGTTCATGTATACATGTATTTTCAGGTTT
Source organism: Loripinus fragilis (assembly GCA_964019695.1). Lineage (NCBI taxonomy): Eukaryota > Metazoa > Mollusca > Bivalvia > Lucinida > Lucinidae > Loripinus > Loripinus fragilis. Next base: position 2,116,798 of record OZ026519.1, read on the forward strand.
TGACAAAGTATGTAGATGAATATCCAGAGGTCAAGCTTGTCTCTGCAGAGTGGTTAGATGACTGCCTGATGAAGAAAAAGTGCTTACCTACAGAGAATTATGAACTCTGTTAATTATATGACAATACCATGAGTGCGCCATCCAACCAATGGGAGGACTACTGACCTAAGCTCTTTGTATACTGGAAACCCCTAAATGAGTACTTTTGCAAACAGTGAAGACCCAGATGAAATGCAGCATAATGCTGCATTTCATCAGGGTCTACACTTTTTGCTGAAGTCAAAACAGTCTTCTGGGACTGAACTACATCATAATTAGGAAATTCCAACCTGTGATCCCCTAAAATATATAATAGATTACATAATATGAAGGGTTAGAAAAGGGGTTCCTTTGCGCAAAAAGTCAACATATGAGCCAATAAACAAACAAAGTGAATGAAGTCAACTATTAGTTATAGATTTATGAGGATTGCTAGTTCATAGATGATTGTTTTATTCATAGTAGATAGATGGATAGACTCCACTGTAATTCATACTGAGAGATGTAGCAATCATATAGAAATCTTACAGGAGCATAATATAGTCAGTTAAAATCTGACAGATGGTACAGTGAGTATATGGATGTAGATGTACCATGTATGCTAAAGTACTGTCGCATTAATAAGTAACGCAAAAAAATCGACTTAAAGTGCATCTTATCAGGTTATTTTCTCTTGATATTTTCGATATGCGGGTAGAAAAAGCTGCAGTATTTTTGACAAAATTTTCAACCTGATGTTTTTGCTGTGTTTTTCTGTAATAAGATGGAATTTTGGCAAATTTTTGGTTCTTTTCAACAGGGGAGTATTACTGTTGGTAGAATGGACATAAACTGACCCAGTTTATTAATAATATGCAACGGTTGACTAAATCATTCGATGGCGTTTCAGGTCAGTGATCGCCGTGAAGTTTATATACTGAACAAAAGTGAAAACGCTACACCTGAATTGTTTGCCATTTATATGCAAAATGATGCAAGCCAGTAAAGCAAATGAATGTGTATCTGAATGTTCAAAGACTGGGTTATGCATAAAGTAAAAGATTTACAGATATTGTCACAAGGAAACACGTGAAAGTCATTTAAATGTGACAGGGGTCCAATTTTTCAGGTTACAAATTTTAACAGAAATCTCACAGTTTAGGCCTTCAGAAATCGCTGTCAGACAGATCCGACTGAACGAAATGGTAGTCTTAGACATTTGACAACCAGAAATGTGTTTTCAGACTCTATGATGGTTCCGACTTAAAGACTTATCTATTGATGAGATGGTAGGGGCCTGATGCTTTGGCTGTTTGTCGGGCCCACCGGGGTTTACCTGTTGGATTTCTTTTGCTCCGGTATTCAGTTTAATTTACTGTTGAGTCCTTATCCTTGCTTTATCTCCTTGTTATATCTTGATTTATATGTTTTAGGAGATGATGCATTGATAAGTTAGGGGTCTTTCATGCAAACCAAATATCTATGTGTCTTGATCCACATCTGAATTAAGGGTGAGGTTGGCGCCGTTAAACCGGTTTAAGCCCTCCAGTAAAATATTTTACTGACCGTTCCAAGGCGGTACTTCTTTTGTGGATCTTTTATGTTTTTGTTCTGTCTTGTGTTTGCTATGTTTTGTGCGCGTCTGTTTATATGTGCTTCGTGGTCACCTGCTGGGAAAGGGCTGACCTCTTGGCTCTCGTTTGTGGTGTCTTCTGTGAGTTTGTCACTTTCCCATTGGTATCCTGGGTCAGGTGTGGTACTGGATTGTATCAATTCCTGATCTTTGCAACCTTACTTACTTTGATGGTTTAGAAAAGCAACCTTAGAAAGCGGGTTTTTTCATCAAATTGGCCAAGCTTCAAATCTTATCACTGAAATTGCCATAGGAAAATTAATGTGTAGTTGCATCTTAGTCTGAGCACATTACTGGTCGAGAAATGGTAGGAACAATGTACTGATAGGTCTAACTGATTTGGCAAAAGAAAGAAAGTTATCGAAAATCATGATAAATCGAAGATTACCAAATATTTATTATTATACCTCACGTGAATTTCCCATACAAAACTTCCATAGACGAACGACTGATATTTTACACTATCACCTGCTACTTTAGCGACGGCGAATACTGTCACTTGTTTGTCATAGCAGCGGGTGATAGTCGAAAATATCAGTCGTTCGTCTGATGTGCAAAACCGATGCGCGTGCGGTTCGTTCAGGCCAGGAGACGTTCAACAGCAATGGTGGGCATGAGGCATGATATGGCCACTTTCCACTCCTAATAACTTCGTTGTTTATGGTCAGAAACATTAATTGTAGGTACTCGTTTTCTAAGTTAGGACCAGAGGAACACGTTGAGACCAAATTTGAGCAGATTTGGCGAAGTTTTCTGTTTTGCAACAAAACCACATCTTGTACAGTATCCCATTTAAATGACACTACTTTGTATTAAGTTTAACGTCGTCGACTTTTTATGACGTTATTTGCTTGACCAAACGTCATGATCACTTCGAGCATTCAAACTACTCAAAAAAAAACATTTTTGTGAGAGATGGGTTTTTTTCATTCATGCCTATAGAAAAGAGGCTGTGCATCATTTTCCCTTTGGAACTCCCCTCACCATGGTAGGTCTAAGACGGTAGAAACTAATAAAGGATCTATTGTTTGGTATAATAAAATAAATATTACGTTCTCTGATTGGGTGATAGCCGAAAATATCACCTCTGGAAATGTGATTATCAACCTCGGCTGCGACTCGGTTGATAATCACATTCCTCGAGATGATATTTTCGTCTATCACCCAATCAGGGAACGTAATATTTATATAATATTCCCTATTTGTTTTTGTCAAAGGGAGACATTTTCCATTCTATTGCCAATTTGATAAATTCGAAATTGGTTTCTGAGCTTGTTTCAAGTGATAAAACAGTTTTCTTGTGTAATAATGCAACACAAGTTTGACAAATTCTGATAGATATAACAATCTTTTTTGCGCATGCGCAATTGTAAATCCAGTGATTAAAGCTTTAAACACAATTAGGAACATAACTCAAACATCAAAAGAGACACATTGGTGGAGTTTCGACGAATCGCTTGCTGGATGTCTGGAAAACGTTATTAATCTTTAGTAAATACTTTTCGTCCAATACTTTTTCACGAAATATAAACTATTGTAGTGTAGCGCTTTCACTTTTGTTCAGTATAGCATAAAAATAATCGTATAGATATAAAGTACTGCTGCATAAATTCGGATCGCGAATAAATGACTTTAGATGTACGTTTTCAATTTATATCACATTGAGTATTCATTAATAGTGAATCATTCAGGGCAGTATTTTGACAAAAAGATATTGCCTTGTTTTACAGCTAATTTTTGTTCTAATAATTCTGATGGTAGAATTTGGGCATTTTTAGGCCTTGAGCTGGCTATAGACCCCCCTCCCCCCCCAGGGGGAATTTTGTACACTATGATTTTCTGAAACTACATTATATAAGACACAAAATAAAAGATGTTAGCCCTCTGAGAGTGGCAGCGTTAACGTGTAACATCACGTTATATACGTTACCCCCCAAAATAGCATTAAATGTCCCTGATAATGTCTCAACCATGACATGTTCGTACATATTTGCATGCTGACACAGGTTAATGATCTTCTTATAACACAGTTACATATTTTTCGTATTAATGTTATAAATATCTTGAGCTATTACCGTTATATACGTAACTTAATGTTTCCTGCGTTATTTCCGAGTATCGGTATGGTATTTATTGAATATACTTGTATTACATCTGTCACAGAATATATTTAATCTGTAAGACTGCTACTTAAATGATTTAAGTTCTTTATTATGGTCGCTTTTACTATTTTCAGGCCCATGTTATGTATGTTACCTTCAAAATAGCATTAAACATTCTAGTTAATGTCTCTCACAAGCCCTGTTTATACTTAATTGCGTACTGGCACAGGTTTATGTACTTCTTCTAACAAGGTTAACCTATTTTAAGTATTCATTTAATAAATGCCCTGAGCTTTAACTGTTATGTGTGTTACCAAATGATACATAAGCTATTCTGAGTATCTGTATAGCAGTTGTTGACTATACATGTATAAAGTCTGTCAGAGAATCTAAGAAATGGACAGCTCAGTTCTGGGCAGGGTATATGGATATAATTCAGATGGTGTTCACACTGATTAGGGCTACAAAGAAAACAACTTTGAATTGCATGTCAGCTCTATCTGTATGCATTGTTCCCAATGTTAATTGCAAACGATCACAACAGATACGCACAATATGTACCTATGTAACTGATTACACATATAAATTTATCTGATACACATCGCAGATGCAAAGAACTTCTCAAACAAAATGGGTTTATTGTGACACGACCATTGGTTCTTTGCTTGAGAAATCCTTTTGAGATAGCTATGAGGCAAACAATAAAGAGGTATTATAGGCTTCAGCAACTAGAACTAAGCTTCGTACTACAGATGGAATGGTGTATAACTCATCACATCAGAGCTCAATATATTGAAACAACTCTTCAATGCACTGAAATGAAATACGAATACTAGAGGCAGTTTCAGGCTTCACCAATCCTTTTAGTTCTAGTTTTGAAGACAATGAACTGTGCTTTTTTGTCTTTCGGTGTTCCGGCTAAGCCTGGCATAGCTAATATCTTATTGAGGCTGATGACATTGGCAGGAAGGCTGTTGCAGACTGCATTGAACCACTTTTAGTTAAAAAATCTGTCTTTCACAACCCCATTAAATGCTACAAGCTAATTAAGTTTTGAGGTTTGCGAGGTCAAGCAAGAAGATATTGTCCAATTTACAAAACATAAACAGCCAGCAGCTAAAGGCTTAAAGGAGCGTCTTTGGTCAGCATGACGTCTTTCTATTGGACATATTGTTGACCTTGAGTTGACACTTCGGTTCCTTCTGGGACCTGTACCATGGTCACTGTCAACTCCTGATAGAATTTCCAACAAAACTGCCAAGTCCAAACTTCTCTATCAGTATAAATGGCAGCAGTCTATAAAGTCTTAAATTTCTAGTGGGGGGAGGGGTTCTCTATCAGTATAAATGGGAAGGAAACAAATGTTACACGTTTATGCTGCCACTCTCAGAGGGCTTACATCTCCATGTACACATATACTGATAGAGAACTATCATTACCTGGGTGTTTTGTTCAACACTGGTGTATGCAACAAAAGGTGCACCTTCTGAATGTCAACAACATTGGCAAGGATATGGGGGAAGAGATCTACAGTAATACACTGTTTAACAGATAGTGACACTACCAATGTGCCGATGTGTTAGTACCACAGAAAGGTTGTTCCTACCAAACTGATAGAGAACCCCTCCCCCACTAGTTCATCAACATTCTAAGCAGGGTAGGAAAACAAATAAAGAACTGCTCTAGGCACTCATCGGTGATATGAAGCCCTAACATGTGCTATTTATGTAATTGTGAATAAGCTGCAGTACGACATGTTTCTGAAAAGAGTACCAAAGCCATACACATATACTTACTATTTCAAATGGCATGAAAATGAGATTACCTCCACCCTGCTTTTCTGTCCTTAAGATGTACATACAAAGATTGAACTATCAAGTCTTTCCCATGAAAACAAGTGAGCCTATTCAGATATGGACAAAATGTGTGTAAAATAAATGGGAAGGAAATCAAGTACCTCTGGGTGAAAGAAAACTTTATTGTACCCTAACAAAAGAGCCACATAATTATATTTTACATTTTGTATGATATGGGGTTACCATGTTCAAAACTCAACAACTCGAACCATATAAAAGATAGAAAAATAATATTTGCAGTTTCCAAAAGGTACATAAACATACTTTAATACAAAATGAGTTAGTAAGCACGTTCACATTTAAAAAAAAATATCAAACTATATTAGTTTCATAAATCATTTCTATAGGAATAATGAAAAAAAGTAACATACGTAACACTTTGGGGTGAATATTTGTTTTCAAAGGTCCATATCTGTGATGCAAAAATAGCTTATGTGGATGATATAGCCAATTTGTAAATCTTACCTTATGGTTTGCACTTTTCAGATGTCATGTCATTTACTAAAACTATCAAAGATGTTGATGGGTAATATATATAATTGGCTGTTACAAGGTAATGGTGCCATTACCAGAATGCTAGCATATTGCAAAATCCTTGCAAGATGAATCTGATAGAGGATTAATATGCTGTTTAGAAAAATTCTTTAAACACTTGGATAATATACAAAGATTTGCTCTATAACTTCTACCTGATGGGGTTTCTTTGATCTTTTAAGTTGTTACTCGCATATTGCACTGTATGTTACAAACTTTTCATGAGTATTATGTTAACTTTATTTGATGTCTCTATAAAAGAAAAGAGGGTTTATGGTAGTTTATGTTTTGAGTTACTTCCCCAGCAAATGAGCCAGAGTAAAAAGAAGTACATGGACCTGTGCCAGCATGCCAATACGTACAAGCAGGTCGTGTTGGAGACCATATCTTAAACGTTTAATGGTATTCAGAGAGTAACGTATGTAACCTGGGCTGTAAAATAGTGTAAGACACCATAATAAGGAACTTTAATTCATTTGAATAGCAGCCTCATAGATTTACTACATTCACTGATGGATGTAATACATGTATAGTCAATAACTGCCATACTGATACTTGGAAATAACATATGAAACACTAAGTAACATATACAACGGCAAAAACTCAAGAAATTTATAAAATAAATGCTAAAATTATGTAACTGTGTTATAAAAAGTTCTTAAACCTGTGCCAGACTTCAAAAAAAGTCTGAATATGTCATGTTGGAGGCATTTTCAGGAAAATTTAATGTTATTATGTGGGTAACGTACGTAACATGATGTTACCCGCTAACGCTGCCACTCTCAGAAGGCTAACATATTTCATTTTGTGGCCTTTATAATGTAGTATCTAGAAATCATAATGTACGAAATTCTCCCTGGGGGAGGTGGGGTCTATAGCCAGCGCGAGGCCTAGAGAATTACATTTTACATTTTTGTGTGATATGGGAGTACCATGTTCAACATATAATAACTCAAAAAGTATATAAGATAGAAAAGTAATGTTTGCAGTTTTGAAAAGGTTATTAAAAATTCTTTATATGATACCAAATTAATGAACAAAAACTGGTTTCAATAAAATTTAAGACAAACTTCATTAGATGCATTTATCATTTAAAAGGGGGTTCAATTAAAAATGTAACATACACTACATCCGGGGTGACTATATTTGTTTTCAAATGTCAAAATCTGTGGCCTAGTAATAGCTTACTTAGAAAATATAACCAATTTTGAAATCTTACCTCATCTTTTGCACTTTTCTGAAGTCTTAAAAAGAATTTTAATTATCAAATATTTTGTAGGGTAACGTATGTAACAGGCTGTTACAGCTTAACGCTGCCATTGTCAGAGGGCTAACATGTTGCAAAATCCTTGCAAGACATTGGGCTTTAAGAAAAATATGGTCTACAAAATTCCCCCTGGGGGGGAGGTAAACCATATCCAGCCAGTGGCCTATTTATTCCACTTATTTGACACTTGACAGGGATAATCCTGGGATAGGCCTAATCCATTTTGTGAAAAAAACCTATTATTTTTCTGTACTACTTAAATGGCTGACTATAAAATTACATATGTGTAGTTGATATTGTGATAATGTTTAGGCCGTTTACCACTGTAAAAGTTGCTTTATAAAACTGTCAATAATAGCCACATCACACTGTTTAGTAGGAAATGTCCTTACAAATATAGCAAACAGTATTCACCCGGATCAAACTGATCATATTGGATCAGTTGGATCTGTGTCTGATTGAATTGGTACTTTCAACTGAATGGTAGTGCTTAATAATAAAACTGGCATGTACACTGAAAGCAATCACGATTTTAAAATGTGTGATGCTTTTGACACATACCTGTAGAAATTTAAGTACAGATATATAGGTCGTCACATAGCTGTTACACCATTTAAATTCCCCCCGCTTTTCAGAAAGCCTAAAAATGTCGAAATTCCCAAGAGATTAGGGGTCAGGGCAGTGGTAGTAGATTCTTCAAACAATTTTCTTCTGACACTGCAGGATATTCTAAATCCAGATTTGAGCTTAATGTTCGGAAAAATGCACGTTATAAAATAATATTCCAGATTTTCGCGTTTCTTATTATTGCGACATGACTATAGTGCATTAATGATGTTCATATTAGGTAGATAGGCAAAAATGAGATATTGAAACATACGTACATGAACTTAAAAAAACAGGTGAGTATAACTAAGAAATGCCACAGTCACTGATCACAGACCAACCGAGAGTGACACAAGGAAGAGGAACTCATGAGGCAGCAATAATACAATTAAAATAAAGTAAACAAGCAAGTTGATTGCTAAACTAGAATAGACACTAAGAAGTGCATTAAAACAAGCATTCACTGCTAATCTAATGATTAAATACCACACTCAAGCATAGAGGAGCATGGCAGCTCAGTGGTAGAGTTCTTGACTCAAGACAGAGGGGATTCTAGTTCGAGCCTCACTTGAGGCACAGTGATGTGTCCTTGAGCAAGATACTTTATCCTCTGCTTAGTACTGGTTCAACCCAGGAAGGCTCGACCCCTACATTACTGAAAAATTGTTAACTGGGACCTAAAGAAACAAATAAAAAAATCAATTAAAGCATCACACCATATATGTTTGTTTGTTTATATGGACAGAACGCAAGATTTCGGTACTAACACCCATGTTGAAATATCCAACAGAGGTCTAAAGTTCGGTCTGAGACTTCCTCTACTTCTATAATATGTGTACAGGAAACGTGAAGGCTCTGGTGAGTCAGCGCATATGTACAGTTTTGTCTGAGCAGTCACAATTAGGCTATTTAGAGCAGATGCATGTTAAACTTTTTAAATTACATAGTACTTGTGTTATAGAAGCATTTTATTATCCTATCAAACAGTAAAAGCCCAGACAAGATGTTTATGATGTAGCATCTAATAGAGATCTACATTGTTCTGCAGTGTACCCATTCATGCTTATCTGACTAGAAAATGTAAATGGATTGCTTGCAGAGTTTCATTGTGATTGTATACATAAACTGTGATGACTATCTGTTTTATTATTTCATTGTATTTTTCTCCAGTACTCAAAAATGTTCCATAAATGAATTGTCCATGACACATATGTGTAAACAGTTCAACTATGTTCTACATTGTATCTGGTTATCATTTCCTGAAAAGGTAAATGGATCATTGGAACCATTCATTGTGATGCTTAACATAAACTGTGATGACTCAGGCCTCCAGATAAGAGTGCGTATTGGAAAATTATTTTCTTTAATTCTCATCCAAAACATATGTTGTGGGTACTCAAAAGAACCGTCTCAATGAGATGGTTCTTTTGAGCACCCAAAACACATGTTTAGAATAATAGGTAAGAAAATAGTTAAAATTTTACGCAAATGAAATTTCCTTATCTGGACCTATCTGACTACCTTTTTTTTATTAATCCATAGTTAATATCTTCATTTCTCATAAACCTTTTAATAGTGTGCCATATATGACTTGTCTGTAACATATATGTAAAATTAGTTGCTATGTTTGTGGTGTGTTTATGCTGTGTTTATATATCTACTTTAGGCAGCTCATTTTGTACTTATCTCATAGGGGACCAGCCACGGGTGGATCCAGAGGGGGGGGGGGGGGGGCAGGGGGTCTGAACCTCCCCTGGAAAATCACGTGGCAAAGATTTCCTTAGAAATTCTGGTATGTACCACCCTCGAGAGGGAGGTGTGTAATATGTTGATGACGTACAAACACACACACACACACACACACACACACACACACACACACACAAGAAAACGTTGTCAGGACACACCTGATGGATTTTTCTGGTTCCACACATGCCAGTATAGGCTCGTCCTAACAGTCTTACCCGAGCCCTCATGGATTGCATATATACACAAAATAGAGAGTGGGTATAAGTTTTAGACCAAAGTTCACTGCACTAGATTGATGCATATGTGCTATTTAAATATGACTTATGCTATTTGATAAGTACCATTTTCTTAATAACTGGTCAATATAGTCTCAAATAATTGATTCTTTTAGTTCATTGATTAATACATTTTATCACAAAAACCATGACAATGTAAGCCATTTGCCCCTTGGGCATAACCATGATAATATAATAAACCTCTTATATAGTATATCACTAAAACATTGACTATGTATGCCACTTGCCCCTTTGACATAAACATGATAATATAATGTACCCCTTATAAAGTATATCACTAAAACATTGACTATGTATGTCACTTGCCCCTTTGACATAAACATGATCATATAATAGACCTCTAGTACAGTATATCACTACACCATTGACAATGTGTGTATAATACAGTTTATCACTACTCCATTGACAATGAGTGTCAATTGCCCCTTTGCCATAATAGACATCTTATGCAGTATATCACTACACCATTGACAATGTATGTCACTTGCCCCTTTGACATAAGCATGATCATGTAATAGACATCTTATACAGTATATCACTACACCATTGACAATGTATGTCACTTGCCCCTTTGACATAAACACGATCATATAATAGACCTCTAATAAAGTATATCACTGCAACATTGATAATTTATGCCACTTGCCCCTTTGACATAAACATGATCAGGTAATAGACCTATTATATTGCAAATTTCTGCACAATAGACAGAGTAATTTACTTACCCCTTTGACATAAACACGATCATATAATTGACCTCTATCACAACATTGACAATAAATGTCACTTGCCGCTGTCATATAAACATGATCATATAATAGACATCTTACAAGTATATCACTACACCATTGACAATGTATGTCACTTGCACCCAGGACATTAACATGAGCATATTATAGACCTCTAATAAAGTATATCACTGCACTATTGACAATTTATGCCACTTGCTCCTTTGACATAAACATGATAATGTAATAGACCTCTTATATTGCGTATTTCTACAACATTGACACTGTAATTTACTTACCCCTTTGACATAAACACGATCATATAATTGACCTATATCACAACATTGACAATAAATGTCCATTGCCGCTGTGACATAAACATGATCATATAATAGACATCTTATACAATATATCACTACACCATTGACAATGTATGTCACTTGCACCCAGGACATTAACATGAGCATATTATAGACCTCTAATAAAGTATATCACTGCACTATTGACAATTTATGCCACTTGCTCCTTTGACATAAACATGATAATGTAATAGACCTCTTATATTGCGTATTTCTACAACATTGACACTGTAATTTACTTACCCCTTTGACATAAACACGATCATATAATTGACCTATATCACAACATTGACAATAAATGTCCATTGCCGCTGTGACATAAACATGATCATATAATAGACATCTTATACAATATATCACTACACCATTGACAATGTATGTCACTTGCACCCAGGACATTAACATGAGCATATTATAGACCTCTAATTTATCATGACTACACCAATGACTAAACCATTGATATTGAATGTTAGCCCCTGTGATTGACACATGAACATATATTGATTCTCTAAATTTTGTTTGATTGTAAATTTGCATTTTTTTGCCAGATCATGAATAATAATTCTTTTTTTTTCAAAGCAATACATCCACACGAAATTTACAATCTTATATATTAATTACACATCTGCTAAGTAATAGTTGTACCATGGGTTGTCCACCTGAACGGAGAGATAATTCGTGAGCTTTTACGACTGGATTATCTTATGTACAGGTGGAAAAACATGTTTTAACTATTTTATACCACCTACATCAGTGTAGACCTTGCACATCACGAGATATTTTATGCTAAAGTTGGTAAAAGTGGTATAAGTACAGAAATTAAATTTGCAACAAGGGTTTTAGGAGGGTGTCTTTGTTGGTGTCTTTTTTATTTTTGTCAGGATGGCAATGTCATTTATTGGATTATTGGAAGAATGCATTTCACCCCCTGTACAATGTTTTGCAATAAACATTGGTGCATATAACAGAAAACAACAATTATAACATAATTAAGTATCTCTGATACTCTATTAATATTTGCACCAGGAATATTTTATTTTAGTTTTTAATAATACTAAATAAACTTCTCACTGAATGGCACATTTGGGAAAAACAAAACCATGCCCATTCAAATAAATGTATTTAATTGTCAATTTGTCTATTGATTGATTCCATGATAGATGCAGTGTTGCTGATGTTTGGATCGTAAACTTTAAACTCATACAAGCCAAATGGAATTTTTCACTCATCAATTGGACCAGTTCATTCCATTTAAGGGTTATTGGTTGTGTGTTTTATTTAATTTCAATAAAATATTTGTAAGTAAAACAGTGGAGACCTTGATCAGATGACACATTCTGTGGCGTCTGATATCACGCTAGAGAACCACTGTACTCGAACAGTGCAGGCATCACAGGATGGTTGCAGTCGACCAGGGCACAAAATGTACCATTATATTGTACCAAGTTGATATTTTTGCCAATAGTTGACTTCTGAAAGTATTCTTCGCAGATTATTGTCTCTTTTATATCCAGTTGCGTATCTGCTTAACAAGATTTATATGAGTTGAGTTTTAGTCACTACAGCACCTGGGCATGACCAGAAAGGTGGGTTATTTCCGTAAAAAAGGATGACAGGCATTTTCGTTTATGTTCTGTATTAAATTTATACTTACTTTAAATAAAATGCAAAGTATCATTTTTAATGTGCAAATGTTCAAAATCTGAGGGCAGAACAATTTCAAAGTTATTTAACCTTTTCATACTGTATGCATAGTACTGTATATCTGGCCCAGTGACCTGGTCGTTGACTGCATAAATATTGATTATATTTAGACTCTTGACTACTGGTACAATGTCCATGATACAAAATTTTGAGTACAGCTACAGATTGGCATGTAACTTCGCAAACAATAAACAGAAATATGCAAAACTTTCTAATTCTTCACTTAGTCATATTCTTCATAATGTAAAGCCATTAAATCATAACGAAAGATTTTAATAGCGCACTAATTAGTCTGTAAACATATTTCAGACACATAAAATTCCACTGGTTGACCAGAAATTGGCTGGTACTTAGCTAGTTTTAGACTTTAATGGGTCCAATTGAGCCAGTATGGACCTAAGTGGTAATTCCAGATTAAAACATCATCGTAAAAAATAATAGTTTTAAAGAACTTGCCCATGAAATGGATCACAGTAAACCAAAAAAGTATTTTGTGCCCTCCTTGACTGCAACCAGCCCAAGATGAATGCGCTGTTCGAATACAGTGGTTCTCTAGCGTTGATCTGTTTGTTAACATCCCTTGAAAAGGAAACTAGGCGTATTGGTTTAAAGAAAGACCATCTTTGGAATATTTTTTTTTTCACATACAGGATCAAGAACACTGGAATTTTTGGTTTATTTTTTTGTTGAAAATCCACGTTTAATAGTAAAAACCTTGTAAGTGTTGATTTTTTATTTATTTTTTCAGGTTCATTATTTTTATCCCATTTTTCTGAATTTAATATTTTCAATGTCAATGTATCTAATTATCATGGGGCTTGCTCTTTATTGTGATAATTTCTGTATTATTTTTATATTTTAGATAACGAAAATTTAATAGACTTAGAAATAAATGTTTAGCAATGAGAACTCTTGCTTTTGATTTGTTGCCATAATTTTATTTTAATACCAGCGCCACGGAGCCTTTTCATAGTTTTAGAAAAAGAATGTGAGGACTGAAATATTCCCAGGTCAATATTATTTCATAATAATTCTTTCTACTTTAAGAAAGCACAATATTGGAGATGTCAGATGCTCCCTAAGACTACGCTGCCTTGATAACGTTGAGAGCTAAAAACATTTTCTTGGTTCGTAAAATATATACCGTAATTACCACTAATATTGAGATACTTTTACACCTTTTAATATTTTCATATTCCGACCAAATCTTTAATAAATATTAAGCATTTGCACCTGTTAAAGTTAACATGAACTGCTTACTTACAGGCGTATAAAGCTCATTTGGCAGAAGTGACAATCATGCGCGGATCCAGAAAATTTTACCAGAGGGGGCCCAACTCTGACGTTTTAGAAAAAAACAACACACATTTAAAGCGGGCCATCATCGGCCCACATTGAATGCTGGCTTGGTAGCTTTGTGATTTTCAGTGGATCTGGACCAGTATTGCTAGGAAACCCTATATTTTTGTGATTATTCAGGGGTTGGTCCGGACCTCTTGCCCCCCCCCCCCCCCCCCCCGGATCCACGCATGGCAATGTAGCTGTGATTGCTGATGATCCCACGCATGGGCCCGAGGTAATATTTTTTTTCATGCTTAACTCAACTGAACATGACATTTCAACTGTTCATAAAAACTAAAATACTGAAAAAAGGACTCGTCTTGCTTTCAAGCTCTCATACAAGTATGTATCATCATAAGAAATGTTAAAATGCCAACAATTGTTGGCATTTTAACATCCATGAGCATGAATATCATGCTCGCTTGAATTGAGCATCAAAACAGCTTATAACCTCGGGACCTGGTTTACAAACGTGAGCATAGTCGGCTGTCATTATATCTTTGAGAAGGTATGTAACTTTTGTATGACATTGTCATAATAGTACGAATGATCGACAATCAACTCTGTAAGGTATGTGTTTAACACATAATATTTAACAACATATATATGACTGACCATGTTTTATTCTGATTATTATATAAATGTTTTTTCTTGCACCCCCCCCCCCTTCCACCGGGCTATAGGTACTTTTAGATTACATCTTGCCAGATTCCTCTGTCATAAGCTTCGAATTTACCACAACCCCTTTTCCCGGTATTTGTATATACTACTGATTGCCCCCCTCCCCTCCCACCGGGCTTTAGGTAAATGTACTTTTAGATTACATCTTGCCAGATTCCTCTGTCATAAGCTTCGAATTTACCACAACCCCTTTTCCCGGTATTTGTATATACTACTGATTGCCATTAGTAAAACAAAAGTGAGCCGCTAACTCACAAAAAAAATTAAATGACTTGCAGAAAAACACTGTGAAAAAGCTCATGATATTTGGAACATGTTATATCGTATATTCAAGCAGCGAAGGCTCAAATGCACAATCTCGTCAGAACCTTGGCTACTCGTACATTAAAGTGGGGACATGACGATTTATTAAAGATAAAAGGTAGGTTTCAGGGGACGGATCATGTTGAACAATTGAGATCATCTGCCTACCCATGCTGACCAGTTGCCAAAGGCGTTACTGCGTGTTCGTATCTCAATCCGCCAGGAGGCTTCACATTACCTGTTTTATTCAATCTCTAAGCGGACGACAGAGTAACCATAGTAACGCTGAAGGCACTTTATCCACCGGACTGTATTTCACAGTTTATTGAAATGTATATTAGAATAGTATGCCAAGAGTTTCTGCTCGTTTGCAGCGAATACTGATCAGAGTGTGCATCAGCAGCGTATGCTTAACGTTTTAAATGAAACAAAACATAAATTATCATTTTAATTAGCATTTTAGAAAGAATCATGCACTCTTTGAACAACTTTGAAAGGTGACCACCCAAGGATTATTCCTGTGAAGTTTGGTGACAATCTACCTCATTGTTTAGGACGAGATGTTGTTTAAAGCAAATTGATGTCCGACGACGGAAGATAGACGACGGACACTTAGGGTCACAATGGCTTACAAAAACATGTAAAACATGGCATTATTATATGTTAACATATGAGGGATGATCAAAAAGTTTTCGATCCCTTGTACTTCGGGCTAACAGGAAATGCGAATTTGACCATTACTTTTCAATATAATCTCCCTTCAAGGCAATGCACTATACTTATCTTTGTTTGAGCTTTCTTATCCCATCAAAATAGAAGGCCTCCTTGTCGCCCAAGTACTCGTTTACTGCATTTATGACGCCTTCATTGCTTCCATTATGTGTACCACGAAGATGGAATTTCAGCTTTTGGAACAGACAGAAGACAGAAGGAGCCATATCAGGAGAATATGGGGTAAGAGGAGGGATTTTAAATCTACATTCAGCCGCAGAAGTGAAGACAACTTGTGACATGTGGTCAGTGGCGTTGTTCTGGAAGAGCAGAACACCGCAATTCAATTTTCCTAGCCTCTTTCTGGCGATTTACTAGCCTCAATTCACCTGCATAATATGCACTGTTTATCGTGCGACCTTGCTCAAGATAATCAATCATGATCACCACTTGACTATCCCAAAAGATTGAGGTCATCACCTTTCCTGCCGAATGAACCCTCTTACATTTCTTTGGGTGGGGGGTGGGGGGGGGGGTAGAGTTAGAGGTGATGTTCCTCGCTCTGCATCCTATGGGGTCTATATCTCTCAACTCATTTGTTTTGCTGAGCATCTAGCTATGTTACTGACTTCAGCACTCGCAGTGAATTGTTAACTCAGAAACTTCTTAAACAAGGCTATTGGTATCATAAACTTCGCAAAACCTTTTCTAAATTTTATAGACGATACTATGGTTTGGTGTCTGAGTTCCAGGTTGGGCTTGAGTCTCTCTTGCGCCAAGAACTTTCGGGGCCTGGGTTCTGTTGTGACCTAGTGTATAAATTTAAAAAAGATTGTTGGCTCTGGTGGTTTTTCAGCGCAGTTCTTTAAAATGGTTTTCCGCTATTGAGGGGTTGGCTGTGGCGTTGGTGTGTTGCGGCGGACTGCGTGTTTGGTGGTCGGTCCGGTCGTGGTTGGCGGCTTTGTTTCCCTCTTTGGTTACACTCCAGTGGGTTGGATTTAGACTCTATGACGGTTCCGACTTGGGGACTTGTCTGTTGGTGGGATGGTGGGGGCCTGGTGCTTTGGCTGTTTGTCAGGCCCACCGGGGTTTGCCTGTTGGATTTCTTTTGCTCCGGTGTTCAGTTTTATTTACTGTTGAGTCCTTAACTTTGCTTCATCTCCTTGTTGTTTCTTGATTTGTGTGTTCTGGGAGATGATACATTGATAAGTTGGGGGTCTTTCATGCGGGCCTGGTGTCTGTGTGTCTTGATCTACATCTGAATTAAGGGTGAGTTTGGCTCCGTTAAACCCGTTAAGGCCCTCCAGTAAAATATTTTACTGACCGTTCCAGGGCGGTGCTTCTTTTGTGGATCTTTTATGTTTTTTCTGTCTTGTGTTTGCTGTGCCTTTCTGGGCGTCTGTTTATATGTGCTTTGTGGTCACCTGCTGGGAAAGGGCTGACCTCTTGGCCTTCGTTTGTGATGTCCAACTGTGAGTTTGTCACTTTCCCATTGGTATCCTGGGTCAGGTGTGGTACTTGATTGTATCGATTCCTGATCTTTGCACCCTTACTTACTTAGCCAGGGTGCTTCCATTGTTTGCTGTGCATTTTTGATTCTGGGTCAAATGGTGTATCCATGTATCATCTAGGGTTACAACTCGCTCGATAAAATCGCCAGGATCATCTTTATGGCGAGATAGTAGATACCTAGAAATATCAAGCCAAGTCAATTTCTGATCATCGTTCAACATTCGCGGCACCCATCTTGCCATAACCTTTGACATACCTAAAATGTCGGTTAGGATTGATTTTACAGCCCCAACACTTATACCCATTTCGCTAGCTATGCTTCGCAGGGTTTACCTCCTTTCAGACATAACCAGGGTGTGCATGACCTTGACATTTTCATCAGTGGTGGCATCTTTGGGGCGGCCAGACCGTCCATCATCCTCAACACTCCCTCTCCCCCACTTAAGCTCTGCTGCCTATTTTTTTACTGTGTTATTAGAGGGAGACTCCTTCCCAAGGGTTTCCATGAAGACTTCATAAATTTCCTTTTGAGGGATTCCTTTCTTACATAAGACCGTGATAACCGCTATGAATTCAATTTTCTCCATTTTGCAAATATGTCGCACCCTCATTAAACTTTTTGATATTTTAATGTAAATTCATGCTTGTTACTGTCAAATAGTGTCTCATGTGCCTTTTAGGCAGGATCAATTTTTTTAATTATATTGTATGTTTTTTTTTGTATATATTGAGATGTGACACTTAAATAAACTTTCTTACTACTACTACTATCTAAAAGTGTTCAATAAGTTCAAATGACTAACTGTCAAAGAAATTTAATTCAATGAATCCCACTGAAGCATATCAGGCCGAGAACAGAAGCATATCAGGCCGAGAACTGAAGCATATCAGGCCGAGAACTTTTTGATCACACCTCGTATGTCGCGATATAGCGTAGTTTTAGTATTTTGTTGCATATAGTGGTAATCATGAGCTGATTTATTGGAAATAAATATTGACCTTTCAACGTGGGTTGATTGGTTATGAATTAATAGCCAAATTAGCAATTATATTAGCAGGTGAAATTAATTTGCTAGGAATGATTTCATATTGAATTCTCTTGTGGTTTGAAACCGTTATGTTATCCTTCCACGTTTACTAAAGTGTTAGAATGACTTCTGCCAGGAAACGAACTAAACAGAGAACAAATTAGTGTTTGAATAGTTTTGGGACATTATTGTATCTCAATCTGTCATGCAATACTATTAATAGGTTTTGCTGTAGGAAATACAAACTGATGAGCCCTTACAGTGAAAAATGACGACCTAGCATGTGCATTTGTATTTTAGTTAAACACACCGGATAGGCGGCAATCGAAAACGTTAATACTATCGATGAACGTAGATCAAAAATAACTAGGAGCGGAGTTTTCGATTGTCATTTGTCGCCCAACTGGCGACAAATGGCAATCAAAAACACTGTGTCTAGCGATTTTGATCCGCGTTCGTCGATTGTTAAGAGCGTTTTCGATAGCCACCTGCCCAGTGTGTTAAATAAGAAATGACACCAAGAAGATCCAGCCATTTACCTTGTAGTTTATGATTTTTATACCCCACGCAATCGTACTTACTGTATCAGCTTGTCCGTCATTCTGTCATTCTGTCATCTTTTCGAGGTTTTTGTTTAATAACTTATGTAGCCCTACACCTCAACCATTAGACATCACATGGTGTGGAGCGCAGTGGCTCATTGGTAGAGTGCTTGACTCGAGACCGAAGGGCCGCGGATTCGAGCCTCACCGGCATCACTGCGTTGTAGTCCTTGAGCAAGACACATTTATCCTAGCTTAGTACTGGTTCAACCCAGGAAGACCCGTCCCTGTTTAACTGAAAGAGTGTTGATGGGACGTAAAGAATCAAATCAAATCAAACAAACATACATTACATAGTTGATAGGAAAAAGGGACTGCAGGATAAGTATTGCAAGAGTTATGCTACTTTGCAATTCTAACTGTGTGGTGTTTGCACTATGGCTAATAGTGCATACTTTGTGAAATCAACTCCTCCTAGATCTTATAGTGTATCATTTTAATACTTTGAAGGTAAGTTACAGACATACTGACGATGTGCATGTTAAAGTGTAATTTAAAAAAAAAATATTATTGATAAATATACAGTATTTTTACTTCGCCGATTCTCTACATCTACACATATTAAATAATGGATGAAAGTGCATTCGTTGTGAAATCAACTCCTCCAAGATCCTTCATTGTATCCTTTAAATACTTTTCAGGTATGTTACAGATATATTGAAAATGTGCATGTGGAAGTTAATGGATGAAAAATATTTTTCGATAAATTTACAGCATTTTTAACTTCGTCAATTCTCTTCAGCTGCGCACATTTAATAATACTTTGTGAAGATATTTCAGCGTTTAATCCTAATACTTTGCAGGTATGTTACAGACATAATGAAGATGTGCATGATCTTATTTGGGTCCTTTTTTATTTTGGTAAATTAAGACTTTTGAGCCAATTTAAGGAGGAGTGTAATGTCTGTGTATATGCGCAGTCTCACCAGGGCCTTGGCTTCTCGCATACGCAACGTACGGATGTAGATCCAAGGAATCCTTTCATTCAAACCAAAGGCACGTTAAAGCACATTTAGTTTGTTTGTTTGCATGGTTTATCCCAAAATATTAGGAAATTCGTTTAACAACCTTACCCCCCCACACACAGATATTACAAAGTGTTAATGGGCCGGTAGACGAAATTTTGGAACTTCTCGCATCAGCTCAGGAAGGCTCCGGCGAGTCTGTGTATATGCGCAGTCTCACCAGAGCCTTGACACTCGCATACGCAACGTAAGAATGTAGATCCAAGGAATCCTTTCATTCAAGCAAAAATATATTTTAAAGCATATTTAATTTGTTTGTTTGCATGGATTCTCCAAAAGTTCTAGGAAATTCGTTCAACAACCCTACCCCCCCCCCCCCCCCCCCCGCATATTACTGGTAAAATCATGGGACAGCAAAATAAAGGTAATGGAACAAGTAAATTATTCATTTTCTTATATCTCTATAATTTATATCAGATATGCCTTAAACTTCACTCACATTAGCATAACACGCCAATTACTATTCATAGAAGATGAATGTGCTTTACCATCATTCATCTGTCTTACCATCATGCGTATAATCCCCATATACAGGCTCCTAGCCTTGGGACATAGAGTACTTTCTCAACTGCTGATCATCATAATAAGTTATTTTTTGCAAAAATGAAGCAATTTCTGCTGCCTTAGCTGACAAAAGCTATTATTTTGTAAAAGCTGGAGGCCACGAAGAGCATAACTATTTTGCATGTGGAGGGGCTATGGTCACCGACATGGCATTTTGACGGCTTATATTTCTTCCAAAGTCCTAACTGGAGAGTAAAACTAAAACAACCATGATACAAGGTCAAGGTCAGGGAAAGGTTAAGGTCACATTGTTCAAAGGTCAAAGTCACTCTGCAATTTTATTGATCAGAAAAGTAAATTTATGACCTGTTTGTCTTAAAATGTAGTGAAATGGTCAAAGAAAACATCAAATTATTGACAATATGTAAAAATATACTAGCCCAAAGAATTTATTTTATAAATGACAGGCTATAAAGGTAAAAGAAGCCCATGAGTTGTTGTGTTGCTTCAATTGTATTATCATGTCATTTTTTCAAAGTTTCATTAACATTGCCGGATTTAATTAGATATATTAAAACCGACTAATACGCATACATATGTCTTATCTGAAATGGCTTCTCTTAACAATCTAAGGTCAACTTTAAGACCGAGGGTCAATTTGGACACCAAATCAGCCCAATATGACCCAAATGGATTACTAAACAGAGAACATGTTTCCAAGTTGTTTTATGATTTTGCTAAACAAAGTGGACAGTGCTACATCAGACATGTTTCCAAAGTAAGGAAGAAAGCAAAGATTAGGAATCGGTACAATCAAGTACCGCACCTGACCCGGGACACCCTATAGGAAAGTGACAAAAACACTAAAACACCACACACAAGAGAGCCAATAGGCCAGTCCTTTCCTCCCAGAAGGTGGTCACAAGGATGCAAAGAACACACACACACACACACACACACGCACACAGAGTAGAAAAAGGATCCACAAAAGAAGCACCGCTTTAAAACGGTCGAGTTGTTCTTCATTAGTTTTCTCAATTGAAAGGCCAATCAGTCAAAGGTCAAAGGAAACAACAATTAATGAGCATGCAAATGCATTTTTAGCGTAAAATTGTAATATTTGCTTACTCAGCAGTATTAACATATGTTTTGTGTGCTCAAAAGAACCGTCTCATTGAGGCGGTTCTTTTGAATACCAACAACATATGTTTTTGTCGAGAAATAAGAAAATTAATTTATTGGCACGCACTCTTAACTATAGTCCTGAAATGTGGGTGTACAACATGTGATACTTTTTAACTCAGCTGCATAAGTAGTAATGGGTGCCACTCTGGGGACCAGGCCTTTTTAAGCCTGAAAAGAACTTAGAATTTTTCAGGCTTAAAAGGTCCGGTCCCAAGAGATGGCTACCCTGGTAAGCTTGAGTGACTAGCTGTGAATAACTTAGTTTATTTTTAGGGCTATTCTGGTTGGGCCTATGATTGTAATAGTTTCCTGGGCTATTGAGAATAACTTAGTTAATTTTTGGTTAGTCTGTAATAGTTTCCTGGGCTATTGAGAATAACTTTTATATTTTTGAGGTCTATCCTAGTCTATGATTGTGATGGTTTTCTGGTCATATCCACTGGTTGGCTAGTGATTATGATAGTTTCTTTGGCTGTTGGGAAATAACTTAGTTTATTGAGAGATATTAATGGTCCTGCTGTGGTGATATATAAAATAACTTAGTTAAATTCAGCTTTGAAGATAACTTAGTCATTTTAAGGGGAATAAAGGCTTTTCTGTGGTGATATATAAAATAACTTAGTTAATTTCAGCTTTGAAAAATAACTTAGTCATTTTAGGGGGTATAGTATGTGGTGATATATGGTGTGTGTAATAGTCAAGGCTACTAAGTTCTATGCGTCTTTAGAGTCTCTTTGTCAATCAAGACCTCATCTCCTAGAGGCATCACTCTGTAGCGTTAACTAGTGTATAGCTAGTCGTCTCAAGCTTACTACTACTGATTTTTTAATGAAAAGAACAACAAAGATTGGTGAACATTTCTATATCTTTATTGCCCCGCTAACTATAACTGAATACAATGACAGAGGATTAGGGCCGTCCCTCTGTTCATTGTTTACAATAGAACTCCTTAACATATTATACATAGGATACTTCTTTGAAAGGTGATCTGAATAATTATGACATTTACAAGTCTGTATTCTGTGTTTGAATAAAAAGTCAGGAGGAGCCATGCGTCTCATTCCATTCTGGGATAGGATGACTCTGGCATAGTTATAGCTGAACCACATCTCGATATCTCTGTCATTCTGGTATAAATCATATAGTTCTTGATGAATCGCTGTGTTTAGATCTAGTCCTTTGTTGAGCTGGTGAATGATGTAGATACACCACATTCCACATACTTTGCTCCATGGACTCTGTAAACATTCTTTGTTATGGATCCATCTTGAAAAGTTTCTTTGAATAAATGGTAGAACATATTGCTCTTCTGGTGGTCTTCCATATAAATCGAAGTAAATGACTTGATCTCTTCTGAAGTAGATAGCCACCAAATGTTCTCCTGGATCTGTGGATATATCTGTATTTACAATGTAAAACTTCATATCCAGTGGTTTCTTCTCTGGTAGTAAATCCTTGGCACATACTTCTCCTTTCACAGGTATATTGTTTATGACTTTGATTAGTTCAACAATGTTCATTTTTATTCTGTTTCTGGCTTTTCGTTTTCTTCAGTTTCCTTTTCTTCATAGGATTCTATGAGTTTCTTGGCCCAGTACGTCTTCCACTGTTCTGTTAAGTCACTTTGATTTTTCTTGAAGTACTGCCAGTTTTTATAGGCTTCTTGATTTTTTTCAGGAGTCAGGTGATTGATCCCTGTTGTAAAGTCCATTGGGTGTCGCCAATTGTCGCCATACAGATAGTTCCATATTCTATTGTCAAAGTCTTCCATCACATCATAGATGTTTAGGCCCTCTAAGGCTGGATCATGACATTCATAATCTTCAATCCATTCTCTTGGAGAAGTCCATAGACAGATATCGTGGTATTTCTGACTTGGGTGGTTTATTTTGCATCCATGACATTCATGCTTCGCACAGTCTCCAACAGCCATCTTTAGACAAGTCAATATAGCTTGTTTTAGAAGAGTCTTCATAAGACAATCGATGTTCTCATTGTCTTCTACTTCTTTCTGTAAGTACTCTTCTCATCTGATGGCTGGACTGTTGCACTGTATGCATCTGTTAGGTACATCAAGTCCTGTTCAATGAAGTATCCTGCATTCATCTTTAGTAATCTGTGGTAACTTCTCTAAGTCCGTTGATTTCTATCAGGTTGTCAAACTCTGCATACACAAGCACGTTGATCGTCTTGGCAAGTGATGTTGCAAACTGAGCTACAATCTGAGGTTCCCAGTTTTTATAGGGTGCAGACTGATCGGCTGCTTGATCTGGTGTCAAATCATATCCCCAAAAGCAGTAACCTCCTTTGTAATCTTCATAATCAATGTTACAATTTTGGACCTGATTCTGACTTGCTAATGCTTGGTAAACTGATAGGAAAGATCTGAGATACTGATCATTTTCGAATCTCGGTTCAAATGGTTTTTCATAGACACTATGTCCATCACAAGTGACATCCATTTTACTTAGATTGAAATGTTGGAAAAAAGAAAGGATAAGTATCCAAATTCCCATTAAATGCCTCATTTGTTACTAAACCAATAAAAACTCGTTTTGGAAGTTGACCTGTGAGAAGATGATCTTCAATTTTAGATCTTGTGCCACTACTGATTGTAAAAGTTTTGACTTCAACTCTTCTGATTGGAAATTTAGCATTATGATGAGCAATAGTTTGATTCAGTTCATTGCTAATGGCAGGTAGAAGCTGAACATTTCGTACTCTCAAGATAGCGGTATCAATTTTGATTTTTGCAGGATAATCATCACTCATCAAACAAAACTGAGGAGATGATCGATTAAGTCTAAGTTTGAATTCTAAGCCATTAGGTAAATACTTCTCCTGCATAGCAAGATCCAAATGTAATTTACCCTGAAGCTCCACGGATTTGCTTTTTGCTACGCGTTTGCCACGATCAGTGATAGATGTATTTGTTATATCTTCAAAAGCTCCAGGTTCATCCTCAGACCAAAATTCTGCTGCCTTCAGTTGATTATCTTTGATATCAGAACCATAAGAAAATAAATTTTCAAGGTATGCTCTGTATGGATACGTGTCTGAATTATTTGTGATCAATTTATTGTTGATATACAAATCTATGCCACTGAACATACTATGAAAAAAGTTATTAATTGGAAATACTTTTGCATCCGTTTCAAGATCTTCACCCATTTGCTTTAAGATTCTGAATTTGATATGCAGATAGGCTTGAGATAAATTGGTGTAAAACTCGGTGTGAGGTGGAATTAGAAATTCAATGGGTGCATGATGACTATCGAGAGAAGCGATGGGATGATAATCATTCCACTGATTGCCTTGCATGGTAGTCATGGTGGGTGGAATGGATTCCATATCCAATTCCGTTTTAGTGCAATCGCAAGAACCTTGTTGAATCATTCTTCGTCAAATATATCTTTTTCAAATACCAGACGTTTAATAGGATTAAACTTTTTTGCTCTGGTTTTAAAACCCCTCTTAACAGTTCAGTGTCTAGATTGAGACTGAGGCTTTTTGCGTTTTTGAGTTGAATTTATAGCCAACTGATTTATAGTAGACTGACCAAAAGATTTCAAAGCTGTTTTTCCTCTTTGTTTTAAAACTTTTTTTACATTTTCACCACCTACAATGTCTTTTAGAGCTTGAATCCCTTGATCTTTAGCTACTTTTTCACGCTTTTTAAACTTGCTTTTGCGACAGGTTTTAAAATTGGAATCACTGTTCTCAATGCAGCTTTAAAACTGGATCCTAAACCATTGCCATATTGTCTTGAAACACCTCTGTACACGGGAAAGTCTCCTTTGCCAGATTGAAGAGACATAATGCTTCTGGATTGTTTCAACATTATTCTTTCGGTCGAAAATGTAGTTTAACTAACGTTTTCCCAGAGATAAATGGCACATTTTCACCTGTATCACCTTTTATACTAATGTGCACCTGATCTATGAAAGATTTTGCAACTGGGACGTAGTGTACATTGACAAATTCTTGATGTAAATGATTGTTTTCTCTTTTACTTTCGAATGGCAACACTCTCAAAAAAGGTGCAGTAACATCACCAATAAATGTATAGCTTGCTAAATCAGAGTAAATGTAAAGTTGATGAATTTTTGCATTCAAATCCACACCATATCTGAAAATGTATTTTTCATTTGCTACTGGTTTATCAAAATAATTTCTATCTACACCTAATATTTCTGCAATTGCCTTTGGAAAAATAATTTTGACTTTCGTAGGATCTTGAACATCAAGTTTGACTCGAGCACTGTTTTCACCAAAAGTGATTGAAATGGTAGCATTGCTATTTTTTAGTGTCAGTCCATATCGAAAATAGATACTTTTTTGAATTTCTTCAACTAAATGGCGTGGAGAAGCATAATAACCATTTTGGATATAGATTTTTTGGTCTACATATGGTATATAGTTTGTACAGTTATCAATGTCTTCACACATTTTTCTATCAGTAAATCTTAAGATCACATAATTGTTTTCCTTAGTGATATTATTTACTTCAGTTGGAGTTATGACTTCTACCAAACCTACTTTCCAATTATCTTTTTCAATTTGTATGGAATGATCTAATTTCACTTTAAAGTCACATTGTGTATTTTTTGAAAATGTACTGAGTGAACTATCACTCAAGAGTGTCAAATAAAAGTTGTTCATGGTTTGAGTTTGGGTGAATCTGTTTCGTCAGCAGAAATTGGATTAGTTTGTTTTCTAAATTTTAAACCTGGGGATGGTAGTATGTAACCGATAGAACTACTGAGTAAAATTAACCACAATTCTTTATCTGGACTTCTCAGACTGGTTTGAACTAATGATGTGAGAATGAGCATGTATAAAACAATAATCTGAGCAAAAAAAAAGTGAAACGATTTTTAACAATTCGATCACGACCTTCTGCAGATTGTACTGAAGCAGTATCACCACGTACAAATGATCCTCTGAGATCCATTTTCATGCTTTTATACAAGATCAGATTCTAAAATCCAACTGTCAAATTTTGAAGGGTAACCTTTCCAGTGAACTTTAATTTCTTTCACCCACTTTTTTCCTACTTTACGTTTTCTGTGATCTAAAACAGAATCAATTTCGTAGATTTGATCTTTCTCTACACGTTGTAACTCATGTGAATAGAAAGTGCCTTTGACTAATTCACCCTCAAGATCTTTTATTTTATAGGTAATAGGAGTCTGAGTTTTGACCACTGCTAAAATTTGAAATAATTCTTGTGTCCAGTTTGGTAAATAACCTTTATCAAATGTGCGTTTTGTTTTATTGATACGCACAAAATCACCCACTTTGAATTTTGGTTTGGCTTTTTTAGAATTTGATTTGCCATACAAGTTTTCTGACACCTGTGGTTCATTTTTAAGAGTCACAGACACAGGTGCACATTTAATACTTCGATGATAAGCGTGATTGTAACCATGTACTAATTTGGGAAGAATGTCTACATATCTCAAAGTGCGATGATGAGTAAAATATTTCCACATGCTAGTTTTCAAAGTTCTTTGAAAACGTTCCACAATACTGGCTTTGGTTTCAGGATTTTCAGTAGTGAAGAAATGAATCTTTTTAGTTTTCAAGAAGTTTTGAAATTCTTTATTTTTGAATTCAGTTCCTTTATCTGTTTGCAAACTTTTTGGACTTCGTCCACTTTTTAAAACAGATTTGAAGGCAATGACTAAAGTTTTTCCAGTTTTATCTTTAATAGGTACCACCCATGCATATTTTGAAAAGACATCTATGATGCAAAGTAAATATCTATGCTTGTCATTGGACTTTGATAATTTTGACAAGTCTGCCAAATCTGCCTGCCATTGAGTATCAATTTCAGCCACTAGCGTTTTGCGTTGCAAAAACTTTTTACGGATAGGCTTATGTAAAGTATAAGTTTGTTGTTTTCTTAACCAGTCTCTAACATCTTGAATTTTAACTTTTTTTTGATGATTGTTTAGCAAGTTTGTACAAAGCTTGTGCACCTGCATACCCAGCAGGACTTTTAGGATTGTAATACAGTTGTTCAAGCTTCATTGTAACTGACCCATGGAGAAGAAAATTCTTCTTTTATACGTTTTTTGGTGGCAGATAAAAGTGCCGGGGAGGAAAAATGGTCTTTGATACGTTTTCTGACACTCAAACTCTTTGCAGACCTGACAGAAACGGGAATACGACTTGCTGTTTTTCTGATGGTGCGTTTTTGTTTGGGAGTGATATAATCAGTTTCAGGAGTTTCTGGAGCACGATGCATCCAGTCCCACCTTTCGCTATTTCCAATGACATCTTGGGAAATATTCATGTCTCTTAAACCTTCTGCAAAAGCTTGCCAACCTGTAGGTTCACTGCCTTTACGATGTCTAATGACATCATTGACCAAATCAATAATATTGGACCCTGGAATAGATTTGCCATAAAGTTTAACTGTACCATCATCTTTCCAGGACACATTTGGGTTAGTTTTTAGAAGTGAAACTAAAAGCTGAGCTTTGCGTTTCATGGTGGAAGGCACACTATCTATGACCAATTTATTCATTTTGGAAGAACTAGGGTCAGATTGGGGAAAAAGAGATGTTTCCTTTAAAGCTTTTTGATGAGCTGTTTTAAATTTGTGCAAGGTCTGGCCATACAATTGAGATTTTCAGCTTCAGACAAATCTTCATTTGCCATGACAGAAGATAAGTCTCTTTGAAGACTGACTGTGGCAGAAACATTAGGATCAGGAGGCAGTCTGTGTTTTTGAATTTGTTCCTCTTTCCAGCGTTTCATGTCTTCCCAAAGTTTAAATGGCACAATAGCCATTTTACGACCATCCATACTTTTTTATGTTTTGATAATTTCACCCAAGACAGAACCTATGATAGGAGCAATTAATGGTTTTAATAATAATCCTAACAAAGCTCCACCTTTCTGATTAATAATTTTCTTTTTTGTGTCAATTTGAACTTGCTTAGAACTCATTAAACGTATATGTTGCTTTCTAGCTTGTAACTGATTCTTTTGAGCATTAGTCAGACGTACACTGCCTTTTATAAGATTGATGCAACATTCCCCTACACAATCAATGACTTCTTTAGGAGATTCTTGAATCATTTTCTTACGACATTTATTGGATAAATGAGTCAATTCTTCTAAAAATGTACCATAAGTTTTAATCAGAGATTTTTTTCTCATTTTATTTTGCAATTTTCTACGACGTGTTGTTGTTACAGCCATGTTTATGAGTGTGTTTATAATTTAAATGTACAGTCCTTTTATAGTTTTTCTTAAAAATGAAGTCGTCGACGTTCAGAATGAGGTGGCGATGGATATTTGTTTGGATTTAACATGTGCATGGTAGCACCAAATCCATGTCTTTTTTATAAATCTTGCGCTCTCAAAGGAGTAAATTTTGCTAAATTAATAGAAGATCGTCTTGCATTTGTGTTTGGAGAATCAAGACCTAAATTCTGCCATGAAGCAGGACTTTTACGTTTACGTTTGTTACAAAACGATCATCAACCTTTCTTTTTTTCTGTTTTCTAGGTTTTTCACTGATTTTTTCTTAGTTTTTTTAGTTTTAGTTTTCTTGTTAAATTTTCTCATCAATTTATTTCCATCCCATCGAATCAGACTTCGAATGATCACACCACCAAAGAATCCACCACCTCCAGGTTTTAAAATGATACTACGTTTGACTTCAGGATCAACAATTGCACTTGCTAATTTTCGAACATCATCCTGATGTCTATCCATAAATTTTTGAGTTTGTTTAGGTAATTTCATTTTACCCTGGACAATTTTTCGAGCTGCCAAAGAAAACCATTTGATCATTTCAATTAAACCTGCATTTAAGAGTGATTTTCTTTATGACTATCATGTTCTCTGCTTAAATTATACAGAGCACGTATCAGATTACCTGATTTTTTTTTTTTTTTTTCATCTTTACACTTTATTCTCCCCGTCATCTGACATACAGAGGGTCGGGGAGGGCCATCCCTCTGCATGCCTTACAAACTACAGTAAAGGTATTTTATTGGTTGATTGTATCTCTAGCTCACCCTTTTCATGCACCTTTCATGCAATTTCAAAATCAAAAGCTGTTTTGAAACAGTTTAAACAGCCGTGAAGGCACCATTCAGTAGTCTGGTTTTATTTGTCTAAAGGATTCTTATAGCTTGACCAGTTTATCTGTTGGTGAGTTTTTGTGGCTTTTAAAACACATAAAATAACCATATTCAAGCTTACAGTTGCACCGAGTACACAAACATGTTAGGTAAAATATGCTGATTGGTGCCCTCCCGGCTGTGATATACATGTAATATGTATTAAAGGACAAGAAAGGTTAAGGAAACAGTATATAAGCATACAATCAAAGCATTACTGCACCTACCCTCTATATTCAGACAGTTGGGTTGAGTTGAACAGCACAGACTTTGCTCAGACTTAAATAAGGGACAGTAATATATACTCAAGGTCTGTATGGCGTTTCATTTTGTTGCCACCTGACAATCACCCTGCTCCCTATCTTAAGGGGTCCATTTGAGGCAGAAATCCAATGTGTCTGAATATTTAGGGCGTGTGTCTGAATATTTTGGGAAAATACCATTAGCGCCTAGCACAGGATGACAGGAGTGTCAAATGAAAAAGATACATTTAAAAACAAAATGACAAAAAAATTTGAATCTCTGACAACCTTTTCCTCTCACAGCATGGCAGCGCGAATGAGCTTAAGTTTATGCAATAAATTTTGTTATTAAAGTGGGGGTTTGCTTTTGTCAAGGGTTTTAAATGTTTTAGCTCAATGTATTGTATCTATCAGATCTTTATCTAAAGAGCCTTATCTGGTAGCTGTATGTTGCATTAGCTTATACAAGTATTTTAACTTATTTTGCAGTGCTACTATGGATAGGGGGTGGTTGGTGCGTTTTGCAGCATATATGTAATACTTGATAATAACAAAAATATGCAATTCTGCTGATGAGTATGTTTTCCCTATGTTAAATATAAATAATTCTTCAACAAATGTCAGATTAATATTGTTATTGTTGAACCATCTTTTGAAGTCTCCAATTAGATTTTGAGATTCCTGGCATTGCCAGAGCATGTGATTTATTGTTTCTTCCTCTTGACAAAAACTACACCTGGGGCTTGGTACATACTTCATGTTATACAGGTACTTTTTAGTTGGCAAAATTCGGTGATTTATTCTTGTTTGAAACCATTGCATTTTTGTACCTAATGATAGGTTAAAAGGAAAAGAATAGATTTCTTTCCAAGTTTTTCCTTCAATATTGTAAACATGATTCCATTTATAATGGGATGTAGGTTTTACTAAATTTTGATTTAGAATTGTATAAAAATCTTTTCCACCCTTCTTTGATTTTATTAAAAGGTGAATACTTGCAGGCAGCAATGGTGTATGCAGTTTTTTAGATGAACTTATTATATTGTATGTTCTTGCATATGCCATTATTGCCTGCTTTAATCCTAAAATTTGAACAAAATTAGTTTTTATATTATAAGTATGTTCAAATTCATCCTGTGAAAGAAATTCTCCATTTTCATGTATCAGATCATTTATGCTCTTTATTCCCTGCTGATTTGTATATATATTGGTTGATTGGCAATCATAATCTTATTGTTATAGAAGATTGGACTTGAAAGAACAAAATGTTCAGTGTCTTCACCAGTAAGTTGGAGAATATCTGAGTATGCATGTAGTACATCAATCCAAAATTTATTTTTTATCTTATTTTGAATAGCATTAGTATAACATCTTCCAAATACTAATAATCCATTGAAGTTTATTGTATTGTTCATGACAGATTGCCAAGGGCTGTTCGATAAAATGACTCTTCTTAACCAAGTTAATTTCATACTATCTATAAATGCTTTCAGGTTTATCATTCTAAGACCACCTTCACAATACTGTTTTATAACAACATTTTGTTTAATTTTTGCTGGGCCATTCCAAAAGAAGTCAAAAAATATATTATTTAATTCCTTAATTGTTTGTTCGGTTGGATTTGGTATTGAAATAAATAGATGATTTAATATAGGGAGGAGAAGTGTTTTTATAACTGTGATCTTACCTAAAGGTGTAAGATATCGTCTGTTCCAGAGTTTAATCAAAGATCTGATTTTTTGAATTTTTTCTTTAAAGTTAATCTGTTGCATTTGTTCTAACTCAATATGAAAATTTATCCCTAGTAGTTTAAAGGCTGTTTTCCCCCATGATAGTTTCCACCTTGTTTTGATAGATGCTGTACTATATTTGTTAACCCCTATCCATACAGCATGAGTTTTTCAAAGTTAACTTTCAGACCTGAAAACTGTGAATAATCATACAATACATTGAGTGTTGCATTTAGTGATTTACTTGTCCCGTCTAAAAGAAATAGTGTGTCATCAGCATATTGAGAAAGTTTATGTTCTTTGTCGTTTATAATACTGCCACTTATGTTCATGTTATTTCTGATCATTATTCCTAAAATCTCAGCACAGAGGATAAACAGAAAAGTGGATACCGGATCGCCTTGTCGGCATCCACGACCTATACGGAAAAATGATGACAGGTTACCACATTGGTTCACGCTCAACTTGACATTGTTGTTAAATGTTTTTATCCAAGAGATAATAGATTTACCAAAACCAAAAAAATCCATAACTTTATATATAAACGACCAGGATACTGAGTCGAAAGCCTTTTCAAAATCTACAGAAAGTAGTAACCCTGGTATATTATTTTCTTCAGTATATTGCATTATATCATAAATAAGTCTGATGTTTTCTCCTATATATCTGCCAGCAATGAATCCTGTTTGGTCGGTGTGTATCAGTTTATGTAGTGTGCCCTTTATTCTGTGTGCGATGACTCCAGAAGCAATTTTGTATACAAAATTGAGTAAGGAAATTGGTCTATAATTTTTAACAAACTGTCGAGGCTTATTTTCTTTTGGTATGCATGTAATTATTCCTTCCCTTTCAGTGATTGATAATTCCCCTTTAGAAAACACATAGTTAATAGAGCGTACTATAAATTGACCCATCTTTTTCCAAAATATTTTAAAAAAATTCAGCGCTGAAACCATCTGACCCTGGACTACGATTATTGGACATGGCCCTTAGGACTGAAGCAGCTTCAGGATAGGATATTGGACTTTCTATTGAGTCTGATTCATCTTTATTTAATTTTTTTGTGTCAATATTTCTAAATAATTCAAACAAATCAATATCGACTAACTGGCTGTCCTTGCTTGCATATAGGTCTTCGTAAAATATTTTTGTTTCATTTAAAATTTCATGCTGGTCTGTTACTATTTTTCCATTATTTGTTTCTAATTTAGGTATAATCTTACTAGTGTAATTGTCGTAATTGTGTTTTTCAAGGTTGCAGAAAAAGTTGGTGGGCTTTTCGTCGTCTTCAATAATTTTGGCTCTTGCTCTTACTAAGAACCCTTGCATTTTGTTTTTTCTTATATTTTGTAACTCTTCTTTTAAAATTTCAATTTCATCGAGATTAGCACTTGACAGGTTGCCTTCTAAATAATCTATGCTGCTGATTAGTTCTTTTTCTTTTTTTTTCTAATGTTTTTTTCTTGTAACTAGAGAAGGAGATTGATTTTCCTCTTAACTCCATCAAGAGTGTTTCAAGGAATAGTTGATCATTAATTACAAATTGAATTTGGTCATCTGGTATGCTATTGATTTGGTCCATATTATAAACAGGCAATGCATATTGTTTCTTAACTTCGTCTATCTTATTGTTTATTATTTCTATGTAGTCTTTATCATTCAGAAGAGAATTATTATGCTTCCAGAGAGGCTTCCCTTTTTGGAACTGAACAAAAGATATGTCTAGGATAATCATAGAGTGATCTGATCTGTAACTTCCTTCGATTGAACTTTTATTGACTGAAGCAAGTAGATCCTGTGAAATTAGAAAATAATCAAGCCGGGCTTGTTTTATAGGGGATTTTTTCCTCCATGTGTATCTTCTTAGGGATGGGTATGCCTCTCTGAAAGGGTCAACCAGACAGTAATTTTCCTTAATTTGTAAAATTGTATCGTGTGATTTCTTATTATTGATAGTTTTGTAATTAAAATAATCCAGTTTTTCATTTTGGACAGTATTGAAATCACCACATAAGATTAAAGTGGCATTTCCTATTCTTTCCGCTATATTTATAATATTGTCAAAAAAATTAGGGGTGTCCTTATTGGGCCCATATAAGTTCATTAGTGTAAATCTATTTCCCTCAACTGTTAAGTCACTTATTATGTAGTTTCCCTCCGGGTCCGATATATGTTCGTGTATACTGTAGACTAAGTTTTTTCTGAACAGAATTGACACTCCTCTAGAATTTGATGTGCCAGAACTAAAAAGACAATCATTGTTCCACTGGGATCTAAACAAGCGTTCAGATGATTTGGTGGTGTGTGTGTCTTGGAGGCAATATATGTCACATTTTTTTTCTTTTAAGTAATTAAGAACATCTTATCTTTTTTCCAAAGAACCTAAACCCCGACAATTAGCAGAAAGTATTTTTATAGACATATTATAACAGTACTGATGGGCTGCCAGGCTGCGAGTGACAGTAGAGATTCAAAGACAAAAAAAAGGATAAACAAGAAAGCTTTGAACTTTCTCCAAACATAAATAGATACAAAAAAGCTTACAAGCCTTGTACAATTGGGCTGTATCATTTGGATATTATGTTTTAAGATTACTCAGTGCTTTGTCAGTACTGTACAGGTATCTTTCACTAAATCACTACTGACCCTCAAAAAGCCAGCAAAAAAAACAACAACTGTTGTCTGCTAAATTGTCCGCCGCATGTGACCGCTAGCAAACTGTGAATCTAGATCAGGTTGCTCCTTCAGGAGCAATCTAATCCTAATCCACACCTTCTGAACGCAAGACCTGCAAAACACTTCAGCAGGTGACACAGCAGACAACCTCCGCTGTAACTGGTACCATAAATGGATAAAGGTCCCCAGATGTACAAAATTTAGCAACCAGTTGTAGGGCATAAAAAGGCATGATTTGTATGATATGGTACACTAACCAGGGAAGGCAGTCACATATGCATTCACACAAGTTCATGTGTACAAAATGGGAACATCATTCCTGTAACCCTTAATGCGCCAATCGCAACAAAAGTTATCTGCTCTCCCGTCCGCTGAAATGTTTAAGACGCCTCTATGGCAAACAGTGTGGACCCAGATCAGACTGCTACTATAGGAGCAGCCTGTTCTTGGTGCACGCTGTTTGCTTCCACACTTAATTGGCCAGGAATGCCAAGCAACTATTTGCAGCAGACGACTTCGGCAGACGACACCTTCGAATGCACCTTTTTCCTGACGCTTTAAGGGTTAAGTACATGAGGCAATAGTGCATTTGTATAACTATGCTAAAGCATACTTCTTATAATATTTGATTATGAAAAAAAAAGTGAGAATCCCAGATTGAGTGAATGCACTCGAGTTCTGGGTACCTTTTGGTCCCAGTCCGGGCTCAGCAGAATGTTGAAGCTGATATGGGGCCAAACTGATTGACACTCTGGTAGCACCCCCAAAGAATCTTTGAAAAGGATTAACTTTTGAAAGAAAATAAATACAAAAATTGGCAGCAAAGTATTTGGTCCCAGGTCAGGCCAAACAGAGTGTTTGAGCTGGTCTGGATTCAAACCTTTTGATAATCTGGTGGTGCCCCCAATGAACACTTCAAAAATTAATGTTTTTGTAAATTAAGTTAATGGACAAATAGGCAATAGTATATACAATTAGAGAATCATAAGCAAAATAACATTCAGAATATCTAACATGTACAATTTTGTTATTGTTTCGGATTTGTGGGTAACTTTGAGGCTATTATAGTTTCAAAGATGCATAGTAATGAGGCAATTCTATTTTTCTTATAAACAGGTAAAGTATGACTATTCACTGCCACGTGTAAATGCAGTAATCTGTGGTAGGTTCAATATAACTGTAAACTGAGACTACATGCACGCCCAAAATCAAGGTAAACTCGCCAGTGTATGTTTACAACGATTCTCATCTATCTTTGAAACATCAATAAGTGTGACCCTATTCCCAAGTTATTTTCCCCAATTTTACCTGAAATGGGTTAACTTAGTACATATTACATTTTGATGGTAGCATGGCCTTCACAGACCCATCTCAGAATGTTCCTAAGGAGCACTCTGATTTAGGCCCTCAGTGGATATTGCCTGCTATATTGAGAAAGTCTATGTGTTTGTTTCTTCCGCTGATGACCTTTTGAGACAGTTTGGACCCAGATCAGACCCGTCGGAACATTCCGGGCCCGGTCTGGCCACTTAAACATTACGTATCCCCCAAAGGTTTTTTTTCAAATATTAGTTTTGGAATGAATCCGTCGAAGACCAAGACCAAAAATAAAGATAAAATTAAAAAGATAAAAATAAAATACCTATCAGCATGCAAGTTATCATCAAAATTGTGTTCCAATTCCAAAATCAAAACCAATCTCTTTACATTGATCTTGGCATGGCTACTACAGGCCAATCTCAGTATACTCCTGAAGTGCATTCTGATTTAGGCACACAGTGTAAATTACCTGTTTAATTGCCTGTAGAGACACATAAGCAATCAGTGTATATTCTGGTTACCCTAATTAAAACCCTTTCAAAAGAAAGGGAATTTTGAGGAAAACATAGCTGTCAGGTCTGTAGTCTGTGCCTGAGTAGTCCTCTTGTCGAAACGAAATACAAGAGTAGACTACTTCTTGCAACAGTTGCTAGTAACAATGAAACCTGAATTACAGCAACAAAAACACATACTATATCCCGTTTTGTTGGCAACATTGCATACAGGGTGAGTCCAAAATGAAGTGATCGTGCCAACCCTGAGCAGAACAGGCTGACACAGGTGTCCCCGCAAGAAGATAGATTTCGACCAGAAAACACCATGGATCTAGATCAGCCAGCTTCCTGGCCGATCAGGGTCCATTCTGTTTTCCACTCTGCTTTAAGCCTTGCACACCCTCAAAACACCAGTCACACCTAATGGGGTCTGCCCCTGTGTATCTGTCTAAATGTTTTAGAAGCCTCTGGTCAGACAGCATAGACCCTGACCAGAACGCTCATGTAGAAGCAGCCCAATCCGGTTCCACACTACTTGGCTCTACACTTGAAATAGTCAGCATTGACATCAAATATGTGCTGAGTACGACTAAAGCAGAAGACATTATTAAGGTTCATTTTTTGTCAGATCTTTAAGGGTTCATTGGATACGCATTGGGGCAATAATGTCCAACATGACAAGGGTCAAATACACATATGTTAATGCTTTAGGATGTCAGACCCCTGCCCCGCCAGCCAGGATGGACGGTGACGTCACGTTTGTCTACAATTGTATTAACTTGTACATTCCACTGAGTGAGCCAATGAGAATCGATAGATCACATGTGCATCAACCCTATCCTGTGGATAGGATTAATACACAAGTGATCTATCGATTCTAAGTCCCAGAAAACTTTGCAAACAAAACACGACCCCACTCCCGGCTGGAAGGACAGTAGCAGTCTAGCTCAAGAATATTATTGCAACCTTTACCCTGCTTAATTATTCTAGAGACCAAATAACCATCTGACATGAAAAAGTCAAAGGTAAACAGTGAGGATTCCAATCAGCCGACAGAAGTAGACTGATCAGGACTCTCACTGTTACCTTTGCACTGTATTAATACTAGAAGGAATATTTTAATCTCAAATTTCCACCCAGAAGCAGAACTTTATGCCATATTTACTAACCTACATGTTACAACATAATATGACTGGCTTCCATGTATACAGTGTAGACACTATCCTGATAGTGTAGTTTTGTGTTTGACAGCAACCAATATGCTACATGTATACTAGTTACTCTTTCTCTGTGACAGATTTTTATCTGCTGTTAACCTTTGCAAACAGGTTGGAACCTGATCAGGACCACAAGAAGGTCGGTCCAGGTCTGGATCCAAACTGTTTGACAGCCCCCCATACAGTAAAAAAATAAATGTTTTTTTAAAGCTAAATATCAGCCAGTGTAACAATGGAAAAATAGAAAAAGAAAAACACATGTGGATTGCATTGTGCAGCACCGAAAAAAAGAATGACACTTTAGGAGACAGCACAGCCCTGGTAGTGTCTGGAGTTAATTATACTATACTTTAATTACAGTAAGCTGCAAAAAAGATTGCAATTTTTTATTCTGCTACCATAGGCCAAAGCACCATGACAGTCACATCAAATGGGGTCTGCCTCTGTTGCTTCAGTCTAAATGTTCTAGAAGCCTCTTCTCAGACAGTGTAGACCCGATCAGAGTGTTCATGTAGCAGCAGCCCAATTTGGGTCCCCACTGTTTGCCTCTACATTTGAAATTGTCAACAATGACATAAAATATGTGCTGAGTAGTCAACTAAAGCTGAAGTTCAATATTGTCAGCGCTTTGAGGGTTCACTAGATACGCATTGGGGTAATAATGTCCAACATGATAAGGGTCAAATACACATGTTAATGCTTTAGGTCATCAGACCCACTGCCCCGCCAGCCAAGAAAGACAGCGACGCCGCGTTTGTTTACAATTGTATTAACTTGTACTCTCCACTTGGGGCAATGAGAATCGATAGATCACATGTGCATCAAACCTATCCTGTGGATAGGATTAATACACAAGTGATCCATCGATTCTAAGTCCCAGATAACTTTGCGAACAAAACACGTCCCAACCCCCACTCCCGGCTGGCAGGACAGTAGCAGTCAAGGTCAAGAATATTATTGAAACCTTTATCCTGCTTAATTATTCTAAAGACCAAAATAACCATCTGACATGAAAAAGACAAAGGTAAACAGTGGGAATTCCAATCAGCCGACAGTAGTAGACTGATCAGTATTCACACTGTTACCTTTGCACTCATATAAATACTGAAAGGAATATTTTAATCTCAAATTTCGGCCCAGAAGCAGTACTTTAATGCCATATTTACTAACCTATATGTTACTACATAATATGACTGGCTTCCATGTATACAGTGTAGACACTATCCTGATAGTGTATCCTGATAGTGTAATTTTGTGTTTGACAGCAACCAATATGCTACATGTATACTAGTTACTCTTTTTCTGTGACAGATTTTTTTATCTGGTGTTAGCCTTTGCAAACAGATTGGACCCTGATCAGGACCACCAGAAGGTCGGTCCAGGTCTGGATCCAAACTGTTTGACAGCCCGCCATGCAGTAAAACAATAAACGTTTTGTTAAGTTAAATATCAGTCAGTGTGACAACAGAAAAATATAAAAAGAAAAACATATGTGGATTGCATTGTGCTACACTGACTTTTGGAGACAGCACAGGCCTGGTCGTGTCTGGAGTTAATTATACTATACTTTAATTACAGTAAATAAGATTGCAATTTTTTATTCTGCTACCATAGGCCAAAGCACCATGACAGTCACATCAAATGGGGTCTGCCTCTGTTGCTTCAGTCTAAATGTTTAGAAGCCTCTGGTCAGACAGTGTAGACCCGATCAGAGTGTTCATGTAGCAGCAGCCCAATTTGGGTCCCCACTGTTTGCCTCTACACTTGAAATTGTCAACAATGACATAAAATATGTGCTGAGTAGTCAACTAAAGCTGAAGACATTATTAAGGTTCATTTTTTTCAGCGCTTTAGGGTTCATTGGATACGCATTGGGGTAATAATGTCCAACATTATAAGGGTCAAATATGCATTAGGTCATTAGACCTAGCAGTCCAGGCCAAGAATTTTATTGCAACTCTTACCCTGCTGAATTATTTTATAGACCACACAACAGTTAAGCAGGACATCAGACAAAATTAAAACTGACACATGAAAAAGGCAAAAAAGGCAAACACTGGGGATCCCAATCAGCCGACAGAAGTAGACTAATCAGGATTCACACTGTTACATTTGCACTCAGTCTGTTAATACTGAAAAGGAATTATTTTATCTCAAATTTCCACCAGCAGCAGGGGAAAAGTCAGTACTTTAATGCCATATTTACTAACCTACATGTTACTACATAGTATGAATGGCTTCCATGTATAGAATGTAGACCACTACACTGATAGCGTAATTTTGTGTTTGACAGCAACCAGTATGCTACATATATACTAGTTACTCTTTGTCTTTGGCAGATTTTGTCTTCTGCTGTTATCCTTTGCAAACAGTTTGGACCC
Source organism: Loripinus fragilis (assembly GCA_964019695.1). Lineage (NCBI taxonomy): Eukaryota > Metazoa > Mollusca > Bivalvia > Lucinida > Lucinidae > Loripinus > Loripinus fragilis. Next base: position 2,156,746 of record OZ026519.1, read on the forward strand.
TGATCAGGACCACCAGGAGGTCGGTCCTGATCTGGATCCAAACTTTTTGACAATCTGCCAGTTCAAAAAAACAAAACTTTTGAAAAAGTTTATGGAGATGGCAGAATAACTTGAAAAAATTACCAAGCTTGCAAAGAGTGCCAAGATAGATTACATACCTGATCTTTTGTAGAAATGAATCCAATAAAATGTATCCGTTTTGTAAAGTAAAACCACATTCTGTCAATATCAGTCACAGTGTAACAACAGAAAAATAGAAAAAGGAAAACACATGTAGATTGAGTTGTCCTACACCGCAAGAGAATGACATTTTTGACAGCACAGCCCTTGGTTAGCCGATGACTACCCAAAAGCTCTACTGTCTGGAGTTAAGCTGCTGTTGAGATTTAATTTTTATTCAACATCGAAATGTATCATATCTTCTGCGGCGCAGGCCAAGCAATTAGGAAATGCTTCATTCATTCACAATACTTCACCACTCACACTGACCCTTATTTGAAACTTAGTCTACTTTGTTTTTATGGCATTGTCAATGTTATCATGGAGGTCAAATTTGATCCTTTTTCCAACTATTGTCTTTCCGTAGACTGATCCATTGAAATACCAGGCCACTTCAATGGCAGGATGTTCAGTTAATCTGTGTATAAGTTCAGTGTTCAATTTCGTCACATCGTCAACCAACCTATGACCAGCTGATTTCATTGCTTACCTCTTCCTCATGATAGTGGACTTGACAGTAGTATTTGTCACTTTCATCAGTATCGGCTTGGGGCCTCCCGGCCTTCCAGGTATACGGTGTACTGCTACTACCTGGTTGGGGGACAGTGTTACTTCCTGTTGCCCAAGGAGATCACTTACTTTATGCAGTAGTGTAGTTTCAGTTTCCCCTGCTTCTTCTCGTACATCCATTATTTTAATATTGTTCTTCCTAGAGTACTGCTCATTGTAGTTTGATTTTTCAAGAGCTAAATTTGCTGTTTTCTGAAAAGTCTGGTTATCTTTCTTCATGTCAATGATTTTCAGCTTCAGCTGATCATTTTCTTCGCGCAACATGTCAACTTCTTCTTTCCATTTTTTGGTTTTCTCTTGCACTTTTATGTCAATTGTCATTTCAATGATTTTATTAATTTCAATCATGGCATCTTCTACTGTTGTCTTGATGAAAGTTTTCATGTCACTTTTTGTCATGACATCTTCAGTTTTTGTATTTAGCTCATTGACACTGGTTCTCACTGCCTTCAATTCAACCGCCAATTCCTCAATCTGATGGCTCAACAGTACAAGTTCCTCAGCACTTGAATTGGCCACTTCTGAAAAGGCTCTTTTGGCTTTGGCAGGTGTAGTGTGTCCAGAGGAGACACCAGCTTTCTTTTTATCATTTTGTTTTCCCTTATTATCACTCATTTTAAGATGATGTATGACTCACAAGCAGGTAATATGGTAGTATTATACTAGTAGAGGCTGTCCACAAATAATTATCCAGGTAATCCAGGTAATTACAGAGCTATTTTATTGAGATATTTTACTGAGCAGTACTAAGCACTGAGTCTTTAACTGTAAAATTTCAAATTATTTTCAATAAATCATATCATTTTTCACTTATAACTCCAAAATTTCAAATTAATTTCTTAAATTAATTCCATATTCAGAATCTCTGCAAATCTATCTCCATCATGGTATAAATTATTTCAAGAAATTCCCATTAATTCCAGCACAATTGCACAAAAACTGCAGAGCTAATTTTAACACAACATTCTAGTTCAAGCTACTGAAATACTCAGATTAGCTGATGTTCGTTGAGCCACTTTGACACAAATGATGAATTTAAACTCAAACACACCTTTTTATACTCCTGGAAAATAGACAACAGGTCCTTGTTGATCTGATTTTGTAAACCAGTTTTGAAAAATTTGTGTTCTGAATCTAAGATTATTAGGTGTATTTGGTTTCAAATCGACCAATAAGTATCCATGAGGTATAGATGTGGCATCGTTAAATGCATGAATCATATGTGGAGCTTGAAGTTGATTTGCTAATACTTTGATTTGCATCTTATCTCTTGAACTTTAAAATAAAACTAAATAATGAGCATTCAAACTGATGGTGCGAGAAGATTTACTTTGTTGAAATAAATTTTGAGTGATGTACACCACACTTGCGTTTCTATGATGTCCTTTTCTAGTAAACCATAACTTAATTTTTTCTTCATCTTTATCTCCTAACATGTCATCAAAAATCACCAAGTGAGTTGCACTGGGATCAGTGACAATTTCATCTTCATCATCGGGAATACCTTGAATAAATTTGATGTTTGACCCCTCACGTTCTTGTAAGATATTATAAGATTTTTGCCATTCCTTGTAACACCAAACAATACGTTGGGGTAAAATATCAAATAAATCTTCTTTAAACTCAATCATCTTTTTGACAAATTCAGTTTTACCAGATCCACTTGGGCCAGAAATAAAAATATAAGAAGGATGTTTAAAAAAAAAACTTCCAATATCTTGATTTGAGTCCAACTGGTGTGTAGAAAGTGCCATGTCTAACTGTGAAAAAATAACAAAGACAACTTTATTTATACTCAAATTTTAATAAACATGAACCAACAGTTTAATACATAATCAAAAAAAAAACAGTTTAATACATCAAAGAAACTGTACAATACATTTTTATCAGACACAGTTCAATAAATGACTATCAGAAATAAGTTCAGTGCATGATCATCAGAACTACTCCATCTATGCAAAATATCCATAAGGAACAGTATATCCATCTCCAATAATGACACGTTTAGTATAAGTGAACCGATACGTCTTGGATTGCAATTCAGTAGCCACAGTCTTGTCTTTATGTTTTCTGATCTTATGGTAGTTGACAGTTTCTCTGAAGTCTTTAGATTCCCCCTTCACCCAGTTGAGCATCCGATCAAAGTGAATGACTTGAGATGTATTGTAATCTAAAGTGAGTCCTTTCACTTTGCAAGTATATCTTCGATTTCCATCCTTGTCCACAAATTCATATTCATAGTTCTTTGGTCCCATGCCTACAAATTTCACAATTCTAGCATTGGTCACTTCATCTGTCCATTCTCCAAGCCTGTTGTTGACAATAGTAGGGTTCCATAAATGGGGTTTGTGATAATAGATGATAGAGTCTGTATCAAAGTAGAGTACACGTTCATTCAGCTTTTCCAAGGGTTCATACAACTTCAATCTGGCTTGAGCAGTGACGAAGGCTGCGACAATCACATTACTGCAAGCATGCGGCTCCACACTAGATTCTGTATCGTCCCAGTTGACCAGTAGAAGATTTTCTCTGCAAATGTCCACATTCTTGACAATCTTATTTGGATTCGTCACCAGATCAAAAAATTTGGAAGGTTCTGAGATATATTCTGTCTTGGTCATATTCTCTCGCTGTGCCAATTTTCCCCACAGACTGTTTAACATGATCTTGGCAATAGCTCTCATTCCTTTATTCTTCTCAACATTCCCCAATCTGATTCCTTCAGCTTCAAAATAATCTTGCTTGAACTTGATCTTATCTTGCTCAGTCATGCACCAATCGGGATATCCACTTGATTCTTGTTTGATTCTAAGAAATGTATCGATATAACCAGCAAAAATCCCTCCTTCTCCAGATATTTATCATATTGAGTCGTCTCTGAGAAATGCCAGACTTCATACACGTCCAATAACTTGTAACCCCTGTCCAAAGCCTCAAACAATTCGATAGTAACCCTAGTCCCTGTAAAACTTCTATCTTCTTCTCGTAAATGAGTACATCTCATATGAGGATCTGTTTTTTCAGCACAACTTCTACACAATGGAAACATCAATTTCTGACTGCATTTCTGTGGAAGTACAGGATGGTACAAATTGGTGGGTGGTAGCACTTTACACTTGATCAATCCACAATACTGTCTGATGTTGTCTTTATCAATATTCTCTTGAGAATAGATGGTAGGATGTCCAAGTGGAAACTGTCCGTACTTGCAAATAGTTGGATAGAGCGAACACACATCTATGTACTTGATTTCTTCATTGGAGGATTCATCGATTTCCTGATAGAGTTTGGTCGAGTTAGTCCTTCCACCAAATAAAGCATCTCTTGGCCTCAAAGGGTCTAAGTTTTTAAATTCTGAGTCCACCAAAGATCTAAAGTCTGGATCTTCCTTGTATTTCTTGTCATAGTCACACTCCCAAAGTTCCACCACCTGATATCCTGCTTTTCGTAACTCTTCTTTCTTGCCAATGGTCAAAATATACAACTGATGCATGGTCAAACACTGATGATGTTGAACATTGTTTCTGTCTGGAAAATGAGTAGGGCATCCATGCCAGTTACATCCATAGAATTCAAATACTGTCCGAGATTCTTCATGGTAGCCATCCACATAATGTCCATTGATTCTTTGTTCACCACCATTCAATGCATGTTTGATTTCAATACCACGTTCCTTAGCTTCACTTTGAATCCATCTTACAGCTTTGATAGAGTAGTTCTTTTGATTAGGATAACCTTCAGGTGGGATGATGGCAATACTGTTTTCAGGCATATGATTCTTTCTCCATACTTTTGAACAAGCTTGAGCGATAGTGCAAGCTTCAGACAAAGGATCGAGTCCACTAATGTTGATCAATTCTCGTCTGAAACAAGCACATCCTCGTCTTAGAATATCTACATCACTACGACAGTATTCTTCCATCTCCCATTTGAAGTTAAATATAGCACCACTCTCAATTTTCCCTTTATGCCAAGCTAAAAATGTCTCACGATCTTTGACAGACATCTGACCAGGATTGTACATGTCCACCGGAAAGTAAGGTCCCACATACTTTTGGTTTGCCAGTGTATTTTCAAGATGAGGAAAGTAACCTTTCTTCAACTCTGTCAAGCCAAATGTATCTGGGAAATTAGCCAGTCTCATATGCAAAAACTGATAAGAATCAAGGAATGTGACACGTCCTACTTTCATTCTAAGTATAGAATTTCCATTCATGATCACTTCAGGTTTCACTGTACCATATTCTAAGATATAGTGTAAGATGAACTGACCATCGTATCCTCCAAAATTATGTGCAATACATGTCACTCCTTTATTCTCATCTCCTAAAATCCAATTGCAAAATTGTGGTAAAGTATCTATGCCTTCAAAGATAAATTCTCTCAGTCCTGTCTGTGTTGAACAAGTCGGACAAAATGTATCTATGGGCAAATCCATGCAATCATCACAAGCTTTATGAGCAACACAGAAATTCACTTGATGTGTGCCAGTTTCTTGATTTGACTCGAAATCAAAGAAGATGAAACGAGATTTCTTAGGTTGTGAAACCTCTTCTTCTCCTTCATTTTCAGTCATCTCAGATTTACATTCATAACTTTGAATATAGCATTGATGATTGGGTCCAACAATTTCTTTACAATTCCTACATTTTCTCTGTCCTGGACACACATGATTTTCGTATTGCCCACAATCCTAAAATTACATTTACCACAATTATACACAAGTTGACAAATAGATTTATGCTGCTTAGATTTCATTGCCTTATGCTTTGCAAAACAGTCTCCACTACGAAATGTTCTTTTACAGTCCATACAACGCGTTTTTAATCCAGGAATACAAGGAATGTCACTATAGCAACCATCACATCCATCAGCACATCTGTGGTCTCCTCTGTTCGAATATCCAACATCACAATACTCGCAGTAGTAATGGGTACCGAGAAATTCTGTCACCTTCGTAATCGCATCATAGTGATCTACTCCATTAAAGTAAATATGGATCACCTTTGTCTCAGGCTTCTTTTTGAATTGTAGTGGAAATATTAGTCCATCTTTAGGATACTGAGAATGGACTTTGATCAAGTACTTGGGTGCAAGTACAGATTGGATCTTCTTGTATTCCTCAATACCACAAGACGTAGTATGAGGAATCTTCGCTCGATCCAATAACTCCATGGCTTCTCTGGTCTGCAAAGATTTGGTTGACTTTCTTATATGTTCCCAACTCTTCTTCCTAGACTCTGAGTCATCTTTATCCGCATTACATTTCGCCATCACCACAGCTCTTGCCATACACATTACATCTTTGGTATTGTTGATCTGTATAATACTCTGTTTATTCTTTCTCATATTATCTGACTCAAAGTAGAGACCAGCATGTAATGGTTTCCGTCCGCTGCCCACTGGAAGTCTCACCACTGTGACTTGAATAGTCATCTGTCCATCATTGATCTTAAAATTTTCATTGGACTGTTGTACTTTTTCTATTTCTTGAAGTATAGCTTCCCCTGTCATGGCTTAGACATCTCTCCAAGGCACAAAGACTCCAAGTCTCAATCCAGGATGCAAAATAGTCATCCGCATCTTATCATTGGATTCCATCTGGCATTGTTCTTTGATGTCTTCTACCAGCCGATCAAATAATCTGGGTATAAACTGATATGGCAGAACATTGTCAGGGAAAGTCTTGACGTTGAACTGAAATTCTTTCCCTTGAGCTCAAAAATTCTAGACTTCTTCTCGTTGACTGTCTTAATAGTGTAATACGAAGTCAAATCTTCATCATCTTCATCATCTGAACTCTCTGTGTCTGAATAAATCACCATAGGTCTTCTTTTTCTTTGTGGTGGTCTAATATTATCTTCATCATCTGAGCTCTCTGTATCTGAATAATCCACCAATCTATGTCGAGGCTCTTCATCATCAGAAGTGGGTGGGGTAACATCTCTCTGTCGCTTAAACATGTTGACTGTTCGAAATTCTCTACTGAAATGATGCTGCAATAGAAATCTGAGCTCCTTTTATACTGGAAAAACCCAGATTTGTAAAAAGTCAGATTTTCTTAAATCAACAGTTGAAAATTCTCAAAATTGTTTCATCAAGCGTAATCACTATTTGATTTTGTCATCCGATCGAATATTTTCCATAAGCCAAACTACTGAAATTTTCAGAAAAAATCCTCAGTCAAGATTACTAGTTCTCAAATTATTTTGATATGCAAATCTATTTGAATTTTTCATCAGATCAAATATTTTCTATAAGCCAAACTACTGAAAGTTTCACAATGCGGCAATAGAAATCACTAGCAAAAAAAAATTGACAAGCAAATCTATATGATTTTTTTTCACAAACTGTCAGGTGAGACTACATGTTTTTGCTAGGCCTAAAGTGCAGGCGAGACTACATTTTTTGAAAAATTAGCTTGAAGTATCAGGCACTGTATAAACAGCACCATTACTCCCCCAGTACTATCCTAAACTCGGAATCCCTGGCGATTGAAACTGTCTCAAATACAAGTCAAATTCCTGCATGTCTCTATGGACCAGAGAATTTGAGGCGGAGCCACTCCAACCCGAAGGCTGGCGCCCTTAAACAGCCGAAGCTGCTCTACCTTTTTAAATGCATATTCAACAGTTTCTGAAGCACAAAGCTTCTCTACGGGCCTCGGCGGACGTATAGAGTACCAGTGGTCAGTTATTTTTGTTCAACATATATCTCTACTGACTTAATAAGCAAATATTTGCGATTCGTATATAATACATGGTTATCCTAAAACAAAATGAGTTTGAAATGGCGTCTCAATGTTACACTATCCCATAATAGTTTTCAAGCCTTATAGTATGTAAAATCAATAACTTGAATATAAGAGCTATCTTTTGGTAAAAATTTGAAGTCAATCGGATAAATGATACCCAAGCTATTACAAATTTTGCATATTTTTTACCGTGAATTTTTTTATTCAAGGTAGATAATTTATTGGCATAAAAAAAGCAAAAACCGGATTTCTAAAAAGTAAAAAAATCATATTTTCGCAATAACTTGAGTTTGCCTCGATCGTTTTTCAAAATTTTTTCACCCGATAAAAGCTGAGAACAATAGCTATCTTATCACATACATTAGAGTTATTTTATCTGCAAGTGTAATATCATGGAAGAGGCAAGAGAGAGAAAATATTTGGAAATTCCACTTTCCAAGATTTTGAAGTTCAGACCGTATAGAAGATTATTGTTCTGCATTTACATCTTATTTTCTCATGATGAGATTACTATAGAAGAGATTCAAAAGAAACTAAATAGTCCTGAAACTTTTGAAGATTTCAAGAGACTTTGGTGGATCAGTATCAGATATTTGATGGAAAAAGAGACACTGATTACATTTGAGAATTGGAAAAGATGTGTCGCTAACAATCCTAGTGTGATTGAATTTTTCTACAATCATAGAAGAGACAGAACTTTTCCAGGACTATAAATAGTTGGACACCAGTGAGAGAGAATCATTTCACTTCTGACTTTTGAAGAGTAAAAATGGCAAACAGTAGAGATCCAAGGATGGCTAAAGTCTATGATAAGAAGAGCATCTACTATCATTGTGTAAATTGTCCTGAGGCTCAGAAATTAAGAGAACAACAGATGTTTACTGATAAGAAGCCTACATATGGACAATGCTATATCTGCAGACTTGAAGATCATTGGGCTCCAAATTGTCATAAGAGAGAAGAAAATTTGATGAATGGTGAAGAATCTCAACCTAAGTTGGTGGATTTTTCAGATTCAGAGAGCTCAGATGATGAAGATGATATTAGACCACCACAAAGGAAACGAAGAGCTATGGTGATTTATTCAGACGATGAAGACGATGAAGAGCAACCGTCTTCAGAATCTACAGAGAAGCAACAAATTGAGTCTTCAGTATCTACAGAAAAGCCTTCAAGAAAACGAAAGGCTTCAGACGTCTCTGATATCAGTCCTAAGAGAAGACGTTTGGATACTCGTTCAAAGAAGACAGCTAATCCGTGGAAAGAAGCCTTAAGGTTTCATTTATTCTCACCTCGATCCTGTACAGAGATGGTGATGGAGAACAGGTATAAACCAATTTCTTGTGATGTACCAGACTCTATAGTGCATATTCATTAAAGACTTAAATAGACTCTAGGGACATATAGTGATTCTAGTAGTTTTTGGATTTAATTAAAAGTATGTTGTTGAAATTGTGTTTGTTTTTATTTTGAGGTTATTCTTTAACGAAACTAATTGAGTAGCTCTGAAAAGGACTGTTTGTTTTAAAGTCTCCTAAGTAACAAAATATTTCTTACTTAGAAGATTTTAAAATAGGTCGCACAATGGCTACAGGTTTTCTCGATCCAATCCCTCTGCGAGCAAGAAATTGCTCCAATCCCAACTTATTTTGTTGTTTCTCCACCTCTTTCCAATCTTTTCGCTGCAAAGCAGCACACAACTTAGTCAAACTGAATTTTTCAAAGAACTTCATTTTTTGAGAGAAACACAAAGTACATTGGGTTATATAGTAGGATAGGTGGATTGACCTACATTCTACTCCTACGCTAGAGAGAGCAACTAAAATCTGATTGGTCCATTAAAAGATCACGCCATAATCACCCCATTACTGTAAGCATGATTAGGAAATACTACAATCACACTCAACTTATGGTATCTATGGTCTAAAAAATTGCAACATATTTAGTTATTCTTTCTTGAAGAAATAGATGGCCCTGAAAAGGGCCAGTTTGGTGGTATAATTACCACAGAGACATTATTTTTAGGAGCAGGGACATCTACCGGGGCGACCCCCACATGCAGGACACCGCACACCCCACTGTTCAACCGTAATTGGTGAGTAGAAGGGCATATCATCTGCTTCTGCATCCCAATCCTCAGACGCATGAGGTGTGGGGAAAGGATTATCCCCCCAATCTTCCTCCTCGTCACTGATAGTCTCCACCTTCACTTCTGTCTTTACATCATTTATCAAATTTTCTACCCTCCGACTCATCTCCAACATCTTCTGATGATTCTCAATCATCTGTAATAGATGTTCACCCGTATCCTTCACAGCATTCACCGTCTCTAGTAACCTCCTAGTAGCATCAGCCATAGTCTTGCCCTGCTCCTCCAATTGCTCCAAACGCGAATCCAAAGTGCTTGCCATGTTGTTGTTGTTGTGTAAAACAAGAACAGAATGAAGAATTTGAGATTTGAATCGAGCTTTTATAGTTTTCAAAGGGATTGACCTACATTGATTGTCTCCGCTAGAGAGAGCAACAATACACTGATTGGTCAGTTTATTTATTTTGTCCAATCAGAGTTGACTTGATTTCTTTAAGCGCGGGAACTTTGAACTAGGTCAATCCGCTTGACAAGTATAAAAGGCTCAAACACACTACAGTTTTCAACATTCATAATCATGGAGCCATCACTAACACTGGACGATATAATCAACAATCCCGATATTCTACTATCAGCAGTGAATGAGACGTTTGCTAACGATATGACACAACAGTATTATACGCCGCAAACACCCTCAACGTATATACCTCAACCTGTTCAGCAGATGCCACAGAAACAACAGTCTAAAACTCAAGTCATAGAAGTCCTTCTCAAGGAACTCAATGAGTCAATGAGTTAAGGTCTACAGTGAAGAAGTTAGAAGAATTGTCTCAACAGCGAGCGCAGCAGCAAACGTTTGAGATACCACCCATCCAGATACCTATACGACTTGACATTATGACCAATGACAAAGAGACTAGTCAAAACGTAGAAGTTAGAAAAGCAACTAAGAAAATTAAAATGACCAAGAAGAAGTGCTAAAATTAGCTAGACAATCAACAAACAGCACTTTTCAGGGCTACCACTTCCCTAGAAAGAATACCACTAAACTTGCTAAACAATATACACTAGTTAACGCTACAGAGTGATGCCTCTAGGAGTTGAGGTCTTGTTGACCAAGAGACTCTGAAGACGCATAGAACTTAGTAGCCTTGACACACACCATATATCACCACAAACTATACCCCCTAAAATAACTTAGATATTTTCAAAGCTAAATTTAACTAAGTTATCTTATATATCACCACAGCAGAATCTTTATCACCCTTAAAATGACTAAGTTATTTCCCGAACAGCCCAGGAAACTATCATTATCACAAGCCAACCAGTGATTATGACCAGAAAACTATCACAATCATAGACTAAAATAGACCTCAAAAATAAACTAAGTTATTCTCAATAGCCTAGGAAACTATTACGGACCAACCAAAAATTAACTAAGTTATTCTCAATAGCCCAGGAAACTATTACAATCATAGGCACAACCAGAATAGCCCTAAAAATGAACTAAGTTATTCTCAATAGCCCAGGAAACTATTACAGACCAACCAAAAATAGACTAAGTTATTCTCAATCGCCCAAGAAACTATCACAATCACTGGCCCAGCCAGAATAATCCCAAAAATAAACTAAGTTATTCACAGCTAGTCACTAAGCTTACCAGGGTAGCCATCTCTGGGGACCGGACCTTTTTTAGCCTGAAAAATTCTAAGTTCTTTTCAGGCTTAAAAAGGCCCGGTCCCCAGAGTGGCACCCATTACTACTTGCATATCACGCAACTAAGTGACCACTACTGCTGTTTAGGGAAACTTGCGAAAGGGCCTTTTTACCATATTTTGATAATTACAAGAAAAAAATACTCTAAAAATGCTTCGTAGGCCAGGAACTTTAACTTTTAAGGTCAAGACTATTCCTTGAGAATTTTTTTAGCACAGGGTTGTGTAGTGTTAATAACCATAAAAAAGTCCTCAAAAAATATTGCTGCCAAAAAACGAGAAAATCAAGATTTTAGATTTTATCATTAGTGAGTGGGGTACCTGAAAACTGAAAATAATGATTTTTGACAAAATATGCTTATAAATTTCACATTCTTTTTAAGCCAATGCTTTATAAATCAGGTGTGGATGGATTTCGGATTATGAGTGTGCAGCAGAGAGCATATTCGTTTCCATGGCAACCCATAATCCTAAATAATGGGGGGGGGTGCTAACAAAAATATGCATATCTCAGCATCAATGAATCCTAAAATACTAAATTTGGTACCAAATTATTTCTAAGTTTCTAATGTTTTCCTGACTGTTGGATATGCAAATTATCTAATTTGTATATACATGATTATTAATGAGAAATTAGAGAAAATTGCAGGAAATTAAGGGGGTATACCTACAAAATATCCTGTATCTCAGCTGATAATTAAACTACAGGTCATAAATTGGTACAAAATTATGCTGAGACATTGTACCTTTACACAGTGGTTTAATACGCAATTCATCTTATTTAATATCCATCTATGCCAATGAAAACATAAGAAATAAGATAAAATTCTAAGAAAAACTACGGATGTATACTTACAAAAGTGATTATATTACAGCTACCAATTTCCCTAGATTACCAAACATGGTACCAAACTGATACCAAGATAAAATCCTTTTACACAGTGGTTCAACATGCAAATAATTAGCCTTAGATATCCATGACTATTGATAAAAACATAAGGTATTATTGAAAAATCGCAGAAAAATTAAGGGGGTATCACTACAGAATGACTCATATCAAAACTGCTAGCTGCCCTGAGTTACCGAACTTGGTTCTGAATTGATGCTAAGACACATTCCTTTTATCCATTGGTTCAACGTGAGAGTAATCTAAATTTGATATTCATGATTATTAAAGAGAACATAAGAAATCACAAAAAAATCGCAGAAAAGCTAAGGGGGTATAACCTACAAGATAACTAATATATCAGCTGCTAATTGCCAAAGAGCAGCAAACATAGTAATAACATAATGCTAAGACAAAGAGCCTTAATCATATCTTCTTTATTGGAAATATTTGAATTGCAAAATCACCATTATAAATAAAAATATTAGAAATGAGATTTTTTTTCATAGCGGTGTACCCACAAAATAACCACTACCTCGGCTGCTGTAATTCTTAGACTTCAAAAAATTGCCCAAATGATTCCGCACTGCCAGCCAAGATGGCCACCAGAGCTCTAGATAAGAAATATTTCAAACAACAAATGAACTACATTGTACTGGTTCAAATTGGAAATCATTTCATGCAATTTGTAATGACATTCCTTGTAAGGCCTTCTACTAAAGCTACCCAACCAGTTCTGCTTTTCTGAACATTTTAATCAACAGAGCTAAAAACAGAACTCGTTACACAACATCTGATCCATTGATCCAGATTCAGAATAATTACAAATGTGTTTCAAATTGATCTATGTTCCTTATATTGCTCAAAATCATTCAACTATGCTTAAAAAGTGCCCCAAGGTCTACGATTTAGGTAAGCGTTCCAGAGCCACCCATGATTGCCCTCTTGTTCAATATTATATGTGGATTCCCCCTTTTTGATCATATTTTCCCCATTCATCTCATATATATTTTTTAGAAAACAGATCGGGCCTACCTACCTTATTTTAATTTTCCATGCAATAGTAAACTCACGTTTTTTTTGGCCTAAGTAATTTTGTATGTATACTCTCCTATTTTTTCTGCGATTTTTCTATCATTTCCAATGTTTCATAAATTCTGTTATTCATATGAACACAAAATTAGATCATATGCATATTGATCCACATGGTATAAGGACTAAGTCTAAGCATCAATTAAGACCTGAGTTTGGTAATTTAGGGCATCTAGTAGCTGAGATATGAGTAACTTTGAAAGCATATCCACTTAACTTTTTTTCTGAGATTTGTCTGTTATTTACAATATTTCATTAATATCCATGAATATATAAATTTAGTCATTTGAATGTTGAGCCATCGGGTAAAAGAATTCTGAGATATGAGTTTACCACGCCTTTTTCCCTTTTCTTTTCTTTTTGACAATTTGTCTCTTATTTCTACAATTTTCATTAATATTGACTGATATGACAATTAGGTAATTTACATATTTAACCAGAGTAGAAGAGCTATGTCTAAGCATTAATTTGGTACTAGTTTTGTAGACTAGAGCAATAAGCAGCTAAGTTGTATAATCAATTTTTACTGAGATTTCTCTCTTATTTCCCAGGTTTTCATAAATATTCATGAATACTCAAATGAGAAAATTTGCATACCGGACAGTCCAGAAAATATTCTATGACTAAGAATTAGTTTGATATCAAGTTAAGTATTCTTGGATGAGTTGCTGCTGAGATATGAGTTTTTCTGTAGGTACAATCCATTCTTTAGAATTAATTTATATGTTGTCAGAGAAACCATTCAATTTCACTTTACCCAAATGGATTAAATTTTAAGGACAATACTTATTCATTTTGGTGGTCAAAATGAATAATATGGCATCCAGTAGAAATCGTCATAGGGGTGTAAGGTAAATCTACAATCACAGGGTCCAAATTTTTATTCGTTGGCATCCTGTAGAAATCGTCAAAGGGGTGTAAGGTAGGTCTACTATCACAGGGTCCAAATTTATAGTCGTTGCTTCCTGTTTTTCTCTCCAATGATTTTCCTATCATTTTTCAAGTTTTCATAAATATTCATGAATATGCAAATGCGATAATTTACATCTAGAACCATCAGATGTAAGAACTTGTCAAATTGTATCACTTATGATATAGCAACATACAATGTACATCAGTGATGTTTTTGGGCAGAAATCAGTTAATCTACAGGTCCAATTTTCCCATATTTAAAAGTTCTCATTAATATTCATGAATATTCCAATTAGAAAATTTGCATATCTGACCATGTAAGAAACGGTCTATGCCTAGGCTTTAATTTGGTACCAAGGTTAGTAGTCTAGACTGAGAAGCAGCTGAGATATGGTTGTTATTGTAGGTACACCCCCCATTCAGAAGAATAGCATTATGGGTTGCCATGAAAACCATGCATTTAGACATAGCTAGAATAAGTTTTTTCTAGGGACAAATTTTTCGAGCATAACTGGGGTTCCTATGAACAATCCACACCCAAGAAAACTTGTCCTGGGGTAGCAAGGTAGGTCAAATTAGATCCTATGGTACCAGTAACATGAAATTAATTGCCTGTTTTCAGCGATTTTTCTTCATTTTTCGTATTTTTATCACCCCCCAAAATACCATTTCCCCTCGGATTTTTTTAGGACTTTTTTCGATAAAACAGGACACCTTACTGACACTAAAACTGTTAATAACATTTCTCAAGGAATTAGTTGTGGGTCAAGGGTCTTTTTCGGCTAAATGTACTGGCCTATCAGAATAACAATGAAAAATACTAATGCTCTGATCTGGGAACTAGTGACTTTTGATAATATAAAGCATAGGGCAAAGTGTAACTCACATTGCTTCACAGCCCAATATGCAGTGCAAATTGAACCCAAATATTACCCCATACCCACCGTCAGGCTCTTCGTCTGCAGTCTTAACGATTTTTGTTTTAAAAAGTTGGACTTTTTAAAGCTGAAATCATTATAATACTTACTGAAATCTTAACAAAGTACCCAAACACATATAACATGTCACGTGCATAGCAGCCAGGATATCAGACCTGTAAATGTTTTCCATAGATAAAAGTAAGTTGTCGTCTTCACAACTATAAATCACACTGCGGTTGCCATAAAAGTAAAGTTTGGACCTAGTTCAATCAATAAACAAGAATGAGATACCCTTGTGACCGCCATGTTTGACCATTTTTTGGCCCCTGAAGGTGGTGGGCACCCTACATGGGAGGAACATTTCATTGAAAAAGTGATCCACCTTAACTAAATCATTACAGCAAATATATTTTCATTTAATAGATATGATTTGTTTTCCTTTTAATGAAACACTTTAATCTTAATTTCACCCACATTTGGACCTAATCGCTGCTCTTAATACATTTACAGGTCTGTGGCCTTAATGCTAAACCGTCCTACTGCCAAACGGTAGATGGGAATGTTTTACATTCTAACTTAACTAGTTGTTGCTCGACCTCTTGGTAAAACATAATACAAAAAAATACGCGAGGATGTTCTTTGTATTGAAATAAACAATGTTTGCTAAGTAATCTTAAATTCTTTATCAGTCTAAGATGTTAATATTTCTTGTATCGGGTAAACGTATCAGACGTTTATTAAGTGAAAAAGGAACTTAAATCACAGGCTCTGAAATACGGCATTTACATGTATTTGTCCGTTACAGCTATTTATAAACACAGTTAGGCATTTGGATTGTGCCATCACGGAAACTTCTCCGTACAAAAGTAACCCGAAGTTTGCACCTTACCCTTGTTATGCTGAATGTTTTCTTGTACTACACTTCTCCCCAATATTAATCACGTTAATCTTTAAAATTCCAGTGGTAAGCATGTATTTTCAATCGGAGTGGAAAGCATTGTGGATCTTGGACCTACATGGTTTTCATAAAAAAGAAGGACAAATCCGGGTTAGCAGGTCAATGGGTAAATCCAGTAAAACGCAGTGGTATGCATTGATAAACCGTTTGTAGGCCTGGACTCCCTAAACGGGTACTTTTGGCTAACAGTGAGGACCTAAATGATATACCGCATGATGCGCCATTTCATCAGAGTCTGCACTGTTTGTTAAGACAAAATTGGTTCTCAGAAAAAGAAATGTTTGCTTTTAGAATTATAACCTGTGACCGCTCACTTTATTGTATTTCTATTTATGGAAAATGCCATTGGTCTGAATTGGGGCATACCTGTCAATCTACAAGAAACATTGGGTTTGGGTACATATAAGCTATCGTAAATGCGCTAATACAGTAAAACTTGTGTAAAACGGCACTCAAAAATAGACAGAACGAAGGTCTTAATGACAACTGGTAGCTTAATGAAGTCAAAAGTATTGCAGAATGTCCCAGAGGGAGCATTCTGCAATACGAGACCTGTTTCATATTTATTTGAACAAATTTGAATGTCACTTTCTGCGGTTGCATATAAATAAAACCAACAAATTTTGCTTTTTTATGTATAACGGACGTGTCCCTGTTATTGCCAAGTAGACAAGATGGCAATTTAAAGCATAGTCATAACACGACGGCCCTGAATACATCCCCACCCCCTTTTACTGATTTTAAGTGCTAAAACGGGTGTATCTTCTAAGAAAATGCGTATTTAAGTGTGAGATTTTCTTTTAAGTTTAGAGGAACACTCAGTTTTTTTTTCAAATGAGAAACAGCCTATGTGTGCCTGTTTTGGCTTGGAAACTAGGCTTAAGTTCTACCATACAATTGCTCAAATTGGTATCTCATGTTAAAATGTGTCATGGAAGAATTTTGAAAAACAAATTCTCAAAACTCACAACCGACTCAATTTCTCAGATATTTTAAGTATCTATCGCCGATAAAACTGATCACCAAATATTGCAATTGAGTATTTTGCATGCAATTTAGTGTTGCTATGGAAACTGTAAACCCTAAAATTTGATGGTCAGGTCGTTTCCAAAAAGTAAATATCCAACTGGAATGCTTTATTTTCTAACAGAACACATTTTAATCATATATGTACAATATATAAAAGGTTCCAAGAGAAAATCTTCATATCTTTTAGAGAAATTGTTCGAGAAAGATTTAGTACATTTCGTTTCAGGCAGCATTTTAAACGCTTAAAATTTGACTACTCATTTTCAGAGACTGTTTCAAACCAGAAAATAAAAATTAAGAACTGTCTTTATGACTGCGTATCCCAGGAGACCAGACTAACCCATGGAAATCAATTATTACCAAATATAACGAGAAATAAATGAGTAACGGCATTTTCAAATTTGTTAAAATAAACATGAAACCCCTCTTGTACTTTTGACCTGCATTAATCGAGAATCGGTCTTGAAAACCATTTAATGGCTTTTTGAGAGTGACCGTTTTACACAGGTTTTACTGTACTATAAACACCCATACTTACGTAGCCAGCGGGGCTAGAAATCTGAGTTTCTCTATTTCCATACTTTGCGTATGCGAGGAGCAAAGCCTCAGTCCGTGCATTTCTGCCCGCCTCAAATCTGTAATTGCATTACAGTGTAGTATGGTAGATCGTTGCGTTCTAATGGCATGTTTTAAATAGCGCTAAAACTGCACAAGTCTGCATTATTTTCAGCACAAAACTGGCCCCGAGGTTATAGAACCTTTTCATGCTCAACTGAGCTAAGCACGAAATTTATCCTGATCATAAATGTTAAAATGCCAACAATTGTTGACATTTTAACATTTATCAGCATGATAAGTACAACATCTGAGAGACTTAATGCAAGACATGTCTTCATTTGTTGGTATTTTAGTTTTTATGAGCAGTTGAAATTTCGTTCTCAGTTGAGTTGAGCGTGAAAAAAGTTTTATAACCTGGAGGCATGTTTATGAACCCTAAATAGCGCGACTTTACTTCTTGCTGACTGTGTTATGCTCTTCTCCCTCGTGGTGACATGGCTTGGTCTGTGTTGTGTGATTACGTCATTTCCTGGTCATACTGATTTTTTTTGTAACAGTATGCTCAAAGGGTTGTTTTTCCACTTTTGGGTTCATTTGCTTTTATCTAAGATTATCAAGTCTGACCAATTTTCAATTATTTGGAAATGCCATAAATTTAGTCAGTATAATGAGTTAAGTTAGATAACGTTGTCTCGATGTTGTCGTTTTTGTCTTTTGTATCTGAAGTTTTCTTCTTTACAGTGTTTTACCCATGTCTTTCTATATTGCTTTCCATACCGGTTTATTACAATGTATGGTAGTACGGATATTCTTGAAGCTCGAAGTACCCGCTTAAGTCAAAGTACAGTGGGTCCGGACCCCCACGGGAAAGTCAAAAGTTTCTATAGTTTTCCTTAGAAACACTGATAAGGACCCCCTTGAGAAGCAATTGGACCCATTGGGTCCAATTGCTTCTCGAGGGAGGTTCATACGGGTCTCTGTGATATACGTTGGTGACTTAAAGTCTTTACTTACCAAAAAAAAAAAAAAAAAAAAAAAAAAAAAAAAAAAAAAAAAGCACAGACAAAAAATAACAACAACAAAAAACATAAATAAAACGTTAAGACCCCCTTCCCCTGCCGGAATACCGTGATATTAGTGAATTGTCAAATTATTGAAGACCAACCCTATTCTAGAAATTCTTCAATTAGACTTAATAAAATGATAGAATGTTGCTTAAATTCTAAAACTTAGAAATTCTAAAAGATTTCGAAAACACAACGCGAATCAACTACTGCGTTACAGTTCTGACTGGAACGTCTGATCTGGGTTTTATGTTTGGTCTTTGTTTTAGTATGCATTTCTTTGTGTCCATTCCAGTTTTGCAATCATCTTGACGAAGAAGAGAGAGCTGGTTGCTTTGTTTTAATTGTCTTCCTTGTGATTATTACTGTTAATATTATGTGGCTCTTCCTCACGATGCCGTGGGTTGGTCTGCAGTGTGTGATCTTGGCATTTCCTGATCATACTCACTTTCTGTCCCATAACCAAGTAAATGGACTACGAACAGAAGACCATCACGGGAAATGTCTTTGTCCAGCCAGAATTTTCGTTAAACCACAGTGCAATCAATATTCACCGGAAGTTACTGCCTTCCCCAAGAATACATTGGATTACATGTGTAAGGGATATCTTAAGAAATATACATTCGTACGAGCCTCGATGCGAGAAAACCTGACTATGCTGCATGCGGACAGCAAAGGAGAAGACCTGCCTCCGCATTCTCGCAGTCTGATCAGCGCATTTATTATTAATTTTCTGAAAAGCATAATGACCTTACTTGCTAGACGAAAACTTTGAATATTCTGGCTAGTCGGTGTAGCTCAGGAGACTGGTTTGAACCTTACTTGCTCGCAAACCCCAAAGACGGGGTTTACTCGCGTCAAGGCCCACGTCGAAATAATTAAGATACGTTTAATCATATGTATAATTCCGGCTAAGCGGATGCACACGCTGATCCACGTATTTGTTGCTTACGCTTGATGACAAATTGGTTTTCGCATGGCGTTAAGCAACTCTATTTTGACAATAAGTCATTATTGGAGCTCTGTTTAAATCTAGAATATCTATTGTAAGACTACACAGAGACAAGCGCATCTCCAGCACGCCCTCACATCATTAGTTTTCCAGTCAGTAATTATCCGTTTAAGAGGAGCGAACAAAAACACTAGTCTCGAGACGTGTGCTCGTTAAGAAAAAAACAGCGTTCAGCTGTAGGGTTGACTGTCATCTAGTAGTAGGGGAGCCAGAGATTAAAAAATTGGAAAAAAGTGGCCGGAAAGTAGCAGAATTTTAGACCATATCCTCAGTTAGTATGGTGTTTCAGAAGTGTGAAAACAGATATTGCACAAATTTTAAGTCTTGCAAAAGATGTTTATTTAAGGGGTAACCATAGCTACCCTCATGCAGGCTTCATGTAGTAGGCTATTCGCTACATTACTGAAAAGAAAAGTTATTTAGACCAGATAGGTCACATTTCCTACTACCTGCATACTACTTTACAGTAGCTTAATTAAAAACACCAAACTGACAATAAGTTTAGATGACTTACGCTTAAGTAATTGTTATATACGTTACTTACATTCAAATATATTACTATAGTTTACTTGGTCATGCGCTGCCAAAAGACTCGTGGAGGGAAATTTTTATACGTTAGGAGTTTCTTAGCTACTTTATATATTATAAATGTATGTTAGCTTTTGATGGACACATGCATTTACCATGCAACAGCCAAGTCTAATACGTTACAATTAGATAATAAGGAAACTCCAAGTATTGTGTTATTATCATTTGCATCGTTTTCTTACATATCGTTATGATTGATATTTTAATTAGATGCAGCTTAATAACAGAATGATAATATTAGTGTAGGCACCTGGAAGTTCTGTTATATACGTTACTTTCTTTTAAAACAATATTTTTGTGCAATGTTATGTGTATATGCGTTCAAACAGCTAGTAGGTGAAAATGAAATTGACTACCATCTTAGTGCTCAAAATTAGATTGGAAATATTTTTTTTTAAAAAATTTAATATGAATGAGATGCAACATCAGCAAAATCATATTTGGTTTAAAGGGAAAAACACTTGAAAATTAAGCACATAAATGGCATTAAGTATATGTTTTAGGAATCATGTAAATATGATAATTGATACCTATTTATTAATCATAACTGAATTGTTTCAAAAAGCTTAAATGATTCTTTAAAATCTGTGCCACAACCATGTTTTTCTTCTTTTTATGCATTAAATGGCATTAAATGACATATACAAGACTTTTTCTTTCACCCTCAACAACTCATTGAATAAATAAAAAACACGCAGTAACATAGTCAGATCCATCTTACATTGTAAAAGCCATCAAATATATGCATTTATAAACAGTTATTCGCTACAGCAGCTATATTTTAAAAAATAAGGCACAACATATACCTTAAAACTCTAAAAAATGATAGATATTCCTAGCAGAAGTCCAGATCAAGAAGAGAAACATTAAAGATACCTTCATCGGTGGCATTAGAAACAATACTGAAGTTTGTGGAAATCGTGATGATTTCTGTCTCTTATTTAGCACCCGCCTTATCTATCCTTGGAGTTATAATATTTTAGTATCTACAGCGTGTTCGATTTGGAAAAAGAGTATTGTTTATGTTGGTAATGTATATAACAAAAATATAAAGATCATTAATTTACTTGATCATTGTGTTGCCTGGTTCTACACGTTTGTAAAGCAATGAAAGAGGACGGCATTTATTCTTAATTACCATTTTAATACTTTAGAAACAGACACATGTCTGTTAATAAGTTGGAAAAGCTATCCTGCATTGTTAGTATGGATTAGACTTCGATAATCAGGACTTTGAGCAAACAACTTTCTAGAATAGGACTTGATTGATCATATATTCCAGAATGTTTGCAGACGTTTGTTTTTTAGCTATATAGCTTATCAGCATACGTGGTAGAATCTGCTTTAATGATTGTTTTATTCAGCAGGACACTATTTTTTTACACTCACAGTAAGTAATCATAACAACCGTCATTCAGTCCTTAAAACTAACTAATTAATACCCATAAAACATGAACCAACTTGTTAAACGATGCTATATTTATGGTATATTGATAGTGTATGTAATAGAAGCAAAATCCATACGTATGCTACTTTCAAAGATTACTTTCATATAGTATACTCAACAAATGCTATGCTGTATCATACTTACATATAGTGCAATTTGCAAAAGAGACAATGCTATCACTATCTGAGATGTATCATGATACTTTTACAATTTGAAAGAAATACAATTTCTTATGCAGACGATTAATAAAAAAAAGCGACAGACAAATTAAACATGCATACATACTATTTGTTAAGTTTATGCATACTTTCTTAGCATATCATGTAAATCTATTATTTGTGTAAGTAATAATACTAACTATTGTGCCTTCTCAAGTGTCCATATAATTATTATTTTATTAGCACAGTAGATAATTTAATGTATGCCTTTTTGTCTCTATACCGTGATGTGTTTACAACTCATCTATTATTTAATGCACATAAAAGGAATCAAATGACAGGATTCCTGCAACAGTTTGTTTAAAATGGGGTCCAATGACTGCCGTGGTATTATGATAGAACATAACATCAGCTATATTAGCACTAATTGCTAAAACTAAGTTTGATCTTATGACTGCTATTTTTACTCTAAGATATTGCTATTCCTATCAACATTCTGGTTAATATAAAGAATCGTTTAAACGGTAATTTTAATGCGTCCTAGTTAAATTTGGCTTAAACATTTTCTCTCTGTTGAAATTTTATAAAGTAAATTTGGTATCGTAAATTACAACTGAAGAAATCTAGATTTTATGGATATGATCACTGCCTTTCCATGTAAAACCCATCCTTAGAGATGATTTCCCCAATTTCAACAGCAATAATTCATTTTGAATAACACATTCAGTTTTAAATGTTGCATTGCTTTGACAAATGATTAGTAGTGTTAAGTTAAAACGACTATCAGTTTCATTAATCAAACAATGAAAGTCATGTTAAAAATGAGCTGAAATTAAAGTTCATAACTAGAATAAATTTAAAAGTCACCTTCTGAGTTCTGATATATGCATAAATAGATGTGACTTAAACAATTTGCATAACAGAGCCATTCTCTTAAATAATAAATGATAACAAACACTTCTGTTTCCTTAAATTTAATGTAACGGAAACAACATTTTATTTTATATATTCATAAAGGAGTGATGCTGTCTAGATTGCCAGCAAACGTCTTCTTTCTATAAGTGACTAGGAATTGTCACAATCACAGACTACTTACTGACCCCCTGCACCTTTAGGAAGAGACATGGAACACAGATATCTACAATATAATTAAAGTGAAGCAACCAGCTCTCTTCCTTGTTAAGATAATTGCTGAACTAGAAAGAAATTAGAATACAAGGCCCGGTACAAAACTCCAACAACCAATAAGAACAACAAGAAACAGTTTCCAACATCCACACATCATTTCAGAAATTCTTAGATATTTTATCATAAATGAATCTGATTTGATAGAACTGATATGTTATTTACTATTCTATATAATGTGATGAGTGTGAACAGGTTCGGCACAAAGCTTTGGCTTATACTGAATAGCTTATTAGATTGTTTTGCTCAATTAAAAGAAAAAATGTGCAAATATATAAATTTGTTTAAGGTTTTCAGGCTCAGTTGAAAATGTTAAACGGTTGAGACAAATATATAATCATAATATAGAATTCGTTTATTTATAGTTATATATGTTACTTTAGCAAATTTGACTTAAAAAGCTTAAGGGAATGTATCCTAGTTGAGATGTTGCATTAGACTTATCATTTTATAAGTTTATAAATTG
Organism: Loripinus fragilis; assembly: GCA_964019695.1. Lineage (NCBI taxonomy): Eukaryota > Metazoa > Mollusca > Bivalvia > Lucinida > Lucinidae > Loripinus > Loripinus fragilis. The sequence continues at coordinate 2,180,368 of OZ026519.1, forward strand.
CATAACATAACATAGATAATTAGAAAACAATGTGTTTTGTTTTTAAGTCAAGAAGTATACCATTTCTTAAAAGAAAAAAACAACAACCATTTACACAGTCTCCTAATTAGTACTTATAACTTCTTCTTTTGGAACAAATACTCTTTTTATGCCTATCAAACACAGCCCCTCCCCCTTTTTAATGAAATAAACTTTCCAGTGATGTATAATTTAAGCTATTAAGCAATATTTGTTTGTATTCAACTTTGTTTTATACGTTACATATTGAAAATCGAACAACAGAATGATATTTTACCTTAGAAATGTTGTTAAGTATTACTCTAAAGACAGTGATGTCTAAACAATTGAAATAAGGTGTTTAAAAGCTAACAGAAAAAATTGCATGCTTATTTTCAAACTTAAGAGGTTCTCAACTTATATAAAGTTTTATCTATGGTCATCTAATTAAACAGCTTATAACTAACAAAGTATTTATGTTAGAACGTATCTGTTTGCAACTTTAAAATGGTCAGTTAACGCTCTTTTAAATACATGTTATCCTGAAGTTAAACACACATTGAAAATTTTGTCAAATGAAACTTTTTAACATAATATCAATAATTTTAAGGGTATAGTTGAAAATGTAACGTAAATGACATTATATTGGACCCAAACAACTTGTAAAAACATCAATATGTGTAGAGAATAGCATGTTCGTACAGATTGCATAAATGTTTTTTTCATTTAAACATTTCAACACCTACCTAATTAGACTTAATTACATATTTTTGTTTTTAAGAAAATGAGGGGTAACGTATTAAACACACTGTTACAGGTATGTTTGCAAGACTTAAATTGAGTGCAATATCTGGTTTCATACTGCCTATACTATGTACTAAAGGATAAAACAAGTGAAAATTCTGCTAAAAAGGGGACATACCTAAATGCTTATTTTTGACATTTTTGAACACTGGCTCCTCTACTATAGTAAAACGGCATGGGCCATTTAACGTTTGGTTTGCATTAAATTGTGTCGTTTGTTTATACACATCTCGGGGTTGCTGCCGTTGCTGTCGTGTGAACGTCTCACCGAACATAGAAACATACATACATATTACTGTATGTATAACGCAGCAGTCGTAACAATGCGTGTACAAGTCGGACCTTGGACAATCCGGACCGAGTCAATTCGGACCTTTTTTCCTATGGTCAATTCGGACCAAATACTCAATTGGACCATATTTGTCAAAAGAAAATTTATTGAACGGTCTGAAATGATCAATGATTTTGGTCCGAAGTGACCATAATCCAAGCTGTTTTACTTTTTTCTTAATGGCCGAAATGCACGGAAACCGGTACATGTAACAATCGAAACATGTGTGGGGGTGGGGGCAAATTGTGGGTAAATACGAGTATAAGGATGTGGTAATGTTGAAGAATTGCAGGACCATGATGATGTCAAGCTGAATGCGGAGCGCAGTGGCTCAGTTGGTAGAGCGTTACACTTGGGATCGAGGGTTGCTTATTCGAGCCTCACGCTTGCAGAGTCACTGTGTTGTGTCTTGAAGCACGACATGTTATCCGCTGCTAAGTACTGGTTCAATCCAGTAAGATCCGTCCAAACATGACTGAAAAATTGTTCACTGGGACGTAAAAAATCAAACCAAATAAAAGATTTAAGATTAAGCAACCCGTTACAGTCAAGTCGTCCAACCAAAATTGGTTCTTTGCACTACAACTGTCTTCTTATTTTATGCAAACCAAATGTATTTCTTGTACGTCTATCCCCCATTAATTAAAGCAACGCTTAGGCTAGCTGTTATTTAGTGTTCTTATTTATGTTTTTTAAAAAAAATATTTGATTACCTTTGAACATCTTATTTGCTTTTAGAGGCATATTAAGAAATGCAAATTAAAACTTAGTAAATGTTTCCATTGCTCACTTGATTTAATTTGAATGTGTTTGTTTGAGTAGATGCTTTACACCCAGGTCAACAATTATTTTCAGTCATGTCGCAGCGTTTCTTCCGTTGAACCACTACTAAGCTGAGGATAAAAGGTTTTGCTCACGGACAAAACACAGTGCCGTTGGCGGGCCTCGAGCCATCGACTAACGAATCTCAAGAAAATCACTCTACCGCTGAGCCACTGGGCTCCTCTATCTCAATTGATCCGGTGCCGGGCCCGCGACCACGAGTTGGTAGGTTCGTAATTCAAGACAATATATCATCATTGCTACGGACTTGTTCCGCTCATGAAAACGTCACGATATGACTAAAATTGTTGACAGTGACGTCGAGTATAAACCCGAATTATATTTTCCATTCTATTTATGGTGGTCAGAATTGGCCAATTATTTTTGACAAATTGGTCCGAATTGACCACAAGCTTTGATCCGAACTGACCACCGACAAACAGTCCGAACTTCGAATAATCACTTTATGTATCAAATTTGGTCCGGTAAAATCCCATTCCACTGGACGGCGATTCCGCTACGATCCGAAATTTGGTCAAGATGACGCGGGTCGCAGCAGAAACGACAAGAGCGTAGAAGAAGCGCAGTAGAAACACCAAGGTCGTAGTAGAAGCGTATCGTAATCTTCATGATCGCCACCTCATGGCGTCTGTTTTTGCCTACTCCAAACTTAAACCCCCATTCCACTGGACGGCGATTCCGCTACGATTCGAAATTTTGGTCAAAACGACACGAATCTCAGCAGAAACGACAAGAGCGCAGTAGAAGCGTAGTAGAAGCGCCTAGGTCGTAATAGAAGCGTATCGGAATCTTCATGATCGCCACCTCATGGCGATTGTTTCGACCTACTCAAAATTTACGTCGCGACATCGCCGTGGACTCAAAGCGCAACGGAAGCGTGCTCACATCGCAGTAAGATCTTCATGAGCGTAGCCGTATCGCGGCGGCATCGTGAGCATCGCAGCACACTCGCCGTCACATCGTGGCGAAATCGCCGAGTTATTCATTCGTGATGCAGCTACGCTTCTGCTACGCTCCATGCGACCTTGTTACACTTTGTACGCTCTCACTACGACCTCGCTACGACCAAGGCGCTTCCGCGGCGACTGTACTATTTATGCATAGTCAACATTGGCGCTTCTGCCACGCTTCTGCTACGATCTTGGCGTTCTGGCCAATTTCAGGCCTTGTTCAAGTGGTCTCCTAAAGTTGGTGTCGCTCTTTTGGATTCTAGGACCAACTTTGAGCAGTTCTATTCTCATGCAATTGAAGAATGAAGAGCCATCTTCCATGCTCATTGCTCGTATTAGTTGGTCATAGTGCCCTTATTGTAGCCGCCTGTCTGCGAATAATCATGGAAGGACCAAGGACCTTTTTGCCCTCCGACTCCGTCTTGCCTGGACCTCCGATCATCCTACATGATAGTCTGTGTTTCATAATGGCCAGCTGAAGCATAGCGACTTGAGCGCGTCTATCGTTGGCATTCAACTGAACTTTTATCAGTTGAACATCAGATTTTATATAGAAGGATATAATAGCGTAACAAAAGAGTAGCTCCATCGCCAAGGTCGTAGCAAGGTCGCAGCTGCATCGCCATCAGCGTGGACTAAGCGTAGCCGGATCTTCATAGTCGTAAAGGGGTCGCAGCAGAAGCATAACGTAAGCGTAGTAGAAGCGTACTGGAAGCGTCAAACCCCGAAATCGTGTGGTTGTCTACGAATCCGCGGCGAATTGGAATAATTTAAGAGAAATTCTGTGATCACCATGAGCGAAGCGGAATCGCCGTCCAGTGGAAAGGGGGTCTAACGTAGCGACATCAAGCCGTTGACTCGAGGCGCAACGGAAGCGTAATCACATCGTAGTAAGATCTTCATGAGCGTAGCTGTATCGCGGTGGCATCGTCAGCATTGTAGCACAATCACCGTCACACCGTGGCGGAATCGCCGAGTTATTCATCCTTGACACAGCTACGCTTCTGCTACGCTCTTCGCGATCAAGTTACGCTCTGTACGCTCTTACTACGATCTCGCTACGACCAACGCGTTTCCGCGGCGACTGTGCTATTTAGACATATTCAACATTGGCGCTACTGCCACGCTTACGCTACGCTCTTGGCGTTCTGGCCAACTCCAGGCCTTGTTCAAGTGCTTTCCTAAAGTTGGTGTCGCTATTTTGGATTCAAGGACCAACTCTGAGCGGTTCCATTCTCGTGTAATTGGAAAATGAAGAGCTATTTTCCATCCTCATTGCTCTTATTAGTTGGTCATAGTGCCCAAATTGTAGCCTTCTGTCTGCGGATGATCATGGACGGACCCAGGACCTTTTGACCCTCCGCCTCCATCATGCCTGGACCTCATCATGAAACATAATAAGTCTGTGGTTCATAGCTGAAGCATAGGGACTTGAGTGCGTCTGTCGTTGACATTAAAATGAACATAAACACACCGGGTAGGCGGCAACATCGAACGCTGAATACAATCGATGAACTGCGATCAAATTAGACAGCCGCGGTTTAGGGCAAGTCAGTTTATCTTGGTTTTTTCTAATTTATAGCCGCATTTTAATAAAATTGGTTTCGCCTATCTTTTCTCAAATGAATTGTGGTTTGTTCTATGCAGGTGTTGTTTCTGATTTCCAATTATAAATGTCGTGATATTAATTGATCATTTTCTTTACAATGTTTACAAGAAAAAAACAGTTTAGGGATGATTATTCTGCTTTAAAAAGAGAAAATAAACAACTGGCTGGTCGGTGAAACATTTGAATGTCTTCCCTAAACACCAGCCAAATTTGACCACGCAATGTGGGATTTTAATTGAGCTACGTACGATTTAAAAACGAATAGGTAAATCAAAATGGCAATCGAAAACGCCTTTTCAAAATTCAAATGCAATCGGTGAACGCTGCTTACAGCTATCGATGAACTTAACATTAAAAAAAGCCAAAATGTCCTAAAATAAGCTTTAAAATAATTTCCAATTATAAAAAGATTGGCTATAACATTAATGTATTGCAACAGACTGCATGCTTGGTGGTCAGCCCAATCACGATTGACAACTTTGCTTTCCTCTTTAATTGCACACCGGTGGGTCGGAATTCAGACTCTATGATGGTTCCGACTTAAAGACTTATGTATTGATGAGATGGTAGGGGCCTGATGCTTTGGCTGTTGTCAGGCCCACCGGGGTTTACCTGTTGGATTTCTTTTGCTCCAGTATTCAGTTTTATTTACTGTTGAGTCCTTATCTTTGCTTTATCTCCTTGTTATATCTTGATTTATATGTTCTGGGAGATGATGCATTGATAAGTTAGTGGTCTTTCAAGCAAACCAAACATCTATGTGTCTTGATCCACATCTGGATTAAGGGTGAGATTGGCGCCGCTAAACCGGTTTAAGCCCTCGAGTAAAATATTTTACTGACCCTTCCAAGACGGTACTTCTTTTGTGGATCTTTTATGTTTTTGTTCTGTCTTTTGTTTGCTATGTCTTTGTGCGCCTCTGTTTATATGTGCTTTGTGATCACCTGCTGGGAAAGGGCTGACCTCTTGGCTCTCGTTTGTGGTGTCTAACTGTGAGTGTTTCACTTTCCTATTGGTGTCCTGGGTCAGGTGTGGTACTTGATTGTATCGATTCCTGATCTTTGCACCTTTACTTACTTTAAATGCATTATTTTGGGCCCAAAGACAGTAATTTGAGTCCCCCGCCCAGTGGACCCCATTGAATGTAGCGACATGTGCATAGTTCATATGATTTTAACTTTGAGTTATTCATCTAAATGGGGCGTGCAACAACACAAACAATTGGCCCCAGCAAAGGGGTCGAGCATCATTAAATTTCAATAACAAAGAAAATTGACTTTTCATTCTGTCGCCTGGGTCATGCCCCAAGGGCGGGACTTGGAAGTACTTGGGGTCAAAAACTTGAATGTGGGGATTTGCGATGGCGCCACATAGACTGTGCGTTCTAGTAATTATATTATCATGAGTTCCAGATCAGGCAAGGCATTTTGTCGAGCTTCGAGTCTGATCAGGGTCCACACTGTTTGAAAAGGCTTTATTACTATTAATAATAATAATAATAATAATAATAATAATACTAATAATAATAATAATAGACAAAAGAGGATAACACACAAAATAAGGTGACTATTATATAGATTAGATACGCATTTACTTATTTAACAGTGAGGCTTCAGATCAGGCACAGCGCTTTGTAGAGCCTGGTCAGGGTCCAAACTGCTTCAAAAGTTTATCGTAATATGGCATTCACATGCACAAAAAGCAGGAATGCTTGTTTTTAGGCGCATTTATTTCACACGTACTTACTAATTGGACAGTTAGGGTCCCGACTAGGCCAAGCATTTTGTCAAAAATAGTGAGTATGGTAAGGTAAAAACCACAATCACAAACTGCAGACAAACCCATGGCACCGCGAGGAAGAGCCACTCACAAAATTTGGTTAAAAAGCTTTAAAAATTACCTTTTTTATTGAAATTTAATGATATTTGGCCAAGGGCTCCCGGGGGGGCTGAGCCAGGCCGTTTTTTTGCTGTTGTCCGCCACATTCATATGAGTAACTCACACAACAAATTTGGTTGAAATTTCATCCAATGGTTTCGTCCAATGGTTAACTGAACAGATAGCATTACGGAGAGATGGATGGACAGAGGGACAGGTGGAGGTGATAACAATATCCCCTTTATTTTTTTAATAAAAGGCTTGGGGATAAATATCTAAATATTTTGGGTGGCTCTTTGAAGGAAATCTAACTCTGTGGGTGGTGGGTCAAAAGAAATTGCCGTTCTCCGCCGAATAGGGCTAGTACAAAACTCCCAGAAAATTGTGGAGTGCCATCTTAAAAGAAAGCGATATAACCATTTGTTTACGATTTTCGAAACCCCCATAAACAATACATTTGCAAACAATAAAGACATAGATAAAAAGCTGTATAATTCGGTATTTCATCAAGGTCTACATTGTTTGTTAAGGAAAAAAAGATTTTCAGACAAAAATACATTTTTAAACTATAACTTGACACCACTAGATCTGTACAATGGGCTATCTTTAGTATATTGTATCAAATGAGAAGGAAGAATCCATTAGTATATAAAAGGTTAAAATGATTAGAATTTTATAATACCAATAATACAGCATCCCTAGCGATGCATTAGTAGACCTTGAACATCCTAGAATGCGTTACAATTTATCATAATAAACGGTAAAATGAACTGACAGTCGGTCGATCGCAGACAATGGGTTCTTAGATTTCTGTGCGGCGAAGTCTAAAACAACCTGGGTTCTGCTAGAAGTATAGAAAGTGGAGGAACAATTGAATGCTATCTATGTAACAAAAGTAAAGCCCCTCATCAGCGTTTGTAACTGGAAAAGCAGGGGGGGGGGGGAACCACAGACCTTGGAAGGAGTACAACTACCCTGCCGTGTATATTGTAGAATTCGAAGTCTTACTGTGTGGCCTGATAGCTAAGTGGTAAGAGTATTCGTGCGGTCTGCGATAGTCCTGGGTTCGAGTCCCCGTCTTGTCATATGCTTTTTCTTCAAGTGTGTCATTTACCCCCCCCATGACCCGGCCCGGACTTCAACCCAGGACCCTCTCAGAATGTGCGTGTACTCTTACCACCGTACTCTCGGACCACACAGTAGGCATGTGACATAGGGGTTGATCCTGAGCCTTCCAGGTCCGATTTGAGTTTATTGATCAATATAAAACAGAAAACATACTTATACAGCTTGGATATATAGAAAAATCTGTATAAACTATTCTTTTTATTACAATCGTCATGGAAAATGGAAAAAACATTAAACATGAATAAAACGGGTGAAAAAATCAAGCAAAACATTGGTTCATCGATTGCCAAAAACATTGATTGTTATCGTTAACCGATTGCTATTAATGGAGTTTTCGATTGCCATAGTATCATTACCATCACTCTTTCAAACAGATACTGCGTTTTTCAATTATTTAATACACACAGGATATCCACAAATAATTTAATTTTACCCTTCTGTCTATGAAACGATCGAAATACGACAAAGAATGCGAAAAAAATTGCATATTTATCAGTTTTGAGTTGAAAAAAGTAATGCTCAGAAATAAAATGTCATTTTTCAGCCAACTCTCCCGCATTTTTTGGCCAAATCTAACACGAAGCACATCTTAGATCTTACTTTAAACTGATATCATGCTTACTTTTGCTGAAACGCCAAGCATTCCAATGAAAAAAAGCAAAATTATAAACTTACCCCAAAACGCGGCTGTCTAAATTGATCGCAGTTCCTCGATTGTATTCAGCGTTCGATGTTGCCGCTTACCCGGTGCGACAAATCAGTTTTAAATAGAAAGGATACAAAAGCGCAACGAAAGTTTAGCTCCATCGCATAGGTTGTAGCAAGGTCGCAGCTGCATCGCCATCAGCGTAGACTAAGCGTAGCCGGATCTTCATTGTCGTAGTGGGGTCGTCGCTGAAGCGTAACGGAAGCGTAGTAGAAGCGTAGTGGAAGGGTACTGGAAGCGTCAAGTACTAGTACCCAAATCGTGTGGTTATCTACGCTTCCGCGGCGATTTGGAATAATTTTAGAGAAAATATGTGATCGCCATAAACGTAGCGGAATCGCCGTCCAATGGAATGGGGGGGGGGGGGGGGGGGGGGGTGCTAAGGCACACAGAGAAGGGTGGTATATGAAGGCTCTGGCAAAACTTTAGTCATGTTAAATAATGGTTTATGACATATACTGTCTTTTGTGCTTTTACATATCACTGGAATGCGTATCTGAAATTCTCAGCCTATTTCAATTGTCTGTGGCACTTTTAGAAAGTTAAGTATCTAAATTTCAGCAACAAGATTTTTGATCTGAATGAGACGAACAGACACGGTGTCGTATTCAATTTTATGTGTCTAAACTAAATTACGCTCAGTCTCGAAGAAAACTTTTATCATACCATAAAGTCTAAATGGGATATATTTGAGCCGAAACATAAGATTTGCAACAATGTGGTATGTGCGACCAGCAAAGGCTCAGACCAGTCTGCATATACGCGCAATCTTATCAGAGCCTTTGCTAGTCGCTTGGATATTCTTTGACTGGTAAGCTGCTGACCGAACAGCATTTGGAGTTTCAAACCTTTAAAGGAGGCTACACAGTTTCGTCTGAGTCTTTTCATGTCAAAGTGCCACATTTTTGGAAACCACTTGTCGCGGCTCATTACTGAGTATATTTCGCTTTTAGTTTACTGTCGTAAGTTGGCTCCCGGTGCCGTTAGTTTAACAGGTGACCGGGCCCAGGGCGACGATAGTAACCAATCCGCTGGCGCTAGAACCTGTGACAATGTCTCTCCCATTGTTTATACGAGGTCATGTGGGTGGATAAAGACATTTGTAGCGATCAATGTGTATATCTTAAAACTCAAATTAAATTGTCGAAGATTTAAACTATGGCTGATGTTTCATTAGTTTCTAATAGTTTACCAATTGCTTTGCAAATAGGCACACAAATCAGAGAGAATTCTCCTGTGTCTTCTATCTGTTTGCTTGTAAGTCTCGTCTGCTGATATCCTTTACTAACAATTTGACCTAGATCAGGCATGACATAATGTGACCAAATGTTATGCCTGATCTGAAACCTTTTGACAGTCTGATGCTATTTTCTGAAATAATTTTTCGAAAAGCTGATTTTGAAAAACAAAGATCAGCAGACGACATGAAAAAACCCTCATATAGTTGCCTGATATGTTCATGTTTTAAAAGTGTGCGACTCGAGGATTAGTCAGAATCCACACGGTTTTCAATTTGATTTATTAATTCATTTAGCCCAGTAACCTGCTGAATACGAATGCCTGCCGATACCATTTAGAAATCAATAACCATACATGCGTATGTGTCTTCCTATACTGTGAAAATGACTAGGGGTCCAACTCCCCTTTCTTGAAAAAAAAATCAGCATCAACCTTAACCCCCTAATCTCATCCCCCAAAAGCAACAAAAACACATAAAAACACAAACAAACAACATCAACTAAAGGAAACAGGCCCCACTACTCCCACCCCTAAACAAAATAATAGAAAAAAAAGAAGTTCAGTAAGCCTACATAAAACAATATTGTTAAATTCAAATTAGAGAGTATATCAATCCAGCATGTATTTTTATGCTTCCCTAGCTAAATAAGACTCAAATAAAATAATGTTCGAAAAATACGTAATAGAAGGAAATATACACGTTCGATAATAGCAGGGAGTTTCAAAGCAGGTGTCTTTGTTAAAGCATCTCTTTTTAAATAGCTGTTTCAGATGGCAAGGATTCCCATTTGTCTCTTTAAATAGTTATCTTTTTGTCATATTTGTCTCCAAAGTTCAAGGAGACAAGGATATTCGGTTGACAAAAGTGATTGAATGAAGCTCGTCATGGGAGACTAGATTCTCGGTCCGTTAAAATGAGCAAATACATTCGACACAAGATGAAAAATTAAAAATCATTGTTATAATCATGAATATATTCTGTAGCGTTGCTAAAAGAGTAAAAACTCGTTATTGCGAAAAGAAACTATATTTAGTCATGTCTTGTTGAAAAAACAACAACACCAATAACAAACAGACCCCCACTGTAAATCATGTCTTCTAAAATTCTCAGCAAATTCTGGAATTTCAACAAAAGCTATAGTATCAAGATAAGTGAGCTACATCACCAGCACGTTATTTTCGGATGAATTGTTTTACAGCTATTAAAGGCCCTTTGATAAAAAATTACTGCCATCCGCCTTCTCGAGGAAATTAAAGGAAGGGCACAGTATTCGGCATTCCACCCTTCCCCACGTAAGCAGTAGTGCAGACCCAGATAATATGCCATAGAACGCGGCTTTCACCAGGGTCTTCACTGTTTGATAAGAAAAGTGGTTCTTCAGAAAAAAGAAATATTTTGAAATTATTACCTGTGACCCCTCATTATATTCAATGGATCATCATGACTTATACTGTATCAAACTTTGGGTCTACAAAGGATGTGTAACATATTTTAAGACAACAAACTGGCGAATGAAAATAGGTTAAAGGCAATAAATCATTCTTTTGTGTGCTTTTATCTTAAAGAAACTCTCATTGCACCGTAATCAAAGTCACAATGTGGTAGCTTAGTTTGTCTAATTCTATTCCCTGATTACATTAAGGTGCTGCGAATATAATTGATAATCCTACACTGTCTACTCTCGTTCGTCGCTCCGTGCAACTTACATTTCAAACCTCGTGGTAATCAAAACGTATCAAAGTAAGAAAGGCGGCAAAGATCAGGAATCGATACAATCAATTACCACACCTGACCGAGGATACCATATGGGAAAGTGATAAAACACACTTGAACATCACAAACAATAGCCAAGAGGTGACCACAATGCAGCAATGAACAGATGCGAAAGCATGACAAGCACAAGACATAAATAACACAAATGATCCACAAAAGGAGAATCGTCTTGGTACGGTCAGCAAACTGTTTTACTGGAGGGCTCAAACCAGTTTCACGGCACCAACATCACCCTTATTTCTGAAATGGACCAGAACACATTTGGGAAATTAAAGTGGCAAAACACAACAAACACGACAGCCAAGAGGTCAGGTGACCACAAGGCTACCTGGGACAGACACGACAGCACAACACACACCAACATGAAGCATAACTAACAAAACGATCCACAAAAGAAGCATCGCCATGGAACGGTCAGTAAAAGTACTTAAACTGGAGGGCTTGAACCGGTTTCACGGCGCCAACCTCACCCTTAGTTCAGATTCGGATCAAGACACATAGAGGCTTGTTTTGCAAGAAAGACCCCTAACTTATCCATGCATCATCTCCTAGAACAAATGAATCAAGATATAAAAAGGAAATAAAGCAAAGAGAAGGACTCAACAGTACATAAAACTAAATATCAGAGCAAAAAAAAAAAATCCAACAGGCAAACCCAGGTGGGCCTGGCAACAGCCAAAGCACTAGGCCCCACCATCTCATCAATAGATACGTCTTTAATTCGGAACCGTCATAGAGTCTGAAGTCCGACCCACCGGCGTGCAACTAAAGAGGAAAGCAAAGTTGCCAACCGTGATTGGGTTGACCACCAAGCAAGCAGTCTGTGGCAATGCATTAATGTTATAACAAATCTTTTTTATGATGGGAAACTATTTAAATAAATTGCGCTGAAAAAATATTAGAGCCAACAATCTTCTTCAATCTGGCCAATCATACATAACTTTACAATTACTGCCCAATTTATGGCATACACTTTACTTTTTGTGAGCCCAATGTATTAATAGAACACTTAAACTTTTGGCGGACCCTTTGTATACTGGGAACCCAAAGGCAGATTCTTTGACATACAATGAAGACCCTGTTGAAATTCACTATTTGCTAATATCAAACAATGTTCGAGGACTGAAAGTTCTTTCCTATGACCAATCTTTATGTACATTGAGCCATCACAGTTTCATCGTATCATAAAGGGTAAAGCAGCAATTGGATATTTGATGTTTTTCAAATTTGTATTAGGACAAGACCGCGGAAAGTGGTACTAACACCGGATGACTTAAGTATAAATGCAAAAGTGCATTCATGTACATGTATATAGTGATCAATTTGTGCTAGTTGGATATTATTAAGGAGACTCTGAATCTTCTACTAGTTTTATACTTTGAGTGTGCGAGCAGTCCAGATCCTTGCGTGACTACGCGGATAAATATGCTCGGTCGACCATTAACAGGCCGTCTTTACGACAAGCATCAAAATCGTATGTGGTAGCGCAATTCTTCACGTAGCTCGATATTTACAAGCGTGTCGAGGACAATTAATATAGCTATTGTTTTATATATTTAAAATTCTTTGAACCAGGACACAAACTGTTTTGGGCCTCGTCGAGAGAAAAGCCTGCTTTTTTGCATGCGAACAACAAAGGCACAGACCAGCCTGCACACCCACGCAGTCTGATCAACGCCTTTGTTTTCGCTTATTGGGGAGTATGATAATTAATCGCTATTTGTTCCAGACCGGATTGAGACTTATAGTCAATTTAGGTTACCTAGGTTACCGTGCAACATCCTAGACAACTTTCATGGGTGCCAGATTATTAATGAACATCCCCCAAATGGGAAACAAGGCCGTCCTCAAAAATAAACCTGCTTGGGCTATGTGAAAATGTATGGTGTCCATGGGAATCCATAGCAGATTTAAGAATGTGGGTATGCCTATCTCCAAGAATACTAAAATAAGCAGCAACTTACAGCTTAGACATAGACTCTTCATGCCTGTGTCGCATATGCAAATTATCTAATGTGCATATGAAAACTTAACAAAATGTGATCCAAGAAAGGAGGTATACCTAAAACGCTGCTAGTTATCGTAGACTACTAAAATTGGTACCAAATGAAAGCCGAGGCACAGACCATTTATTCCATGGTCAATTCTGTAAAATACCTTATATGCACAATTTGCGTATTCATGAATATTAATAAAACGTTAAAAATAAGGGAAAACCATTATAGCATATACAGCTGACTTTATCCCCGTATTCTCATTGTTGCATGGTTTAATACATAGTGATATAATTTGACAAGTCCATTCATCCAGTTTTCCTATATGAATATTATCCCATTTGTAGATTCATCAAATACATGAACACTTTAAAAACGAGAGGGGAGGGGATGAGGATGTTGGTTATAAGACCTATCTTGCACCCTAGGGTGTTTCACATGCCTGCCAAATTGGTAAGTGGGACACATTGGATGCGAAAAAAAGTTGTCTAAAAATTAAGGTTACTACTGACGCCTGGGAATTTTTTTCCAAAAATAGATTTCCTTCATTTTCTGTAATTTGATATTTCACTTCATTAATAATGATATAAAACAATTAAAAACTTGATGCCACCGTTGAGCTATGGCGCTTCAAAGACATGCATAACAAGCCCTTTTTTTCCAAAATAGTCATCAACAAAGTGAGAGATAAACAGGTCTATGAAATGATAGCTGATAATGATGGCATATTGCGAATTATTGTAGCTGAACTGCTTAAGTTTACTTGAAATAGGAATGGCTAATTGATGCAAATATAGCCATTATATATTTTATGGACCAACTGTCACATCAAAAATAATAGTCAAAATTATTGCAATTTTTTACGTTTGACCACTACATATTCAAATATTTTATGAATCATAAAATAGATTTTTGTGAAACTTGTATATCATAAGCATCATTACATTAACTAAATTAGAGTGAAATTTGAGCAATGTTCACCATCTAGAAAGAGAGATGTTTTTTGATTACTACCTTAACCCCTTGTTATGCATAATTTCAATTTTGTAAGTTTTTAACTGCATAAAAAGGAATACATTTACCATCAGAAGTGTTTGTAATACTGATTAGTGTAGAAACTAGTTTTGTGAAAATAAACGAATAAAATAAAGTTTCCCTTAACAAAGAACTATTCATTGTTACCCCAACCGCTTTTTTCAATAATTCTCTACTCTGGCGCAATAAAAGAGTTAAAAATGGCTCAAACAGTTGCAAACACACATTTCTGTTATTGATATATAAAGAAAATTGCATAAGTCATCGAAATATATCAAGATTGTATGGACACTAAGTATTTAAATATTTTGGGCTCATTGAGGCATTCATAAGGCCTATTTAGTTAATAGTTTCACCTCAAAATGCTAAATTAAGGGCATTAACTCATATTCGATGCAAATTTTTTGATCGTGTAAGTTAGCAGATGTAAAGATGTATCAAACCAAATATCTTGTATAATATGTTTTTACTTCAATTCTCAGTAATCAAGCTATTGGAGAAATTGGACTTTAGACCCATTTTTTATGTAAATATTAGCATGAAGGGCAATAACTCATGTTTGAAAAACATAAAATGTAGCAGAAGCAGCTTATGATTTACAGTTTGACATAGTAATGGTTCAGAACAACTTTCATCCAATTAAGAAAATAAGTTTTCAAGCTATTGAGCTTTTACTCACTTTACTTCAGTATTCCAATATAAAATAATGGTAAAATGATAATCAGTGGCAGTAACTCTTTATGAAATATGTAGATACTTTAATTCATTATAATTTCGTCCGGCATACTAATTTAACTTATCTGAGTAAGTATCAGGTCAATACGATAACAACTATTGAAGTTATAAAGCAAAATGTGTTTAGTCAGGCATTATGGTGAGTTATGGTTATGACGTTATTGGCAACCTATAATGCGATTCACAAAACATGTTTAGGTTATGTGAAAATGCATGGTTTCCATGGTAACCCATAATGCGATTCTCAAAACTTGGGTAACCCTACAAAACCAATCATATCTCAGTTGCTACTTACTGTGACCAAAGTAAAGCTCGTGGTTATTTATGCAAATTATTAAAAAAGAAAATTTGCATAGTTTTGAATATTAAAGAACACAATAGAAATTAGAGAACTATTCAGGGGTGTACCTACAAAATCACCTTTACCTTTTACAGCCAAACTTAATATCAAATTGATGCTATGCCATGGTACTTACAAGTAATTAACTGATAAACAAGCTACCTTATTAGCAAATTCATGAATATTAATGAAGACATTGCAAATAAAATAGGAAGAAGACAATATAGAAAAATGAAAGGGGTGTACCAACAAAAAAGTTATATCTAAGCTGCTAAGTGTTTTATACTACCAAGCTAGGTGCCATATTAGTGCTAAGATATAACAGCTTTTATTTAAGTCATGTTTAGTAGTAAAAGATAATTAGCAACCGAGATATAAGTAAATTGCAATTAGCAATGTTTACATGTTACTAGTATCTATATTCCAGAAATGAGCAAACTTGTGTTTTCTAATGCAATTCTGCCAGAGACTGAGAGCTTGCTGCCGAGACCTTGAGCTGGCTGGGATGGCAGTAAATAGTTTATAAATAATGTCTTTAGAACTATCAACAGAAATGATAGAATCGTTAGTCGATGCCACTGGATTTTGGTCCAGGCATGGTGTTGCTCGAGAAGCAAAGTGGCTAAGTTGGTTGAGCGTTAGATTAGGTGTTGATGGGCTCACGTGAGTCAGTGTCTTCATCCGCTGCTTAGTACTGGTTTAACACAGGAAGACAGAAAATCGCCCGACATGACTGCAGATTGTTTATTAAAACGTAAAACATCAATACAAACTATTCAAATAAAACAACAGCCTACATTTTGTATCGTTTTCAATAGCGCCCCTCGTTTGTAATAAAACCGACTGTTGTATTGAAGCTAACATTCTTCTACTACCACTTGGAATGTCTACAACCTGTCACTGATGCTTATTCATTATTAAGAATCTAGCGTGATCTCCTACATGCACAGTAGGTGTGGTGTAGAAAATCTGCACGGCATTCGAAGTCACATGGAAAATATTGTCTCTTTAAGTTTATTACCCAACCCCCTATATACATGACAATGGAATAGTTTTTGCTATCTCCACAACATAGAACTCGATTGGCACGTGGCGGAGCGACATGCACGTAACACTACTAATATGACGTCACCAGCAGGTCATTAGTTTTGACTATACCATGTTGGTGACGTCACCCATGTAAACGTAATGGGAAATCAGGGTGGTATAGGTTTGACTATACCATGGCCGATGACGTCAAACCTCACGAATGACGTAAAGCGTCACGAGCTTGCCGACGTCGGCACCAATTAAGCTAGTAATTCACTGTAATTGCTAGCAAATCATTGTCTTTTCCAGGTTTGGTTGGGTAATAAAACAGTTATTTCATGCCTGTTTGGCAGAATAGTCAAAATCATGCCCCTCGGTACCGTGGAATGCTCAATGCACTATTGCCCTCGGCCTTACGTCCTCTGGCAATAGTGCATTGAGCTGTCCACGGCACCTCGGGGCATAGTTTTGACTATTCACCAAACAGGCATGAAATAACTGTATAATATACATAGGAAAAGAGGCATCTATAGACTGCTCAAAAACAAAAAGTTCCCACGCAAAAAGTTGAAAATACATTTTTTCAAGCATGGAATTATGAATTAAACTAAATAGGCGTCAGTTTACCACCAGATAACGTTCAAAAACAAACGATTTATTTCATGACCTCTTAAGATTTTCAAACGCCGTTTATGTACAAAACGCCAAGTTCGAGGATTCATTGATTAAATGTATCGTTAAAAACATTTTGGTAATACGATTATCGGGTTATGCTAAAACTTTTCAATTTTCACACGAGGGTGGAACATGTGATTTGTGATGTCATCATACCGACATTGTAACCGTGGCCATATGGAAACTTGTCTCAATTTCGATAGTCTATTTAAAGGAAAGCAAAATATGATTAGTGAATGAATGAGTCATGCATTTTTCAGTTATGTTTGTAACAAATGCATTGTATGTTCCGTAATCTTGTAAAAGCAAACACTTTGGTACACACCATCCTTTATGACAGCTGATATAATAACCCAGTTAAAAATTTCTGTCTAAGTGAAAAAGGTCAACAAGTAGCGTGTGGTTACGAAGTGAAAATATTCACTGACATATATAAGCTGTGGGCTAGCTCATGAAATGGTTGTTTGTTTTGAAACATGTGTGTTACAAAAATAAATCTTACAACATAAGAGGGCAAATTCCAAGATGGCTACTACCTTATTGCAATAAATATGACGTCCCTTACCCTGTTTAAGCTATTCCTGCTTCTGTGATTTCAGCCTTAGAAGACCGACATTTTACGCAACTTTGTCATAAATATGACGTTATGTGTTATCATGTATGACGGCATAAATACAAAAATTCTGTTACGCTTTAACATGTATATAGAATCTAATACAAATTCAAACTTTTGTCATGAATATGACATTTGTTTTATCTCGCGAAGCAAAACAATGTTATTCTTATTCATGGCTTTCTCAGAAAGTTGATTGACAAATTAGATAGCACAAATGGACCAAGACTTAAGTATAAACAAAGACCCCAAACATCACATATGGCGAGCATCAAAACTAATAAAACAACATCAGCAGTAAATTTGCCTACCTGCTAAGACTTCATTATATTTTCATAACTGTTGATAATATAATATATAGAAAATATTCAAAGTAAGTAAGGGTGCAAAGTTCAGGAAACGATACAATCAAGTACAACACCTGACCCAGGATACCAATGGGAAAGTGACAAACTCAGAGTTAGACACCACAAACGAGAGCCAAGAGTTCAGCCTTTTCCCAGCGGGTGACCATAAAGCACATATAAACAGACGCACACAAAGACATAGCAAACACAAGACAGAACAATAACATAAAAGATCCAGAAAAGAAGTACCGCCTTGGAACGGTCGGTAAAATATTTTACTGGAGGGCTTAAACCGGTTTGACGGAGCCAACCTCACCCTTAATTCAGATGTGGAGCAAGACACATAGATGTTTGGTTTGCATGAGAGACCCCTAACTTATCAATGCATCATCTCCTAGAACATATAAATCAAGATATAACAAGGAGATAAAGCAAAGATAAGGACTCAACAGTAAATAAAACTGAATACCGGAGCAAAAGAAATCCAACAGGTAAACCCCGGTGGGTCCGACAAACAGCCAAAGCATCAGGCCCCTACCAGCTCATCAATAGGTAAGTATTTAAGTTGAAACCATCATAAGGTCTGAAGTCCGACCCACCGGTGTGCAATTAAATAGGAAAGCAAAGTTGCCAACCGTGATTGGGTTGACCACCAAGCATGCAATCTGTTGCAATACATTAGTGTTATAGCCAATCTTTTTATAATGGGAAATTATTTTAATGAAAGTTTTGTATTGGTGATGGCCCAACACTGAATGCTGGCTTGATAGCTTTTTAATAAACCCAACAGCTATTTGATTTTTCAAAGGGGGTAGGGGGTGGGTTGGTCGTCTCGACCCCCTGTCCCCCTTCTGATCCGCGCATGTAACTCAGGGAATTCAATCGACAAAGCAAAGTTTATTCAATTTCACCAATATTTAGTTTTAAATAGTATAACCTATATCCATGTTTTGCATTCAATATACATGTAAATACACTGCTAACAACTGATATTTTTCCAAAGGAGATACTGTTTACCTCTGTTTAATAAACAAGGTATGCGTTTCATTAGACAATGAGCCAGAAACCCAGTTTCTTTTTGCCATTTTTGCTAAAGAAGCCCAAGTATCGGATGATTTTTTTTGGATAAAACAACCGCTGCTCAATTTCATATCTCATTTGTTGTAATTCTTTATTTTTTCATGAAAATGACGACGTTCTGACCTCTTGGCTGTCATGTTTGTGTAATTTTGTCACTTTCCAAAATGTGTCCTGGTCCACATCAGAATTAAGGGCGAGGTTGGCGCCGTAAAACTGATTTTAGCCCACCAGTAAACATTTACTTACCGTTCCAAGGCGGTACTTCTTTTGTGGACCTTTTATGTTTTTCTGTCTTGTGTTTGCTATGCCTTTGTGAGCGTCTGTTTATATGTGCCTTGTTGTCACCTGCTGGGAAAGGGCTGACCTCTTGGCTCTCGTTTGTTGTGTCCAACTGTGAGTTTGTCACTTTCCCCTGGGTGTCCTGGGTCAGGTGCGGTACTTGATTGTATCAAATCCTGATCTTTGCACCCTTGCTTACTTTACCTTGAAATCCACAGAAGCTTAGAAATGTGTTTGTATTGTTTGTAGTTTAATGATTTCTGCTACATAAAAATGTTATCGAATATACAGAAACGATGCTCTTATCGTGTTTGACTGAACTATTCGTCTTAAAATTTGATTTTAAAAAGCGTATATTTTAACAAATTCTATGTTTACATGGAACGCTCCACGGATATTTCTGGGACGGAAATACTACAATCCTATCAACAAGCATCATCCTCACATGACAAAAATGTTTTATCTTATACAACTAGCTCACACCATGAGTCAGACTATGAGTGCATTTGCATTGTGAGTAATAGTAAACACTTCAGAAGTCGGAAGTGTTCCTTTCATAATTTTGAGCAGTGTATATTGTACATGCATCATATAGTTTTATAAGCTAAAGTAAGCTAGGTCAAGCCAAAACAGATGTATTTTAAATAGAAACTGTGTCAACAGGTCAATGAGAAAATTATCCATCTTGAAAAGTAAAATCACCACTATCAGTTAACTATCAAAAGCTAATTGGTCTAGAAACAGAACTACAATCAACCCTATGCCAAATAAAAAAATAGTGTGTGTCGGGTAACAGGTCTGATAATTTTAGGTAAGTTAGGCATACATACTTTTTATTAATTATTTTTTCTGGAAAAAAATAAAATTTTATGCATTTCGAAGGCATTTCGCTTTTCAAAATATAATAAAATTATATTTTTTCCAGAAACCGTGAAAAAATTCTAGGTTTCACGAGTAAATGTAGGTAGGGTCGGGTAGTTTTTTTTTATTTGGTCCTATCAGACAAATATTTCATGTATTGTAAACCGTATCCGTCTAATTCTCAATTTTAAACGCATTTGAAAATTGACTAGGATGGCACTTAATTAAATTGTTCGTCGTGTATATCCTTCATTTAAAACAATAAAAATATAAAAGCCTTGACAAACTCAGGATGTTTATCTACAAGACTAGCACCAGTCATGTGTAAAAAGCAGACGAGGTTTCTATTTAACCCTTTGTAGTCTGGTACTTTTGCAAACAATGAACACCCAGATAAAATTCGGCATTTCTCAGGGCGTGTACTTTTGCTAACAAAATATCGACTATCTGAGAAGGAAATGCAATGTTCTATGGGAATCATAAGCTCTGAGCCAGAGCTTATAATTTCAATAAAATAGATACAATGGACCGTCCTGACGTAACTGTATCAAACTTTATGACGAGTCAATTGGTATACAAAGGTTTTAACGAATTTTACTTGATAGAATTAAATGCATGTTAAAATGTTCAGATATCAGTAGCACATATCAACATACCTGCATCTATATAAGGATACAACCAGACTAATTAAGAAGATGAATTGCAAAATTTATGTTCTTTGTATTTTAGAGATTCCTTTAGAAGTGTGCAAAATCTTGGAATTAATTAGCAGTTACCACATGACTTTCCAATTTAAAGGCCCTTATAATTTAGCTGGTATTTAGATTAAGGTACAAAGTAAGTAAGAAGGCAAGATCAAGAACCGATACAATCAAGTACAACACCTGACACAGGACACCACATGAGAAAGTAACAAAAACACAAGAAAATATCACACACAAGAGAGCCAAAGCCCTTTCCCAGCAGGTGACCACAAGATTGCAATGAACAGACAAGAAAGCATGACAAACACGAAACATAGATAACAAAAATAATCTACAAAAGAAGCATGGCATTGGAACGGTCAGTAAAAATATATTTTGACTGGAGGGCTTAAACTAGTTTTATGGTACCAACCTCACCCTTATTTCAGATGTGGACCAAGACAAATAGATGTTTGGTTTGCATGAAATATCCCTAACTTATCGATGTATCATCTCCTATTAAATACAAATCGAGAAAAGATAAAACAAAGATAAGAACTCAGCAGTATATACAAGCGAATATCGGAGTAAAAGAAGTCCAACAGTTAAAGCCAAATGGGCCAACTACAGACACAACATCAGGCCCTAACCCTCTCATCTATAAATAAGTCTTTAAGTCGGAAGCGTCATATAATCTGAGGTCGAACCCACCGGCGTGCTATTAAAGAGGAAAGTAAAGTTGCCAGCCGTGATTGGCATGTGTGTACAGGGAAACTCCTTGGCATGTGTGTGCAGGAAATCTTCAAACCTCTCTGCTCATCTACGCTGTCTTAGTAGTGCTAGTATTCCATCTGAAGAAGCGTTGAACCCTTGGCAATCCATAGACTCTAGTCAGACCACTCAGTAGCTTTGGGTGCTGTTCGTCCTAAGGCGGTGGTTCTGTTGTTGTTGGCTCATTTTATTTGTTGCTTCAATAGTTTGTGGGGGTTCTGTCCTTGTTGTCTGTTTTATTATTTAGTTATATGTGCCATTTCTAGTTTTTTTTAATCATCTTGATGGGAAAGAAAAAGCTGGTTGCTTTATTCTTCTTGATCCAAGATAAAATTCAAGATTACAGCAAGTCTCTGTAACTTAGTAGACTAGTTTGAGCATTACTTGGTCAGGAACCCAGACGACAGGCAGTCAGGTCTCGGTGCCCAATTATAATCTATCAGACATACATGTAGTAATCAGGTACCTGATGATATGCTGACAATGGATTGAGCCAGCATAAGTTAGTCTAAAATATTGATTTATCTTTGGTCATTTCAATTGTTGTTGCTACACCCTGCTAGATAAAACAAAAGCATGAACTTAACAAACTGGTACATGTAAATATATTTGCATACTATACAACAGTACTGTTGACAGACATCCATTTGTCAGTAAAATATCTAATATAGACAGACAGGATCCAATGGAGTGAAAATTTGAACAGGAAAGTCGACCATTCCTTTGTAAAATTTGCATTATAGTATAGCGTATTGAAAATTAGTTTAAAATTAGTCTTTAAAAGTTAGAAGTACAGTTTTAGTGCATATTTAGGAAGAACAACAGCCTTAACAGGCTTCACAAGAATAAATACATTTGTAGACGACCAGACAAATCAGAGAATATTCGTTAGGAGTATGGTGTCATGTCTTACTACGTTGGATTGCATGATTTAATGACCACATTTTCAACATAATCTTAAGTTCATGTGGTCTCTCCATAGCTTAAAGTAAATATGATCCGCAACATGTGGTTTCCTACATTGTGGCATTTTGACACGTGGAGACTCAGACGAGCACGTGCAGCCTCCTTTTAAGCTTAGGAAACTCCAAATGGTGTTCAGTCAGTAGCTTAACACTCATAAAATATTCAAGCGACTAGCAAAGGCTCTGATCAAACTGCGCGTATGCGCAGGCTGATCTGAGGCTTTGCTGGTCGCACATACCACATTGTTGAAATCTCTTGTCGCGGCTCAATTATGTTGTTTACCATTTCTTAAATAACTTTTAGAATGTACTTTATTGTATAGAAAAGTCGAATATTCCAATTAGATGGAAATACTGAATGTTCTAAATATCGATCGAGTGTTCTAAAATGACGTGGCTTAAAATATCAATTCAAGCGTCAGTAATTTTTATGCAATCTCCTTTGATATAAGGTATATAAATTTATATATTACTACAAACATTCATGTTTAAGAATGGTAAGTGAGTATGATCAGGAAATGCCACAATCATAAACTGCAGACAAATCCATGGCACCGCGAAGAAGAGCCACACAACAATCACGAGACACCAGGAAGACAAACTAAGCAAAGCAACCAGCTCTCTCTTCCCAATCAAGATGACTGCAAAACTAGAATGGACATAAAGGAACGTACATAAAACATAGAACAATTACAGACTCTCACAATAGTTGTATCAATAAACAACAAGACAACAACAACACAACCACTTAAGTATTAAATCAGCTAGGTATTTTTAGAATACATAAAAAACGATAAAATACCAGATATGGATTTGAATGGAAAATTATACGTTCGTGCCTTTGTGATATGCTTTCAAGATCCATTGCATTATATAAATACTCATAACTTTAAGCTTACGCTGGTACCAGAAGGTCTGATAGTTACTGCATTTGTTATTAATTGTCATGTTACTCAACATAACCAAAACGTAAGTGAGTATGATCAGGATATACCACAATCACACACTGCTGACCAACCAACTGAAAGCGTGAGAGGAAGAGCCACATCACAGTAACAGTCACAGGACACCAGGAGGACAATTAAAGCACAGCAACTAGCTCTTTTTATCTCGTCAAGATGATTGTAAAACTAGAAATGACACGAAGTAAGGCAAACCAAAACAGAGACCAAACATAGACCCCCCCACACACACAATGGGAGGTACATAAAGCACTGGATTAACAACAACAGAATCACCACCTTAGATTTGACAGCAGCATAAGTCCTTTAATTTTCGGTACGAAATTAATAAATCATTTTTTCTAAAGAAAATGCAGGTACAAAAAAGAGTAGTATACTATTTATGATATAGATGTTTTTTTATTCAAGTAAATCACTACACACTAACGCAAATGGTTAATAATAATAATCTGCAGCATTTTCAATGCTTTATAGTTTCATCTTAACACATATACGAGATACTAACGATTTCAAACATTGCAGAGATCATTTCCTGCCATTGAAACGTTTTCGTTTGAGATACAAAGATCCCGTCAGCTGCACAAAGCAAATTTGATAATATGAGGGGTTAGGCTTCATTAATTGACTCTAAATAAAATTTCTTTTATTGTATATTGTAAATGATTGTTTCTGTGTGCCTGTGAATGTTTGATCATCAATAAAAAGCATTTTCTTGCAACTCAAAATGCTAAATGTTGCTATCAAGGCAAAATACAAAATTGAGGTTGGTGCATGAAATGAACTGGAATTCAACTTTCATTTGTAGTAGTAGTAGTAGTAGTAGTAGTAATAGTAGTAGTAGTAGTAGTAGTAGTAGTAGTAGTAGTAGTAGTAGTAGTTGTAATTTTAATCACATAGCTGTTATATTACTCTGGTAGGTTTATTTGTGCATGCTCATCGTAGGTATGGTCATACAAGTGCATTTGTTTAATTTAGTGGTGCGTGTATTTAAATTAGTTGGCGTTTTAATTGTTTGTGAATTTTTATTGTGCATTCTAGGTAATTTTCTAGAATTTTCAATACTGCATGTCTATCAAGAGTTTCTTCTGATTTTTTCTGAGTTCTAACAGTTAGAAAGATTTCTTCTGAAAATTCATGTGTTCCTATTATTCAAAACAGTTCAACTCCACATCTTTCTATTATTTCTGTGTAATGTTTACACTTCTAAAAAGGATTTCTTCTGAAAATTCATGTGTTTCTGATTTTTCAAACAGTTCAACTCTACACCTTTCTCTTATATCTGTGTGATTTTACACTCCTCGAGGTAATGGGCTACAGATTTTGGTATGTTGCATGATTTTTCTGGAGCCAGTTTGTGTCTATATTCATTTGGTTTGGAATATCCTGTACGTAATTAGAAATTATGATTTCTCTCTTATTTTATCTATTACATTAACTTTAGGTCTGAACTTAAACATATGTCTACCTTTTACTGTTGCTTCCCATTACCTTTGCCATTTTGTTACACATGATCATCTTGCTCCATTTCAAAAATCCATTATGAAAAAAATCATATACACAAACTGAAAGCTGATTTTTGAAAATAGTGGCAGACAAGTATTACGTTGATAATGGGCAGGGTGCATGAAAAATCTAAGACAGGTATTTAGTGATCATTATTGCATGATTTAAGAGCTTACTCATGTACCCTGCCCAGCCGGACTATCATACTTGGTACATTTTGTTGTAAAAATCTTGTCAAAAAAGCTAGTTCCGAGAAGATGCTGGTGACTTTCTTATGGCACATCAGTTTTAGTGTTTTATTTTTCTAGATGCCACAAAACCATCTCTAATCCTAATTTAGACAAAAAATGGCTGTTTTGGCTGAAACTGGCTGCAAAAACAATTTATCTGGAGTCTCAGAAGAAGAGTAGTGTGCTAACAAAAATGTGGTTTACCAAGTTATATTGGACTCGATTTTGTGGTAACAATAGTCCAATAGCTGAGGAAATCATCATATGTTGCATCCATGTGTTTAACTATAAATAAAAACTTTACTCAGCCTAGATACCTTATGTTTTATAGAAACCTATCCGTAGGTATCCCTTGAGACAGCATAAAGAACACAAACATTGTATTATCATAATTTTACTTTAATAAATCTGAAACAATAAGTATCACCAAAGTTTTATTCGACAATAAAGTTAATATAGATCAGCGAATCTCAATTCGTGGCTTGCTTATGATGTAGGGCACATCAATAAATTGGCTATTATCAGTTTATGTGAAATGAACGGCTGCTAAAGTATATATAAGGACACTGTTTAATACAAGTTGACAAATTGATTCTGAAATGGACGCTAAACCCGTCATCACTCATAACGCCTCAGCTGTAAGCCGTCCATTGACTTGTACATGGAAAGTTTGTCACGCAAAGTTTTGATAGCAAGTAGAATAGAATTCAGCTGGTGTACAGCAAAAGGTACACGTTGACATGTTTGGCCATCGAAGTCTCAGATAAGCCTGATCAAAAGTGCAGTCTGATCAGAGTCTTTGACAGGCGCTCTATGGATAGCAAAGGGTTCAATGTTTCTTCAGGCAGAAAACTAGAACTCTGGCCAGACTGTGTGAATATACAGACTGGTCTGAATCTTCGCTGTATGCACATGTCGATTTGTACATTATGATGGGGACCGACTCAGGTGTTAAGATCTCTCAAATTTCAGATAAATTCTCTGCATGGACAAAATATATAAATGTAGTAAACAAATGTTGTGCAAGAATTAAATGTTTCTCCTTATAGTTTCATTGATCAATTATCAGAACTCCAGTACGAGGACTGTTCAAATATGAATGCAAGTAGCTTTATGACTTTCTTCACATACATGCTACGACAAAATGTCAACCAAAAGTAATTTTACACTTTGAACTACCGAGTATTTCTTTGCTCTTTTTGATTTTAACCATATTAAATATTGAAATGAGTTGCTGGTAATCACCCTAACCTAATTCACAAAAAACAACTTAGATAAATTAATCTTCTTTCGAGTGATCTGTGCTTTCATTAAAAGCACAAAATCAGAATTTTCTAACAAAATCCAAAGTAAGCCTAGGATTTGAACACGATATTTTAAGGGCCATCAATTGCCCATTAAAAATACTGCAAGACATTTTGTCTCTGACGTATAGTTTGTTTTTGGCAGCATCTTAAAGTTGGTTCACTTTGAAATTACCTCCCTTTGAATTAAAGCAATAGTAAACTTTAGTCCCTGCTTAAAGCTTTATCTCATATGACTTTTGGATTTTTTTTATCAGCGATTTGTTGGGACTTCTGCCCTGAGTATGTGACAAAATAATGTGAATAATAAAATTCCCATCGGTTTGGAAGAAAAACAGCAAACAATTGCTTAAGGGAAATTCCATTTAAGGCACTGTAAAATTCACAAAAAGGGGTATGTTCGTAAAAACACAACTCTAATTTTTGTTACTCGAAGGGTGATCCGGGCTGATTTGAACTTTAAGCAACAATTCAATAGTCTGTCCTTCAGACTGGCTTTTTAAAATTAAGAATTGTTCACTCGCAAAGTTACAGTAAGACATCAAAAGTGATGCGTTTTGGATTTTTTTTTATTTTGCCCCCCCCCTGCTTCTTTCATAGGGGTATTGTGGTTGCATTTATGACAGCAAAAACATGAAATTGAGCTGCCATATGAATAATTGATTGAACTTTAATATGAATTAAACACATTGAAAATACCGCTCACCAATACCCGGAAAATGTATATATAATAACAGTGTAAAGTTAATTTAGAATGGCACCACACATAAAGAAACACTTACTTTATTTATCGAGTTACAGACCCTTAAATAAAGGCCATTCCTATATACTGAAGCTTTTCTGAAGCAAATTGCAATGCACGTTTTGTTACATGATAGGGTATAGTGTCATATCTTTGTAAGTTTTAGACAAAATGGCACCAACTTTTAGATGCAAGTTTAAGTAACAATCCAAAGGTTCCATGCAGGAAAAAATATATAATCCTGTTTCAATCTTGAGTAAACAGGCACGTTTGTGATGTTAATGTTATGATAAACGTCATTTTGAGTTCTCTACTGGTGATGTAATAATGAACATCGCTGTGTCGGTTTTGTTGCGTTTTGCTAAAACATGCTAGATAGGTAATAAGGGAGTTTTCAAAATGCACCGTCCTCTATTTACAGAGTAATCACATTTTATATCATTTTTCAAGCTTTTTTCTGCTTCTTACTGACATGTTTACATCAGTTAATATAAGTTCAATAAGTCTAGTCGTCAAGACCAGGTGAGTAATTTTATTGTAAATAATGCCTATAGTGGTCAAACTTCAAGTTTACGTTCAAATTTAGAATAAAGCCGCAATGTTATGTTAAAAAATTAAAGTATAGATTCTATAACCTCTTCACTTAAAGGCATTTTTGACTTAATAAGAATGCTTTTCAGCGTTTAAAAATTACCCACTATCCATCAATAATTTATAGCAACAACTCAGTTTGAGCAATCAACATATTGTCTTTGAGTTAAAACAAGTTTGAATGTTGCTTTGTGCTTTTTGTTGGAGATAAGTTTATCTGAAAACTGAAAGGTGGTGTTTTGTTTACCATTTATTTGCATACATGAGGAGACTTAAGTGAAAAGGATTCGTTGTAATTTTACAAAAGCATGTCAGATTTTCGCAACTTTCACAGAATCATTATATAAGAATATGGGGATACTTCCTTAAAATTTTCAAGAGATTTCACCTGTTTATCGAAGAATTAAACGCTCGTCAAAATCATTGGTATATGTTCGAAGCATTGAGTGTGTTAGTATACTAACGTGACCCTCATTCAAAGGGCTATAGCTCGATAAGTATACTGTATTATTCTCCAGGTCTGGTGCCAGTTTAAAGGTGACAAATTGTCCTTTTTAGAAACGTTTATCATTTTGTCGTAGCATATATGTGAAGGAAGTTATGAAGCTACTTGCATTCATATTTGAACAGACCTCATATAAACAATATATCATCAATACGTGTTGCCTTTTATCCAGATGTAAAACATAGAACATCATTAGTTGTTTAAGTATATTGGAGAAAATTGATTGTACCCAATCAATACGTATTGTGCTTCGATTAGACTATTAGTATAGATGTACCACGACCTCTGACCAATGACCTTTGGGTCTTTCTATTTCAAAAGATTGATGCAGAATGCGTAAAATGTGCCAATCTGGATGGAACATATGTGCATATCAAAGCTTTTATAGTAAATGTAAATAAATGACTGAAACCCTTTTTTCTAAAACAACACATCGATATTGTAAACAGAATCACGCTTCAAAGCTTTACGTAGATCAGTACCTTGCACATGATGCAATAGGACAAATAGTAAATCATTATGATAGTTATTCGTATTAAAATCAACTACTACATATGGGAGCGTAGTGACCCAATGGTAGAGTAATTGCCTCAAGATGAAGGGGTTGTGGGTTCTTGCACATGATGCAATAGGACAAATAGTAAATCATTATGATAGTTATTCGTATTAAAATCAACTACTACATATGGGAGCGTTGTGACCCAATGGTAGAGTGCTTGCCTCAAGATGAAAGGGTTGTGGGTTCGAGCCTCATCGCGTCACTACGTTTTATCCTGGAGCAACACATATTAAACTCTGCTTAGGTTCAACCCAGGAAGACCCGTCCGACATAACTGAACATTATTTGACTGGGACGTAAAGAATCAAATGAAACAAAGAAGAATTACGCCATATAAAATACTATAAGGTTTGAATGGTTTTGAAATAAAATATTGAACATACATATGTGAGGTGGTATATTATATTTTTGTTTAGAAAAATCAAAAAGGATAGAAGAAATCGGGTAATTTAGTTATATGAAAGTATATTTCGATCCTGTCCCAGTCCCATTATTTCGTGGAAATTGATCAAGCAATAATTCCTATGGAGATTCTCCTCCTTTCCGCTGATTCAAGAAGGGTCGTTGTCAGTAACACACCAAAAATAGTAAGTCAGTATGATCAGGAAATGCCACAATCACACATCGCAGACAACCCTGTGGCACCGCGAGGAAGAGCCGCTCAACAATCATGAGACACCAGGATGACAAATTAAGTAACGCAACCAGCTCTTTCTTCCCCATCAAGATGATTGCAATACAAGAACGGACTCAAAGCAACTCACAACAAAACATAGAACAATTGCAGACTCCCACAATGGGAGTAACAATAAACAAAAAGTTAACAATAACAGAACCACCGCCTTAGAATGGACAGCAGCCTAAGCCACCGGGGGGCTTAAATGCATTTTACTGGCACCAAATCTTCGCCCTCGATTCTGCTGTTGTTGAAGTACAAGAAATGTTCAGCTCGCATTGAGGCCATCTAACTAATGCAATATATCATCATCAAGAAACATTCTAATCAAATTTACATATCATGATGAAACAAAGAAAAGGGCTCATGACTCACAGATAGTCAGAGCTAAAGAAAACCTCAAATTGAGCCACGGTGGGTCCAGCTACAGATAAGCATCAGGCACCAGCCAACCGATTAAAGCTTTACGTCAGAGCCGTCATAGAGTCTGAGGCCTGACCCACCGTCGTGCAATTAAAGAGGAAACCATAGCTATAAACCGTGATTGGGTTTAAAACTAGGCATGCAGACTGTCGCATGATATCCAAGTTATATCCAACCCTTATATAACGTTTTACTATCTTTTTGAATTGATCACTAAAATTAGGTTTTCCAACAATTCGTTTGAATTTATTAACTAAATCACCATGAAATATAGGTTCTGATATGCTTTGTTGCAGAAGAGTTTTTAACCAAAAATATGTGTACGAAGTACTGGTTAACCGCTTACTCAAGCTAGCCCAGGAAAAAGTGTTGCTAGGTGAACTGACCGTCCGGACATGACTATAGCTGTTGACTGGGACGTAAAACATCAACCAAATAAAAAACAACTTGATGTCACGAAGTTTGCCTTTGAGAGGACCTCTTGTCCAGCAATCCACTAATTATTTACAAAATTTGGAAATAGAGAGAACATACATAATTTGAAAATTTTCTTCATATGTTTTTTTTTGGTGGTAAATGGAATACCTAGGATCATTAGCAAACAACTATTTTATTTATTTTTCTTTCCCTTTTTTCCATTCCATAATTCTGGCCAACCGTTTTGCTTTTACACATGCTATTTTCGATGAATTCCACCTACCATGTTCTACTTCTTTTTGTGAAAAATAGGAGGTTGACCTCTTGACCTTAGAATCGATTTTCTGGAACCGCCTCTGCAACTGATAGATTGTTTTAACCTTGTGGGTGCCATTGCTAATCGTCTTACAGGGCACGAAATAATGTCGTCATTATTGTTAATCCTATTATATTTTAGTAAAACAATAATTCGAAAACCAGGTTATATAAAAACAAACAATAACAGAATGAGTAGACGGTGCCACTGTTCAGTCTGACCAATACAATTGCTATTCATTGTCTTGATAGTATAGTATCTAAAAAGACATAGCAAAATGTGCAAGTCATCAACTAGTGTCTGTAGCTGGGCAGACTGGTTTGAATGTTTCCAGGTAGACAGAACTTCATGTCATCTGTGTAATATATACGCATAGGAAAAAGTTAGGGAGCACTCTTTGTTCAGACGCAATGTTTTGAAAATTACTTTTTCACAGCTTGGCAATACTGAATATTTATGACATATATTTGAATTATTGAAGTCCAGATAATTTAGTTTTTTTGGCTATGGAGGATACAATTTGCCATAAGTGAGTAATGTCAATTTTCCTGAAAATAAGTCTGCCCTTTTATTTCTGCATACCACAGAAAACAAATTGGAAAGAAAAACAGCATGAAACGAGAGAATACAGCATTGCGAATGAATATACGAGTTTGGTATAGAATTGTGTATCTTTGTTTTAGATCATTTTCATATCTCTCTGGGTCAGGTGTGGTATTTGATCGTATTAATTCCTGATATATGCATTCTTCCTTACTTAAAACCAAACATTTTTTGTCTTAATCCACATCAGAATTAATGGTGAGGTTGTAGCTATTTAACATGTTCAAGCCGTCCAGTATATTGCTTTATTGTTCTAAGGCGGTACTTATTCTGTGGATCTTTTTTGTTATTTATGTTTCAAGTTTGTCCTTATTATAATGTATTGTATGTTCCTTGCAGCCTTGCACCTGACCTTTTGACTCTATAGTGTGCGATGTTTCCTTGTATTTTATCACTTTCCCATGTGGTGTCTCGAATCAGGTGTGGTACTTGAGTGTATCTATTCCTGACCTTTGTCTTCTTCTTTACGTTTGGAAACCTGCCATCGGTAAAGTAGTATGCTGCTACCGCCAACAGTAGTTCAGAAAATTAAATAATGTTGGTCAAACTGTGTCAAACAAACTGTCAGCGTCAAGCTTGTGCAAATATAAGATAATCAAACCCCATGGAAGAAAACATATCACAAGAGATATCAATGAAGTCCTGCAATTAGAAAAGAAATGACTTTATCTAAGATGGCCACTGACCACCGCTGGCAATGCTGAATAATGTTCGTCCGTTTCGCGTAGAAGCTACTTTAGATTATAAAAATTCTGATTAATTGAAAAAAAGTTTGATTAAACATTTTTAAGATCTGGGAAAGATTTCGTCTTAAATTTACCCTTGCATTAACCTAGGTGCTCCTTAAATTTCTATAAGAAAATTAAGCAAAGCCTTCAGGGCTGCGTCTGCTTTCCGCTCTCTGGATGCTTCTTCATAACTTGTTTCCCTGGGTATGTGATATATCACTTCGAGTTATTTATAGTCATACATAAAACACTCCTAAAACCAAGTTATACACTAAAAGACATCAGTAGCAATGAACAGACAGTGCATCTATGTAGTACAACAAACATATTTAGACAGATAACTCAATAAGTAGATACCATTGACATAACATCATAATGATCAAACGCATTCATAACACTCATTTGGAATTGGAATTGTACCACTGCATAAATGTATCATCCTTACTATTTGGTACTTTATGTTCTAGTGTTCCATCACGGAAACTATATTAGATGTATTTTCATGTCAAGTCGGTAAATCAAAAAATCCTTGTTCATCTCTACCTTTCCCTTAACACAAGTGTGTATGACAAGAAAATATCGAAATTTTAGACTACATAGCGACCCACGGCATCGCGAAAAACACACAAAACAAAGACACCAACACAACAGCATGAATACAAATAAAGTAAAACAACTAGCTCTATTTTTTCCTGAAAGAGATATTTTTAAAAACAAACTAGAAAGGGCACTAAGGAATACATCATAAGCAATGACCAAACACACAAGAAATCCACAACGAACAAATAACAACAACATAACTGACAGTCAAAGCCAAGACCACTGGGAGACGGGTATGGAGCTTAAATATATTTTACAGGCTAAAGTTGAAACATTAAAACGTTTAGTTTGCACAAAAGCTTTCTTTCTTTGGCAATGTATCACCATATGGAATTATTCGAATCAAATAAACAAAGTGAATTGAACCAAAATAAAAAAACCCGTAACTTACACGCCGGTTGGTCGGACTTCAGACTCTATGATGGTTCCGACTTAAAGACTTATCTATTGATGAGATGGTAGGGGCCTGATGCTTTGGCTGTTTGTCGGGCCCACCGGGGTTAACCTGTTGGATTTCCTTTGCGCTGGTATTCAGTTTTATTTACTGTTGAGTCCTTATCTTTGCTTTATCTCCTTGTTATATCTTGATTTATATGTTTTAGGGTATGATGCATTGATAAGTTAGGATTCTTTCATGCAAACCAAATATCTATGTGTCTTGATCCACATCTGAATTAAGGGTGAGGTTGGCGCCGTTAAACCGGTTTAAGCCCTCCAGTAAAATATTTTACTGACCGTTCCAAGGCGGTACTTCTTTTGTGGATCTTTTATGTTTTTGTTCTGTCTTGTGTTTGCTATGTCCTTGTGCGCATCTGTTTCTTTGTGCTTTGTGGTCACCTGCTGGGAAATGGCTGGCCTCTTGGCTCTCGTTTGTGGTGTCTGTTGTGAGTTTGTCACTTTCCCATTTGTATCCTGGGTCAGGTATGGTATTTGATTGTATCGATTCCTGATCTTTGCACCCTTACTTACTTTTACAGATAAGTGTAACTAAAGAAAACCTATTTGAGCCCCGATGTGCGAAGTTAACGACAATCATAAGGTACTACTTACCCACAGATAAAAGTTGTAGGCGACGGTTGTCACTAAAATAATGAGTATGATCAGGAAATACCACACTCACAAACTGCAGACAAACCCATGGCACCATGAGGAAGAGCCACACAGCAATCACGAGACACCAGGAAGATTAACTAACCAAGGCAACCAGCTCTCTCTACCCCATCAAGATGATTGCAAAACTAGAATAGACATAAAGTAATGCACAACAAAACATAGGACAAATACAAAATCCCACAATGGGGGTTACAATCAACAGCAAATCAGCAAAAACAGAACCACCGCCTTAGAACGGACAGCAGCCTAAGCCATTGAAGGGCTTAAATGCATTTTACTGGTACCAAATCGTCGCCCTAGATTCTGCTAAGGCCTTTCGGAACCTGAGTTCTTTGGTGACATGGTGTATAAGTTGAAGAAGATTGTTGGCTCTAATACTTTTCAGCGCAGTTCATTAAAATAATTCCCTTTATAAAAAGATTGGCTGTAATATTAATGTATTGCATGCTTGGTGGTCAATCCAATCACGGTTGGCAACTTTGCTTTCCTCTTTTATTGTACGCTGGTGGGGCGGACTTCAGACTCTATGACGGTTCCGACTTAAAGACCTATCTATTGATGATATGGTAGGGGCCTGATGATTTGACTGTTCTCAGGCCCACCTGTTTACCTGTTGGATTTCTTTTGCTCCGGTATTCAATTTTATGTACTGTTGAGGCTTTATCTTTTCTCCTTGTTATATCTTGATTTGTATGGGAAAATAATATTATGGGACCGGGCCGGGATCAAACTCGCGACCCCTGGATCAGCAGTCAGACTCGCATCTATAGCCAGACACGCTATCGACTGCGCTACGATGCCCGGTCAAAGATGCTATGTCAGTTAACTTTTTTTATATAGAGATATGTCCATTATGTAATAAGACACGCGTACTCTTGGTCATCAGTCAACCTATATATTCAAGAACATTTTGTAATGTGTTACACTTTTAGCTCTGATTATATATGTTTACTTTATATCCCTGGATCAATAGTATATCAAACGATTTCACAAAAGGCTTATTTGCCAACATCTTAAACTTAGAAATTAACACCCAGCGTGTTTGCAATGCAATTGATAGTGAACGTAAAACTAACCCATATTTGTGATTTGCTACATGCGGCAGGTTAAAAAGGACATAGAAGTATATAAGGGCAGAGTTTAATAACTGCATTCTGTGTACTTAATTTTATGACCACATGTATATTAAGCTTGTCAGGGTACTCGTTAATACTTAATCGGACAGCGAGGGCCTTAATAAGCACAGGTCGAATAAAACGAGTAACATTGGTATTATTGCAGCATCTACCTATACTGAAACAATAAAGTTATGTCCGCTTGACGTTTATGCCTGCCAGTTCTAATTGTATGAACGCATTTCATTCAATTTTTACATTACAAATTGATATTATTTAGAAACGTTATGCACCTAAACGAAATTCATTTGATAACCAGTAGAACCGCTGACAACTCAGAGAACATGAGTACCCTTAAAATCAAAAGTCACAACATCAATAGCTTGTGTGTCCATCATAATTCCGAACAGTTCAAGCACATGAAAACATCACTGAGCAAACTCTCTAGTAAGATGTTATGCATGTTAGCTGTATGCAATGCTTTTACGACCACAACCATTAATCTGTAACATACTCTGACGTCAAAAACATCGGCCAAGAGCGTGGGTGAAGACACTCAGAAAATTCATTTTTGGTCCAGCATTTTGATATTCCACAGAGTCGGTCTCAAATTTGAACTTCTTTTTCGTCATCACAAGCATTTCATCATTGATTAAGACTAATCAGCATTAACACAATTGATACTGGAAATTCACGTGCGTTTTTTTTTTTCAGTCAGGGGTGGGGTATACAACACAGATTTAGTGAACATGTGATGGCCAACATCAGCCATGTTTTCTATTTTTATCTTTGTGTAATCTTTGTCATACACAAGCACAACAAAATAAAGCAAACAACGGTGTCAAAATAATGTTAATTTAAGGAGAATCAGAGGTTCTTAAATTGTTATTTGTTTAATGCAAAGGGAGGTAATTTCGGTTAACTTCGTAAATTAACGATTTTGAATTGCAATGCCGCTCGTTTAATAAGCGCATTTGGAATTTTTAGATGTTTTTTCATCGTTGGACGTTTCTTGTTGCCATTTAACGTAAAATGTGTCACGTTTTGATGATGAACTTGCTGGTGATAGTGGAATGAGCTGCTTTCACTTAAGGTTCAATAACTCTTCCGAATAAGAAGATAAAATCAAATAATTACCAACTTTAAACAAGGCTATCGGTATCATAAACTTCGCAAAACATTTTCTAAATTTTATAGACGATACTATGATTTGATTTCTAAATTCCAAGTTGGACTTAAATCTCTCTTGTGCCAAGGACTTTCGGAACCTGATTTCTATGGTGACTTGGTGTATAAATTGAAGAAGATTGTTGGCTCTAATAATTTTTCAGCGCAGTTCATTAAAATAATTTCTCATTATAAAAAGATTGGCTATAACATTAATGTATTGCAACAGACTGCATGCTTGGTAGTCAACCCAATCACGGTTGGCAACTTTGCTTTCCTCTTTAATTGCACGCCGGTGGGTCGGACTTCAGACTCTATGATGGTTCCGACTTAAAGACTTATCTATTGATGAGATGGTAGGGGCCTGATGCTTTGGCTGTTTGTCGGGCCCACCGGGGTTTACCTGTTGGATTTCTTTTGCTCCGGTATTCAGTTTAATTTACTGTTGAGTCCTTATCCTTGCTTTATCTCCTTGTTTAATCTTGATTTATATGTTTTAGGAGATGATGCATTGGTAAGTTAGGGGTCTTTCATGCAAACCAAATATCTATGTGTCTTGATCCACATCTGAATTAAGGGTGAGGTTGGCGCCGTTAAACCGGTTTAAGCCCTCCAGTAAAATATTTTACTGACCGTTCCAAGGCGGTACTTCTTTTGTGGATCTTTTATGTTTTTGTTCTGTCTTGTGTTTGCTATGTCTGTGCGCGTCTGTTTATATGTGCTTTGTGGTCACCTGCTGGGAAAGGGCTGACCTCTTGGCTCTCGTTTGTGGTGTCTTCTGTGAGTTTGTCACTTTCCCATTGGTATCCTGGGTCAGGTGTGGTACTTGATTGTATCGATTCCTGATCTTTGCACCTTTACTTACTTTTTGTGTTTCTGACGTTTGATGAACATTTTGGTATATTTTTTGCTGAGACATCTTAATTGGATCAAAAGATACAGTACCATGAAAATCGGACGTATCTTTTTTGTTTGAGTATATTACCACTGTTAATCGTTTCCATTGTTACTCTTTGCCACTGCTACTTATTGCCACTGTTACTCGTTGCCATTGTTACTCGTTGTCATTGGTACTCGTTGCCACTGCTACCCGTCGCAATTGTTACTCGTTGCCACTGCTACCAATCGCCATTGTTACTCTGTCGCTGCTACCCATCGCCATTGTTACTTGTTGCCACTGTTACTTGTTGCCATTGTTACTTGTAACCACTGTTAATCGTTGCCACTGTGACTCGTTTTCATTGTAATTCGTTGTCACTGTTACTCGTTGCCATTGTTACTCGTTGTCACTGTTACTGGTTGGCATTGTTACTCTTTGCCACTGTTACTTAGTGGCAATGTTACTCGTTGCACTTGGTACTCGTTGCCACTGTAACTCGTTGCCATTATTACTCGTTGCCACTGTTACTCATTGTCATTGTTACTCGTGGACAGTGTAACTCGTTTCATGATGTGCATATATATGTTGATAAGTGCAATAGTAAAATAATCGTACTCAACTTTTCCATACGTCATTTTAAAAGCAGTTGTGATTAAGTTTAGATAATGATTTCAAATTGCTTGTTTTAACATTCTGTCGTTTTTGACATGATTTCAAAATAATTACTTCTCACTTAACGGATGCCGAACCCTTTTCAGACCGATAGAATATTCCACAAAGCCTCATACTTGAATCAGCGGTATGATGATATAATCTCAACTGACCAGCTCCAGTTTTGAATGCTCAACCAATGGGAAGCACATGAAATAAAAATCATCAACAACACCAGAACCACCGCCTTAGAACGGACAGCAACCTAAGCGACCGGGGGCTTAAATGCATTTTACTTGTACTAAATTTGCGCCCTAGAGTATGTAGTTGTTAGAATTTGTCTAGCTCGCATGGAGGCTTCTTAACTAATACAGTGTACCATCACAGATAAGCAGTCAGATCAAATAAACACACTATGATGAAACAAAAAAGGTGCATGTCTCACAAATAGTCAGAGATAAAGGAAACCTAAAGTTGAGCTATGGTGGGCCTAGCCAAGGACAAATATCAGGACCAACCAACGGATTAAATCTTGGTGTCAGGGCCGTCATTGAGTCTGAGGCCTGACCCACCTACGAGCAATTAAAAGAGGAAACCATAGCTATAGACCGTTGTTGGGTTTACAACCAAGCATACAGACTGTTGCATGATGTCCATGTTGTATCCCATTCTTTTATAACGTTTAATAATCTTTTTAAATTGGTCGCTAAAATTAGGCTTTCCAACAATCTTTTTAAATTTATAAACTTAATCGTCATAAAATTCAGGTTGTGATATGCCTTGTTGCAGAAGAGTCTCTAAGCAAACATTGTATCTTACAATCAACTCTGAGTGTCGGTAATTAAATTCATATATATTTTTTAAATAATCTACCATTACCAAGAGTCTGCTAATCTTGGCAAACAGCACGGACCCTGATGAGACACCTTTTTGTTTCTTTTTCGCATGCATTCAGTCTGTTCTACAAGTGCATACTTTGTATTTTAGACTAGCTACGTTCCCTGGAGCCTCTTTAAACATTGGCTAGACCATGTTCTAGAACTGATTAGAAGAGTGTATACAGTTACTGTACAGAGTTTTACTCAAAGATCACAAAGTACGACTTTGTTAGATAGTTGGCAGTACTATTTAGAGTATAATGTTTAAACCATAATAGCAAGCTTTATTTTAAATAGAAATTAAAGCCAATGAAATATGTGAAACCTTATTATATCAATAAAGTTAAAAGTAATGCTAACAGATTTAAGTTGGGAGTAAACAAAAACGTCATCGATCTATTTGTAGAAGCTGAGAGGGGATCTGATATAACTTGACATTGAATCATATATCAATCTGCATAAGGTTAAAACGGTCGTTTATGAATGAATACATTAAAGCTACTTTCCCATACATATTGATACAATAAGTATGCGACTACCCATTGTGTACTTTAATCAGGGATCAAAGGTAGAACTTTCTAAGGTATGATGTATTTCTGTTCCTGAATGTTGTTGTAACCCTACCTTACAAAAAGTGCAGACCCTGATGAAATACAGCATCATGCTGCATTTCATCTGGGTATTCACTGTTTGTCAAATAACCTGTTTAGGGGTTTCCTGTATACAAAGGGTAATGGCTATTTTACAAACATATCGAATAAACATTGGTAAAATAAAATCGGTGAGTTGGTACAGTTGTAATGGTCATAGAAAAGGCCAGTGGAGGAGGCCAAAATGATCTATCTAGTCAACGTGTTTCTGTTTGCACACTCTACGTTTGGAATTTAATAAATATTCAGACCTGAAACGCGATATCTATCCAAACTAAATGGTTGCACATGCTATTTTAATTATAACTAAACTTACATGTATGTACTACCATAATTTGGGCCATGGACTAGCTTCTTTGTTCTCTTTATTGAAAATAGTATTTGAGTATGATCAGGAAATACCACAATCACAAACTGCAGACAACCCCATGGCACCGCGAGGAAGAGCCGCCCAACCATCAAGACTGAAGATTGGTCATTGTACTCTAACACTATCATAGCTAAGTCAGATCTGGTCTGTTACAATTCATGCCACTGATCGTTGGGCTCTAAACCGATGAATCTTTTGTGCTAATTTTGTCCTTTTATGCATTGAATGTTAGGGCCTGGATAATACTATAAGAATCTTTCATTAGTGCGATGATGGGATAGAATAATCTATCTTGAGGATCGTGAGGCTTTCAGAGTGATGACAAATGGTGATCCGAGGGACAGGTTATTCATTCCTACCCTCAAACATATTACATTTGATAATGACGTTTTTTATATTAAAACAAGCAGTTTCCAGAAATTTCTGAAAACGCTAAGATGCGACATAAAAGATGGCGTCACTTTAACATAACAACGACGTCACATATAGTTAGTTTTTTTCTAGTTTGTTAATCTACTCACGGATAAAGTTTTGTTTATTGACAGACCTGCTGGTTATGTCCCTTTATGACAGCATCATTTTCTGTACATATAACATTAGGGCAAATTCTTTAAATTCGGGTTCTTATCGCGAAGAGACTCATATTATTCATATTGGCATTATTAGCATCATTGTTGATAATTTGATATGTGATTATTCTCGAGTAGACTGATTTGTATACTTGGACACACCTTCACAGAAATGGCTGCAGGATCAAGTGTTGCTAGACGATTCTTTGATTCATAGAGCGTCTTTTTAACGACGAAGATGGCATATTAAGAGTACTGAGAAAAAAGGCGTTAGTTGCTTTGAACAGACCATGAAAAATTAAATCAATTTAGCAAGGATCTGGTAAAATAACTTTCAAATGAATGTGTAATTGTGCAATCTTATTTGATATTATAAAAAGAACATTTAGAAAATAAAACATACACTTATATTCTGTTTTATTTGGAATAATTTTAAATAAAATTATACACGTGCATTACCGTCTGAAAGAATGGTAACAACAAACTTACACATGTTTCAAAATAGAAATTCTTGATTCATTTAACCAAGTAAACGGGATGTCGACAGAGATTCAGCTATTACATTAAACACTTTGTTTCTACACCGCTTACCATTTTAACACCAGAGAAAAAAACTGCACCGTTTTATACATGTACCAAGATATTGCATCAAAGAAATTCAAAATCACAGAGCCAAGGTTCAACACCATTAATGGTATTGTCACATTCAAACCTATACCTCGAAGACTACACTACGTTTTAACATATTTGAAGGACGAAGTGGGCATGTGGCCCTTCAAGAATAGGAGTTGGTTCTTAAGTTAATATCATACTGAAACACACTTCTAACGCAAAATCAAACAGAAGCTTTAATATTACATATATTGTTTCATTCATTGTAACGCAATTTTATCAAAAATTAAAACACTTATTTATGAAAATGAAAGTAGAACTGCATCTCTTAGTTAATCCCTTTGAATCATAACTTGATTGGGTGAATGTCTTCTATAAACCCTGGCGGGTACAATGATTTCGGCAAGACCTGGTATATTAACCAAAGTTACATTCCTGAAACATTTTGCGTTAGAAGTGAAGGTCAGTATATATTTGGTACTTCCTTGCTATGTTGACACTACTCCCAACACCCTTTATTACGCGCTAAACAAGCTTTTACTTCGTTATCACAACGTTATTGTCATCTTAAAACACTATATAGCGCGGTGAACGTATTCATTCCTCCTCGAGAGCAGAATGTATCTTTTTCCGATCACACTATGCTTCCATTATGTCCAAGACCATCCTTCATACGTCCATGAACACTATCACACATCTATAAAACATCTATACTACTTCATTCTGATCTTCCTATTTCCTAAATAGGTCGTGATCATGTCCAAAGTTAAGCCACGTTCTTCACCTCCTCAGAGTCAGAGCTGTAACTGCGTTCTTAGTACTTACCCACACAATTTTTATGATAAGAACTAGATTAACAAAATTACAAATATCTCCCATTAGTTTACATTCAACGTCCTCTGTTCATATTCATAGATCTATTAACAATTTTCGGGATATGCTTCCTACCATTAGGTTATCTCCTCTTGGGTCACCTATTATCAGGAAGTATACTAAACCATTTAATGCATTCAAAAGAATGCGGAATGCGGAATGTATCCTAATGTTTCTAAGTGCAATGCCAAGAGGTGTGCCTGTTGCACGGATTTATGTAATAAAACTACCCTTGCATCATCTGTAAATGGTAGGCAATTTTCCATAATCAATAATAATGATATGGACTGAACTTCATCGGATCTGATTTATGTTATAACTTGAACTGAAATTAATTGTGGAATGCAATATGTTGGACAAACTGGCTGATGTCTTAAGACAAGGTTTCATGAGCACTTTCCTAAAATGAAAAAGCCTAACACATTTCTTTATCGCCATTTCAAAAGTAATGGTCATTGACCTAGTAAAATTGTAATTCAGCTGGTTGGAACAATTAAATATGATCCAAATTCATCAACTAGTTAAAGAAATATAAAGAGACATGTAACCAAACTAAAATGGATTAAAATTTTAAATCACCTTTTCCTTTATGCTTTTATGCTAATATATACCGCTAAGGTAACATTTCACAAATGCCAGATTTTGATGTTTTTTTCCTGTTTTGGAACATGAAAAACGTAAAAGTAGATCTCATGGTAAACGTAAAAAAGGCAACATTAAGCGCAAAATGTGTACTGAAAAACGCTTAAATACTTCTTGCAAGGATCTTTCTATAGATTTAAATAATCATGGCCGGCATGGCTTATTTTCATTTTTAAGTTCCTTGCCTATCTCAGTTTTACATAATTTAGAGTTAGAGGCTAAAAAACTTTAGGATAGAGCAAACACATTATATAAAGAAGCACTTCTTACGAGGTGTTATGTTCAACATTTCCCTAAGTCCTTATATCGATTCTGAGGTCAACCATAAACGATATGTTATCAAAATTCCATTAATTAACAAAGGTATGGAGTTTATTGATTTACATTGTATCTTTAATGATAATATAGTGATTTCATATATTCCAAATTACTTTAATTATTCTGAAACGCCTATCATTTGTTATAAATATGATAAACCTATTAGGTCTACTATATTTAACTTTAATAAAATTGTAAACGATATAGATATAAGATTCCAATACTCCTGACTCCTGAGATTGTCAAAAATCTAATTATTTATATTCCTCTGCAGTGCATGCGATGACAGGTAATCAAATTGTCATTCCTGAAGCTAAAGTTCGCAATATTATTTCTAAAGGTCCTAAATTGATTTTCCTCTAATATTGATTTTCCTAAATGACGTTGAGAGATCGCTGCTTCTTTAAATGACTTTAGTAATCGTTGGTGCAAAAGGGAAAATTTTGAACCTGATGCCTTGAAGGAATGGAATATCAACTTATTTTAAATTATTGATACTCTTATTTCATTTTACTCTAGTAATACACATCTTTTACCCCCTAAATCTAATCTTCTTTTTTTCATCTTAAACGAGTTATCCAGGATTTTCATATGAACTAGTTTTGGTTCCAGCAGATAAAGCTGCTAACAATGTTGTAGTTGTTTGATGATTGTATTA
Source organism: Loripinus fragilis (assembly GCA_964019695.1). Taxonomy (NCBI): domain Eukaryota; kingdom Metazoa; phylum Mollusca; class Bivalvia; order Lucinida; family Lucinidae; genus Loripinus; species Loripinus fragilis. The sequence continues at coordinate 2,223,689 of OZ026519.1, forward strand.
TACTAAAACATTTAAGCGTGAGCTTGTTGACACTAGTGCCTATAAACTGCAGCCTTCTTTGAGTGAGAGGGTGATTGTCGATAGGCATGGTTGTTATACAGCTCTATATTTCGGTGTCAAAGCTAAAGAAAATCAAGACAAAGTTCCTACGTTGTACTGGTTACCTAAACTCCGTGAAAAACCTATAAATCAAGATTTATAGCTAATTCTAATATTTGTACGACAACAGAACTTTCTAAATTCTTAACCTCGTGTCTTACAGCTGATAAAAGACATGTTATATCAAGTACTGTGAAAAGGTATATGAGAGATCCGGTGAAAACCTATTTTGGTCTATTAAAAATTCAGGTGAAATTTTAGATAAACTTAAAGCTAGAGATTTCAATGCGACCAGTTTGTCTATTTGTACACTACTTTACCTTATAATTTAATTAAAGATAAACTTATTTGTCTTATTGAAAGAACCTTCCAGAGAGAAGACTCTCCTTACCTTGCATGTGATGACAGAAATGCATTTTTTACTTCAGAAAACCCTAAAAAAATATTATGCATGGTAATGACAAAATGTATGTGATGCGCTGACCTTTTTGTTGGACAACATTTTTATACAATTTGGCACCAAGCTGTATAGACAAGTAGTAGGAATTCCTATGGATACTAATTGCGCTTCCTGGTTGCCGATTTATTTCTGTTTTGTTATGAGAGGGACTTTATGATGTCTCTTTCTGATGATAAGCAGGCTGATGTATGTGATGGATGCGTTTAACACTACATCCAGATATTTTGAAGATATTTTAAGCATAAATAATGTTTATTGTGACAATATGGTAAGTCAAATATACCCTTCAGAGCTCCAACTTAATAAAGACAATACCTCTGATACTGAAGCCGCATTTTTAGACTTGCATTTGTCAAATTTAATGATATTTGTTTCTACCAAATTTTATTATAAACGTGAAGACTTTGATGTTGAAATTGTCGATTTCCCATTTTTAGATGCCGATGTTCCTCGCTCTTCTTTATCTCTCAACTCCTTCGCTTTGCTAGAGCATCTAGCTATGTTACCGACTTCAACACTCGCAATAAATTGTTAACTCAGACACTTCTTAAACAAGGCTATAGGTATCATAAACTTTGCAAAAACTTTTTCTAAATTTTATAGACGATACTATGATTTGATATCCTAATTCCAAGTTGGACTTAAATCTCTCTTGCGCCAAGGACTTTCCGAACCTGAATTCTATGGTGACTTGCTGTATAAATTGGAGAAGATTGTTGGCTCTTATAATTTTTCAGCGCAGTTCATTAAAATAATTTCCCATTATAAAAAGATTGGCTATAACATTAATGTATTGCAACAGACAACATGCTTGATGGTCACCCAATCACGGTTGGCAACTTTGCTGTCCTTTTAAATTGCGCGCCGGTGGGTCTGACTTCAGACTCTATGACGCTTCTGACTAAAAGGCTTATCTATTGATGAGTTGGTAGGGGCCTGATAATTTGGCTGTTGTCAGGACCACCTGTTTACCTGTTGGATTTCTTTTGTTCCGGTATTCAGTTTTATGTGCTGTTGAGTCCTTATCTTTGCTTTGTCTTCTTTTCGTATCTTGATTTATATGTTTTAGGAGATGATGCATTGATAAGCTAGAGGTCTTTCATGCAAACCAAATATCTATGTATCTTGACCCACATCTGAATTAAGGGTGAGGTTGGCGCCGTGAAACTGGTTTAAGCCCTCCAGTAAAATATTTTTCTGACCGTTCCAAGGCGGTACTTCTTTCATGGAGCTTTTATGTATTTTCTGTCTTGTGTTTGCTATGCCTTTGTGCGCGTCTGTTTATATGTGCCTTGTGGTCACCTGCTGGGAAAGGGCTGACCTCTTGGCTCTCGTTTGTGGTGTCTGTTGTGAGTTTGTCACTTTCCCCTTGGTATCCTGGGTCAGGTGTGGTACTTGATAGTATCGATTCCTGATCTTTGAACCCTTACGTACTTTCCTTATACGTCCTAAATACGTATTTGTAGCTCTACCAACATGCGCGCAATTTTCGGGGACGTAGTTAAAATGTACTTCGAACTAGGTCTGGTGTCGAATGTTATTTTGCATTTAACATCTTAATAACTGATCCAATCGTACTTATCAGCCAATAAACAGTTTCTCAACTAGTTCTTCAGACCATGTAAGTTTTTATTACGGATGACAATAAAACTAAAGTTTCATGCGCTGATTATCGGGCGGCGCTAATTTTTACGTGGTAGCCTGAAATGCGAGGTAATGGCGTTAGCCGTACGACCCTCTATGAACTATGTTATATACTATAATGACATAAAAGAAAAACAAAAACAAAAACAAAACAATGATAAAACGTTGTCAGGGCCCCCTAACGGTATTTTCTGGATTCGTGCATGCACGTGCTTAGGCTAACGTCGATAGAAACTAACACTATTTGAGAAAGGAAGTGCAACAAGGAAGCGTGCACTGGAATGAGAATAATGTTATTGGAATGTGTTGTGTGTGAATGGTAAAACGTCCTAAGGTCGTAATGTGCATTTTAATAGCTCCTCCGAACCGTCACCTTCAAGCATAATTGGAGACTATATCACTGACGATTTATAACTAAATGACATTTTTTGAAATAAGACACTCACTGAAGAAACGATGGAAGTACGTGGGTCAGTCAAAAATAACTGAGAGTTGGTTAATATCTTTTTACTGGGTAGGCAATTTTGACTGAAACTTAATACACATATAGAATGAACCTTCTGGCTTTATTGCATATAGAAGTTGATGTCTTAAAATCTTCAATGTGTTGTTGCTAGGCAACCAAAGACCGTCTCTCAGTGATGTGCATTCGCGCTGACGACGCTTCTGACTAAGCAGCCATGAATTTAAAATCATTTCAAATCTAAAACAGTATAATAACGGATCTTTTATCTCGCCAATTGTATCAAACAATGTGTTAGCAATGTTTTGAAGAAGTGAAATGGAAGGTAAATACAATACATACGATGTTCGTTGCCTAGCGAACACAATCAATGGAAATTCCATTTTTAACAAAAATATCAGGTTTTGTTGCTATGGCAACCGAATATTCCTGGGAATATTCAAGATATGCATTCAGATATTAAAACCAATTACTAAATACAATGAAATGGTCATATGATATATACTTAGTTGATAATATTGCTCTAGAATGAACCGTTACTGGTGGGTGGGGTATATTTTTTGGGGTGAAATTTTCCGAAAATTTAGTCAATTTTCCTTTTATTTATGCAATAAAATTCCAATGCCTCAATCTCAGTTGTTGCATTTAACAAAATACATTCAAACACTTTATTTGCAACAAATGTACAAGTTGATGTAACTTAAATTTGGTATAGTGTTTCCATGGCAACGCTATATTACAGCGTGAACGCATGAAGTTTTTTCACATTCTTCGGTTGCTTAGCAACAGCAATCTATATTTTGCATGGTCTTGTATTTTGCGTATTCGGACGCAGGACAGTTTATTGCATGCATGTGCCAAATTTTATTAGTGTACGTTAGCCTACGTAAGAAATATGTAACAACTCTCAGTTATTTTTGACTGACCCTCGTAATTCATGGGAATTATGGCGAGATTTGGCAAGTTTTATTTCGCCACAAATCACCAGAAAAGCAGACCCAGTGTGACCATGGTGGCAGGGGCTTATGTAATACAGACATTTAAAGCGTCAATAACAACAGCAGCAGAGCATTATACTGACGGAACGTAGCAGAATATATAAACGCGGAATATTGTGTGCCGCATAGGGTAAGCATTATTAGTGGGTATCACATGTCAGATAATTTTCAAATACAGCCTTCTTTCATTATAAGCTGAATTTCTCAAAAGAATCCTTCGGTCAGGCTGTGCTTGGACACACGTTCACAGAAAGAATGTATTAAGTTGATTTGCCTGATTGCATATCATATCATACTGGATACCGATAAACGGGCACATTGGCAAACAGTGAATACACATATGAAATACAACACAATGTCTGTACTGCTTGCTCAAAAACAATCTTCAGGGACAGAAATAGATCAAAATTTAGATTGTTCGACCTGTAACCGCTTAAAGTACATGATGGGCAGAATCCATGCTTTTTGTATCATAGTTCATTATATGTTGGAAAATCCATCAGAATGAAAAGGGTTAATTTGATTATCATTTCTTAACAAGTGGGACGAGTTGCTAAAAACCATAAGCTATCTATCGATGACATTCTACAATAAAGCAAATTAGTGAAGAGGTGGTGAGGACTGGCAGTGTTCAATACCGCCAGAACTCAGGAAATCAATTCACCAATAGCATTGCAGGGCGCCAAGTGAATAAATTATTCTTCAAATCATATAGTCATATAAGAGTTAGCAACTTTGTACAATTTTCATTTCAATTAGTAGAAAGAAAATTGACAGTAACTCCGGAAAATTAATTATCGGGATTCATTTGAAGCATCATGAAAGTTTGATAGTTCTTCTGATAATTGGACACCGAACTCGTCCAGCCAGTCAGCTGTTGTTTAACTCTCATTTGGGCTAGTGCTTTTGAAATAACGAACATTTTGGACTTTTTGATTTTGTTAACAGAACAACTGGTATGTATTTTTATATAAATGAGTCAGTATCTATCATAAAATACGAGTTGGCATGTGAGTACAATGAAGAGTTAAATCAGTCTGCGCATCCGCATACTTTGAGTTGAATCTTAGTTTTTACCCTGAAGAAACATTTGGTACTTGACTACCCATGAAGTGCCCATCAAAGGCTCAGATCAGACTGCGCAGATGCGCAGTCTGATCTGAGTCTTCGATGAACGCGCATGACAAGTTGTATATTATGATGAATAACTGCTCAATATTGTTAATTCCCTATATATGTGCAGATTGCGAATGACCATCATGTATCTTTATTTTATAATTATATTCGGCTTTAAAGGATTGCAAACTAAACAGGGGATCTTGCATTTAAATGTTATGAAATTTAGCGCGGTTTTTATCGTATGAAATGAGATCGCGATCGAGTGTAAGATTTTGCTACTATACGACCTTTTGAACCAGAATGATGGCAATCGGTTCAGTAGAAACATGTAGCTTTGAACTACATGTATCACGTACAAAACGTACATGTACACATACCTCGCTATATATGGCGTTATATTTTGGCGGAAAAGTGTCATTACACGTATGTTCATATCACTTTTTTGACTTGACGTAGCTGATGAAGTTGGTAAATCTGTTAACTCCTCCTTATATGTGTTATATCAAATACTTTTATCCGTCTTCTTATTTATTTTTGTGTCGCCACCACCCCCTGTTACTACCCCTTAAGAGAGATTTGCACATAAAGGGCTCCTAAAGGTAAACAATTTACAAAATTTAGATTACAATATTATACCGATTGTATCATGGCGATTTCAAAGTACAATGCAGAAATTATGTTTTTAATGTTTATCGCCCTAGATGTTTCTAAGAATTAAAAAGGAACTACATATATCATTGAGTTTTCAAAGTACGTAAATATAGCAACAATGCTATTTATACACTATTACTCTATTATAGAACCGAATGTTTTAAAAAAATTTAACGTTTATTCGTACTATCGCTTGCACTCTCGCTGAGTGTCTTTAGATTGGTCTCCGTTTATCCTCTTTTCATATGTTTTAATGAAAACAAACGCCATGTTTTCTGCAAAATTCTACTTTCCCCCGTATATTTATTATGGAGATACAGTTACTGTAGTCTCTTGGCTGTCGTGATTATCGGTAATAACGTTATGCATATAATATTGATAGTGTTTCAATGCGTTAGACACCGTAACTGCAGCTGTTACGTGACTGGTGTAATTATCACTACTCTATATCTATAGTGTTTCTATTGTATATTTGGAGGTTCTTTTTTAGCAGGGACCTTAAATGCCGTGTTTACAAGGAGTCAATTTAGTTTTCTTACTGCAATACATGAGTTGAGATAAGAAAAATGCTTGAGAGTAAAATTGTTAATATTTTCTTACCCGTCAGTGTTATCATATGTTGTGGGTGCTAAAAAGAGCGGTTCTTCTTGGTACCCACAACATATGGTTTGGTTTGAGAAAAATATTTGATACGCAATCTTAACTAAAGGCATCCGATATGTTTGGAACGTGGGCACGACAAAGGTTTACTTGATGCAACCATAAATGCCGAATGAATGTTTCAGTCGTCATTGTTATATTCTGCTTGGACATCAAAAGGGCGTATGGTGCTATTTTCTAAACTAAATTATAAGAATTGTATACAAAAACAAAAACGCGTTTTACAGTGCAAAAAGAGCAGTCAGTGGTTCTTTAGACGGTCCATTCGTTGCCATTTTACACCATTGAGAAAACAAGCTTATGGTGAATGAGGGAAACCTGATTTTATTGGTGTTTTTCTTGATTGTGTGTGCGTGAGTGCGTGCGTGCGTGCGTGCGTGCGTGCGTGCGTGTGTGTGTGTGTGTGTGTGTGTGTGTGTGTGTGTGTGTTCTGCATTCAAGTGTTAATAACAACAGAATCTAGTATGAATGTATATTTAATTCAACTTTCAGATGCCTGTGCATTTACGCAGTCTCCCCAGAGCCTTCTATACTTGCATACGAAACATAAGGATGTAAATAAGGACACAGACTGATATTTAGACCTCTAGTTCCGCTCAATATAATGTCAGCATCGACGTTTAAAAGATGAGCGATAAGTACCAAACGTTCAAGTTCTGGTCCATATCTACCCACATGTAGATTCTGGGCACGATTCTATGACTCTGTGCTAAGGGCCAAATAAAAAATACCTTTGTTTAGGGTAATCCGACCCTACCCAAATTTACTGGTGAAACCTAGATTTTTTTCAGATTTTTTGGAAAAAGATACAATGTTACGCATTTTGAAAGGCGTAATGCCTTTCAAAATGCATAAAATTACATTTTTGTCCAGAAAAAAATATTAAAGAAAAGTGTTCCTACCCTCCCTAAAATTTTCAGATCTGTTACCCGAAACGCACTTATTTTCTTATTTGGCCTGACCCATTTGGATGATTAAACCCATTTAAGATGCATTAACTTTAGCATCTTCATCCTCTTTATGATTGCCCGTTTCCACTTGTGGTTTTGAATTTTAATACATCATTCTGTTCGCATGGAGTTCACCTTTTGTTCATCATCATTGTTATAATGTGGCATACACTAGTGAGTGAGGCTCGCATCTACCCTATGCATTCGTTAAGAGTTGGTCTGAACATTGTATGTTAGTTAATGCTGTATTGTTGCATGCAATAGGGCTTTTGCATATTCCAGTTAATCTACATTTATTGAAGACAATCATCATCATCATCATCATCATCATCATTTTGATGATATATTGATGCACTGGCGATAAGAGCGCGTTCCCATAGTCATCCAAAGTCATCTACATGGATGATTATATGCATATGAATTGATGAGTGTCCCTCGCTATGTTCAATGAACAGAAGACAAACAAACAAAATAGAAATACAAAAAATATAGCAGACCCCTCCTTCCCCAATGTACTGCTTCTAATGGCTAAGGAAATACCATCTTTTCCAACATAGAGAGGACGAGGTCAGCTAAGATGGTCTGAGATGCATTACATAATTTAGCGCGGATCTGAGAAAAAGGCATTTCAACTATTATCACGTGATAGACATTTGAAAAATGCCTAAAATGACAAAAACAGCATGTTTTATAGTACCACAAAAAGGGTATAGCTGGATGTAATCAAAGTAGCTAATGTTTCTGATTATATTTAAGGTTTTGTATGTTGCCTGTTGCTATGGTAAAAAATATGGCCTTAGCACCTACATGGGCTCGAAAATGAAGGGTGGGTCAATTTAAATGCCTACAAAACCCCTTAAAAAGTTCAAGTTCGTACAATTTCATACGCATCTACATTAAATCAAAGATAAAGCATGAGAATACATTATTATCACTAGATAGTCATACCGAGTGGACTATACTCAACGAGCAACTAGATAGCAGCATTCTGACGTCATATTAGGTTTAACGTGTTTCTTGACGCCTCGTTCAAAAATAGTAAGTGAGCATGACCAGGAAATACCACGATCACAAACCACAGACAACCCCATGGCACCACGAGGAAGAGCCTCTCAACCAGCACGAGACACCAAGAAGACGAATTAAGCAAAGCCACCAGCTCTCTCTTCCCCATCAAGATGAGTGCAATACTAGAGTGGACATAGAGTAACGTACAACAAAACATAGAACAATTACAGACTCCCATAATGAGAGTACCAATAAACGTAAGTCAACAATAACAGAACCACCGCCTTAGAAGGGACAGCTGCCTAAGCCACCGGGGGGGGGGGGGGGGGGCTTAAATGTATTTTACTGGTACCAAATCTTCGCCCTAGATTCCGCTGTTGTTGAAGTACAAGAAATGTTCAGCTCGCATGGAAGCCTTCTAACTAATGCAATGTATCATCATGGAGAAACACTCTAATCAAGTTAACACACCATGATGAAACAAAGAAAAGGGCCCATGACTCACAGATAGTCAGAACTAAAGAAAACCTCAAGTTGAGCCATGGTTGGTCCAGCTACAGATAAGCATGATTACCTGATTACAAACGCTTATTTGAACCTCCATATATTCGTCAATTTTGAAGATAATTGCTTCATATTTTCAGAAAATGCTCTTAAGAGGTAGCTCTTACAGACGCATCATAAGTTTGATTTTTATTTATATAGCCTTAGGGTACCTTTTGTCATATCCTGACCCATATATATTTTCGCACACACGCACGCACGCACCGTTGTGTAATACCTCCGCGGATGTTTTGTTTATATCTTATTCGTAGGTCACTTTAAGATCTGAGTTAAGTTAATTACTATTTAATAGTAAACCTTTAAACAGAGGTTGTGATATACGTATACTATAAGAATCGAGTGGGATAGAGACTTCCGTCACGAGGATCACCGTTTGGCATCACGAGGCTTACCGAGTGATGACAAACGGTTATCCAGAGGGACGGATTTTTCTATCCCACCCTCACACAAATAATGGATATACATGTACTTGCTCACCATCGACTGTTTATTTTAAAATAAACTTCAAGGATTCCCTGAAGTCACTTTGCCTGAAAATTGATGTAACTTGAGACCATGTGCATGAGTTCCAATACAGCCAAGGAACAGTCTTATCGTGACACCTGGGTAAGATAACACGGGCAAGATAGTAATTTATTACCCAGGCTAAAATCTCAGATATTCTTATCGGTTGTGCAGCTTAAAGAAATATTGCCTGTCTTTTTCATCAAAAAAGTATGCTAAACAAACGTTAAACGTTGAAAGTATATCTTATAAAAGAGTAGTACAAGAAGGTTTGAGACTTTAAAACTTTTATTTGTAGCAATACGCTTTAGTTTTCTAAAACAAAATAGCTCCTGATAAATAATCGGCCCTTTCCGATACCAGTTCCATGTTTAGAATGGCATCGGAGCAAAGATAAGTGCAGTCAAACTATCTCTGATCAATGCCAGTTCAATTGGAATCTAAAAATGACAACGCTCAGGAATAGTTGTTTTCTCTGAAAGAGAGTTGTAACGATAAGAATATATCCTCAAAATTAACATTTTGTCAAGAATTTTCTGTTTCATCCGAACACTTCGAAGTGTATATAAGATACAGTCATACACGTTTGAAGTAGGCGCCTACGGGGGATTCATATAGATTAAATTTATGAAACCCGTATGAACAGTTGATAGTTTAACTTCTTCAGCCAAAAGCATTTATTAATAGTAAAATTTGGTGTTTTATTAATTTATGGAATACAGACACCGAGAATTTCTTGAAATAAGTTAGAATTAAATATCACGCATACTGCGCAAGACCATTAAGTCCCCTTATCGAGCCTCTAGTATTCCTAGCTGTGATAGATAGATGCACATCCGCGCGGCTCGAAATAGTAACTGACCATTGTTACAGGTTGCATATTTACAACACTTATCAATTGTTGCTGCGTTTATATATTAGTTTTCGCAAGGTGTTTTGTGCTAGTTATAAGGAATTGAGAGCTGGATAATAATATTTGCAGTGGTCCAGAAATAACCAGGAAAACACTTTTGATCAGCTGTTTATATCGGTCATACACGTCAAGCAAAACTTTTCATGTCTGACTTCAGACAGTTATTTGTTTTGAAGGTATTCAATCAATCTATTTCTCGGCCGATACTAGTCCTCCATTTGTTACACTTCGAATTCATAACCACTTTCCCCCTGATTTTAGCAGAGTCTGTCAAAATCTGCGTTTCTCGTGGTCGCCTAGCGCGTGTTTTGTTTCCCCGACATGTGTTTCTTTGATCAACAAGGTTACTGCGGCTGCGCCGATTTTGGGGTCAAAGAAAAGGTCATATGAATATTACGAAGAGATGCGAGAGTTTTGAGCGGGACGTTAAAAATTATTTTCCAAATTCTTTCTTGATTTTTTTCCCCTTTCCTTTACATTTTTATGTTAAAAAGATATGAACGTGCACTGGTCGGGTTGGGAACATTCCATTCCACCTGTCAAAACTAAGGATTCCAAAATTCACATAGAGCGGCAAAATACGTAGGGCATATTTCTTTAAAGCGTAAATTGTGATTTCCCCTCGTATATCAACCATCTAGGTATTCATACTTACATGTGGCTACTTGGGTCAAAATTACAATGCCTCCTTAAAGTTAAGGAAAACTTAGGCGAAGTAATGATTTTTAGGATGCAAAAAATAACCTTTCGAACTTGTTAAAATCAAAATAGTTTAATTTTTACTGTAGATCACAATGATATCTTTGACCCTTAGTACTGGCATTTTTTTAAACATTTAATGTTACACGTTGAAATATGAATACTAACTTAAGGCGTCCTTAACTTTAAGGAAGCATTGTAATTTTGGGAGCAGGTAGGTCTATATCGATTATATTCATTCTTAAGGATTAAAGGTACTTTGTCTATCTCGAATTAATCAAATTGTTGAGTAAAAATGCACAATTAGTGCAGAATGATTTCAAAACTCTGCAGCGATAAATGTTGCATAGAGACACCCACAAATATTACTAATATTAGACATTCGACGTGACACTCTGCCTGCTTATCAAGATATCAGCTAAAAATAAATTAAATGGTTCCTGTGGAAAACAATGGTATGGGTCATGTCCTCTAAAAGCTCCTTAACGTAGCCAAAACGCATCAAAATGTGAAATTGAAATCAGTCATTGCATCTAATCGGTTTATTTATGACATGTTGCAGCTCCTTAATTCAATCTCTGGTGTTTAGTCCTGTCTAAAATGAACACTGAATTCTAAGACGCACGCGCCAACAGGCAGTTGAATGAGTCGCCTTGGCTATTCACTTTAACAATAACCAGAAGCGGCCAATGTCCCTTATTTCTTAGTGCGAAATTCATGACTACATTATATGTATGAGGCTGCATGACAGAGGGTCCTACGTAAAAATGGAACAATGCTGTCTATGCCAAATTTAACCTCTTTGGTGTAAATTTCAAATATTGATTTGCAAGTCAATTTAATGCTTTGAGCCTTCTTCGAGTAAAATTGTCTGGTTAGTGTAATCTAAATTTGACAGTCCAGTGGAATTTAATTTCATTGGAGTTTCTGACAGAGAATGGCTGTCGTGATTTGGCCAAGGAGTATCTTTAAACGACAAATGTCAAAATACGGCGTATAATTTGAAGCCTGAAGATATTCTTTGATCTCAATAAGTCTGTCTTGTCACAAGGTTGCATTGCTTGAATTGGTCTCAGTGATTTAGAAAAGTTAAAAGACCTAAACCTGAAAAAGGTTTGAGCAAACAATATAGATCTACGCTACTTGCTTACTGACTAGCAAGCAAACAGTTAAATGATATCACTGCAAAAACCCACGTCCAAGCCAACGCTTCTGTTTTATTGTCTGCGCTATAATGCTCAATGTTTATGCTTGGGAGCAAGCATCTTAAAACAGACTACAACACAATCTGTTAGTAATATACATTTTGGTCAGTGTATGGAATTTCGATATTCTAAACTAAATCCAAATATTTTGACATTCTGATGGTATTCTTGAAAGTTTATTGAAAAAATAACATTACCAAACTACATAAAATCAGCGGAAGAGCGCAGTGTCTCAGTAGTAGAGGTATCCACTTGAGGGTATGTATGTGTATCTTCTAAGTATGTGTTCAGATCAGGAAACGTCCCAACATGACTAAAAGTTGCCGACTGGAATATAAAGCATCTCAACTCAGGCCAAAACAACAACAACAACAAGAACAGCCCAAACAAAACCAAAGTAGTCAAGATCATCAAAATACCCAGCATTCAAGAAGTAACACATCCGCATTCTGTGTTTGGTATGTTATAATTGTTGGCTAAAATCTTGCCTCCAAATAAGACAGGATAATTATGAATCATTTTACTGATTTCTCTGGTTGTTACCAAAGGAAAGACACGATTAGACCAATTTATTACTTGACTTTTCGCTTACTGTAAAGGCGGCAACTTTAATATTCATATCTGGGCGTGGTTCGGCTATCTCATCTGCTAAGGAAGGGAAATCAGGTTTTATTTATAATTTGGTAAAGATTAATAAGCTTTTTGAGCCGCGCAAACGTGCGAGCATTTCATGAAAATCCTAACCGTATACATGTACACACTGAAATCACATTTATTAACCCTTAAAGCGCATAATCACAATATGTATGTTTTTTGTCGTCCACTAAACTATTTGAAGCCTCATAGATAAACAGTGTGGAACCAGATCAGACTGCTCCTGTAGGAGCAGTCTGATCTGGTTCCACAATGTTTGCCTCCCTGCTTATGTTAAATAGACATTTTCAGATGCAGTTATTTTGCTGGCGTTTTAAGGACTAAATAATGACTGATTTGGTGGCACATGCTGATACAGTAACTTTTGAATAAAACCACGCCTCCTTTTCAGCTTTTACCTATGTCTAAGGTTGACTAGTCCTAATTACGCATTCATGAGGCGCCGCCTTTACAGTAAGCGAAAAGTCAAGTTTTACAAGTACTTATGCATGTATTTAAACAAAAGTTTATAATACAATCGCCACAGTTTCACAACCGATAGATCAATAAAAAACTGACCTGCAGTCTTGTCACGGAATCTGATTGTATCTTGAGTGCTAGACTCGGTGAACCGACTAATATTGTCAATCTATTACAGCTGTTAAACGCACTGACAAACAATCGCTTAATTCAAGAATATGGGGTTTAAGCTTCAGATGCTAGAACTGGCAATGATGTCACATATTTGAAGTATTTATGAGACAATTCATGTTCCTATTGTTTTAACTTTACTCTGTGTGTACAGTAAAACCTCTCTAAAATCGCAACTCAAAAATGGACAAAATAATGTCTTTAACGAAAATGGTAGATTCTGCCGTAGTTTTGACCTGCACTACCGTCATTATGCTTCAAAACATGAGAGTTTTTTTTATTAATACATGTATCAATTGAGTAATAAAGTCGCCAAGATCAATCAAAGTGACCCCCAAAACCACAGTTTGAGCAAATTATTGTAAACTTGAAAACCCATGACATTTTCTTTTAAAGACCAAACTACTGATTGTTTAAAACAAATCATTATTCTTTGGATCAAGTAATGTTGCTGATTATAAGAAATATTGCATCTTATATTCACCATATTATGATGCTCCTTTAGTCTTACGTTGTTCCGACCTTCGTGGCTCCAACATAAATTCAACATGCATTTAAAAAAGAAAATGCAATACCTAAGCCATTTTGATATTTTTTCTTTTTTATTATTTTGGTCGTTAATTAATCTTATGCTATACTTAATTATTCGAATGCTATTAGCTATATATTTACTGTTTTGTTCATTCATCATTAATGGGCCGGCTCATTAGATGTTCATGTGCGGATGCAGGGGAGGGCAACAGGGGTCTGGACCACCCCTGGAGTATCTAAAAACTATAGGTTTCCTCTGGAATATTAGTTTGGACCCCCTTGAAAATCACAAAGCTACCCAGCCAGCATTCAATTTGGGCCATCCCTCCCCTGACGAAACTTTCTGGACCTGCGCGTTATGTTGGACAATCAGTGAATGCCCAGACGAGCATTCGTATCTCACATACACACAGAAGGAGCACAGTTTTCATTTATGCCTATCCCCACAGTGCAAGGAATGATTTAGGAAAGGCTTTACGCATATGAAATACGTACTTAATTCGCATGAGTGGGCTCTTTTGATATATCTTAACGTTCGGTTTATATTTGCATAACAAGTATTTCTTAAATTGCACATCTTGATTTTTATCTTATAGACAATTAGAAGACAATCCCTTTTTAGTTGCATTTTCACTTATCTTGGGTTCACTTTATTAAAGCGGAAGATTTTCTACGCGATTACGGTAGCACGACGAACCTGACTCGAAGATAAAATGCTACACACTTATATCCGGAAGCCCTTGAATATTGCTCAAGCTCAGACAATACTACACAAGGCGCCTAGTAATCTGTATTTACTGGTACAAATGTAGCCAGTGACATTAAGTCCATCGCTATCTGAAATACTGACTGCAGTATGATCCTGAGCGTTTGTCATACATATAATTTACCCAATCAAACCCCCATAAAATCGAAAACAAAATATTCATTACATTCATTTAGCCAAATTAAAACAGTAACATATTATGTAAAGTTAATTTCTTTAATGTAAAAATATACATTGAAATTTTGCTGAGGTAGAGAGAGCTGGATGCTTTACTTTAATTGACTGTCAATGTTCTGTGTCACTTCCTAAAGATCACACTGGTAAATGTATACGTCGATTTGGTGGTATTTAAGCGTATTGCCGGTACTTCATAGACCGGAAGTGGTAGATATTGGTGTTAATACTATATAGAAAAACATGCCATATGCCTAAAGGACTATAGAATTAGATCATGTTTAAGTATTCGGCATGCACAAGGCGATTTATGTAAGCATTTAGGAATAGATTCGAGTACCAATCCTGATGATCGGTACTCGAATCTATTCCTAAATGCTTACATAAAACGCCATGTACATACTGGATACTTAAAAATGATTGAAGTCTATAGTCCTTTAGGCATATGGCAATGTTTTTCTATATAGTATTAACACCAATATCTACCACTTCCGGTCTATGAAGTACCGGCAATACGCGTAAATACCACCAAATCGACGTATACATTTACCAGTGTGAAGATGCGGTGGGTTAATCTGCGGTCTATGATTGTGGCATTTCCTGCTTTTGGATATATCATCGTATATCCGTAACACAATATGATTCAAAAAGTACAAAAACAGTAACACGACATCAAATGAAACTAAGGTAAGCGATTCATCACGGTTGCGAAAGACAAGCAAGTGTTCATCTTAACTGTGGTCACTTATAAAGCTTACATTACCACCAAAAAGGTTTACTACATGTCCTAACCACTTTCTCATTTGCAATTTTGAAAACTGTGTAACAAATAAAGTCTATTCATGTACAGTGTATTGTTGGCTTTGGTGTGGTGCTTGATTTTATCGATTCCTGATCTTAGCCCATTTTCTTACTTTTTACCACTGACTCTTTTAAACCTATACGTTTGTGTCAGCGTTTGATATCAAAACTCAAGATAATTCAATAGGACAATTTAAGGTTTGGTTATAACACTGATCGTAAGTCTTATAGTACATTTTTAAAATGGACTGTTGGGTTTTATGTTTAACCTCTCTGTCAAAATGTACAATAATCTGATCAAATGTGCTTGTATTGGGTGGGTCTTTATCAACGCAGGTAAACAGTACTCACTTCATACTTATAGTGCTCTCATCTGTTGTCACCTGAAAATTCCGCCTTTTCAACCTGACTCGTATATGAATGTTTTACGATGCAAGGCTCGTTTAAATGGTATGTCAAGCATTATGACTTCTACACCATGATGACCTCTCTACCATATGCAAGCAAATTAGCCTCCTACCGGTTAAAGTTTTGTTAAATTCCGTCAATCCTTAGTTAAGGATTGAAATTTAGGATACGTTTCCAATTTTTTGAAATCAAATTTGTTTCATGTAGAATCAATCACAATAACATGCAAAGCAACGAGCCTGACAAATCGTCGCATGTTGAAATATTAACTTGACTAAGATAGTACTTATAACTTTAAAGAGGTATTGTGATTTTGGGCACTGACAAAATTAAAATTGAGCCGTGACACGTGATTTCCAACAATGTGGCATTTTGACAAGTGTAGACTGAGACAAGCCTGTGCAGCCTTCTTTTATGCTTAGACACTCCAAACGATGTTTGGCCAGTAGCGTGACAGTTATAAAATAGTTAAGCGACTAGCAAAGGCTCTGATCAGACTGCGCGTATGCGCATGCTGATCTGAGGCTTTGCTGGTCGCACATACCACATGGCTGGAAATCTTGTTCCACGGCTCAAATTAGCTTACCTTCAGGGGTCATTACGTCAGGTCGTGTATAGAAGTAGATAAAGTTTCTGCTGAATGAGTTTTGGAAGGATTTGTCAGATTAGAAAGTTAGAATAATAGAACAATTGTTGCCATTATGAATGTAAACATAGTGATTAACTATTGCTCTTGAGCATCACCGTAAAAAAAACATTGTCTGTCTTGGGTTAACATGTCATCTGTGCCTGGCACAATGTTGTATTAATACAGTTAGATGTTTCCTAGTGATTGTAAAACTTATCAGCATACTTTAACGTCAGTATTTCGATTTCTGCAGTATCTTGTATTCTTTGTTTAAAGTAACGATTTAACAGAGAAACCAAACATTAATTTTCTCTTATTTAAAACGTCTCTATTTAGTGATTAAGAGATCAATTGATGCAGAAATTCGCCAGCTAGGTCTTAGATAGCGCTGCAAATATCTTTCTGAGACACGTGACTGATTACTTTTCTTATAACGAAGCAAAATAAGACTTTACTGAAAATGAACAATTCTGTCATTTTGTAAACTTTTTCAACTGTTTAAATCGAAGTTCGTTGTTCAGCTATGGAAAGGTCATCATTAAAAATTAAAATTGAAACAAAAACGAATGATTTTGCATGCAACAAGAGATAGCAGCGTTTTAATGTTTAGTTTCCTCTAAAAGTTCTTTTGACGCATTCTTTGAATATCTTAAGGTGTTTTTAATGGTAAATGAGAAAAACTAGGAACGTCCATTCTGTGAAAAATGAAATAAACACATTCTTTATAGATAGCAGTATTTGTGTCTGGGTATATAGCAACAACACTGGATAGGTAGGGTGACGGCAAACAAACTGGTTTAAGGTCACCCTAATCGATTGCATTTGACGCATAATGCTAAAATACAAGTAAGTATGACCAGGAAATGTCACAAAACACAATTTGGCACGTATTTACTAGCCTCAGTTTGTAAGTGAGGTTATGTCCACTTCACAAAATAAGAAAATGTTTAATAAAAAGTTTGTAATTCTTTATGGGCCAGTACTTACTATGTTGTTACTCATCACATAGACAAGTAGAAGAGTCTGTGTATTCTCGCAGTCTCACCAGAACTCGCACACAGAAAGCCCTGGCCAAATTTCACTAGATAGCCACTCAATGCCTTACAACTCTTTGCAAGCTGGAAAATTTGTCGTCTGCTGTTTTTTCAATATGAACTTAAAAAAATCAGGAACATTATCAAAATGTCCAACGGTTTGGATTTAGATGAGGCTGACATGAGTCCAAACTATTACGAAAAGACTTAATTGATACCTTTACGCATATGCGATAGGTACTAGAATCACATGCAAAATATTCACTTACTTTTTTTCATGGGGTATTATCGCCACCAAATATACTTAAGGAATAAAGAAACGCAACAAACACTTCGAGTCATTCTAAGCATACATTATGATACAAGTCTTTAGTGCAAATGATATTTATCCATAGGAGCAGTGTGTGTCCGTCAAATAGCAGCAGGTTCAACGTAATAATCGATTACGTAATCATTTTGGTATGCGCGTAACCAGCCTGACCCTCGTAGTAAACTACTGAAACAGGGTCAATAAAAAAAAAGTTTGATTCAACCATCGGTTTATTGTTTTAAAAAGTCTTGGCATAGAATGAGGGGTTAAGGAAATGATCAAATGGCGACGTTTCTGTAGGATTCTGAAACGGCTTAACGTCATTAACGTCAACTTTGAATACTGCGTGAAACGCGTAAACTTCTTTTATGCTTGAGATTTATTCATTACAAGGACGTTTTGTTCAAGAATTATGACTTGAGATCTTCAGACGTCAAAAAACATCAATTCTGACGTCAAAATTCGATATCCTGCGTTTTAATGGTTTCCATGATGTTTATGTGTTTTTCTAATGAAAAAATGGTCCAGTGACAAAGTTTAGGTGACATTTAACAAGTTTGGTGTTCACTCTTGGCATGTAATCAGATGTTTTCTCTTGCATTATGCCGTATTTTGTTTGGCTAACGTCAATATAAACACCTTACCAGCGTATTTCTACAGTATCTTTAAAGTCAGTTTTTCCCTAGAAAGCATGTTCTGATGTCTTTAGGTTTATCTTATCCCGTATATTCACCAGCGACCCAAACCCGACGGCTCTAAGTGACGCTTATCGTTTATTCACTAGCATTGGGTAGCTTGCCATTCAAGTAGCTTGTTTGACGCAATATTTGACTGCATTACAAATATGATTGGACGTATGTTTAATTTGCACATTGTAAAGTCGACGCTAAATAACCAAACATGGAAAAGACGGGGTTTCTTGATCTTTATTCTGACGGTAACGTCACATTTTACGTTTTCATATGTTTTCATCTTGTAGCGTAAAATGAAGCGTTAAAATGACGTTTTGGTATCTCATCACATGCTATAAAAACACAATAAGAAATTTTAAAAAGAGATTTCACCAAACCGTCATTTAAACGCGCAAAAATTATATTTTTGTCTGTTGCGTTTCTTTATTCCTTAAGTATAGATCAGGTAATAAGGTCATGGTTTCAAACTAAAATATTGTTTGATAATATTATATTCTGACTTATTTTAGAATAAATCTTTTCAATTATCTTTTTTTACATTTTGATATGATAATAACACAGGAAACATATAAACTGGTCTGTTTCTTACATATTTGAACATTATTGATTTACCCCTTTGTTTTCCGATGAATTATCCACATATTAATTACAATAAAGATGGGACTGTTTATTATCACATATTGGCGTCACCAACTAGATTATGTATTTTTGACACTTAAGATAGATTCTTACTTTAGTAAAACGTGTAGACCCTGATAAGAAGCCACAAAAGCAAATTCACCCGGGTCGTTATCGTTCGCCAGAGTACTCGATTACGGCTTTCTGGTATACAAAGTGTTATTGAACGTCCTGATAGTTTGTCAAGAAATAAAATGCCGAATGGCCGAATGCGCTATCCGTAGACTACATGGTGTAAGACATTTTCATGACTACAACTATTTGGGCACAGCTGTCTGTCTTATTTATGTACTTTTGCAGCTAGAATAGTTGATTCATTGTTGAACTGGCTTTGTGTTTATTGCTGGGATAGGGCTAAGCATAGAATTCTTATCGGATATAACTTCTAGGCGATCATATTGCATGTGCGGTTCTCTTGTACGAATAAAACAAACATTTATATTCTTCTCTGTATAATGGTCATTTGGGTGCATGTATTGTGTTAATTACTATCAATGAGGTGTATCAGAGTTCAGAAAAAACAGATAGGATAATTTAATACATTACTCTTTGACTTCCAGTTTTGTTCCATTCAATAGGGAGGTCTCGCGAGATTAGACAGTGTCTGTCTGGTATCTGCAGAAACGCACCATGGTTCATATAGCGCAGTATGTCCTTGAGCTATAGAAACATGTGCATGCGTATTGGTAATCGTTTTAAAATAAATACAGTAAATTCGAAAATTTTCGCGAGGATTGTAGTTTCGTGAAAATAAAATCCTCAGAATTTGACGAAATCACTCTATCGTTTACTGATATAGGTATATCACGCCCTTGTCACGATTTTCAACGCCCCAAATACGTGTTTTAACGCTATTCGCGAATATAAAATTCTCGCGAAAACCATGTATGGCAGGGATTTCTACACTCAATCGTGGTTCCGCCTCTGAACCCCTATTGAACATCGCTTTATCATATGACGTTGCATCCTGGAAGTGGTATAACGTCATATTTACATTTCCACTGTGAGTCTTTAAATGAATCTCTACATTTGAGATGCCGTTCATACCTTCATGAACAAATCAGTTTAAGCCACACCCACATACGCACCATTGGAGCGGGCCGACGTCAACGCCATCCAATAACGTTGCTTAATAACCACAGTGACGTTTGCGTGACGCTGAACACGTATCACCATGACGTTAGGCGTGAAAATTTTGCGTTTTGGCTATTCCAAACCCTCCGTTATGTCTTCTTTAATTCAAAATATCCGGAAAACCAGCTAAGTTAGAGAAAAGTTGAAAACTGATACTTGACCTATAATGTAAATATAAGTAATAAATTCGATTTGTGGTCTATTCATGGTATCATGAATACTTCGGGTCTCTTGCAAAGTTTACTTTGCAAGAGACCCGAAGTGTTCATGATTCCATGAACAGACCAAAAATCGAACTTATTTCTGATATGTATTAAAATCGATAAACCACAAGAGGTTTGCATTTTTTACGCTAGAGAAACACTGTACTCGAACAGCGAAGTCATAGCGTGGTGGTTGCAGTCGACGAGTGCACAAAATAGTGTACATAGCTGTTTAAAAATTGTAATATCTCGGTGAATTTTATACTTCTGAAAATATTCATCTCGAATTATTATCTCATATAAATCTAATCGTGTATCTGCTTAACAAAAGTTTTGTGGATTGAGTGATACATGTAGTCGCTTCTCCAAAAAAGTGATTTTTACCCAGCACTTATCAATAAGATATATGTTACAAGCTAATTATGCTAATAAGTGTCAGAGCTGAGCTGCCAAGCTCTTGCTTCAGGATGATGAGTTAGTACATGTACATCCTTCAAACAACCACATCATTGTCAGCAGCATTCTGTATAGACGCTAACACAAAATGTCTATGTAAGTTCTGGATAGTTTTCTTCTAATGATTAATCACAATTTTTGACTCAAGTGGAAGGAGAACTAATTTTTTGAATTAAAATAAAAATTGTTTTGTCAACACTTTAACATGTATTGAATCATTAGATTCAACATGCTCTCCCTAGCGTTAGAGGTATTGTAAGAGTCAAGCAATATGTAAGGTGTATTGACAATGGAAACCTGTATTTAGGCCTTTTCTTCTTAATACAGAAAAACCTGTGTAAAAAGCCACTCAAAAATAGTCAAAACAAAGATTTTAATGACAAATGGTTGCCTAATGAAGGTCAAACGTATTGCAGAATGCTCCAAGGGGATCATTCTGCAATACTTTTGACCTGTATTAAGCCATAATTGGTCTTGAAAACCAAGTTTCGGTCTTTTTGAGAGTGGCCGTTTTACACAGATCGTGCAATCTTGCTTGAATCTCCCAATTAATGAATGCATCTCTTAAATTCATATATTTTGTATAAATACCGAACAAAGAATTTATTTATACTTTAGGATAACTTGTTTATATATTCCAAGCAACTATATGCCCCACGGCTTGGTAGCCGTTTTGAAAACGGTTAAGATACATCTACATGCAATAGGTAAGAATCCACAATATGTTCCATTATGTTTGTAAATACTTGCTTAGATGAAGCTCTGCACAGATGGTCAGATAAAACACAGTCCTAGAGAAACCTGTCGGCTGATGAGCATCTGCTGTATATTTTAGGCACCCTCCCTCAAGATGAGGTAGTGCTTCCATATTTACCTTCCAGACTGTACATGCCGTGTAAAAATATACCCAGCATTCTGTCAGTTAAATGGTGTCATATGTAAATGATTTAAGCGTAATAAAGTGTATCCTTTTCAAATAACATACACATATGTACATGGTGGCAAATGCTGCCAAAGTAGTACACTATATTTTGTACTATAGTCATTTTTTTACGAACAGTTGTTTCAGTTAATACACTTTGACTTTAAATTACCGTTTTTTCCCAACCAAAATCTATCCAACATGTACCATAGTTATAATCACCAATGAGAACTTACATATCTAAAGATCGGTAACTTGTGATATACATTTTACTGTGTTTGTGAGGTTGTAACACCTATTCATGCTCAACTCAAATGAGCATGGCTTTTTTACAGCTCAAAAATTGTAAAATGCCAACAATTGATGGCATTTAAGGAATCATTAGCAAAATAAATAAAAAAATCAGAGAGTGTGAAAGAAACACAAATCTTACCTTGTCACATTTTAGGTTCTATTAGCAGTTGATTTGAGCAAGAAATAACAGTTTTATAACATCGTGGCCTGGCTTCTTACGCTATACATAGAAGATCTTACATGAGTGCTTATTTTTTATTTATTAAACGAGGTGAGGGAAAGAGATAAATGCGAGGCTTGCAGGGCATTTCGTCTCTTTTTCGCAACGAGTTTAAAAAATTCATTAATATGGGAGCACGAACGTTAGATTATATTTATCGCATGTCATTAAAAGTACTTAAAAATCTCATTTTGGGCGTGAAAAACTCAACATTTTGCCATATAGTACGTAACCTTTTAATTGGCGTCATTACTTTACGCACTAATCTGTAAACCACTAGTGGTTTATCGATTTTATTGCATGGCGTTATTTCACTACCAGACGCGGCGTCATGTAATAAAAGTTACATTTTTATAACTGTATGCTTATTGAGTCTGTGTGTCAGTGTACCACGTAAATTTCAGATCAACATTTGATCATGCAAGCATACGTAATTAACATCAAATCAATCAAAAACTCGAGTTATCTTCCAGTGCTACTAGATTTACATTATGCTGGTAGATAGACAATGGAAATTAATTGTCTTGTTGCGTGTGCAAGTGTTTATGCACAATATGTAAAACCGTTGCATTGAGGTTGAACTATAAAGATGTTTAAATCGCTAAATAAAGCAAGGCGTAGTATTGATTCCGTTCTCGTGGTTCTGTACATTTTCAATGTGTTAATTTCTAAGACATTTGCCATACATATTAATATAAAATATGTTAATTGATGAAAGCAAACCATTTCATATATACTAAGACTTAGCATGGTGTGAACTAATATATAGTACGTTTAAATACATTCCTTATTATGACACTGTATACTGAATGCTCGTTTTGTGCAGTTCAAAGACCTTACGTCTAATAAAAAATTAGATATTGTCAACCGCTCCAAAGTCATACGCTGCAAATGCTAAAATAATAGTTACTAACTTTATATTAACTTAATACTGATTTAATTCTTAATAATGGTCATGTATATGAATTAAATCAATTTTTCGTCGAAAAGAAATGCCTGGTTTAAAATAAAACAAGAAGAAGTGTCTTTTTGTATCTTAAACAGATTCTATGTTTTGCTATACCGTTATTGATGACATAGCTAATGGTCATGTCAATTATTTGTTTCTGATGTTTTATTCTTATTTCGTCAGCTATTGTTTCTTTAACTGTAATGAAAAAAAAAATAAAATGTTTTTTTTTTTTTTAAATGTCTGCCTGGCACACCGTGGCACACCGTGGCACTCCGTGGCGCAACTTGAGGTTTTCTTTAACTCAGACTATCTGTGAGTCGTAAGCCTCTTTCTGTTTTTCTTCATAGTGTGTTAATTTGATAAGTTTGTTTCTCTGTGATGATACATTGCTATAGTTAGGAAGTCATGCTGCCGGCGAGCTAATTAACAACATCGGAATCTAGAGCGAAAGTTTGGAAAGCATTTAAGCCCCATATGGCTTAGGCTGCTGTCAGTTCTAAGGCGGTGGTTATGTTGGTGTTGATCCTTTGTTTATTGTTGCTACCATTTTTTGTGGGAGTTCTGTGTTTGGTCCATGTTTTGTTATTCAGTACTTTTGGTTCCTCTAGTGTTGCATCATTTTGATGGGGGAAGAGAGAGCTGGTAACGCGCTCTGTTGTTGCTATTACCAGCACGCCAGTTTTTCTGTCTCACTTGCGCACCAGGTATAACAAAACAACATAGATGATAGAAAAGTTAAAAGTAATACCCGGATGTAATAAAAAGGTTGTGCTATGGTCGAGGTGTGCCTCTAGGTCATATTGGCATGGGATAGTCAAATTGGCCCTGGGGCTAAAACCCTCGGGCCAATATGGCTAACCCAGTGCCAATGTGGTCAAGAGGCACACCTCAGCCATTTAATAACCTGTATGTAACGCATACACAACCATTGTAAACAAGAAAAGATATGGCATTAAGTGCCATATCAATGAACTCGGCTTTAGCAGATAAAGAGTTCGTTCTTTCATTACATCACAAGCTACATGTGAGTACATGTATCAACAAACCGAATGATGTACACAAACACAATCAATCAATTATTCACTCAATCAATCAATCATTTTTACATAAACAACAATGAAACCTCCCTCCGTGATGAAACTATCTCCAGGTATTTATTCAAAGAAGGAGTCTTATAAGACAGAATCGCATAAGGCAAATCTTACCGTTTAAGTTGAGGCCTTTAACTGCTCATATACGCATGTAAGGAACTTATAGAGCATGGTTTTTGGCTCTGTATTTGAAAACAGAATAGACCTTGAGATTATCGAAATTTGCTTTATTTACCAGACGCCTATATAATGTTTAAAGCCGCGAGAACCCCGACTTTGTTAAAAGCAGGGACCACCCTGAGCGCCCGCGCAGTCCCATCGGCGCCTTTGTTTTTTACATGTAGATTCAAATGTATGATAAAAGAAGTCAGGAAACCCGTCAGGTTTGATCAGTCGGACCAGATCTGGGAGAAAAGTTTCGGCTTATGTTTTCAGCAGAGGCTCGCTGATAGCAATGTTTAAGATCAAAGAAGCCGCTATGTGTTCTGTTGCACGACGTGGTAGCAATGACAAGTGACCTATATATCGGTCACTGCCTTGACGCTGGAAAGTGGATGTAGCACATTCATTAAACATAGGCTTCCGGCCGTGGGTAGTTTCGGCTGGGTCGTTTTCGGCCTGGTTTTAGGGTCGGTCGTTTCGGCAGATTGTTTTATAAACTTGCCAAAGTTCCGACTGCATTGATTTTTCCACGAAACCGTACATGCGCGCATTCTCGCAAGAGCGTTCACTAGTACAAAATAACCTAACAAAACTGGGCTCTTTTCTGAAATAATTATTGTGTGCACAAATATGGTGCTGACTTTCTTTTATTTATTTATTTTTTATATAAATTTCCAAAGATCCGTCTGCATTAAACACTACCTAGGCCGAGTACCGAAAGCTCAAGAACAGACTGCACATGCGTGCATACTAGCAAGAACACTTACAGGGAAATAACTAACAACAATCGGGCAAATAATGTTTGTGGACAAAAATATGTACTGAAAAGAGAGCATTCCAGATCCGACTCTATTAAACACTTAAACACTTTGAGTTTGCCTCTGTACTAACATAAGCAAATAAAGTTATCAACTATGTGCAGCAGACGACTTAAGCAGGCACCATTTGGACGAACATATGGGCCGAAAATAAGGTGCTTAGACCCACTTGATGGCTGTGCATGCATGATTACTTCACGCATGTTAAATGCATTACGGTATCTGCCGCATTTATGTTTATATGAACAGCGTACACGCAGGAAGAATACAGAGACCGAAATATAGTGGATGGCTGCGCTTTCATGTTTAAAGGGTGTGATAAATTAAATGAGCTGGCCCAAATACTATAACATTTACAAGAAATCTAATCAAGGAACGATGTGAAAGCGCCAGGTCATTCAGTTTATGACATGTATGCGTGACTGAGATATATCCTTATGCAATGGCCAGCACGTGCACACTGCTGTTGGTTATACATGTAAGATATGATAGCTCAACTTGCGACATCAAATTTCTGAGACTTAACTATAGCCCCTGTATTAAACAGAGTAGTCTTTTAAAATTCTGAAAGGCAGGTTTTATCATGAAACGGCTTATTACCATTCATTGGAATACACTACGAGGCGTGGTTGACCTGATAAACAGCGATATTCATACGCGCATCACGCTGGTATACTATAACACTACGTCCATTCATAGAAAACAATTAAATAAGAGTTACTGTTCCTGAAATGACCGAATAACCGTTAAAAGGTGACATGGGAGCTTCCCAGTTCGCAAAAACACCATTAACTCAGTAAAAGTTCAACTTTCGAATGAAAATCGACAACAAAAGACATAGTTTTGAATAACTGCACTGTGGTTTATGTTTCACTCACTATCATTTCAAAGCAAACAGCCATTTTAACACGAACTATTTCTTCAAAGTGTAGAAATTTCGAAAACAATTATAACTCTCTAGAATAGCTGATGTTGAACAGATCCCGAGTTCCAAAAAGCTTATACCACCCTTACCAGCTTTAGCACGAAATATTTCGTGATGTGCAAGGCCTACACTGATGTAGGTGGTATAAAATAGTTATACCATGGGTTGTCCACCTGTACGTAAGATAATCCACTCGCTAAAGCTCGTGAATTATCTCCACGTACAGGCGGACAACCCATAGTATAACTATTACATAGTTCTTCTCAGGTATAAACACGTTTGGTCTAATGTAGTCCAAAATAGTGCAGCAAAGATATGTCCATTGGTGTCCGTCCACTTATGGGAAATGTCGATCTTCCCAACAGGCGTACTAAAAAGTAAAAAGGTGTTTGTAATTAGTTTACTGTTTCTCGCCGCCATCATTAATCTTCTATAATCAAGTAACATTTCTCAGGTCAATAAATATCTTGTGGACGACTCAATTAATAGGACCAAATCAAAATAAATTCGGCTTGGAAGGAAAACATTCTGTATCATTTCATGTTCATCAGAAATTAAGAAGGCGGTGAACACGTATAAATATAACCACAAACCCATTCATGCTGAATAAATCCGTTCCATTGTATATCTAATCTCATATTGCAATGCTTGTATCTTTTGTTTAATAAGGTGAAGAACGATAACTAAAAATTCCCAAACCAATTTTTGAAGCTGAATATTAGGATTTCATCATACAGGCCCTGGGGAGATGTCGTGCTCTTCGTATATACGGTGTGCAAATGTGGTAATGGTGAATAGGTTTACAGGAAAAAGAAAAGTACCTACATAGCCAAAACAAGATAAACTACTGCCACGGTACAGAGCATATGGTAACCACACTTGACTCTTTATGGTTGTCACAATCTTACACCGAGTTAAACAGATACCTCCACATATCATGCGTCTCTCCTGTTTGGTGTCAATGGTAGAGTTGTTATGTGATTGTACTTTTGTGTATGTTCAGCATTGCAAATTCAAGTTCGTGTACTACTAATGAATAGTATATATACGTTAAACCTCTCATCTGAATAAGGTTAAAGATATTTTAAAATACAATGTAGTGTGAAAAAGTTTAGGAGGGGAGTGTTGGGTGTCTGGACGCACACTCGAATTACCTCCAGAAATGAAAGCGTTTCTAAATTTCATTGGTACCTATAGCAGATAATCAACTGTAGTTATAGTCATGTGATATTGTTAAAGGATTTATTTCAAAATAGGGAAAAGGACTGTTACGAAAACATTTTCTTCTTCTGAACAGTATACAATTTAAATGAAATAGTTCCCTCACTTTTTACAGATAGTTTAGCCAAGCACAAAACAACGTAAATACTTAGTAAATGTACCATATTGAAAGCTGGGTTCCAACGTCAGACAAGAAAATGATTTTCGATGAGTTTTTATATGAAAATTACGAGATAACAAGTAGTAATTTTGATGGATCCTTTCGAAAGTTCGACTTGACATCTCTTTTTTCGATTAATGGACATTAACTCACTGCCTTCTAGTGTCGTTTGCTGATAAACTTTGCAAACAGTTACGACCCACGGCATGCCCTACAGAACGTCGTGCATGATATGGGTCTAAACTGTTTGACACTCATGATAGAATTTATTGTCGAAGAAGTTCGATTTTGAGATAAAAAAATCAGCAGGTGATAGTGTGAAAAAAAACCCAGTAGGCAAACAATTACCTTCCAATTGCCATCTCGGACTTCGAATTTTTCCTCTTCGTAAACCTACATTGTATAACGCTTCTCTATAGTAAACATTGATTGATTTCATCCTTCGTTCCGGCTCCATTGTTTATCTTTAGTTTAGGATGCTATCTAAATCATAAGCTGCTATCTAGCATGAGGTACAAGTAGGCATGTCCGTTCATTGTAGATACAAATCAGTCAGCTCACCCGCACATTCTATTCAGAGTCTTAGTTTTATGCCTGAAGAAACGTTGGATCCATGACTACCCTTGGGCGTCCATCAAATATTCTGATCAGACTGCGCGGATGCTCAAGCTGATCTTAGTATTCGATGGGCGCACATTCAAAAGTGTGCCTTTTACTGGACTCCGCCTCAACTGTGTTTGTTGAATTCACATATATATGGTCAATGTCATACGATAATGCCAACTCGAACTTTAATCATTCATAGAGCGCGCAAATGCAGCTATTCAATTAAACCGCCTCGCTTCTATTCTGTATTCTGTCGATATTCGGAGATAGCATAGGTTTACACGAGCCTTCGTTCGTTAGATATGGGCCAAGCGCCATTTTTGACAAGTTGCTGCATGTTTGTCCTTCCAATATACACAGATGAAACAAGGTCAGATAAATACAGTGTCTTTTTTAAACGAATAAAACTATCGATTCTCTATGGGCTTCATTTTGGAGCTTGTTGAAGACACAGCGGAGTAAACGGCTATATGTGTCATTTAAATCGATACATATAGCCGTTGGCAACTTTGCTTTCTTCTAGGTTGGCAGCTTTGCTTTCCTCTTTAATTGCACGCCGGTGGGTCGGATTTCAGACTCTATGACAGTTCCAACTTAAAGACTTATCTATTGATGAAATGGTAGAGGCCTGATGCTTTGGCTGTTTGTCGGGCCTACCGGATTTTGCCTGTTAGATTTCTTTTGCTCCGGTATTCAGTTTTATTTACTGTTGAGTCCTTATCTTTGCTTTATCTCCTTGTTATATCTTGATTTATATGTTCTAGGAGATGATGCATCGATAAGTTAGGGGTCTTTCATGCAAACCAAAGATTTATGTGCCTTGATCCACGTCTGAATTAAGGGTGAGGTTGGCGCGGTGAAACAGGTTTTAAGCCCTCCAGTAAAACATTGTATTGACCGTCCAAGGCGATACTTCTTTTGTGGATATTTTTTTTTCTGTTTTGTGTCTGCTATGCCTTTGGACGCGTCTGTTTATATGTGCCTTGTGGTCACCTGCTGGGAAAGGGCTGACCTCTTGGCTCTCGTTTGTGGTGTATAACTGTGAGCTTGTCACTTTCCCATTGGTATCCTGGGTCAGGTGTGGTACTTGATTGTATCGATTCCTGATCTTTGCACCCTTACTTACTTTGACTGGAGCAAATGCATTATGGTTATCTTTTGCAGTATAAATTATTTGATCTATTCAGTATAAATAGTCAGTATCATAGTCACCGCACATGTAACCATAGTGCGTGAAAGTATCGCCAAGGCTAATTCGTAAGCGGTGATATAGTCTAGTATGTGATTGGTGATTGTGACATGTCTTGGTCATGTACCTTTGTTTTAGTGCAATGTCTCAGATCGTACATTTGCTAAATACTTATACTTTTGAAAAATATATTTGAGCCAAGATCTGACAGAAGGGACTTTCTGGCAATAAAGATCAAAAGTGAGATATTTACATAGAAAGTAAGACCTAGTATAGCTGTTGTGAACAATTACAGAAAATCTGAAGAGATTATCTTTACAAATATCAAAGATATGAGCATTTGAACCTGTATAGATGATGCGTTTAAAACATGGCGTTACTTAACGTTGTTAATGACGTTCTGATGTCAACACCATTGGGTTAACATATGACGCTAAAACAAAGACACTAGGAGCAATATTTCAAGAATGCTCCATGTTTCTGTAAATTTGATGTGTATGCAATTACATAGACTGCACAAATAGCCCACATACGCTCATCCTGTGTTTACAAGAGCATTTGAAATGCGGTACTCTGTTTTAACGGTACTGTATAGTACATATGCACAACTGTTGTCATGGCAACATACATTATATGTATCACTTAATTTTATCAGAACTATTTGCGCCTGTGTTTGTAGTAAATGTTAGAAGCAATTTGACTCTATTGTAAGAACATGCAAACTCTTGAATATTTAGACGTTTTTGAAATTTTGATTACACAAAAACTGTTAAAATGCCCGAAGGACCCTTTGGCAGATCCGCCCTCATTTATTTTCTACAAAACTGACGAAAACAGTTCTTTCTACGCCATATATGATCACGGAAATATATATGTTCAAAATTGCACCCAAGTATGCACTTAACATTGTAAAATGTCACAGAAGTATGCTGCGGAAGGTTTGATGAATCATAACATTAGTATTACCCATTTCATTCTGATGGATTATCCAATACTTATTGATACAATAAGCATAGAATAATCCATTTTGTGTTTTAAGGGCTTGTCCGTCAACGTTTGAGGAGAGTTCAAAAATTTCGAAGACTCGGTATTTTTCTATACAGTTCCATTTTTATGCAGTGTTAACCTTTGTCATGTGAATGATAACAGCCGTTTCTAAAGTCAACAGGTATATTTTGCTCTTGCTTCTTGTTTGAAATACTATACCCACAGACAAAAATGGAAAGTCAGAATATTAAGCTCAGAGCAGTGATAAAGTTCCTCAATAAGAAGGGTGGAGACGCCAAAGAAATCCATCGGCGCATGGCGGATGTATATGGTGATAGTAACCTAAAGTATTCCACAGTGGCAAAGTGGTCAGCAGAATTTAAAAGTGGGAGAGACTCCTAAGGAGATAACCGAAAGCAAGCTTGCCGTGCCGATGTAATCAGACAGGAGAAGATCGACCGTGTTGAGAGACTTTTGCTAAACGATTGCCGTATCAAAGTTGCAGAAAATGCTTCAGAATATGGTTTTTCTAACGGAAGTGTTTACACTATAATCCATCAACATTTAGGCATGTCAGAAGAATCTGCCATGCAGGTGGGTACCCAGAAACCTGAAAGATCAGCAAAGTGTTAAGTCAATCAAGATCATCTGGAAGTGTACAATGCCATGCATTAATACTTTCACACTCGTCTTGGAACAGGAGATGTAACTTGGCTTCGAGACTACATGTAGGACCCAGATACTTAACAAGATTCCATGCAATGAAGCGTTCTGGCACACAGCCACCTAAGACCGTACCCAGCCATCAGCCGGCAAGGTAATGACCACGGTATTTTTGGACTCCAAAGGGATTATATTGATAGATTACAAGCACGCTGTACTTCAATTACAGGACAATACTATGCCAATACCATTTAACATTTAAGGGTTGTTATTAAAGAAAAACGGATGGAGAAGCTAGCCGTTGGTGTCCTTCTTTGGCATGATAATGCCCGTGTGCACACGCCCCAAGATGCTATTCGTGAGGGCAAGTTCGAGCAGTTAAATCATCCGCTATACAGCCAAGGCCTGGCCCAACGTGATTATTATCTGTTTAGATATGAAGTCCCTCATGCGTGAAACGATATTTCGGGACGATGATGAGCTCAAGGCTGCTAACAGAGGCTTGGTTTAGGGACCAAACGGACGACTTTTTCTCATGAACTGATTCAATAAAACCGAGTCTGTTGTTTTCTTGTAGGTTCTCTCTATTTCTAAAGGATCCTTATTTCCAGATTATGTTTTATTCCAAAGGCATATATTGCTTATAAGAAATGTCGTGTTGTTGTGGTGGTTCTGTTGTTGTTCATTGTAATCCCACAGTGGGAATCTGCAATTATTTCATGTTTTGTTGTGCGTTACTTTGTGCCCATTCTAGTTTGGCAAACATCTTGATGGGAAAGAGAGAGAGAGAGCTGGTTGCTTTGCTTAGTTTGTCTGGTGTCTATTGACTATTGTGTGTTTTTTCCTAGCGGTGCCATGGGATTGTCTGCAGTTTGAGATTGTGGTATCTCCTGATCATACTCACGTACTATTTTTGGTCAAATAGAATGAAGTAAAAGGAGATTATATTGAAAAATAATGCTGAAACCATCTGCCAAAATCTGTGAGTTAAACCCCGAGTTTTACGAACTTATTGAACTCCCCTCATTTCTATAAAACGATTTATTACTGTCCCTGAAGGTTGCTTTTTTATCTTAGCAAACAAGGCAGGGTCTTCACAGTTTGCCAAAGTGCCTGTTTACTGGTATCCAGAATGAAAATGGTTAATTGTTTTGTTTTTCTCCACGGAATATTTGTTTTGACTTATTGAGCGCATGTCGAGAAATTATATATTTTAGCTTATGTCCTTATGTTATGAGCATGTTTTAGTTCGTCTGTATTTTCGTCTCTACACGACAAGATTCCGTAAAATACTAAGCCAGTGCATGAGATTTCCAACAATGTGGTATGTGCGACAAGCAAAGCCTCAGATCAGCCTGCGCATACGCGCAGTCTGATCAGAGCCTATGCTAGTCGCTTGAATATTCTATGATTGTTAAGCTACTGACTTAACACAATTTGGAGTTTCTAAGCTTAAAAGGAGGCTGCACAGGCTCGTCCGAGTCTACACATGTCAAAATGCCATATTGTTGGAAATCTCATGCACTGGCTCATACTCTGATAGTCCCATTATCTCTGACTGACAGTGGTAGATAATGGTTTGGTTTACAAGCCTAATAAATAAGACAGACATTACCAAATTTGACAGTCTTTCAGCTCGTTGCCTTCCACTTGAAACTCATTGAAGCTCTAATTTAATCTTAGGAGTCCTTCTTAGCACCATCCAGCGGCAAACAGAAACAGTTTGAAGCAGATGCGCGTGTGTAATTATAACTACCTTTAACACAAGATGGGATGGATTAAAAACCCAGTTAGAATGTAATTAGGGACTGTGTCACAATATCCAGACACTTTATCAGGGATACAGAGGTATAGAACACTACTAACATACGTGTATGGCAGATCAAAGGTCAGATCAGTCAAAATTAAGGAATTATTGGGTGTAATACATGTCATTTTATTCCTACGCCATGGCAACAAATTATACGGGCGGTTTGGTTGCTGGTCAGATAGTTTACATAGACCTCAGCGGTAATAGTGCTACACCCATGATAAGCACATTTTCCTAAAGCAACTGATTTTACGAGTAGCTGAATATAAATCAAAATCTTTAAAATACAGCTTACCGTCGGAAGATGCTATGCAAATTATAGTTTTCCTGGCATCACTCATATTTCAAATCATATTTCAAGATAATAGCCATATGTAGCCAGTTCATGATTTGGGGAACTAATCGTATGGAAGTTCAATTCATTCCTTTAACACTGATGCACACCGACTAGTAGGGCAATATGCCTAAATGTGGCCCGAGCCTTTATCAATGTTCTAATATATTTGTGTGCGAGCAGCAAAGGCTCTGGCAAACAGACGCCTTTGAGCCTTCTCGTTTCACAAACGAATAAAGAGAAAATCTACCATAAGTGTTCAAACATAAGTGTTCATTACCTCTTTGTGTCCCAGAAAAGCCAAAACGGGTATTTTGACAAACAGAGAACACCTAATTGAAGTGCAGTGTAACGGCATTTCATCAGAGTATGCACTGTTTACTGAGTAAGAAAGACGGCAAAGATCAGAATCGATACCATCAGGTACCACACCTGACCCAGGATACCACATGGGAATGTTACAAAACCCAATTGAACGTCACAAACCAGAGCCAAGAGATCAGCCCTTGACCAACAAGTGACCACAAGGCAGCAATGAACAGACGCCATAGCATTGAAAACACAAGACATAAATAACACAAATTATCCACAAAAGAAGTACCGCCTTGGGAACGGTCAGTAAATATATTTTACTGGAGGGCTTAAACCGTTTTAAAAACGATTTTCAGAGAAATTAATACAGTTGTTTTTGAAAATTAATACCTGTGAACCTCAACATCACAATTTTTTTTGTAAAAAAAACGGAAGGAAGAACCCATTAGTACTCAAAGGGTAGAATATGCAATATATGATAAAAAACGATACTTGTGTAAGCGCCTGTTGACCTTATACAATTTTTACCAAAAAACAGGTGCCTCATATTTGTGTTTAGCCCACTGTGGTATAATTAGGGGATTTCTCTGTATATGTAGCTATGACTGTCTGTGATTTGATGGCCCCTTTCTTTATATCTTCACAGAAAGTTAAATTGATTAGACTGTTCCCTGCGATGAAACATTGCATAGATTAGAAGCCATCATACATTGTGGTGTATAAACAACTGCAGAATTTAGGGCGAAGATTTTGCCGATAGATATTCAATCAGTCCTCCCTAGAGGCTACAATGTATAAGCCGGTGGTTCCGTTGTTGTTGATTCAATGTTTACTGTTTCCTTCATTGCTTGTGGGGCTTCTTTATTTGGTCTCTTTTTGCATAAGTGTCCCTATGTCCTTTGTAGATTAAAAGCATGTCATTAAATATTGCACAACAGTTTATGAAAGAAATGGTAAAAATTTATTTTGTCTATTAAAAATTCAGGTGAAATTCTTAATAAATTGAAATCTAGAGGCTTTCTAGCTTCTGGTTTGTCTACATATGATTTTTCTACTCTCTATACTACACTGCCTCATAATCTAATCAAAAATAAACTAACAGAATTAATTGAACAAACATTTAACAGAGAGGGCTCACTTTATTTGGCTTGTAATGATAAAAATGCCTTTTTTTTTACTTCAGAATAACCTAAACGATATAAATTGCGGTCATGTCAGAAAATGTGTGAAGCGCTCCATTATCTTTTGGACAATATATTTATTAGACTTGGCTGAAATTATATAGACAAATTGTAGGTATTCCAATGGGTACTAATTGTGCTCCTCTTGTTGCAGATTTGTTTTTACTTGTTATGAGAGAGA
The DNA here is from genome assembly GCA_964019695.1 of Loripinus fragilis. Taxonomy (NCBI): domain Eukaryota; kingdom Metazoa; phylum Mollusca; class Bivalvia; order Lucinida; family Lucinidae; genus Loripinus; species Loripinus fragilis. Next base: position 2,258,753 of record OZ026519.1, read on the forward strand.
CTTTATTTTGTCTCTGTCAGACAATAATCAAACTGATATTATTGAAGCTTTTAACTCAACCTCCAGATATTTAGATGACTTACTTAATATTGATAATCCTTATTTTGAACAAATGGTTGGTCAGATATATCCCACTGAACTTTAGTTAAATAAGGCAAATTCTTCTGATACTGAAGCTCCGTTTTTGGACTTGAACTTGTCAATAACAAATGGCATTGTTTCTTCTAAAATTTATGATAAACGAGATGATCTTAATTTTTGAAATAGTAAATTTCCCAATTCTTGATGGAGATGATCCTCACTCTCCGTCCTATGGTGTATATATTTCTCAGCTTATCCATTTTGCTAGAGTGTGTTCTAATGTTGATCACTTCAACAACAGAAACTTATTTTAACTGCTAAATTATTAAAACAAGGTTATAGATATCATAAAATTAGAAAAGCGTTTTCAAAATTCTACCATAGGCACTCAGAGTTAATTGATTAATACAACATTGGGTTAAAAACTCTTCTGCAAAAAGGTATATCAGAACCTATATTTCATGGTGATTTAGTTTATAAATTCAAACGAATTGTTGGAAAACCTAATTTTAGTGATCAATTCAATAAGATAGTAAAACGTTATATAAGGGTTGGATATAACTTGGATATCATGCGACAGTCTGCATGCCTAGTTTTAAACCCAATCACGGTTTATAGCTATGGTTTCCTCCTTAATTGCACGACGGTGGGTCAGGCCTCAGACTCTATGACGGCTCTTACATAAAGCTTTAATCGGTGGGTTGGTGCCTGATGCTTATCTGTAGCTGGACCCACCGTGGCTCAACTTGAGGTTTTCTTTAGCTCTGACTATCTGTGAGTCGTGAGCCCTTTTTTTTGTTTCATCATGATGTGTAAATTTGATTAGAATGTTTCTCCATGATGATTCATTGCATTAGTTAGATGGCCTCCATGCGAGCTGAACATTTCTTGCACTTCAACAACAGCAGAATCTAGGGCAAACATTTGATCCAGTAAAATGCATTTAAGCCCCCCGGGTGGCTTAGGCTGCTGTCCGTTCTAAGGCGGTGGTTCTGTTGTTGTTGACTTTTTGTTATTTGTTACTCCCATTGTGTTAGTCTGTAATTGTTCTATGTGTTGTTGCACGTTGCTTTGTGTCCGTTCTAGTATTGCAATCATCTTGATGGGGAAGTGAGAGCTGGTTGCTTTGTTTAATTTGTCTTCCTGGTGTCCCGTGATGGTTGAGTGGCTCTTCCTCGTGATGCCACAGGGTTGTCTGCGGTTTGTGATTGTGGTATTTCCTGATCATACTCACTTATTATTTTTGAATCATCTTGTAGATGAAGAGAGAGCGTGCCATCGGTTGGTCTATAGTTTGAGAGTGTGGTTATACTCTCAATTGTTTTCTTAGACGATGTAAGGAGAGCCAATATTTCAATATAAATTGTCACGTCGTCAAACGTTATAAATTGATTGTGGGCATAATTCTTTTCATGATGTTATGTACACATAGCTTCTTCAAACAATCAATGAATGGATGAGTGTATTTCCACATTTTTGCAATTAATCTTGAAAGTTTGGATGTCATAACGCAAAAGTACTAAAATACTGAAAAAGTGATACACGTGGCTACTGTTCACAAAAAGTAGGGGATATTCGTATATAATGAATCATAGCATTTACCAAACTAATGTCATACACCTAAAACAGCTAGTATTAATTAGCCAAGCCATCTATCCGACAATATGAATAATTTTTTCTAGGATTTATCTGGTCATGTGTTCCTGAGACAACCATATTAAGACCAGGGGTAGCCTTTCAATTTTCACACGTGAATATCAAGGTGGCGGATTATGCAATGGCTATGTTTTTTTAAAAGAAAATATCCGTTATTCATTATTTTCATTTTAAGAATTTGTTTTGATCTCTTTTTTTCCGATTTCAGGAATGTGAGGCTAAAATCTGTCACTTATTAGTGAATTGTGCAATTTTTTACATTTTTGTCACCGCCCTATTTCCTAGAAATAACAATTATGGTACATGAAAAAAAATCTTTAAAAACAAAGATATCCAAAATGCATCTATAGCATGCATTTTCGAAAGCATGTCAAAATTTTGATACTTTTTTGTGAAATTTGGGTCTTGACCCCTAGTGTCTTTGGCACGTCCTTAAGGTCACATTACTAAATTTTCAGTCCTCAAATTATGCAGGAAAACTGGCTTACATATTGCTATATGAAAACACAAAATTATTTATGCAACAAATTAGGATTTTAATTTCTAGATTTTTTTATGTCCCAATATCCCCTACTTTTCGTGGACAGTATACTTTAAAACTTTATGTTTTCATAGATCACAATTGAATGCGTACGTTAAGTGTCAAAAATGATTTCGTGCACTATTCTTGACAGTTTGAGTCAAAAAACGTTCAAAAACTTCAATGAAATTTGCTGTTAAATGTAAAGCATATATAAGAAGAGAGGAATCCAAAGATCAGGAATCGATATAATCAATACCATACCTGACCAAGAACACCATATTGAAAGGGGCAACAACACAAGAAACACAATACACACGAGAGCCAAGAGGCCAGCCATTTTCCAGCAGGTGACCAAAAGGCTGCAACGAACACACAAGGCAGCATAACCAAGATAAACATAAAACATATATAGCAAAAGGATTCACAAAAAGAAGCACTGTCGAAGAACGGTCAGCAAAAACAATCACTAGAGGGCTTAACCATGTTTAACAGTTCCAACCTCACGCTAAGTTCTGATGTGGATCAAGGCACATGTATTTATGATTCATGACCAAAGTGACTATATGGGAATGTGACAAAACACAAGAAAACATCACAAACCAGACAGCCAAGAGGTCAGCCTTTTTCCAGCAGGTGACCATATGGCTGCAAATAATAGACAAAGTAAGTAAGGGTGCAAAGATCAGGAGTCGATAGAATCAAGTACCACACCCGACCCAGGATACCAATGGGAAAATTACAAACTCACAGTTAGACACCATAAACGAGAGCCAAGAGGTCAGCCCTTTCCCAGCAGGTGACCACAAAGCACATATAAACAGACGCGCACAAAGACATAGCAAACATAAGACAGAACAAAAACATAAAAGATCCACAAAAGAAGAATCGCCTTGGAACGGTCAGTAAAATATTTTACTGGAGGGCTTAAACCAGTTTCACGGCGCCAACCTCACCCTTGATTCTGATGTGGACCAAGACAGTATGACAAAGACACACACGAAACACAAATAAAAAGGGACTACAAAAGAAGCACCACCTTGTCAGTACGAAAATTACTGGAGGGCTTAAATATGTTTGACGGTACTAATGAAATGTAATGGGAATTTTTCAACTTCAAGAACTAGTAACTTTAACGTGTATTGTCCAATCCAGCCAATATTTTTTTTTTTAAAAATTGTCCAAGGGTTTATGCCTGTTAAATTAATCTGCAAGTGTTATCCAATTGCTTTTCTAACTGCTTCAAAATCTACATGCAATAAAAATCCTGGTTACCTCCAAATTTTATAAGATCACTAGAAAAGAGCCCACGCAAGCGCGGAAATATTTCATGATTGTCAATTTACCTTTATTTTGCATTTAAAAAAGCTGAAACTTGTATCCCCCTTTCATGTGTGTTAATTTTTCACAGCTTTATGAAATCTGAAACTTGTATTGGCGATTCTAGTCGCCGAAATGACCATGGGCCCATATAGGTATGGGCCGAAATGACCCGAAACCGGCGAGTTTTAATTTTTTTTACAAAAGCTGATACTTGTAAACATGATTATGCTTATATCTTCTCATCTTGAAAATCACTAAAAATCTTCAGCGAGGTGACTTTTACTATATTTGTTTTCCTCCAAACAATGCCAAAAATCGCTCAAATCCAGGTTCTTATTTCTGAACAATGCACTTTTTTAAACAGATTTTATTGATAGCGTCATTGCCTACTGCGTCAAGTGGTACGACCAAGCCTATCAATGTAAGCTGTTTAGCGACCTTGAAACTTAGGATTATTGAGCGTGAGTCAGAGAAAGGTGTCTTGAACTTTCATAACTCTAGTTGCCATCAATGGTAGTAATTAACTATTTTATAGAAGTTCTGTTTGTTTTGTTACTGTTTTGTGAGTCCCCCCCCCCCAAAAGTCTGTACTTGTTTAAAGCTAGTGTCAATTTAAGTTTATACTAAGGTCTGCTGATTATTATAGTTTAGTGTTGTGTTGGTTACTGGTACTGTCCAAAAAATAGGGACAATGTCGGAAAAATTAGTCTGCAATTTTTTAAGTGGTAGCTGCCCAAACCAATAAATGAGTGGTTTTCACACTCAAAATGCAAAGAAATACAATATTTAAGGAAATTTTTGTATACCAAATTATCTTCTTCAAAGGCAAACCTGGAAATGTCGTTACTTTTCGTGGTTAAAAAACAAACTTTTTCTCCTTATTTTTCTTCCAACTTCTGATTGGGAATTTTACTGTGCCAATTGGGAAAAAGGAGGTGTTTCGCCTTTGGGAGTGGGGCCGAATTTCGCCCCCCAAAATGGCCTGAAAAGGAAATGGTTTGGATTGATTGGTGTTTTACGTCCCGGTAAACAATTTTTCAGTCATGTTGAGACGGAGCCACTTCTTCCTGGGTATTATTAGTACTTTGGGAAGGTGAAAGTGCCTTTCTCAAGGACACTACACAGCGGTCGTGGGGATCGAACTCGGGGCCTCTAGGTCCCGAGTCCGACGCTCTACCACTGAGCCACCGCGCCTCCATATGCCGAAATACACTTCCCTTTTTACGACCATTATAGGCGAAACGGAGCGGTCTGGGGCGAAGTATTTCGCCGATTTGCCCTCAAACTGGAACCCTGCTTGTACCTGAAAGCTAACATATAAAATTTGGGTTTGATTGGCCCATCAATTTCCGAGAAAAGCCAGTTTTAATTTTCATATACGTAAATGACCTTTAGCCAAGGTCAAGAAATGACCTCGGCCTTCAATACTCACAATTCTTCATTATTTCAGTTGGTTTCAGGTCAGAGGCTGAAATATTTGTGAAAAAATCAACAGCTTTCACTTTTTCCTGTAGAAAAGCCTAAGTTAACAAATTTGACCTTGTTGTAAAATTGGTCAAGGTCAACCGTAGGTCATCATTTGAACAAAGTATGATGGGCAGAGTCACCACTGCTACATACCAAGTTTCGTGGAAATTGGTTCACCGGTTCCGGGGAAGAAGATTTTTGAAGGGTTTTTACCATATATGGGCGTGGCGGCCATCTTGGTCATGTGACCCAGATGCAACAAACAAACTTTCGTTCCCCCTACCCAAAGAGGCTCCACATAAAATTTGTCTTTGATTGGTCAAATGGTTTCCGAGAAGAAGATGTTTGAAATTGTTGACGACAACGGACCATGGGCATCCTACCTATAAGCTGACATATGCTGCTAAGGTGAGCTAAAAACAAATTCAACCTCAAGCCCTCACCAGTAGCTTGCACCTGACCGTTCTAAGGTGGTGATTTTGGTGTAGTTCTTACTTCGTTATTTGCATACCTGTCAACTTTTTGAAATCTTAAAGAGTGAGATTGCGCGCGACGCCCTTAAAATGGTTATTTTCTGCTCGCATTTACCGCGCGGACCAATTTTACCAAATTTTTTAGGAGTGAGATTTATTTTTTTCTAAGAACCAAAAAGGGATTATTGGGCCGAAATGACCATGGGCCGAAATGACCCGGAACCGACGATTTTTTTTTTATTTTCTTTTTACAAAAGCTGATACTTGTAAATGCGGTTATGTTTATTTCTTCTCGTCAAGAAAATCACAGAAAAACTTCAGCGAGGCGCCTTTTACTAATAATATTTGATAGCGTCATTGCCTACCGTGATATAAGTGGTACGACCAAGCCAATCGATGTAAACAGTACATTATGCACAGCGACCTTGACACTTAGGATTATTAAGCGCGTGTCGAAGAAAGGTGTGATGATTACCGCGACTAATAATCAGTTTTGATAAGGGATTATTTAAAATTACAGCCATATCTTTTTTTCTTTGGCGAGTTTGGCGGCGTTTTCCCCATTGTTGTTTATAATATGGCCGACTTGACACAGCATAATACACATATACATATGACATATACACAAAAATTCGGAACGCTTCGGTCATCTCCATTCAGTTTGTATTGGAAACCCAATCGATCTAAAAATAGTGACGCGTGACCATGAACGTGACATACACTAAATATAGAAACATTCGCCAGAGGGCGCAGTTCTTTTAGAAAACACACTTAATTCCAAAATTCTCTAAATCTATGCTAAATGAAAACTCATCCTAACCGAGATTATCAATGAAAGCAATATCTTAAAGTAACAGTAAAGAAATCAAGCATGAAAATGACCTCGATTTTTCAGTTTATGCGGTAATTCGTTTATTTAGTATTATAGATGGGCCCAGAACAATATCAAATGAGAGCTTCCTTTGGTACTTAAGGCCATGCAATTCTAGGGTAAAAGCTCTGATCGATTCCAGAAAGATACTTTTCCTCCGTAGATTCAGAAATATGTTTTTTTTTTAATTTTCAAAATTCAAACATTCCTACAATTCTTCTGCGTTGTTAGGACAAGGGGACTGAACATTTAATATATTATTAATGAATTATAAAACAATCCTCCTATAAGCTGTCACACTTTATTGAGATACAAAATAGCACGTGGTTCTTGAGTGGACACAGCTCTGTCCAGATATTTATCATCTATGAACACACTCGTTGCTTTGTTAACCAAAAATAGTAAGTGAGTATAATTAGGAAACACCACAATCACAAACCGCAGACAAACCAACGGCACCATGAGGAATAACCACACACAATCATGAGACACAAGGAAGACAAAGAAAGCAAAGCAACCAGCTCTCTTACCTATCGAGACGACCGCAAAACCAATGGACACAGAGCAACGCGCAACAAAACTTAGAACAATTACAGAATCCCACAATGGAAGTAACAATCAACAACGAATCAACAACAACAGAACCACCGCCTTAGAGCAGACAGCAGCCAAAACCACTGGGGGGGGGGGCTTAAATGTATTTAAATGGTACCAAATCTTTGCCCTAGATTTGCTGCTGTTGAAGCACAAAACATGTTAAGCTCCCATGGGGGATTCCTAACTATTGCAATGTATCATCATAGAGAAACAATATAATCAAATTAACGCACTGTGATGAAGCAGAGAAAAGGACTCACGACTCATAGATGGTCAGAGCTAAAGAGAACCTCAGGTTGAGCCACGTAGGGCCCAGCTACGGCCAAGCATCAGGCACCAACCCACAAATAAAAGCTTTACTGACAGCCGTCATTGCGTCGGAGGCATGACCCACCTGCGTGCAATTTAAAAGGAAACCATAGCTATAAACTGTGATTGGGTTTACGACCAAGCATGGAGACTGTCACATGGCATCCAAGTAATATCCAACTTTTTATATCCAAGTTTTCTGTAAACTCAACCAAGACTCTAATCAGTCTTGGCTGATAACCAGAGTGGCCTATATCTTTGTTGGGTGCACATGGCAGTGTGTTAGTTTTGTCATGTGACGATCCATGTATGACATACAAATCATAATAATTATTTTTCATAAACAATTTTCATTTCCATTTGTTGCAATTAAGGGGATATTGCTTTCAAAAGCTCTTACTTGTATGGAATTTTCCTGTATAAACAAAAATGTTTTTTTTTTATAAATGAGACGGATACCTTTGGTAATATTGTTGTATGAACAATTTACTAATCTGACATGTATCACTTTACGCCCCAACATACAGCTTTTGAGCAATCTGCAGCATGCTTATCAGTCGTTTCTAGTTACTTCCTGGTTTTATACCGTTTGCAATATTGTGACACGCGGGGTGAACTTTAGAGAAAAACATTTGCATGAACATGAACTACAATTATCCGACTACAATATATTGAAGTATTTTCGCCCAAATGTACAAATTTCTGGAGTACTTTTTTTTACATTTTTTGCTTATGAATATTTGATGGTAAAAATAAAATAATTGTAAATAATACCAGATATACATACATTTGGGTCGAAATACTTTCATATATTGTAGTTCTATAACTGTAGTTCTTGTTCATGTTAACATTTTTTTTATCTAAAATGAATAATATTATATATAATATATAACATGATGATATAATAATATCCCCCTCATTGGTTGCCTATATGATGCATGTAACTACCAGCATATCATGTTCTGACCCTAATTAACACCGCTTTCTTATGAACTGGCTTTGTTAACTTTATTCTGACCGTTGCGTTGGTACAAGTAATGCGCAGAAATTCTTGTATTAAAAAAGTCAAAACGAAAGAGAAAATGTACAACTGATTCTAATTATTCAAATATAATCATGTACGCCATTATATGCACCATCGTTGATTGCCAATGCGATATTCACATGTACCAGCATTTCATGTGCTGACTCTTATTAACAGCGCTTTCTCTTGAAATAGCTTTGTTTACTTTTTTGACAATTGCGTTGGTAGGAGTAAAGTAATGCTAATTAAATTCCTTTTTCCAGATTTGTCCAAAAATACAGAATGTGCAACTGGATTTTAAACATTCCGATACATGTATTTATATATAATCATGTATGCCTTCATTGGTTGCTTACCCGATGGATGTAAATACCAGCATTTAATGTTCTGACTCTAATTAACACCACTTTCTCCTGAACTGGCTTTGTTTACTTTATTTCGACCGTTTCGTTGGTGCGAATGATGCTCAGAAATTCGTTTTCACAAACGTGTCAAGATAGATAGAGAATGTGCAACTGGTTTTCCTCATTGTGAACGTTAATGACATCATTGATTTCTCAACATCGTACAACAATTGAACAACGCAAGAAGAGAATATTAGACTTCTATCATCACTGAGCTCACAGTCTTGCCGACCCATTTACTCTAAAACACTTGAATTTCGCGGCATCATTATATACTCGTAGTAAGTGAGTATGTAAGGAAATACCACAATCAAAACCACAGACAAACACGTGGCACCGTGGACAAAAGCCACACAACAATCAGCTTTTTATGGGACATAAGCAAACATTGTAGACCCAGTCTTAACTGTTTCTTTTACACAATCTTCTATTTAATCTGAAAAATGAAAATATCTTCAGCAACCCTTAAAATGGAAATGGACAAATACGTATTTTTTATAAGGTATTGCTTGTTTATTTAGATGATTTTGATTATTAACCCTTCAGAAAAACACCACGCATAAACTTTAGATTTTCTTTAGCTCTGTCTATTATATGGTCATGAGCCATTTTCTTTGTTCCATCATAGCGTATAAGTTGGATTAGATTATTTCTCAATAACGATGCATTGCATCAGTTAGGAAGCCATGACGTGGGATACATTTTTATGTGTTTAAACAACAACACAATCAAGGGCTACGATTTGCCGCCAGTAAAATGTATTTAAGACCCCCAGTGGCTTAGGCTGCTGTCGGTTCTAAGGCGGTGGTTCTGTTGTTGTTGACCCGTTGTTTATTGTTACCCCCATTGTTTGTGGTGGTAGTTTTGGGTATTCAGTACTTAGTGTCCTTTCTAACATTGCAATCATTTTGATGTGAAAAAGGGTGTGTTACTTTACTTTAATTGTCTTCTTGGTGTTGTGTGACTGTTTTCTGTGTCTCTTCCTTACATGGTCATGGGTTGGTCTGAATATTGTTTACAAAGGAGGGGAAAGCTATCTGGCCCCGAGGTTATGAGACACATTTTTCATTCTTTACTCAACTGAGCAATAATTTGATATCTTGTGACAGTTAGTGTTCTGTGGCAGTTCCTCGCGGTGCCTTGGGTTAGTCTTCGGTGTATGATTGGGGTATTACCTGGTAATACTCACTTACGGTTTTACTATAATTTACATTAGTTACCACTATAATGGAAGGGCGTCGCAAAAAACAATTGCTGTTCCATTTAAGAGCAGCAATGGCATATCCTATTTTATATACAGCGAAAACTCTTTATAGCGACATTCTTTATAACAGCGAAATTCATTACAACATCAATTGTATTTGCACAAATGTACCAGTTTAACTTGAATTTGAATTAATTACAACAGAAATACAGTTTACCGTCAACTTATCTGGGGACAAACATTGTCATTGTAAAGAGGGTAGACTGTATTATTTAAATCTTGTATTTGGCATACTTTCGCGTCTGTAAATTGCTGCCTTGTGGTCACCTGCTGGAAAAGGGATGACCTCGTGGCTATTGTTTGTGATGTTTTATTGTGTTTTTGTCACTTTCCCATGTGGTATCCTGGGTCAGGTGTGGTACTTGATTGTATCGATTCCTGATCTTTGCCGCCTTTCTTACTTTAGACACATTGAAGTTACTAAATACACAGATGTTGCTTAAACTGAAACAACTAAGAGACACATGCAAAAGTGCAACTCCTACGACTATCTCCGTTTATTGAGGTGTTAATCATTCTGAATTGTATTCACGCGTCAAAAGCCATTTGTTAGACTTAAATAGCAGGATTGTTATATGAAAAGTTGAAACAATAAAAGTAAGTAATGGTGCAAAGATCAGGAATCGATACAATCAAGTACCACACCTGACCCAGGATACCAATGGGAAAGTGACAAACTCACAGAAGACACCACAAACGAGAGCCAAGAGGTCAGCCCTTTCCCAGCAGGTGACCACAAAGCACATATAAACAGACGTGCACAAAACATAGCAAACACAAGACAGAACAAAAACATAAAAGATCCACAAAAGAAGTACCGCCTTGGAACGGTCAGTAAAATATTTTACTGGAGGGCTTAAACCGGTTTAACGGCGCCAACCTCACCCTTAATTCAGATGTGGATCAAGACACATAGATATTTGGTTTGCATGAAAGACCCCTAACTTATCAATGCATCATCTCCTAAAACATATAAATCAAGATATAACAAGGAGATAAAGCAAGGATAAGGACTCAACAGTAAATTAAACTGAATACGGGAGCAAAAGAAATCCAACAGGTAAACCCCGGTGGGCCCGACAAACAGCCAAAGCATCAGGCCCCTACCATCTCATCAATAGATAAGTCTTTAAGTCGGAACCATCATAGAGTCTGAAGTCCGACCCACCGGCGTGCAATTAAAGAGGAAAGCAAAGTTGCCAACCTTGATTGGGTTGACTACCAAGCATGCAGTCTGTTGCAATACATTAATGTTATAGCCAATCTTTTTATAATGGGAAATTATTTTAATGAACTGCGCTGAAAAATTATTAGAGCCAACAATCTTCTTCAACTTATACACCAAGTCACCATAGAAATCAGGTTCCGAAAGTCCATGGCGCAAGAGAGATTTAAGTCCAACTTGGAATTTAGAAATCAAATCATAGTATCGTCTATAAAATTTTGAAAATGTTTTGCGAAGTTTATGATACCGATAGCCTTGTTTAAGAAGTTTCTGAGTTAACAATTTAATTTAAGTGTGAACTAGAGAAAGCCACTGGTGGCACGAATCTATGTGTATTACATAGTCTTTTGGCAGTGAGTGAGTATGATCAGGGAATGCCACATACTGCAGACAAACCCACGGCAACACAAGGAAGAGAAGCAAAACTCTGACCACCACAACACAGTAAAAGTAAGACAACCAGCTCGGCACGATGGTTGTTGAACTAGAAAAGACACCAAGAAAGGATCAACCATCACATAAAATAGGGACTCAACACAAAACCACACACACAATAGGAGCAACGACAAGCAATGAATAGAAAATAACAGAAGCTTCAAATTCGATGCAAAATGTTTGCTATACTAATATGAAGGAAGAATATATAAAACATAGTTTACACTTGAGTAAATGGTTTAATAAAATCAATCAGGATATATTTGTGAAATTGGCTTCAGAGAGTAGGGGATAGCCCTTTTAGTAGCTACATCCTTAAGGACAAGTTTAATTATACATGTTTATTCTTTCATTGACGGTCTGTGTTAAAAGAATATACCTGGACCTACCAGTCATCCAACCAACCATCAAATCAACTTGACTATGCTATCATCGTCATTTATTTGTTTGATCCCAGAATTTCTTGATATTATCAACCACATATAGCTAGGAACATATATTTTATAAACTTTTACCAAAGTTCTTACATCAACATTACACCACCAATCCAAGTTGGCTGTATCAAGTAGGCCACGCTCATTTTACCACTGACCCGAACTGACTTTTCAAAATGGCGGACATGTTTTGTCACCGAAATCGCTTCCTATAACATAGGTTGTCATATGCTATATGGAAGGAGATATAAAAATAGTGCAGGCGAGCAGCTAGTCTATTCTCATGATAAAACGTCTGTGTAAGTTTTACTTGACATGTTAATTCCTGAATACAATGCATCGACCTCGTAGAAAAAGAGGCCACCAATTATCACCTTAAATACAGTAGAATAAGGAAACAAACGAAAGCAGGCATTTTGTAAAACATATAATTGAATCAGTTACGTATATGCAAGCTGAAGGTGTTTGTTTTACCAAGAACCACCTGTTAACGAATTCAATTAGAGTTAGGCGCTTCCAATAAGCACATGTACAGATATAGATTTGGAATAACCAGAACATGTATACCATATATGGATCATGATTTCACGAGTATTTCAAACTATTCATGAAAGGGTCCCGTAATGAAGGTTAAGGTTATTATAAAAGCTGACAATTTAATGCACATGCAACTCGTATAAAAACGTTAATTATATTAATGACTGAAATTTAAACTAACTCGGTCGTAAGCGTTTAACGAGGTCGGTGATTATAAAGTATAAGGTTAAGGTCGTGTGAAGGAATAAAACAAAAAATTAAAACAATAGTGTACTTTGAATAGTAAGAATAGACCTGGATGAAAAAGTGTATGTACTCAGTTTGATAATAGAATACTGAATGAAGTAGATCATGTTAATGGGAAAATAAAGTAAATGGGCCTGTACTATAATTGTTTGTGCCATTTCTTGATCACAGAACTGTTTCTCTTGAAGAAAGTCATCTACAGTAGAAGCTCATAAGTTCGAAGTCTTAAGAATTAGAGGTTTTATTTGGAATTGTTAGTAATTCGTATTATAGGGTGGTAGACTCAAACGTATATAAAGCACAAAATGGTTATTAACAATTTTCTTTGGCATTGGATGCAGGTGCCCTGTTACATGTACCATTCAACTCTGGTAAGCAACTCTTGGTCATCTTACCACTGTGAATAGTCATAAACCACCTGAATAAAAACAACAACTAAAATATCAATAAAACTTCTAATAAAAAAGAACAAGATAATACAACAACAACAAAAAACACCCCTTGTCCCTCTCTAAGAAAAATACAACAATAACAACAACAACAACAACAGCAAACGTTCAAACAGTATAGACAATGAGTGTGGACTAAGCCATAACGTCGAGAAACGCTTGATCAGCTCAGTCCATTTTGCAGATCAGAAATTATTTCTATCAACTGTTACATGTAGCAGTGACTAAAAACAAGCTACAATCCCCAAATGGCCACACAGTGTGCAGCAGACAAAAAAACGAACACGTCAAATTCTTTTCACACATACTAAGTGTTAAACATTGACACCATAAATGCAATATAAAATATATCTGTCTCTTATCTGCTGTCATAGACTTCACTGAGGTTTTAGTGATAAATTAAGAACTATTTCTATTGTATGATGCAATAAAACGTCCATTCTTAGGTGTTATGACATGTATCAATCTCTCTTTATGATTTTGAGTGAATTGAAGCCTACTCTAGCTGCCTGTTCTTTACGACCGTCAACAGTAAAATTTCCGTTTATTACTCTATCACGATATTTAACAAGTGTACAAGGCTTCCGTATCAACAGCTATATGAATATAAAGCAATACAATTACTGGGGTATCTTTCTTTACTGAAGACATATAGCAATTGTTTGTCCGTATCTTTTTCTGTCCTCCTTAAACCCTCGAGGAGTCCATACAAACGAGCGTTCATATGGGTATGCTGATCTTAAAGCTGCATACTTTGTAACTATGAACATTTTTTCGTTTTAAATCATTTGTAAAAGTAGAATAAAGTTATGTTGTCACAATAAATCTAATTTCTACAGCTGAAAACTGCATGGAAAAGTGAATTATCTTATAAAAACAGGTGTTTTTCCTCTTGTTTGTAATTATTTGCGTCCCTCCAATAATTCAAGACAGTTAATTTTTAACATAAATGTTGTTGTTTTGGCACTAATAATTTGTTAATTATTACGAAAAAGGTAAAATGGATACCTAAATTTTAGTATTTTTACTGTGTTCTTGAAAAATAGAAACATTATTCCTAAAAAGAAAAGATCAAAAGTTACAGATTATGCAGCTGTAATGTACAATAAATTCCACTACCACGGAATGGAGAGACATACAGATATAATGTTGCAATTGCCTGTCCGTTGGTCTTGATTCCAGTGCAACTCTGTGAAAAAGCAAGTGAATATGATCAGACAATACCACAATTACATACAGCAGACCAACCCACGGCACTATGAGGAAGAGTCACAGAACACTGACAGTCACAATACATCAGGAAGACATTTAAAGCAAAGCACCTAGTCCCCTCTTCCCCATCAAGATAGTTGCAAAACTAAACGGACGAAGGTACTGAGTATTAAAACGAAAACCGCTTGCAGGATTTCTACCAACTGCTACACAAAGACATGTTTTAGTAGAGTTATGACCCGTTACGTACTATTTCGATATATAATCTTGGCAACACAAAAACTGACAATATACAGATGCTAAAACATAAACAATTATTTTGGGTAATAAAAGACAGCATTTCCTTTCAAAACAGCCAGTGATATATTATTGAGGTTTTATCAAGTTAGGACCAATCACTTAGAATCGGTTATCACAGTTTCTGTTATTGTTAGACGTAGCTGTGCCTGTAATGAAAACACTCCTACTTTTCCACTTTAGATAGATGATATGATATATTGGAAATCCATCACCAACTGTCGCAATCTCACATACTAGCACTAGCTTAGTCTAGTAGTACATTATTGTACATGTACACATTTTGACGTCCAGGCCTCGAGGTAATAAAACTTGAGTTCATTCACAGACTCAAAATAAAGCGCAATGATTGGCTGCTTGCAGACAGGTGTCCGCAAACAGCCAATCATTGCGCTTTATTTTGAGTCTGAGACTGTACTCATGTTTTATAACCTCGAGGCCTGATGATGCACCTACAAATGTACAGACGTGCTTAGTATGATATTCTATCGCTACGATACGAAACCGTTTTATCCAACTGGATGTAATTAAAGATTATCCATACATGTATAAGCCTATAGTTTTTTTTGTGGGAAATGGACAGACAGCTCAGGCCGGATCACGGTCTCAACGTTTGCTTACAGAATGTTCTTTTTAAATTTAAATATAATTGGAATATACCGCCCAACGACCCTGAGCTCATTAACAAATATTTCCTTCGTATGATATACTTTTCTGTGATATATGGTTTAACTCGGCGAATGATCAAAAGAAGTCGCACTATATGTCGCACTAAAATGGCATTCTTTGCTACCTATTGCCATCAGCGTTTTGATACGTTTTGAATATTGTACTTAAAACATGATTCGCTCATATTATGCATAATAATAGTTCACAGCTTCATCGAGGCAGTTAGAATCGTTTATAACTTCTGGGACTGTTAGGAATCTTTAATCAATCAAAGTCCAAAATATGCTGTTTGAAAATCCGTCTGAATTTAATTTGCAAGGGAATCCAAGTGCAACTTTCATGGTGATGTTTACCGCCTACTATCCTTCGTGCTTAGAAAACATTGAACATTGGTTGCAGGTCTAAATGAGCCGCGACATGTGCTTTCAAACAATGTGGTATTTTGACAAATGTAGACTCAGACGAGCCTTTGCAGCCTCCTTTAAGCCTGAGAGTCATGGAATATTCATGCGACTAGCAAAGGCTCTGATCAGACTGCGCGTATGCTGGTCTTTGCTGGTCGCCAATACAACATTGTTGGAAATCTTATATCGCGGCTCATTTATGGCTATAATCGGGTGGCCATCAGCATCTTTCCTACAACTGAAAAATTGTTGACTTGGACATTAAGCATCAACACGACCAAAATCATAACATATAGTCATATAGTTGAGCCTAATATGTAGTTCTTAACCCTATTAACTAGTGGATAAAAAAAACGTTCTTCAATGGCGAAAAAAAACGTGAATGGTACGTCGCCTGTCGGAAGTCAAGTGATTTCATTGTTATTTTGAAGTGACGTCATCTTGTTATGCCGGATCTCAGTGTAATAAGTATTTTCTGAGAATTTGTGAGAAATAAAAGTGCGAAATTTAACGGTGAGCATGAAGACAATGCATTATATGTGTGAAGATGGGATCGTCCCTCGGGATAATCATTTGTCACCACCTGGCAAGCCTCGTGATGCCAAACTGTGATCCTCGGGATGGAACTTTCTATCTCACATTCACACTCCTGATATATTCTTATAATGCCTCCTTTATGAACACAGTCCCAGAGTACAGAAATAAATTGCACTGTCCTCCTCCCGACAAACCATAAACGTATTTGTTGCCTTCATAAATTACTCAGCACAATGATAAATCATCGAGTTAATTATCTGTCTTAAAGAACTGTTCTTAGTTTGATTCCGTCTGTGGTCTACTGTTTTATATGCCACCTGCCTTGCGTAATTATTTTTCCGATTTAGGATCAGTGGAAAACAGAAATTATACCGAGAATCGCCGCTCTTTATCATAGCGGTAGACATATAATACATCTTCAGGAAGCATGGTTTGGAGCATAGAATTATCATTAAGTTTTTATTAATTTATTCTATCCAAAATATGTGAGGCTGAGACAATTAGTTTAAAAACCTTAACCTATGTTTTACTTGAGTAATACTGTAGCCTCAGGATACAGTAGAAATACGATCTCTCATCTTATGGAGTCCTTACTATATGACAACTGGAGAACAAGATCAGACTGCATTTCAAAGAAGTTCTGAGCTTATGTTTCATGTTCATCTATACTTGTTCAACATTCTATCGTATTGGAGGTCTGCTAGCCATCTTATGTCTGTTTGAGTCTATCTCTTGCAAACATTGTAGAAACGGAGCAGCAATCTTTTGAAGAAATGATCTATGCAGATCAACTCCATTGAACAAAATCATGTCATAGACAGGTGGCACCCGCTTTATTATTATGCTCAGTGCGACAGGGCAAGTACAGTTAGGAGTTATTGTATATAAAATACCTAAATATACCCTCTATTAATGCATGGGCACCAACCAGGTGATACATATCATTGAACATTAATTATGTAATAGTTATACCATGGGTTGTCTGCCTGTACGTGGAGATAATCCGCGAGCTTTAGCGAGTGGATTATCTTACGTACAGGTGGACAAACATGGTATAACTATTTTATACAACCTACATCAGTGTAGACCTTGCACATCAAGTGATATTTCATGCTTAAGTTGGTAAAGGTGGTATAAACCAGCTAAGGCCATGACGATTTATCGCACACTTTTCAAATTCAGCATTTTACTCAATTTAGCCTAACATCCAAAAATTGGGCATACGTCAAACAGTGACGCCCAAGATTAAATGACACAGCAGATGGCAACATATTTGGATATCCTCTTAGCGCCATCATAAGGACCATATCATAAAATCTAGTCAGTTTGCTTTATTTCTCATATGACGACACGCATGGAAGTGATATAACGCCCTGCAATAGAATCGCTAAATTACTAGTGGTTAACATATTTTTTGGAAACGTTATGGCGTCCTTAACAACATTGCGTACATAATGACAAAAATATAACATTTTTACGGCAGAAAATGATATTTCAAAGTAATCTTAATGTCATATGATAAATAGAATCTGACATTCGTGCTCTTGTATTATTGAATTTATTAAACTCGTTGCGAAAAAGAGATAAAATGCCCAGCAAGCCTTTTCCTCAACGAGTTTAATACATTCAATAAAAGATGAGCACTCATGTAAGATCCCCTATTCATAAGTGTGACTAAATGTTTGCAAAATTGTTTTAATAAATTGTTATTATAAAACGGTTGAAAATATTTAAGTGTTTGATAAGATTGTCTTTTTGTAATGTAGGTTACGCAAAGTGATATCATCACTGGTATATTGGGCTTACATAAACATTACATCTTTAAAGCTAAAGCAGGGCAATCAAAGTCATTTGATCAATGAAAGGCATTCGATTAATCAACTGCAGACCAGTCAAATGCAGTTTATAGTGAAACCTAAACTTAAGTTAACGTTGTGTATGCTCCTGTCTCTATATTGTGCCTAATGGGTATCTGGTACATTTGTATTACTGTTTTGTTTTCATACTGGCCAATGCTCATTCATTTACTTCACAATTAATGTCACTTCTTTATTGTATTGATTGGAAAGTTTTAAAAAACAAAACAAATTGAATTAGCTCTTCTATAGTACTCATTATTGATACATCCAATGCTCCTGTGGCATACCATTTGTGTTCGTTAAAGGGTTGGCCTGGATTGGTGTTCAGTAGAACCATTAACTTATTACGCTAACACTTCAGGATACAGCCAGAGATGATATAACACATAAGTTTTACTGATTGCTCCAAGTGTATTTGTAATGGTGCACATTGTTAAAGCATAGAGACACGACCAATGAGCACATAACAAATGAGCCGCGACATGTGATTTTCAACAATGTGCCATTTTGACAAGGGTAGACTAAGACGGGCCTGTGCAGCCTCCTTTTAAACTTAGAAACTCTAAATTATGTTAGGTCACTAACTTAATATTCACAGAACATTCAAGCGACTAGCAAAGGCTCTGATCAGATTGCGCATACGCTGGTGTGAGCCTTTGCTGGTCGCATATACCACTTTGTTGGAAATCTCAGGTCGCGGCTCAAATGAGTTTTACAACAAACTCGCAGAAACTAATTCTATGTTTCATAAAAACAGATTGCTTCAATTTTAACTACATTGAATATTTCAGGTGTAGACCTTGGGTCACTTGTATTATGGGGTTGTTTTTGTGATGGGATAATGTTTGTGTTTAAAGGTCACCTCACTTTTTCATGTATAGCTCGCAAAGTTTTAAGATTGCTTCACTGTATGTCGCCATTGTCTAGAAGATAGGCAGCACTGGGGCCCCAACGATTGCCATTTAATGCAACTCAATCATAGTTTACACTGAACAGTCACCATATTTCGCCGACGTAACCTGGCCTTTAATTGACATCTAGCCCTAACCAATCCACTACACCAATACAATCCAAAGTATGCTTTTATGTCATTAAATATGGTTAGACAATATGCTTGATAATCGAGTTAGATGAGTGGATTTGTTAAATGGTTATGATAACAATGGCATAGATGAGCCTGAAATAGCTATCTTTACAAAGTCAGATAAACAAAATATATTAGCCTGTAACTGTGATGTTTTCTAAACCAATTAATCACCTTATAAACAATAGTTCACATTAAAATATTCATATACGTAATATGAACAGGATATGTTGACAATAATTGGAGCCCTAGGTCTAGCATTATGTCCCCTGAGAATAAAATAAAACGCTGAATGTTTCTATGTTTGCTAACAAGGAGAGATCTTTTGAAACAATAGTTCACCAGGACATAACTATGAGTTGAATACTGCTTAAAGAGTATGATAATCGTATCACAATACCATGGCCAGTAATAGGGATGAAAAAATACCTTTTAGTAATGCGCCGTGACTTTATAGGAACATTATTGACCTGCAAGTTATCACTTCAACTATTTTAGCAATGGATTCGAACACCAGTTAAAATCTTGTGAACATGCATATTTGATCCCTAAAATGGTCGATGATTCCATAATACCCAGTAACATCACGATTAATTGTTGTTTTGCATAGGCGAATCTAGAGGGGGCGGGGCAAGGGGGGGGGTGGGGCGGGGTCCGGTCCCTGACGCTGAAAAGTCACAAGTGGCTGTATGTTTCCTTAGAAATACTGGTACGGACCTCTTCGTACGGCCTCTGTGAACTTAGTTGATGACTAAAACTGACGTTATCAGGACCCTCCGCCCCTGACGGAATTGTCTGGATTCGCCCATGTTCTGTAGACATATATAATACAAACGTTTCGTGCAGTATGAATATTCTGCTATTCAAAAACGCGGGCATATGATGATTTGTGAACCAAATAATTTTGATGAAACATCAGGTCTGTTATTTGGGCCTCGACGCGAGAAGACCTGTCTTCGGGGCTTCAGACAATGCGAGTATAAACTCAGTCTCCTTAGCTACAGAGACTAGCTAGAGAACTGAAATTTCACCTGTAGCAAGTTTAAATATGATACTTTCCAATACGATAATAATAAAGGCGCTTACCAGAATTGTTGTTCGCAAATCCCGTAGACAGGGTTTTTCGCGTCGAGTCCCAATTCATTTTGACTTCGCTTTGCCATAAAAAGTGATATGATAACACGAGTCTACGTTAATGTATCACCAAGATATGTCCGAGACATGTTTTATTTTCCATTGTAACAAAAGTACAAGTCATGTGACAGTTGGCATCGTATGATTTTAAACACATAGTCATTTCGTATGAGTTTTATGAAACTCGCCTTAGCTCGTTTCATTTTCATATTAACCCTTTGTATTCTAATAGATTTCCCCATGCATATTGATACACTTATAATAGGATTGCCCATTTTGTACTTTAAGGTGTCTCAGGTAAAAGTATCATAATGTATTTCTGTCCCAGAAGGTTGTTTTAATCTTAACAAGCAGTACAAACCCTGATGAAATGAAGAAGTATGCTGCATATCATCCGAAGTTTCACTATTTGCCAAAATACCCGTTTGGGTATTTCCAGAATACAAGCAAAAATCTACTATGGCCAGATAACTGACCAGCAGAAGAGACATGCATTTTCAAATGATCGCTTATGCAACATCAAAACGCATAATTGAGCCGCGACATGAGATTTCCAACAGTGTGGTATTTTGACAAGTGTAGACTCAGACGAGGCTGTGGAGCCTCCTAATAAGCTTAGAAACTCCAAATGTTGTTCTGTCAGTAGCTTAACACTCATAGAATATTCTAACGACTACATTGTAGTAAATGCTCTGATCAGACTGCGCGTATGCGCAGGCTGATCTGAGGCTTTGCTGGTCGCACATACCACATTGTCGGAAATCTCATGCCGCGGCTCATATTAATTTTTCAAACACCAGGTCCAACAGAATGTCACGTGATTTCGAAACCGATGTACAACATATTTCTCGATTTCTTTAAAGACAACCTCTCATTCAAGTCATGGTTATTCAAGTTTGAGACTTTAAGCTTTTACTATATTTCTCAACTCTCATGACCAGGCATATTTCGCCATTTCCTTAAAGACAACCTCTCATTCAAGTCATGGGGATTCAAGTTTGAGACTTAAAGCTTTTACTAACATTTCTCAAATCTCATGACCAGGCACAATATTAAATGATTTTGATAGCATTGCGTTCGGTGACATGGAACTCCGTTCAGTGACATAGCACTTGTTTTTTTCATTACACAGACCAGCACGAGATAATACAAGATTGATCGTCTCTGGAATTACGAGGCTTATTCCAGTATTTCATTGACTGTAAATGTGTATTTGAGTATGAAAATCTATCATTTTTTAAAACTTTATCCGCTTCCCAGATGAGGCAAGTATGCTGCATATATGAAAGAAATGCTTACGATTAAGAATGGTGCCAACCAGACGCCAGAATATCCCTCTATTTTAAGTCCTAGACTCCAAAGTTACTGTCTGGGACCCTTAGAATATCTGTGAATCTTTTGGGATTCCAAAATATATTAAAAAACTGCATTTAAATCAACGCCTCTTTTATGCAAAGCATTTTGCATATTTTTGCGTGATATTATCAATATATGAAATATCTGATCAACATCTTATTGAAAGACCATGCGCGGATCCAGAAAGTTTTTTGTGAGGGAGAGAGGATCTAAATAGCACTAAAAGCAGGTCATCATCGGCCCGCCAGCGAAACCCCATGATGACCCAACATTGAATGCTGGCTTGGTAGCTTTGTGATTTTTCAGGGGATCCGGACCAGTATTGCTAAGAAAACCCTACATTTTTGTGATTTTTCAGGGGGGGGGGGGGGCGGACCGCCTGCCCCCATCTGGATCCACGTATGAAAGACATTGAGTAGCGTTTGCACTTAGTGCCACAAGCAAGTGAGTATGATCAGGAAATGCCACAATCACACACTGCAGATTAACCCACGGCACCGTGAGGAAGAGCAATAGACCACTGACTGTCACAAGACACCAGAAAGACAGTTAAAGTAAAACAACCAGTTCTCTCTTCCCCAAAATCTACTCACATTTTTAAATAAAAATGGAACATTTTAGATACACAATTTCTTCTCATAAATTGCAATCAATTATAAGAACTGTTTTGATGTATGAACCGAATGAGAACCCTTGTTGTATGCTTTGAAACCCTTTATGTAAGGACAAGATACTCCCATGGACTCTATGGTAAATCAAATATACCTTTCAGAGCTCCAACTTTATGAAGCTCATATCTACGATAACCGTGACGATTTTGATTTTGAAATTGTCAATTTCCCATTTTTAGATGGGGATGTTCCACGTTCAATATCCTATGAAGTTTTTTTTATCTCAACTCATCCGATTTGCCTGAGCATCTAGCCATGTTGCTGACTTTAACACTGGCAATAAATTGTTTACTCAGAAACTTCTTAAGAAAGGCTATCGGTATCATAAACTTCGCAAAACCTTTTTCTTAATTTGATCGCCGTTACTATGATTTGTTATCGAAATTTCATGTTGGACTTAAATCTCTCTTGCGCCAAGGACTTTCGGAACCTGAGTTCTATGGCGACTTAATGTATACGTTGAAGAAGATTGTTGGCTCTAATAATTTTTCAGCGCAGTTTATTACAATATTTTCTCATTATGAAAAGATAGGCTATAACATTAATGTGATGCAACAGACTGGATGCTTGGTGATCAACCTAATCACCGTTGGCAAAGTAGGGAGCGCAGTGGCTATATATATATATAGTATATATATAGGCTATATATATATATAGTGCACACAACGAACTGTATGTCGAGCATGGCGTCGGAGCCTCGCTGTGTTGACGCCGAGGCGACAGCGCAGCGCGGAACCTTACGTCGATGCGATGGTGGTCAGTTTTTGGCATCGGACGCTGAAAGAGCGTTGCATCGCAGATGAGGCGTCGTAGTGACGTCGGGTCGACGGGAACGCATCTCTGCCTTCCGTTGAGAAGAGAATCCGTCCGGGAAGGTTACTATGTTATTTCTAAAGCAGAGCATGTGCTGCGAGTGCTCCAGGGAGCCGTCTCAATGAAGCGGCTCGCTTGAGCACTCCGAACACATGACTTAATTGACGGAAAGGAAACTTATCACAATTCCACACTTAACGGAATTTCTGTATTGAGTCGGCTAGGTGCCGCGCTGAGATGCATGTCCACGAGGAGCAGGGAATGCTCACTTCCACTTAATGTTAACAATGCTCGGTTCTCCAGATGGGAGTGCATTGGAATGCTGCTTTTCCTATTACTAGGACAGAGCACGTGCTGTGTGAGTGCTCCAAATGACCGTCCCAACGAGACGGTCCTTTTGAGCACCCAAGGCACATAACTGTATAAATTGATGGAAAGGAAAATTATCACAATTCCATGCTAACCGAAACTTCTGCATCGAGTCGGCTAATGCCGCGTGGAGATGTACAATGTATGTCCCCTGTTGCCTCGTATCGAGGAGCAGGGATGTCCATTCCTGAAACCCACTGCCTACTAAATTTTAATAATGTTCGGTTCTCCAGATGGGAGTATATTGGAATGTTATTTTTCGTATTTCTAAAGGAGAGCAGGTGCTTTGGGAGCTATAAAGGACCGTCTCAAGGAGACGGTTCTTTTGAGCACCCACAGCACATGACAGTTTAAAATGACGGAAAGGAAACTCATCACAATTCAATGTTAAACGGAATTTCTGCAGAGCTGAGTTGAAGTGCATGCCCTCTGCTGAGAAGGGAATATCCATTTCTGGGATCCACTACCAATTGGAACGTTACTGCTCGTAATTTTGGAGCAGGGCAGGTGTTGTGGGTGCTCCAAAGAACCGGCTCAACGAGACGTTTCTATTGAGCACCCAAAACACATGTATCAAGTGTAATTACACTGCTAAAAACTTGCTTACCTGGCCTACGTGTGGTACAATATAAGAATCTTATGATAATCCTACAAGAGACACAACACATGGTCGTTTGACCTAATTTAGTACAGAACATGTAATCCATTCATTACTTAAAAATGTTGATACATGTGACGCCCACTGCACTATTTTGACAGCTCGACGAATAATCCTATTGGCTACCGCATGAAGCGGGTAAAATGCGGGATTTATCAAGGCGGAGCGGTGGTTGATCACATGTGTCTCTATATTGGTGGTCACGTGTATCTTATGTTTAGGAAATCATTCAGGCGTCATATTCAATGGTGTGAGTAATTTACAAGGTCATTGTAGTTTATAAACCAACTTGATAGAGCAGACGCGCGCGAGATTGGCCTACAATAGAGCAGCCTTGCATGGGTCGGCACTATCAGTTATACCAAACAAATGAAGACCATTTTACAAGGATGGAGACCCTCTCCCAAGCCCTTAAAATTTTTCATTTTGATATCGTGAGGAAAAAATCAAAACAACACTATTATTAGAATGGTGTAACCACTAATACCAACTAGTGCCTAATGGTAACGCAGCCCAGGGCATATGCTTTGCACCTGCCCTGGGTGCGGTCCCAGTGGGTTCTAGGGCACATGCCACAGGTGACGATGGTGGTGGTGATAGCACCAACATTGTTATCACCAGTTCATTGCATCTAATTAAAATACTATACGAATCACAGCCCTATGCTTATGCTTCCCCCGCTTCTCCCCCTTTTAATATCCTTCTTTAGTTATAAGAACGCTACGTCATACAAATTTGGATATTATTGTATTACATGTCTACCTCATGTTGTTACATACTACGTAACCTGAGTTGAATAAAGTTATTTTGAGTTTGAGTTGGCTAGGTGGTAGAGTGTTTGACTCGAGACCGAAGGGCCGCGGGTTAGAGCCTCACCGGCGTCACTGCGTTGTGGTCCTTGAGCAAGGCACATTTATTCTAGCTTAGTACTGGTTCAACCCAGGAAGACTCGTCTCTGTTTAACTGAAAGATTGTTGATGGGACGTAAAGAATCAAATCAAACAAACAAAATTAGGTCTTCGTTTAATACGTTTGCTTGAGTGTAGTTTGTCTTACTTATTGTTTCTATCCATACAATCTTTGGTGGGAACTATACTGAACAGCAAAAGAAACGAATATTTTGCATATTTGGTATAGTGTATAAATTGTATTAGATACTGATCTAATAATATACAAGGTATCAATGATGCATGGAACATGTGTGTTATCAATTACATCACAAAAGGATAGCTCATTTGAATAATGATACTAAAGGGGGGTAACTCTGGGCGTAACGAAATTGCTAATAATAAAGGCGACTTCCGAGATGGTGTGTGCCTAAAACCACTGAACGGATTTGAATGAAAATCACTCTGCGTTATAATCAGGTCATACAGACTACTTATGAGGATTAGATTGTCCGGAATTCTTCAAGGTGGACCATTGTGGCCCAGTTACACAACTGGACAATTAACTGGAAGTGTGTTTAAGGCAAGCAAGAAAGTGTCCAAACAATTGTTTTAAACGGCTCTGTTGGACAGCTCCTTACTTGACATCAATCATACTGTGCCAGGTTTTCTTACATCAAAAAAATTCCAGTGGTTTACTATACCAATGCAAAAAATGGAAAAATGAAGATTTTTTGGATTGGCAGTATAAATCCTACAGCAATGAATTTTAAAGTTTTATACCGTTTTCTTATCTGTTTCATCATGTTCTCGTGGCATGCAATAGAATCGGATTCAAATATTGTTTTTTTCCAATGTACGGCACTGTTTTTGCGTTTTTGCATTAATTAACAAAAATATTATTTAACCGTGTTATGACAAAATAAATGGTCTTGAACGGTCGCACAAGTCCGTTCAAACATGTTCATATCATTCAGGGTAAAATATAATAAGAGTTTCTGGTATTAAATGGCTATTGGATAATAAGCGTTTCTTTTGCTGTCAAGTATATAAAGGTTTCTGGTGAAACTGTGCGTACGCACAGGCTCGTTGGAGCATTCGCTAATCGCATAAATGGTCATGCAGACAAAAACATTAATATTTCATGGCTCAAATGTTGAATGATTTATATATCTACCTACTGTTTGTCATGCTATTTGAGCGGGTAGAAATCGAACAGCATCCTGGGAATTTAAGCACATATGCTACAGTACGCCCCCGAGCAAAGATTTATCTTAAATTGCGCAATTTAAAGTTGTTTTCACGTAACATATTCACAGATGTCTTGATTCTTTAGCCATTTACCAAGGGCGGCCTTTCTCGAGTATGAAACTGACTGTAACGTTACATGCGGTAATATTTTTCCTTATGCAGCAGAAATCTTTCAGTCAACACTTTTATTGACTCGAACTTAAAGAAGAAGTGATATACAATGTGAATCGTCCGTAAAGCATTAATTAACATGCTAGACATGTATATAAGCTGCATCAGGTAGACCAGAATGACATCAATGTGTCCATACATGTACAATCAATGCTTGGTAGTGCAAAACAGTTACATGTTCAGGGCTCGAAAATTTTTTTTGGACCTACTCGTCCTGTGGGGCAAGTGGTCTATTTTTTTCACTCGTCCTTACTCCAGTTGAACTCGTCCTTAAGTCTGGTATTTTAAAAGAGACAAAACACATAATTCAGTAACTTATTTTTACCGCAGGATACCACAGGATACCGCAGGATCCCTAAAATTTATATCATTTTACTCTATAAAAAGCTCAATATATTTGATTTGGTGACATTTTATCTTGAAATTTAGCAATCAATACTAAAAACTGCCTAAAATAGTATGTACGAAAAGGTTTTAATGAGTTCAAACCAGCATTATGCAGCACAGGTAGGCTACCACAGGATCCCTTAAAGTGCTTCTATATAGTTTGAGGGATCCTGCGGTATAGGGATCCTAATATATAGTTAATTTTTTTCAATGAAAAGCTGGATACATCATTCGAGACATTTTTTAAAAAATATTTTCCAGCAAGAATATAACTCTTAACTAAAGATATCATGGATGAACCTATTTTATATTGTCACACATGTGATATTGCACGGATTCATCAAAAAAAAAATAATTCAAATATCATCTTAATCTAGGAAAACCTTAAACCATGATTTATAGTTATGAAAAATATATTAAATATAAAAATAGAAAATAATCATATAATTTGTCGAATTAATAACACCAAATTGTGTTATCCTTAGGCTAATGTGACAGGGTGTCTTTTTAATCAGTTGGTTTATTGCATGGCTATTTTTACCAACAAAACAAGTGAAGATATTTACTGTTATTTATTATATAATGCCTATTCCATGTAATAATATGATAAACTCCATTGAAAACGCCAATATCAGGGGATCCTGCGGTATCATGTGGTGGCCTGCGGTATCCTGCGGTAATCAGACTGACCCCCATTTTCGTATACAGAGATAAAATCCGGAACGTCGGCTTTATACGTTCTAAACCCTTAGGCCGAATTGATTTTCCAATGTGTCCCGGTATTTAGTTCAAAGATCAACCAGATTTTACAGGGTTGCATTTACTGCTGACTAGTGTAAACATCCGGTCACATTTTAGTGACATTTTAAAGCTACCGAACGACCTTTCTTCACTGTGTTTGCGTTGCTTTTGCAGGCTGTAAAACATGCTAGTTAGTTCTTTTTTTTTCCCCTCAAAAATAATTACAAAACCAAAAAAATCTACTCGTCCTGTCGGGCTAGCAAATGGCAATTTCCGCTCGCCCTTACCGAACTTCCACTCGTAAATACGAGCGGACGTGTACAATTTTCGAGCCCTGATGTTTGCAGGTATGTGCCAGCAGAAAACATAGCATATATATTATATTGGGCATCTTAGTGTGGAAACAAAAATAATTTAAGCTATAGTCGTCTGACAAACCCCGCAATTCACCTAGTATGCTACATTAGATTGACCAGATGCAATCGGTATGACGTGCATGTTTTACAAATGAGACATGGCATGTGATTTTCAACAATATGTCATTTTGACAAGTGAAGTCTCAGCCGAGCCTCTGCAGCCCCCTTTTAAGATTAGAGACTCCAAATGATGTTTAGTCAGTAGCTTAACAATCATAGAATACTCAAGTGACTAGCAAAGGCTCTGATCAGACTGCGCGTATGCGCAGGCTGATCTGAGGCTTTGCTGGTCGCACATACCACATTGTTGGAAATCTCATGCACTGGCTCAAATGTATTAGGACCCGGATTACCCATCGCGAGTAAAACAGCGAGCACTGACCAGAGTCTTCGCTATCGATATCACGTGCATGATGTATCAGGCCACCATTAATCTTTAGTGAGTAGCACAGTGAACAATGTGATCATACGGCAGATGGTAAAAATACCAGGCATGTTCCTATTGTCACGCCGCGGCTGAAACATGTTAGGAGTCAATAGGTCAAGATAAGCGACCAAGCTGTACTTAGAATGTGAGCATTATTTTTTCCATTAGTATAAACATGTGTTGTGGGTGTTCGTCGAAACGGTTCTTTTGAATACCCACAACATATGTTATGTTGAGTATTAAGAAAATTAATTCTCAAAATACACACTCATATCTGGAGACCTGGAGTCAATGGGCGCAGCATGATTTCCCAGAGGGATCGTACACACTACGATAGAAGGGAGGACATGCAAATAAACTATAAAAGACTATTGCCTAATTTGTTATCTAAGACTTGCACCAACATAAATCGCTGCAATCCAGCAGTTGGTCTCTGATTAGAAATTACCTTAAATATTTTCTGAATTATGTGTCATGCTGCCGTAATTGAAAGGACCTAATTGGGCAAGACAATTCCCAGAACCTTCGTTTGGCTGATAAGTTGTATCATCTTGAGACGTTTCGCGACGACATACAGCTGATACACATTATTAAAAGCTTGTTGCGTTTTTAGACGAAGTCTTATAATTTCATTTGTGACCTAAAAAGCTGACTTGATCTCTCTATGTCATGAAATGGTGATTGATCTATTGAAGAGATTTGCTTGTATGAACTGTTTATTTTTTTTGCAATTTTTCATTAGTTTTAAAAATGATTTTCATGTTGACGCTGAAAAATGATAGTTAGAAGGTGAGAACTGTCGGAAGATATCAACGTAAACAATTGTTTTACGGTACGAAAATTCTTCCGTATATTTTTGTATCCTGCCTCCACAGCTCTGTCTTTTGACACATTGAATAAACGTGGGGTACTAGCCTAAAAGATTTATAGATCACGGTCTCGCTAAATTAGTAAGATAGCACACTACTATTGTAACAAAGTTTTTTTTTTATACTGGACGCCGCAACAAACAGCGTGACGTTATTTAAATGTGCCACGGCATTTTTTTTTTTATTTTTCGCGTTCTGACTTGAATTTTCGTGGGATTCCCGCACCCCTTGTAGCATCATATGTTAAATGAGCATCAACAAAACCATTGGTCGCCTGGCTTAGCGCACAACATTGGCTCAAATAAACCAAAAGCGTAACCGTGTTTTTTCTCACGTTATTCATATCAATGAATGTCTTCTTTCATGTCTTCTTTCACTTCGTCGTATATCTTTTTTAAAGATCTCTCTTGCTTCACATTAACCAGCATATCCCTTCACTGTTCAAATAAACAAGGTTGTGATGAAAACCGAGACAACACTTTAGACCTCTAGCCTCGCAGGACACGTCAGCATAGGTGTTTAATGGCGACCTTTGCACTCACATGTATCAGCTTATGCGATAAGTTCCAAAATTTCCTGAACTGTCTCTAATCCCGTTTTTGATTTAACCTAAATATTATAAGAATCCATCACGAGTGTGAGGGTGGGATAGAAAAATCCGTCCCGAGGATATTGCATTCCCATCCTCTAACTCGTGATTACAATACATTTTCAGACATCTGTTTGCTGCTCATACATGTAAAGTCGATTATCTAAAGCGATTAATACAAGTACCGTTAACCTCTCTACACTTGTTTAACCGTCATACATTTTCACATCAAACCCTCGTCACATGCACATTGAATAAATATGTTTTAAACAATCAAAAAATATATGGAGTTTTAAAGTTAAAAGTGCAGAAAGGGCATATGTTGAATTATTTGTGAAGTACATCCTTGTCCCGATATGCTTTAGCAGCCCCATTAAACATAATTAGGAACACATAAGCCGTTCCATAGTACAATGTATCAAAGAATCTGATTCTATTTTTAAATCTCCTGCTTTCAGTATTTCACAAAGGACCTGACATAGAAGGGTGATTTATCGTTGTCTGATATATATGCTTGCTTTTAGGTCGTCTCCCAAATGAAGCTATTCAACCTAAAAGACGATCAAAAACTCATTAAGACACAAAGATCTCATTTCAGTATCTAGATTCACACTTTTCCTCAGATAATAGTGAAATCCATGGTCTAACTCATGGAGAAATGGTACTTGTGGCATCAAAGACGGCCACTCAAAACGAGATTTTAACGGCAAATGCTAGCTTAACGAAGGTCGAAAGTATTGCAGAATGCTCCAAGCGAGCATTCTGCAATACTTTTAACCTGCATTAAGCGATAATCGGTCTTGAAAGACAATGTTTAGTCTTTTTTGAGTTGCCGCTTAAGACAGGTTTTTCTGTATATGTCAAGTTGGTCCAAATCCGCCCGGGGACAGCTCTCAAGAGAGGCTAAATATCAAATATTTGCAGTAACTTTAACCTATGTTCGCGCTGTGCTCGTGCTAGCAATAATGGTTTTGATGAGACTGTGTGGGAAGACGTGATCTGTAAAGCGAAAATAAGTTTCTCGCGAAATGACGAGATCACTCTGTCGTTCGTTGATATAGCTTAATCATGCCCTAGTCGCAAATTTTTAACATCGCAAATATGTCTTTTAAAGCTATTCGCGAAAATAAAATTCTCACGAAAATTTCCGAATTTACAGTACTGCTAGAGGTATTGTTTAGTACCCTTTCTAGTTGCCATCGCTACAAGGTAGAGAAAACTGACTGCTTTATTTGATATGATAATAATAATGATAATAATAATAATAATAATAATAATAATAATAATAATAATATTGATAATAACAATAATAATAATAATAATAATAATAATAATAATAATAATAATAACAGGTTGATGCAATTGTTTGTGCTACGTGAAAATTATATTTCCTGATCATGGTTGCTTATTTTGCATCGTAGTTTTATGCTGGTGTTATGAACAAATATACGTATATAATTACGTTTGACAAGGTATTACAATACATTTTCATAACTGATTAATCAATTCTTGTCGTAATTTTTCAATGATGATGAAAAGAATGTCATTGATAAAAATGAAGGAAATTCTCTCCATAAATCTCCGTTGATCAGTTCATGTAAAAAAAATTTTTTCTAATAAATACATTTTTCAAACCGCAATTTATAAAGAAAAGGTGTCTAAAATAGTATAGGAGCACGGTTACCGCCCTATGTATTGCCTCTATAAATAGAAGGAATCATTCGATTATGTTATACCTAAATTTCTGGGATTCTGCAATATTTCTAGAAAAAGTCGTCATTTTCAGGGAGATAAAAATTATATATATATAAAAAAAAAACGATCCATGAATATTACAGGGATATACATCGGTCCTCTTGAAACTATAGCAAAATAAATTAGAATTCTGTCCTATTTTCATGAAAAGAACTTTGTGTGTCTATATCAGGGATAACATTTGTGTAACAATATTACGTATGGAAAATGCGTGTCTATATCAGGGGTTAACATTATCACATGGTGTTCCTTCTTCTAAATATTTAGCAGTTAAAGCTGCATAGTCTGTAACTTTTGATCTTTTAATTTTTGAAGTAAAGTTTCTATTTTTCAAGAATACAGTTAAAAGACTCAAATTCACGTAAAGATTTTACCATTTTCGTAAATCTTAACAAATTATCACGATCAAAACAAGAGCATTTATGTTAAAAATCAACTGTCTAGAATTATTGGAGGGACGCAAATAATTACTTACAAGAGAAAAAACACCTGTTTTTTTATAAGATAATTCACTTTTCCATGCAGT
The DNA here is from genome assembly GCA_964019695.1 of Loripinus fragilis. Classification (NCBI taxonomy): domain Eukaryota; kingdom Metazoa; phylum Mollusca; class Bivalvia; order Lucinida; family Lucinidae; genus Loripinus; species Loripinus fragilis. The sequence continues at coordinate 2,291,150 of OZ026519.1, forward strand.
TTTCAGCTGTACTGAACATATTTATTGTGAAAACATAGCTTAATTCTATTTTTACAAATGATTTAAAAAGAAAAGAAAATTTTTCGAAAAATGTTCAAAGTTGCAGAGTATGCAGCTTTAAGTTTGAACAAACGGTTAGCTGCGAGTCTTTATAGATCATTTGATGATTGTTGCAGTCGAATTTGATACTGTAAATACTTATTTTGTTACACGAACATACACTCGCACAACTATCTAAAACAACATGCCGTCAGGGTCATATAACTGTTATAAAAACAACATAAAGACAAGTGAATTATTGATTTCTTTTCGTTTAAACAGTTATTAAATGTGCACACAAAATAAAGTTTGTTGGTACATTAAGTACGGAATTTTATTATCTACTATGTAATGAAATACAGGAAATATTGATTAAATATAATGCATATATTTCACAGCCGTGAAATTATAAATTTGATATTTTCATGGGAGAGAAACCGTAAGATTGGAACTACTTTTTTTCTATTTTCTCAATATGGTCTAAGGGAAGCAACTCTTTATGGCATATCTGTTTCTTTTCTAAGGTAAACAACCTATTTCTATGGAAATGTAAACAAAAAGTCAGAGTCGCTTAAAAGCTAAATAAAAGAAAGAGCTTTTATAAATTCGTCTGCTACTTTCGTGCCAACCAGAAGTGACAGTTATGTATTATTATGTTTACAATTTCTATGTAAAACATTAACTTTCTCACTCAACTGGAGCTGTCGTGAATCGATAGATACTTTGTGTATTAATCCTATCCTGTGGATAGGATTAATACACAAGTGATCTATCGATTATAAGGTCCTGATAGTTTTGTGAACAGAACATGACATCACTGTCACTCTTGGCTGGCAAGACAGTACAACTAGAAAAATCAAAACAAAATCTAATGTAAAGTAAGATTAGCTTCTCTTCAACATAAAAGATTATGGGAAATTTGTAGATAATAAAAAGAAAATTTAAATGTGTTTGTTAAATATGTCTTTTATTTCTCTCGTGAAGTGGACAATAATTATATTTGCTTGGGCCAGTTATATCTTTTAAAATATTACTGGCTTTTTGGCCTATTTTATACGCCACCTTTTTTGCAAGTAAGCAAACGTATTGTTAACATGATGTTTTATTCACTGTTTATACCATGTTTGTTTTGTGTAAATATGTTTGATTCACATTCAATCATTTTTACGTCATTTAAAATAAATGACAATTTCAAATCAAGCATATTCTTGTTTTGCTTTTTCCTTGCAAAAAACGAAGCTTCAGTGTCACCATCCTGGATTTGTCATAAATAATCATTATTGTTAGATAATGCTCTTTATGACACATTCAGAACTCATGAAATATAAATATTGTCCACTTCACTCGTGAAATAAAAGACATATTTAACAAAAACATTTGAATATCCTCTATCTACTCAAGCATTGTCCCTGCATTGTGTAAGCATTTGTCGTAGTTTTATGCCAATAACAAACAAATAGGTTCATGCATATTATATAGAGCTACATATGGAGATTCTTTGGAAAACAAATATATTTCACAGACACATGATTCGTCGTACAGGTTGCAAACTGTAGGTTACAATAAAGTAACTCAGAATTGTCATGTAAGCACTGACATATTGCCTAACTCTTAATAATTCATAAATGCCATCTGGATAATGGAGCGAAACCCCATTTATTATAATATAAAGTATTTATTAGCTTTCTGTGAGGTTGTTTGTTCGTTTCATAGCTAGAATTACATACGGGCCAAGTAGGTCATAATAAAAATACTATTGTATCCTATCCGAGGAGGGGGGGGGGGGGGTCGATATAGGATGGGTTTGGAATGTTTCAAAATACTAAACCAAAATTAACTGATCGCGGTTCTTATCTTAATTGTTTTAGCATTCAAGGTGATCTTATAGTATAGACGTCCTCTGGTGCCGTCGCCCACCAAAGATCTGCTCCAGAATCGATTGGCAAATGGAATATAATTTCACTAAACATCTAGGTGGGAAGGGGGAACGGATAAAAATGGTCTAGGTCACATGGGCAAGATGGTAGCAACGCTCATATATGATGGAAACTACACGAGCTTCATGTCCAGAACCAGAGGTCAAGATATCTTGAAACTTGGAATCGAACTGGGAAAACCGGGGTCTACAAAGTATATATAAATGATTAATCTGGACATACTTTACAGCAACGTCAGAAGATTTGGACAATTAAAACGAATAAAATGCGATTGACAGTGATTTACGAAAAGCGATTGTGGCATTTCGAATTGTTTGTGTCGGGAATGTTTCGGTAACTTCATCATTGAATGGAGCGTTCTTAAGCAGGGCCTAATGTATCAAATGGTGTTACGTATTTTTGTGCATAGACTATTTCAAATTGGAACATACAGGACTGTTTGAGATTAATGGACTGTACAGTTTTTCAAGATAAAATAGTAACAATAGAACGCCATGTGTTTAAAAATTCAAACATTGGATTTCAGCTTGTTAGTTTTTATCGTATTGAAGCTGGTATACCTTGTCATCAAACTTTGCGAATTGTAATAGGGTACAACAGTTTGCTGGTTAATTATACAGTTACAGAGTTGCAATGTTATACTTTCTTTTCGGATCTGCTCAAATCAATATCTGGTTCAGGTGTTATAATAGAATATCACTGACAGGAATTGTTTTTAAATTTGGAAAGAAAATAATTCTATCGTTAACCCCGCGACTCGAGCTTCCTATCATTAATTGACTGTATAAATTCGTGATCTAGTACTTTATATCAGTATTAAAAATAATATCTCTGTAAGACTGACATGCCGATTATAGATCATGCGATGGGGTCAGCAGTGTTCTTTGAGTTTTGGTGCGCACTCGTGACAAAAAAAAATAGTGATTATGACCAGGAAATAATACAATCACACACTCAATCCACAACACTGTGCGAAAGAGCCACAGAGCACTAACAGTCACCAGACACCAGTCATACCATCAAAGTAAAGTGACCAACTCTCTCTTTCCGGGCAAGATGATAGCAAACCTGGCTTAACATTTGCTTGTTCTCAACAAAAGCTGAATCTAGGGCAAAGCTCTGGTACCAGTAAAACACAGTTAAGCCCCCCCCCCCAGTGGCTTAGGCTGCTATCCTTCCTAAGGTGGTGGTTATGTTGTTGTTGATTCACTGTTGATTGTAACTTCTATTGTGAGATTCTGTAATTGATCTATGTTTTGTTGTGCGTTGCTTTGTACCCACACTTGTTTTGCAGTCATCTTGATGGAGAAGAGAGAGCTGGTTGATTTTCTTTTTGTCTTCCTGGTGTCTCGTGATTGTTGTGTGACTCTTCGTGGTGCAACGGGTTTGTCTGCAGCTTGTGATTGTGGTATTTCCTGATCATACTCATTTATCTAGAAAGGCCACTAAGTACTGCATAAAATATCCCTAAAACAATGGGGAGCAAAATACACCGAATAAACAATCATGATCTCAGAATGGACAGCAGTCGAAGCCACTTAGTGGGGATGAGGTAAGGCCTCAATGCGTTTTATAGGCGCCAAATCTTCGCGGGGTAAAACACAAAAATATTCAGGTCTAATGGTAAATGTTGTGCGTACTGTCAGGATTACCATGAAAACTGTGAATTACCATTAATGATTAGGCCTAACAGTACCAAAATATTGAAGTTTCCGCTTAAGCGACTGACCTTGTTAGAGACAAGTTAAAAATAACAAAATCCACCCAACTAAATACATTTTCTGTGAATCACAGCTAATTCTGATATTGAATACATAAGCGTTGACGTTTAGTCATGAACACCAAAATGACTTAGAATATGATTTCAGAATATTTGCGATTTTAGCATGGGGTAGAAAATCTTATCTTACCCATTGTATCTTACCAAGACTGCCCTGCGGGGGCTGTTCATTGGTTGCATTAGAACATGTGCACATGATGGTCGTCATTGGTATGTCAAAGTGATGTCACAATGAAAAATTGCACCTCAGAGTTATCAGGAACTTCTAGATGCTTATTTCCTAATAAACAATAATAATCGTGAGCTTAAAATATAAACCATTGTTTGTGTACGGTTGGGATATAAAAATTCGTCCCTGGGATCACCATTTCCATCACTTGGCAAGCTTCGTGATGGAAACGATGATTCCTCAGGACGGAGTTGCCAATCCCACCCTCATACTTATGACGTTTTCTTAAACTATTTGGAATCCTTATTTATCGTATGACGTCGCGTCTGGGAGTGAAATAACGCCATGCAATAAAATCGATAAACCACTAGTGGTTTACAGATTTACGGGAAACGTTATAACGTCCATAACAACGTTGCGTACATAATGACGACATTATAACGTTTTTACGGCAGAAATGAGATTTCAAAGTAATCTTTACGTCATATGATAAATAGGATCTTACATGAGTGCTCTTGTATTATTGAATTTATTAAACTCGTTGCGTAAAAGAGATAAAATGCTCGGCAAGCCTCGCATTTTATCTCTTTTCCCCAACTAGTTTAATAAATTCAATAAAACATGAGCACTCATGTAAGATCCTCTATTTATTTCTGACCTTTGCCTTTTTTATATATTACAGGTAAAATGAACACAGAACTTCATTCAATATATTTGGCAATATTGGTCTCAGTGATATCTTGGTCAACAATTGTCGGCACAAACACAGACTTAGTGCAGCTTGATACAGATGACATTGGCTATTCTGATCCAGAAGCTTTTGAAGATACTGACATACAAAAGAGACGACTGAGTAGTTTTGTTCGTATTGGTCGAGGATTAAGTTCATTCATTCGGATAGGGAGAAATGGATTATATGTACCATATGATAATTCAATAGATGAAGTACCGGATGAATTAGATGACGACAAAGCAGACAGTAGTGCCTTTGCTAATACAGGTAAAGATGAAATCGGACTATCATTCCCTAACAAAAGGAGAATGAGTTCTTTTGTTCGTATTGGTCGTGGCGACGGACAGCCTGGTATATACCAGCCCTATACGAAGCGTGCTGGAGCTTTTATACGTGTAGGAAAATTTCCATCGTCCGGCTACTTTCGAAGCCGCTACACTGGTAACCAATCTCCCTATTATAGACGAACAGGAAGAATCGGTCAATCATCTTTCATAAGAATAGGTAAACGTGACACAAGCAGCACATTGAAAAACCAAGCGATGAAAGAAGAATATGAGCGGTATTTACAGTTACAGAAAGATATGGAGGACGAGAATGGGGCTCAACCTGATAACGATTATTATCCCTACAATGATATAAAACAGGAAGACAAGAAAATGAGCAGTTTTGTACGAATAGGTCGACCCAGCAGCTTTGTGAGGATTGGTAGACCCTACAGTAGTTTTGTTCGTATTGGTAAATCACTGGTACCAGGAAATGGTAATGATGAAGCATTAGCGGCTGGATATGAGCTTGAGAACGGTAGGTAACAAAATCAGACGTTCCTTCTGCAGCCTTCTTTTGAGTTTAGAAACTCCAAATGGTGTTTAGTCAGTAGTTTAACAATCATGGAATACTCAAGCGACTAGCACAGGCTCTGATCAGATTGCGCAGGCTGATCTGAGGCTTTGCTGGTCGCACATACCACATTGTTGGAAATCTCATTAACTGGCTCAAACAACATTGAGCCAAAGAAGTGGCATAGAATTGTAAGCACCCTAGATAAGAGTGCTTACTTAAAACAAATTGTTTTACTTCATTACTAAAATGGTGGTATGGTCACTCAACGATTCATCGCATTGAGGCGGTTCTATTTAAGTAGCACACAAAGTACATTCTTTAAATAATAAAAAAGACAATAATCAAAAGTTAACAATCAAAATGTATGCTTATTGTGACCTATGAGTGAATGAATGTTGAATATGTAGAGAAACTTACACGAGTGCTCATGTTTTATTGACTTTATTAAGCGAGATGGGGAAAGAGATAAAATGTGAGGCTTTGCGAACATTTTATCCCTTTTTCGCAGCGAGCTTAACAAATTCAATAATACATAACCACATTTAGCATATGCCATTACAATTACTTTTTAATCGCATTTTGGTAGAACATGTCAATATCTTGCCATTTTACGTAACATTTTAATAGGGGTTATTACATAATTTAACTTAAAACGTAAACATAAATTGGTGTTTCAATTTTATTCCTCGGCGTTACACCACTCCCAAACGCATGCTACATGAAATATTTTAACTTTTGTTAAACCATTCTGGTAAAAATATAAACATGCCTTTTCAAAGTTTTTGTAATTTTGGAATATTCTGTTATTCTCTAAACGAGTATGCTGACCCGCATTTCTAAATAATTGGCTTGTTTAATACTGCTTTTTAAAAAGCAAATATTGCAGACCCTGAAAAGATGCAAAACTTAGTCTCCACAGTTTGCTTAAAGATCACTTAGCTTAACCCATTTAACCATAGCGTCCTTTTTATGGGACATTTGCGAACAGTGCAAAACCCAGATTTTGCACTGTTTGCTTACAACATGTGTGTACAGACATACGTGTACCTACCTTTAATTATAGGTACTGACAGTCATCAACTGGATAAAATATCCATGCTGAAATATGTCAATCTGAGTACAATATCTTTGAAAAATATCTGCTGATCAGATGTCAAAAGTCTTTGGTCTTCTTAAACGTGTCACTCTTCATATACCTGCATATACTAAAACAGCATAATACCTAAGATCGGTGCATGCTCTTACAACTACTAAAATTGCATCAACAAACAAATTGACCTCAAACTTCTTTTTATAATTCAGAAATAATGACAAAGCTTTTTACACTATAAAAGTGGTACTATGTCCTTTAAGTTCATTCCAGGCAGATCAAAGGCTAATCTTTATGAAGTGATATGGCCCATGAAGGGTTTCAGTATTTTCTGATAAAACATTGGCATTTATGATATACCCTTTAATCTAGTGAGATATTGAAATTGATTTAATCTGTCGCTTATCAGTTAATCCACTGATGACCTCTCATAAACAGAAATATAGGCTGACCTCTTGGCTCTCCTGTGTATGATGTTTCCTTATGGTTTTATCACTTTCCAAAATGGTGTCTCGGGTAAGGTGTGGTACTTGATTGTATAGAATCATGATCTTTGACTTCTTCTTAACTTTAAAAAAAAGATATTAATTGACTATTGAAACAGATGCTGTTGACTATTGATACCTAAGGAACATATGAAATAAATATGGGTTTCTGTTCTAAACAAAGACTACTGATACTTTATTACTTAACACATATTTGTGTCCCTAACATCTAAGACTATGGAGTCGACTCTTTTGTTCTATCATGTATCTTGTAATGAATTATACGAATAAGATAATGTGAAACATAAGAATACTTGTTTTATTTTTAAACGTTGATTATGTTTATTTTGACAATATGGTAAGTCAAATATACCCTTCAGAGCTCCAACTTAATAAAGCTAATACCTCTGATACCGAAGCGGCATTTTTAGACTTACATTTGTCAATTTTTTAATGATATCTATTCTACCAAAATTTATGATAAACGTGACGACTTTGATTTTGAAATTGTCAATTTCCCATTTTAGATGGTGATGTCCTCGCTCTACATCTTATGGAATCTATATCTCACAACTCATTCGTTTTGCTCAAGCATCAGCCATATTGCTGACTTCAACACTTGCAATAAATTGTTAACTCAGAAATTTCTTTTAAGAACATTCTTGAACAAGGCTATCAGTATCATAAACTTCACAAAACCTTTTCTAATTTTAATAGACAATACCATGATTTGATATCCTAATTCCAAATTGGACTTATATCTCTCTTGCCCCAAGGACCTTCGGAACCTGAATTCTATGGTGACTTGGTGTATAAATTGAAGAAGATCGTTGGCTCTAATATTTTTTTCAGCGCAGTTCATTAAAATAATTCCCCATTATAGAAAATACTGGCTATAACATAAATGCATAGCAACAAACTGCATGCTTGGTGGTCAAGCCAATTACGGTTGGCAACTATGCTTTCCTCTTTAATTGCACGCCAGTGGGTCGGGCTTCAGACTCTATGATGGTTCCCGACTTAGAGACTTATCTATTGATGAGATGGTAGGGGCCTGATGCTTTGACTGTTGTCAGGCCCATCGGGGTTTACCTGTTGGAATTTTATGCTCCATATTTTCAGTTTTATTGAGTTGAGTTCTTATCTATGCTTTATCTCCTTTTTATATCTTGATTTATATGTTCTAGGAGATGATGTATTGATAAGTTAGGGGTCTTTCACGCAAACAAAACATCTATGTGTCTTGATCCACATCTGAACTAAGGGTGAGTTTGGCGCGCTGTGAAATCCGTTTAAGTTCTCCTGTAAAATATCTTTACTGACCGTTCCAAGGTGGTGCTTCTTTTGGGGATCATTTATGTAATTTCAGTCTTATTTTGTTATGCTTCCATGCGCGTCTGTTTATTGATGTCTTGTGATCACCTGCTGTGAAAGGGCTGACTTTTTAGCTCTCGTTTGATATGTCAAATTTTGAAGTTGTTACTTTTCCATTGGTATCCTGGATCAGGTGTGGTGCTTAATTGTAACGATTCCTAATATTCGCCCCTTTTCTTACTTTAGCTATTCAGTACTTTGTGTCCTTCTAGTTTTGTTATTATCTTCATGGAGAACAGAGACAGCCAGTTGCTTTACTTTAAAGTATTCCTGATGTGTTTTGACTTAAGGTTCTTAGTCATGGGTTGGTCTGCAGTGTGTCATAGTGTTTTTTCTGATCATATTCACTTTTTTTTTTTTTTTAAATTGATGCTAAACATCTTAGCTCACAACTTTTACTTATGCGGGGACGTTTTTCTGTCTTCCTGTGTTTGACCAATACTTAACAGATGATACAGTCTCTTGTTAAATGGTTCAACCTCGTGCCCCGGTGCACTGCGCTCCTATACGTACGCATGTAGAAACAGAGAAGCAATAAACAAAAAATATATTATTTTCTAGACTAAAAATATGTCACTTCAACCTGCAGAAACATGCACAAATAAGGACACATTGAAGTCAGGATCACAGTTAGCATATTAAAGCAGGTCCGCCAGTAAAACTTTATTGGAATGGCTTGATAGGGTCCCGAGATTTTTTTTGACTGGGTTTTCTGTCTCCGCTTAACCATTACGTTTCACTGGAGGGCCAATAGTGGCCTACGATTTTATATGTACGATGACTTAGTTTTCTCGACAAGTGGTCCATATGGTGTAAGATACCTTTTCACCATGCTACGTTTTATTCAACTTTTTTCAGATGACCCCACTACTAAAGAAGATGAGAAACGACTCAGCAGATTCGTCCGTATTGGAAAAAACAAAGAACTGATAAACGATGCCATATTTAAACGGCGTCTAAGTAACTTTGTAAGAATAGGAAAGAGAAAAGATGCAAACAGTTTAAACAGTATTGGAGAGAATGATTTGTACAATACGGACAATGTTAAGAGAAGAATGAGCTCCTTTGTAAGGATCGGAAAGGCTGGGGAGAACAAAGTGGACGATGATACCAAAGATGTTGACATTTTGACAGATATGAAAGATGAAGACCAGGATGAGCATAAAAATATGCAGTAGTTTCAGCATGCATCTGCAGTGTTGCTCATGTTAATTAGACAAAATTTCATGTCGGAGAGCATTTAGTTCCTGAACATGCTCCTTCATCCCTCTCAATTCAAACATAAATGAGCCGCGACATGTGATTTCCAACAATATGGCATTTTGACATGTGTAGACTCAGACGAGCCTGTGCAGCCTCCTTGTTAGCTTAGAAACTCCAAATGCTGTTCAATCAGTAGCTTGATAGTCATAAATTATTCCAGTGACAAGCAAACGCTCTGACCAGACTGCGCGTATTCGCAGGGTGGTCTGAGCTTTTGCTGGTCGCACATACCACATTGTTGGAAATCTAATGTGGCGGCTCAAGTTACGGTGCTCAAACATACCGTCTCAGTAAATAGGCTTGTTCGAATATCGACGATATCCTCCATTTGAGCCATGAGCTGACAAAAACAATAAAATGAGTGGGGGCCGAGCTAAGACTCATGCCTTGGCATTGGCCCAGTCTGACTAGAGCATTTTGCTGTGTGTTCAACGGAGCAGAGATACTTGCGAAACTGGACAGGCTCGTCTGGGCCTTCGCTGCTCGCATGTAATAGATACTCAAATCTCATGAGCTGTTTTAAAATATATATTCTGTTAAAATTAATTTTCTGTTGCTTAAAAGTAATCTGATCACTTATAGTATTGCTATGGTTGAAGGTATATTGAGTCAGCTATAACATGGATAATAAAGGTACAGGCGAGCTTATACGCCTGTTATGGAAGAAAAAGGTTCACGCCAATCCATTGACATCTAGTTCCACTGGTTATTGGTTACCTGCACGTCGAAACGAAACGGCACAAAATATAAGAACTGATAGTGTTTAAAGTAGGATATTTGTACCACAGAACTACACAATTGTTAACTGTTGAAAACAAAACATACCTATTGCTAACTTTGTTTTACCTAAGAAAGAAGGGGTCATCCATTACTTGAAATTTCGATGCGATGGGAGATCACAGATGCAGTAGTTATACATTTGGGCCTGGACGCGAGAAAACCTGTCTTTGGGGGTTTGCTAACAAAGGGGCAGACTAGCCTGCGCATACGCGCAGTCTGATCAGCGCCTTTGTTATTCGCTTTTCGGAAAGTATCATCTCTAACTTGCTACAGGTGAAATTCCAATGTTCTAGCTAGTCTCTGTAGCTGAGGAGACTGGTTTGAGTCTCGTTTTGTCAGAAACCCCGAAGACAGGTTTAGTCGCGACGAGGCCCATTAAGTTTGATTAGGAAAAAGGACATGTAAACATGTTAATGATCAAAATTCGCTAAAGATGGTCAATTTTTTTTTATTTTATTCACCGGATATTGATTTAACTTTTCAGAAAACAAGTGAATATGACCAGGAAACATCACAATCACATATCTACCACTGGCACGGAGAGTAGCAATTAGAACTGCCTCGGCCAATTCCGCGAAATTCCGTGGAATCTGACCACGGATGTACATCGAGGATCTACTTTGATAACGCGGGTGATAACGTGACGCTGACGTTACACTTCCGCCCGCGTATTTGTCCTGCGAATTCGCGTTTCATGTGCGTTTCCAACGCATTTTACGTGCGTTGAGTTTAAATTGCGTATGAAACGCGAATCAACGTATTTCGAAACTCATGAATATTCACTAACAACCCTCAAACGCGTTTCAACGATTAAATATGCGTTTTTTCCTTTAGCCAATCAAATCGTTTTGTTACAACGCAGTAATGCGTAAACCAATCAAAATTGAGTTGACCTTGCTCAATGTTTACATTGTTATTCACGGTTTAACTTTACTTTGAATATTTCTGATAAGACTTGTCTTGCAAATCTCAATTCCCGTTTCCTTTGAGGTTTTAAAGTCCAGTTTGAATTAAATATCTCACTCCATTCATTGATCAATATTTTGAGCCGACTATCACGACTTTTCAGCAGAGAAATGAATGAATTTACTCTAGGCCGAAAAATGAATATATAACAGTAAAATCACATCGATATTCATCAGATATAGATCTATAATTAGTCTCCTCTAGTGCCCAATGTAAAATATTTTTCTTAAAACAACGACATGAAGCAAATGAATTGAAAATATGTCGCACTGCATTCAATTTTGTTTCTTGGGATTCGCATTAAACAATTTCGAACTTTCAGATTGGGTCAACTGAGATTAGATGCAAACTTTCCTTGTTAAGTAAAATAATAGAGCTAAACTCACTTGTTGACATTATAACTGAATATATCTCTCTCAAAAGAAAAAAGAAGGCACTCCTAAGCAAAAGCAATTGCATGTGCCCAGGCTTCACCTGATCAGTCCTAAAATAAAAGTAGAGCAGTATATATACATTTCTGCCCAACTTACCTGCTCAGGGGGTAGAAACTGACATCGCTTAAACAACCTGCACCCCTGCTCGACAGTGCCAAGGAGGTAGGTTCAGACCCCTTTTAAACAGCCTGCACCCTTGCAACACAGTTCCTAGCAGGAAGGTTCCAACACTGCTTCAACAGCCTGAACCTCTGCATCACAGTGCTGGCAGGTAGGTTTCGACTGCTTAAACAGCTGCACCCCTGCAGCACAGTGCTGGCAGATAGGTTTTGACACTGCTTAAACAGCTGCACCCCTGCAACACAGTGCTGGCAGATAGGTTTCGACACCACTTAAACAGCTGCACCCCTGCAACACAGTGCTGGCAGATAGGTTTCGACGACGCTAAAACAGCTGCACCCCTGCAACACAGTGCTGGCAGATAGGTTTCGACACCGCTTAAACAGCTGTACCTCTGCAACACAGCGCCGGCAGATAGGTTTCGACACCACTTAAACAGCTGCACCTCTGCAACACAGTTCGGCAGATAGGTTTCGACACCATTTAAACTGCTGCACCCTTGCAGCACAGTGCCGGCAGGTAGGTTTTGACACCGCTTAAACAGCTGCACCCCTGCAACACAGTGTTGGCAGATATGTTTCGACACCGCTTAAACAGCTGCACCCCTGCAAAACAGTGCTGGCAGATAGGTTTCGACACCGCTTAAACAGCTGTACCCCTGCAACACAACGCCGGCAGATAGGTTTCGACACCACTTAAACAGCTGAACCCCTGCAGCACAGTTCGGCAGATAGGTTGTGACACTGCTTAAACAGCTGCACCTCTGCAACACAGTGCCGACAGATAGGTTTCGACACCGCTTAAAGTGCTGCACCTCTGCAACACAGTGCCGGCAGATAGGTTTGGACACCACATAAACAGCTGCACCCCTGCAACACAGTGCTGGCAGATAGGTTTCGACACCACTTAAACAGCTGCACCCCTGCAACACAATCCCGGGAGATAGGTTTCGACACCGCTTAATTAGCTACACCACTGCAACACAGTGCTGGCAGATAGGTTTTGACACCACTTAAACAGCTGCACCCCTGCAACACAGTCCTGGCAGAAAGGTTTTGACACCACTTAAACAGCTGCACCCCTCCAAAACAGTCCCGGCAGATAGGTTTCAACACCACTTAAACAGCTGCACCCCTGCAACACAGTCCCGGCAGATAGGTTTTGACACCGCTTAAACAGCTGCACCTCTGCAACACAGTGCCGGCAGATAGGTTTCGACACCACATAAACAGCTGCACCCCTGCAAGACAGTGCCGGCAGATAGGTTTTGACACCACTTAAACAGCTGCACCCCTGCAACACAGTCCCGGGAGATAGGTTTCGACACCGCTTAATTAGCTACACCACTGCATCACAGTGCTGGCAGATAGGTTTCGACACCACTTAAACAGCTGCACCAATGCAACACAGTCCCGGCAGAAAGGTTTCGACACCACTTAAACAGCTGCACCCCTCCAAAACAGTCCCGGCAGATAGGTTTCGACACCACTTAAACAGCTGCACCCCTGCAACACAGTGCCGGTAGATAGGTTTTGACACCACTTAAACAGCTGCTTCCCTGCAACACAGGCCCGGCAGATAGGTTTTGACACCGCTTAAACAGCTGCACCCCTGTAGCACAGTCCTGGCATATAGGTCCTGACACTGTTTAAACAGCCTTCTTTCTCTCTCTCTCTTTCTCTATTTCTCTCTCTCTCTCTTTCTCTGAACACAATGCCTTCTGTGAGGCTTGGACCCGGAGCCTCATCAACTGAAGACCCACATTTAATCGAGCCAGTAAGAAGAGATTGATCGATAAAGACTTCAAGCTGATTATTTGATCAAAATGCAGCAGGTTCAGGTTCTGAAAGCTGATCCCAAGGCCTGATAACACAGAATTACGGACCTGTTTGATATGGTTGGACTAAACACGATGAACTGGTCCACATATTTGAATTGTAACCGATTTTAAACAAATGTCATGGGATGTGAAGTCAGCTGACATGAAATATCTCGCAACAATGGCCATAAATGAGTGAGTGCCATTGACACACACAAAAAAAAGAAACGATAAACAAAGCATTTTGTGGGATAATGTTTTCGCTGATTTCTTGGTTTCAATAATAAATTATCATTGATTTACAGGTAACAGGTCTGGCAACGCAATTGAACCTTTTTGATTGGCTGTTCAACAATGCGTTTCAACGTGAATTGTACGTTGAACTGCGTTGCTATACTTCAGTTATTGATTGGTTAACAGGTAAATGCGTTGCACTGCAGTTCAACGCGTATCGAAAGTGGGCTTTGATTGGATTTTCGAAATTCGCGTTGGAAAACTAATGCGTATTACGTGCGTTTTCAATGCGTTTTCAACGCGAATTCCACAAGGACAAATAGATGGGCGGTAGTGTATATAACGTGACGCTGACGTCACATAAACCATGTTTACACAATGACAAGTATGATTGCAGCAAAACAAACGACTTAAATGAAGTTAATGTTTTTTCAATAAAATATCCCTATAGCGATATTTTATTGAAAAAACATAAACTTCATTTTATTCTGCTGATTAAACTTTTCGGATAAACAGAATAAGCAATTTTAATAGAGCTGAACCCACATGCTACAGAACTATTATTTCATACGCCAGTTCCGGCTAGCGAAATAGAGCTTTTTGGTACATAGTACTACGCGTGATGCTCCTTACATACATCCGAGCCATAATTCGATTCTCGAATTGTGGCGGACTTTCCCAAATGGTGGAGTAGGAGACAAAGACCAGAACAACGTGCAACCAAACTATCTTCCTCAGCAAATTGATTGGAAAACTGTAGTAGACATTAAGAACTACTTTTGACAAAACATGAACAAAAAAAACCCCACAATGAATGGAGTGACAACATAGAATAACTCAATAATGTTCAACAATAGAATCACCAACTTAGAGCGGACAGCAGCCAACGCCGCCGGCGTTTGGTCATATCTTCACCCTGGATGCTGCTGTTGTTAAACAACAAAGGTCTTGTTCGCATAGAAACTTCCTCACGTATGTAAAGTATCATCAACAGGAAATTATCAAATCAAATGAACTTACAGTGGTTTAACACAGACCGTTGTGCATGTATTGTAACGTGAGCCGTCCAGCCAACAGACTCAGTCAGTGGAAAAGCATGCCAACTCACCTAGGGTGGTTTATTGCACATCATATACAATAAATAAATGATAAATAATCTGGAAAGCGGATCCTTCAGAAATAGAGAGGACCTACAATATAAGAAAACAACAGATTCGGTTGTATTGAGTCTGTTCAGGGAGAACGAATTTTCACACCTCCTAGCACCGACTTAAGCGGTATTCTACTTTTCTGTCAAAACCCAATATTCCTGAAGGATCAGAATATGAAAAAATATCAACACTATAACCTCTATTTGCCAACTGAAGGCCACAAATGCATCACCCCATGTGTATGTATGTTAGCATATTCGGTTGTCTTGCTAAAGCAAATACCCCGACCATCAATGTTAAACTCCACTAAACCGTTCATTCTTAACGTTTAAAATATAGGATATTATCAAACAGGGTTTCTCCAAAATGTGATACTGAGTTCGGTATCATCTCCTAATGTTGAACAGTTCTGGCCTAGTTTACCACCAACTGTAATAAATTGAATAGGTCAACCATACAATATGATATATGTACACGCAATAAAAATGACAAATCCTATGTAATCGGTAAGTTAAAGTAATACGTTGATATGAACGATAGAGATTTATGTGTGTAGTGATAGAAACATGATTACCAAAATTCAGTTAAAATAAGAAGCTAGAAATTCTATGTATTTTTGTTGTGTATATAGTTCCAACCTACATTGCAGTATAAACTATACATTAAATGCTATTTGTTGCCCCTCTTTATATGTTATTGTAATAGTTACAGCATGCAGTTTACATATTTCGATACCAAAAGGAAGCTATTTGATATCTAAACTTTATATATTTTGACATCACAATGATGCTCTGTGATATCTAAACAAAAACATGTTTTCACCAATATCAGGGACAATCATTTTCTTTTCCTGCTTTCATGCAATCATTAGCAATGTACGTTCTTGAAGTATTAAAAATTATGCATAAAGCCAGTATGTATTGCTGGAAACCCCAAAACGGCTACTTTGGAAAACAGCCAAGACCCAGTTGAAATGCCTCAAAGTATGGCATTTCATCATGGCCAACACTGTTTGCTAAGATATAAAACATCTTCCGAAAAGTATTGTCAGGTAATCACCACATTCACGCACAATGGGAGCAACAATAAACAATGATTAAACAACAGAACGAACATCTTATGGACAATTCTGAAATTGAAATGCGCAAAGTAAGAATTCTCACTCTGTCCGCTAAAGTAGGAATTCTCACTTCGCGCAGGAAAATTCTGTAATTGTCCAGATTCTCACTTTTCGCAGAACATATATATTTAGCAACTCATTCGTTTTGCAAGAGTGTGTTCTAATGTTGATGACTTCAACAACAGATACCTATTTTGACTGCTAAGTAATAACAACAGGGTTATGGATGTTATACAATTTGAAAAGCTTTTTTCTAATTTCTGCCACCAACACTCAGAGTAAATTGTTAAATATAACATTGGTTTAAAACTCTCCTGCAAATGGGTATATCAGAACCTATATTCCATGGTGATTTAGTTTATAAACTCAAAAGAAATGTTGAAATAACTAATTTTAGTGATCAATTCAAAAGTATTATTAAAACGTTATAAAAAGTTGTATATAACTTGGATATCATGCGACAGTCTACATGCCTGGTTGTAAACCCAATCATGGTTTATAGCTATTGTTTCCTCTTAAATTGCACTACAGTGGATCAGGTCTCAGACTCAATGATGGCTCTGATGTAGAGCGTTAATCGGCTGGTTGGTGCCTGATGCTTTTCTGTAACTGGGCCCACCGTGGATCGACTTAAGGTTTTCTTTAACCCTGACTATCTGTGAGTCGTGAGGCCTTTTCCTTGTTTCATCGTAGTGTGTTAATTTGATTAGATTGTGTCTCTGTGATAATACATTGCAATAGTTAGGAAACAACATTTTTGTGCTTTAACAACAGCAGAATCTAGGGCGAAGATTTGGTACCAGAAAATTGCATTTATGTCCCCAGTGGCTCAGGCTGCTGTCCATTCTAAGTCGGTGGTTCTATTGTTTTTGATTCATGTTGATTGTTTCTCCCATTGTGGGATTCTGTAATTGTTCTATGTTTTGTTGGGCGTTTCTTTGTGTCCATTCTAGTAATTGCAATCATCTTCATGGGGAAGAGAGAATGAGAGAGAGAGAGAGCTGGTTGATTTGCTAAGTTTGTCCTCCTGGTGTCTCGTGATTGTTGTGCGGCTCTAATCGCGGTGCCACGAGTTTATCTGCAGTTTGTGGTTGTGGTATTTCCTGATCATTCTCACTTCCTATTTTGGATTAGGGAAGACAGAATAAGGCATGTTCGTATCTGTTTAAGGAATTACTATGATGCATTAGTAGCTCTTCAGAGCAAAAAGTTTCTGTTTGAGATAAAAGTAAGTAAGTACAGCAATCAAAGACTGCAGATTAGCAAAGAAGAAGCAAGGATCAGGAATGAATAAGTACTATCAAGTTCTACACCTGACGCGGGACACCTTTTGGAAAAGTGACAAAAACACGAGAAAACATCACACACAAGAGATCCCTCTCGACTCTCTTTTCTGTGATGTTTTTGCATGTTTTCTCGTGTCAGCCCTTTCGCAGCAGGTGATAACAAGGCTGCAAGGAACCGACTAGGCGCTATACAAAAGACATAACTGAAATAACAAAAGATCAACAGAAAACCCTGTGAGGAAGATACACATACCACAGACAGTAACAACATAATTAAAGTAAAGCAACCAGTTCCATATTCCTCATCAAGGTGATTACTAAACTAGAAAGGGCGTCAATATTTAAACCCAGCGCAAAAACACCCCCACACATATGTAAGCAACAACAAACATAGTACAGTAAAACCTGTCTTAAGCGGCCACTAAAAAGAAGACTTGTAATTGATTTCCAATACCGATTATCGCTTAATGCAGGTCAAAAGTATTTGCAAAATGCTCCAAGAGAGCATTCTGCAATACTTTCGACCTTCATTGCTACCATTTGTCTTTAAGACCTTTGTTTTGTCTTTTTTTTGAGTGGCCGCTGAAGACAGGATTTACTGTATAAACAAAAACAGGCTCACCGAGCATCAACAGGATCTTCTGAGTTTGTTATGTGTAGTCTAAATCCTAATCTGTAAAGTTCAAGAATAAAACAGATCCAAATATTTGTTCAGCCGTTAACTGTAGTATTGCACCTCAAATGGATCACAGTTTTTCTTTTTTAACCCTTAAAGCGCCAAGAAAAAAATGTATCTGAAAATGTCGTCTGCTGAAGTCGTCTGCTGCAAATACTTGTCTTACAATACCGATGGATCAAGTATAGAAGCAAACAGCGTGGACCCAGAACAGACTGCTCCTATAGGAGCAGCCTGATCTGGGTCCACACTGTTTGCCATAGAGGCTTCTTATACATTTCAGCAGACGAGAAAAGCAGACGTCTTTGTTTGCGATTGGCGCATTAATGTTAAAATTTCCATAAAAGTTACTTCAAACTGAAATTTTGCATGCGCATAGAAATAGCAAGACCCTAACTAGATTTAGATTTTAGTGTATAATGATATCAATCCTACTGCTCCGATATCTTGTAAATATTTTTTGGCATGAAAATACCCTTTCACTACCCATTTTGTACAATGCACCTGGGATAGATACCGCAATATTTGCTCAAGTATAAGATGTCCATTAGGGATTACAGCAGATGATTATCTTTTCATAGCCACTGATCAGCTGATGGTGCGATTTACGATGCAATCCAAGCTGCTTATATAGACCTACGGATAATGCTATTTTTCGCGTTACCTGCCCACCAAAAAACTATCATTTTTAACTGAAATATTGTTGACTTGCTGTTAAATAGCAATGCACGCCAATATGAAGCTACATTTAAAACCCCACTGATTGTCTTAAATTAGAAAATACATGGCTTTATGTTCAACTGGTGGTTAGTGATCCATATCGCACAAGGTACTAGAAGGGAATGTTATTTTGGCATAAAACATTAAGAATGTTAAAACTCCATCCTATCACAGCAATTATGAAAATACATACAGACTTCAAAAACTATTTTTGATTATGGTTTCTTGGTTTAAATAATTTTTTCTAATTAAATTAAAAAGTTCATTTAAGATTTTATGTTATTGCCAAAAACCAGTGTTCCATTTGAAGGGATATAGTACAGCAGTTATCATTTTCTATTAATTTACTTACCTGTGGAAGTGCAATCCACTTGACAACCAAGTATTGGTAATATATACAACCAAGACTTGAAAGGCCCAAATCAAATACCGACCTACGGCACCGAAGAGAAGAGACAAAAGAGCAAGGACTGGCGCATTACAAGCAAAATACAACAAGCAAAGTAGCATTGCATTTAATCCTGATTACCGCCAGCCCAGAAATGACACTGTCAACTGAATACGACCAGACACCGAGGTTAAAAAACCTTGTTGATGCTCCACTCAACTGAACATGCAATTTCAACAGCTCATAACAACTGAAATGCTGAAAAACAAAGCTTCTCTTGCCCTTTAATTCTCAGACGCTAATAAATAGCTATGAGCATGATAAGTTTCATGCTCAGTTGAGTTAAGAATGAATATTTTTATAACATCAGTGCCAGGAAATGTCACGTGATTGTCATACCAGGCATAATACAAAAATGCTTTATAAAAATATCATGTTCACACAATGGATCAATAGCAAATACAGGTCATATGACTAGAAACCACAGAATCGCCACCATCCACTAAGACGCCTTTATGACTGTTTACAATGGGCTTTCTTCAATAGTTTCTGTGCTGTGATTGACAAACCAGAATAGACACAAATAACTGTATGATAAATATGTATGAAAAGTAAGTGAGTATGGATCACGACACCGTGAGGAAGAGCCACAGAACATAAACAGTCACAATACATCATGAAAACAATTTAAACAAAGCTTCCTGGTCAAGATGATTGCAAAGCTAAAAAGTACATAAAGTAATGTATATCAAAGCCAAGACCAAACAGAGACTCCCCACTAACAATGGGAAGTACATAAAACAATGAATCAACAACAACTGAACCACTGTTATAGAACGGAAAGCAGCCTAGGCCACCGAGGCTTGGGTTTATGTATTTAATAGCGACATTTCAAAACGACCAAACAATGTAGCAATAGCAAACATACAGGGAATATGACTAGCAACCTCAGAATCAGAACCATCCTGGGCGCCTTTATGATTTATGTTGAGTCTTTATCTTTCTTTATCTCCTTTCTATATCTTGATTTATATGTTATAGGAGATGACGCATTGATAAGTAAGGGGTCTTTCTTGCTTGACCTCGAATCGAAGCTGTATACCTGTCAGACTATGTCCTCTTGTAACATTGGTACACACTTTGCTAAAAGGTGGCTTATTCTCTTTGTCATAGTTATGTTCTTACATTTCGTTTCAGTAAGATCTAGTAGGCGAAGAGTTGTGTGGGTCAGCCAAGGAGAAAGAGGTTCTTATCGCGAAAGATTAAAGTATATGTAAAATGTGCATGTCAAAATATCCAGTGGGATTAGTTATTCACACTTTGATATTCGTTTTATGCTGGATAAAGATGGGCTTTGACGAGCCAGTGCTACTGCACTGGCTCGTCAAAGCGTTTTCGCTGGTCGCTTACGCGATAAGTACCCATTATCACATTCATATTTGAATATTTGGCCCTTTCCCACCTCAAATGCCATTTGGGGACAAAGGGCTGAATTAATTAAATTATGTTTAATTACATACTTGTGCAAATGTTTCTTTTTTTCTTTGTCTTCTGTTTGAATTTGTTACTGTTGTATATGTTTTTGAAAACTCTCCATATTGGAGGAAATCTATCTATCTATCTATCTATCTATCTATCTATCTATCTATCTATCTATCTATCTATCTATCTATCTATCTATCTATCTATCTATCTATGTGTCTTGATCCACATCTGAATTAAGGGTGAGGTTGGTGCACCGTTAAACCGGTTCAAGCCCTCCAATTAAAATATTTTACTGACTGTTCGAAGGCGGTGCTTCTTTTTTGGATTGTTTATGTTATTTCTGTGTTGTTTCGTTATGCTTTCAGGCACGTCTGTTTATTGATGCTTTGTGGTCACCTGCTCTTTGCCCCTTTCTTACTTTTACGACGTTTTCAACTAGAAACTGTCAATTTATCTGATAAATGAACGAATATATTGTCATTCAATATTGTCATTCAGGTCGTACAGTTTACTTGCAGTCTTCATTTATTCCTGATCATACTCAATTACGTTTTCACGGTGTGAGCATTTAGTCTATATCCGTACTAGTTTCAAACATAATATTGAAAATGGGTATCATCAGTCATAGAAGTGTCGCTATTTACTGTGTTTAAACACGTTTCTTGTTGTCCATGTGTACACAAATTTAAAGTTGATTTCACATCATGCAATGATAAGCCTTACTATAGCTAAGAAAAGCAACATGTCGCCTAAACTGTGCATGCTTCTACGTATATTCTAATCGGATTGAAAAGGCGTTGTTTATCGATGAATGTGACGATCAGAAGATATATCTAGCTTACATGCCTAATCAATGTAAGTAAGGAGGCAAAGATCAGAAATCGATACAATGTAGTACCACACCTGACCCAGGACACCACATGGGAAAGTGACCAAACACAATAAAACATCACACACAAGAGAGCCAAGAGGTTAGCCCTTATCCAGTAGGTGACAAAAATGGCTGCAACGAACAGACAAGAAAGCATGACAAACACGAAACATAAACAACAAAAATGATCCACAAAAGAAGCACCGCCTTGGAACGGTCAGTAAAAATATTTTTACTGGAGGGCGTAAACTAGTTTCACGGCGCTAACCTGACCTTTAGTTCAGATGTGGATCAAGACACATTAATGTATGGTTCGCACGAACGGTCCCTACTTTATCCATGAGTTATCTCCTAGAACATACAGCTGTATACAATAAGATATACAACGGAGATAAAACAAAGATAAGGACTCAACAGTACATAAAACTGAATACCGGAACATTCATCGCACAACGTCAAGACGGTCAATTAGCCCAGACCAAATGTTAATGAAAGCGGCTGCTAGTGCCAACCCTCGCCAGAAACGGATGCCTGTCACATATAAAGCAGCCGTGGAGTGGACCACAGAGACTGTTCCCATACCAGATGACCATATGTATCACACGATCCGCATCCCTATGGATTATCTGCCCATACAGATGCACAACGCATACAATAACTTACAGGAAGACGATAAAATATGAACCATATATTACACAGCATTCAAATGATTGATATGACTTTCTTCAGATTACATTTGCACTAATTAGACAGAACAAGATTGTCTAAAGTATGTTTAAGCGCACTTTCTATTAAATTAATTCAACGATAAGGCGATTACAGGAAGTTAAAGAGTAGCATATGTGTGTTCTGACTGAAACATGATATGAAGCCATTGAGCCGCAACATGAGATTTCTAACAATGTGGTATATGCGACCAGCAAAGCCTCAGATTAGCCTGCGCATACGCGCAGTTTGATCAGAGCCTTTGCTAGTCGCTTGAATATTCTTTGACTGTTCAGCTACTGACTCAATATCATTTGTAGTTCCTGAGCTTAAAAGGAGGCTGCACAGGCTCGTTTGAGTCTACATTTGTCAAAATGCCACATTGTTAGAAATCACATGTCGTGGCCCATTTTGAATGTCACTTTGAAATTGAGCTGGAAATGTCGCAAATGTCCCCATGCCAACATGCGTTTGAATTTAAACTGCTGGCCATTAATGGTATGATACGTTAATGATAGCATGTCTGTTTTTGTAGGCGTAAGTAAATCACAGGCTATAATGAAAGGACTTACTTTCTTAAAAGCTAGTTGTTTCCTACACGCCATTAGGAGTTTGAATAATCATGTATTTCAAGCTAACCAGTGATCGAATCACCAAATATATACATTATAGGTCCTTTTAACAATGTGACAATTACATTTAAAATACAAGGTAAAATCGCAATGTGATGCTTTTGAAACATTACCAGCATTTGCTATCTATTGAATTGAATAGCACCAGCCCTTTCAAAAGATGCATCATACATTGTTAAAGCTTTACAAATGATACTTATTTCATGTTTGTTTTATTTGATGCAAATCAGATGTACACTCTGATCAGTGTTCGATGCACACGCGCAGAATTGTTTGGCATACTATTCTGATCAGTAATGCTACTAATTTTCGAAAATCTATTTCACTATAAAACCTCGAAGCAACATTGTAACAGTCCAGTGGATTAAATGCCGTTACTATGGTTACTCTGCCACCTGCTAAGAGATTAAAACGACAGGTAGTGTCCTGGCCACCAGATGTCCTCAATATCCACTCACGGCGTTTAGTAGTAAATTTATTGTCTAAAATGTCCCTGCGTTGGCATGCGTAGATTATCGCAGGTCATATCAATAATATGATTGGGCAGCTATCATATGCGGGGACCAAGCGTTTCTGATTGGTTCATTTGAAGAACTTCGCGAAAAGTGCGTGTATTCGCGAAGGAAAATGCGTTAATTTCACACGCGTTGGACTCGCACGAGTCGCGCACGAGATCCGCGAAAATGGGAAACTCGTTAGCAATCTGCACTGTAACAACCATGCATTAGGTAAGATAAATACTTTCGTTGATAGTCTTTAATCTGTTA
This sequence comes from Loripinus fragilis, assembly GCA_964019695.1. Classification (NCBI taxonomy): domain Eukaryota; kingdom Metazoa; phylum Mollusca; class Bivalvia; order Lucinida; family Lucinidae; genus Loripinus; species Loripinus fragilis. Next base: position 2,315,017 of record OZ026519.1, read on the forward strand.
CTGAACACGTACATTAACCTGTATTTAAAGTGCATTTTGACTCAGGTCTTAATATTTTGATCAGATCTAATTGTCCGAATACCGCTAATACCATGCATCTTCGTTATTTCAAATCGCAATTTCGTTTTATTTAAATGTAAGTGAGTATGACTAGAAAATGCAACATCCACACACCGCAGACCATCCCATGGTAGCGTGAGGAAGAGGCCGAGAGCATACGGAGCCAGACAAAATAAGTAAAGCAACTAGCTCCCTATTCCCCAGCGAGATGAATGCATCACAGGGGTACCTTAAACAAGCTCTACTTATACTCGTAGATGTTTATGACCTCCAGTATTATAAATTAGGAAATTTCGCCATAACTTTATTTTCACGAATAGTGTTAAAAGACATATTTTCGACAGTAAAAAATTCGCGACTAGGGTGTGATTTTCCTATATCAGAAAACAACAGGGTGATTTCGCCATTTCACGAGGGTCTTATTTTCACAAAACTTCGAAAATGCGAAGTTTCGCGAAAATAAAACCCTCCCGATAATTTCCGAATTTACATATACAGTACTCAGCGGGTTACATGTATGTTCTCTAAATAAACTTACAAGAAACCTAGCTCTAGCATCACTGCTATTTCGCAATTTTCTTAATATGGAAAAGAATTGTACGAATACTGTATGTCCAAGATTTATTGATATATATTTATCACGGTCCGCACTTCGTTGGAAACTGTGTAGGTTCATAGAATATAGCCTAAAAGGATTGACCCAAAACCGTTGCTTTGTTTCCGACCTTTGTTGATCCATTAATATTTCATTCCTGACGTCAGTGACCACAATAAATCTCACCAGTATCGCTCAACCACTATTTTTAGCTAATTTACCAGAATGTACAATTTGAAAAATGTGACACATCATTCCTTATTCATTGATTTCCTTATTTACTTTATTACACAATATCTTTAGTTAATATCAAATAAGATATATGAGCCGCGACATGTGATTTCCAACAATGTGGCATCTTGAAATGTATATACTAAGACGAGCCTGTGTAGTTTTAAGAAATATCATAGTTGAAAAGTTAACGTCGCCGTTTGAACGATTCTCAATCTACCAGATGATCTGATGTATTACAGTGTGCACAGCTTTTATCTAACTTAACAAGCATTTTAGTAAAATAAAAGTTCAGAAGCAGGCAAAAATCAGGAACCGTTACAATCAAGTACCGCACCCGACTCGAGACACCATATGGGAAAGTGACAAAAACACAAGAAAACATAAAAAAGAGAAAGACAAGAGGCCAACCCTTGAAATGGTCATTGTTCAAGCAATTCCTGAGGATTGGAATAATAAGAGCATTAAATTAATGTGCGGGGAGAATTTTTAGGGTCGCGACACATCACAGACTCAAAACCTCTGATTATCAAAGTTAAGAAGAGGGCAAAATATGGTCGAAAATGCTTTCTAAATATGGCTACCATAGACAAGGGGAGTGTCTTTAATAACGTTACCACTTCGTGGCTATTCTTTCTTGGGTAGCCCTGAGAATGTTTTCTAATGGTAACGTGAAATATCCGATTTAATTATTAAATAACAGGCCCATAGGTTCTGATCAAAATTACTCAAAGACACCGTGCGTTGCCAAAATAGGCGCTATTGGTAATAACCAGGCGGAAGCATTCGGGAAAGTCCGCCATAATTTGAGAATCAAATCATGGTTCAGGTGTTTGTAAGGAGCATTACGCGTAGTACTGACGTATGGAAAATCAGTTCTGTAGCATATGGGTTCAGCTCTATTAAAATCGATTATTCTGGTTATCCGAAAAGTTTAAACAGCAGAATAAATGAAGTTTACGTGTTTTTTTTTTTCAAAAAATATCGCTATATTGATATTTTATTGAAGAAAACATATACGTCATTTAAGCCGATTGATTTGCTGCAATCACACTTGTTATTGTGTTAAAATGGTTTCTGTGATGTGAGCGTCACGTTATACAACGTCAGCGTCACGTTATCATCTGCGTTATCAAAGTAGATCCTCAATGTACATCCGTGGTCTGATTCCACGGAATTTCGCGGAATTGACCGAGGCAGTTCCGATTGCAGGTGGAAGATCATTCTATGATGTTCTTCCAACTGTACTCACTCAGACAGGCATAATTATGACAATATGGGTATGAGGAAGCAATTTTGATACAAAACATTTAAAAAACATAATTAATTTACTTATAGAGTGGATGTTGTTGACGAGACCTACACACGGACCTGCAGACTGTCCGAAAGGGGTAACATTTAATAAATCATCCATTGTCATTGTTAAGTCATAACAAAAAGCAGAACCACGTCTTAAGAGTAAACAATAGCCACAGCCATATGTCTTAAAGGCCTTATCTAATCTACCAGTTGAAACATTATGTCAGTGTGTGTGTGCGTGTGCGCGCGCGTGTGCGCGCGTGGAAGGGGGTTATGGTAGGGTTGGTAATCTCAACTATTTTAATTGTAAAGATCGTAGAACCTACTGTTTACACTCATCCTCACAATCAAAAATCTAGCCAGACAGGTTACCCCATTCTATACGAGGCATATATAGTGCATCCAAAAAAGACTTTATATTTTAGTTTACCACAACAAATATTCCTATCACGTACCTTGACCTTTATGCGACAGTCGTGTTGTGTATTTGAGTTTCATCACAAAACACAATTACAAGCAATTCGCAAATAAATGCAACATTTGATAAACCAATTGATATAAGCTGATTTTAGTCTGTCTTGTATGACCCAAAATAGCCCTGTTTAGAGGTAATCAGAAAAATAGACTATCCACAAAAATCGGCATGCCCCAAAACTATTTAAAAAACCCATCACATTATCGAATTTCAAAATTATAACCCCCCCCCCCCCACTAAAACAGGTCAATCCTATGTATCAACTTACTATCAGTGTGCCTAAGTCCGTGCCCCCCCTGGGCATACATATGAGCCGTGACATGAGAGGTTAAGTCGGCCTGGTCCCATATTAAGCCTGATGGGAATGTGTTTACTAAAAAGAGTTTATTCAACAAAAGCTGGAGGAAGGATGTCTGATACTAAGAAACATAATTTTATGCGACGCTCATTCCATTTCTATGCCGCACCAGGGACACTCTATATCAGCCGATGTCAGTTGATAAAGAGTGTCCCTGATCGCACTCATCATGTTTCTTTTTTTAAAAAATAAGAACAAACAAAAAAAAAAAACAACAATCGGCACCTATCATGTTGATTTTACTAATTAAATGTTCAGAAAACATTAATTGCCTTGTTTGCAAGATATGGGAACTCGCGCATGACAAAAAGTGCGAAAACTTACATTAGATTAAAGGCAGTCATTACCTTTAATCATGTAGAACGTTCACATTTAATTAAATCCACCAAGAGCTTAATTGCAATGTTTGTCAATTAGAGAATATGTTTTCATTAATTAGTGACCAAACCTTTATTTTTCAGAAATTACAATGGAATCTACACCGAGTTGACCCAGGTCGAGTTGACCCAAGGCCGACTTGACTCGCGGGCCGAGGCTTGAATTCAGGCCGAGTTGACCCGCTACCGTTCAAACTACTGCTCAGCAAACCCAATTTGTTCCAGACCATGAGATTTCAGTACTTATCGCATCTTCGAAAAGGTACTGTCGTGCAAGCAAAGAGTGACAGTGACGTCATGTTTTGTTTACAATGTTATTAGTGACTTAGAATCGATAGATCACTTGTGTATTAATCCTATCCGCAGGATAGGATTAATCCACAAGTAATCTATCGATTCGGGTTAGCTCAAGTGGAGTGTACATGTAAATGTTTTACTTAACATGATTGTAAACAAAACATACGTCACTGTCACTCTTGGTTGGTACGACAGTACAGACTAGTATGTGCACCCCAGTATCACCAAAGCGTTAATCGATCAAACACATACCACAATTTCGATGCCTAACCCGCTTCATAGCTGTGCATGCATCAGTTAAAAAGACATTGAGCGAATTCCATGATTTGTTCCAATATGTCGCGGTCTTTCCATATTCATATAATTCTCCTCATTTTAACTACAAGGACGAAAGGGAATAAAATATGTCTGGAACCAATTCACAGACTTTTGACTTTTAAAATATGTATGGCAGGAGCGATTTGTACGAGTTTTTGCTTTTGGCAGACATCTGGCAGCAGCGATTTGCACGAGTTTTCGCTGTGTCAAGGTTTTCTCTAAGAATACAAGTTTTTCGCGAGCACCCGAAATGCTCGTTTATGCTCTTCCGAGGGGTGCGAGGAAGTAAGTAATCGCCACTTTTTGACGTCGCCGTTTGAAACCGGCGACACTAAAAAGCGCAAAGGTCTCCTTTTCGGAGTTTTATTTTTGCGAAAAGGACTTTTATTATTTCTAAAAATGATTCCTATGGTTGTGTATGTTGAATAATATACAGTACCAAAAATGATGTTTAACGAGATAAATCTATCATCACGAAATGACCGATTAATAGTTTTTGGAATGCTATTTAGCAGAAATGGCGGCATCTGAATAAGATATAGGCTACTTACATATTTCGAAAAGGACATTTATTTATTCATTTATTTATTTATTTATTTACATATTTATTTATTTATTTATTTATTTATTTATTTATTTATTTATTTATTTATTTATTTATTTGATCTTTTACTACTCCCTATCCCTATACATCTAATGCATTTAGACGTTTGTGCAAAATGACCCGGTCACATATGATCTAAATCTTATAAAGAATATATCAATGTGTAGTTCAAGCCATCTACATGTATTATTTCAAAAATATCACAACAATTTGAAAAACGGTAATTGTTTAATTGAAGGGACCTCACCGCTCATAGAGTTTGCATAATGAATAGGACGTCGCATAGCGGCTACAACTGGTAGAACTTGATTTAGATGACGATAATTCTTGGCTGAGCATATGCTTAGTATCGACCGATTAATAGCCATAAATTATTTATTCTATCTTATTATAGAAAAATTTTGAAAACTAAAATGCGGCGTCTCATCTGGGTCTACGCTGTTTGTTTTATTAGCAGATTATGCTTTGAAGACTTAACCTCTTTTCCACGCATGCGTACTTTGAAATTTAACATTATTGCAAAAAATGTTCGTTGTCCGTATGTCCGTCCGTCGTTCAAAATGCCCGTTCAACCGGTTAAGCCTATTGGACGAGTCCAACTTGCATGGCATCGGCTTTTGATTTGAGATCAAAGGAATAATTTATTAAAGCAATCAGTGGCAAAACAGTGTAATTAATATGACTGTTGATTAGTTAATTGGATTTGCAGTTTCGGTAAAATATTTCACCTTTAAGAGGCACACCTTCAAAGAAAGGTAAACTTAAAGAAGCGAACCGACTTTTTTGTCTTCAAAGATATTATGGGTAGTATTAATTAAAAAGCATGTCTTTAAAACCCAGGGTTTCTCTGACAAATTAACATTCGTTCAATTCACAATTGCGAAATCTTATATGTGCTCAGTTTGTTCCAAGGATTGCATTACGGATTCTATATTCTGTGAAATACATGTAAGTGATTAATATTGATTTTTTATAATAATATTCATATCTTCATCTTTCTTCATCTCATTTCTTCTTCTTATTTTTATTATTATGTTACGGACAAGGCACTCTCATCTATAATCTACAAAAGGTAGATTTCGCATAGCTTCTAGTCTTATTTGACGTTTTGCTTACTGTAAAGGCGGCGCCTCATGAATGCGTAATTAGAACTAGTCAACCTTAGGCATAGGTAAAAGCTGAAAAGGAGGCGTGGTTCTATTCAAAAGTAATTTTCTCATCTTGTGCCACACTCTCAGTCATTATTTAGTCCTTAAAACGCCAGCAAAATAACTCTGAAAATGTCTATTTAACATAAGCAGGGAGGCAAACATTGTTGACCCAGATCAGACTGCTCCTACAGGAACAGTCTGATCTGGATTCACCCTGTTTATCTATGGGCTTCAAATAGCTTAGTGGGCGACTAAAAAGATACATCTTGTGATTATGCGCTTCAAGGGTTAATAAATGTGAATTCAGTGTGTGTACGGTTAGGATTTTCATGAAATGCATGCACGTTTGCGCGGCTCAAAAAGCTTATTAATTCTTTACCAAAAATTTAAATAAAACATGACTTCCCTTCCTTAGCAGATGAAATAGCGGAACCGCACCCAGATATGAATATTAAAGTTGCAGCCTTTACAGTAAGCGAAAAGTCAAGTAATATATAATCTCTCTAGTATATAATCTCTGACAACTGCCACTATAGTTTTTTTATTGTTCAAACGTTATGCACAGGTCACACATTCACGGACTGGACGCCGGATTAGCCACGGATGTACATTCGTGGCAAACCGTATTGGTCCGTAGCTTTCCGTATTGCATCCCTAATCATACGTAATGTGTTTCCAGGACTTAGGTGACCCCCGTTTTTTGCTAATTATTCTTAAATGGTGATTTTAATTGAAAAAAATTAATTAGAGAAATGAATTTAGATATATACCGCGTAATTGAATTTATTTTTTTCCACATAAATATGAGTTTTTGTATAGGCTGGGATAAGATGGAATTTTGGTGTGTTTTTGCTGCTCTTCTTTGAATTAGTCCCCAGGTGAACCTAGCGATATAAATAAAACATGGCTTATACAGGTCATTGGCGGTAATTCGTTAGTCCCACAGATAAGAGTGCGTAACAGAGAATTATTTTTCCTATTTCTCAACCAAAGAATATGTTGTGTGTACTCAAAACAACCGTCTCGATGATATGGTTCTTTTGCGCACACAAAACACGTGTTTAAACTGATAAAAAACAATCGCAACTTCACGCTAAAATTGCTTAACTGACCCAATCTTCGTGCAGTAAGCTATGCTTCACTGCTTATACTGACTCATAAACTTCATTGTACCTGTAATGGCGATGCATTGAAATGGCCTGTGTTAAAAACGATTGTCTGAACCTTAAATAATGGCTGAATTTTCTTTCGAGATCATTGTTTCCTAAAAATATGTCTTTCAGGAATACAAGTAGGTTATCAAACAGTATGGATCCAGATAACGCCCAACATTTTAACCTGAATTTGCTTTCGGCTATTGACAAAGTTTATCAGCGAATTAGCTTCAGCAGGCAAATGTTTGATGCTCTTTAAAGCTGCATAGTCTTTTACTTTTGATCTTTTAATTTTAGAAATAATGTTTCTATTTTTCAAGAACACAGCAAAAAACAAAAATTCTGAAATACCTTTTACCATTTTTGTCAATCTTAACAAATTATCAGTAACAAACCAAGATATAGATAGTCCTGTAGGTAAGTATATATCATCATAGCAATGCAAATATACCACGTGTATCTATTGAGGTACACATGGGTATATTCACAGGGAAAAACAACTAAGTTATTCTTTTGTACAGGGGACTTGGGCTTCAGTTACAAATAAGGGCGTCTCCCAAAAATAAGTTTTAGTTACGCGGTGTGCATTTAAATCCACATGCTAAGTGCCGCTCTCCTATGTTCAATTTAAAGTTGTTTAAAAAAAGAAAAACGGGGGTCACTTATAACCTGGAAACACTATAGTAGTACTTTATCATACGTATATAGTGCATCTGTATCAGACTACGGAAATTGGCATTTCCGGGGTCATCCGTGAGGTTTAATCCGTAGTAGAACCAGCGAAGTGATCCGTGAATGTGTGACCTGGGCATTAGGGAATATATGGAAACCCAATATCCTTCAATTGTTTTGCTGACTATATTACATCTATTGTTCCATAACATGAAAAGGTAATTCTTAAGGTGGTACCGGACTCATCAACATATGTCCAAATAGTTACCCTCTTTTGATATGTTAAAAAATAGCTCAAAACTCATCTATTCTGACAAAAATAACAGGACATTGCCGTGCTTTTTAAAAAGTTATTAAACTTTAAAAATCGTAAAATATGAGTTTTTCAAAATATCAATTTCTCATATTTTAAAAAAAATGAAAGTGAGAAATGACATATTTTATCCTGGGAATGCGCTACATGCTATTATATTGACTAATAAAAGAATACAAAAACACAGCGATAAAAAGGCACGTAGCTTATTTTTTAAGCTAATTTTTTTTTGTAAAAAAACATTAAGGTCAAAAAATCGTTTAAATCTAGAATAAAAAAATGTCACACAATATAACTACAGAAACAAAAAAAACTTATTATTTAGAAGAAAATTTTGCATAGAAACTTATAATAAATTATAAAGCATATGTCACCGTGCTCGTTTTTATTTTTTTCGCTACCTTCTTTTTTATCTCTGAAATAAAAACAGAAATGGAGTGCCATACCTGCTTCGTTGTTTAATTTAGGTCCGTGTGCGTAGACAGTGTATTGTTTGAGTTGATGTTGTTTAATTTAGGTCCGTGTGCAAAAAGCCTATAATTTGTCTATTCCTCATTTGGCACGTTCTATGACCCCTAAAGACCTATATAAGTGCGTGCGCGCTCGCTTGTGTGTGCCAAAATGAGGGTGAGTGTATGAGAGAGAGAGAGAGAGAGAGAGAGAGAGAGAGAGAGAGAGAGAGAGGGAGGGAGAGAGAGATAGAGAAAAAGAGAGAGAGTGCTAGAACCATGCTATCACAAGCACCTCCAGGGGCACCATTAGGGCTCGCGAAAAACCCCACTGGCTATTACCGTCTACAAAACCAAGAGCAGCACTTGCATTGTCCAAACTTCACCAGCCTGGAATAGCAAAGTAAAATACTAGTATCATAGAACAAGAGAGAGAGAGAGAGAGAGAGAGAGAGAGAGAGAGAGAGAGAGAGAGAGAGAGAGAGAGAATGAGGGAGGGGCAATTCACGTGCTGTGGATTCATAGCATTTTTGTTGTTGCTTTTATACTTTTTTTTTTACTTTACGTACAGTATACGTATTCTGGAGTCGTTGACAAATTTGACGTCATCAGCAGTAACGCGTATAGAAGCGTCGTAAGGATGACAAAAGAAAAATGTTCTATTTCGATAACGTTGTTGCATGTTTTTAAGCGAGAAAATGACCTTATGCAAAAATGGTTTTCTGATACACTAATATCTACTTGACCCCTCAGGGTCATAACCCTTGCCTTTCAGGTTTGGGTTTCAACACCACCATGGTGTTCTAGCAGGTGGTAATGCATAGAAAATCACGTTTGATCCCAATATTGAAGTTAAACGAGCTGTAAAAAGAGATGAAATGCGAGGGTTGCCAGGAATTTGGTCACTTTTTCGTGACAAGCTTAATGAATTTAATAATATACAGTTATTTCATACCTGTTTGCAGTATAGACAAATTGAAATCAAAACGTAGGGGTCTTCTTTATAGAAAGTTCCCTATTTCACAGATTCCATTACACATTTCTACAAACTAAACATCAAACAAAAGGTTATTTATGATATTTTACATTGATAAAAAAACGAAAGACCAATTAAGATACAAAGAAACAGTTATATATAAAATTCCGAGTAAGTAAGTAAGTAAGTAAGTAAGTAAGTAAGTAAGTAAGTAAGTAAGTAAGTAAGTAAGTAAGTAAGTAAGTAAGTAAGTAAGTAAGTAAGTAAGTAAGTAAGTAAGTAAGTAAGTAAGTAAGTAAGTAAGTAAGTAAGTAAGTAAGTAAGTAAGTAAGTAAGTAAGTAAGTAAGTAAGTAAGTAAGTAAGTAAGTAAGTAAGTAAGAAAGTAAGTAAGTAAGTAAGTAAGTAAGAAAGCAAGTAAGTATTTGTTTATCAACGTAGTTAAGTTCATTTTTTTTAGTTTATTTCAAATGTATCGCATGTAATCAAAGCAATTAAAACTTACATCTTATAAAACTAGATCCATTTTGATAACATCCAGCCAATATGACTTATGAGACACACATTAAATACACAATATTTTAAAACATAAAAGTTGCTATACATGTACAAAAAATCTATAAACTCAGAAATTATTTGATAGAAACTTAAAAATATGTACTTTCAAAGTTGTGGTATGTTCAAATTAGTGCATTTTGATTATAATTGTCCTAAAATAGCTTAAAGATTCAAGGTCTCCATCTTAAGGAGACAATAAAATTAATCGTATTACATACTTTGTCACTGCATACGTTTCCTTTGATAAAACATTTGAAGAAGTGTTGAAGCCAAAATATATTGCAAATTAACAAAATTCATAATGGAAATACATTTATCATTTAAAGGCATATATTTTGTGATATATGGAATCATTAGTGAATTTACTGATAAGGGACAGTTTCAGTATCTCACAAGCTTAAAGGGGCCTCAAGTGGGGACTTGCCTGTATACAACACAATTTCTTTCACTAAGATAAAGATCAATATTTTATCAGAAAATACCTTATCCCTTCATGGGACCACTTTATTGCTCACTGTAAGGAAGTCATAATCACCTAATAAAGATTAGCCTTTGATCTGTCCAGTATGACCCCTGGAGAGAATCATAATGAGTGGTACCAGTATTATTGCTAAATTTTCTATGCCTTTAAAGACATATTGTGAAAGTCCCTATTGCATAACTGAGCTTTAGTTTATAAAGGTCATCTGATATCAGAGTAAAAATCACAGCATAAAGGAAATGGATTTCATCCTGGATCACATTATCGTTACACAGGTTACAAATACGATCATTAAGTGGCACCTTTGTTTTTTTTATATCAATCCGTTTCAATTTGTCAGGGCAAACTCCCACTCCTAAGTTAGAAAGAGGGCAAATATCAGGAATCGATACAATCAAGCACCACACGTCACCCCTAAATTTGGCTATAATACCGCAGTGGCTTCGTTCCATATTGATTTTAACATCGTCTTCAGCTATTAAATTTGATTTTTATAATCTATAAGTTCGTAGTTTGTTTCCATTTTCCTGACCTGTATCATTCCACAATTTGGTTTTCCTATTTGCATCATCAATGGCTTTTAATTTTGTTCGAATACCTTTAACCAAGTTTTTAACAGATAGTTCCATATTTTGAAGATAAGTTTGTAGATCATTTGACCACATGAATGACAGAAATTTACGTTCCCAAGACTTGCCATGCATACTTGACCACTTGAATATGTTATTAACTAGTCTGTTCTCTGGTGTTCGTTCGATTTTAAAATATAATCTACATGATTCCTATTTTCCGCTTATGGCCACACGTAGACCAACCCATGACGCCACGTGATGCAAGGTATGACGCGTTTTTACCAAGGTCCAAAAATATCGGTTCGCTTTGTTTGCAACGTTTATAGCCTTTTCTGTTAGGACGGTCCCCACAAACCTGCACAATAGAGCAACACGGGCTCGACTAAGGATTCGTACAGCTTACAGAAAACATCATACACCATGCCACCAACATTCAACAATTTCTAATACAAAGCAGATAGAGCACGACTTGCCGATTTCGTTAACTCATCTTACATATGTCGCATGTCCTAATTGCTTTTATCATGGAAGCTAACAAGATGAGCCCAGACCTGACAACTTCTAAGGGAGTAGTCTGTTCTTGGCATATATTGTTCGCAGTTTGGGCCACCAGACAAATTTTACCATGGAAACAAATAATATGAACGTAGATCATATTGTCTTATCCAGTATTGTTCACAATATCAGCCAAATGTCGCCTATCAGGGTTAAGAACAGAACAAAGTTAAGTCCAACAATCGCCATGAATAACGGTGAAGGATGGGTCAGTCTGGTCTTGGTCCATAGTATAAGCAATGTCGCTTTTTATTTATTTATTTATTTATTTATACAATATTTCCAGAGGGTTGCACCTTTAGCTAGTTTAGCCAGTCTACCAAGTGGCCCTCTATAACATATATACACATATATACAAAAACAATAATTCATAAAAATACAATATACATTATGTCATGTGCATATCGCACAATTAAAATAGACGAGGATGCGATAAAACATGTTACCACGTATAAGATTATATGACACGAAACTAAGAATAAAATCTCTAGAAACATTAAAAAAGAGAAGGGAATTGACTAAAATTAAGAATTGCACATCGACCCATGTATAATATTTCTCTATCACATTTCTTGGTAAATTCGTTTCATAAAAAGTTTGCTTCGTTAAAAAGAATATAAGACGTGGAAATATTTTGTTCGTGTGGTTATCAGATAAATACACATGTCGCTTTGATTTATCTGGAGCTGAAATAGATTACCTGTACATAGGTATTCTACCGCAAGGTTGTCTAGACGTCAGCTATTAGATATGCAGTCGCACGAGATACTGTACGTGATAAGTGCGTTATATATTCTATAAGAATGTACGACAGTTAGGTCAGTCAGTACAGTCCGTGCTATCAGTGCTCTGACCATTTGATCGCTCGTGCTGGGTTAGAGCGTACACATACTTAAATAACTGGATGGTCTTTTGTTATATAGAATTTTTAAAAGGCACCGTTCCTCGCAATGCGCTCTGTAGACGACTTCGCACCAACGCCGCTGCAATAACAGCTGCGTTGATTCGGCGCCGTCACGACAGAGTGCATTTTGTTGTACCGGCTAGTAGCTAAATAATTGAAGTTTTATATTTTGCTTTATCTGTGGTATAATTGGTGAGGCAGGAAAATATATGGATCAAATACTGTAGGAAAAGCTGACATTCAAACATAGTTTCTTAAGCAGGTTTTAAATGCGTTTGAAGGAGCTTTTTGTCCGTATGTCCTGCGGTAAGGAATTCCATATTTTTGACGCAGAGTGGGAGAAAGAGCGGTCATATAGCGCAGAACGTGACCTCGGTATGCACAAAAGTCCATTATCGGATGACCTTAGAGAAAACGAATGTTTTTCTGATAAAGGCGTTAACAAATTTGAGATGTACGAAGGTGTCAGATTATTTAGAGCTTTATATGTAAGTATTGCCTTGTTGTATAGAAGACGCTTTGGTACAGTTAACCAACCTAATGTTTCGAACATTAATTTCGAGGGTGTCGCAAAGTCTGCTTTCAATATTATTCGCGCTGCACGTTTCTGTAATTTAGAGAGCCGTTCTATATTTGAACTAGATGTTGTTCCCCAGGTATTGCAGCCATAATCCAGTAGAGGTGAAATATAGCTTTGGTAGTATACCTTTTGTATGTTTTGAGGCACGTATGCTGATATTTGTTTAAGAAGCGAGATTTTAGAAGATAACGTTGAACAAAGGTGGTCTATATGTGAATTCCAAGAAAGATGGTCGTCAATAAAAATGCCAAGAAGTTTTTGCGTAGACACTTTGTCTATTGTGTGGTTTTCAGTTCTTAGGACAAGTTGGTATTCATCTTGGACGCGCTTTTTCGACCCTAATACCATATACTTTGTCTTGTCATAATTAATTGGCAATTTATTCTGTTTACTCCATGAAATAGCTACTGAAAAATCAGATTGTAGTTCAGTATTTATTGCTTCTATATTTGGATTACTGGTATGGGCGGTGGCGTCGTCAGCAAAGAAGTCTGCTTGACAGTGCTTCAACAAAAGTGGCAGGTCATTAATAAACAGTAGAAATAGGAGCGGCCCCAAGATTGATCCTTGTGGAACCCCTGATCGTATAAGAGAACGAATGGACATTCCTTGGCCACTATCAATTGTTTGCTGACGGGACTGAAGATAAGATGTGAACCACTGAAGAGATGAGCTTCGGATTTTATATACAGATAATTTTTGGATCAAAATATTGTGATTAACTAAGTCAAAGGCCTTCCTAAAGTCAATGAACAATGATCCAACAATATCACCCTTGTCGATACATGCCATCCACTGGTCTATTAATTTGACCAGTGCAGTTTGGCAGCTGTGCCTTTGACGAAAGCCTGATTGGGTTTCATGTATAAGGCCATATTTATTCAAATATGCCATCAAGTGTTTGTTAACATGTCTTTCAAATATTTTTGAAATAGTTGGTAGTATTGATATGGGCCTGTAATTAGCTGGGTCAGATTTACTGCCTGTCTTATGAATTGGGAAGACCTTTGCAAGTTTAAGCTGGTCAGGAAACCTTCCTGTGAGTATACCCTTGTTTATTAGGGCTGCTATACTTGGTGAGAGTATATGATCTATTAGTTTTATTATTCTAGGCCCAATAACATCTAGACCAATTGCTTTTGACGAGTCTAGAGTAGAAATGATACGACAAACCTGCTCTGGAGTAATAACAGGTATTTTGAAAAATGTGTTGTTTGGCACCTTACTGTCGACAAAGTGTTTTAATTTAGGGCTTAGAACAGAACATAGTTCAGTCAAACAATCGCCATGAAAAACGGTGAAGGATGGGTCAGTCTGGTCTTGGTCCATAGTATAAGCTATGTGGCCTATCAGGGTTGTTCAGTCCAACAATCGCCATGAATAACGGTGAAGGATGGGTCAGTCTGGTCTTGGTCCATAGTATATTTTAAGCAATGCCGTCTATCAGGGTTAAGAACAGATCATAATTCAGTCCAACAATAGCCATGAATAACGGTGAAGGACTTACAGTGAAATGCTATCAACCATTATCCTGATATAATAATGAGCCGTGACACGTAATTTCCAACAGTGTGGCATTTTGACAAGAGTAGACACAGATGAGCCTGTGCAGCCTCTTATTAAGCTCAGAAACTCCAAAATTTAATGATGTTCAGTCAGTAGCTTAACAGTCATATAATATTCAAGCGACAAGCAAAGGCTCTGATCAGACTGCGCGTATGCGCAGGCTGGTCTGAGGCTTTGCTGGTCGCACATACCACATTGTTGGAAATCCCATGCCACGGCTCATGTATTTGGTCAAGAAAGTGTGGTCTGCTTATTACGTCGGTTACATGTATTTAAGTGCCTTTGTCACGGGAGCAAGCAAACAATATGAGCCATGATCATACTGCTTGTAAGGGAGTAATCCGGTCTTGGCCCATATATTGTTCGTACTATAGGCATTTAGACTAATTTTATCACGATACTGAACAATGTTAACCTTGATCAGACTCCCCTAATGGACAGTCTGGTATTGGACAATCTTGTTTGCAATTCCGGTAACAAGGGCAAAGAAAACAGAAGATAGTTCATGAATCTAATCACCCCTAAAAGAACGGAAAGTGTCATCTGCTTATTTTTTATGTGCTCAAATGCATTCAGACTGTTGCAAATAGTATGGACCCTGGCCAGACTGCTCCTGAGGAAGTTGTCTGTTCGGGGCCAACATTGTTTGCAATATTGGCCACTGGACTAACTTATCACGGTTGAGCCGGGATAAGACCGCACCTAATCGGGCATTCTGATCTTGGCCCCTAATATCCCCAATAAAGGCCACCAGACCTAATTTAGCATTGAATCAAACAAAATAAAAACCTGACCAGACTGCTCCTAAGGGGCCAGTCTGGTCATGCCCCATATTGTTCGCAATATAATCAGCCAGTGTAAAAAGTACATTTGTAAGTTAAACTGTTGACATACACAACCAGCTTTCCGTCACACAATTCCAGAATAACTCCAGAGTGTTCGAATATAGATATACTCTTCCCACCAAGGTGGCATGTAGGCCCATTGGGCCAGGTGTTTTATATTTGTATAATTTAATAGTGTATTATATTATGCATGCCCATGTTTCTATAATGAACTCATTACTTTTATTATATAACCTATAAATATACATCTTTTGATTGACCCAGATACCTATCCACTCGAGTCCATAAAACTACATATCACACGGGCTGCTGGTTTTTCCCATTCAATATAAGTTTCTAAAAAAAGACTTCATAGAAACTTTCCATAACAGGTGTGCTTATAGCATGGAACTTGCATGATTTGCTATATAATAAAATTTAGTGAGTGACAGCAGCACGAAATTAACAAGATTTGGTGTTACATCATATACATTTAATTCAGACTTTGCTGTTGAATATAGTAAATAGCAAAACTATTATTCTTTTCTGGATTGATGCAATGCACTTGGAATAGCCCATTGTATAATTCAAGGGGTCACAGGTTTCAATTTCTAAACAAAATTGCAGTTTTTTCCCCAGAAGATATTTTTTGTCTATGCAAACAGTGTTGTCCATGATGAAATGCCACATTATGCGGCATTTAATCTGGATCTTCTCTGCTGCAGTTGTAATTACAAATAAAGTATGCATTCATTCCTCTTTTGACTGAATGAAATCAGTTATACATCATGTAGAAAAAGAAATTCAAGACTGTCCAAGACATAGTCCATTGCCAAGATTTTGTTGTTGTTGTTGCTTTTTAGAGAAGTTATATAATAAAACAATGTTGACTATTGAGGCATTGGACATGATGTGATATCGACCTGAGAATACCAATATTGACCAGGTCAATATTGGTATTCTCAGGTCGATATCACATCATGTCCAATGCCTCAATAGTCAATAATTGTATAATATATCTTAATGAAACTTTTACAGGAATGTGTATCAGGTCATGAGTATGTGTCGCATATAAATATGGTTACTTTCCCGTTGTTCCACTTCATAGTTATAGCCCTTTGACTGATTTTGATGCTTATTTTGTGTAATTCTCTTTCTTGTACACCCCGTAAATTGGTAAATGTTTATCTTCATGAAACTTTATAGGAAACTGAATTAGGTAAAGACAATATGTCGCGTACAAAAAAATCTTGTACGACCCATAACTCGGTAACCGTTTAGGATATCTTCATGAAACTTTATAGGGATGCGTATCAGATCAAGACGGTGTTTCGCGCACGATTGTGGTTGATTTCAGTTTCTGAGTTATGGCCATTTGATTGTGTTTTATGTTTTTTTTTTGTGTAATTAAAATTCTTGTACACCCCATAACTCACTCACTGTCTATGTCATAACTCACTCACGTCATACAGTTTTATAGAAGTGTGCACTAGGTAAAGGCACAATGTGTCGCATGCAAAACGGTTGTTTCCCCTGTCTTATCTTCTTAGTTATGTTCCTTTGTTGTTTTTTCAAGTATTCTTGTGCACCTCATAAATCAGTAACCATTTGAGATATCTTCATGCAACTTTAAATGAATTTGGTCAAGACATTGTGACGCAAACAAGAATCGTCTTCCCACTTTATAAGTTTCTTAGTTATGCCGCTTTGATTATTGTTAAAAAACGTGTACACACCAAAACGCAGAAACTGTTACATATATCTTCAAGAAATTCTATAGGAATGTGTAACAGGTCAAGACGATGTTCATGTACAACCGTTTCTTGATTTTCTAAATTATGCCCCATTTGATAATTGTAAAAAATCTTGCACTCATCATACCTCAGTAACCGTCATATATGTCTGCATGAAACTTTATAGGTATGTGTAATATGCCAAGACGAAGTGTCGTATACAATTATGATAACTTTCTATTATTTCATTTCAGATTTAAGGCCCTTTGATTGTTTTTTTATATTGTTTTGTTTAATTTTCATTCTAGTACACCCAAAAAACTCAGTTATCGTTCGTGATATTTTTACAGGAATGTGTATACGAGTACGAATGTGCATAAGGTAAAGACGATGTGTCGCCTGCAAGAATGATTGTCCCCCTTTGATTAAGTATTTTCTTTTTTTCTTTATTTGTACTCCCCATAACTCCGTAACTGTTTGAGAAATCCTCATTTAACTTTATAGGAATGCATTTCAGGTCAAGATTACGTGTCGCGTAGAATTACATGTGCTCTTTTTCAGAATTATGTGTTTTATGTCGTTTTGCATAATATACACTCTTGCACATGCCATCATTATGTCTCCCCCCTTCAGGGTCAGGAGACATATTGTTTTTCCCCGGGCGTCCTACTGTCCGTCTGTCTGTCCGCCTGTCTGTCTGTCTGTCTGTCTGTCACAAATCGTGTCCGCTCTATATCTTTAATACCGCTTAAGCTCTATTCACGAAACTTAATACAAATATCAATCAGCATAAGATGATATGCAGAGTGCAAGAATGATAACTCTGCCTTTTATAATTTTTGAGTTATTTTCCTTGGAACTTTGTGCATCACAAAAATCGTGTCCACTCTATAACTTGAAAACCGCTTAAGCTATATTCACGAAACTTTATACAAATATCAATCAGCATGATATGACGTGCAGAGTGCAAGAATGGTAACTCTGCATTTTATACCTGTACTTTTTGAGTTATTTCCAGGGTTTACCTGTTGGATTGTTTGCTCCGTTTTTTTGTTTAATTTACTGTGGAGTCCTTATCTTTGCTTTATCTCCTTGTTATATCTTGATTTATATGTTCTGGAAGATGATGCAGTTGGGGTCTTTCATGCAAATCAAATATCTATGTGTCTTGATCCACATCTGAGTTAAGGGTAAGGTTGGTGCCGTGAAACCGGTTTAAGCCCTCCAGTAAAATATTTTACTGAGCGTTCCAAGGCGGTACTTCTTTTGTGGATCATTTATGTATTTCCTGGCTTGTGTTTGTTATGCCTTTGTGCACGTCTGTATATTTGTACCTTGTGGTCACCTACTGGGAAAGGGCTGACCTCTTTGCTCTAGTTTGTGATGTCTCACTGTAAGGTTGTCACTTTCCCATTGGTATCCTGGGTCAGGTGTGGTACTTGATTGTATCGATTCCTGATATTTGCACTCTTACTTACTTGAAATACCTGATATCAACTCTTGATACTTGGTCTGCTAGGAGTACAAATCTCTCTCATAACAGAACAAAAACAAAACTGCAAGGGCACAAATAGTGCCCATTGGAATACCTACAATTTGTCTATACAATTGGAGCCAAATTGTATGAAAATTGTCAGAACGAAAACGGAAAACGTCACAAACTTTCAGACATGACAACAGATTGTATATTTTTAAATTGTTCAGAAATGAAAAATGTTCGTTTCTCATTACAAGCCAAATGAACTGAGCCCTGTCTGTGAAAGTTCAATTTAGTTAATTTTTTTCTTTTATTAGATTTTTAGTATAGGGATGTCATATGTAGACAAACTAAATGCCTGACATTTAGAGTTTTAATTTATTAAGAATCTCGTCTGAATTTTTGATAATTTAAATTTTTACCATTCCTCTCTAAAATAATATTTTATAACATTGGTTGTTAAAGCAGTAAGGCAAAATGTCGAACTTTAATATAGACAATTCAGTAGTAGAACATGAGCTAGAAGTAGCTATAAATCGAATAAATCGAGCCAGTGCATGAGATTTCCAACAATATGGCATTTTGACAAGTGTAGACTCAGACGAGCCTGTGCAGCCTTTTATTAAGCTTGGAAACTGCAAGTGGTGTTCAGTCAGTAGCTTAACAATCATAAATACTCTAGCGACTAGCTAAGTCTCTGATCAGACTGCGCGTATGCGCAGGCTGATCTGAGGATTTGCTGGTCGCACATACCACATTGTTGGAAATCTCATGCACTGGCTCATTTTTAACGTGGCTTATAGGGTCTTTTTATGAAATTTAGGTAACCATTATTATGTAAATGGAAGCTTGCTATGTTCTTAGCAACCGTATAGCACTGATGCCTTTTAACGACATACCTTTCATCAAGCTAATTATGCTCAAAGGTATTAGCAGTGCTACTTTTTGCTTTCGGGTGTTAATGTGGCGCGTTTTCAAACGACCACAACGTTATTAGTAGCCTTATCAGCAGGTGCTAAAACAAACTTCCTATGGAATTCCCGGACCCTTTCTTCAAGTTTTATAAGTGATTTAAGGTGCAGGCAGAAGAACTAAAATTATTTTATTTTACTGGCAGTCCGAATATGCACAGAATGCTTCACCTAAACAAGATTTCTTGCCCTCCATGTACACAAATTGTTGTTGGTGAAACAATGTTGTAAAACCTTGTATCGATTCCTGATATTTGCCCTCTTTCTTACTTCATAAGCAATTGAATTGAATTGTATCTGTTTTTAATCTTGTCGATGTTTTATTGATTTTTTTTATTTAAAATAGGACGAAATACAAAATTTGAAGCGTTACTTTTTAGAAAAAAACTAAATTAATAAATCATAAGCATTTTAAGAAGGATTTTTAGTTTGACTCGCTTTGATGAATTAGATGTTTTTGCCATTTTTCATAAATTTGGGTTGTGCTTAAACTGTTGTAGACTTAAAGTGTTAACGTTACGCTAATGATTTAAGGGTGTACAGTCAACTGTTACTTCCGATTTTCTGACTGTCCGTTTATACACTGTGATAAGGATATCGGATAGAAATGCTTATCTTACCAATGTTATCTTACTAAGGCAGACACGTGAGGGCTGTACATTGGATGTATTGAAACTCTCGCGCATTATCGTCAGGTTACGTCATTGTTATGTTTATGTGACATAATCATATCATATCGCATCTTATCGTATTCAGGAAATTCAGGGGCCTTTATTAAACATAAAAATTAGGTATTTTATGGTGAGCAAGAAAAACTATCCTATTATGCATGTTAGGATGGTATAGAGAAAACGTCCTTAGGGATTACTGTTTGTCATCACTCCGCGAGCCTCGCGATGCCAAATGGTGATCATCTGGGACGATATTTCTATCCTACCTCATACCCATTTGTTAATTCAAAGTTTTGAAATCTGACCCTGTTCTCAATATTTCCAGAAATATAAAAGATGAACAAGAGAATCAGTATTACAGTATCACCATTAGTGAAAGGGAAAGACATGAATACACCACCAAGGAAGAAGTTTGAAAAGCTAATGACATTTTGGGAGTGCCATGGTGCGTCAAATGGGGCATCTGCTAGTCCAAGAAGCAGCTTGAAATTCAAAGAGAAATGTATTTCTGAGTGTAGCTTAGAACGCGAGGAAGACGAAAAAGTGGAAGTAGCATTAGAAGACGATAATGATGAAGAAGAAGAAGAAGAAGAAGTAGAAAAAGAAGAAGAAGAAGAAGAAGAAGAAGAAGAAGAAGAAGAAGAAGTAGAAGAAGAAGAAGCAGAAGAAGAAGAAGAAGAAGATGATGATGATGATGATGATGATGATGATGATGATGATGATGATGATGATGATGATTATGATGATGACGCCGATGATGAAGAAGACTTCAATGATGATGATTTGTTGAGTGACAATAAGGATTTTTGGGATTGGCATTATGCCAATCCCGGAAAGCCTAATGTTCATTTGTATAGATCAACTATTCCATTTCTTCTTAGGAATATGGGACTGTTTTTAGACCAAGAGGATTCGTAGTGGAGCTGTTCTATCTGGGAGGTTCTATTGAGATAACACGCACAACTATTTTATTGAGAGGTGGAAAATAAAAGAAAACATGCAAAAAGTGCAAATGATGTGCAGTAGTAGACAAAAAACTTTGTGAGTGCTATTTGGAGCAAGCAAAATGAGACGGTTCTTGTGAGAACTATCTGATAGTAATTCTGTTCTGATAGATAAGAATGTCGGGCATATTACATGTTATATTATGTTATGTCATATAGATAATCGTGCGTAATCAAGATTAATTTTCAAATTTCTCAACCAAAGATTAATCTTTGGTACTTGAAAGAGCCATCTCCCTTATGAGTGTTTGAAACACATACATTCCATTAAAGAAAGGGGAACTAATTTATTCTCAAATTCTTAGTTAATGCTGCCCAGTTGTAGAAAGATACTTTGTGATAGAGTACTCATGAGAGCCGTCTCAGTGAGACTGTTCTTTTGAGCACTGAAAGTAATTTCGTTCTGAAAGAATAGAAAATCAGGTGTTTAGATGGAGATGTGTTGTCCAAATTAGTTTTCATAACCATAAGTTTTGGGTGCACAATGAGACGGTCCATTTGAGCACCAATTATACTGCTCAACAAAAGTTTAGCACAGATAAATATTGATTTTTTTTCAGCAAAAGGTTTAAATATCTGCTGAAATGATAGTTTGATATGTGATAAAGTTGAGGAATGCAATTTGTGTACTATAGTAGAACTTCTACTGCGTCATTCATTGCTTTAAACAAGAGAGGGGTTAAAAGCGTGTCTCAACTTCATTATTGGCAATACAAAACTGATACAGCATCCGTTTTTAAAGTAATTTGTTTTCCAGCTAGGTCAAATCAGTTATCTCTAAAAAAGGTCGTGTCCATTGAGAATTTGAAGCAAAATGTGGGCCTTGAAAACAACTAACGTCGTTGCTATTACGACGGTAACAGGTCTAAAACAACAGTACTGTTTTCGTTATGTAGACAAGCTAAATTGTGCCTCATCACTAGAAAACCTGTCTTCCGGGTTTCCGACAAAGCGAGACTCAAACAAGCCTGCTCAGCTACAGAGACTAGCTAGAAAATTGAAATTTCGCTCGTAGCAAGTCTTTATATAATACCTTCCAAATAGCGAATAACAAAGGCGCTGATAAGACTGCGCTGATGCGCAGGCTGGTCTGCGCCTTTGTTGTTTGCAAAACACCAAAGACAGGTTTTCTCGCGTCGAGGCCCAATTGAAAGAGTTTCCGTATTTAAGAGGATGCCAAAAGAGAGACAATACAATTAAGGGTAAGGCATGTTTATAAAATTTTGTCCCTGGATGTTTAACTCATGTAAAATGACGTTAATCTGAAGTTGAGGCTAAATGTTGGCGCCAAAAAGATTACTTAGTCGTTTGATTAATTAAACGTCATAATGGAACGGTAAAAAGAGGCATAAATGAATGTCAAACTTCGACGTTTTAATGTTTTTTTTATCTTTAAGAACCTTTGCTTAACGTAAGAATAAAAAGTTTTCATTTCCAATGTAGCCGTGTATCCTTTACATACACAAAACATCAAATTTAACGTTAATCCACTGACGCCCAACCAGGTTAACTTTTTTCGTGCGGACACGAAAAATCGTAAATTCTTGTTGATTACATCAAATAAAATTTTTTCATGTTCATTTAAAGTGGGGCATCATATTAAAACCCGTGCTAAACTTTTGTTGAGTAGTATAGATCGGAACTGATAGCAAACAGATAATCACAAGTTTGAGACCAGAGTATGTATTTATCTAGACCTATCAGTTGGTTCAAAGTGATGCGGAGTGATAAACATTATGTACTTTGTGTGTACTCATGAGATCCGTCTCAATGAGGTGGTTATTTTGAGCACTTGAAATGATTCTGTTCTGATAGACAAGAAATCGAGGCCTCATAATAAAGGGGCGAAATCAATACTAATTTTCCTATCGTTTAACAAAAACAAATTGTGTGTGCTCTAAAGAGCTGTCTCAAGGAGAAGGGCCCTTTGAGAACCCAGACATATGTTCAACTGATGGAGGGGGAATTGAAGATGAACAATAATCTTAATTAAGTATGAATACTTTATTGACACATGTATTTTTATTGTCCATATTATTTTGTACCAAATGGGTCAAAAGTGAAAGAATTACCGTCTTACTAAAATTGTTTTTTATCCCACTAAAATTTGATAAGATAAATAGTCCAACCATAAATATATTCAGTCACACCATAATTAGTTTACGTCGGACTATAATTAATCTAAGTCCAACCGAAATTAATTTCAGTCCAACTTGAAATATTAATGGTCTGACTAAAATCATTCTTTTGAGTCTCACCATGTTTATTTTACGTCGGACTAGAATTGCTTAAATTTTATCAGACTAAAATAAGTTTTATTGCGACATGAAATTAATATGTGAAACTAAAAATCAATTATGGTAGGACATTTATCTATATACTTATATACAGGTACATAATTTTGGCGGAACTAAAAACAATTTTAGTCGGCCAAATTTTTGAGTTTCACCAATATTATTTTACATTGGACTAAAATTAATTTTTGTCAGATTAAAATAATTTTCAGTTCGTCATAGAATTAAGACTGAAAATCAATTATGGTAGAACGTATATTTATATATATAATTTTGGTGGGACTAAAAAGAGTTTTCGTCAGACTTAAAATAATTTTAGTCCGGCGGTAAATCTTACTTTTGACCCATTACATTCGGTAGGTATACTGAAAGGGTCAAAAGTAAAAAAAAAATACCGTCTGACTAAAACTATTTTTAGTACCCTCAAAATAATTATCGGTGCCACGGAAATACATATACGTCCAAACATAAGTATTTTCAGTCGCATCATCATTAATTTACGTCGAGCTATAATTAATTTGAGTCCAACTGAACCAACTTCAAATAATTATGGTTCGACTAAAATCCATCTGCACCATTATTATTTTACGTCAGACTAAAACTAATTTTGGTCAGATTAAAATAAGTTTCAGTTTGACATAGAATAAATACGTGAGCCTGAAAATCATTTATGGTAGGGCGTATATTTATATACGTGTCACCTATATATAAACTATGGTTGGACTAAAATAATTTTAGTCAGACGATAAATCTTACTTTTGGCTAATTCGGTACACCATATACAGCCACTCCTCGTGGCGTGACCTGTGTAGTAGACGAAATGACTAAATGATTACCGTAACTGTTTGTACTCTCTCTCTCTCTCTCTCTCTTTCTCTCTCTCTCTCCGCATCATTGTGTTGTATATATTGTTTTAACTTGAAAAGAGCCAGTCAGATCAGCCAGTCATGTGAACATGGTACTTAACATATTTTGTTTTTGTGAGTGGCTGCGAGGGCCAGGCATGATGGTATTGTCGCAATCTCTCCTGGGCCTTCGCAATTAACTCACATAACATAGAATCTAGATCTTAAAATAAGGACCGTTTGACGGCAGGGTATGTTTCAAAAGCGGACGAATGTACCATTTTCTTTGTCATGGCCCATCGATATGAGTTGTTCATTTTATATTACTTCATGTCTACATGTTTCGAGTTTCTGTTTTAATGTAATTCATGTATATAAATTGTGTGTTAACTCGTTAAAGAGGGCCCCAAAGAAGATTGGTTCTGCCAATTGGGTGACCCTCGGTAAATAAAGAATACTTACTAACTTACTTGACTTATCTTTGCTAGTGACGGACAGCCGTGTACAAACATTTCTATTTTATATTGTTTGTTAATAGACTCAGAAAAACAATTGAAGGATATTAAAATGCTTTTGACTATATAACATTTGAGAAAATAATTTCCAAACAAAGTATTTTCGTTTCTGATGGCACTACCATTTCAGCAAAATGCAAAATAAAATTTACGGGCCATTGGTTACGATACAGTACCACACCAAATGTACCAACCCTCTTTACTCTTTACTTAAACAAAAATGCACAGAGTTGGTATACCCCAGCCAATACGACAACAAATTGGAAGTAAAACGCTGACAACAGCTACATAATTCGGTGTCATACTTTTGACTGAGGGTCAGCAATGATTTTGGAGCCAGTCATTATGGAATACAAAAATAAAAATGGGTTTCAATCATTTTAGAGTGTTTGTGTCTTTTCAGTACAGAGGGTTGCACCATTTGGACACGTACTGTACTTTAACCATTGAAGCGTGGTTTAAATCAAGCAATCAATTTGATTGCAGATACCCGGAACTATGAAATGCATGCATAATTAGTTTATTTTTTATTGTATTGAATATTAGAGATGGAACAGAATCTAAATATCTTTCAATTGTTTTTCTGAGTATATATAATTACTTGCAAATCGAATGGAGAAAAGAAAGAGCCACATCATATTGTTAACTCCAGGAACATCTAAATAATAATATACTTAAAGCCAAAAGTAACTTTACACTTTGAACTACTGAATATAGATAGATTTCTTTATTTCCTCCTATTAGGAGAGTTACAAAAACACATACACAAATGACAATATATACAAAATAGCATACAATACCTACTTTGCTCAGTACGTATCTGTCAAAGTAAGCTTAAATTATTGGAACAATTTCAACATATAGTACAAAAATAGGTATATTGGGCGAATTGGGCCAGAATATTAATCCTTACATTATGCAAGTTATGCTTAACTTCATTGTGCACAGTCCTCTTGCCGAAACGAAATGCAAGAGTTCTGCAAATGAGTTATTAAGCAATAAATATCACCAAATCCATAGTTGCAGCCCGTTAGTACAACATCCAAGAGAACTTGACTGGACTATAGGGCAGAGCTTTGTAAATAACTTATTTTTCAATTTATTCTTTGTGTTGAGCACCATATATGACTAAGATTATGTCTATTCCATAATATATAATTACATTTAAATATATGCTTCCATTGGATGACCTAATAGCATCTATGGCTCAAGTGTCATCAGCTTCAGCTCAATTGCTACAACTTAGACACACGAACCATAGACGCCACTAAGCCACCAACATGTCCAATATCACAATTAGTTGCATTATTTCACTTATAGGTGGGTCGTCTTTTCAAGAACAGGTGACTGGTTGCAATTACAAAGACCAAGCATCTGCTCTCAAAAACGAAGAGGTTAGCGGTTGTAGGTAAGCCATATCCTGTGCAAGGCTGGTAGACACAAATACCAAAACTTAGTACAATCCTCAGATAATAATGAAACGAAATCTACCCGTTCTTCGCCTAGGAATGCTGATGTAAGTGACGCTTTATCTAATCTCCTAAGGTATAAATACACGTTTGGGTCAAACTGGTAGATTTTGTCCCAAAGTGAAACTCGTTCGAGATGAACATATGTGCACTCGCTGATGCAATGATCAATGATATTGGCATAACCATTGTTACAATTGGGACAGAGCCGGACACTGTCAGCCTCATCTATTAGACAAGAAATCATCTGTACAATTGATTTTGCTGCTGGTAATAGTTTGGGTTTCAATTTCGATATGAACCAGACAAAATGAATGTGAAAATCACTGTGTATGCGTTTAAACCGCTCAAACTGAGGCTGCAATGTCCGACTATGCCACATATACTCTTCTCGTTCCTTTATCTTCATTTTAATAGTATTTTTCCAAGCCAATCTACCTGGAAAGATACTGTCCCTCTTATATGCTATCAAGACATTCAAGAGACCGTACTTTCCAAGTATGTTGACTATGTCTGATATAAAACCTTTCTGTTTTGTATTATTTGCATCAAAGGAACATAGTCTATTTAAAAATACAATTCTAAGCCAGTGATCGATATTCATTCTGCAAAGTTGGCCAAATACGGTTAACTTTCTGAAATCTATTTCTGATTCAAGTGTGTACATTGCCATTATACTTAATGCTATATCAGTCTGAGTCCTTATATTTAGACCTTGCATATATTTGATGCAGAATCTATGTGCTCTTTCCAAGCTTAATATGTCAGATTCAGTCATGTTATACCAGGTTTCACAACCATACAGGGCTTTAGGCAAAACAATACATTTATATATTTTCTGACAAGATAGGGGATGTAAGCCATGCTCATGAACGATGCCACAATTCACCAGACTGACGAATGTCCCCTTTAATTTATCAGAAGCGTCTTTGATGTTAATTTTCAAAGACATGTATTTATTAAACATAATGCCCAAATACTTATAATTTTCTTCTTCTTTGACTGTGTTGGGTCCTAAAAGCCAAAGCCTTTTTGATTTTAAGAACTGCATCCTAGTTTCGTTAAAAACAATCACTGAGCATTTTAAGGGCCCATACTCATATCTCCATTTAAAGGACTAAAGAAAGCAAATTTTCAGTAATTCGTCAAGGCCAAGCTTGGATAGAGCCATTAACAGCATGTCATCAGCGACTGCTGGTGAGCAGATACTTCGATTATTCATTCTAAAACCGTACTTACTACTAACAAGTAAATATATCAGGTCATTAATAAAGCATAGGTAGAACATAGGGGAGAGAACTCCACCCTGTCCCAACCCCTGTAAAATATCAAACCAATCAGAGTGATGACCCCTATATAAGACAAACCTTTTCATTCCACTATGCATATTAATTATAATGCGAAGTAAATTGGACCTGATACCCATTTCATATAATTTAACAAACAATCCATTATGCCACACACAGTCGAAAGCTTTCTGGACATCCAAAAAGCAGAAGAACAATTTACTGTTATTTTCTTTTGCAAACGAGATGCATTCCTTTAGCATCAAAGATGACATATTGCAGCTCAAACCAGCCCTAAACCCACCCTGAAGTACAATTAAAGGTCTATTTAGCGCAGCTTCTACTCGCTGCAACAGGATCCTCTCCAATAATTTGAGAATGCACGACGTCTGTGTTATTGCTCTATAATTGTTAAGGTCTGCTTTGGGCTTTCGTCCACGCTTATGTATTGTTATGATGATACCTTTCTTGAGACCTTCCGGAATATGTCCATGATTGTACATATCCGAATACAATATTGCAAGCTGTTCATATAATATAAGGCCTCCGTTTTTCAGGTGCTCATTGAAGATACCATCATAACCACACGCTTTGTTACATTTAAGTTGTTTCACAGCTTTGCGGACTTCATCAACGGTTATACTTTCAAGTTCATGTGTACATGTATGTGAGAGCTCACTTAAAATATAGTTAGTCTTGGTATCTATACTGTTCTTAAAAACAGGATCAAAATGTGGGGAATTGCTTTCTGAGTACAGTTTCTTAAAATAAAAACCCCATTCAGAAACTATATCAACAGGATCTCGACATACTCTTTTGTCAAAACGTATTTCGCTTCCAGCATGAGTCTGTGACTGCTGTCTTCGATGATTGACTTTTTTCCAAAAGAACCTGCTATCTACTTCAGCAGCCTGGTCGATTTCTGCATTTAGCTCAAGGAGGTGGTTTTCAGCACAGACTCTATGCTGCAAGCGGAATAGACGTTTTGCTTCTTTATAATTTATAAAGGAAGAAAACATACTACCCCTTGGTCGTACCTCTGCAATCCATTTTCGGCGCTTATCGCGCATAGCTGCATGCAAATCTTTTAGTGAGCTATTCCAATATGGTTTCAAATATGATCGAAATTTTGTTCTTGGTAATGTTGCATCAGACACCGTTTTAATACAATCAACGATTGCATTATAACGCGAGTCGATGCAGCTATAGACATTATCATAAAGACCAAGGGGTTGTTCGAGTAGCAAGTTATTCAATTCACTCTCGTACAATTGAAGGACAGATCGATCCAGCTTCTGCCAAGCAAAGTGCGAGGGTCTGTCGTCATAAACTAAATCGGACTGTGGTACATTAAGACTGCAAAAAACCGGCCTATGCCGTGATACATTCAGCACATCATCATCTTGAATCTTACAATAAGCCACAGTGTCAATCCTCTGAGATGGTATTAAGATATGGTCGATCAATGACTCGTAGAGGTCACCATACGAGACAAAACTTGCCTGGGCACCAGACGCGATTGGCAACGTATTAATTGATACTAAATCGAAATAGCGCATCATACCAAGCAAGTATTCGCCCCGATAGTCGGTAGCCTTTATGAATCTTTGACCCTGAAGATGGGCGTTCATATCCCCCATAACAATCACAATGCCCATTTCAGCGTAGGCGCTTATTAGAGTTTGTAATACATCTACAAAGTCTCTGTATTCATGAATAGGGTAATTACTACATGGGGCATACACCTGTATAAAATAGATATATCTATTTGGACATATTTTATATTGTATGCCGCATATGCGGTCACTGTCTATGTCAAGCGTTGTTATGTCGCTACCTAAGGATCTATGCCACATAAGGGCTACACCCCCTCTACTTATATTTCTACGCCCGTCTTTGCCAGGATCACGGGCGACAACTCCATATGACTGATAGTCTTTATGAATTGTTTGTAAAAAGTGCAAGTTGCTATTGTTTAGCCAATGCTCTGATAAACCAAATATTTTAATATTTTCACTAGCGAGTAATTTGCCAGCATATGACGCGCTGGACATCACACCGGTAGCATTCCAAGTAGCAAAAGTAAACTTATTCATTAAAGAAATGATTTAAATTATCAAGCTTGACGCTTTTACACATTTCGGTAGGATAATGATACAGTGACAGGCGGTGCTGATCCAGATGAATCGATGCAATACACAGAGTCTCATCTGGGTCAAAACTGTCTGTCATCATTAAAATTCTTGACAAAAATATAGTGATTCGGGCATCCTGAACACAATGCCAGTGTAAAGTTATAACAGTAGTTGTAATAGTGTGTTCCATTAAGAATTAAGTAATTATCATTATATAACATCTAGTACGCATTGGAACCGTTGCCGCGAGCACAGTGATTTTCCAAGTCGTGGTCATAATCATCATAATTTGAGTCATATCTCCGATTGTACTGTCCCTTTGAGTACCAAGGCCTGCATACAACGCCTCTAGGCCAAAACCCATCCTCAACGAGACGATATCCAAGTTCTGAGTCCACATTTACTCTGATTACAGCTCTATTCTGGGATTCATATCGTCGTATATTTACCCAAGTCAGCCTAACTCCTCTACGTTTTGCATATCTCATCAATATTGCCTCAGTTATACTTGGCAGAAAGCCACCTACATAGAAGCGCTTAGTGCGCCGTCGAACATGCACAGTAAATTCATCATCATCATCATCATTGTCTATAATTATTGTTCCAGTGGATATAGGCTGTAGCATTTTTGCTCTTTTTGCATTGATTTTAGATAACTTTTACGATCATTCTTCCTATCAACGTTAACTTTCCTATCTGAAATCATGACAGGTATTTTAGAATATTCTTGATTTATGTGTAGTTCATCATGTTTTATAACAGTTGGCTGCCTAGCAGCATCACTATATAGTCTACACTCCACTGAATCATCATCCACAGGTAAGCAGCAGAAGCGATTCTCTAAGGGACAGTTGATTGAATCTGTCACATCATAATCAGAACAACTACTATGAATAGGCTGCTGGATGTTGTCATTACTAGAGCTATTACTTTCATTTAGGTTCAAATCACAAGTCATTTCTGGGCTGAGAGGCTTAGCAACAGCCGGCGAAAAACTAATTAGGTCATTATCGTCCTGATTAACAGCACTAATGGGAAGCCTCTTTATCATGTGGCTTACAGGACTTTGATATAAGCGTGTATTACCCATTGTCAAGCGCATATCTTTCACAGTGTCACTCTGAAGTTGGGATACATTGGACTTAACGCCCTTTGCCATAGTGGTTGGAATTACAGCAGTTGTATCTGAGGTTGGAGGTTCCCTTTTGATCGAATTATTAACACTATTGCTAGTTTAATGAGATGTAGGACTGGGACTTATACTGATTGTATGTACTGGTGGCACTGGTGTATCTTGTTTTTTATTTAACCAAATTAAATATTGCAATGAGTTGCTGGTACCCGCCCTAAGCCTAATTCACGAAAAACAACTCAGGTAAATTAATCTTCTTTCGAGTTATCTGTGCTTTTATTAAAAGCACAAATTCAGCATTTCCTAACAAAATCCAAAGTAAATCTAGGATTTGAACACACTATTTTAAGGCACATCGATTGCCCATTAAAAATACTGCAAGACATTTTGTCTCTGACGTATAGTTTGTTTTTGGTAGAATCTTTAAGTTGGTTCACTTTAAAATTATTTCCCTTTGAATAAAAACAATAGTAAACTTTGGTCCCTGCTAAAAGCTTTATCTCAGATGATATTTGGATTTTTTTTATCAGCGATTTGTCGGAACTTCTGCCTTGAGTATGTGACAAGATAATCTGATAAAAATTCCCATCGGTTTGGATGAAAAACGGCAAACAATTTCTTATGGAAAAATCCATTGAAAGCACTGTAAAGTTCACAAATGGGGGTATGTACGTAAAACACAGCTCTAATTTGTGTTACTCGAAGTGCGATTCGGGCTGATTTGAACTTTAAACAACAATTCAATTGCCTGTCTTTCAGACTGGTTCTTTAAAATTAAAAAATGTCCAATCGCAAAGCTACAGTAACACATAAAAAAGTGATGCACTTTGGAAAAGTTTATTTTGTCCCCATGCATCTTTCATTGGGGCATTTTGGTTGCGTTTATGATAGTAAAAACATGAAATTCAACTGTCATATGAATAATTGATTGAAGTTTAATATGAATTAAACACATTTAAAATACCACTCACCAATACCCAGAAATGGTACATATAATAACAGTGTAAAGTTACTTTTGGCTTTAAGTATATTAATAATAATAAATGCCGACACAAAAGTAACTGAATCATCTTGTTCCACCACCTCAGTCATTATTTAGTCCTTAAAACGCCAGCAAAACAACTGCATCTGAAAATGTCTATTTAACATAAGCAGGGAGGTAAACATTCCCATTGCTATTCTGGGTCAGGCGTGGTGCTTGATTGTATCGAATCCTGATCTTTGCTCTCTTTCTTACTTTCATGTTACCCATGCATGGCCTTTATGGTATACGTATGCACTCCCTTTTTTACACCGCAGATTGGCCGCCATAAGCTATGCTTTATATATACTGAAGGACTTTAGAAACGCACCACCTGCTAAAATGCTAATTTATTGTCAAAAAATTATATTTTAATTGTATAAAAATAAAATCGACAAGTCCCGTCATTTAGCTTGCATTCATTAAGAAAATCGAAACGCTGTGGTTTATGGTTGCCGTGACAACCCTAATGCTAAAAAAAGGCACAGTGTACCAATACCTTCCATAATGAGCGCAAAAAAGTTTTCAAACCGATGTTTAATCTCGAAAGCAAAAGGGAAGAAAAAGTCAAATCATGAAGTTGAAGGCCTTTGGCAACGTTTATTTCGTCTACATGACGTAATTTACCTTTTGACGTAATTGGCCGTTTATATCCTAACGAACATGGATAATCAAAATCTTTAAATGTCTACAGATATTCATCAATCCTTGCATAAAAGACAAAAGTATCCCGGCATGCGCAAACCTAATCCGCCTGTTATAGCAGTTTGGAAAAAATAATACTGACCATATGCTGACTTTAGCAAAGACGCGCTGCGCCCGGGGGTGTAATTAAACGATTATTTTCGAAAGCATTCGTGCTTTTCCATTGGCTAAGACCTCTGGCTACTAGCTCAAAGCGTTTAATTTCGAATTGAATTTAACTTACAATTGTCAGACGAACTAACGTCGGTGTTACGTCAGAATGAACAGAATGAGCAAATCGAAATTATGGCAAATAATATTCCATTTTATTAGGGGATAGAAAATGATAAAGAAAACATCCTGGAATCAGAAGTATGGAAAAATATTGAATGTATAATGGAGCGGTTCTTAAGTTTCTCAGTATATATGTACCAGCTCCTCATGTTGTTAGTTAACTAACCAGAGTGAATCAATAAAGTTTGTATTTTGAAGAATTAATAATTTCGTTTTATTAAACTAACGAGGGGATATAACAGTTGACCCGAAAGGGGTCGCTAAACTGTTGGATGGACTTAATGTGCATATAAAAGGTATCAGAGCCTGATTTAAAGCGTCATAATCGCATCAAAGCGCAATAAAGGGTAATAAAGCTTATCAAAGCTTATCAAAGCGTGATTTCAAGCGTAACATAGCCTCATCAAAGCGGGATCAAATCGTGAGGAAGCGTAACAAGTCGGGCAATAATTCGTCCCCCAATTTTTATTGATCACATGTGTGATATGTTCATGTTAGTATGTTGTTTTATATCTGTATAATTCTTTGTATTGAGAACTCTTCATTCTGGAGGAAATAAAGAATATCTATCTATCTATCGTATCAGAGCGTATCAGAGCTTATAAGAGCGTAACATTACTTAGGAGATCGTGATATTTTTGGAAAAGTAAACAAAAATGACGGCGCTTTGCTCGCTGATTTAAAGCGCGGCATTCGCCGTTGGTGTGAACAAGATATTAGGTGACCAATTAGAAATTTTGCTCAGTGTAGTAACAATACATCTGGAAGACAATTTTTACTAGCAAAGCAACCAGAATTCTCTTCCTCTTCAAGATGATTGCAAAACTAGAATGGACACAAAATGATGCAGAACAAAACAAAGACACAAACAGAACTCCCGCAAACAATAGGTATACATTAAACAATAGATTAACAACAACTGAACCATCGCCTTAGAACGGACAGCAGTCAAAGCCACCGGGGGAGGGAGGGCTTAAATGAATGTAACTGTCGCCAAATCTGTGCCCTAGATTCTGTTGTTAAAACACAAATTGTTTAGCTCGCATGGAGGCTCCTGGCCCGGATGGTCTCAATGCCAGGGTGCTAAACGAGTGGAGTACGCAGATTTCGCCTGTCTTAGCATTAATCTATAGAGGTTCTTACATGAGTGCTCCCTTGTTGCAGATATAGGGGATCTTACATGAGTGCTCATGCTTTATTGAATTTATTGAACAAGTTGAGGAAAAAAATGCGAGGCTTGTCGATAATACAGGAGCACGAATGTTAGATTCTATTTATCAAATGACGTTTAGAAAATGTTTTGACATCATGTTTTGGCGTAAAAACGTTAGGGTTTTGCCATATGCGTGACTTTAAAAGCGTCATTTCATAACGTTTACTAAAAATGTGTAAACCACTAATGGTTTATCGATTTTAATGCATGACGTTATTTCACTCTCAGACGCGACGTCATATGATAAAATGAATCTTTAGCTCAGGGCAATGTTACAGATGATTGGCCACAAGCAAATATATTCTCGGTCTTTTATAAACACTAAAATAATTATCAGTACACATGTACCACAGAGAGAGAGAAAGGAGAAGATACAATGCTGCGAACTATAGACCGGTTTCGCTAACCTGCATCTTTTGCAAAACCCTTGAGCATACATGTATTTTGGTGAGCAATATCAACAAGCGTTTAGAGCTGGTTGCTTTGCTTAGTCTGTCTTCCTGGTGTCTCATGATTGTTGTGTGGCTCTTCCTCACGACGTCACGGGTTTGTCTGCAGTTTGTGATTGTGGTATTTCCTCTCATACTCATTGCCGAAATTTGGATATAGCATCCACACCCATGCTATATCAAAGATGTTAAAATGTTTCTGATCTTAAAACCTATGGATAGCCCTTAAAGCCTTATTTCCAATGGGGTCCATTGAGGAGACTTTGCTACAGCTTGGCATCAGACATCCCGGGACCATCGTACGGTCAAAAAATCCCCAAAAAACTATAGGGATGGATGTGAGTTTCCGAACCATACGCTGGACACGAGGTGTCATGCCAGCGTATCGGTCGGAGTCTGTTTTAACCTTGTGGAAAGAAGCCGGAGTCTCCGTAGAATTTCAACTACAGCAAGTTAGCTCAGAACAGACAAACCGAAACAGACATAGCAATTAGCATGTCATACAAGCCACTTCGAGGCTGGAGGGATACACTTGGCATCGACTAAACTAACACAGGATCATCAGCAAATGCGTCATAATACAACACTATTCTCAGCATAACTCCCATACCAGGTTTCGGGGACTATAAGAATCCATCATGAGTGTGAGGGTGGGATAGAGAAATACGTCCCGAGGATCCTGGCATCACGAGGCTTGCCGAGTGATGATAAACGGTGATCGCGAGGGGCGGATTTTTCTATCCCACACTCACACTTATAATGTATTAGTTCTCTTGCTCACCACTAAATACCCCATTTTAGCTTAGAAAAACATGGGATACGACTTCCAGAAAATCCTGAATACACGGCGTTTGGCCTGTTAAAGCTGCATAGTCTATAACTTTTGATCTTTAATTTTAGAAATAATGCTTCTATTTTTCAAGATCACAGTAAAACAACTAAAATTCAGGTATACATTTTACCAATTTTGTAAATCTTTACAAATTATCAGTATCAAAACAACAGCATTGATGTTAAAACTTGACTGTCTATAATTATTGGAGGGACGCAAATAATTACCAACAAGAGAAAAACACCTGTTTTTATAAGATAATTCACTTTTCCATGCAGTTTTCTCATATAGTGAACAGATTTATCGTGAAAACTTAACTGAATTCTGCTTTTACTAATGATTTAAAAAGAAAAGTTTTTTTTCGAAAAATGTTCATAGTTGCAGACTTAGTCTCTTTAAGCAAAGTAAATCAGAATTACATGGATAGCATTGACAGTTTTTACATAGTTAGCTCTTTCTTTTACAAAAATCAAAACAAGCGAGAGTACCTACCTTTGTTTGTCTTTTCCGTGACGATGCCACTATCGCGAAAGGTCCCAGATGTTACGAAGGAACAAATTTACGTTAACGTGATTTCGCGGTAGTTCCGCTGATGCCAACCCGTGGAATACGCTGAGATGCGGCATGGTGAGGTAATTTTAACATTGACGTCACACATCGACGTGCGGCCGACGTGGCTGTTCGTTTTTTATTTTTCCCACGGGCTTGTACGGGTATGTGAGTAGAATTATTTCACGTGTGTAAAGACAACTTTAATCCCGATGTATTGTGCGAGAACAAAACTGTTCTCAGCAAAAAAAACAAACAAAAAAAAAAACAAATGTCGCACGTGCTCGGAAACCCCACCCACTAAAGACAAAAGTCCGAAAATTTATTACATTCGAATAAGGCACTAAGATGTTGAGAAACCACTTCTTTTACAAAAATATAACGCCCAGGTTACAAGATTGAATGCCAGTCATAGATAAAACTTATGAGGCTTGTATAGGGGCCTTAGGTATACAGGATATTTGCCAATTTACTTCCAGGGATATAGGATACTATCCATTTTACTTCCAGTGATATAGGAAACTGTGTTCAATTACAGGGATACTGATTTGGTATGTTTTATTTTTCAAAATGAACTAATACAAAGAAAAATAACAACAACATCAATAAAGTCATTTAAGGCTCTTCTTCTAACATTGACCAAGACATTTTAGCAGAGTATGATTTCTACCCTGGCGCACTTATAACCTCCACAAATGAAAAGGAGATGGAGGTATTTCGGTTTGAGGTGTGCAGTTGAATATATACTGTCGACAGTGGACATTTTTTGTTTTCAGTGCATAGTCTCCATATCCACTTTTTGGCTTTCATGTCGCATATATGACGGTAGTCAATATGTCAAGGTCAAATGGAAAATTTGTTGCCAGAGCATAGCTTGCATTTTCTCTGTTCGATTTTCACATCACCAAGCCAAGTAGTCCGAGTTTTCTCTGATGTTTTAGTGGCTCTTCTTTATTATCAAAATATGGAAAAGCCACTTAAACATCAGAGAAGGCTCGGATTACAAGCCAAGGTGTGCACCATAACCGGTCGAGGTGTTGCAAATATAAATCAGAGATATTTGTCCAAGTGCAAGGTCACATGCTATGGTCACGTGGAAAAAATGTTTGGACAAACCTCTTTTCATATCACATGGCACATGTTCCATGAAAGGTGATGTGTCGCGTACAGACCCGGGTCACAACTCACGTATGAGGCATAGCTTCCACAAGCTTCAACCAAATTTCATTTCACTGTAACTAAATGTCCACCAGGACAAGACGCAATTCAAATCATAAAACAAAATTGAAAGGTAATTATCCAAGTATTATTAATGTAACATTTGGTGAAATTCCACCCAGCACTTTAGAAGATGCTGTTTAAAGCAAATGGTTGACTGACGGACACCAGATGATTCAAAAACCCACCTTGAGCCCATGGCTTAGGTGAACTAACAATGTGTCACAAAATATAGCCTAGGCCCGTAGTCATAAGCCACATTCGAATGGCAATTTTATATCTTGAGCAAAACACCCACATTTGTTGCCCAATTTTCATGTCACTTAGCACGAAATTAATGTCCATACCGAACAGGCCATATGATTTACACCCTATATGACACAAGTATGTATTTCCAAGGTCAAGGATACAAGCCAAAGTCAAATAGTAAATTTGATGCTGCAGCATTACTTTTGCTTCCTTTGTTGGAATTTCATATCACTTAGCATAAGTGTCTACCATATTAAAATGAGTGTTTCTCACGCCGCAAAGTTTAAGGTCACATTGACCACTTCATCATCAAAGCTACACTGTCCTTTGAATCTCTGTGTTGGAACGTTATTATTGAGTAGCCAGTGTCAGTTATGGCCATTTTTATATAAAATACAATGAGCAGGGTGTTTCAGGCTTGAAAATAGCTGGCTTCAGCAACAATTCTAGTTCATCTTATGGAGGCTTGTTTATCATATATGTATGCAGTGGCCATACAAGATTAGAAAGAAAGGATTTGCATCATTATTGCGCTGACCTTCCAGAAAAAAGTAAGTGAGTATGATCAGGAAATACCACAACCACACACTACAGACCAACCCACGACACCGTGAGGAAGAGCCACAGAACATTAACAGTAATATGACATCAGAAAGATAATGAAAGCAAAACAACCAGATCCCTCTCTCTCTCTCTCTCTCCTCGTCAAAATGATTGCAAAACTAGAAAGGTCACAAAGTAATGCATATCAAAACAAAGACTAACGCAGAACTCCACAAACAATAGGGGTACTTTAACCAATAAATCAACAACATCAGAACCACCTCCTCAAAACGAACAGCATCCTAAGCCACCGGGGGCTTAAATGCAGTTACTGGCGCCAAACCTTCAAAGGAGGTTTTCACTTTAAAAAGTATTTCGTGAAATGAAAAAAATGTACCGTAAAAACTTGCCTCCGAGAGGATTTTCAGGATATTAGTTTTACAAAGATCAGTCGGGCCAAGTCTAAGACATTTATCTTATCTGAACTGAAAAATAAACATGGTTTGTCATCAATAAGAAATTTATAAGAGATGGGCTTTGCATTATAAGATATAGTCGATTTACCAAGGCGGTACTTCTTTTGTGGATCTTTTATGTTTTTGTTCTGTCTTGTGTTTGCTATGTCTGTGCGCGTCTGTTTATATGTGCTTTGTGGTCACCTGCTGGGAAAGGGCTGACCTCTTGGCTCTCGTTTGTGGTGTCTTCTGTGAGTTTGTCACTTTCCCATTGGTATCCTGGGTCAGGTGTGGTACTTGATTGTATCGATTCCTGATCTTTGCAACCTTATTACTTAGACTAAAGTCGGATCAGGGCTGATTTTTTTGACAGTTTTTAAACTACATTATTATTTGTAAATTGCCAAAATAGCGATAAAAATGCAATATTTCTGTCTAAGAATAGGGTGTGAGCAATCCTGTTTAATAACTCTGAGCCCAGAATCGCACATTTAGTTATCCGATTCTGCACGTAAACTATTTAAAATAAGTGAATGAGCTACAAGTGTTTGCAACAACTCACACTGACACAAGAATTCATTTACTTTTAAGTAGTTTTTGCACAAAGTTATAGAGGACAAACCATTACATGTACTTGACAAAATTTCCCCTGTGCTTGTATGTTGTGTTGATCATTCCAGGGATATTTTTATTTTCAGGGATATGGGATATTTAGGAAAATTAATTATGGGGATATTTCTCCATTTACTTAAAGCTGCATGGTCTGTAACTTTAGAAATTTTAATTTTAGAACTAATGTTTCTATTTTTCAAGGAAACAGTAATATAACTAAAATTCAGGTATACATTTTACCAATTTCGTAAATCTTAACAAATTATCAGTAGAAAAACAACAACATTTATGTTAAAATTAACTGTCTATAATTATTTGAGGTACGCAAATAATTACCAACAAGAGTAAAACACACCTGTTTTATGAGGTAATTCACTTTTCCGTGCAGTTTTCACATATAGTGATGTGATTTTTTTGTGAAAACATAGCTTAACTCTACTTTTACAAATGATTTAAAAAGAAAATAAAAAAATCAAAAAAAAAATCGAAAAATGTTCATAGTTGCAGACTTAGTCTCTTTAAAGGGATATGGGATACTTGCCTGTTTACTTAAAGGGATATGGGATATCGGTAACCCCCTATACAAGCCTCCCATGTCAGTGGTTAGATAATGTCGACATGCATTCATATGCAAAAAATAATCAAAATATACCATGTGGTTCAATATTTGCTAACTGACCACGGACGCACAGACTCACATAATGATTATAGTGCAGACCCAATGGTCGTGCAATTATGCATGGGGAAAGTTTGACTACCATACTTTCTAGATAGCGTAAAACAAAGGCGCTGATCAGACTTTGTGGATGCGCAGGCTGTTCTTTGCCTTTGTTTATTTGAATGCAACAACGTAATGTTTTCTCGCTTTTAGGGCCATATTCACTCAAACATTTCCCCTTTTCAAGGCACAATTAGGGAGCGCAGTGGCTCAGTGGTAGAGTGCTTGACTCAAGACCGAAGGGCCGTAGGTTCGAGCCTCACCGGGGTCACTGCGTTGTGGTCCTTGAGCAAGACACATTTATCCTAGCTTAGTACTGGTTCAACCCAGGAAGACCCGTCCCTATATAACTGAAAGATTGTTGATGGGACGTAAAGAATAAAATCAAATCAAATCAAAATCTTTTCAAGGCACCATCTTTAAGGTAGAAAAATCGGATCTGACGTCATCAGATTTTCGCCATGTTACATGATGTTATAGTCGTGTCAAACAGGTACATAAGCAGAACAGAAATAGTTCATCTTACTTGTGTGGTGTTATCCTCCTTTGCTTGTGTTTGCCCGCCGAGTTTACTGAAGTTATTTATTTGTATCAATACTGGAAAATATGTCATTCCTATTCGATGAAACATTAATTATGAAGGTAACATATGATATAAATAGGTGTATGTATCAGCAAACTAAGCTTACCAACACTAACAAACCGAACTAGAGTTGAAAATACTAATTAACATTACCCTTAGGGAAATGAATATTACAATAAAGGTTCGATCTTTGTTTTTGTTTTTATTTAAAAATGAATTTAATAAATGAAGGTTTCTGCTACAGTGGGAATAAAATTGTTTCTGAGCGTTTCTAACATATACATAATTGGAAGTCATACATGAGGTGAACATACGCAGTCAATTTTTGAAATGCCAGAAAAGTTATCATTTAAATGTATGAATTTCTTGCCACCAAGTACTTCAAAATAGAAAAGTGCTCAATGTAATATGCGATTAACTAACGTATTAGCTTTGTACAAGTCTGTTTTGATACACATTTGTTATTTAAAAAGTGTTGCCTAATTTGGCGAGACAACCTTAATTTCTAGTTTTTGGGACATTTTTGTCTAAAGTACAAGAAAAATCAACTGTCAGTAATATGCGCGACCCACGCTGAAAGTCAAGTGGAATGTGCATTAAAATGTGCAATAAAGTAGAATTAATGAAAGGCGTCATACGAATTTCGGACCTCCTACGCTATTATTTGTGTCAAATACGAGGGCTGTTCAAATATGAATGCAAGTAGTTTCATAACTTTCTTCACATATATGCTACGACAAAATGTCATATTTTTCTGGAAAGAACTATTTGTCGTCTTTAAAATGGTACCAAACACAACGAAATACTCACTATATGTCTCGAGTTACAGACGCTTATATAAAATCCATTCCTGTATACTGAAGTTTTTCTGAAGCAAATTGCCATACACGTTTTGGTACATGTGCGGATATAGTGTCATATCTTTGTAAATTTGAGACAAAATAACACCAAATTTTAGATGCAAGTTTAAGGTGAATTGACAAAGTTGCTTGCAGGAAAAAGTTTATATAATCCTGTTTCAATCTCGAGTAAACACGCACGTTTGTGACGTCATTAATTTTATGATAAACGTCATTTTGAGTTATCTACTGTTGATGTAATATTAAACATCTCTGTGTCTTTTTCTTTGCGTTTTGCTTAACACATGCTTAATATGTCATAAGGAAGTGTTCAAAATGCTCCGTCCTCTATATGGGTCATTATCAAAAAATGGAGGAATCCAGAAAGACTAAATCATAAAAAATAAGTGTCAAGATTTTCAATCTTGCTGCAACATTTATATTAAACATACACGGAAGGAACTAATATTGAAAATATGCGAAGTTTAACTCGACGAATAATGGGTCAGTTAATAATTTTATACCTGCTACTACGGCTAAACTGTCAGTGCAGTCACAAACAAACTTTTTATCATTAAATCAGTCTCTGTCGAGATGTTCATTATCTTAATAAGGTGATCTACAATACTGATCATAAACCTTATAAGACTCGAGTTTTATTCAATTTCGTCATAATCTGTGTGAGAGAGAATTGTTTAAAGTAAACTTTCACGAAAAAATTGTAATTTCAAAGTGTGGTGTTTTTATGTACAAAATTGTGTAGATTTATATTCTAAATGATTCCTGTCAAAAGTTTAGTATTTCATTATTGCATAGTCAGATATTAAAAGTAAGTACATTATAGCGATGGACTCTATGTTATTTGACTTATACTTGAACGTGACTGCACTGACATGAATGTGACTGCACTGACACGTTTGTGACTGCACTGACATAATGTGCTCCACCTTGCGAAATAATAGAATTGAATAAAAGCATGATACATTGCATAAGATAGCATGATACAAAGTGGAAACTAAGATCAGCCCGTTCATTAATGCAGTCTCAATGGTGCCATCGAGAATGATTTCCGTTTTCGGAAATGGACACTTACCAGGACGTATGAGGGTCCTTTGGAAAGTTGGTAGCATGGTCTTTTATTTCAGTAACCGAATTACAAACCCTAGCATGTTTGGTATCATTTCTAAAAGCTACATTTTCTTAATGTTATGAGGATGTTATGGTGTAGACACGAAAAATATTATTATAATTACACGTCCTGAATGTAAACGCAAAATTTCAGTGGAAAATATAACGTTTTACCTTTTGAAAAGAGTGCAAAACATTATCAACATTAATGAGTGCAGAACATTAGAAGTTAAATTAGACATATTGTACAATTTGTAGGCCACAATCTGGATCAGTATTTATACAATTGATGAATGAGTTGGATGTTTCATGTAACTAAATATGGAATTGGCAATACCAAAACCGTTTAGAACGCAAAGCAATGCGCTTCAGTAGTGTTAAAATCGCATGTCACATTGCACATATTTTGAAAATATATAACCGACGGTAGTTTAAAAATGCCCTGTGTTGGTATTTTTGTCATACACTTTATTTACACACATTATGCTCTTTGTATTGGAACCAAAAGAAACTGTGTGAATCATAACAAAGGAAAGGTAACTCTTAAAATATTCCAATGGGACAGCATGAGTTTAGCTATGAGTTGACGTTCTGGTTCATTAAAAAAAGTAAAAATACCCATTGGGACTAGAAATCTATCGATTCGGTGATGGTTAAAGCGATACCATGTGAAGTTATTATGTCATCGACAAAATATGAAGGGTCGAGTTACCCCACCCACTTATTGAAAAGTAGGGGTAGTACTATTACTAATAATTTTCTTAAAGGCAGATCTAAAAAACCGTGCAACTTTGCGCGACGAAATGATTATTATGCATTGTTTGCTAGAAAATAAAGCAAAACATATACTCAGTAGGCGTTTTGAGCCCCTGTAGTGACACAATTTATAGTAAAAGTATAAAGCGAAATTGAAACAAGAAATAAAACCGTAACGTGATAAATACTCCTAAACGAATTGGTCTAGCATAACACACATTTGAGGTTTAGTTATTTGATATAAAGGAATAGATACGAAAAACCTAGAAATGAGGCCAGAAGTCAATGTCAAGGTCAAAATGACCCACCAAAAATGGTATGCATTACTCCGTCATCCCAAGAGGAATCCACACACCAAATTTGGGATTCCTACCTCAAATGATATAGGCTAAATGCACCAGATCCGATTATTCTAGAAACTAGGTCATAGGTTGGTCACAGTGACCTTAAATGGATCGCGACATATCACCATCCAAAGATGCATCCATGCACCAAATTTATTTGGGATTCCAACCTCAAATAATATAGGAGATATACTCCTGACACAATAATTCTAGAAAATAAGTTAAGGTCAAAGTGACCCAAAACTTAGTACACGACTATCTGCCATCCCACGATGAAACCACACACCAAATTTGGGATTCCTAGCTCAAATAATATATTAGATTTGATCGGATACGATTATTCTCAAAACTAGGTCAGAGGTCAAGGTCACAGCGACCCAAATATGGTACACGAAATATAACCATCCAGAGATGCATCTATACACCAAGTTTGGGATTCCTACTTCAAAAAAATGAATGATATGCACTAGACTAGAGGCAATTTCTAGCAACTAGGTAGGAGGTCAAGGTCACAGTGACCCAAAATGGGACGGGACACTCTTCCATCCCAAGATGCATTCACCCACCAAATTTGGGATTCCTACCGCAAATAATATAAGTGATATGCTCCTGTCATGATCATTCTAAAAACTAAGCCAGATATCAGGTTAAAGGTCACATTGACCCATAAATAGTACACGACACTACTCCATCCCAAGATGCGCTCACACATCACCTATCTGAAATGATACAAGAGATATGCTCCGGACATGATTATTCAAAAAACTAGGTCAGAGGTCAAGGTCACATCGCCCCGGAAATGGTATGTGACACTCTGCCATCCAAAGATGCATTTACACATTAATTTTGGAATTCCTTCCTCAAAGAATATAGGAGATATGCACCAGACTAAATGCCGATTCTAGAAACTACGATAAAGATCAAGGTCGAGGTCACAGTGACCCAAAGATGGTACGCGACACTTTGTCATCCCAAGGTGCACGCACATACCAAATTTGGGATTCCTACCTGAAATAATATGAGAGATTTACTCCAGACACGAATATTCTAAAAACTAGGTCAGGG
Source organism: Loripinus fragilis (assembly GCA_964019695.1). Taxonomy (NCBI): domain Eukaryota; kingdom Metazoa; phylum Mollusca; class Bivalvia; order Lucinida; family Lucinidae; genus Loripinus; species Loripinus fragilis. The sequence continues at coordinate 2,359,468 of OZ026519.1, forward strand.
GTCAAGGTCACAGTGACCCGAAAATGGTACGCGACACTTTGCCATCCCAATATTCATCAAGATACTAAATTTGAGATTCCTGCCTCACATAATATAAGAGATATGCATCGGACACGAAGCGGGACAGACGGACGGACGGGCGGGCGGACAATGTGATTACTATATGCCCCCTAAAGTTCCTTTGAGGGCATACAAAGTCCCATATTTTTTGAAAGTTTACCATTTCTCAATTAGTCAACATTTTCCAAATGTAAAGATTACCTCATGCAAGCAGTGGTCGCATAATATATTTTAATAAAAAAAAAAACTGGCACCAAATCGTTAATTCGTCAAATCATTATCGTAAATAAGTTTCCCTTTTTTCCTTCGTTTTTTTTTCTTAATAATTTGCTTAAAATTTCGCCAGTATATAAACCTCTACGCATAATGAGCATACGCAGCACTTGCAAGCGATGTCTTTTTTCGACAAAAATAAGCCACCCAGTAGCCATTGAATTCTAGTTTCCAAAAGAATGTTATCAGCGCATTGTGCAGTTATGATGCCATGCTACGAACTTTCCAAATGCACATCGTACAAGAACTGTGCATCTGTACAATTTGTACCAGATTCTTTGCTGAATCTAATGATATGTTTTGATGTTTTATGCTGTCATAATCAAAAGATAGTTTGGTAATTTAACGAGAATAATAGATGGGTGTGGGGCGGAGGCACGGAGGTGGAGGGGTATATACTTTAGTCAGTCGACTGGAAAGTGAAAGAAAGTATGGAATACTTGAATCTGCTACAGTTGTATGGTTTGGAGATTTATTTGGCTGGTACCTGTGCACTGTCATATCGACAAAGATACATATAGCATACCTTTTCCCACTTAACCACTTTCTGCGGCTATCAAACATCTCAATTCTGGCTTCAAAATCGAGACGCTGGAAGGATAGTAACCAGAGATCCAATGACCCTGAAAAGGCTCAACTGACACTTGGCCATAGTGGATCGTATTTGAATGCTTATATAAGCGTATATTTGCCCAATGGCAGTGGCAGACGAACGAATAGGTACATTTTTTTCAATGCCAACAGAAATCACTTGTCACCCAGCTATGCAAGACTCAAAAATCACACATTTCTCCTTGAGATAAAATCTAACCATGCTTTAAAATAGGCCAAGATGTACCTATTTTCACCACAAGGTTATTGTCGTGGCCATCTTGTAAAGCGTCTCAGTTGCCCCGAGGAAACAGGCAGGGAGGGGTGGACTTTGATAATTCTACTTAATCCTTAATATTAGCAACAGTACTCACAATTTTGAACTCAAAGTGAGTAATGGTCAGTGCTGTCCCACAACATGTCAGTGCTGTCACAATAGGGAATGTGATTGCACTGACCGTGACTGCACTGACATTCACAAATTTATTCGATTCTTGAAAGAAAGGATTTCTTCGAAGTTAACCAAATCTTATTTCTACTTCAACTCGCCCTCAACGCCAATTGAAACGTAGCCGTGGAAATGTACTCAGCGTCACGAAACGTGTCGATATATTCGTGATTGCACTGACAGTTGTGGAAATGACACTCAATTTTGACACACTTGTGTGACATAAAATCCATAGGATGTAAATAAGCCAAAAAATGATCCTATGTGTCCCATCCAGGGGTCGTTGTCAATGAAAAATTGTCATTTTTAAACTTTCAGAATAATGGGTTGCTCCATCAAGCCCCATTTTTTATAACTGCAACTGCACTGACAGGTTCTCAAGGGACGGCTGTAAACACATGCTATCGCACTGAACTAGTTTATAATTACGGGCATACTTTATGGAAACTACTTCTATACAGCTAGATGTATTAACCCATTAAATAATAAACAACTAAATATTTGTTTCTGTAACAATTAACAGCAACGGTTACCAACCACCCTCCAGTTGGGACACGAGAAAATTCGGAGAAAGTGCAATTACGTCAGCTTTAGTTTTCAAACAGCGTCATCCAGAACCCGACAAAGTATTTTATTCTTGTGGCACATGCCGTCATTAAGTGTTATTGACAGAAAAGCAACAGAGAGGAGGTCCAGGATGTGAGAAAATCAGCAAGGACACAGATTCCTCCATTTTTTGATAATGACCCATATACAGAGCTATCGCATTTTATATCATTTTCAAGCAAATTTCTGCTTGTTAATGACGTGTTTACATTAATTGAAATATGTTCAATCTGTCTAGTCCTCAAGTTCAGGTGAGTATTTGTATTGTAAATAATGCCTATTTGGTAAAACTTAAAGTTAACGTTCAAATTTAGATTAAAACCGCAATGTTATGACAACAAAAATTAAGTATAAATTCTATAATCCCTTCACATAAGGCAGTTTTTGACTTAATAAAATGGGTTTCAGCGTTTAAAAATTACCCACTATCCTTCAATGATTTGTAGTAGCAACTCAGTATGAGCGATCAACATATTGTCTTTGAGTTAAAATTAGTCGTGCATTTTGTTAGAGAAAAGTTTGGCTGAAAACTGTAAGGTGGTTCTTGTTTACCATTTATTTGCAAACAGAAGGAGACTTTAGAGAAAACCATTCAATGTAATTTAACAAAACATGTCAGATTTTTGCAACTTTCACAGAACCATTATATAAGTATATGGTGATACTTCCTTTAAAGTTTTAAGAAAATTTCACCAATTTGTCGAAGAATTATATGCTCGTCTATATCACTGGTATGTTCGAAGCATTGAGTTTATTAGTATACTAAAGTGACCCTTATTCAAAGGGCTATAACTCGATGAGTATACTGTATTTTTCTTTATGTCTGGTGCCAGTTTAAAGGTGACATATTATCCTTTATAGAAACGTATACCATTTTGTCGTAGCATATATGTGACGAAAGTTATGAAGCTCCTTGCATTCATATTTGAACAGCCCTTGTACCTTGTTTTGTTTTATTTGTTTTATTTGATTCTTTACGTCCGATCAACAATCTGTCAGTTATAAAGGGACGGTCTTCCTGGGTTGAACCAGTACTAAGCTAGGATTAATGTTCTTGCTCAAAGACACAACGCAGTGACGTGGGTGAGGCTCGAACCCGCGGCCCCTCTGTCTCGAGTCAAGCACTCTACCACTGAGCCACTGCGCTCCCAGCAAATACCTTGTAGAAACATGGCTGAACGTTCAGGAAACATCAATCTAAAGACGAATTCAAGTTATAACTAATGTATTTGGTATATGATGATTGGGTCAAGGGGGGATCCAGTACTAACTGATAGAAAAAGGTTTTGATAATTTATTTATTTATCTTTTCTTAAGGTCCTTAACTTTTTGTTTACAGTGGGGCCCAGTGGTTTATGTCAAGGAAAAACTATAAATTAGGTTAGGTCCAACATTTTTCATGGGATCCAACTTTTTACAGGGGGAGGGGGCGTGGTTTAATTGCTAATGTCTATAGAAACCTATAAACGTGCGATTTTTTTAGAGGAAGGAGGGGGTCTTTACTCCATGCCCCTTTTTGGATCTGCGCATGTTAGGCTGCGTTTTGATGACCCTGTGTCAGAAATATGCAATATAAATTTCAGAACATCTCGCTGTTCTGAAGCGTCTTTTAATTAAACAAGGTAACATGTCTATTTATAACTCTCTCATTGTTTCTAATTGTAATCATTGGTCGCTGGCATGGCATCTTTGTAGCGCTTCCAGTACTAACAAGATAGCGACAGTTCAAAAAAGGATTTTACGTTTCATCAACAATGATTTCATGTCATCTCTGCAAGATCTTTTGACCTCTACAAACACAATCCTCTTACATATGAGGAGAATGAAGGAAATGGCTGCTGAGATCTACCAAATACTTAATGATAGTATTGCTCCTGATTTATATCAACGATCCAGTCAACATAAAAAAAAAATCAAATGTCAACGTCAGCAGAGAAAATCAGGCAAGTCTACCTGCAGTAAAGAGTACAAGGTATAGGCTAAGATCATTCCACTATGAGGCTGTCCGAATCTGAAACTGTCTCTCGAATGATGTGAGGCTGGCTGTGGCCTTCCCTCAGTTCGGCGTGCATGCTGTGGTATATCTGTACTTTGTTCTTCTTTTTAAAACACTGCTTATTATGTGTATGCTGTGATATTTGCTTTTTAAAATGTTCTTATTTACTCTTGTTTGTCGAAATAAAAGCCCTACTAGGCTTATGTTTGGTCTTAAATATTGGCGCACAAAAAATATATATCTATGTCTATGTTACTTTGCTTGTGTGTCTATTATAATATGAGAGTCTTAGAAAACATAAAGGAAAATCATATCACTCAAATCACAAGGCAACGTAAAGCAAAATGAGCCAGTGCATGAGATTTCCAACAATGTTGTATGTGCGACCAGCAAAGGCTCAGACCAGCCTGCGCATACGTGCAGTCTGATCAGAGCCTTTGATCATCGCTTGACTATCCTATGAGTGTTAAGCTACAGACCGAACATCTTTTGGAGGTTCTAAGCTTAAAAGGAGGCTGCACAGACTCGTCTGAGTCTACACTTTTCGAAATGCCACTTTGTTGGAAATCATATGTCACGGCTCAAATATAAACGATTCAATGAAGGCGATCAGTAATATAGTCTTCCACCTGGTCACATATATCAGTAGAGATTGGATCATATTTTCCTTCTTTACCACACGCCATACTAAGGGCGACTTTACAGGCTGGGTACCAAAACGCATAATCACCTGGAATGAGAAGGAAGTCATAGATAAGATGCACACACTACTTTTATTAGATATCTTTATCACATAATGTCGTGCCATGAAATGATATAATACCATGCATTAAATCATTAAACAGAGAGTGGTTAATAGTTTTTTTAAACGTAATGCTATGACGTCCATAACAACGTTGTGTGCATACTGCAAAACTTTTACTTTAAATAAAAAGGCGACTACAAAAGTAAGAATATGCCATGTGATGAACATAATCTTGCGTTCCTGCTTTTGCAAAATTCAACTTCTGTAACGTGGTGCGAAAAAGTGACAAAATGCTTGGCATCGCATCATAGTGTACTCGTTGAAAAAAAATATATATGTTAGATCGTTTTATCCTAAAAGGCAACTGTAGGCCGTATATGTTCTGCAATACATCGCTTTTAAAAAAAAGTAAGTGAGAATTACAAGGAAATGCCACAATTAAACACAGCAGACCATCGTGAGAAATAGCAACAGAAAAATAACAGTCTCGAGACATGAAGAGGACCATTAAAACTAAGCAATCAGTTCTCTCTTCCTCAAGGTGATTGCAGAACTTAAAAGGGCACTAAGTACCACATAACAAGGGCACTAAGTACCACATAACAATTTAAGGGCAAAACACAGAACTCAAACAGTGACACAACGATAAACATTGAATAAAAAAGCAACAACAATAGATTCGGCTGCTGTTAAAATATATTTTCAGCCAACAGGTGCTTCCCAACTTATGCAATATATTGTCTCCGAAAAAAATATAATCACATTAATACACTATGATTAAACAAAGTAAAGGTCAAAGGTCAATTGACCCACATGAAGTGAGAGTTGATCACTTAGTTCCCATGGTGGGATTCTGTAATTGTTCTATGCTTTGTTGTGAGATACATGTACTTTGTGTTCAATACTAGTTTTTGACCGTTCCAAGGCGGTACTTCTTTTGTGGATCATTTATACATTGTGTTTGTTATGCTTTCGCGTCTGTTCATTGCTGCCTTGTGGTCACCTGCTCAGAAAGGGCTGACCTCTTGTTTGTGATGTTTAATTGTGTTTTTGTCATTTTCCCATGTGGTATACTGGGTCAGGTGTGATACTTAATTGTATTGATTCCTGATCTTTGCCGCCTTTCTTACTTTGCAATCAACTTGATGATGAAAAGAGAGCTGGTTGCTTAGCTTTGTCTTCCTGGTGTCTCGTGATTATTGTGTAGCTCTTCCTTGTGTTTGTCTGCAGTTTGTGATTGTGGTATTTCCTGATCGTACTCAACTACTTTTTTTAATCGGTTTAAATTATGCACTAGTATTGTGAAGACGGCAGTAAATGTGAGAATTATTGGCATGTGTGACATTTGTGTGCGCGTTATTATCTTTATGTGTTAGTACGAGGGCTGTTCAAATATGAATGCAAGTAGCTTCATAACTTTCTTTACATATATGCTATGACAAAATGTCATACCTTTCTGGAAAGAACTATTTGTCGCCTTTAAATGGCACCAAACATAAAGAAACACTCACTATATTTCTCGAGTTACAGACCCTTATATAAAGGCCATTCCTGTATACTGAAGTTTTTCGGAAGCAAATTGCAATGCACGTTTTGGTACATGTGCGGATATAGTGTCATATCTTTGTAAGTTTTAGACAAAATGGCACCAAATTTTAGATGCTAGTTAGTAACACTCCAAAAGTTGCTTGCAGGATAAAGTTTATATCATCCTGTTTTAATCTCGAGTAAACAGCCACGTATGTGACGTCATTAATTTTATGATAAACGTCGTTTTGATTTATCTACTGGCGATGTAATAATGAACATCGCTGTGTCGTTTTCTTTGCGTTTTGCTGAAAACATGCTAAATGTGTCATAAGGGAGTCTTCAAAACGCGTCGTCCCCTATTTACAGAGTAATCACATTTTATATAATCTTTCAAGCATTTTTCTGCCTCTTAATGTTAACATTAATTAAAATATGTTCAATCTGTCTAGTCCTCAAGACAAGGTGAGTAATTTTATTGTAAATTATGCCTATAGCGGTCAAACTTTAAGTTCACATTCAAATTTAGAATAAAGCCGCAGTGTTATGACAAAAAATAAGTATAAATTCTATAGCCCCTTCACTTAAGGCATTCTTGACTTTTTAAAAATGCTTTTCAGCGTTTAAAAATTACCCACTAAAAATAAATAATTTGAAGCAACAACTCAGTAAGAGCGATCAACATATTGTCTTTGAGTTAAATCTAGTTTGGCTGATGCTTTTTTCTTTGATCTTTGCTGATGTTTAAATCAGACACCCTAGAATAACGACGAAGGAGGAGCTTAAAAGTGTACTCTAATTTCCAATTTTAATTAAACAGCGATGTAGGCGGGAACCTCCTAAACCCGTAAGTAAATGTAATATAATTGAAAGCTTAGGCCGGATTTAGGGAGGTGTGAATATTTCATCAGGTGTCAGTAACACGTGTTTATTTGTGATTGGCCATACTACAAGCTAAATAAAGGATTCTTCCTCGGCTTTCGGTTTAAACAAGAAAGTCTCGGAAAAGTATCCTTTATTTATTACTTAAATGTTGCTTCATGCATTTTGTCAGAGATACGTTTAACTGATAACTGAAAGGTGGTGTTTTGTTTACCATTAATTTGGGAGAACATAGGAGACTTTAATAAAAATTATTCGTTGTAATTTAACAAAAACATGTCGGATTTTCGCAACTTTCATAGAATCATTATATAAGAATAGGGCAATACTTCCTTAAAAAATTCAAGAATTATACACTCGTATATAACTTGTATATGTTCGAAGCATTGAGTTTGTTAGAATACTAATAAGACCCTCATTCAAAGGGCTATAGCCCAATAAGTATACTGTATTTTTCTTTAGGTCTGTACCAGTTTAAAGGGAACATATAGTCCTTTATAGAAACGTTTACCATTTTGTTGTAGCATATATGTGAAGAAAGTTATGAAGCTACTTGCATTCATATTTGAACAGCCCTCGTAACTCGTGCAAACTATTTGTAATGGTTGTTTTGAGCCTTATAGTTTAGAAAATGTCCTAGAAACTTATAAAAATGAATACAAGTCCATGGAGAGATAATTAACAAATGAGAAAGGGTTCTGGTCACTAACGTCATTGCATGGCAATGCTTTTTGTCATATAACCCCAGTCTGCTCTTCAAGCCAAAACATGTGGTGCTGGGTGTTTTGCAGATCAGATTTGTTTTGTGGCAAAGTATTTGATTAAATATCTCAATGTTTAATTCGTTTTTTAACTATAAAAAGTATCAGTGTCATTTATATAATTTAACACATCACAATCAAACAATGAGGAAAATGAGTGTTTTGTGTTAGAAACTTTGTAAAGACCAAAAATTGATTTAATATGGTATGTAGATAAAATAAAAGAAAGTGAGTATGATCAGGAAATACCCACTCACAAACCACAGACAACCCATGGCACCACGATGAAGAGCCACACAACCATCATGAGACACCAGGAAGACAAACTAAGCAAAAGAAAACAGCTCTCTCTTCCCCATCAAGATGATTGCAAAACTAGAATGGACACAAAATAACATACCACAAAACATAGAACAATTACAGACTTCCACAATGGGAGTAACAATAAACAAAAAGTCAACAACAACAGAACCACCAGGCTGCGTAGAGCAGTTGGTAACGTGTCTGGCTTCAGGTGCGAGTCTGCCTGCAGATTCAGGTGTCCCAAATTCGATCCTGGCCTGGTTCAATACTTTCGTAGAGATTGATCATAAAATAATTTCTACGGTCATTCTTCTCCCTTCCGCTGAATATATTTCAAGAAGGGTTGTTGTCTGTTACAAGCGAAAGTATGTGCACGAAGTATTGATTAACTGCTTGTTCAAGATTGCCCAGTTAAAAGTGTGGTTAAGTGAATCGACCGTCCCACAATGACCTTAGCTGTTGACTTGGGACATAAAGCAATAAAACAAACAAACAAAACAACAACAGAACCACCGCCTTAGAACGAACAGCAGCCTAAGCTACACTGGGAGCTTAATGCATTATACTGGTACCAAATCTTCGTCCCAAGATTCTGCTGCTGTTGAAGCACAAGAAATGTTCAAGTTGCTTTAATGATATTATGTTAGAAACGATGTCCAGGGTCAGGCGTAGTACTTGATTGTATCGATTATTGATCTTTGCTTTCTTCCTAACTTAGAGTCAAGGTAAAACGTCATTCTTATCTACAGCTCATAATGTGAATTCCTCTCTCGGTGTATGACCTAGGGTTTTTATACTTAGCACAATAATTGCCTATGCTGTGTAGATTACAACAAATATTCTAAATCATTGCTATAACCTTGGAGTCAACGATCTAGGTCGAATATGTATAAAATCTGTGTTACATCTCCTAAGATGAATTCTTAAGATGAATTCCCAGATTATTGCTATTATCTTTATGTCAAAGTTCAGGGTCAAATATACTTAAAATATGTCTATTTGCTTGTAACATGCATACCCCTTTATTTTTAAAGGCAGTGTTTATATTGAGCAAAACGTCTAATGTGATTAATTACCTAGTCAATATTAGGACAATCAGCACCTTGTACGAAGTGTCATTTGATCTGTGTCCTGTTATTGTGGCATTTCCTAGTCATATTGTCATAAATGTTTTAGATATGATTATTCCATTTTCAATATAAGGACGAAGAGCATGTTTCGTATAGCACCTTGTGAGAAGTGCTGCATAATCAAGTCAGTGAGCCCTATCACAGAATTAATTCACTTCAATATCAAATTTACAAATAGAACAATTAAAAAGAAAACCTAAGTGTGGTATTGCCATTTGACAGACTAATTGTTTAAGTGTGATGCTTAATTACTAAAGGTTGATACATATCATTTTTGGCAATTCAGATTGCCATATTTTTGTACATCGTGACATATTTTATTACTTTTAAGCCTATCTAAAAGATAATTCAAAGAAAAAAAGTAAAAATCTGGTTGTCAAGCAATAATATTTTAGAACCAATTTGATATGATGTTTTAATACTCTTATTCATTTAAAGTAAGTAAGGTTGCAAAGATCAGGAATCGATACAATCAAGTACCACACCTGACCAAGGATACCAATGGGAAAGTGACAAACTCACAGAAGACACCACAAACGAGAGCCAAGAGGTCAGCCCTTTCCCAGCAGGTGACCACGAAGCACATATAAACAGACGCGCACAAAACATAACAAAAACAAGACAGAACAAAAATATTTTACTGGAGGGCTTAAACCGGTTTAACGGCGCCAACCTCACCCTTAATTCAGATGTGGATCAAGACACATAGATATTTGGTTTGCATGAAAGACCCCTAACTTATCAATGCATCATCTCCTAAAACATATAAATCAAGATATAACAAGGAGATAAAGCAAGGATAAGGACTCAACAGTAAATTAAACTGAATACCGGAGCAAAAGAAATCCAACAGGTAAACCCCGGTGGGCCCGACAAACAGCCAAAGCATCAGGCCCCTACCATCTCATCAATAGATAAGTCTTTAAGTCGGAACCATCATAGAGTCTGAAGTCCGACCCACCGGCGTGCAATTAAAGAGTAAAGCAAAGTTGCCAACCGTGATTGGGTTGACTACCAAGCATGCAGTCTGTTGCAATACATTAATGTTATAGCCAATCTTTTTATAATGGGAAATTATTTTAATGAACTGCGCTGAAAAATTATTAGAGCCAACAATCTTCTTCAACTTATACACCAAGTCACCATAGAAATCAGGTTCCAAAAGTCCTTGGCGCAAGAGAGATTTAAGTCCAACTTGGAATTTAGAAATCAAATCAAAGTATCGTCTATAAAATTTTGAAAATGTTTTGCGAAGTTTATGATACCAATAGCCTGTTTAAGAAGTTTCTGAGTTAACAATTTATTGCGAGTATTGAAGTCAGTAATATAGCTAGATGCTCTAGCAAAACGAATGAGTTGAGAGATATAGACTCCATAGGATGTAGAACGAGGAACATCACCATCTAAAAATTGGAAATTGACAATTTCAAAATCAAAGTCGTCACGTTTATCATAAATTTTGGTAGAAACAATATCATTAGAAATTGACAAATGCAAGTCTAAAAATGCGGCTTCGGTATCAGAGGCATTGGCTTTATTAAGTTGGAGCTCTGAAGGGTATATTTGACTAACCATATTTTCAAAATAAACATTATTAATATTTAAAATATCGTCCAAATATCTGGAAGTAGTGTTAAACGCATCAATAACATCAGCCTGCTTATCATCAGAAAGAGACATCATAAAGTCCCTTTCATAACAAAACAGGAATAAATCTGCAACAAGGGGAGCACAATTAGTGCCCATAGGAATCCCAACTACTTGTCTATAGAGCTTGGTGCCAAATCGAATAAAAATGTTGTCCAACAAAAAGGTCAGCGCATCACATACATTTTGACACGACCATGCATGATATTTTTTAGGTTTTTCTGAAGTAAAAAATGCATTTCTGTCACTACATGCAAGGTAAGGAGGGCCTTCTCTCTGGAAGGTTCTTTTAATAAGATCAATAAATTTGTCTTTAATTAAATTATGAGGTAAAGTAGTGTAAAGAGTAGAAAAATCATAAGTAGACAAACTGGTCGCATTGAAATCTCTAGCTTTAAGTTTATCTAAAATTTCACCTGAATTTTTAATCGACCAAAATAGGTTTTTACCGGATCTCTCATATACTTTTTCACAATATTTGATAACATGTTTTTTAACAGCTGTACGGCACGAGGTTAACAATTTAGAAAGTTCTGTTGTCGTACAAGAACTAGAATTTGCAATAAATCTTGCTTTATAGGGTTTTTTATGGAGTTTAGGTAACCAGTACAACGTAGGAACCTTGTCTTGATTTTCTTTAGCTTTGACACCAAAATGTAGGGCTGTATGACAACCATGCCCATCAACAATCACCCTTTCACTTAAAGAAGGCTGCAGTTTATAGGCATTAGTGTCAACAAGCTCACGCTTAAGAGTATTAATATAATACAATCGTCATACAACTACAACATTGTTAGCAGCTTTATCTGCTGGAACCAAAACATAGTTCATATGAAAATCCTGGATACCTCGTTTAAGATGACGAAAAGAAGATTTAGGTTTAGGGGGCAAAAGATGTGTATTACGAGAGTAAAATGAAATACGAGTATCAATAATTTTAAAAATGTTAATCTTCCATTCCTTCAAAGCATCAGGTTCAACATTTTCCTGTTTGCACCATCGATTACTGAAGTCATTTAAAGAAGCAGCGATCTCTCTACGACATTTAGAGAAATCAATATTAGAGGGAAATCTATATTTAGGACCTTTAGAAATGATATTGCGAACTCTAGCGTCAGGAATGACATTTAGATTACCTGTAATAACATGCCCTGCAGAGGGATATAAATAATTTGAATTTTTACAATCTCAGGAGGCAGGAGTATTGGAATCAATATCTAAATCATTTACAATTTTATTAAAGTTAAATATCGTAGACCTTATTGGTTTGTTATATTTATAACAAATGATAGGAGTCTCAGAATTATTAAAGTAATTTGGAATAGATGAAATCACTGAATTATCCTTGAAGATACTATGTAAATCAATAAACTCAATACCTTTGTTAATGAATGGAATTTTGATAAAATGTCGTTTATGGTTGACCTCAGAATCGATATAAGGACTAAGGAAATGTTGAACATAACACCTTGTAAGGAGTGCTGCTTTATATAATTTGTTTGCTCTATCATAAAGTATATTAGCCTCTAACTCTAAATTGCGTAAAACTGAGATAGGTAAGGAACTTAAAAATGAAAATAAGCCATGTCGACCATGATTAGTTAAAGCCAAAGAAAGATCCTTTAGAGAAGTATTTAAGCGTTTTTCAGTACAAATTTTGCGCTTAATGTTGCCATTTTTACGTTTACCATGAGATCTACTTTTACGTTTTTTACATTCCAAAACAGAAAAAAAACATCAAAATCTGGCATTTTAGAAATGTTGCCTTCATGGTATATATTATCATTAAAGCCTAAAGGAAAAGGTGATTGCAAAAATTTAATCCATTTAAGTTCAGTTTCATGTCTCTTAATATTTTTTAATCTAGTTGATGAATTAGGATCATATATAATTTTTTCAACAGGCTGAATTACAATTTTACTAGGTGAATGACCATTATTTTTGAAATGGCGATAAAGAAATGTGTCAAATTTTTTAGGCTTTTTCATTTTACGAAAGTGCTCACGAAACCTAGTCTTGAGGGATCGGCCAGATTGTCCAACATATTGCATTCCACAGTTAGTTTCAGTTCAAGTTATAACATAAATCAGATCTGATGAAGTTCAGTCCAAATCATTATTATTAATTATGGAGAATTTTCTTCCATTTACAGAAGATGTAATGGTAGTTTTAGTACATAAATGTGCGCAACAGACACACCTCTTGGTATTGCACTTAGAAACATTAGGATACATTCCGCGTCTTTTGAATGCATTAAATGGTTTAGTATACTTCCTGATAATAGGTGACCCAAGAGGAGATAACCTAATGGTAGGAAGCATATCCCGAAAATTGTTAACTGAACTAGGAATACGAACAGAGGACGCCGAATGTAAACTAATGGGAGATAAATGTAATTTTGTTATTTTTGTTCTTATCATTAAAAGTTGTGTGGGTAAGTACCATCCCAAGACAGGCAATCAACACACCGGTTATTAAAATGACAAGCCAGTATAATATGAGTCCTTAAAAGCAAAGGAAGGTATAACAAATGCAAGCGATAATCCAAATGGCTAATACAAGTCCACAGGAATATAGAAAGCAGAAGTTATACAACGGGGTATGAAAATCGGTCATCTAGTGATCTTAAATGCGGTACAATACATAGAGGATATCCAGGGACAGGAATAATGGAAGGAGATTGTACACACAATCCTGAGGATTGGAAAAATAAGAGCATTAAATGAAAGTGCGGGGAGACTTTTTAGGGCCGCCACGCAGCACAGACAAAACAACTCTGATAATCAAAGTAATTAAGGTTGCAAAGATCAGGAATCGATACAATCAAGTACCACACCTGACCAAGGATACCAATGGGAAAGTGACAAACTCACAGAAGACACCACAAACGAGAGCCAAGAGGTCAGCCCTTTCCCAGCAGGTGACCACGAAGCACATATAAACAGACACGCACAAAACATAACAAAAACAAGACAGAACAAAAACATAACAGATCCACAAAAGAAGTACCGCATTGGAACGGTCAGTAAAATATTTTACTGGAGGGCTTAAACCGGTTTAACGGCGCCAACCTCACCCTTAATTCAGATGTGGATCAAGACACATAGATATTTGGTTTGCATGAAAGACCCCTAACTTATCAATGCATCATCTCCTAAAACATATAAATCAAGATATAACAAGGAGATAAAGCAAGGATAAGGACTCAACAGTAAATTAAACTGAATACCGGAGCAAAAGAAATCCAACAGGTAAACCCCGGTGGGCCCGACAAACAGCCAAAGCATCAGGCCCCTACCATCTCATCAATAGATAAGTCTTTAAGTCAGAACCATCATAGAGTCTGAAGTCCGACCCACCGGCGTGCAATTAAAGAGGAAAGCAAAGTTGCCAACCGTGATTGGGTTGACTACCAAGCATGCAGTCTGTTGCAATACATTAATGTTATAGCCAATCTTTTTATAATGGATAATTATTTTAATGAACTGCGCTGAAAAATTATTAGAGCCAACAATCTTCTTCAACTTATACACCAAGTCACCATAGAAATCAGGTTCCAAAAGTCCTTGGCGCAAGAGAGATTTAAGTCCAACTTGGAATTTAGAAATCAAATCAAAGTATCGTCTATAAAATTTTGAAAATGTTTTGCGAAGTTTATGATACCGATAGCCCTGTTTAAGAAGTTTCTGAGTTAACAATTTATTGCGAGTATTGAAGTCAGTAACATAGCTAGATGCTCTAGCAAAACGAATGAGCTGAGAGATATAGACTCCATAGGATGTAGAACGAGGAACATCACCATCTAAAAATGGGAAATTGACAATTTCAAAAACAAAGTCGTCACGTTTATCATAAATTTTGGTAGAAACAATATCATTAGAAATTGACAAATGCAAGTCTAAAAATGCGGCTTCGGTATCAGAGGCATTGGCTTTATTAAGTTGGAGCTCTGAAGGGTATATTTGACTAACCATATTTTCAAAATAAACATTATTAATATTTAAAATATCGTCCAAATATCTGGAAGTAGTGTTAAACGCACCAATAACATCAGCCTGCTAATCATCAGAAAGAGACATCATAAAGTCCCTTTCATAACAAAACAGGAATAAATCTGCAACAAGGGGAGCACAATTAGTGCCCATAGGAATCCCAACTACTTGTCTATAGAGCTTGGTGCCAAATCGTATAAAAATGTTGTCCAACGAAAAGGTCAGCGCATCACATACATTTTGACACGACCATGCATGATATTTTTTAGGTTTTTCTGAAGTAAAAAATGCATTTCTGTCACTACATGCAAGGTAAGGAGAGCCTTCTCTCTGGAAGGTTCTTTCAATAAGATCAATAAATTTATCTTTAATTAAATTATGAGGTAAATTAGTGTAAAGAGTAGAAAAATCATAAGTAGACAAACTGGTCGCATTGAAATCTCTAGCTTTAAGTTTATCTAAAATTTCACCTGAATTTTTAATCGACCAAAATAGGTTTTTACCGGATCTCTCATATACTTTTTCACAATATTTGATAACATGTTTTTTAACAGCTGTAAGGCACGAGGTTAACAATTTAGAAAGTTCTGTTGTCGTACAAGAACTAGAATTTGCAATAAATCTTGCTTTATAGGGTTTTTTATGGAGTTTAGGTAACCAGTACAACGTAGGAACCTTGTCTTGATTTTCTTTAGCTTTGACACCAAAATGTAGGGCTGTATGACAACCATGCCCATCAACAATCACCCTTTCACTTAAAGAAGGCTGCAGTTTATAGGCATTAGTGTCAACAAGCTAACGCTTAAGACTATTAATATAATACAATCGTCATACAACTACAACATTGTTAGCAGCTTTATCTGCTGGAACCAAAACATAGTTCATATGAAAATCCTGGATACCTCGTTTAAGATGACGAAAAGAAGATTTAGGTTTAGGGGGCAAAAGATGTGTATTACGAGAGTAAAATGAAATACGAGTATCAATAATTTTAAAAATGTTAATCTTCCATTCCTTCAAAGCATCAGGTTCAACATTTTCCCGTTTGCACCATCGATTACTGAAGTCATTTAAAGAAGCAGCGATCTCTCTACGACATTTAGAGAAATCAATATTAGAGGGAAATCTATATTTAGGACCTTTAGAAATGATATTGCGAACTCTAGCGTCAGGAATGACATTTAGATTACCTGTAATAACATGCCCTGCAGAGGGATATAAATAATTTGAATTTTTACAATCTCAGGAGGCAGGAGTATTGGAATCAATATCTAAATCATTTACAATTTTATTAAAGTTAAATATCGTAGACCTTATTGGTTTGTTATATTTATAACAAATGATAGGAGTTTCAGAATTATTAAAGTAATTTGGAATAGATGAAATCACTGAATTATCCTTGAAGATACTATGTAAATCAATAAACTCAATACCTTTGTTAATGAATGGAATTTTGATAAAATGTCGTTTATGGTTGACCTCAGAATCGATATAAGGACTAAGGAAATGTTGAACATAACACCTTGTAAGGAGTGCTGCTTTATATAATTTGTTTGCTCTATCATTAAGCATATTAGCCTCTAACTCTAAATTGCGTAAAACTGAGATAGGTAAGGAACTTAAAAATGAAAATAAGCCATGTCGACCATGATTAGTTAAAGCCAAAGAAAGATCCTTTAGAGAAGTATTTAAGCGTTTTTCAGTACAAATTTTGCGCTTAATGTTGCCATTTTTACGTTTACCATGAGATCTACTTTTACGTTTTTTACATTCCAAAACAGAAAAAAAACATCAAAATCTGGCATTTTAGAAATGTTGCCTTCATGGTATATATTATCATTAAAGCCTAAAGGAAAAGGTGATTGCAAAAATTTAATCCATTTAAGTTCAGTTTCATGTCTCTTAATATTTTTTAATCTAGTTGATGAATTAGGATCATATATAATTTTTTCAACAGGCTGAATTACAATTTTACTAGGTGAATGACCATTATTTTTGAAATGGCGATAAAGAAATGTGTCAAATTTTTTAGGCTTTTTCATTTTACGAAAGTGCTCACGAAACCTAGTCTTGAGGGATCGGCCAGTTTGTCCAACATATTGCATTCCACAGTTAGTTTCAGTTCAAGTTATAACATAAATCAGATCTGATGAAGTTCAGTCCAAATCATTATTATTAATTATGGAGAATTTTCTTCCATTTACAGAAGATGTAATGGTAGTTTTAGTACATAAATGTGCGCAACAGACACACCTCTTGGTATTGCACTTAGAAACATTAGGATACATTCCACGTCTTTTGAATGCATTAAATGGTTTAGTATACTTCCTGATAATAGGTGACCCAAGAGGAGATAACCTAATGGTAGGAAGCATATCCCGAAAATTGTTAACTGAACTAGGAATACGAACAGAGGACGCCGAATGTAAACTAATGGGAGATAAATGTAATTTTGTTATTTTTGTTCTTATCATTAAAAGTTGTGTGGGTAAGTACCATCCCAAGACAGGCAATCAACACACCGGTTATTAAAATGACAAGCCAGTATAATATGAGTCCTTAAAAGCAAAGGAAGGTATAACAAATGCAAGCGATAATCCAAATGGCTAATACAAGTCCACAGGAATATAGAAAGCAGAAGTTATACAACGGGGTATGAAAATCTGTCATCTAGTGATCTTAAAGCGGTACAAGACATAGAGGATATCCAGGGACAGGAATAATGGAAGGAGATTGTTCACACAATCCTGAGGATTGGAAAAATAAGAGCATTAAATGAAAGTGCGGGGAGACTTTTTAGGGCCGCCACGCAGCACAGACAAAACAACTCTGATAATCAAAGTAATTAAGGTTGCAAAGATCAGGAATCGATACAATCAAGTACCACACCTGACCAAGGATACCAATGGGAAAGTGACAAACTCACAGAAGACACCACAAACGAGAGCCAAGAGGTCAGCCCTTTCCCAGCAGGTGACCACGAAGCACATATAAACAGACGCGCACAAAACATAACAAAAACAAGACAGAACAAAAACATAACAGATCCACAAAAGAAGTACCGCCTTGGAACGGTCAGTAAAATATTTTACTGGAGGGCTTAAACCGGTTTAACGGCGCCAACCTCACCCTTAATTCAGATGTGGATCAAGACACATAGATATTTGGTTTGCATGAAAGACCCCTAACTTATCAATGCATCATCTCCTAAAACATATAAATCAAGATATAACAAGGAGATAAAGCAAGGATAAGGACTCAACAGTAAATTAAACTGAATACCGGAGCAAAAGAAATCCAACAGGTAAACCCCGGTGGGCCCGACAAACAGCCAAAGCATCAGGCCCCTACCATCTCATCAATAGATAAGTCTTTAAGTCGGAACCATCATAGAGTCTGAAGTCCGACCCACCGGCGTGCAATTAAAGAGGAAAGCAAAGTTGCCAACCGTGATTGGGTTGACTACCAAGCATGCAGTCTGTTGCAATACATTAATGTTATAGCCAATCTTTTTATAATGGGAAATTATTTTAATGAACTGCGCTGAAAAATTATTAGAGCCAACAATCTTCTTCAACTTATACACCAAGTCACCATAGAAATCAGGTTCCAAAAGTCCTTGGCGCAAGAGAGATTTAAGTCCAACTTGGAATTTAGAAATCAAATCAAAGTATCGTCTATAAAATTTTGAAAATGTTTTGCGAAGTTAATAATACCGATAGCCCTGTTTAAGAAGTTTCTGAGTTAACAATTTATTGCGAGTATTGAAGTCAGTAACATAGCTAGATGCTCTAGCAAAACGAATGAGTTGAGAGATATAGACTCCATAGGATGTAGAACGAGGAACATCACCATCTAAAAATGGGAAATTGACAATTTCAAAATCAAAGTCGTCACGTTTATCATAAATTTTGGTAGAAACAATATCATTAGAAATTGACAAATGCAAGTCTAAAAATGCGGCTTCGGTATCAGAGGCATTGGCTTTATTAAGTTGGAGCTCTGAAGGGTATATTTGACTAACCATATTTTCAAAATAAACATTATTAATATTTAAAATATCGTCCAAATATCTGGAAGTAGTGTTAAACGCATCAATAACATCAGCCTGCTTATCATCAGAAAGAGACATCATAAAGTCCCTTTCATAACAAAACAGGAATAAATCTGCAACAAGGGGAGCACAATTAGTGCCCATAGGAATCCCAACTACTTGTCTATAGAGCTTGGTGCCAAATCGAATAAAAATGTTGTCCAACAAAAAGGTCAGCGCATCACATACATTTTGACACGACCATGCATGATATTTTTTAGATTTTTCTGAAGTAAAAAATGCATTTCTGTCACTACATGCAAGGTAAGGAGAGCCTTCTCTCTGGAAGGTTCTTTCAATAAGATCAATAAATTTATCTTTAATTAAATTATGAGGTAAATTAGTGTAAAGAGTAGAAAAATCATAAGTAGACAAACTGGTCGCATTGAAATCTCTAGCTTTAAGTTTATCTAAAATTTCACCTGAATTTTTAATCGACCAAAATAGGTTTTTACCGGATCTCTCATATACTTTTTCACAATATTTGATAACATGTTTTTTAACAGCTGTAAGGCACGAGGTTAACAATTTAGTAAGTTCTGTTGTCGTACAAGAACTAGAATTTGCAATAAATCTTGCTTTATAGGGTTTTTTAACGAGTTTAGGTAACCAGTACAACGTAGGAACCTTGTCTTGATTTTCTTTAGCTTTGACACCAAAATGTAGGGCTGTATGACAACCATGCCCATCAACAATCACCCTTTCACTTAAAGAAGGCTGCAGTTTATAGGCATTAGTGTCAACAAGCTCACGCTTAAGAGTATTAATATAATAAGTTCAAATGTATGCCTAAGGATATTGCTATATCTTTTAGAAGAAACATTATCATATCAACTCTCTTCCACAGGTTGAATAGAAATATGACTAAGAGAATGACTATTGTGTTTTAATGTGTACACATAAAATTATCGATTCTGCAAGGCATTTCTTTCGATGATAGTGCTCAGTAAATATAGTTTATAAAGATCTACTAGTTTGACTTTAACATTGCATGCCACAGTCATTCATTTATAAAAATAAACAAACACAACCGCTATGGCCAATGCAAAAGTATATGTTTGTACGCACCTGGAATAGGATTAGCCACCTCGAGAATGACAGCCACTGATACACAAACACTGTTAATGTAGGGTCGACACTCTGTCCATGCGTAAGGAGAAAGGAGTGAATTGCACGCTGATCTCAATGCATTTAAGGCCATATCTGTGAAACCTGCATATATAAAATTAAACATGGTTTGAATAAAGCATAGGCTTTAAACTAATAAAGGTTATACGCTGTGACCTGACTTGCTCAGGTGTTTATAAAGATCTTTGTATTCAGTATATGATAAGTATTTGTCAATACTACAGATACAACGTTTTATTCATTCATTAATTTATACACACTAGATTATGAGAGTAAACACATTTAGCTAATGTAAAAATATTGTGCCATGTGACCCTCAGTACAGTCTCAGAATAACATAAAAACTTAACATATATACAGAAAGTACTGAAGGACATATACATTCACAGGACATACCCTTTACTACTGTCATCAGGCTCATTATTGAAATAATCAGCATGCATCCTTAGCACACATCGTCGCTTCAGTGCTATAGTGTTCTATCTACCATTGCACGAGTTTTGAGAAAAATGAGTTTGAAAATTTTAGCATCCTGATTTTTTATGCCTTATTTATCACAGACCTTTGATTCATGCCAGAGGGTTAAAATATATACATACAGTGTAAAAGACCTTGGTTTGAAGACATTTTTACAGTAATATGGAATATCCGGGCATTTTACAATTTGCAGATAGAACATTATGCCCTAAAAATCGCCTTCTGCGTTCAGTGCTATAGTGTTCTATATGTTCCTACAGCTTATTATTCTGTTAATGGAGTCAATTCATTAACTATACTGAACAGAAATGATTATTTGTACCTAAAAGTAGCAGATTTAGTCATTTATTTGGCATAACAGTAACAATCCGCACGGATTATGCCATTTAAATTTATGCAAGGGAGGTAATCTGTTTCTAAAGTTAATTTTTCCGTCAATGGGGTCAATTTGTATAATATTTTAGACTGAACTGAATATTTGGACCTAAAAGTAGCAGATTTAACCATTGATTTGTAAAAACATCGACAAAAGACTTTAATTTGAGCAGTTTAGATTTGTGTAAGGGAGGTAATTTGTTTTACAGCTTATTATTCTATCCATGGATCAATTTGCGTTATAATTTTGACTGAGCCGATTATTTGGACCTACAAGTAGTAGCCTATATAGCCATTAGTTTGTCATAAGACCGACAAACCGCTTTAATTCAGGAAATATAAATTTATGTAAGGGAGGTAACTGCAATTTTTAGCAATTTCTCCAAGGGAAGTGAATTAAAGTAGATAGAACAGTATGACACTGAACTCACCCAGTCACGTGACATAATCATCATTGGCCATTGGATGAAAATCACTTAGAACACTATAGCACTGAACGAAAATGTCTTTTTGTAGATAGAACAGAAAAGCTCAGCGATTTTAAGCTTACTGGGAAGAGATAGGCAATTGAAACTTTCACCAGTAGATAGAACAATTGATTCTCTTTCCAACGGTATGCATAGCTCATTTTTGACCAAAATGTCACTTAGAACACTATAGCACTGAAGCGACGACATGCAGCCGCATCTTGCTTCTGAACTTAGACGAAGTTGCCTGGATCCAGCAGATTGGTGCAAAAAGACAACCAGTTGGATATTACCTCATCCTGGGTCCGAGCCCTAGCTGTGCATTCAATGTCTTTCAAAATTATTGAAAAAAAGAACACACTTACAGTAAGGGTGTATAAAAACTAAAACATTAAATATTTGCATAATATTTAGCTGATCATTTTCACTTTAAAGCAACTTTAGGTAATGCAGATGTTGATTATTTAAAAAAGTTTCGTTAATACATTTTAAGAATGTAGAAAAATGTAAGTCCAAATTTTAGCCTAAGGAGGATCAAAAGGTCAAAATGCAACTTTTTCAGAACATGGTCATGTTGAATATCAAATTAAATGGAATCACGAATGCAGCAACATGCCAGCAGGTATTCTGTCCTTACACACACCCTCCGTCAAAGGTCAAAACATTTTTTTTTCTAAAAGTGGTCATGTTGTCTATCAAATTAGAAAGGAATGGAGCATAGATCACCATGCAAGCACATATACTGTCTTCACCCCTGATCCGTGGGTTGAATTAAAAGGTAAAAAAATAATCTGAATGAGGTCGTCTTGCATATCAATTTAGGGGAAATAAGTATAGACAAACATGGAACCAACACTTAGAATTACACACACCCCTGACCTCTGGGTCCAGTTGAAGTCAAATATTGGATTTGTACAGATAAGTTTATTTTTTATTAAACTAAGCACTGTAAACTAGTTGAGGCTTTTAACTTTGATATATATGATACCCAAGGTGAACTAAGGGGTTCGATAATTGTCATTTATGTTTTGTGATTTATAAGTTTCTGTAAAATAACTCTTCGCCAGGGTTATAAATTCGACAAATTGATTGTATTGATTCCTGATCTTTGCCGCATTTTTTAATTCTGTTTTGCAAGGCGACATATCCGATTCTCGAAATTCTAAGCCCCTGGTGGCTAAGGCTGCTGTCGGTTCTAAAGCCGGGGCTCTGTTGTCGCTGATCTATTATTTAATGTCCTTCCCATTGTTTGATGGGGTTCTGTGTTCGTCATTGTTTGTTTGTGAGTGTGGTTTTTCCTGATCAAACTCACTGACTTTTTAAACTTTTAAAATTGAAAAACAGTTCAATCCCTTATATTTTAGCACTTTTACTTTTTCAAAAATAGCAATGCATTCACTCACAGTTTTATCAAAACGGTACCAAGTATAAAGAGGTAAAATGAGGTGTGGGCGTAGAAAACGCAAGTTGTCACGGCTTTGTAAATGAGGAGTTGCTTCGAAAGGAAGGAATAAGGCAAATATCCGGAATCGATACAATCAAGTACCACACCTGACCCAGGACACCACATGGGAGAGTGACAAAACACAAGAAAACATCGCAATCAAAGCCTACTTTGATGCAAAGTATGTAAAAAACGAGAAGTATGTAAGAAAACATCGCAATCAAAGCCTACTTTGATGCAAAGTATGCATATTTTATTGCGGAACCAGGCCAATTCTAACTACAATGGGACAGCTAGAAAATCATGCAGCTTGAAATCATGTCAACTAGGGAAAATATATGCCTTACCGATATAACTCCATTAGCTTGTAGTAAGTTTAGGTATGATGCATTCCAATAAGCGAATAACAAAGGCACTGATCAGAATGCGTGGGTGCTCCATTCTGATCTATGTTATGTTGCGTTATATATGGTTGTTAGTTTTTGGCTGTAGTTTAGTATCTATGCTACTTATAAGCAGTCATTTGCTCAGTATCTAAGCGTGCAGAGCATGTCTATCCAGATCATTTGTCACATTCTGTGTCTTTAAATCAACGGTTACACGGCTATTATACTAGATACCCCAATTTTTTCATCGAAATTGGTTGAACTGAACCTAAGATATGATTGAAAATGTAGTAAAAATGTCATGCGTGCAATGTCATGCGTGCAACGTCTTTAGTGTGACGTTTCACTTCAAAGTAAGTAAGGTTGCAAAGATCAGGAATCGATACAATCAAGTACCACACCTGACCCAGTATACCAATGGGAAAGTGACAAACTCACAGAAGACACCACAAACGAGAGCCAAGAGGTCAGCCCTTTCCCAGCAGGTGACCACGAAGCACATATAAACAGACGCGCACAAAACATAGCAAACACAAAACAGAACAAAAACATAAAAGATCCACAAAAGAAGTACCGCCTTGGAACGGTCAGTAAAATATTTTACTGGAGGGCTTAAACCGGTTAATTCAGATGTGGATCAAGACACATAGATATTTGGTTTGCATGAAAGACCCCTAACTTATCAATGCATCATCTCCTAAAACATATCAAAATCAATTTTTAATTGTTAAATTTGAATGCATTACATGCAACAACAACAATTTAACAGTATCGTCATATTTTATCATATATCTCCATTCATTCTATGATTCTTTTGAGTGTTTCATGCATTCTCACAGTCTGATATCTCAAATCAAAAATAAGAAGTCACTGAAAATCTGAAGCAAAAAGCTTTTTGAGCTTATTGCATGTCAACCTATCATCAACTTCTAAGGTTTACACATCTCTTTTAAACTTTAATATGTTTAGATAGATTAACACAGGTCAAATTTCCTCGAACCCACCTTAATAGAACTTCTCAAAAGTTTTATTGTGGTACTCAAGTTTGTCCTGAGTGCGACATTTTGACTTTAGGGCTGCATTATTTGCATATATCCTGCATTTGCTTTTCATTTTATTTCTTTTTTCTGACAAATGAGCCCTCAGAAGATAAACCCAGACAGTAGAATAAATGAAATGTGACACTTGCGTTTCATACTATCCTAAATGTGATGTCCCCATAGCAACAACTTTTCTCTCCAGTCTTTGCAACTTGGTTATATCCATTTAGATAGAAAGAAATTATTATCTGTGTTTTGGTATGTAAATTAATGGATAGAACTGTAGTTTCCATATACAATTTAGCAATAAACAGTATATTCAGTAGTTAAAATTTGTAAAATACAGCTTTTTTGGGGCTTATCATATGCGTAATGTCAATTTGCTTTAAGGAGATGATGCATTGATAAGTTAGGGGTCTTTCATGCAAACCAAGTATTTATGTGTCTTGATCCACATCTGAATTAAGGGCGAGGTTGGCGCGCCGTTAAACCGGTTTAAGCCCTCCAGTAAAATATTTTACTTACCGTTCCAAGGCGGTACTTCTTTTGTGAACCTCAGCCTCAATTCAGATGGGGATCAAGACACATAGATATTTGGTTTGTATGAAAGACCCCTAACTTATCAATGCATCATCTCCCAGAACATAAAAATCAAGATATAACAAGAAAATGAAGCAAAGATGAGGACTCAACAGTAAATAAAAATGAATACCAGAGCAAAAGAAATCCAACAGGTAAAGCCTAGTGGGCCAGACAAACAGCAAAAGTATCAGGCCCCTACAATCTCATACATAGATTAGTCTTTAAGCTGGAATCGTCATAGAATCTGAAGTCCGACCAATCGGCGTGCAATTAAATTTAATTGTCTAATTAAAAGGCTGAATATAACAGAATCGTTTTGTCTATTTGGTTTTCCTTTACGATCAATGATAAAAGGTCGGAAATAAAACGCACGTGCCCAGGTATGTCATTCTACGTACCTCTCTTTGAAACACTGGCAATATCTACAGGGCACAACGTGGCCACTTTATTCACTTTGTACTTAGCGCTTCTTGGAGATACATTTCCAGAGAGAAGATCGACGTCCATGCTGACCATTTCACCAGATCGTTTGTCCCAGCCCTTTACAATAACCTGGCCTCGAATATGAGTAGGATAGACACCAAACCCTAGAAAAAGAATAAGCTTGTATAATACAATGAAACCTGTCTTAAGTGGTCACTCAAAAGTAGACAGAATAAGAGTTTTAATGACAAATGGTAGTTGAATGAAGGTCAGAAGTATTGCAGAATACTCCACCAGAGCATTCTGCACTACTTCTGACCTGCATTAAGTAGTAATCATTCTTGAAACCCAATTTTTAGTCCTCGTTTTGATTGACCGCTTAAAACAGGGTTAACTGTATATATGTATTGA
This sequence comes from Loripinus fragilis, assembly GCA_964019695.1. Classification (NCBI taxonomy): domain Eukaryota; kingdom Metazoa; phylum Mollusca; class Bivalvia; order Lucinida; family Lucinidae; genus Loripinus; species Loripinus fragilis. The sequence continues at coordinate 2,385,255 of OZ026519.1, forward strand.
TGAACACAAAGTGTGTCTACTTTACTGAGATAAATCCAATTATACTTCCTATATACATGCTTATGTATTTCAGCTGAAAATGGTCCGGCACTCCTCAGCACAACAAAACATAGAACAATTACAGAATCTCACAATGGGAGTAACGATCAACAACGAATCAACAACAACAGAACCATCGCCTTAGCATGGACAACAGCTTTTTGTTTGGTGTTTCTTCCATAATGCGTGTGGGTTCTTGCCTTGAAATCTAGTTCCAAGTATTGGTTGAAGTTTGGAATAAGGGTCTTTCTTCCTCTGCTTACTATTTGTGATCGTTTTCTTGCTGTCATATGTCTGTCGATGCCATTGCTTGGTCTGCTGTTTCTGATAGAGGCATTCCCTGGTCACACGCACTGTTTTTAAACAATTAAGGAGGCTCCTTACTGATGAACATATTTTCAAAACGAAAAGTTATAAGATTTATAAAATTTAATAATGGAAAAATTAAAGTTTTTCAAACACAAAAACAGTATCACAGTTTAAACAAGTGAATAGAAAAAATATAAGTTTGCTTTTGTAGAGTATAGACTAAATAATAATAAACAAAGACAACAGAAACAGCGAAACCAATTATTTTAATAATAAGCTAGAACCTCATTTATTTTTAAACATTAGTGTAAAATAATATACCAAGAATAAGTGTCATATAATTTAACTAGAGTAACACAAACGTATCACTTTGAAGGGCCCCATGAAAGATATATGGTAATTTAATAGAAATGTAATTCCTATCAGTAATCAAATGTGTGATTATAGAGTAGACTTATCATTTGATCTTTGAGTGCAGTGATCGTTATATTCACGCTATAAAAACTTAAATTCTATCAAGAGTTGTTTCACTTACTACACTAGTCGACCTTCTTGAAAATAAAATGCGCAATTCCTTCTGAAGGTGACCACTGCATATTTACACATATTGCAGTTTCAATGGACCCACCCCTAAAACCCCTCCCATTGGGTAAGAAACGAACCAGGCGGGTAAGAATTATTTAGGGTAGGCCTGTGGGTGTTGCGTGCTGCTGTTTTTCTTTCTATTACAGGTGTTATCCAACATTTTCAGCAGACGTTTCTATTCTGCCATAACGGTTATACAGATCTTGACATATGGATGTATCAAGTTGTTCCTCGCTGAGTAGCACATATCAATAACAGTATAATTATTTCTTCTGTTACCAAGTTTATGATTTGGTTGTGTACTCAACCGAATCATGCAGTTATACGTTTTGCGTTAAAAAGTTGATGTTACATTGATTTGTTGTGATTCGATGAAGTGTTAATTTTGAGATGACAGATACCAGATATTAATAACAGTATAATTATTATAACGTTGGCGTGCGTGTCAACTGCTGTGTGGCAGTTTTATCGTCTGTTGCCAAATTCATGATTTAATTGTGTACTTTTATGCTATTTTTACACCTATCCATATCAAAAGGAACTCTTTAATGGTACATAGGTCAACGGACGTAATCAATTATGGAACTTATTTTGTGTAGCGACCAAGGTTTTCTTAAATTCTGAGAGTCTTTGAGTTATGAGTCCGTTTCGTCACGGTATGTCAATTGATTTGGTTGTTACACAGTGATGATACATAGCTTCTACGTGAGATGAACAAAGTGTGTGCTTAATATAAGCAAGTCTAGGGCGGATATTGGGCCATTTAAATAAATTTACCATATGAGTGCAAAAACGCCATGCATAAAAATCGATAAGCCACTACATGTAGTAGTTTACAGATTTTTAGGAAACGTTATGAAATGACACGTTTAACGCAAATGGCAAAAAACCTAACGTTTTCTCCCCCAAATTATGATTTTAAAATAATATTAATGTCGTATGATAAATAGAATCTAACATTCGCGCTCCTGTATTATTGAATTTATTAAACTCGTTGCGAAAAAGAGATTAAATGCTCGACAAGCCTCGCAGTTCATCTCTTTTCCTCAACTCGTTTAATAAATTCAATAAAACATGAGCACTCATGTAAGATAATCTAGTTACCCCTCTCCCTTAAGTGGTTTTGGCTGCCCTTTTTTCTGTGGCGGTTATGTTTTTGTTGAGTCATTGTTTATTGTTGCTCCAAATGTCTGTGTGTGGGGGTTGTTAGGTCATTAATTCTTTTTGCACATTGTGTCCTTTCTAATTTTGCAATGATCTCGCTGGAGAGGAGAGTAGGCTACTTTACTTCTATTGTCTTCATGATTACATGTGAGAGTTATTGTTTGGTATCCCTTTCTCGTGGTGGCATGGGTTGGTCTGCAGTTTGTGTTTGTGCTATTCCCGTGTCATACTCACTTACAAAAATTGGCCGGGGTTAGAGAGCTGATTGGGGAAGAGAGAGCTGATTGCTTTGCTTAATTTGTCTTCCTGGTGTCTCGTGATGGTTGAGCGGCTCTTCCTCACGGTGCCACGGGCTAGTCTGCGGTTTGTGATTGTGTATTTCCTGATCATACTCACTTACTATTTTAGAAACTAGGGAATATTTGTAACTTATTAGTGCATAATAAGAAGTAGAAAGCAATGAAGTATGTGTCCATGGGCAGGAAGCAAAGATGCATTACCAATTATCTCTAAACTTTCCTGCTTGAGATAACGGTGTTTATCAGTCACCCTAATATTAACCGAATTGTTTCAACATAACCTAATAAACGTTTCTTATCTCACGGCATGTTACCTTTATCAGGCCATGATGACGTTGCACTTTTTGAATGACGTCGCTAATGACGCTGCATCAACACAAACATCAGAAATTACGTCATAATCGCTAGTTCGAAGAGTTTTTAACAATGGGTAAACTGATAAATAGAATACCAGGTTTGCGTGTTTTGATATCAAGTTTACCAGGGTCGGCCTCGCGATGTCAACAAGCGTTCTCAAAACCTTGCCTGGTAAACTTGATATCAAAAGACACTCACCTAGTATTCTCTATTTCTTTATCGTCTCAGAAAGAGTAGAACCTACCTGTGGCATCGTCGTTTACCATATACTCGTATCCACTGTTGTTTAGCCCGACGACAAGTGAGGACTTATCAAAACGGTCGAACACTCGCACTCTATCTGGGACACTAGGGTCTTCATCCTCACAAATGTCAAAGGAGAACTTTGGAGACAGGTTATCATGGATAACAGCCTTTGAAATTTCTAGACAAATAGAAATACATTTTATTGACATTTCTCGACAAATAAAACTACATCTCTCCAAACGTTAGTGTTTGTTTGTTGATTTTATTGCTTTACGTCCCAAGTCAACAGCTGTGGTCATGGCGGGACGGTCAGTTCACCTAACCACACTTTTTCCTGGGCAAGCTTGAACAAGCAGTTAACCAGTACTTCGTGCACATACTTTCGCTTGTAACTGACAACAACCCTTCTTGAATGACTCAGCGGAAGGAAGGAGAATGATCTTAGAAATTATTTCATGATCAATCTCCACGAAAGTATGGGACCGGGCCAGGATCGAACTTGTGACCCCTGGATCTGCAGTCAGACACGCATCTGTTGCCAGACACGTTACCAACTGCCCGTTCCGAACGTAAGTGTACCATCAACGATGGCAACGACATCGATGATGAATACCCTTACCTTATGAAATGCACTTTCTTTTCCAACCAAGGCAACACTGTGTTCAAAAGTATTTTTATACCATGCTATATATGCTGGAATTCAAAGAAATGTAATCTATGACGTTAATACCCAATCTAATAAAACTAAATACATTCATACTAATTTTAATGGATTACAGTCAAAACGTCCCCAAGTCAAAACGTCCCCTAGTCAAAACGTCCCCGAATTGGTCAAAACGTCCCCAAAAATTGGTCAAAACGTCCCCATGGTGAAAAATGTTGGTCAAAACGTCCCCAACATGATTTTTTATTCTATATTTTATGTAATTTTAGGCATAATCTGGGATGTTTGAATGTAACTGTTTTAGATAAAGTGTTTTTATCCAGATTCCATTCCGTTATTTCAGAAAAAAATCAGAATGCAGTTTTTCCGACAGTCCTTCTATACACGATCATTCAAATATTACATTATTATATATTAAGTAGCTTTTGATGATTTGCTTTGCGGTAATTATCAGACAATCGCTATGATTGTAAGTTTGGAGTAGAACTTTATTTAATTTCGAGCAAACATATGCATAAAGTTTAAATCTAAATCTAGGTCTACGTGATACGATGCAAAATTTGCCTAGGGGAAATGCTCTTGGATAATTAACAAAATTGGTAATAGGTGATTAACTCTATTAAAACAGGTGTCTAATGTATGTAAAATTGAACTGTTTGATAAGGACGTGTGAAAAACCTGCAGCTCAGAAACGATGACAGTGACTCCTCAATTAAGAAACTTAATTAAGAAACTTCCTTAAGCGATATCGAACACATCGGATGAATACACATATCGCATGCAAGTAAACATGATGTATCTGTTGTGTATTTCTGTGCATTGTGCATCAGTGTTATCCCATGTGTCGGATGGGTGGAGGCATGAATTTACTTATCGATGGATAAAAGTCTAGAAATTATTATTTATAACGTATGTACGCACGTACGCATGCATATATGTCTTTCTGTTCGCATACACGTGTTTTCGCAGTAGTATCTTGTATGAATCTACACAGTGCAGTACATCAGAATACAATTACTTGGTAAATCGTCATGTTTGTTTATATACATGAAACTTGTGTTGTTATGTCAGTTCACGTCGTCCTAGTGATGTTGGGTCTACCATGACTAATTGCTCTTGTACTTTATTAATCAGTCATACGGAACCAAAGTCGGTGTATAGTATTAACTCTTTGCATGCTGGTGTCTTATGCTGATGACATTTGCAAGAGGCTTAGAGATCAGACCTGACATAATGTGAGATCATCTGGACATCATGATGGTATTCTCAAAACAGTCCTTTTAAAACGTTATTTTGAAAAAGAAAAGCGGACAACAAAACACGCGAAAAACTATTATACTTTAACGTTGATCTATAGCAGCATGGACATAAAATACCCTATCAAAACATCATTTCAAACTTTCAAACATTAGTATCAGACACTAAAACAAGCTTTTTCTTTGGTAGAATTTTCGTGTTTGGGGACGTTTTGACCAATCCGGGGACGTTTTGACTAGGGGGCGTTTTGACTAGGGGACGTTTTGACTTGCACCCGTATGCATATATGTCTCTGTTTGCATACACGTGTTTTCGCAGTAGTATCTTGTATGAATCTACACAGTGCAGTATATCAGAATACAATTACTTGGTAAATCGTCATGTTTGTTTATATACATTTCTTTGTTAGAATCCCATATTTCTTCGAAAAATCTCTTTTAAAAAATGGGGACGTTTTATTGGGACGTTTTGACCAATCTTTATTTCGTGTTTGGGGACGTTTTGACCAATCCGGGGACGTTTTGACTAGGGGGCGTTTTGACTAGGGAACGTTTTGACTTGCACCCATTTTAATCAATCACTTTGCAAGAAGGCCTAACTAGTAAACAAATAAATACATAATGTACTCACCATAACCAGCTAAAACTATCAATGTTACGTTGTGATGATACATTGCATTAGTTAGGAAGCATCCATGCGAGCTAAATAATTTTGTGCTTTAACAACAACAGAATTTAGGGCGAAGATTTAGCGTTAGTAAAATGCATTTAAACCCCTTGGTGGCTTAGGTTGCTGTCCGTTCTAAGGCGATGGTTCTGCTGCTGTTGGTCTAATTTAATGTACATCCCATTGTTTGTGGGAGTTCTGTGTTTGTCTTTGTTTTTTCATGAATAACGTTGTGTACATTCTAGTTTTGCAATTATCTTGAAGACAATGAGAAAGCTGGTTGCTTTGCTATTATTGTCTAACAGACTATAAATGTTCTGTGGCTCTTCCTCATGGTGTCGTGGGTTGGTCTGCAGTATAAGATTGTGGTATTTCCTGATCATACTCACTTTCTATTTGCAACAAAACTAAGAATCAGCTTTTACATTCCATTCACTCACAACTGTACTATAGCTTGCATTTTACGAGAGCGTTCATTTAAATCTGGGACTAATGCGCCTCCTTACCACATTTGCTGTAATAAAGTATTGGAAATCGCGGTAATGTCACGGGAGAGTGGTTTTGAATAATGAGACGAAATTTAGTTTGAATCCGTTCTCTCTTTCAAAAGTGATTTAAAGTTCAAACATGCGCAGCCGTAATACACTGGCTAAAAAGTGTGTTTCTAATGAAAGTAATAAGGTTGCAAAGATCAGGAATCGATACAATCAAGTACCACACCTGACCCAGCATACCAATGGGAAAGTGACAAACTCACAGAAGACACCACAAACGAGAGCCAAGAGGTCAGCCCTTTCCCAGCATATAAACAGACGCGCACAAAACATAGCAAACACAAGACAGAACAAAAACATAAAAGATCCACAAAAGAAGTACCGCCTTGGAACGGTCAGTAAAATATTTTACTGGAGGGCTTAAACCGGTTTAACGGCGCCAACCTCACCCTTAATTCAGATGTGGATCAAGACACATAAATATTTGGTTTGCATGAAAGACCCCTAACTTATCAATGCATCATCTCCTAAAACATATAAATCAAGATATGACAAGGAGATAAAGCAAGGATAAGGACTCAACAGTAAATTAAACTGAATACCGGAGCAAAAGAAATCCAACAGGTAAACCCCGGTGGGCCCGACAAACAGCCAAAGCATCAGGCCCCTACCATCTCATCAATAGATAAGTCTTTAAGTCGGAACCATCATAGAGTCTGAAGTCCGACCCACCGGCGTGCAATTAAAGAGGAAAGCAAATTTGCCAACCGTGATTGGGTTGACTACCAAGCATGCAGTCTGTTGCAATACATTAATGTTATAGCCAATCTTTTTATAATGGGAAATTATTTTAATGAACTGCGCTGAAAAATTATTAGAGCCAACAATCTTCTTCAACTTATACACCAAGTCACCATAGAAATCAGGTTCCGAAAGTCCTTGGCGCAAGAGAGATTTAAGTCCAACTTGGAATTTAGAAATCAAATCATAGTATCGTCTATAAAATTTTGTAAATGTTTTGCGAAGTTTATGATACCAATAGCCCTGTTTAAGAAGTTTCTGAGTTAACAATTTATTGTGAGTGTTGAAGTCAGTAACATAGCTAGATGCTCTAGCAAAACGAATGAGTTGAGAGATATAGACTCCATAGGATGTAGAACGAGGAACATCACCATCTAAAAATGGGAAATTGACAATTTCAAAATCAAAGTCGTCACGTTTATCATAAATTTTGGTAGAAACAATATCATTAGAAATTGACAAATGCAAGTCTAAAAATGCGGCTTCGGTATCAGAGGCATTGGCTTTATTAAGTTGGAGCTCTGAAGGGTATATTTGACTAACCATATTTTCAAAATAAACATTATTAATATTTAAAATATCGTCCAAATATCTGGAAGTAGTATTAAACGCATCAATAACATCAGCCTGCTTATCATCAGAAAGAGACATCATAAAGTCCCTTTCATAACAAAACAGGAATAAATCTGCAACCAGGGGAGCACAATTAGTGCCCATAGGAATCCCAAACAAGTTTTGAAATGATTTCAGGTTCACAGACATATAATGAATTGTGTCAGATACGTAGAACATCAGCAGTGTCCAAAACGTTAGTATTAAGGTGGCACAAGAACTTTCAAGATGGTTTCATTAACCTCAAAGATAGTTCCCGTCCTGGCTAGCCCAAAATTGTTGCTACCAATGCTCATGTTGCTGCTGTGGAAAGCCTGATTAAACGAGACGCAAACTTACAGTGAAAAAAACATTGCTCATAGTGTTGGGATACCATCGGGGTCAGCACATAAAATTTTGACTCATCAGTTAAAACTAAGAAAGGTTTGTAATCGATGCACTCCCATCGTTTGACTAAAGAAACAAAAAGGCTACTGGTACGAAAATAACCATCTAATTTTCTAAAATGCGCCAACATTGTAACAAATCTAGAATATCAGAACTACTTACAGTTGATAGAACATGGATATATACAAATTTGAGACCCAGCTATGTGCCAATAATAAGCAGTGGCTGGGCAAAATATAAGCTAGGCCTGGCATCATAAATAACAAAACGCGAGAAATGTGTTTCAAATGTCTTATTTTTGAATTCTGAGAGGCCCACTGTTCAAGTTCAAGTGCCAAATCTCGAAAAGTATTATGCAAGTTCTATCAGAACAACGTGTTTTTAAAAATGGGAGGAAAACATGATCGAAGCAAACATCTAGCTGATCTGAGAGGCGTGTGTCCTATTCGTGACAATTCAGGTGCCCACAAGAGTAAATTGGTTGGATTTCCTCGGAACAGAAACTGTAGTACAGCTCCTCAATCCACCATATACACCAGAATAGATTCCTTGTGAGTTTTCTCTGTTGACTTTACTGAAATAAAATCTCTAAAGACAACTATATGAGCCCAAAGTGCTCTTGGCAGTACCATTGCTCAGTGACTACAGAAAATGTCAAAGTCTACTTATCTGTATTGAGAACCTAGTTTCGAAGACTAGAAACTGAATTTCTATCAAGGAAGAACACACCAACCGATTGAAATGTATGAAATATAGGTAATTATTATAATGCGCCTTGCAGACCCACAGTGCCACAATTAAATGAACGCCCCTCGTAACAAATGACTGACAAAAAAGGAGCACGTTCAGCCATTTTGTGAAGAAATCAAGAACGATTTCAGGTATTGCCCTTGCACCCCATTCCTGTGGCGGGAAACAAGGAGAGTGTCTGGGTCCTGTCTTTTGACCATTTACGATTTCGGAGCAATACATTTTACAGAAACTCTCATGTCAGGTGGATATTTCTGCATTTCCTGATAAAATAAAGTATCTAAAATGTGTTCGAATAAACTTACAGTCGAGGCAGGGATGAATATAGCATAAATTAAATCGATTTTAGCAATGTAAAAACTCAAAATATGCATCTCTTTGCACATTTGAAATACTTTGTTGATGAATGGAAATCACAGAAAAAAAGTTGTTCTAACAGTTTGGTACTTGTCTTGGTCTATTTTGGTGGTGTGCCCATATGTAGCAAGGAAATCAAATTCAATCATAAGTCAATGTTCCGTTTTCAAAAAAGCCCATGCTGTATTAGTAATAATAGGAGCGAATTCCTCTAATTCTACACTGTTTGATAACCTGCATAATCATGCAATGTAACAAAATAAGGAAATGGCAAAGATAAGATTTCGATACAATCGTATACAACATCAGTTCTGATCCAGAACATTATATGGAAAAGTGACGAAAATACAATAAAACATCACATACAAGAGAGCCAAGAGGTCAACCATTTCTCAGTAGGTGACCAGCAAAGAACAGAGAAGACAGTATGACAATCAAACAAGAAACATAATTAACAAGATGGATCTAAAAAAGAAGCGCCGCCTTGGAACAGTCAGTAAGAAAATAACTAGAGGGCTTAAACATGCAATGGGTTGGACTGCGATCTGCGTTTGAGATATGAGCCAGTGCATGAGATTTCCAACAATGTGGCATTTTGACATGTGTAGACTCGGACGAGCCTCTGCAGCCTGATTTTAAGCTTAGAAACTCCAAATGGTGTTCAGTCAGTAGCTTAACAATCATAGATTACTCAAGTCACTAGCAAAGGCTCTGATCAGACTGCGCGTATGCGCAGGTTGATCTGAGACTTTGCTGGTCGCACATATCACATTGTTGGAAATCTCATGCACTGGCTCATTTTGCTTGGTAAAACATTAATGTACTGAGAGAATGTACCTGTTATCTGACCTTGTTATTAACCCTAAAGCGCCAATTACAATTGCAGCAGACGACAAATTTTGCGTCATCTTTCCTAAGTTTCAAAAGAAATAAGGAATGATATTTCATGAGAATCGTCTGCCAGCAGACGATTCTCATGAAATATCATGCCTTATTAGTTATTTAAAAAAAAAACCCAGCAAATTTGAAATTTTCGTTTGCTGCAGATGATAGGTGACTGTTTAAGGGTTAATAAAGGGCAATCATACCTTGACCCTTCTTGTTGTACCGAAACCTGTCTGTTCTTCCATCTTTCAATTCCTGTGAAGTAAAGAGAGAATTTAGATATAATTATTTACACAAGTTATATTGGCAGCAAATATTCATACTGATAATATTCTTTCCCATGTGTAACCTGATCCACATCAGAACTAAGGGTGGTACTGTTAAACATATTCAAGCCCTCCAGAATGTTTTACCGACCATTCCAAGGTCAATAATAAACCGACAGAAAAAAAGAATATTTTTTAGAATGAACTATATTTGCTGCACTCACTATTGTGTTTCTTTAGTATACGGATATGATTAAGAATATAAAAAAGTAAGTGAGTAAGAACTTGCAGTGTATATGTGAACAGCAGCAAAAAGTTTTGATAGCTATAAATGATTGCAAACGATCGCACACGAACAGATTACATTGAATCAGTTAATGGCATCTGAAAGCATCGCCAGCCTGTATATAAGTGCTTACAATGTGGGCACAGTCCTTTAAATGATTAAGATAGGCTTTCATCAGAGTTTTGAAATGATCTATGGTTATCCCCTAAACCCCAATCCCAGAGCATTACATATTGGGTCCAACTAGATCAATAAATAAGAATGCGATACCCTGGTGACCACCATGTTTAAACACGCTGGCCAATGAAGGTGAGGGTCCAACATAGGAGGAAACTTGCATCTTGGACAATATCAAGATGCAAGTTTAATTATATTCTCCGCCATTACCTTAACCCTATAAGCGCCAAGAAAATAATGCATCTGAAAATGTCGTCTGCTGAAGTCGTCTGCAGCAAATAATTGCCTAACATTACTGATGAATTAAGTATAGAAGCTAACAGCGTGGACCAAGTACAGACTGCTCCTATAGAAGCAGTCTGATCTGGGTCCACACTTTTTGCCATAGAGGCTTCTTAAACATTTCAGCAGATGAGAAAAGCAGAGGACTTTTGTTGCGATTGGCGCATTAAGGGTTAAAAACAGTATAGTGAATGCAGTGAGTATAGTTCCATCTTAATAATCCATTTATGCCAAATGAAAATTCTTACTCTTATCAATTGGACCAGCCCACTTCCGTTTTAAGGGTTGTTTGGAGGTATTTTTTATTTAAATCTAAATTGAACATTATGTCAGCAAACAGTGGAGACCCTGATCAGGTCTGGGTTTGCTCTGTTTGCCTATGTCCCAGAAAAAAATGATAGGCTTATATGAGTGTATATGCTTTGTTTCGCTGGTTTATTATTGACCAAAATCTAAACACTTTACTGTTTAGAACCATCCCACTGCCACGCGAGGAAGAGACGCCAAACACAGAGAGTCACGCGACATCAAGTGCATTCTAAAGAAAAACAAACAGCTCTCTATTTTACACCAGGATGATTGCAAAGATATAACGGACACCAGGTACTGCATTTCAAATCTAGGACATAACACAATAAATCAATGCATGTATATAGTGGAATAATAAATCAACAACAACGGTTTTAGTAGAAATAAAAATGATAGCAGCCTTTTTATTATTTTTTTCGAACAAAGGAAAAATGTAGGACCAAATTTAACAGAAAAAAACAGTATAAGTTCAAATAATATATATGATTTGCAAAATAGTTGTATAAGTCGGGATCGCATTAGGTATGAAACAATTTGCAGACCAGAAGACATTCGCCGCACCACCAGCCCCCTCCCGCGGGCAAAGCACCAACCAACATACACATGTATAGAATAAGGCAGAAAAAATCAATACTTTCCAAAATTACAAAACGTTGTTTGTTCTGAATTTGGTATCCTGGGTAAGGTCTGGTACTTGATTGTATCGATTCCTGATAATTGCTGTCTTTCTTACTTTAAATATAGGAACTTTCAAATCAAACACGAGTGTAAATGTGAAGCTGCACGAGGAAGATGTAGTTAACTGTGATACTAAAATATGACTAAAATGCATTCTAACAATTACGTCTAAATCACACGCACATCCTCATTCTAATAGAGAAACATATACCGATTAAACAATTACAATAAATCTGTTAGAGGAGTTTCAGCCACAAATTAATCTTTATTTTTGTTTGATTTGATTCTTTACGTCCCATCAACAATCCTTCAGTTAAACAGGGACGGGTCTTCCTGGTTTGAACCAGTACTAAGCTAGGATAACAAATTAATAATTATGTATTTACAGATAAGACTTTGTGGTGCTGAAAGATGATACTATCCATATGGCATTTTTAAACACTATAGCGCAACCTATAATTTACAGCAGACGACAATTTCAATATTTGCCGCTTTTTCAAAAATAACCAATAAGGCATGATATTTCATGTGAATCGTCTGCTGGCATTCGTGTGAATCATACCTCATTTTTGTCGAATATTGGGGAAAATGTCGCAAAATTTGCTGCAGTTGTGATTGGCGCTTTTAGGGGCCTGATGCTTTGGCTGTTTGTCGGGCCCTCGTTGGATTTCTTTTGCTCCGGTATTCAGTTTTATTTACTGTTGAGTCCTTATCTTTGCTTTATCTCCTTGTTATATTTGATTTATATGTTTTAGGAGATGATGCATTGACAAGTAAGGGGTCTTTCATGCAAACCAAATATCTATGTGTCTTGATCCACATCTGAATTAAGGGTGAGGTTGGCGCGCCGTTAAACCGGTTTAAGCCCTCCAGTAAAATATTTAACTGACCGTTCCAAGGCGGTACTTCTTTTGTGGATCTTTTATGTTTTTGTTCTGTCTTATGTTTGCTATGTCTTTGTGCGCGTCTGTTTATATGTGCTTTGTGGTCACCTGCTGGGAAACGGCTGACCTCTTGGCTCTCGTTTGTGATGTCTAACTGTGAGTTTGTAACTTTCCCATTGGTATCCTGGGTCGGGTGTGGTACTTGTTTGTATCGACTCCTGATCTTTGCACCCTTACTTACTTTAAAAATGAGGACATTGTCAACAGAACATACACATCATCATGTTGCATAGAAAACTCATCCACACTTTGAAAATTAGCAGAATGTGTGCTCTCTAGGCTTCTACTGTGTATCTAGATATAAATATATGTGACGATGAAAAACGATAGTGTTCACTCGGAAAAAAACTATTTATTTGAAAAAAGTGAGGATAATACATTTGCAAAGCCGGGCAAATTTTCTGGCCATGAAAAAAACACCATATCGAGCAAAACGTAGGAGAGGTTGCTCTGACGAAGTACCATCTTATTGCGTCTGACCTGCCAAAACAACAACTAAGTTAATTAGTTGAAAAACGTGACGATAATATCGAACCACATGAATATAATCATACCATTTACAAAACATCTGCAGAGTTTCAAAATGCTGAGCAGTTGCATTCATGCAGTAACCATTCAGTGCGTCAACAAACGGACGGACAAACCAACGTTTATTGTCTGCTTTTGACTTACATGGAGAGAAATAAATGACGTACCTTTCTTCCAAGTCTAAATTGTCCAAGAACTCTGGCATACGCAGGCGAGAATATCAAGAAGAAAACCAAACAATGGACTCCTATTGTTAGACATTTCATGTTGAACTCTATCTGAAAACCAAACAGAAAGCTTTGCTGTTCGAGAATATAAACCATTTATGTAAAATAAAAACAATTTGAGCCGCCGCATGAGATTTCCAACAATGTGGTATGTGCGACCAGCAAAGCCTCAGATCAGCCTGCGCATACGCGCAGTCTGATCAGAGCCTTTGCTAGTCGCTTGAATACTGAACACCATTTGGAGTTTCTAAGCTTCAAAGGAGGCTGCACAGGCTAGACTGAGCCTACGCTTGTCAAAATGCCACATTGTTGGAAATCACTCGCCGCGGCTCGTATATCAAGCGATAATGATAATTAAAGCTGCATAGTCTGTAACTTTTGATCTAATTATGGAGGAAAAAGTTTCTATTTCTTCAAGAATACAGTAAACTACTCAAAGTCAGATAAACATTTTACCACTTTCATAAATCTTAACAAATTATCACTATCAAAACAACAGCATTTATGTTAAAAATCAACTGTCTTGAATTATTGGAGGGACGTAAATAATTCCTAACAAGAGAAAAATCACCTGTTTTTTTATAAGCTAATTCACTTTTCCATGCAGTTTTCAGCTGTACTGGAACATATTTATTGTAAAAACATTACTTTATTCTATTTTCACAAATAATTTAAAAAGAAAATATTTTTTTTCGAAAAAAATTCAGTTACAGACCTAGTCTCTTTAATAAACGGATTGTGATTTCTTTCTTACTCGCTCGATAGGGGGAAGAGTCGAATCACATAACTGGATTAAGTCATTCAAGCCACGAATCCATTCGGCAAAGGTTTTCCTAAAGTTGAAATATTGATTCCTTAAAGTTAAGGGAGCTTTAAAATAACAAACTTACTTGAATTTGGCAAAAAAGTGTACTACTTTCATTTTGTTTTCTTCTTCTTCAAGATTCTACTTTAACATTTAGTATTTACCTTTGACCCGCCGATTAGAGAATGTGCACGATGGCGGACTTTGCGCTTTGAAATTCTGTTGTAATACAGTATTGTACTTGATCATTTGCTAAAACGACAAAACTCTCGCAACCATATATACATCCATAAAGCCGATAAATCATGTTATAATTTTTATTGTTAAATTTGAGTACTAGCCTAATCATATGGAGATTTTAGGATAAAAGTAGCTTTTAAAACCTGTTGATCCTGCGGTAGGACCAAATATCTAAATGTTCTTAAATGAGCCCAGCTATGTGCCAAAAGAAAACAATTCCAAAATAAATGGAGTTGTTTTGAGCTCATACTTAAATTATCGCTCTCTATATATTGTCATTTTAATTATTATTTAGCAGACATAGCTTTTGAACTGACAGAATTTCCCCATCTTTCATAACTATTTTTCTTCGGCGGGCCTTAAAATTTAAAATATTTTCAATAGCCCTTTACAAATGGGTTGTTTTGTTCGAAATAATCTGGGAATCCGGGTCCTTTAGGAATAGACAGAACCCACAATATAAGAAAACAGCAGACTCTGTTTTATTAAATCTGTTCATGAGAACTAATGGAAAGTGCAACAATCCTCATGCCCCGTAGCACCGGCTTAAGCAGTATGCAGAACCCAATATTCCCGAAGGACCAGAATATGAACAAATATCATCACTATATCGATCCACGGGGAAAGTTGGAATTATAAGGAATGAATTGTTATTTTTGTGGGTCTTATCGATGCGTTATCACCATCACTCACAAACTTTACATAAAGCCCTTCGGTTTTTACTCAGTATGTGAGTGAATCGCCGGAGTTTACAAATCGATAAAATCCACAAAACTAAAGTTCATTTCAAAATAACACATGTATCTGCACGAAACATTTTGTCAAACCAATCTTATAAAGAGGGGTATTCCGACAAAAAGTTAAGACAATAAAATAAAATACCTTCTCTGTCCTTTTTGGGGAAATAACAAACACAAAACTTGTTGCCTGAATATGTCTTACTTTTTGCCTAGGGTAGCCGGGTGTTTATATAGGAAAGCACTCTAAAGTCATAATAGGCACAGGTTCTTGTAGTAAACATCAGCATCCTCTTACATCCGGGGGTTCTTATTTCGTGTCTTTTATTGGTTGCAGTTTATGAAGGACACAAAGGAGTTTACACCCGTAAGTTAACTAATTGCCTACTAGTGTCGTCTAATAACATTTGCAAACAGATTGGACCCAGATCAGGCCCGACAAAACATCGGGCCTGATCAGAATCCAATCTGTTTGACACTCAGATGGTATTCCTGAAAGAACTTTTTGGAATATTTGATTTTGAAAAAAAAAAATCAGCAGACGACAGTTAAAAGCATGAAAAAGTTCCCAGCGGGCAAAAAAAAGTTAAAATATTACTGATGATATCCTGTTTATCAAAATTTAATAAACCTAGTACGTGATAAAACTAACATTGTTTCTTCTCTTTTGTGGGGTCAATCATTGAAGCCTCTCCAGGGGGGGGGGGGGGGGGGGTCTGTGCTCCCTTGCTCCCTAATGATAAATTTCTGTATTTTGTAAGAGTGAGGACATCAATTTGGCACATGAGTATAAAGGTTGGATAGCAAAGGTGCTGATCAGACTGCGCGGGCGCGTCCTTATTTTTGTCTGTTACGGTATCAAACTACGATCGCCCTAAAACATTGTAGTAAAATACGTTACTTGTTTCGAATTTCATTGTGAGCATCTGATGATACTATTTGCTTTGACTCATCATACATTGCATGTATTCTTTATCGCAACACTAGCCTGCGTGGTATAATGGTAAAATCGTCAGACCGAATACCCGAGCTCGATTCCCGAGAGGTTACATTTTTTTCAAGCATCGTGTCTAGATCTTATCAATATCGACATGGTTATTGCGTTCTCACTAACTGATCACAGGCACGTAGCCAGGCGGAGACCAGGAAGCCTGGGCTTCAGCATCATATGGGCCTTGACGCGAGAAACCCTGACTTTGCTGCTTGCAAACAACAAAGGCGCATCCGCGCGGTCTGATCATCGCCTTTGTTATTCGCTATCTTAAAACTAGACCAGACATCCCTTAATTCTCCATTTTTTTAATTTTTTTTATTTGGTGGGCCACAACATGATGTATCTGGCTACGTCCCTATATGTAATGCTACCGGGCCGTGCAATCCGACAGCATACAAAGTACAGCCGGATAAAGAAATTGAATACGAAGCTGTTTATTTATTAAAACCTTCATGATTTCACAGATTAGAGTAGCTGTATTATTATTAAAATTATTATCAATTAATCAACTTGACAATGGCGCTTACTCTAACGATCTAGACCGGGTTTAAGTCTAGTAACAGTCTTTTCATGATACGAACAAGACACTAAAACAGCTAGAGTTTCGGGATGTAAACATAAATTCGTTGTGAAAGTGTCATTATAAGTAAAATTTAATAAGGCACACATATAAACACGCAGGGGTTGAAGCGGTTGCGGGTTCGATCCTCTGAATATCATGCATAGAGTCATGCGGTTACAAGGAAGTTGTTTGAACACGAGGCCGAAAGGTTTGTTGGTTTGCTCATGTCGTGGCTCACTGGGTGTGTTTGTAATACCGTAGTAGTGGTACAACAAACACTGAAAATCAGGGTTAAAGTGCTTCTTTAATAACCTGTTAATCAGATTTTACACTGCTTGCTGATTACTGTGTGTTGTAAAACAATTTGCCTGCATGTAGTGCGTCGTTCAAGGTCCTTAAATCACCTAGTCATATTTTACCAGAATCAGTTGTAGTTACTCCGCGTAGCTAAAAAGCATCATAATAGCCTATGTCGAATGAATGTCGTGACGATTTTTGTGACCTATATAACAATATGACGATCGCTCACCTGAAAGCCAGCATAATGTTTGGAGATACCATAATTGATGATGCTGAAAGGCAGGTTACTCTGAACTTGAAACAGTGACCAGGAACTAATTAAAAACATCAGATATTATGCCAGTCCTGGTAATCTGCAAGTTTTAAAAAGATCTGAATAAAAATGGTGAAAGTGTATTTTCAGATGCTCAAGGGCAGCTAACTCTGTAGTCAGCAATGGGTTCTGACCAATCCAATCTTTAATGTACGTCCTGATAACCTACTAGGATGAAAAAAAATCAAATGAAAAATAAAGGCGTTAGAGTGGTCACAACATTACACAGCTACATTTTAGACACTCAAGTGCAGCTGACTCTGTAATTGGTGGTTGGGTGTAGCGGATAATCTAACTCATTGAAGCTTTTATGGGTGTCATTGTTACCTGCAAGACTGAGGAAGATTCATTCAAAAATGCGTGTGCTAGAGTGGTCACAAAAGATCTCCCATTGTTAGTCCATGCAGATTTTTTTTTTATAAAACTCAAGGGCAGTTGACTAAAGAGTCTGAGGTTAGTTCTACTTAAAGTTCAAACTCAACAAAGTTTTATGGTTGTCCGTGTAAGATTGAAGAATGAAGAAAATCAAATCAAAAATGAAGGCGCTAGAGTGGTCTGAACATTTTCCATCACTTTTAAGATGATCAAGGGGAGCTAACTCCACAAAAGGTGATGGGATCTTGACGAAATTCGAACTCATTCAAGCTTTAATAGTTGTCTTTCTTTATTTGCAAGAATACAGAAGATCCATTCAAAATTAAAAGCACTAGAGTGGTCACAACATTTCTCTTATTATAAGTCTATGGAAATTTTTCCAGATGCTCAAGGGCAGCTAACTCACAAGTCCTTGGTTGGATCCTGCAGAATTTCAAACTCATCCAAGCTTTTATGTTTGTCCTTGTTAGATGAAAGAATGAAGAAGATCCAATCAAAAATGTAGACGCTAGAGCGTTCACAACATTATCCATCAATTTTTAAGGTGCTTAAGGGGAGGGAACTCCAAAAAAGACGATGGGATCTTGACGAAATCCATACTCATCCAAGCTTTAATAGTTTTCCTTATTGTATGCAAGAATGAAGAAGATTCATTCAAAATTGAAAGCACTAGAGTGGTCACAACATTTCTCCCATATAAGTCTATAGGGATTTTTCCAAATGCTCAAGGGCAGGTAACTCATAAGTCCCTGGTTGGATCCTATTGAATTTGGAACCCATCCGAGATATTATGGGTTTACTTGTTGCCTGCAAAAATGAAAGAAATCCAATCAAAAATGAAGGAGCTAGAGTGGTCACAACATTATTTATTAATTTTTAAGATGCTCAAGGGGAGCTAACTCCAAAACAGGAGATGGGATCTTGACTAAATTCAAACTCATCTAAGCTTTATTAGTTGTCCTAATTGTATGAAAGAATGAAGAAGATCCATTCAAAATTGAAAGCACTAGAGTGGTCACAACATTTCTCCCATTATAAGTCTATAGGGATTTTTTTCCAAACGCTCAAGGGCAGTTAACTCATAAGTCCCTGGTCGGATCCTGCTGAATTTCGAACCCATCTGAGATATTATGGGTTTATTTGTTGCCTGCAAGAATGAAGAAGATCCAATTAAAAATGAAGGAGCTAAAGTGGTCACAACATTATTAATTAACTTTTCTGAAGCTTAAGAGCAGCTAACTCCGAAGTCAGTAATGGAATCTTGCCGAAATTCAAACTCATCCAAGCTCTAACAGTTGTCCTTATTGTATGCAAGAATGAGGAAGATCCATCCAAAATTAAAAGCACTAGAGTGGTCACAATATGTATCCCATTATAAGTCTACGTTTTTTTCTAAACGCTCAAGGGCAGGTAGCTCATAGTCCCTGGTTGGATCCTGCTGAATTTCGAACCCATTCGAGATATTATGGGTTTCCTTGTTGCCTGCAAGAACAAAGAAGATCCAATCAAAAATGAAGGAGCAAGAGTGGTCAAAACATTATTAATTAATTTTTGTGACGCTCAAGGGCAGCTAACTCTGAAGTCAGTGATGGAATCTTGCCGAAATTCAACCCCTTCCAAGCTTTTATGGATGGTCTTGTTATCTGCAAAAATAAGGAGGATCCATCCAAAAATGAAGGTACTAGAGTGGTCAAAACATTTCTCCTTTTATAAGTCTATGGGGATTTTTCCAGACGCTCAAGGGCACCTAACTCATAAGTCCCTGGTCCAATCTTGCCGAATTTCGAACCCATTCAAGATTTTATAGTTGTTCTTGTTACCTGCAGGAATAAAGAAGAACCAATTAAAAATGAAGGAGCTAGAGCGGTCACAAGATTTTCCCCATTATAACCCTATGGGAGCTATCTGTTGCCATGGAAACCAGAGTTCTGATCTGATCTAAACCAAAACCTAATGCAGTCAATCCCCTACCGCAATGACGCTCCTGATGAAATTTGATTATGATTGGCCAGCTGGTCTCAGAGATATTCATGTTTGAAAGTGTGGACGGACGCACGGACGGACGCACGGACGGACGGACGGACGCCGGCTCGAGTCCCATACTAAAAATAAACTTTGGGACATATGTAACAATTTCAATCAGTTCACCCATCTGAGTTCTGAGTCTGAATCGAATTATAAAGTTATCAAAACTGTCACCATAGTGCTACTTATGTACCTATATACGAATTAGTTATGCTGGAATCAAGTCGTTGTCTTTATTTGATTGATTTGGTGTCATACGACATTGATGTGTTTAATTTTTTCTGACCCTGGAACCCCTTTTTGGCCTTCCATTTCAATAAGATTGACCCAGACTTGTGACCCAGATAAGTCCATGAAAAGTAGACCCTCTATGTACGACAGAGGTTGATTTCACGGAATTGGCCGATGTGCATGCAGATTGCCAGTAGGACATGATCAAGTTTTCTGAAAGCTTCATGTACAACGAATCTGTGTTACTGACAGCCTTCCAAAATCATATTTACCTTGTCTGACATATATCCAGTAATATCAGCAGCAGTTCAAGTTTCTGTTTCGAGTAAACTTTCCATATCGTATATATAAAAAATAATGTATATGTACATAACGGTTGGATATTAGTGTCACATTGTGAAAAAAAATGAGCGTAAAGATATTTGCTATCTTGACTGTCTTTGGCTGATCTAGACCTTGAGCTATTATCATCGCGTCCATAACTGTAATCCTGTTTTGCTTGCTACGTATATATGAACTTGATCTTTGACATACAGTTACACATGTAATATAGGCAAACTGAAACTCTGTTTTCAGCTACACGCCATAAGCAAGTATTGTGCTAATTATTGACATGAACACCTTCCATCAAAACATGAAAGAGGAGTTCGTGTTATGAGATGTTAAAGTAAGAAAGACAGCAAGGATCAGCAATCGATACACTCAAGTACCACACCTGTCCCAAGATACCAAATAGGAAAGTAACAAAATCACAATAAATATCACAAACAAGAGTGACCTGGTCCTGCCCATCCTGTGCCAGTATTAACAATTCATCACGTATCTACTCAGTACCTGAGGCAGATGAACAAGATGCATCACAGTCTCTCAACTACTCAGCACACCCTTCAATGCTGGACAGCGTCACAGATATATCTTTTCCTGCAAGAAGTAGCACAAGTACAGATCAATCCTATTTATCATTTTCAACAACAGTAGAGACCCAATCCTGACGTCTTCATCCAAACAAGTCAGACAATCCAAACACCAGCAGAAGTCACATAGGATACAGAATATAAATTTCCAAAGCCTCCAGAAGAAAGGGAAACTACTTGAAGCCATCATCATTGATGCAGACCCTGATATCATACTAGGGACGGAGACCTGGCTTAAAAATTCTATTGCCTCAAGTGAGATTTTGCCAAATGATTTAGGTTACGACATACAGAGGCGAGACAGACCTGGAGATCCACATGGTGGAGTACTTATAGCTGCTAAGAGATGCTACATGCTGAGCAACATACATTGTGCAGAAGACTTAGAGTTAATTAGTTGTACAATCAAGCTTAGTGGGAATAAATCTTTAACTGTTGTTACTTATTACAGACCGCCCAACAAAACAGATGAGATGTATTTGACCACCTCAAACCAGGAAATCTCAGACCTAAAGAGACAATGCAAAAACAGCATATTCCTTGTAGGAGGGGACTTCAACCTCCCAGACATCAACTGGTCAGACACCTCCATAGAGGGCAGCCAATACCCATCAAGGGTAAACCAAGCAACCCTAGACATGGTCGTCGAAAACAACCTTGAGCAACTGGTAGATTTCCCCACCAGGAAGAGCAAAACACTGGACCTTATATTTTCTTCCCATCCATCGTACATGGAGAGATGCAAACCATTGCCATCAATTGGAAATAGCGACCATGATATTGTTCTCTTGGACACCTCTATTCAAGTACGTCGCCCAAAGCCACCTCCGAGGAAGATCTTTTTGTGGAAAAGTACAGACATCAATGGTATCCAGGAGGACTTGACACATTTTGCAGCTGATTTCAAAGACAGACCGTTTGATTCTGTGAACTCGATGCGGGATTCATTCACGGAACAAATCCACAAAAGTGAACAATTAGAGACTGATTTTACTAAATTAAAACTCTTTGTCGACAGTAAGGTGCCAAACAACACATTTTTCAAAATACCTGTTATTACTCCAGAGCAGGTTTGTCGTATCATTTCTACTCCAGATTCGTCAAAAGCAATTGGTCTAGATGGTATTGGGCCTAGAATAATAAAACTAATAGATCATATACTCTCACCAAGTATAGCAGCCCTAATAAACAAGAGTATACTCACAGGGAGGTTTCCTGACCAGCTTAAACTTGCAAAGGTCTTCCCAATTCATAAGACAGGCAGTAAATCTGACCCAGCTAATTACAGGCCCATATCAATACTACCAACTATTTCAAAAATATTTGAAAGACATGTTAACAAACGCTTGATGGCATATTTGAATAAATATGGCCTTATACATGAAACCCAATCAGGCTTTCGCCAAAGGCACAGCTGCCAAACTGCACTGGTCAAATTAATAGACCAGTGGATGGCATGTATCGACAAGGGTGATATTGTTGGATCATTGTTCATTGACTTTAGGAAGGCCTTTGACTTAGTTAATCACAATATTTTGATCCAAAAACTATCTGTATATAAAATCCGAAGCTCATCTCTTCAGTGGTTCACATCTTATCTTCAGTCCCGTCAGCAAACAATTGATAGTGAATGTCCATTCGTTCTCTTATACGATCAGGGGTTCCACAAGGATCAATCTTGGGGCCGCTCCTGTTTCTACTGTTTATTAATGACCTGCCACTTTTGTTGAAGCACTGTCAAGCAGACTTCTTTGCTGACGACGCCACCGCCCATACCAGTAATCAAAATATAGAAGCAATAAATACTGAACTACAATCTGATTTTTCAGTAGCTATTTCATGGAGTAAACAAAATAAATTGCCAATTAATTATGACAAGACAAAGTATATGGTACTAGGGTCGAAAAAGCGCGTCCAAGATGAATACCAACTTGTTCTAAGAACTGAAAACCAAACAATAGACAAAGTGTCTACGCAAAAACTTCTTGGCATTTTTATTGACGACCATCTTTCTTGGAATTCACATATAGACCACCTTTGTTCAACGTTGTCTTCTAAAATCTCGCTTCTTAGACAAATATCAGCATACGTGCCTCAAAACATACAAAAGGTATACTACCAAAGCTATATTTCACCTCTGCTGGATTATGGCTGCAATACCTGGAGAACAACATCTAGTTCAAATATAGAACGGCTCTCTAAATTACAGAAACGTGCCGCGCGAATAATATTGAAAGCAGACTTTGCGACACCCTCGAAATTAATGTTCGAAACATTAGGTTGGTTAACTGTACCAAAGCGTCTTCTATACAACAAGGCAATACTTACCTATAAAGCCCTAAATAATCTGACACCTTCGTACATCTCAAATTTGTTAACGTCTTTATCAGAAAAACATTCGTTTTCTCTAAGGTCATCCGAAAATGGACTTTTGTGCATACCGAGGTCACGTTCTGCGCTATATGACCGCTCTTTCTCTCACTCTGCGTCAAAAATATGGAATTCCTTACCGCAGGACATACGGACAGAAAGCTCCTTAAACGCATTTAAAACCTGCCTAAGAAACTATGTTTGAATGTCAGCTTTTCCTAGAGTTTTTGATCCATATATTTTCCTGCCTCACCAATTATACCACAGATAAAGCAAAATATAAAACTTCAATTATTTAGCTATTAGCCGGTACAACAGAATGCACTCTGTCGTGACGGCGCCGAATCAACGCAGCTGTTGTTGCAGCGACGTTGGTGCGAAGTCGTCTACAGAGCGCATTGCGAGGAACGGCGCCTTTTAAAAATTCTATATAACAAAAGACCATCCTATTATTTAAGTATGTGTACGCTCTACCCAGCACGAGCGATCAAATGATCAGAGCACTGATAGCACGGACTGTACTGACTGACCTAACTGTCGTACATTCTTATAGAATATATAACGCACTTATCACGTGCAGTATCACGTGCGACTGCATATCTAATAGCTGACGTCTAGACAACCTAGCGGTAGAATACCTATGTACAGGTAATCTATTTCAGCTCCAGATAAATCAAAGCGACATGTGTATTTATCTGATAGCCACACGAACGAAATATTTTCACGTCGTGTATTCTTTTTAACGAAGCAAACTTTTTATGAAACAAATTTACCAAGAAATGTGATGGAGAAATATTATACATGGGTTGATGTGCAGTTCTTAATTTTAGTCAGTTCCCTTCTCTTTTTAATGTTTCTAGAGATTTTATTCTTAGTTTCGTGTCTTATAATCTTATACGTGGTAACATGTTTTATCGCATCCTCGTCTATTTTAATTGTGCGATATGCACATGAAATAATGTATATTGTATTTTTATGAATTATTGTTTTGTATATATGTGTATATATGTTATAGAGGGCCACTTGGTAGACTGGCTAAACTAGCTAAAGGTGCAACCCTCTGGAAATATTGTATAAATAAAATAAATAAATAGAGTATGGAAAGAAGAGTCCCAAGCAAGATGACCCTGGCACGCCATACCCACCCATGGATGAATGGAAGAATAAGAAGACTGATCAGACGGAAACAGCGAGTACACAAGAAAGCAAGAACAACAGGCATAAAACGGGACATGGACAGATACAGACGACTACAGCATGACGTCCAATTCCAGATCAGGTCAGCTCATAAAGACTTCATGAAAACTGCTGTCAGTGATACCTTCAAGGATAATCCAAAGAAGTTTTGGTCATTTGTGAAGAATACTTGACAAGAAGCTACTGGAGTTTCCGCATTTAAAAACAAGGATAGTTTCCTCAAGAGCGACAGCACCAGCAAAGCCAACATCCTTAACGATCAATTTGTGTCTGTTTTCACGAAAGAAGATACCAGCTCACTCCCAGACAAAGGCCCAAGCCCATATCCTAGCATGCCTGACATAGAAGTCAACTGGAAAGGAGTTCACAAACTTCTCAAGGGATTGAAACCATTCAAGGCCACGGGACCAGACTCTATCCCAGCATATATTCTTAAAGCAGCAGCTGATGAACTAGCCCCAATACTAGCAAGGATATACCAGACTTCGCTCGATACCGGACAGGTCCCATCTGATAAGAGAGATGCCTGGATTGTTCCAGTTTTCAAGAAGGGAGACAAGCACAAGGCAGCCAACTATCGCCCTGTTTCACTAACGTCCATCACTTGCAAACTACTGGAGCATATCATCCACAGCAATGTCATGGCACATTTTGACAAGCATCACATCTTAAAGGATCACCAACATGGCTTTCGGAAAAGGCGCTCTTGCGAAACACAGCTTACTGTAACAATACAAGAGATCGCATCTCGTCTCTCCAAAGGAATCAAGTAGACATCATCCTACTAGACTTCGCGAAAGCATTTGAATAAGTGCCATACTCCAGACTTCTCCACAAGCTAGATTTCTATGGAGTTTGGGACCAGACCAGCACTTGGATAAGATCTTTCCTTGAGAATCGCAAACAGGAAGTTGTATTGGATGGTTCACACTCAGACCGGTCAGATGTCCTATCTGGACTTCCCCAGGGAACAGTACTCAGGCCCCTCTTATTCTTGGCCTACATTAACGACATGCCGGAGTCCCTATGATCATCAGACTGTAGACTATTCGCAAATGACAGCCTACACTATTGCGTTGTTAATAAAGCCAGTGACTGCAAGCTCCTCCATCAAGACCTCACTGCACTTGAACAATGGGAAGCAACATGGCAAATGAGTTTCAACCCCAGCAAGTGTACCGTCATCAGGGTCAGTACAGGCAGGAGGCACAAGTTCCAGTCAACATACACGCTACATGGGCAACTTTGGATGTTGTTGATGGCAGCAAATACCTTGGAGTTACGGTCACAGACAACCTTTCATGGTCCAAGCACGTCTCCGATACAGCCGGCAAAGCCCACCGCTCCCTGGGATTCCTGCAAAGGAACTTTAAGCGCTGCTCCAGACAAGTCAAAGCAGCTACCTATACTTCTGTTGTTAGACCAGTCCTGGAGTATGCAGCTCCTGTGAGGGACCCATATCGACAAGCTGATATAAAGGCACTTGAACAAGTCCAGCGCAGGGCAGCTCGCTATGTGTACAATGACTATACATCCCGTACACCTGGATGCGTCACAGAGATGGTCAACGAGCTTGGTTGGGAAAGCCAACAGGACAGACGCCAGATCTCCAGACTCAGCCTTCTCTACAAAGCACATCATGGTTTAGTGGACATAGACGAGGCAACCTACTTAAAACCAGGTGACAGCCGCACAAGAAGCCACACAGGATTCTACCAGGAACACACTGCGCATGAGGTCTATCACAACTCCTTCTTCCCAAGAACAATCCGGGATTGGAACAGACTACCAAACAGTGTCACCTCAGTGCCCACCGTGGATGGCTTCCGTGCCTGCCTGTTCACCAGGCTAGGCCCAGTCTAAACCATGACCAGCTACCATTTTCATCATACCTGTAAATAGTTTTATGGTTTTATCGACTATTCTGGGACATTGTTTTTACCCGCCATGCTCATGTCCCGCTGGACCAATTACGTTCTTAGATGATCCCGGTCCAATATATGGAAGAAGAAGAAGAAGAGCCAAGAGGTCAGCCATTTTTATTCAGGTTATCTGGTTAACATTGTTGCTAATGCAATAAAGATTCATTTGACTAAGGTCGCCAAAAATCGTCACGAAATTTACATCGGATCAATTTTGTGTCTCCGTTCGACATAGACTAATATCAAGTGTTTAAATGAAATGTGTATAAATGTTTATAACTTCGGGGCCTGATACCAATGGTATAATTACTACCAGATTGGTCAGAATATGAATTGCCATCCACAGATAACTCCTTTAGCGAATAAAGTTGCCCTCGGTACTTCTGTGCAAGTTAGAATTTACGCTAGTCTTCCGTTCTTTGGTGGTGATTCTTCTGTTATTTGATAAGCGTTGCTATTCCAATTGTGTGGACGTTAGTGACATCGGCTGTCGGTGATGCTGCTGCTGTTGATTAACCATTTCCTTTGTGAATATTCATGCTAAGCTCCATCCAATATGAATAATTATAATAAACTTTCACGTCCGTACATAGAACGAAGAAATTACTTGTCAGATCCACTAGTGTAGGATCATATCTAATCATACTTCCATAAGCAAACGGAGTAGACCCTGATCAAGCAGCTCTTACAAGAGCTGTCTGATCTGGGTCTGCTCTATTTGTAAAAGTGTTAAACGGCGTCTCTATGCGGTAAAGCATAGTTTTGTAGGAGGTTGTGGTTTGTCCTTGTTTTGTTATGTGGCTCTTTGTGTCATTACTGGTTTTTGCAATAGAAATATATGTTTGCATTATTGTGTTTTTGTTGTCGTGGTGGTGAATATGTTGAGTACCCCGTAGTGATGTGCGTTGGTCCGTAGTCTGCGAGTGTGGTACTCGTTGGTCATACTAACTTGTTTTGCTTGGTTGCAGCGACTAGCTTAATTATTAAAAACATAACATTTAATTGGGCTTTTATAATATCAAACAGCGAGGGTGCACCTGCTGGTCTGCACTTTTGCATGGGCAGATCCAGAAAATTCCGTCAATAGGGAGGGAGTCCTGAAAAAAACATTTTTCTTAACGTTATCAACGTGTTTCACAGAAGGCCGTACGAACCTACCACGAGAAGCAATGGAGCCTAACGGGTCCAATTGCTGTTCTAGCGGGTCCTAAGGAAACCTATAGATTTTCAAAAGGGGTGGGGTTCAGGCCCCCTATTCTCTCCTTTAGATCCGTCCATGTTTTGCATGGGCGGATCTAACGAAGGGAATAGGGGGCCTAAATGAAAACTTGGGCAACTTGAGTTGTCTTCCTCGTGGTGTCGTTGGTTGTCCTGTTAACTGTGATTGTGACATTTCTTGGTCACAGTTTTTTAATATTTCGCACAGACGAACACCAACATAATAATTAATTAATACCATCTAGTTCATTTCGTACGTCGTTTTTAAACGTCATATGTGCCAAGAACTATATTGCACTGTGATTATAACCGTGATTTCCTGGTATCGGCGTTTGCTTCACGAACATGTATCACACGTGTCATTTACAAATATATTTTAAAAAAGTAATGCCTACACGAAACAACTATGTGTGCATTGAATGGGTTGAATCAATGCAGGCATTTGATAGTGTTAAGGCACTTTAAGTTTTTCATTTGCAAACAATAACATTCAGATGCTTTAAATGTTTCACATGTTATTACGTAAATTCACTTAAACTGTCAGACAATAACATTTTCTCTCTTTCAGCCGTTCCACAGGATTCCGCGTTTGTGCAGGTACATGAGATGTTGGTACCTATGTATATGCGTAGCTATTCTATAAACACGGATGCGCTTCCCTTATTTTGTGTGTGTGATCATCGAAAGTTCTGATAATACTGTACATTTGGTTCTCGGAAATGCGATTAGTACCCCATTCCCATGAATTCGGGGTTGGTGACAGGGCATGAATCAAACCAGCCTGCTTAGCATTATAGACCAATTTCAGAACATACACATCGAAGTATGTGTCCCTTACTATCACCAAACAGACTTACTCGTAACAGCGTAACAGATAAGAGGTGTAGATTGATTCGCGTCTTTGGTGTTCAAAGATGGCTAATATAATTTTAGGTGTTCCAGTGACGCGGTATATATTAAATTAGAGTAAATGCACTGCTGCATTGGAAATGTACTTCCAAAGTTAAATTTATATTGAAGAACCCAGACTATTTTTTATATTTACAGCGGCTGTGAAAGTGGTTAATCTGATTTCAGAACAGACATTGCGTGCCAAACCAGTTGTTGATATTATCAAGCGATGTGAGTCAGTCAGGTATGCATGTGCTTCTAAAGCGGGCCGACGATAACCCGCTTCGTGACTAAAATAAAACAACAACAACAAAACATCATCAACACTTTGGACCCCCGGGTTTGGACCTGGACCCTCCCTGACAAAACATTTCTTGACCCGCGCATGTAACAGACATTCGTTCTAGTAATACATGTCGTGTGGACGAAGGGTGATTAAACTTCGAAAAGGGAGGACACGTATCAAATTAAAAAAATCTCATTATAATGGCGATATATGGCAACTTGCCTAGACCGCATGTTGTTGTGCGTTTACGTTGTTCTGTCGTTGCTTTTAACCGACTCTATCAAACGATGTATGAGTTGCCCTATATATACATGTAGGTACATGTAGTCATAGGAAATTAGTAAATACTGCAAAACAGTTAATGATTATTACAAAACTACCAGATAATGCAATTATATCTTATTTCCTGTGACATAGACACGAATGTATGCATGGTCGCCGGTAAGAAAGCACTTTAAGCAATCCTTTATATGCTTCTCCAGAAACGAAATGAATGCCTTAACTGAGCAAGCCATCAAAATACACATCAATACGAAGGCATTACACCTAATGTGAACAACGCATTATAAAAAGAACACAAACAACAACTAAACAATATATGTCAGAAACAGCAACACACCAATTCCATTATCGCATGAATAACAACACCTGTAGAATAAGTATAACCATTTTATTATTGGGAGGCTGATAGTAAAAAGATGATAGTTATGACTTGCAGGTTTGACTTTGCCTCGGTTGCTAATAATATTTTTGGGTTACCCCCTCTTACATGACTCTTACATTATAATTAATATACTAGCCAAAAGTTCTAACCGTCCACCTGCATTTTATTAATTTTCTTCAAAACGTAAAATGACATGACTACTCTTTTTGCATCTTGAAAAAGCGCGACGTGTCATATACCCTAGACAGTAAAGATAGTAAAGATATAGACAAAATATTCAACAGTACATGCAGGATGCCAATTTGAATAGTGGTACCCCCATTTTCAAAATGTTTTTGTAAATTCGAATTTTGGCAAAATTTATGACTTATGACTTTTTGAAATAACCCCCTTTAACACGCAACACGGTTATATATCAAAGGCCAAACTCATATGGAACACAAAGGTGCTGAAATGAACACTTCATCTGCATGAGATTCGTTGTTATTGGCCAAAGTATCAAAAATTACCCCACCACCCAATGCAAATTCTTGTGAATTCTGAAATTGCGGGTTCGTGTATTAGGCAAAGCCTCCCGGATACAATTTAATGAATTTTGCTTAGCCGCTTTCTGATATCGTTTACCGATAGGCTTGCCTATTTGGCAGTGCAAATGAAATTGATATAGTGCTTACAGCTTTTCAGAAAATTTGTTAAAACACACGTGGCCGGTTAGAACTTTTGACTAGTATATAATAGTATTCAAATATTCACCGATATAGCCGAGTACTATCGCACGGACTGATTCACGGTTGTTGACAATGAACGAATTTAAAATATCTAGCTCTATTTGCAACGCATAAGGCGCTGAAAGTTCATTTGTTCAATGACATTTCCTTGTATCTACTAAAATGTTGTCATCTTAGAATTTTAAAAGTTTTCTTATGATATAACATTACAAAACATAACGCATAAAACTCTTATTCCATTATAAATGCTTAGTTTATCTAATTTTTAATAGCTTTTAATTTAAAATTCTGTAGGCTTAAAAGATTTCAGACGTAGCAACACTGGCATTTAATAATGGTGTTTAATGGCTTATTTAAGAACTGGCTGTTTTTAGAGTTGGAATTCAGTAATTTTAAACTCAATTTCAATCTCCAGAAATAAACACTTAATACACGATTTCGTGCTCGAAGCATGGTTTGAGACGTGCTTAGACAAACCGTTTAATTCTGCCTAACATCCAAGACTGATAATAATCTTCTCATCAACAGCTTAACCCGATATTGCCGATCGTAACCTTCCATCCTAGCTATATTTATACTTTTGAATATTGTCTTCTATTCATCACAAAGGGGCTGTTGATCAACATTTTCTAATGTGTTCGGATGGTCAATGTGACATAGGCGTAAGGAGCTTTTCAATATTGGGGGGTTTGTGAGTGTGGGGGCAAAGCCTGCGTGGCCAACTTCAATACTGGGTGGGGCATTGCAAAATGTACATACACGCATGCATGCGCACATATGCATTTATGCATGCACATGTATATGCTGCTAAATGCTCATACATGCATGCATGCATGCACACACACACACATATATGCATACATACCCATGCATATTCACGCATACATTTATACATTTACATCCTGATATGAATATCTGTAAAATCAAAGCAAGCGATCTCTATGAAAAAACGCACACAAATATTTACATGTAATTTTACTTCAATTGAGCGAAGTGAACGAGGGAAGTTTTTGGTAATTATATTATATAAAACTATTTTAATCTGAAAACATTTATACACATGCATTATTAAAATCAAAGCAAAGGCTCTCTATTTATAAGAAACCAAATATATAGATTTAGTACGAGCGAGGGAAACGAGCGAGAAAATATTTGGTAAAGTATTTCAGAGTAAAAAGCTAAAAGGATTATAAAACAGAAACCAACATATTAGCAAGCAAAGCGAGCGAGGAAAACGTTTGGTTGAAGCATATTGCCTGAAAGGTATTTCATAGCAAAAAGCAAAGAGGGATGAAAGGTTTGAGAAAAATTGGAGCTCTTTAAAATTTAGAATAGAACATAGGAATAATAGGAACAGCTTGAAAAGCCTTTTTCTCTGAAAAAAGGATACATATTCACATTTATACATACATACAAGGTTATAACAGCCTGCTGACTTAAAGAAATAAAAAAAAGTATTAAAATCTGAGCGAATTGTCTGCCAAACTCAATATCTCCGAGTGAGCGAGGAATTGTTTTACTAATAATAATGTGTGAAAGCTGCTTATTTTACCCTGAGTGACAAGCAATTATATGTCAATTTAGACAGATTATTGGTGGGGGACCAAAAGCTATATTGGCCCACCTTCAAAATTATTCGAAGGGGGGGGGTGTCCCAAAGGCCCCCCCACCCCCTGTTCCTAGGCCTTTGCAGAATTTTGTGATAGAAAACATGACTTCCGCGTTTTTCACTGTTTACAAAGACTTATATACCAAAACGCTTGGCTTTATAAATGTTCATGGGTTGACATTAGTACCTCCGTTATGGGGTAGTCCTAGCCACTGTGATTTGGTATTGTATAATCAAAATAGTACCGTTAAACATGTTTAATTCCTCCAGTGATTTGTTTTGCTGACGGGCGATGATTATTTTTTGGATCCCTTTTATTATCTATGTTTCATGTTCATCTTTGTCATACTGCCTGATCTGTTCCTTGCAGCGTTGTGGGTACCTGCTGGGAAAGGGTGGACGTCTTGGTTCTCTTGTGTGTTTTGCCACTTTCCCATCAGGTGTAGTACTTGATTGTTCCGTTGCCTTTCTCTCTACTTTGTCTACGGATGTTGTCATAATATTGATGTGTGGATATTATTTTTGACTATTTTCAACCTCTTGTTACATCTATCTTTTGAAAATTTGATACTTAACGGTCAAGTAAATTTTTAGGATTAAGGTCAGTCCCCAAAAAATCCGTCATGGTTGCAGACCAGCTCACGGCATCGTGAGGAATAGCCAAAGAACACTAACAGTCACAAGACATCAGGATGACAATTGAAGCAAAAATAAGCAACAAGCTCTATCTTCCCCACCACGATGATTGAAAAACAAGAAATGTTGCAACGTACTGCATAAAAAAGGATCAAACGAAGAACCACCATTAACAATGCAAGCAAAATACACAATGAATCAACAAAAACAGAGCCACCGCCATAGAACGAACAGCAGCTTAAGTCATGAGGTGTCGGATGGGGCTTACATACATTTTACACACAAAAACTTTAGCTCGCATGGAGGTTTACAAACATGCAATGTTACACCACAGAGAAACAATCTAATCAAATTAACACACTAAGATGAAACAAAGAAAAGAGCTCACGACTCACAGATGGCCAAAGCTATACCAAACCTTAAGTCGAGCCGGGTGGGTCCAGTCAAAGAAAAGCATCATACAACCAGCCGCGGAGGAAATCTTTACGACTGGGCCGTTATTTAGTCTGAGGCCTGACCCACCGTCCTGCAATCAAAGAATGAAGCATAGCTATCAATCTCAATTGGGTTTATAACCAGACATACAGACTGTCGCAAGATATTCCTGTTGTATCCATCATTTTTTGTATCGTTTTGAACTGATCACTAAACTTAGGCTTTCTGACAATTCCTTTTAATTTATAAACTAGAATACCAACTCTGATATGCCCGGTTGCAGAAAAATCTTTAAAGTCAACCTTCACCTTGTGTGATCTAGTGTATATTCGGTATGTGTTGGTATGTGATTGTGTCATACATGTTTTTGCAAAACTTTATTTTGGTCGTCCATAAAGGATATTATATTTTTTAAAAGTTAATATGATATTATGACATTTATTTCATCAATCTAAGTAGAAATGCATATTACTTCATGAGTGGCGATGTGAAGAATGATATTTACATTTTTCACTTCATGAGATGAAATATATGTCATATTCACGACACAAATTTGGAGTTTCTTTTCATTATATAAAAT
Source organism: Loripinus fragilis (assembly GCA_964019695.1). Classification (NCBI taxonomy): domain Eukaryota; kingdom Metazoa; phylum Mollusca; class Bivalvia; order Lucinida; family Lucinidae; genus Loripinus; species Loripinus fragilis. The sequence continues at coordinate 2,418,856 of OZ026519.1, forward strand.
GTTGAAGCATAAATGATTTTCCACACTTATATCACACGAATCACGCGTGATATCATAAATATGATAGCGTTGCATAATGTGTCTGTAGTGACATTGCATAACGTGTCTGTACCACAGTGACAGGACAACCTGGAGTAAAGAAAATATTACATTCTAGCAAAGTGAAACAATTGCTTCACCAAGATGTTCCTTATATTTTAAACGAATCTATACTTAGTATTTTGGCTTACTTTCATGTATAAGAAAGTTTTTTGGCTCTTGGAAGTCAGTGGTGAAATCAGAGGTAGTCCGATTAGTGAGAAGATGTTATAAAGCTATTTTAATAGCACATGTGAACATTTATTGTTTTAAAATATACGATGTATTGTACATAAATGGATCTATATATCAATATTCCAATGCTTTTTGTGTGAAATTATTGTAAATTTCATTTAGAATATATCATTACAGCCCGAATACCGTAGTTTAATCTTTAAACCATATAAACCTGGCGTCATTTTTGTGGGACATAGGCAAACAGTGCAGACCCAGATCAGACGCCGCAGAACGCGGCGTCTGACCAGGGTCTCCATTGTTTCCTTACATAATGTTCTATAAGAATTTGATTAAAAATGAAAAACACACCCTACACCCTTAAAATTTGAAATAGACTCGTCATACTGATAGAGATAGGAAAGCTCATTCGACGTGAATGGATAAAGCAACATTAAGCCTATATCTGTATCTCAAGAGGGCTCCATAGATATACTTGACAGCAAAAGAAACGCATATTTTCAATATCCATTTCATACCAGAAACCCTTATAAAATTTTACCCTCAATGATATGAATATGTTTAATCGTACTCATGCATTCGTTCCAGACCATTTTATTTGTCATTACACAGTTAATAATATTTTTTTGTTAATTAATGCAAAAAACGCAAAAACAGCGCCGTACATTGGAAAACGCAAGATTCGAACCCAATTTCATTGCATGACACCAGAACACACTGTAACAGATTAGAAAACAGCATAAAACTTTAAAGTTCACTGCTGTAGAAAGTATACTGCCAATCAGAAAATCTTCATTTTTTGCATTTTTTGCATTTGTATTTAAAAACACCGGAATCTTGGGGTGTGAGAATATCTGGAAGAGTATGATTGATGTCAAGTAAGGTAGTGTTCAACAGAACCGTTTTAAACAATTGTTTGGACCCTTTCTTGCCTGCATTAAACACACTTCCGGTTAATTGTCTGATAATGTAACTGGGTCACAATAGTCCACCATTAAGAATATCGGAAAATTAAAACTTCATAATTAGTCTGTATGTCATGATTGTCACGCAGCGTGATTTTAACTCAAATCCGTTCAGTGGTTTTAGGTATACACCATCTCGAAAGTCGCCATTATTATGAGTTATTTTATTATGCCCAGAGTTGCGCCCCTTTATTATCATTATTCTAATGAGCCATCCATTTGTGATGCATTTTATAATACACACGTTCAATACATCTATGATAGATTACATATCATTAGATCAGTATTTAAACCCCAATTTATACACTATACCAAATATGCAAAATATGCGTTTCTTTTGCTGTTCAGTATATGTATGACTGGTCCGTAAACAACTCAGCATTCAAAGACACATTTTCTAGACTGGTTGTCCAGTTGGTGTATTAGCCATGAAATTATCGATAGGGTTTAACTGTAGCATTTTATTTCCTGTCACGTTCTAGATACTGAAATGGGAACAATAAAACCGGGAAATTGATATAGATCTAAGTTCCTGTCACACGCATAGCTGCTGAAGGATAGAAAATGCAAGCTTAAATTAAGATGGTGGCAATGCAAGTAATTTGGTTCGCTGGAATTAGCACGTTTTCACTCAACTAAACGATAAATTACTTTGACTAATACTACCAGCATCACTTTTGCACACTTTATAATTAATAATCTTTGAAAAGTGAGCCTTTCGCGTGCTAAATACGACATAGTAGAGTTTGGAAGCAAGAAAACCCTATATTTTTCAGTATTTGATATAAAAATATGTTCTTACTCATGGCAACTGAGCTTGAAATCCATCATGCTCACAAATGTTAAAATATCAGCAAGTGTTTGTATCTTTATTAGCATGTAAAATACAATATATGAGAGATCCAAAGCAACAGAAGTCGAGTATTTTTTCAGCTTTTTCAAATAAGAATGTTCACGCTTAAATACATCCAGCATGAAATATTGACATTTAACATTTATTAGCATGAAAAATTAGTGCATTAGCTGAAAGTTTAAAAGCAAGAAAAGTCTTAAGTTTTGGAGCATTTTGGTTTTATGAGAAGTTGAACTATTATGCTCAGTAGGACATGAATACACATTAATATCCTCTGCACTGCAACACAATGTTTAATTCTTAAATAGGCATACTCTTCTGGCCATCACTGATAGCCTATGCGAAAGGCATTAACGTTGCATGAGCTCTCTCTCATTCATAGGCTTGTTTTTTGTTTGTTTGTCGGATTTGGTTCTTTACGTCCCATCAACAATCTTTCAGTTAAACAGGGGCCGTTCTTCCTGGCTTGAACCAGTACTAAGCTAGGATAAATGTGTCTTGCTCAAGGACCACAATGCAGTGACGCCGATGAGGCTCGAACCCGCGGCCTCTCGGTCTCGAGTCAAGCACTCTACTACTGAGCCACTGCACTCCCTTATAGGCTTGATTTATGGTATACATTTCAAGAACTTCTTGCATAAGGGCACATGTATTATTAAATCTATTCTCCGAAATGAGTGTAATAAATTCAATACTCCAGAACACAAACTGCTAGAATACATTTTTATATGTGAATAAAATTATTTTGGAATCTCATCCGTGGAGTGAAAAAATGAATATGCGCATGTGCGTAGTTGGTTGGTTGACTTTGTATGTGCTCTTGCTGTGGCCAGTGTATTCTTTGTACTCTTGTGTCGTGATTTAACAACAACAGAATCAAAGATGAAGGTTTGGCGCCTGTTAAATGCATTAAGCCACCCAACCCCCGGTGGCTTAGGCTGCTGTCTGTTCTAAGGAGATGGTTCTGTTATTGTTAATATATCGTTTACTGTATGTACTTCCCATTGTTTGTTGTGTTCTGTGTTTGTCTTTGTTTCGTTATGCATTACTTTGGGTCCATTCTAGTATTGCAATCATCATGAAAAGGAAGAGAAAGATGGTTGCTTTGTCATTATTGTCTTACATATGCATTGTTACTATAAATGTTCTGTGGCCCTTCCTCGCGGTGCCGTGGGTTGGTCTGCAGTGTGCGACTGTGGTATTTCCTGATCATACTCACTTACTTTTTATTTTGTTATGTACGTTACGTTTGTGGACGTCATTACATAACTAAACTAAACCACTAAGGGCTCGTCGATTTTATAACATGATAATTCCAACTCAATGTTTTTATCTTTTTTTTCGGCGATTTTGATTGGTCCATTGGTAAAAGTAAATGTCTTGTTACACTTCAATAAAAACTCATGCGTATGAATAATTACGGTGCATCTTCAAAGCAACAGGAGGAACTCTAAGAATTGAACCCGATGACGTGGTTATGTGACGTCACTTAACAATCGAAGAGAATCGGCATCAAAACAATGGCTACATCAACAACAAAATCTTTCAATACAGTTTGACAGCGTCAAAACGAACTGTTTAGGTTAACGCTTAGGGCCTACTAAAGTTGGTATTTTAGGCAGGGACTTGTAAAGGTATACTTGTGCTTTTTAAAACCTGTCATTCCGTGGAAGGGCCTTAATCTAAATGCTCTTCAATGAGCCCAGCAAGCTAAAGAAACAATTCCAAACTAAATGGAGTTGTTTGTGAGCTCATACTCATATACTCGCTCCAAAAAGAGTGAATGTTTAATCATTATTTAGCATAACAAAGTTTTGAACAGACGTAATTTTCAAGATGGCTGCCCCATCTTTCATAGACAGCGATTGCAAACTATTTTCCTTCAGTGGGCTTTTAAATTTGAAAAGTTGTCAACAACCCTTTACAAATGTGCTGTTTCGTTCCAAAGTTGGAATTATAAGGAATGAAATTTATTTTTTTGGTTTTTATCAATGTGTACACTCTGACACATTACTCACAGATTGGCTTTATTCAATTTGTGAGTGATTCGCCGGAGTTTACACATCGATAAAAACCAAACAATACAATTTCATTCCTATAATGTTTTCTCAGCAGGTACATGACGTCGAAACAACGTCGTATCATCGTCTACGCGATGTCATGGCGTCATATCGACGTTGATACAAAGTTAATTTAAGGTCGGTGTCTGTTGGGTGTATTACTCCCAGACGTCATGTAAAAAATAGTTGTCTAGCAATGTATTTCAATGGCTAACTGTCTTTAAACTCAGCTTTAGGTTATATGAATATTTATGGGATTGCACACATAAGCGCCGCAATTTAACGTGTTTGATGGGGTTTCCAGTTCGTTTTGTGTTTAACTTTGGTTTTGTTGTGTGGTTTTATGAGTCCCTATTTAGTTTATGAATCATTTTTCTGAGGAAGGGAGGGTTGGTTGCTTAACTTGAGATGTATTCTTGATTTTACGAGTTCTATTGTCTCCTCCTAATGTGCCACGAGCAGCCCTCTGACTTGATATAACGAACGTTCGTGGTTATACTTACTTGTTTTATGACGTCACAGAGTATTAATTAATTATACATGAGCTCTACTTTAGGTAATTCAGAGATATTATGTATATGAATAGTTGTGGGAGTACAGCCATAAGCGCCTGCATTTTAGAGTGTTTGATATACTTTTCTTGTGAGTCTATTTGAGTCTCTATTTATTTTGTGAATCATCTTGCTGAGAAAGAGAAGGTTGATTTCTTAACTTTAACTTTCTTCGTAATTTTGTGAGTGTTTCTTTTAATGTCTATGTACTAATGCCTCTTTCTCAAGGTGTCATGTGCAAGATGTCTCTGACATGTGATAACGAATTTTCATGGTTATGTTCACTTGTTTAATGACGTCAAATAGTACTATTAATCAATTACACATGAGCTATATGTCTGGATGCATCTTACGTTTGCGTACTGATTTATATTTGCATAAAGAATAGTATCCATTCTTGGACAATATTCGACCAATAGTCATTAATTTAATATTTAGAAATGAAATACATGATTTATATGTTAAAGGTGTGGTGCGCATAACATAATGGTCACACTGTCAAACGTAGGACACGCGCAAAATATGAAAAATGTGGGTCATGCGCCCTTTTATTAATTTCTATCACAGTGAGTTATTTAGGTTAATTGATTGCTATGTGTTGTTACATGTAATAAATTTGGAATCCTCTTATCGAGGTAAGCCATATTTATACTTGCAAACATCGGTACAGAACAGCTATATAAAATCGCAATGCGGAAACAGGTTTAGGCAATGTCGTCCATGGTATTTGTATCGCAAAAGTAAGCACCATTGTCACGACTTAGGGTCTATCTAATATAGATACGACATAGGGAGATACATCACAAAAATAAGTGAGCATGACCACGAAATGCAAGATTTTCTGATTGGATATGCTTTGGCCATCTGTCATGTTTTAGCCTTTGTCAAAACTGATATATTCATGGCTTAACAATACGACTATTCCTATGAGAGTTGGTATGTGTACTGAATATCTAATGGAATAATATGTACTTTCATTTGGACGTTGTCGAGTTTCAGACGCGAAAACAAACATTACCATATATTTATACACCGTCAGCAAACTGCCAATTGAGCCGCGACATGTGATTTCCAACAATGTTGCATTTTGACAAGTGTAAACTCAGACGAGCCTGTGCAGCCTCGTTTAAACCTTAGAAATGCGCAGGCTGGTCTGAGCCTTTGCTGGTCGCACACACCACATTGTTGGAAATTTCATGTCGCGGCTCATATCTTATATAATTAAGGCACCTAGTATACACGAACACAGACTATGCTAATATTGTGATACAAAATGCACGCTTTTATGACACAGAACAGAGAATCAAATTAAATAGACATAATTCGAATCTCGTTAATTCGAAGTCATCGGGACCAGAGGTTTTATTTCGAATTATCAGTAGTTCGAATTTTAGGGAAGTACACATAAAATAGATAACCACACACATAATGTTTGCCAGGGATTTTTCTGTCAAACATAAGTTTTGGGCACATAAAAGAAAATAGACGTTTCATTAATGCACCCAAAGAATTATGCTATTATAGATAGATATTAAAATAGATAGTTATTAAAATGAATCTTCAATCGGCCCTATTCTCTGAATTCAGTGTATCCCTTTATTTCGAATTAGCGAGTATTTTGAAAAATCCTTGTTTTGTGTACAAAATGTAGTAACTCCTAACAAATAACTCATTCTTGAAATGAGCATGCAGGACCAGCTATACATTGGTATTGACGGTTCAGTATTTAGTCTAACCGGTCACAAGGGCGTATACAGCAGCCAGAACGCGAAACGTTTTGCGAATGGATTTTTTTAATTCGTCCCTGTTCAGAATGGTGACTTCACTTAAAGGAAATAAATTGCTCCCAGAGAGAGAGAGAGAGAGAGAGAGAGAGAGAGAGGGAGCAAATTCGTTTCTTTCAGAGAAGTCCGTTGTGGTATGGGATAACAATATCTCTACAAAAGGGGATCCCTCTTAAACGTGTATGTTTTAACACACACGTGCGTACCGTGCATAATGGCCGCTACGCCAATACATATAAATGTGTTTCCATATATAATGTGCAAGCAACAATTGCTCTGGCGAGGCTGTAGCTGCGGACAAGGATGTTGGATGACTCAGTGTTGTATTATTTATTAAGCTGTAGGTGATGCATTTGGATAGCTCAATGAGCTGCAGGCGAGGTTGTTGTTTTTCTAAATGGGATGCAGGCAAGGTTGTTGGATTACTTAATGAGCTGTGGTCGAGGTTGTTGGATTGTGCAATGAACTGCAGGCGAGCCTGTTGGATTACTCAATGGGCTGCTGGCGAGGTTTCTGAATTGCAAAATTAGCTGCTGGTGAGCTGTTATATAACTCAATGAGATGCGGGCGAGGCTGTTGGATATCTTAATGAGCTGCTGTCGAGGCTGATTGATAACTCAATGAGTTGCGGGTAAGACTGTTGGGTTGTGCAATGAGCTGCAGGCGAGGCTGTTGGATTACTCAAAGAGCTGGTGGCGAGTTTTCTGGATTGCGAAATTAACTGCTAGTGAAGCTGTTGAATTACTCAATGAGCTGCAGGCGAGGCTGTTGGGTTACTCAATGGCAAGGCTGTTGAATTACTCAATGAGCTGGTGGCGAGGTTTCTGGATTGCGAAATTAGCTGCTAGTGAGGCTGTTATATAACCCAATGAGCTGCAAACGGGGCTGTTGGATTACTCAATGAGCTGGTGGCGAGGTTTCTGGATTGCGAAATTAGCTGCTAGTGAACTGCTATTTAACCCTATGAGCTGCAGGCAGGTGGTTGGGTTACTCAATGAGCTGCGGGCGAGGCTGTTGGATTGCTTAATGAGCTGCTGGCGAGGCTGATGGATAACTCAATGAGTTTCCGGCGAGACTGTTGGGTTGTGCAATTAGTGGCATGCGAAGTTATTGTATTAAGCAATAAGCTGCAGGCGAGGCTGTTGGATTGTGTTATGAGCTGCTGGCAAGGCTAATGAAATTCTCAATGAGTTGTGGGCGAGACGAGTAGATTGTGTAATCAGCTGCTGGCGTGGATATTGGATTATGCAATAAACTGTAGGAGAGGCTGTTGGATGAGTGGTTGCACTGATTTTCTGGAATATCTAATTGGCTCTCTCAACCCTTTGTACTCTGATGTATTTTCCCATAAATAGCGACACATTAAGTATGGGGTTGCCCATTGTAAACTTTAAGGGACACATATATACTTTTATGAACTTTGATTTATTTCTGTCCATTGAGGTTGTTTACATCTTTGCAAACAGTGCAGACCCTTGATTTTCACTGTTTACCAAAGTAACCAATTAGGGGTTCAAGTATACAATGGGTTAATAATGTTCATTTTTGCGCTTAGTGGCTTCTAGGATTTATTAAAAGTCTCATCTGGTGAGTATAATTAATTAGTTGTATCAATATTCAGATCAGGTTTGTACCCTGGAGAACATTTGTGACCAGTGCAAATGGACATACTCTCCGTTCAAGCTATTACTGCCACTTTCATATCCGTGCAGTAAAAGAGACTTTACTCAAAAACAAACTGCTGAACTTTAGCGTTCACACCTAAGTGGTCTAATAAGCAAGTCAAATCAATTTTATTAGGTCTAAACATAGTACGTGTTCGCCTATTAACAGAGGCAGATGATGTAAATCAATAGCAAACGAATAAATGGAACATTAATAAATCGATCAATAAATCAATTAATGAAGACATACGTCTGGAAGGGGTTCCTGCAAATATTCTATGCATACAAGTTAGTTTTTGTATGTTGGCAGTCTCAATTTATTATGTAAAATGTGTCATTATATCATGCAAATTGGAATGTTCTAGTCGTATCACTCGTAATCAGATTGTAACTATGCTGAGTATTTTGACCCCAAAAGGCGCAAACTTTATCAGGAATTAATAGTTTCTCCCATGCAAGTAGCGCTCGCTGCAACGGTGTTATGGATGAGTTTGTTACCTAGAAATTCCCCTATGTATAATTTGAGATAACTTTGTCCGTCCACAAACAATATATATGTATTACTGGGTATATCCCAAATATAAAAGAAAAATGCTCTACTGTTTGCCTCACAAACGTCCTAATCTACTTTTAAGTTCATTTCCATCACATTTTTGCCTCATTTACAGTGTTCATTTTAGGTAATTTCAACTGTCTTTATTATGAATTTTAACCACCCCTTTACAGACAAGATTGATTCCATTTCCAGACAAGTAGGTTTTAAACCCTTACCATATATTTAGTGAAGAAACCGAATCACATTCCAGATCAGACAGACTTTGAAAACAAGCAGTTGATGCCCTCAACATATGAGTCAACTATCAGTAATCCTTTACCATAGCAGCCACAACTTAACTTTTACAGAAAAAATGACACGCATCGTCAGAAATCGCATCAAGATCCATAACGTTTTCAGAATCTCAGAATCATCCAGCAAACAGATGGAAAACATCCAGTGTGAACACCGGTACAGGACAAATCATGCCCATTTTGTTCAGATAGGTGCATGCCTACCCACACTTATGTATTGAGTGCCCAATATAGTTTGACCCCTCTCCATGCCTGAACTCATCTTTTGTTTAGGAAGTGGCAGCAGGAGAAAAAACTATTCCAGTGTGGAATAGCTTGAGGGAAAAAACGGAATTATTCAGGTTTCTAAACTTTTGGACACTTTGTGATGACATCTTAATGTTCTTACTGTGACAGTGGGCAATTAACTACTGTATTTAGTTTTACTCATAACCCTGACAACTATACCACTTTTTCCATAGAAACTGATCAGACAAAACACACCCAGGGTGCTATCTTCCAGACTGGTGTATGGTCTGTAATATGACCATAATCACCAGGGTAACCAACCCTCAATAAAAGACTATTTCTAACTATTTATTTCGTTTAAGTTTTAATCTGCTTCGATTTATGTCATTCTACACAATATTTTCTACTTTCTTCCTATCACAAACGTTTATAAAAAGGACAAACACTGAAATCAACAACTCTTGAAAGTTTTTTGGTATACTTACAATTGTAGTACTTTTCTGGATAAACCATTTCTGTCAAAAAGTCTACTGACACCATTTACCGACATTAATCGGCAAGTTACGAATAAGGGATACTCTGCAAATTTTACATGAATGCGCGCACTCGCGTCAAACTATTTAGCATTGAAAGAAGAACCATATTACCACAAATACTCATTATGTCTATTTTCTGTTTACGAGTGTCACTTAGTTGTGTTCTTGGTGCTATTCTGCTATTTTCATGTTAACATTTCAAGTTTACTGTGTATTATTTGAAAATTCTTCGGTCCAAGCTGTTATCATACGATAATTCATATGACATACTGATATAATTTACGAAATAAAATGCCAATCTCAATAAACAAACTAAATTGGACACATAGAATATTGGCGGCGACCTCCTTGCAAATTTACTGTGGGCATTTTCTTGTCTCCTTATTCTACCCGTTTCCGACAGGTACTTTTCCACAAGTCATTAATAACTGTGACACAAGGTAAATCCCCAAACCATTAAATCTTTCAATAACTGTAAGATCTACTGATAACGTAATGCGCGCCAAAGCATAGTATGACGTCAGTGTCGGAATCTCTCTGTTTATAGTATTTCCTTATAAGCCAATATTAGGTACATGTAAACAGTGTAAGTCACTGACATGCGGTGCTCGTGATAATTATCAGATGCTTGAATGGACAGATTGAACCAGAGTGTGTTGTACTTTTAGGCAACGTTGGATTGCAGAGCCGCTAGAGCAAATTATATAAGATATACTGCAGATAAACGGTAGAAAGAGACCGACCATGCATGTCCACTTGAGGATGCCTCAAACTATTTTACCTGAGTATATCTACAACAAACTAAGACTTCTAATGAAGTAGCTCTGACTTTATTCCAAGTGGATATATTGGCATAAGAGAAAACCGTTTCATATTACACGCATGTTTCTATAATGTTATGGAAGTCAACATATTCTGTCCATATGCCCTGCAATCAACACGTTTGTAAACCTTTCGTACAACAGTAATGAAATGTACAACTAAAGTTCTTCGAGATGAGCGTATACAAAACGTATACGCATAGGTAATCATGAATACATGTGACAAAAACACAAGAAAACATCACACACAAGAGAACCAAGAGGCCAGCCCTTTCCCGGCAGGTGCCCACAAGGCTGTCAGAAACAGACAGGACAGTATGGCAAAGACAACCACAAAACACAAATAACATGTGAATTCGTAATAAACTCGTTGCGAAAAAAAGATAAAATGATATTTTGTAAATTCAATAAATCATGAGCACTCATGTAAGATCCTCCATGTGTTTATTTTCTGCAATGATCACAATCATACACACATATTTATCGGTCAAGATTTGATAATTGTCTTAAAAAAGAAAGGGGCACTGTAGATATATAAATGTGAGAAACACCCTTCGGGGATCTTAAAGCCCAAGAAAACTCCGCTGTTCTTTTATAACTTTAACCTTCCCATTCAGTAATACATTTTATATCATCGTCTGAATTTAGATGGAAATATGCTAGGTATAATATAGAAAGGTCATACCATGGTAATCTACCTGCACTTAAGATCGTGAATGATCTCATCGTACAGGCAAAAAATACATGCACACGATACAACTGATACTTAGAGCAGCGATATATTCACTGAGAAAAAACAGAAAACAGCAACAACTTAAGATGATCCTTCCATACATGGGCAGAAGCAAATGGGCTGGCCCCAATCGCAAGGAAATGTATCTTTTGGGATTCCTTGAACCAGCATTATCAGCTACAGACACTTGCTATAATACTGAAATGTTGTATGGAAAGTTAAAACATTGGATATTCCAGAAAGTCAAACCCAGCTCTGATTAATCCACAACGTGGATGCACAGGCTACAATGCCTATATTGTTTGCATGCAGCAAAGTTAGGTTTTCTTGTGTCAAGACCTACATAATGATTATTTACATGGTCATTGCGATGTCTATTCTTAACGATGAAAAGAGCTCACTCCGTCTTTCATTACTTCGTGTAGAGTTCAATCAATTTCAAGGAAGAATCAAGCATGGTAAATTCATTCATCTATTTCCGTGCAAAATACCAACCGCGTTGGGAAATTGTTCTTTATAAGCAATATCCACGAATAGTATGGCGTGTCATTCCGAGAGGACAATAGTGTTAGTAAATTGGACCCGCCAATAATTCTAATGTAATATTATGATATATTTATCTTCAGTGATGCAAGTAATATGCTGTTCATATCTTTGATAAAGAACTTATATAACGCACCAGACACAATACGAAATTAGTTACTCGTGAGTGTTGGGACAGACAAACGGTTAAAAACGAAACATGCAACCGCCAACTAAATTGGTAATTGATACTGATATGCAGTTTAAGTCATAGGTCACTCTACTGACTGTCCTTGGTCTGTCTCCCACGAGCAGAATGTCAAATACAGAATAATCCATTTGATAACAGTATTTGTACTGACCATTCAAAGGCGGTGCTCATTAATGGCCACCAAATGTAAATATATGGTCATGCTTATCGAATGAACATAAAGAATGATAATGAATGGCCCCTAAAATCCTAAAATATTTACCTTTAATTGGCATTAATTTTCTTAATGGCCAGTAGTTTATGCCCATTAACTTTAAGAGGAGAAAAGAAGGGCTTTTATTTTCGATGAAAAGCAGTTCAAACTTTTTATGGCCTATTAATAATATCACCTTTAATGGTCATTATTCTTGATATATGGCCATTGATAAATCTTTTTTGGTTTTATGCCTGTCAATATATGTCATAAAAATACCCCAACACTTCATGCCAGTCTATTGGGAAAATAAGTAATGAGAATTAAAAAAAACATTATGGGCATTTAATTGATGTTTATGAAATTAATTGGTCAGATAATTTCACCATTAATGCCCAGCTGACTATTACATGCCCATTAATAATATCGCCTTTAATAACCATGATTATTGATTAGATTCATGGTTTAAACATGGCTGTTTCGTTGCTGCTTCTGCAGTAGTGTTAATTCATTATTTAGTAAATAATACCAGAGTATACACATTTAGTAAAATCCAAGAAAATGAACTCATTTTCACAGTAATCTCTGTTGCCAATTTTCAGAGCAATCATATTTTCCATAAAGCTACATAAAAAGTCAGAGTGGCCCGTTCTATATATTGAGCGGTGACAGGTGATAATTTAAAAAAGAGTGTTTTCTTGTCTGCAAATCAATTTAGTCTTAGCAGAAAGTTAAGACTCCGATGAAATGTCACAGTATGCCAAATTACCTATTTAGGGTTTCCTGGTGTTCCAAAGGGTGAAAAAAGAGGCCTCGTGTCTACAATAATTCCTGTTAAAGAAGATACTGAAATTTATTGTTATATGTCTGCAGCTGAGACAGTACACAGAAAGTGCATTAAGGACTGTCAAGACTACATGCGATTAATAGCTTTACGTAGAGTTCATTTCTTTCTTTTAAATTCTATGGAAATGTATCGACTAAAAGGTGTTTTCTTACCAGATGCTTCTACAGTTATGTTGTAAACCCCTTTAGACATAGTTAACCCAATGGTTAACCCATATAAACCGAGCGGAAGTTCACATTCTCATTAAATTGAGCAGTCTATTTCCGGTTTAATGGTTGTTGGGTGGTAGTTTTCAATTTTATCAAATTTTTAAAAACACATTAAGTAAGCACACAGCAGATACCCTGATCAGACACCGCGTTTTGTGGGATATGATCTTGGTATGCACTGTTTGCACAATTTTATGTCACACAAAACGGATACTAAGAATATATGGCTAGAGTGTGTGGTAGATCATGTCAAGGGAATGTGTACGAGGGACATTGTTTATGTTCTTAGAATTGGGTTGTATCTCTACAAATATAGACTTTAAGGTACCATAAGTATACATGTTTTGAAAGGTCGAACTTCTGTCTATAAACTGATGTAACATTTACATCATTAGCGTTTAGTTCAGCAAGATATATAGCTTTCAATAGAATAGGTCGATATTCGTGCCATTTAAAGCACAAGATCAGCAGAAAATTAGGCGATGTCCAGTTTTATTTGCCTCGGTAAAACAAGTATTTGCCAAGCCGATTCTTTGCTGCACTATCAAAATCATTGGTTCAAGCTCTAGTCATATAGATAAGTACAACAAAGTAAGAAAGAGAACAAAGATCAGGAATCGATACAACCTCATAACTTGATTAAAGATAAACTTATTGATCTATATTGAAAGAACCTTCATGCTCTCCTTACCTTGCATGGAACGACAGAAACGCACTTTTACTTCGGAAAAATCTACTAGGGATTTTCAAAAATAATGTCCTCTGCGCTTTATTTCGCGGAAATCGTGCAATTTATGCACAAAACAAAGTCGTGTCGATTGAGTGATAACTGTTTCGACACACACGTAAATATCTCGTCCACAAATTCACTGGCCTCGGTACAGTGACCATCGTTTCATAGCCTATTCGTTAGACTATACAAAAATGACAGGAAAACGAGCTGAAAATGCTCTTTAGGGCCTATAAAAAAGGTAGGTTATTACTTGGCATAAAGACTGTAGATATTCACCGCGAGGTGTGTGACATTTATGGGGGGGGGGGCAATGTCTCATAGGACTGTTTGTAGGTGCGTAGCTAAATTTAGTGCTGGACAGCAGCAACTGAAAGATGTTGCTCGCCCAGGTCGTCCTGCAACAAAAACGACCAAAGGTAGCATAGAAAAAAAATCCGAAATATCCTGAAATCTGATTCTCCATTCACTGTAAGACAAATGGGTCGAATGACAAACTTGTCGTTAGCAAGAGTTCATGCAATTTTGAAGAAACGCCTAAAAGTTAGAAAGGTGAATGCAAGATGGATACCCCATTTGTTAACGGATGAGCATAAGAAGGCGAGTGTTACAATGGCAAACAAATTCTCAAAATGTACCCAAAATATAGTAAAAAGGCTTTTGATAATATAGTCACTGGTGATGAGACCTGGGTGTATTATTTTGAACCAAACAGGAAGGTTGCCAACCGAATATGGGCCACTTAACATGCCAGACACCTAAGTATTGCCAAACGAATACAAACGGTAAAGAAGGTTTTGTGTGCTATTTTTTCACTAATAAGGGTCCAGCTATTCAAATCCCGGTGCCAACAGGCAGAACGGTCACAGGCACCTTCTATAAAAACGTTGTTCTGAGAAAATTGAAGAACTACTACGAAAGTCGCCGCCACAAAACAGGACTTAAGTATGTCCGTCTTTTGCATGATAATGCAACCGCTCACAAGGCACGTATTGTGACTGACTTTTTGGAGTCAGAGAAGGTTACCGTCCTTCCGCATCCTCCGTATTCGCCAGACTTGCCCCCTACTATTTTCTCTTTCCAAAACTTAAAAATGATTTATCTGGAAGGAGATACAACTCGGGAAATGCCCTTGGATCTACTGTATATCAGTGTCTGATGGGTGTCCCCATTGAAGAGTGTGAAAATGCTTCCAAAAATGGATTGACCGGCTAAAAAGGTGTGTTCTGGCTGGCGGAGAGTATTTTGTAGGGCAGGGCAAATTAAAAGAACAAAAGCACTTCCGCTATATGTGCACCGATGCAAGTGACATTATTTGTTGAATACCCCTCGTAAAAATATCATGTATGGTCTTGTCAAAACGTATGTGATGCTCTGATCTTTTGCTGGAAAAACATTTTTATTTGACTTGACACCAAGCTATATAGACAAGTAGTTGGGATTCCTATGAGCACTAATTTGGCTCCCCCGGTTGCTGACTTATTCCTGTTTTGTTATGAGAGGGACTTTATGATGTCTCTTTCTGATGATAAGCAGGCTGATATTATTTATGCTTTTAACACTACATCCAGATATTTGAGCGACATTTTAGATATTAATAATGTTTATTTTGAAAATATGGTAAGTCAAATATACCCTCAAGAGCTTCAACTTAATAAAGGCAAAGATGCTGATGAATTATTTGGAGTCTATATCTCTCAACTCAATCGTTTTGCTAGAGCATTTAGCCATGTGGCTGACTTCAACAATGGCAATTCACTCAGAAACTTCTAAAACAAGGTGATCGATATCATAAACTTTGCAATACCTCTTCTAAATTTTTACAGGTGATACTATGATTTGATATCTAAATTCCAAAGTAAGAAAGAGGCCAAATTGGACTTAAATCTCTCTTGCGTCAAGGACTTTCGGAACCTGAATTATATGGTGACTTGGTGTATAATTAAAGAAGATTGTTGGCTCTAATAGTTTTTTCAGTGCAGTTCATGTAAATAATGTCTCATTATAAAAAGATTGGCTATATCATTAATGTATTGCAACAGACTGCATGTTTGGTGGTCAACCCAATCAAGGTTGGTAATTTGATTTTCTTCCTTAAGTGCACGCCGGTGAGTCGGACTTCAGACTCTATGATGGTTCTGACTTAAAGACTTATCTAATGATGAGATGGTAGGGACCTTATGCTTTGGCTGTTGTCAGGCCCACGGGGGTTGACCTGGTGGATTTCTTTTGTTCTGGTATTCCGTTTATTTACTGTTGAGTCATTATCTCTGCTTTATCTCCTTTTTGTATCTTGATTTATACGTTCTAGAAAATGATGCATTGATAAGTTAGGGGTCTTGCATGTAAACCAAACACTTATGTCTTGGTCCACATCAGAACTAAGGGTGAGGCTGGCGCAATGAAACGGGTGTAAGCCCTCCAGTAAAATATTTAACAGACTGTTCCAAGGCGGTACTTCTTTTGAGGATTTTTTGTGTAATTTATGTCTTGTGTTTGTCATGCTTACGCGTCTGCTCGTTGCTGTGTTGTGGTCACCAGCTGGAAAAGTGCTGACCTCTAGGCTCTTGTTTGTGAATTTTAATTGTGTTTTTGTCACTTTCCCATGTGGTATTCTGTGTCATGTGTAGTACCTGATTGTATCGATTCCTGATCTTTGCTGTATTTCTTACTTTCAGAATATTTCCAAATATAAATCACAGAAATCCTCAGACAGCCAGAGTGCGGTTGGAGAGGTGGCATTTTGGTGCACAGCAAAGTCCATAAGATCACGGCGTATGAGGCTAAGTCAGAGATGAAAAAGCTGCAGGAAATGGACGTAAATGTAGAACTGTCTTGGTCAGATGCGCATGCAAATATCAAGGACAATGAGTTCGCAGATCAGCTTGTAAATTAAACAGCTCTGGAGGCCAAGGATGCAGCAAATATTCAAGCCGTAGTGTCCTTCTGTAACACGAACATAGCATCAACGGTATCGGGGGACATAAAACGGCAGCAAGATGGGAGACAGCAGATAAAAAAAGCAAGTGAAATAGAGGTAGAATCAAACGCAGGTGTTTCTTACATATATCTAACGGTAAATTTTATTCGTAATAGTACTCTTTTTATCAACTCTAGTGCTAACGCACCAACCTTAACATCATCTAAATTACTTAATCTTTAAATATTGCTACTATACAGCAAACCTACCATTATGTCTCATTACTGCAAACATCAATCATTTACACTGCCTTCGACACGCAACTATGATCTGCTTTAGGTTAAGGATATCTTCAATTCAATTTACAGCCTGTCAGTAATCTGTTTTTTTCACCATTGCGTCAACGGTGCTGATATACGTTAGTTGTCTTCCCTGGAAACCAGCTTGCTTCTGAAAACAAAAGGGCTCATTGGAGATTTTTTGTGGCGGACCTGAGGTCTGTCACAACTAGTTTAAGTTAAGACTTATTTATCTAAAATTTAATATTGGGCAATATAGAGTATCTGGCAAGATGCAATTTTATTGCTCTATGATAGGTAGAAACCTAGATATGATTGAATTTTTAGGCTTCACCCCCATTCTCGAAAACCATATAAGGGGTTGCCATGGAAACCATGCATTTTCATATAGCCCTTACCAAAATAGTTTAAGGTGAACTTCGTTTCGCATTCAGTGGGCCCCCTGAACAATTTTGCATGAATTCTAAAGGCCCTGTGGGGCAGGATAGATCGTACCTCAACCCCCCCTCTAGGCTTATAGTTTTTACGCGATTTTCCCTCATTTTTTAAGTTTTCACGTATATTCATGAATATGCAAATGAGATATCATTCATAAGGGACCACTAAATGAATGTACTTGTCAAAGTGTACCACTGATTATATCCAAACATGCAACAATGACAATATTGGGATGAAATCAGCCTATTAATTCTTTTAATGATTGTCCCTTATTTTTTGGCGTTTTTATTAATACTCATGAATACGCAAATATGTAAATATGATAACTTGCAATTTTGACCATGGAATGAAAGACCTATGTCTTAGCTATCATTTAGTACAAATTTTAGTAATCTATGGCTAAATTAGCTGAGATATTAAGGCCTTGTACAAATACCCCAATCCCTCAAATACATTATTAAAGTTTTTATGGATATTTATGAATATGCAAATTAGATAATGTGCATATGCAGCACAGAGATAATAAGCCTAGGTCTAAGCTTTAATTTGGTATTAAGTTTAATAGTCTAGGATAAGTAACAGGTGAGGTATAAGTACTTTTGTAGGCATACTCCCATTCTCAAATCCGCTATGGGTTACCATGGAAACCATGCATTTTCACATAGCCCATACCAAAACAAATTTGAAGACACCTTCGTTTCGTATCCAGGGGGTCCCAATAAACAATTTGGCACCCATGAAAAATCGTCCTGGTGGTGCAAGGTCACCTAAATTTGAATGCTGGGGTATTTCTGCAGGGCTTCCTAAATCCCCCGAACTATGAGGTTGCTTCCCAGATCCCTGAAAATAATTGCAAGTGCCTCCAAACTACCTGAAAAGAAATATCCCTTATCTCCAGATCTCCATAACCCCTGGGGGCCCACATTCAGACCCTCAGTGTTATATCCAATGTTTCTTTCAATGAAGGGCAGCTCATGCCGCGCCTGCATGGTTCCAATGTACTGCAATTGCATTTATTGCACTGCCTTTGTTACCCTGAGTTCTCACTGGGAAATACAGCTACTAACTCCATGCTGCATCGATAATAATGCTATGGTGGTCGAAGCTGACTAGAATATTTACGTTAAGATAATATCTAGCTTCTGAAAGACCATCCATCCATTTTATCTCCACCACTTATCTTTTTTAAAGATATTTCTTGTTTCTATTAGCCGGAATCGATATTCCCACATGACACGTCTTCGATTCGGGCCTGCTCGATCAGTAAGTTAGCGTAAAAAGATCTGCCCATCGGGTGTTGGCTCCCCGACAGCAGCGTCTCTTACTGTTCTTTCCCAAACTCCCCGTCGACCAAGCTACTTCCATAAAACAGTTTTGTCGTTTTTTAAGACTGGTTTCAGCGAATGCAAAATTAAAACACTATAAAGGGTGCTCTCTACTTACTATAATTCGCTATGCGATGGTTCTATGCTCTTTTCAAACGCTAACTGTGTTTGAAGTTAAACCCTTTGAGGACTAGTAGCCCATAAATAGGTATTATGCAAGCAGCAAATGACCCAGATTAGATGCTGTAAAACACAACACTTATCACGCTCTGCACTGTGTGCGAAATCAAAATCGATCTTCAGTAGGCAAATATTATAACCCGCTGCTCATCACTAGAAATTAACAACCTGCCATTTCTTTGGCTGGGTCTACCGTGGCTCAACTTGATGGTTTCTTTAGCTCTGACTCTTTGTGAGTCATGAGTCCTTTTCTTTGTTTTATCATAGTGTGTTAATTTGATTAGATTGTTACTATCATCTATCAAGTAAAAATTTGGTTGAATCAATATTTTATTACATTTTATTCATACACTCATCAAATATTTATAGTATCATTTAACCAAATTATGATGGTTAGCTTTAGAGTCATACGAAACATTTTATATCATTGATTTGATTATAATCAAAAGAAGAATGGAAACTGCACCTAGTCGCATTTTATAGCAAAGCACAAACAGACCAAAGAAGCATTTATGACAATGTGAATAAAAAATATACAGGGATTCAATATGCAATGAAAGCGCATTCGTAACTCCAGCCAAATGCGTAAGGATTCTATATTATATGCGATACAAAAGATCAAAGCTTGAACTATCAAGTGGTGAATAAAACCTTAGATTATCGTTCTGAATTATTTAGGTGCAGACTTTTAACAAATCACACACTCATATACACTATATATATACTACAACGGATTGCCAATAAATTGGAAGGTATACTTCATTTTCTAAAGCAAACAGCTAACAAGCATGAATGTCATGTCCATAGTTTGTGGCTCAACTTGAGTTTTTCATAAGCTCTGAAAATCTGTGAGTCTCGAGCCCTTTTCTTTGTATCATCATAGTGTAATAATTTGACTAGAGTGTTTCTCCATGATGAGACATTGCAATAGTTAGAAGGCTTACATGCATGCGAGCTGAACATTTCTCGTACTTCAACAACAACAGAATCTAGGGCAAAGATTTGGTACCAGTAAAATGAAATAAAGCCCCCCGGTCGCTTAGGCCGTTTTCCGTTCTAAGACGGTGGTCCTGTTGTTGTTAACGTGTTGTTTATTGTTACTTCCATTGTGGGAGTTCGTAATTGTTCTATGTTTTGTTGTACGTTACTTTATGTCCATTCTAGTTTCGCAATCACTTTCATGGAGGAGACTCGGACAGCCTCCTTTTAAGCTTAGAAAATCCAAATGGTGTTCAGCCAGGAGTTTTACAATCATAGAATACTCAAGCGACTAGCAAAGGCTCTGATCAGACTGCGCCTATGCGCCGTCTGATCTGAGGCTTTGCTGGTCGCACATACCACATTGTTGGAAATATCATGCATTCGCTCATATGATAGGAAAAGCAATCGCCTCTCTTGTCGTCCGCAAGATGATTGCTAAGCCAGAATAGGCACGAAAATGTACATCACAAGCCAGATATGTCATATTGATAAAGAGCAACATTGTACTCGTATTTTTAGAAGATAAACGTTTCTCTATTTTCATCGCTATATTTCTATAAATGATCTGGTTCATGACCTCAATTAATTTCATAGAATTAATTGTTCCAAATGTAAAGTGGTCGTTATAGTGGCCTTTACATACTACAGATCAATGTGCTACAATGACATTATTTCGCCATAGCAATATGTTTACACAGGTTAATGTGTCTGGAAGTCTACTAACTCACTAATGAATTCCTTTGATAATGCTAGAAGTTCAAAGTTATCATTATAGAATTTATTTTATAGTGCTAAAGATCATATCATTTAAATAAATAATTAATGCCGCTTGTGTTAACAACGGCAAAACTAAGGTGAAAGTGTTTGGAATATTATTACATACCTTGTGAAAGCGTCTGTGGTCTGCTCTAGGGTGGTGGACCCACTGTACTTTTGTTTGTTACCCCCACTGGAAGTAGTATATGCAGTGATTGAGTATGCTTCTGTAGTGATGATTATTTCCCATCCATTGTTACCCAGGCATCAACAATAGGGAATTTGTGTTTAATTGATAAACCACATCAAAAGTTTTATGAGTAATGGAACGACAAAAATATCAAAATAAGTGTGCGAAAAGCAAAAAATTAAATCAGCCTGGGCATCATAGTCTATTCTCAGTGGATAACTAAGGATCACAGCTTTTATCACGCGGACAACAAAGACACATTTCAAGCTTAAAATCTTATGCTTCAAAGAAACATGTTTAACATTTGTACATTTGAAGCCCCCCCCCCCCCCCCCCCCCGGACATATAATACGTATATAATACATATGAACATTTGCACACTGGGAGACAGCAAGAAAATGACAGTGTCACATTGTTGTTTCATGAATTTATTGGAATCTGCTTCCGTGATGCTAATATCAATTTTAGCAATCATAGCTCGAAAAAAGGCGCATGTATAAAATATGGAAAGACCAACCAAAATGCCCCTAAGAAGTTGTGTATACATTTTTATTAAAAAAGTGACTTTCCTTACTGGCCGTTGTAAGGCGGTGTTTCTTTTGTGGATCATTTTTGTCATTTGTGTTTCGTGTTTGTCTGTCATACTGTCTTGTCTGTCCCTTGTAGCAGTTTGGTCACCTGCTCGGTAATGGCTGACCTCTTGGCTCTATTGAGTGTGATGTTTTCTTCTGTTTTGTCACTTTCCCATATGGTGTCCTTGGTCAGGTGTGGTATTTGATTGTATATATTACTGATCCTTGCCTTCTTTCTTACTTTTGCATATATGTGATAAATGAGCTGCGATATGAGATTTCCAACAATGTGGCATGAGCGACCAGCAAAGGCTCAGACCAGCCTGCGCATACGCGCAGTCTGATCAGAGCTTTTGCTAGTCGCTTGAATATTCTATGAGTGTTAAGCTACTGACTAAACACCTTTAATTTTGGAGTTTTCTAGGCTTAAAAATAGCCTGCACAGCCTCGTCTGTGACTACAATTGTCAAAATGCCACATTGTTGGAAATCACATGTCGCGTCTCATATGTGATAAATATCAAAATCCCACATGCTAACTCTTCCTTTCGGTACATTCCTATGCTATCGTAGTTGCATTAACAGAACGTCAGTGTTCAATAGAGTGTTTATACAACGTTATTGGCGCAGAGACTGTCCTGACTCACGAGAATATTAACCCTTAATGCGCCAATCACAACAAAAGTCGTCTGCTTTTCTCGTCTGCTGAAATGTTTAAGAAGCCTCTATGGCAAAAGTGTTGACCCAGATCAGACTGCTCCTATTGGAGCAGTCTGTTCTGGGTCCACGCTGTTTGCTTCTATACTTAATTTGTCAGTAATGTTAGGCAATTATCTGCAGCAGATGACTTCAGCAGACGACATTATCAGATGCATTTTTTTCTTGGCGCTTTAAGGTTTAACCTCTTGCAGACGGGAGACTTTCATTAATCCATCATCGGCTTTGATTGTTAGTTGGAGTTGTATGAGTGTCTTGAAACACCGCAATTGTCGTGACGGATTTATTTAAGATTGAGGCAATCTTGCGTCAAATATTTATCTGAAATTGAACAATATAGACTAGACCATTTACCATAATGTTGGGCTCGGCATGAGAAAGTCTTTATTGGTCATAGAAAAACAACCAGCGCACAGATAAGTTTTCATAGACGCGTATTCTGATTAGTATATTTGCTGTTTACTGCATTCATTTGGTATATGGTCAATTGCTACCATGCCTCCAGATAAGAGGTTGTAGTAAGAAATTAATCTTCTTATTTCACAACCAATACATATGTTGTGGGTACAGAAAAGGACCATCTCGATTTAAGAACCGGAAACACAGGTCTAAACTGATAACTCAGAATAAATCACATTTTTACTCTAAATAATCGCAAGAAAGACCAAATATCTATTAAGCGACAGTGTTTATAAAATTGTTTTAATGTTTGGATTTGAGAAATTTATAAAAGTAAGGAAGGAGGCAAAGATCAAGAATCGATACAATCAAGTACCATACATGTCCTGACCCAGGACAACACATGGGAAAGTGACAGAAACACAAGAAACCATAAGACGCATTTCAAAAATGGAAGTGCAGAGGCTCAGTCGTAGTGTTCTACACTCGAGATCAAGAGGCCACTAGTTCACTGGAAGTGCTTTGTGCTTGAGCAAAAAAAGAAAACATTTATCTTCACTGCTTATTATGCTAGTTCCACCATGGAAAACGTCACGACATTATCGACATTATCGAAACGATATTGACTGTGCTAAAAACTTGGCCATCGGTCGGATTTGTAAAGCATGATCTCTCAGCTATACCAAGATGAACAGATCCAGAGGTCTTCATAGTTTGCACCTATCGTTGATTTACTCACCGGAGGCATTGTATTGTGTCATTTCAATCATTTGAGCCGTGACATGAGATTTACAACAATGTGACATTTTGACAAGTGTAGACTCCGACGAGCCTCTGCAGCCTCCTTTTAAGGTTAGAAACTCCAAATGGTATTCAGTCAGTAGCTTAACAATCATAGAATACTCAAGCGACTAGCAAAGGCTCTGATCAGACTGCGCGTATGCGCAGGCTGATCTGAGGCTTGCTGGTCGAACATACCACATTGTTGGAACTCTCATGCACTTGCTCAAATTTTTGTTTGTTTGTCTGGGTTTTGTTTCGCTTTATTTGGTCCTACACATTCAGGGGCTCACCGCATGGGACTGTCATGTGGGGATTCACAGGAATGTTGCAGCTCCATGAACCCAGCAAATCGAAATTGAAGAATGTATTACATGTATTAACATTGCCTTGTAAAGTTGTATATTCATATATAGTTAAAATTGTATTTTGAGTACTTGTGTGCTTTTCCCCTCTAGAAAAAATCTTTATGCAGACGTGCGCAGCTACATGTACCTATCTGGACCTGAAGGCCTAACAATTGAACTACCTCCTCTTTCGCCCTGACTTTTTTTAGGATGTAAGAAACCTCATCATATATTTGCTACAGTTTACCTTACAAAATAGCTGTCAGAAACTTGACATCACTACGTCATCACGCGGGTAAATCTCTTCATTGGCAAATGATGACAGTTGCTCGATCAAAGGATAGCGATAAGTGTAAATGTTCACAATTGACGTCTGATTTCGGTTTTCTAAGGCTACATGTACATATTGGCAGTATCATATGACTGCTTTGTTTGAATGAATGAATGTTTATGCTCGAGGTATTGTCTGCGTAGGATTATTTACTGGAACAGACGACATGATGGATTGCACATAGTTCTCAAATGCCAGCACTACAGTATAACAACGCCAGCCATACCACTGAACAATATCCATCGCAAGTCATGTGAACCGTATCGCAGATAGCATACAGTCTCGGCCCTCCTGTGTGTCGACCATGCTTCGCAGGCAACACAAGAAGTAACTCTGATCCGATTGAACTCGGATTTATTTGTTTTAAAAACACTGTCACTGTCTGATGAAGCCATCTGATCTTGATACATGTGTACATATTACTTTCCATTCTGATTGAAATTACATACGTACGACTGGAGCACTGTAGATTAAAAGAGAGTACACCCCAGTCAGCATGTAAAATCCGAATGGCGTTTCGCTCGCGGACCGATAGTGGCTCGAGATTTGATGCTGGCTGGGATACAAATATTCAGTATGACAAAATATATGGTGTTGCCAGTTTATAAGCTTATTGTCGTTTGTAGTTAAAATTAGCAATCATCTCACCGAGGAAGAGAGATTACGATATTTTACTTAAACTGACTTCCGATGTCACGTGACTATTAGTATTCTGTTCTCTTCCTCACGGTGTCGTGGGTTGGTCTGCAATGTGTGAATGTGGCATTTCCTGTCATACTTACGTACAAATTGGTTCTTGGTAAAGTAAATATTTATGCATATATGCAAAATTATGCTGACACGCGCAGTTGCCTATCTGCACCTAAAGATCTAAATTTGAGCGATTTCATATACTGGTCTAATAAGTAATCTGATAAGCTTTCTCCTTTTGGCCCAGACGCGAGAAACCTCGACTAGTTTGCATGCGCGAAATCTGATCAGCGCTTTTGTTATTCGCTATTTTGAAAATACACTAGTCTAAATAGCCCCTTGCAAAATTTCATAATTCTGACACTAGTCAGTGTAGCTGAACAGGATATCCCAACGCAAATTTCGTGGTACCAATTCATACAGGCTGAACACTGGATCATGTCATACTTTTTCTTTTGGCCTGATTTTACTTTGCATGAATTGCAACATTTATTGTTGTTCTTTTTTAAGGATTTAAGTTCATCTGTATCTTGGCCAGTAGATGGAGATGGCTTATTTTCAGAGTTTATTACTTGTTTTAACTTAGTGATGCTGTCATCTAAACATTCTGTTGTTTTACAGATACTTAAGTTCTGTTGGCTATCATCTTCAGCATCACTGTCGTTTTCATCTGAAACATGAGATCCACTTATCTGGGTTTGTGTTATTTCCGTATCAGGTTGCATTGTGTTGTGCATTGTGTTGTCTAAGTCTAATACGACAGCTTCAGATAACAAAGGCTTTGCAGTGTTTAAATTGTCTGGTTCTTTGGATTTTTTGCTCAGATGTGATTTTGCCTCTCGACTGACGGCATTGTAAAAAACTGGCAAGAGGAGCACAAATAGTAACCATTGGAATACCTACAATTTTTCTATATGATTTCATATGTTCCATATCAATTTTACCCGCAAAATATATTACGAATATACGATTCTCACTTTGTCCCCCAATTTGATCATGAAAAAAAAAATAAACTCGGGGCCAGGCTCTTTATTTTTCACAATTATGCGTTATGACCCAAAAGTAAAAGATATTACTAAAATGTTTTTGCATTGTAATTAGCATGTCATTAAAACATATTAATGTCGAATTGACTCCTGCATTCCAATTTATTCGTTTCTCAGTTTTTGAAAGATCTACTATTGAGTCTCATGAGTTGGAAGTAAGTTATAGTTATATTTTATGCTTAGCAGTGACATCAATGCATATCAAAAACAAATAAAAGTAGTATCAATCACTAGTGAAATGATATGATATCAATCATTTACTGTAGCGTTCTTCAAATTACCTCCGACTTTTCCATTCACTGAATGCATTTCACTTCAAAACTTCATACACCCATTACTTTCTTATTTGTGAGCGAAAACTTCAAGTTTGGGTATGCATTTTCTTAGTTAGAACGTGAGAAATATTTTGGTACCAAAATCATTTGGGTTTGCTATTCTTTTTGTTTTTGCACCTCCTTTTTCAGTGGGTGAGACATTGCATGTAGCCTATTAAAAGTATACAACAAAAAGAAAATTTACTTTTTTCGGTAAATACTAAAAATAGTAAGTGAGTATGATCAGGACATACCACAATCACAAACCGCAGACAACCCCGTGGCATCGCGAGGAAGAGCCGCTCAACCATCAAGAGACACCAGGAAGACAAATTAAGCAAGCAACCAGCTCTCTCTTCACCATCAAGATGATTGCAATACTAGAATGGACATAAAATAACGTACAACAAAATATAGAACAATTACAGACTCCCACAATGGGAGTAACAATAAAAAAAGTCAGCAACAACAGAACCACCGCCTTAGAACGGACAGCAGCTTAAACCACTGGGGGGGGGGGCTTAAATGCATTTTACTGGTACCAAATCTTCACCCTAGATTCTGCTGTAGTTGAAGAACAAGAAATGTTCAGCTCGCATGGAGGCCATCTAGCTAATGTAATGTATCATCATGGAGAAACACTCTAATCAAATTAACACACCATGATGAAGCAAAGAAAAGGGCTCATGACTCACAGATAGTCAGAGCTAAAGAAAACCTCAAGTTGAGCCACGGTGGGTCCAGCCACAGATAAGCATCAGGCACCAACCCAATTCTATTTAATCTCTTGAGTTGAAAACATCAGTATTTTCACTCGTGCTGAGCACTCATGAAAATTCTGGTGTTTTCAACACACTCAATAAAATATATTTGGTATTCACCTCAAAATTGTAAAATCCTCTATATATTCTACTTCGGTTGCTGGGATGATTGTTTATCAAGATGACACGGTAAAAAAACCCATTCAGACTGATGGGCATTTAGAACCAATTTATCTTTACGCTCTCAATGAAATATGATTAGACATTATTCCAACATGCCTTTACAGTGAAGTGTACTACATATATGAGGATGTCGATGAAAGGTTAAGACTTCTCACAAATGAATATTTTAATTTATCAGAAAGATAACAAAAAGACATTATTCGAACATTTGTATATGTGCTTCTTGACATAACTAAATACAATTAAACTAATTCAAGCATGGATCGCCATTTCTTTCATACAATGAACGTTTCCAGTGAGTCCTATAGGGTACGCGTTTTGTTTCAACGCAATTGTGTACAATAAAATCAGATGTACTTTATCAAATTAAATATGTTCAAAAATTACAAAAAAAAACTATAATACATTATATTATGCAAATTTAAAGGGATGATAGTTCTTGTTAAATCACAGAAAATGTATGAAAGGTGAACCTAGCTTCAGAGTCGATCTTTCATCCATTAATTAAATGGTAAAATAAATCAAACACAGTTACAGCATGCTTATAGGCAAAGTAAGAAAGGTGGCAAAGATCAGGAATCGATACAATCAAGTACCACATCTGACCCAGGATACCAAACGTGAAAGTGATTAAAACCCAATTAAACATCACAGACGAGAGCCAAGAGGTCAGCTCTTTCCCAGCAAGTGACCACAAGGCAGCAATGTACTGACGCAAAAGCTTGACAAACACAAGAATAACAAAAATGTTCCACAAAAATAGTACCGCCTTGGAACGGTCGGTAAACATATTTTACTGGAGGGCTTAAACCAGTTTCACGACGCCAACCCCACCCTAAATTCAGATATGAATCAAGACACATAGATGTTTGTTTGCCTGGAAGACCCCTAACCTTGCATTTTCAACCCTTGTTTGTGACCATATTGTTTCTATATCGACAATGTCAAGACACTTGTATTTGTACAAAGTGGTTACTGTAAAAGTTCACTCTTCATTCATTTTATGTCATATTACTGTCTACCTATTATCCTTTACACCTTTACCACTATAAAATAGTGGCTATAGTGATATTATTATTTATTATTCCTAGCTTGTTATAATGCCTCTTCCTTTCTCTGTTGCAACCTTACAATAGGCCTCGTCGAGAAAAAACAACATTTCTTCGGACGTTTCGACATGTTTTTACTTTCTGTGTCCTTATTTGTTGTTTAAAAAGTAAAAGAGAGAGCTTTTCGACCAGAAAAGACCACAATCACACACTGCAGACCAACCCACTGTACTTCGAGGAAGAGTCACGGAATACAAACAGTCAAAAGACATCAGGAAGCAATCAGCTCTCTCGTCTTTGTCATCATGATTGCAATACGGGCCGCGTAGCGCAGTCGGTAACGTGTCTGGCTACAGATGCGTGTCTGACTGCAGATCCAGGGGTCGCGAGTTCGATCCCGGCCCGGTCCCATACTTTCGTGGAGATTGATCATGAAATAATTTCTACGGTCATTCTCCTCCCTTCCGCTGATGGGTTGTTGTCAGTTACAAGCGAAAGTATGTGCACAAATGACTGGTTAACCGCTTGTTCAAGCCTGCCTAGGAAAAAGTGTGGTTAGGTGAACTGACCGTCCCGCAATGACCATAGCTGTTGACTTAGGACGTAAAGCAACAAAACCAACAACCAACAACGAGGAAGGAAATTAAGTTACACATAAAACAAGAACCAAAAACAGTACCCCCCACAGTCAATCGGAGGAACATTACACAATTAATCATCAAAAACAGAAACACCGCCTTAGAACTGACAGCAGCCTAAGCAAACGGGCGGTTTTTAAATGCATTTTGCTGGCGCCAAACCTTCTCCCTAGATCACGTTTCTGTTAAAATGCGTACCTTGTTTAGCCCGCATTGAGGCTTCTAGGACAGGTGTGTTACTTGATTGCCTTGCTGTCTTTCTTACTTTTCCTAACTGATGCAATGCATTATCACAAGAGAATCAATATCATCAAAAATAACACAAACTATGATAATACAAATAAAAGGGTTCATGAATGACAGAGTAAAAGTAAGTAATGGTGCAAAGATCAGGAATCGATACAATCAAGTACCACACCTGACCCAGGATACCAAAGGGAAAGTGACAAACTCACAGAAGACACCACAAACGAGAGCCAAGAGGTCAGCCCTTTCCCAGCAGGTGACCACAAAGCACATATAAACAGACGCGCACAAAACATAGCAAACACAAGACAGAACAAAAACATAAAAGATCCACAAAAGAAGTACCGCCTTGGAACGGTCAGTAAAATATTTTACTGGAGGGCTTAAACCAGTTTTACGACGCCAACCTCACCCTTGATTCTGATGTGGACCAGGACACATTTGGGAAAGTGACAAAACACATTTGGGAAAGTGACAAAACACAACACACACAACAGCCAAGAGGTCAGCCCTTTCCCAGCAGATGACCACAAGGCTACGAGGGCTGTTCAAATATGAATGCAAGTGGCTTCATAACTTTCTTCACATATATGCTACGACAAAATGGTAAACGTTTCTATAAAGGACTGTATGTCACCTTTAAACTGGCACCAGACCAAAAGAAAAATACAGTATATTTATCGAGTTATAGCCCTTTGAATGAGGGTCACGTGTGTATACTAACAAACTCAATGCTTCGAACATCTACCAGTGATAGAGACGAGCGTATAATTCTTCGAAGAACAGGTGAAATTTCTTGAAATTTTAAAGGAAGTATCCCCATACTCTTACATAATGATTCTGTGAAAGTTGCGAAAATCCGACATGCTTTTGTTAAATTACAACGAATCATTTTCACTAAAGTCTCTTTATGCTTGCAAATAAATGGTAAACAAAACATCACCTTTCAGTTTTCAGTTAAACTTATCTATAACAAAATGCACGAAACATCATTTAAACTAGTTTTAACTCAAAGACAATATGTTGATTGCTTATACTAAGTTGTTGCTACAAATTAATGATGGATAGTGGGTAATTTTTAACCGCTGAAAAGCATTTTTATCAAGTCAAAAATACCTTAAGTGAAAAGGGTTATAGAATTTAAACTTATTTTTTTATCATAACATTGGGGCTTTGTTCTAAATTTGAACGTAAACTTTAAGTTTGACCACTTTAGGCATTATTTACAATAAAATTAATTACCTGGTCTTGAGAACTAGACAGATTGAACATATTTTAATTAATGTAAACACGTCATTAAGAAGCAGAAACATGCTTGAAAAATTATATAAAGTGGGATAACTCTGTAAATAGAGGACGGATTATTTGGAAAACTTCCTTATGACATATTTAGCATGTTTTCAGCAAAACGCAAAGAAAACGATACAGCGATATTTATTATTCCATCACCAGTAGATAACTCAAAATGACGTTTATCATAAAATTAATGACGTCACAAACGTGCCCGTTTACTCGAGATTGAAACAGGATTATATAAACTTTTTCCTGCAAGCAACTTTTAAATTGTTACTTAAACTTGCATTTAAAATTTGGTGCCATTTTGTCTAAAACTTACAGAGATATGACACTATATTATAGATGTACCAAAACGTGCATTGCAATTTGCTTTAGAAAATCTTCAGTATACAGGAATGGCCTTTATATAAGGGTCTGTAACTCGAGAAATATAGTTAGTGTTTCTTTATGTTTGGTGCAATTTTAAAGGCGACAAATAGAGCTTTCCAGAAAGGTATAACATTTTGTCGTAGCATATATGTAAAGAAAGTTATGAAGCTACTTGCATTCATATTTGAACAGCCCTCGTACAAAGAACAGACACAGCATTACAACACACACCAACATGAAGCATAAAGAACAAAAACGATCCACAAAAGAAGCACCGCCTTGGAACAGTCAGTAAAAAATACATTTACTGGAGGGCTTAAACCGGTTTAACGGCGCCAACCTCACCCTTAATTCAGATGTGGATCAAGACACATAGATATTTGGTTTGCATGAAAGACCCCTAACTAATCAATGCATCATCTCCTAAAACATATAAATCAAGATATAACAAGGAGATAAAGCAAGGATAAGGACCAACAGTAAATTAAACTGAATACCGGAGCAAAAGAAATCTCATTTTGAGCCACGGTGGGCCAAGCCAAAGACAAGCATCAGACTCTAACCAACCGATTAAAGCATTACGTCAGGGCTGTGATGGGTCTGAGGCCAATTGCCAAGATCTGTTCCACTAAGCAAATTCCAAGATCTGCTCCACTTTATAAATAACAAACTGGGAAGGCTTTAAGTCATATATCAGATCAATTCTGAAAATAAAACATGGTATTAAAAATATAGAATAAAGTTGGCTCTCTCTCAAAACTATCATTGGAAAAAGGTATTTTCCAGTTTGGTTCAAAAGATGTCGTCAATGGATTACCCAACATAATTAGTGGTTGATTCGTTAGCAAGACAGTGTCTTTCAGAAACAGAAAGAATTGACGTCACTGTAAGGAGGTGATTCACCTCGTTCAGACCTAAATAAGGACTGCATAAAATGATTATCTTCAGTTAGAGGGGAAACACCGTGAGGATTCGGTTTAGCATTTTTTCTATCAGGAAGAACAACTGTTCGGTGCAAATCTCTGTTTGTCTGAGTCTGGGTCAATGTTACCCTCTTCATCACTAAGGTCCAGTACTGACATCACGCGACAGTCTGCATGTCTGGTTGTAAAGGACAAAGACTCAGTTAATACTTTGTTCTCAAAATAAAGATAAAGCTACATGTACTTTGTTAGATAATTAATTTCAGTTTGTATTTTCACAACTATCAACACTCAAGCTTAGCCAAGTATGCAAAGATAAACTTAAAAGGCTATTTTCCAGTCCTTATACCTAAAAGATTCCAATGCAGCTATCCTAAAACGCCTGGAATCAACATCGACCTGCAGGGTATTCTCAAACTACTCTCTAACCTCATACCAGACAAAGCCCTGGGCCAACACGGAAATAACCTATAATCCTGAACGAACTTAGAGAGCGAATCGCACCAGTCATCCAACTTATTATTTGAAAAGTCACTCTCTGCGGGTAAGATTCCTTCGGATTGGACAAAAGCCAATGTTAGCCCGGCTTTCAGGAAGGGAAGTAAAAGTAGACTAGCCAATTATATGCCACCCTTAACCTGCATACTGTGCAAGGTGATGGAGCATACAATTGCATCTAAGCTCACTTAACATCTTAATCAGCATACTATATTCTTTGATCTCCAGCATGGTGTCAGAGAAAGGAAAACAAGTTGACCTTATTCTGCTAGACTTCATCAAGGTATTTGACGAACACAGTCATCAAAAACTTATATTCAAACTCTAACAACATGGAATAAAAGAAAATACTCTAAACTGGATTAGAGCTTTCCCGTTAGGTTGAATCCAGGTTGTGGTGCTGGAAAAGGAGAGCTTCTCTTCCTGCTCTATATAATTATAAACGACCTAGCACAAAGTATACAAGCTCAGGTACGACTTTTTGCCGATGATAAGGCAGTCTATAATACAGTTGGATCCTCAGATGTACTCCACATACTCCAAGGAGACCTCGATACCATACAGGAATGGGAGCTGGATTGGGACATGGAGTTTAACCAAAGCAAATACCAGGTGCTCAAAATTACAAGGTCAAAAAATACTGAATACCCAGTATTCCCTGCATGATCATATACTTGAGGCAACAGACACAGCAAAGTGTCTCGGTGTAAGTACCTCTAAGGATTTAGCTGGAACAATTACATCGACTCAATAACTGACAAAAAAAAAACTGAACGCCGGGTTTTGTAAAACGGAACGTCAGGACCATTTAAGAAAGGATGTAAGAACTGGCCTACAAAACATTAGTTCATTCCCAAGTTGAGTATGCCTCCTCGGTATGATCTTTTCACATAAACCATAAGATAAATAAAATTGAAATGGCCAAAAGAAGAACAGCTAGATGGGTCAAAACCCAATTCTAATCATACGAAAGTGTCATAAACATGCTGAGTGAGCTTGGTTGAGGTCACTGGAAAATCGACGGATTGTTGCCTGGCGGATAAAGTTTAATAAAGTTATCCATGGCTACGTTGCTTTTCAACGTCCTACTCACTTAGATAAACCCTTGAGATACACTCGCCACATGCACACTATTTCATTTAGGCAGATACACACTGCTTCCAGCTATTACCAATACTCTTTTTAATCAGTTACCTCTCATATTAACTACATATTTGTACGTTGCATACGTTGTCCATCTCACACTATGTGCCTATATCAGGTCATGATGACGTTGCACGTTTTGAATAACGTCGCTTATGACGCTGAATCAACACAAAAATTGATAATTACGTCATAATAGCTAGTTTGAAGAGTGTAACAATGGGTTTAACTGATAAATAGAATACCAGGTTCGTATCTTTTGATATCAAGTGTACCAGACTCGGCTTCGATAACGCATGTTGAATCGCCCGGTAAGCCTCGCGATGTCAACAAACGTTCTCAAAGCCTTGCCTGGTAAACTTGATATCAAAAGACACTCACCTAGTATTCTCTATTTACCAATATTCGTTTATCCTGCATCAGTAGTTTTCGGGAATAGACCCCCTTCTGAGGTTGTCCTTCTGGGTGAATCCGACTCCTTCAGGAATGAAATGAGCCGTGACATGTGATTTCCATCAATGTGGCATTTTGACAAGTGTAGACTCAGAGGAGCCTGTGCAGCCTTCTGTGCTTTGTGTTCACCGGCTGGGAAAGGGCTGACCTCTTGGCTCTCGTTTGTGGTGTCTAACTGTGAGTTTGTCACTTTCCCATTGGTATCCTGGGTCAGGTGTGATAATTGATTGTATCGATTCCTGATCTTTGCACCCTTACTGACTTCTTTTAAGCTCAATAACTCCAAATGATGTTCAGTCAGTAGCTTAATATTCATAGAATATTCAAGGGACTAGCAAAGGCTCTGATCAGACCACGCGTATGCGAAGGCTGGTTTGAGCCTTTGCTGGTCGCACATGCCACATTGTTAGAAATATCATGTTTGAGAGATCAGCCATTAGTCATATTAAATTTAATACATTGATCTTAGCCTATTTTATCTACATCTCCTCTGCACTGTTCTTAGCCTTTTATCTACACCTCTTCTGCACTAACACTATATCTTTTAATCAGGTTTCACTTTAGCATGTTTTATCTCCTACAATCTTTCTTTTAACTCTTGCACTGACAGTGCAACTATACGTCATACTTGAAGGAGGGTGATGCAGAATAGAAAGATAGATAGATATACATATAGACAGATAGATTGATAGATAGATAGATAGATAGATAGATAGATAGACAGACAGACAGACAGACAGACAGACAGACAGACATATTAGATAGATAGATAGATAGATAGATAGATAGATAGATAGATAGATAGATAGATAGATAGATAGATAGATAGATAGATAGATCGATCGATCGATCGATCGATCGATCGATAGACAGACAGACAGACAGACAGACAGACAGACAGACAGACAGACAGACAGACAGACAGACAGACAGACAGACAGACAGATAGACAGACAGACAGACAGACAGACAGACAGACAGACAGACAGACAGACAGACAGACAGACAGACAGACAGACAGACAGACAGACAGACAGACAGACAGACAGACAGACAGATAGATAGATAGATAGATAGATAGATAGATAGATAGATAGATAGATAGATAGATAGATAGATCGATCGATCGATCGATCGATAGACATACAGACAGACAGACAGATAGACAGACAGACAGACAGACAGACAGACAGACAAACAGACAGACAGACAGATAGATAGATAGATAGATAGATAGATAGATAGATAGATAGATAGATAGATAGATAGATAGATGCCTGACCCACATTCGGTTGTGCAATTAAAGAGAAAACCATAACTATAAACTGTGGTTGGGTTTACAATCAGACATGCAGACTGCTGCGTGGTATTAATTCTGTATTTCACTTTTTATAACGTTTGATTATCGTTTTAAATTGATCACTTAAATAAGGCTTTCATAATTCCTGCTTTTTGCCCTCTTCCTTACTTTTCCAACAATTCGTTTAAATACACAAACTAAATCACCATCATTAACAGCTCCGATATGCCCTCGTTGCAGAAGAGTATCTAACTCAATGTTTTATTTAACAATTAACTCTTAGTGTCTGTGGTAAAATTTAGAAAAAAAGGTTTACAAAGTTTATGATATCGATTACCTTCTTTTAATAACTTAACAGCCAATTTGAAGTCACCAACATGAGAACAAACTCGCGTAAAATGAATCAGGTGTTTAATGTATACATCATAGGAAGGGTTGTTAGAAACATCTTCACCCACCAAGAAATGGGAAGTTAACGAGTTCAAAAAAATATAATTATCCCATTGATCATAAATTTGCGATGGAACTATGGCATTCGTTATGGACAAGTCCAAATCAAAATAAGAGCTTCATTTCAAAGTAATTTGCCTTATTTAACTGACGTTCATTGGGATATATCTGACTTACCATTTGTTTGAAATAATGAGTATCAAACATTAATCAAAGTAAGAAAGAGGGCAAAGATCTTGAATCGATAAAATCTAGCACCACACCTGACCCAGGACCCCAATGGGAAAGTGACAACGTCACAATAAGACATCTAAATATCTTTAGGTATAGTTAAATGCTTCAACTACATTACCTTGATTATTGTAACAAAGAGACAATATGAAAAAGTAAGTGAGTATGACCAAAAAATATCACAATCACACACGGCAGACCAACCCACGGCACCGCGAGGAAGAGCCCCAGGCTATTTACAGTAACAAGACATATGTAATACAATAAAAGCAAAGCAACCAACTATCTCCTCCTCTACAAGATGATTACAAAACTAGAACGGATACAAAGCAACGCACACCAAAACAAGGACAAACATAGAAACCCCATAAACAATGGGATGTATATTAAATAATAGATCAACAACAACAGAATCCCCGCCTTAGAACGGACAGTAGCCAAAGCTAATGGGGGGGGGCTTAAATGCATTTTACCGGCGCAAAAACTTCGCCATAAATGAAGTCTCTCTCACAAAAAAAATCTACTGCAAGAGGACCTAAATTAAGTACCCATTGGACTACCTATAATGTGTCTATACCATTTCAAGCCACATCTTATAAATAGATTGTCCAAAAAGATAATGGAGAGCGTCACAAACTTTCTGACATGAGCACAAATTATACCTTTTTAAATTGTTCAGTAGTGAAAAATGCCCGTTTCTCACTACAGGCCAAATAAAGTGAGTTCTTTCTGTTAAAAGTTTGCTCGATTACTTCAGTTAGGGTTTCTTTGATTAGATTATGAGGTAATGTAGTATAGAGAGTAGAAAAATCATATGCAAACAAACTCGATGCTAGAAAACCTTTAATTTATTACGAATCTCACCTGAAATTTAGAAGACCAAAACAGATTTTATCATTCTTCTCATAAACTGTCTCACAATATTTAATAACATGATTTTAATAGCAGTGATGCAAGAAATCTGACCAGACTAGGCAGATACCCGGTCTGATCTGAGTCTTCACTCGGCGCGCACTCATTGTTGTTGGTTGTGTCATGTAAGGCTCATTTAAGCAAGAAACAGGCAATTCAAAGTTTCCAATACACGTAAGTTGACAACTGTGCCGTCAGAAATTCAGTGGACGTCGTTTTTCTTTTTTTAAATGTCTGAAATGATATCATTTCGTACTGAAATTTTATGCATGCATATAATATATCATCGCCTAATATACAATTGCATGTTTGAACATTTAAGATTGGAAAATAAGTCTGGAATCTCTTGTAAAATAAAATAACTTAGTCGTTTTCGATTTCGAAAACTCCTCTTTTTCCCTCAATGTATTTCATATGGGTAGCACGTGGTTTATACAGTTCAATGATTACCGTATTATTATTATCGTATATCAGAGGCGAGTTCAACAATGGGAGTGTTCGCGGGCGCTCGTTGTTCTGGTACCTATTTTTATTCGTAATGTATAAAGCCTGGCATCAGTACAGCGAGCGCCAGCGCTCGCATCGTTGAACTCGCCTCTGGTTGTATGAGAAAGAAAACGGTCACTATACTTCCACAAAACGTTTGCGGCGTGACTCTAACGGTAAATGCATCGAATGAATCGAGGGTCATTACTTAGAGGTCGTGGTTCTACTGTAGAAGGATAACTCTTGGTGTGATACACACAACAAATGCTTTTGAAGAGACTGCGCAATATCATATTTCCCGAAACTTGCTTTCTAAGCGTTCATGGTAAAATAACATATAGCAATTGGACTGCGACTGAGAAAACTGTCTTCGGTGATTTGCAACAACAAAGGCGCAGATCAGCCTGCGCATCCGCGCAGTCCCCTCAGCAACTTTGTTATCTGCTTTTGGAAGTCATATCTAGAATCGCTACGAGCGAAACTTCAATTTTCTTGCTAGCCTGTTAAGCCGATGAGACTGGTTTGAGACTCGCATCGTCGGAAACCCAGAAGACAGGTTTTCTCGCGTCGTGGCCTCGTATATTTCACAGCTCTAGGACAAATATTACAAGTACAACAGATAATAATATTTAAAAAAAAAATGAGGAAGCTATTCATCGGATATGTTAATGGAAGTGATATTATTTGGCTGCGCTGTACATCGTCTAATACACAAGTCATTCGTAACTACATAGACTTCGAGCTAAAAAAGGTCCTGCTCCCCCCCCCCCCCTAGGGAATTTTGCAGACATATCCTATCTTAAAGAAAATTTCAAGCCGCATCTTTTAAGAGATGTTTGCACTCTGTGCTCCGGGGCGTTAGTCTGTGACAGCCTGTTACATATGTTACTGTAACAAACTAAGGAAAAAATCAAAATGAAAGTTTGAGCTATAGAAAGAAGACATTAAACCATCTAATTATTCAAATTTCTTATGTAGTTTGCAAGCTGGGAGCCTAAGCTACATAAAAGCAGCATTTTAAACAAAATAACAGCCTTCAATGGTGTTATATGCGTTACATAGATTAAATTTCCCTTTGAAAGTTGAAATCGTGACTAACATCATTCATTTTACAGACGATTTGTGCATCTTTACAAGTGTTTTTAATCTTAGTTTACTAAAAGACTCATTTGACTAATAGAAAAAACAAAGTTTGCTTTTCTATCTCAAATACATTGTTTTATATGAGCTATTAAACAACCCTACCCCCAATTTTAAGTATCCAATTTTGGTATCTATTATTGAAGAAAAATATATGAAAATATTTGACGCTCGTGGATATCTTACATTTTTGGCACTGTCTTGCTAATGCAATAAAGAATCATACATTTGCAAGTTTGACATCAGGATCAGAGCACTTATTAAAGTATGTAACGTATGTTACATGGCATAATGGATGAGCTAGGAAATTTTCTTGGAAGTAAGAGATGATATTTCAGGAAAAAAATACAATTTTTCATATGTTTTCCTATTAATCTCCAGCCTCTGGTACCTTAGTCTTAGTATTTACAGTCATTGCTGATAACAAGCCCATGGAATATTGTTACCTATGTTATATATAACCTTTTTAAGCACATATTTCCTAATGCCTATAATAATAAAGTATATAGACATATAGATGGAAAATAATAGTTCTCATTTAAATGACACAATTTAATAAATGTTCCTATTAAATAAAATTATTCAAAAACAATCTTTATTCAAGCCACCCTCACAATGTCTATCATTGTGTCTGCTTCTATGGCAAAATAATCACCCATTTTATCACAACCAGTAGAAACATGGCATTTTATTAGGACTGCAAACTAGGAACAATCCTGTTCCTCTCCACCCTTTGGGAATTGTGCAGACATATCCTACCTTAAAGAACAATTCAAGCTGCATCAAATAAGAGCTGTTTGCACTCTATTAACTATGGGTTTAGCCTGTAATGGTATGATACGTATGTTACCATATCAATTTAAGAATAAATGAATTGAAAGTCTGAGAAACAGAAAGAAGACATAAAACTATCTATTTATTTGAATTATTCATGTAGTTTGCATGCTTAATACCTTTGATACATAAGAAAAGATTTTTTAACAAATATACAGCTTCCTATGGTGTTATATGTGTTACATTAATTAAGATTACTTTTTAAAATTGGTAATTGTGACAAACACCACTTATAAGCATTTCGTGTGATCCTCCTCTTTTGCCATCAAAAGACTTAATTTTCTTTGTATGTGTGGCCTGTGCCAGCGTCAAACAACTTGACTCAGCCAAACTTGAATCCTTAGCATTCTTCAAAAGCAGAAACAGCATGTCAGTGTCATGGGATCAAACACCTGATTAAATATGGGTTTAATGCCATTTCACATTTATGCATACAATGGAGTATGACTCTGGTATATATCTCTTCCTGTGAAGTGGCAAGAGCAATCTAACTGCAGCTGCCTCTGCATCCGTGCTAGTCAAATGATAACTTTGTTCTGATTTTGCAAAATCTATGTCTCTACCGTGTACCTCTAAAAATACTTTATGATTTCTGACATTGGTCAAACAGAAATTGGGAGCGCAGTGGCTCAGTGGTAGAGTGCTTGACTCGAGACCGAAGGGCCACGGGTTCGAGCCTCACCGGCGTCACTGCGTTGTGGTCCTTGAGCAAGACACATTTATCCTAGCTTAGTACTGGTTCAACCCAGGAAGAACCGTCCCGCATAACTGAAAGATTGTTGAGTGGACGTAAAGAATCAAATCAAACAAACAAACAAACAAACAGAAATTTGATAGGCTGCTTTTTTTGCATCATTTGCAATGGAACCTATCCAGTCTTTTGGTGCTTAAGTCCTCAGGTCTTAGATCAATAGTATTTTGCTGCGCCCAAAGAACTATATAAGTTTTCTTTAGTTACAATGTTGACTCTTAATGGTTTTGGCAGACCGTCTGAAACAATTTCTGTTACAACTTGAAAGTTATCTGGTATAAGAGAAAGAATATGAAGTGGGACGTTGCCATCAATTATGTTTGCAGTTGGTTGTTTTTTGATGTCAGTACATTGAAGCATGTCTTAAAATAATGTAAAACCTATGATTTCTCAGTTTTTTCAGCCATATCATTAGCTGTTGCATTCAAAAGAAGGAAAGTGGACTATAGGTAGAATGGGATAACCAGTAGTTCTATATTATGCTCTATGGAAGATTTATACAGAGTAAACAAGTTGATAAGGTGCCTCATTTCATGATCCATTGAAAACACTGAAATTGAAAACACATGCCTCTGACTGTGTAATCAAAAAGGATGTCACGACAATGCCCTTGCTCATTTATTATGACGAGTTATATATGTTACATCCTTTAATAAACGCTCTTATCTTAGAAACTTAGTGAATCATTGAATTGAAAGGGTCTAAATTGCGCTCTGTTCATCCTGCATTTCATTGCTTTACCTGCTGTGATACATCTAGTTCGTTTATCTGAAGGGAAAGAGTTACCTCGGTTTCAGCACTTCAGAAGTACTAAGACTTCAAATAAGTTTTTGAATGCTTGGGGAAATATAATAAGTGCAGAGCCATTATTAGATGAAAATATGTGGGTTGCATGTATGGAAAGGCTACATTTATAAAAGTTAACCAGCTAAGATATGATTCTTTATCACAGAAATATCAAGGTACATCAGTCCAGGTACTCATTGCTCTTAATGGCATAGTTTTCCTCCTTGTAAAGCTTTAGTCTTTCTCCTACTTGCAGAGTATCACTTGACACACATACTCAAAGAGCCAACTATTAGGGATTCATATCAGTTTCCGAATGTTCCAAGCCATAAATGGCAAAATTGGAAAGTTGATAATGGCTCATCAATTTTGAGTGGACTGGTGGTAAAATTGAATAACAGTAAATGATTGAAATATTGTGTGATGATTCTACTAGTTGCAAGGTGGAGTGTGATAATAATGATTACCACAGAAGCAGACAACGACAAACGTTTAACATAGGTGTTAAATCGATGAGAAATAGTTTGGACCATTTCATTTATTGTATTTTCTTGTAAAAAATGTAAAACTTTTCTATTTGTGGCTCTATATTTAGCATTATATACACATTATTAGGAAATGTGTCCAAAAGGTCATTGATAACATCTGTAACAACAGTCCATCGGCTTGATAATCAGAAATGAATATAATTTCTAGTGTTTTGGCACCAAAGACTTATAAGTACACATTAAGTGTCCTGATCTTAAACTTAATGACATCTTGCAGATATATGAGCAAGACAGACTAAGAAAAAGAAAAATATCCACACGCTGTAATCGCTTTCATGTGTTTTACTTAAACGGTAATAACAAAATTCGCTTCTCTGTAAAACTGGGAGTAGGGCTGTGTATTAGCTCCTATAAGACAATATATTTAAGATAGAAAAGCAAACTTGTTTTTCCTATTCATCAATGGAGTATATGTTTGTAAAATCTAATATAACAGTTTGAAACCAAATCATAGTAGTTGTTTAACTAAATGACGATAGCCACAATTATAGCTTTTAAATTATAATTAGGTTCATGTAACGCACATTACACCACAGTTAGCCGTATAAATGTTAAACAGCTTCCATATGTAGTAAAGACATCCAGTATAAAGACTATAAGAATGTCAATTTATTAGATAATTTAAATATCTTTTTTTGTTAGCTCAAACATTCAAATTTCTTATTCTCAAATTGATATAGTAACATATGTAACAAGCTGTTACAGCCTAACGCCCCGACTTACAGAGTGCAAACATTTCTTATTAAATGCACCTTGAATAGTTACATAAGATGTAATTTGTCTGCAGAATTCCAATGGGGATTAGGATGGAGCAGGCCCTTACTCAGCTTGATGTCAAAATACTGTTTGATGATTTTACTTATCACGCTAACATATGTAACGCTCTCTGATCTTTAAAACTTGATGACAACTATCAGATCTATAAGTCTTTATCATAGGAGCCAGTTTAAAATCCCTCAACAATGTAAGATATCCAACAGCTGCGAGTTTTTTTCACAATTTTAGCTCAAGCTTTCAAACTACATTTCCTTTATTTGATATAATAACGCATGTAACACGCTGTTTCAGATTAACGCCCCAACATAGAGAGTGCAAACATCCCTTATTCGATGCAGCTTGAGTTGTACTATAAGAAGGAATATGTCTGCAAAATTCCCTCGAGGAGATTAAAACATTTATAGGCATATCTTACGTAAAGACAATGAGCTTGCCCATTTATTACATCAGGTAACATATGTTACAGCCTCTGATATTAAAAATTTTGCAACAAACTTGCAGATTTATGAGTCTTTTCATATAAGCAAATAAATTCCAAACAATGAAACACATTCATCAACTGCAAATATTTTTTAACTATTTTTACTTTAGTTTTAATACCATACATTTCACCTTAAAACTGGGTAGGGGTAGGGTTGTTTAATTGCTTATTTCAGAAAAATTATTTAACCTAAGGAAACAAACTTTAATTTTTCTGTTAGCCAATTGCATAAGCTAGTCAGACATGGTTAAAAACATTTTGCAAAACACACAGAGAGATTGTAAATGTAAATGATGTTAGCCACACTTGCAAATTTTAATGGGTTATCTGATTTATGTAACGCATATGACACCTTAGGAAGCCGCAATTTTGTTCAAATGGCTGTCATACGTAGTTAAGATACCCAGTATGCAGATTATATGAATGATTTTTAAAAATGAATATTATAATGTCTTTAATTTGTAGCCCAAACTTTCAATTTACTTTTTCTTAGTTTGATTAAGTAACGTATGTTACAGGCTCTTACAGACTAACGCCCCGGAGCACAGAGTGCAAACATCTCTTAAAAGACTCGGCTTTCGATTCTCTACAAGATAGGATATGTCTGCAAAATTCCCTAGGGGGGGAGCAAACCCATTCTCAGCCATCCGTCTAACAGCCCACGGAGCGGGGGAACGGCGGGCACTTTGATATTTTGGTTGCGGGTCCCTGGCATGACCCAGTACTAAAAGCTCATTTGCGCGACGGGGGCGTCGTTACAAATGACTGGTGGGCATAATTTATTTTGCCTTTATGCACTAGTCATTTGTGACCACTGCCCCCCCCATACCCAGGGGAATGTCAATGACTTTGATTTTGTGTCTGCAGTTCCCCATAGTAACCACCATACTGTAGGGACAGCTAGCTGGCAAAACCTTGGCAGTTCTCCTCGCAGTCCGTTATTAAAATGCACTGCCCTGGCTACTGATGTATATCAAACACCTACACTTCCTCCGCATTATGGAGACAATGTAAAAGTAAAATCACAGCATA
The DNA here is from genome assembly GCA_964019695.1 of Loripinus fragilis. NCBI lineage: Eukaryota > Metazoa > Mollusca > Bivalvia > Lucinida > Lucinidae > Loripinus > Loripinus fragilis. The sequence goes on from OZ026519.1 coordinate 2,462,456, forward strand.
TTTGTCAGGTTATCCCCGCCCTGCTCAGGGGCTTGGGCGAAGCAGTGGTTACAAATGACTGGTGGATAATTTATATCCTATGATGCACTTCACATGAAAATTTAGTTTTCAGCCACCCCCAAAAATACATTGACCCTAAACACAAAATATGACATCCGCTAATATATTTTTCAACCTATTTCCAAGTACATTCCCACCCATCACTAGTTTCTCTTTCTGAACTCAACTGTTTAAGGGCTGAACGAGTATTATTTCAATTGGATGAGTCTATTTTCACTTGGATCACACCTACCGGGTGAGTCCTGTGATCTTTTTCTCTTATCAATTATAGTTGCCCGGAATTAAGATGCATATTTTGCATTGCCTGGTGTCAACAAATCAGTATTTGGAATAAACAGATAGAAAGCTCAATTAGTTTAATAAAACAAGTTGGAAAATTGTTTAAAATCTGATGATCAGAGGGATAGCAGTGAACACAGAAAATCAAGATTTTGAATTGAGGAACAACGGAACACAGTGATTCATTTCATAGGAACCGGCAGATGGGTACCCACTGGAAAGGCCTCACTATTTTCTTGTATACCAAAATTGAATGAGCCCAAACTATGGCCATAATAATTTGCGTTTGGTGGAACTGTTTTGTATGATAAGAAACCCTTCTCCTAACACGTTACTTCGTCTTACAAAACTATATAATTATTCATCGATAGTCGATAGTCAACAAAAGGCAGTGATCCGTACAAAGGTGCAGATGCTCAAATGAGGACAAATTCCATCATATCACAGCCCATATGGCAATACATTTTGTAACGAAAAAAAAATATCACCCATTAGGCGGTGTAAAGATGTATTAAATGCTGATGTTTATTCTGAGATTAGTCTGCACATATAAAAATAAACGCAAAAAGCGATGTTCACTGAATTCCTGTACGCACTACTCGTATAGTCAAAATGTATAATAAATATACATTGTATATGCTAATCTATGCTTAAGCTTTGTTACATTTCATGTCGTCGATCTTGACATTATGGCATAAATTGTTTAAATAAAGCGAGCTTTCTTCCCGTCGATATAAATTTTAAGAAGTATTTATATTTAAATTAATCATTTGAAAGGTTTGCGTCTGGAAATTCACGATAATATATTGAAATGTCGGATTTCAATGATACGCGTTTTAACCTAAAAAGCAAGATTGCAGCCTTGAATTGAGTCACGCATCTGAAGCGGACCATAGCTTACAAGCAAAATAAATATGCTTTGCTTAGACCAACACATTTTGGGCCTTGCTAATGATATAATGTAATAATATATAATGCATGTGCGTATAGTGATGCTGTTAACGTGCATGCGTAACTGTCAATACTTGCTAGAGGTAATTTTCGAGTCTCAATATTCGTCTATAGCTACATTTGGCGTGTAAGAACAATAAAGACACTGGTAAGACTACGAGAATTCGCCGGCTTGCCTTCGAATATTTTGCATGTATTAAGTACGTTTCATACAGACGTCAGGTAACGACCTTTTGACCGGTCTGATGTTTCAAGTGAGGAGTGTGCAAATATTGTAATAGGCACATTCAAAAATAGCGTTTCTGTACGTTTTCCTGACCAAATACAATTTTACTTGACTTAAAAAATAACTTGCCTTATACAGGCATCTTTCCTCTAAAGTACATGTACTCAACTGAACATAAAGCTTTATCATACAATGTACATGTAATTAGTCAGGAACAATAATAACCAATGAACAATTTTCACCGCCTTAGAGCAGACAGCGGACTAGTCCAATTGGGGGTAGGGGGCTTTAATATAGCTTACTGGCTTAATATTTGCCGTGTTGACCAACGGTGGGCATGGTCAAAGAAAAACGTCATGCACTAATCCGTGGGAGAAAGTCGAAATATGATCGGAGACCAGAACAACCGTCGTGCAATTAAAGAGGGAACCATATTTATAAAAACAAGAGGCCATTGAAGATCCTTGGACGCTCACCTGAATTCTTTGCCGTGGAGGCAATTGTATTAAACAGATTGGAACCATTTTAGCAACCTTGTTACAGTACAATAAAAGGAACACGGAGTATCGTAGCTTTGATAGATGAGAAACAATTATGAGTAATTTCATTGAATTTTAAACAAAAAACATTTTGTGCTTGGTCAAGTAATAGACATACGTAACAATTCTTGGAGTTAAATTGAATATACTGTTGATAGTTGTTAACTACAATGCAGTTTAACAACACATATGATTAATGTACGATAAAATGTATATCTAGAACAAACCTCACAACTATATTACCAGGAAATGCCACGATCACATATGGGCACCGTCGCGACAAAATCTTCGGGTTTCCAACAAAGTGAGATTCAAACGAGCCTGCTCACCTCCAGAGGCTAGCTAGAAGATTAAAATTTCGCTTGAAGCAAGTCTAGATTATGCTACTTTCCCAAAAGCGAATAACAAAGGCGCGCAGACTGTGCAGACTGGTCTGTGCTTTTGTTGTTCGCATACTTCAGAAAACAGGTTTTCTCGTGTCAATGCCTATATCTAAATTAAACCTACAGTACTAGGAAAAAGATAAATACCAAACAACACGTCTAAATGCGTCTTCAACACGTTTGAAGGACAAGATAATCGCAAGTACAGTTCACATGCCAAACTGAGGAGCCAAGAGGACGTCAAACACGCGCACGCACGTACTCACACACAGCTTAGCGACCAGGTATGCCATGTCTGTTCCTCCGGGAGATGATCACCAAACTATAACTTACATAAAGGGCTACACCATAGAAACAGGGATGAAGACGAAAGGCATAGAGGGTTGGGGCGCACAAGAAACTCAGCATTATCAACATCCAGACCTGGCCTCGAGATTATAAAACTTGAGTACAGTCTCAAACTCAAAATAAACCGCAATGATTGGCTGCTTGCGGACACGTGTCCGCAAGCAGCCAATCATTGCGCTTTATTTTGAGTCTGAGAATGAACTAAAGTTTGATAACCTCCAGGCCTGTAAACAGTAGCCAGCGGTGGGAGGAGGGGCTTCAATGTATATATTTACTGGCGGTGGATATTGGCCGTTTGAAAGAACGAAAAGCGATATGAGTATGACTAGGACATGCTTCAATCAAGGCACCAAGAGGAAGAGGCACACAATACAGACGTCCAAACGACAGTATGGACATACCGCTCTCTCTTCCTCAGCGAGATGGTTGCCAAAAACCCTTTTAAGCCGAATGGAATTTCCCAGTTATAAATTGGACCACTCCCTTTCCGTTTTAAGGGTTGTTTGGTGGTATTTTCATTTTAATTCATATTCAAATAGATCATTATGTAAACAAACAGTTGAAATCAGATTTTAAACGGTATAATTGCCAATGATACGCTGATTGATTGCCTGTCGTAAACATGTTCAATAATTGATCAGTTCATTGGAATACCCAAACCCCGAAGGAATAGTTATAGGCTTTTGCTTGTAATTGCTTTGACTTTAAAATTTTAAACTCTGTATATTGATCCTATTTGTCGTAGGATTTCATCTCTGAGGTAGCATTGCCGTCAAAATAATCTGCAGAACAAACCCTTCAGAAATAAAGATAACGTACAAAGTTTGAAAACAGCAGTAAGTAGTCTTTTCATGAGAACTAGTGGGAAATGCTTCAAATCTCATCACGCCTCTTATCACCAGGTTAATGTCTTTTCATTTCTTTTCATAAACGTTAAAAAGAAGCACAAATCAGCGTGTGAAATTTAATCTTATCAGCCTTAGTATCACTGTCATGCACGGATCCAGAGGGGCAGGCAGGGGTTCTGATTTCTTGAAAAACCTAGTCAGCATTCAATGTTGGACCATCATCGGGCCGCCGGCGTAACGCCATTCCAATGGCGTTTCGCAGGAGGGACGATGATGGTCCGCTGTTAGTGTTATTTAGATCCACTAAACGTTGTCAGTCGGACACGCTCTGACAAAACTTTCTGGATCCGCGCATGACTGCTTTCAAGTATGTACTACTCTCTATGGTTTGCAGCTAAACAGTATCCCCATCAACCACGAGGTACAGTCTTTATCTGTCGTCATTGTATTTGCCATGGCGGGAGTATACTAGTACCTGTTTAAAACCAGTTTAATATGCATACAAATAAAATATACTGACTAGCCTAGGTACATGTACATGTGTAGTCTAACCACCGCCTTTGATATTCATTTTTACTCTACTGTCCGTTCTAAGGCGGTGATTATGTTGTTGTTGATCTAATGTTTAATATACTTCCCATTGTTTATGGGAGTTCAGTGTTTGTCGTTGTTTTGTTATACATTACTTTGTGTCCATTCTAGTTTTGCAATCATCCTGCAGATGGAGAGAAAGTTGGTTGCTTTGCTATTATTGGCTTGCAGGTGTATTGTTACTGCTCTTCCTCGCGGTGCCGTGGCTTGGTCGGCAGTATGTGATTGTGGTATATGTCCTAATCATACTCACTTGTGGTCATACATGACATAATGTTTTATTTCTGCGGCGTGACTCAACAGTATACTTGATATACAAATGTAGTTTGCATATGCTCTATTCATCTAAAAATCATTTTCAAATGTCAGAATTCAAATGTGTTTCAATTGAAGCATCGGCATTGATTTCCTCATAAGGCAATGGTATACCAATTTCAAACAGATTAATTTCAGTGGAGGCTCAAAGAGACGATTTAATAGCACTGGGTATTGGATTGCTTCTGTAAATATTGTCAGTTGTAATAGTAGGAATGTAAATCTATAACCTACTTATCGAAGACGCTTCAATTCAATCAAGGCAATTGCCTCGGATTGCAGCCAAACTTTCAGCCTCTCCTGAATTTAATAAAATATTGCTTTTCTGTATGGCTGCCAAAATGCATATCTATCTGAGACTTTTTAAATGTTATTGGGCATTTGATGCAACATGAAGAGACGTATTTTGAAGGCATAAAAGCTAGTTTGTTAAACCACTGAAGGACCTCTGACAGTGGTACATGTAATGTGAATCACCGTGTATCGCTGCCTATTATTTTGAAGAAAAAAAATGAAGTTGTTCAAATGCTTCAATATTTTCATATATAAGCTTGCTGTTAGTATCTAATACGATATTGCATTTAATTTCCTATTTCAATGAATGTACGGCCAGACATAAGAAAGGCACCACCCAAACATTATTTCAGAGACGTTTTTCGTGTACAAATTTCTTCAGAAGAACAACCAGTTTGTAATATTGTGGTACCCTAGTCTTCCTTTTGTCTGCTGAACATATCAGAATGCCATTTGGTCATTTGTGGTGCTTATGGTCGTTTGTGGTGTCTAACTGTGAGTTTGTCACTTTCCCATTGGTATCCTGGGTCAAGTGTAGTACTTGATTGTATCGATTCCTGATCTTTGCACCCTTCATTACTTTTCTACGGTGTCCTTTATACACCAACCCCTATTTTTGCGTGTACCCTTAAAAAGTGTCGCAGCTTAACCCAAAGTGCTTACATTAAATTCAAATAAACGCAGAAATAATCTAGACATATTTTTCAAACTAGTGCCAAACTGATTTTGTCGAACTCAAAGTTTCATGTCAGTTATAGAGGATCATAGAGATAGTTAATCGCGTGTTTATAATTTTTGCTGTATTAGTATTTAACATGTCATTCTTTACACATCCATAATTTTTATTCTTTTTGACGTATGAATCTGAAATTTTTCAGACAGAACTTGTCATTGATATTGTAACAATATGACACTAACAATTTACATGTCTAAGCGTTTTGAAAATATCATAATAGGTTTGAGAATAGAGACATTTAGGGGTAAGTGTGCATTTACCATGCCTGGTTGTTGACCTTTGTGATAATTAAATCGAAATTTGCTCTAAATTGTCACCACTTTATCTATTTTGTAAATAAAACAAGAAACTATTTATGACTGGAAAGCTTCTTTCGTTTTCTAGGAAACTATTGAGGCGATGCTTAATTTATGTCTGACTCTATATTATAATGTGTATGTATACCCAATGCACATAAACTAAACGGCCCCCTGAATTAGGTGTACTTTATTCATGGGTGAATGGTTATAGTGCATTACAGCATAATATATATTGTAAATATATTGCCATCAAGGTAGAATAAACTACAGTAACTGTTGCGCTTTAAAAAAAATACACAAATCAGAATATTTACATTCTCAGTGTAGTTGCCTTACATGAATCCAACATTTCTAGCTGCTTGCATTCCTCGATGCAAAACATTGAAATGTTATGTGATCTAGACCATGCCTCTAGGCGGAGTAACGTCAACGTCAGCCAATAACTTGCTTTGTTATCGACGTTTGTGTGACTTAATTCGCGTATCGTCACGACGTTATGTACACGAGTTTCGCTTCCTGGCAGTTCCAGCACCTCTGTTACAAACACAATATTCCATTTAAGAAGGGTACCAATATGGATGGAAGATCATTAAATAAATTTGATTGATAATATAGAATGCAAATATAGGGATTGAAATTCATATTTTAAGCTTGCACTTGAAAAACATTAGCTAGTTAAACCGAAGGGCTTCACATACATTAAAATAGCTAATGTGCTTCGTCATCCAGTGCAAGCTTTAAATGTGAATTTCAAATCTTAATTAAGAAGCAACAATAACCAAAAGAATCATTAAAATACTCATTCTTTTGGACTTTAAAATACATTTTATGTGATTTTAATCGAGTATTGATGCTATTATACTCTTATACATGAAATAAGTTGATGACTAAATGTTTGGTGAAGTCAGATTTTGCACCCCTTCCCCCTTTGGTAGCGTCTACTGTTTTATCATAGGGGTATGCCTGTATAATTATAAACTTTATGCGGTCATTATACAACAAACGTCGTATTCAAAAGGATACCAGTGATGTCTTATGCATAGGGAAGTTTTTGGAAAGCATCTGAACAAAAGGCAGATACCCCATCAAAGTGCCAGAGGTCCTTTACTAAATAAAACATACATACATCTATCTATATATATATGTGTTAATGCAAAACAGAGCATACGTACAGGTATGTTAGTGCAGAACAAAGCTTTACAAAAATGAACTACATACGCGTAGCATGGCCACCGACCAAGAATTTAACTGATTCATGTTATAATGTTAAGGTTTTATTCAAAGTAAGTAAGGAGGCAAAGATCAGGAATCGATACAATTAAGTACCACACCCGACCAAAGACACCACATGGGAAGTTAAACATTTGTGTGTGTTAAAACACGTTAACAGAATCTTGGATAAAATCAAAATAGGCCAATAAAATGTAGAACAGAACAGACCATAAATACTATCATACGTTAACTATACAATTTCTAGAGCTGGTTGCTTTACTTTAGTTGTCTTCCTGATGTTTTGTGATTGTTAGCGTTCTGAGAATCTTTTTCACTTTGCCGTAGGTTGGTCTGCAGTGTTTTATTGTAGTATTTCCTGACCACACTCACTTACTTTCCTACTCTAACCATTTAATTTCGACATTGAGAAGTATTGCTCAAATAAATTTTATAAAAAGAAAAACGATAACAATTAAATATAATATGTTCATTGAGTTGTATAGAATGATATAAAAACCGTTTCATACTTCAAACAGTTTATCAATTTTGCAAGCATTTCCATGATGAAAGATCAAATGAAAGACCTTTATGTTGATAGTTTACCTTTAATGGAAAATAAATCATAACAATATATTCAAACATGGTCTACGGCTTTTATCCGTTATGAGTCGGTGATTATGTTATAGGTCACTCTGTTCTTACTGTATTGCCCATGCTTGTGTTTAACCGGGACACCATTAGGGAAAGTGAAATATACAAGAACACAAGAAAACATCACACACAAGAGAGCCAAGAGGTCAGCCCTTTCCAAGCAGATTATCGCCGAAAATCTAGACAGCAAAACACAGACGAACATGAAAAATAAATAACAAAAATGATCCAAAAAAGAAGCACTGTCTTGGAATGGTCAGTAAAACAATTACTGGAGAGCTTTAACATGTTTAACGGTGCAATTGACTTGCAGCTGTGTTAATTAAAATATTTTTACTAGCATTTATTTTATACAATTTATTTCTAATCTATCTGACCGTTCCAATGCGGTGCTTCTTTTGTGGATCCTTTTTGTTATCTATGTTTTGTGTTTGCCATAGTTTCTTGTCTGTTTATTGCTGGGAAAGAGCTAACCCCTTGGCTATCTTATATATGATGTTTTCTTGTGTTTTTTGTCACTTTCCCATGTGGTATCCTGGGCCAGGCGTGGTACTTGATTGTATCGTTTCCTGGCCTTTGTCTTCTTACTTACTTTCCTTTGGGTGCAATGGATTTGTTTGTTATATGTGTTTGTACATGTCTAACCTTTTCTGGTCATACGCACTTGCGGTTAGTTTTTTTATTGGCTGGACGTAATGAGGCCTTCTATATTATTAATTTTTTAATTATGGTGGTGTGATATTTATCATTCATTATGAAGTGTTTGGTTGACATGTCACCATAATTATTTTGCATGCTGAAAATGTTTTATGGTAATGAAAATAGCCTCCCCTGATTTGAAACCACAGTCTGTCTTCCGTTGGCATATCATCACTAAAAGGGGTGCTTAGTTATCTTCAGAAGTTGCATATTAAGTGAAGCATCACGTAGGTCAGTGTCATCTACAGTGCGCTGTTGAGATCTTTTTTTTTTTTCTTAATGTTAGTTTGCTTCGATATATTTAATCGGTTCGTTTGTCACCTAAAAGGTGGTTCTATGGCAATTAATTAATTGCAGGTCGTAGCTGTTTGTTTAGTATGTACTAGCCCAATAAAACTAAATTAAATTGCTGCTTTATGTATAATAACCCTTTGTCTATTCCCTTGTATGCCTCTGGTTTGCGTTTGATCCTGAAATGCCGCAAACTATTGATATTCACAAGCAATCTAATGATCTATTATCGCGTTGATTTTTACCTCTTTCTCAAAATATTGTTATTCAAACTCTTCACGCGGAAAAATGGTTTTGACACTTAGCAGGAGTGTTCGCGAAAACGTAGTGCGTTTTCAGTATAGGTAAATGTTCTCCTCTTTCTCAATACATGTACTTTTGTACATGCCGATCGAGATCCAGACCGTCTCTGACACTTTGATAGGGTGGCTGCCTATTGTTTCAGATGCTTCCCAAACCTTCCCTATGCATACGATATCACTGGTGTCCTTTTGAATAGGACGGTTGATGTATTAGAAGTGTTAGACGAACAGACCCCTAGAACTAAACAGGGGACGCTACAAAAGGGGGTAGGGGTGCAATATTAAACCTCCACAGAACGCTAAGTAATTAATTATTTTCACGTGTAAGGTAAGGGTATTATATCATCAATAATCGATTACAAATCACATTCAAAGATTTTTAAATTCCAAAATCATGAGCATTATAATGATTTTATCTGATTTTTAAACAATTTCTTTGAAGTGCAACTGTAGTGTATTCTACCTTGATGACACTATATTTACCTGTTGCAATATTATGCAGCATTGTACTATTACAATTCATCCATGCGTAAAGTTAACCTATTCAGTGGTCATGTATCTTATGTATATTGGATAGATACAGTATATGTACAAAATAATCAATCAACACAATTTAGTGAAAGGACTATTTTCATAATCAAAAGAAAAATATGCTTAAAAAGTTGTAATATTACATGACTAAGCGGCTATGAAAAGGATACTTACTTGTTCTAATCATAGCATTATATTGGAAAACAATATTTTCAATATGACACTTAATGACAAATGGTAGCTTAATGAAGTTCGAAAGTATTGCAGAGCGTTCTGCAATACATGTACTTGGGAGCATTCTGCAATACTTTTGACCGGCATTATGCGATAATCGGTCTTAAAAACTTTTTTGGTCTTCTTTTTGAGTGGCCGCTTAAGACGTGTGCACGCACTGTCCTGCTAGCAAAGAGTGCCAGTTACGACATGTGTTGTTTACAAAGCTATCGGGGACTTGCCTTTCAGGAAAGGATAAATACGGTATCTTCTAACGCGGAGAGTACTGTACTGATGATTCAAAGATAGATGATAATCATTGTAAACAGAAAATATAAACTAATCCAGGTAATAGGGAATTTATATAGGTACATTTGTATATCATTTACTGCAGTATAATATACATCGTAATTTACCTTATTCGATGAAAAATAGTATACTCCTATTTTCTTGCATCTTTGAAACATCAGTAAAAGTTAGAATTTAACGGGTACTAGCATTATAAACAAAATATTACGCCACTATCACTCCTGATTGGCACGACAGTATATGTTATTAAAGAGCCATGGTGCACACAAACGCATGTGAATGTAAGGCTGTAGTGGATGGCAATGACGTATGATTTAATATTTGCACTGTATTCGCCAGTATATTAACGCAGGGAAATATTTTTGCGTTTATTCAAAGAGGTTTTGTGTGAATAGGCCAACAATGTATTCCTTAACAGATTGAGGTCATTTACTACACATTCTAATGGTAGACAAACTGGTTTTATAGCAGACATTTTTAGGTTATTAGGAAAATATCAACTTAGACATGTTTTAGAAACATATCTTGAAAGCAGCATATTTCCGAGTAAGTTTGCTTGGAAACGCACATTAAAGAGTACATTGCATGAATCTGCAATTTCGTCCTGGCATAATAGAATACACACGCAAGATTTCAGTCGCTTTACTGCATTACATTATGACTATAGTCCACATTGGATTTGGTATTTTTCAAAGGAACATAGAAAGCTTCTCCCACACTGTACTTCTGTCATACAAATGATCTCAAGCTTGGCGGAAGTAAATTCTGGTAACAAATTCTGCATCTTCTGTGAAGTGTTCTATGAAAATATTGTTGATCACTGCCTCCATGATTGTTCCTATCTTGATAATGAAAGATCCGAAATGTGGCAGGAAATTCTTAGTCTTAGCCTTCCTGCATACGGTTATTTATATATGCAAAACATATCTTTTGTGTCGAATGTACTACTTGGAATGAAAGATAGAGACTTAGAACAAATTTTGGGAGAAAGCCAGGAAGCATTTAAGATATGCTGTATTCGAAATATCCACAATATGTGGCGTAAATATAAAATGCCTTAATTACTTATTACTCTGAGCTGTTTGCATGATGTATCACCATCTGCCAGTGCATAGTCTCTATTTGTTCATTAAGTCACAATGACGAGGTAATACCAACGAAGTATGCTTACTTATTCGTTCCTATGGGAAGTAAGGATTAACCCATGTAAGCCAAGCGTCCTTCTTGTGGGACATAGGCAAACTGTGCAGACCCAGATCAGACGATAATGCAGAGTCCGATCGGGGTCTCCACTGTTTGCTTACAGAATGCTCTAATAAATTTGAACAGAAACGGAAAAAACACCCAACACCCCTAAATTGGAAATGGGCTCGTCCTTCTGATAAGGGTAGGAATGTTCATTCGACTTAAATGGGTTAAGTATTTATGATGAGATTTCTAATTGAATATTATTATTCTGAAAGTATATAACGGGGCATCATCACCCTGTTTTGTACAATGCTACACAGCTGCCATGATCTAACACGAAATATATTGGTATAGGGTGTGGTTGTTTTCTCTCTACTTAAAAGATCGTTCTTGCATTTAGTTTCGGTAAGGACAGAGGTAAGTGGGGAGAAAATAACAGCCTTAAGCTTCCGACGATGGACTAGCCCATCTCTGCCAATTTCATATACTGTTCAGTATATGGATGTGCTCAACTACATCCGTTGTTGATGCTCTGGGCAGAGGTGGGGTGTGTTGCATCTGATGGCATTTTTTCTCATTTGTTTTGTTCTCTTTCTGTCAATTGGATACTTGTAAATGTGTTGTTTTATTTTTCATGTACATTTGTAAATGTTTTCTCATGCCTTTCATGTATGTATTGTTTGTAAAAATACTCTCCTATGTGGAGGAAATAAAGAATATCTATCTATCTTATGTATATTGGATAGATACAGTATATGTACAAAATAATCAATCAACACAATTTAGTGAAAGGACTATTTTCATAATCAAAAGAAAAATATGCTTAAAAAGTTGTAATATTACATGACTAAGCGGCTATGAAAAGGATACTTACTTGTTCTAATCATAGCATTATATTGGAAAACAATATTTTCAATATGACACTTAATGACAAATGGTAGCTTAATGAAGTTCGAAAGTATTGCAGAGCGTTCTGCAATACATGTACTTGGGAGCATTCTGCAATACTTTTGACCGGCATTAAGCGATAATCGGTCTTAAAAACTTTTTTGGTCTTCTTTTTGAGTGGCCGCTTAAGACGTGTGCACGCACTGTCCTGCTAGCAAAGAGTGCCAGTTACGACATGTGTTGTTTACAAAGCTATCGGGGACTTGCCTTTCAGGAAAGGATAAATACGGTATCTTCTAACGCGGAGAGTACTGTACTGATGATTCAAAGATAAATGATAATCATTGTAAACAGAAAATATAAACTAATCCAGGTAATAGGGAATTTATATAGGTACATTTGTATATCATTTACTGCAGTATAATATACATCGTAATTTACCTTATTCGATGAAAAATAGTATACTCCTATTTTCTTGCATCTTTGAAACATCAGTAAAAGTTAGAATTTAACGGGTACTAGCATTATAAACAAAATATTACGCCACTATCACTCCTGATTGGCACGACAGTATATGTTATTAAAGAGCCATGGTGCACACAAACGCATGTGAATGTAAGGCTGTAGTGGATGGCAATGACGTATGATTTAATATTTGCACTGTATTCGCCAGTATATTAACGCAGGGAAATATTTTTGCGTTTATTCAAAGAGGTTTTGTGTGAATAGGCCAACACGGCAATAAAAGGTTAGGGAATCATAGCAACTAGAAACCTAGATCAACAGTGCATTGCAACACATGCACAGCCCGTTTATAATCATAGTGTACGGTACAGAATGTTGCTTTGTTTGTTTTTATTTGATTTGATTTGATTATTTTTGTCCCAGTCAACACTTTTTCAGTTATGTCAGGATGGGTCTTCCTGAGTCGAACCAGTACTTACTCGCAACCCTTCGACCTCGAGCCAAGCACTCTACCACTGAGCCACTGCGTTCCCTGCAGAATGTTGCTGTTAAATAGCTAATGGTCCCCATGGTGGCGGAAGTCATTAATATAAATTTGGTCTGTCTATCATACTCACATTTTGTAGTAACTTTTTAACTAGCATTGACTCCCTAAAATTCATGAAGATGGTGATAAGTGACTAGTCGCAGAACTCAGTAATTTTGCCTGCATTTAATCAGGCTTGTTGAAAAACTTTCACAAAACAAAAACTTTAGTATTTCCTTAAATTGTTATCTATACATATACCACGTAGCCTGTACCTGATTATTATAATACCAAAATCAAGTAAAAAAATCAATTATCCCAATTCATGCTATCCTGGCAACCAAACCATCATACTATCAGTTATTTCTTTATAAGTATCAAGTAAATTTTACTATAAATCACGAGTTATTGTGTATGGAATCAAAGAAATTTAAATTACTAATGTCACAAACACTGTATGTTGTACAAATATCCATTTTCAGTTTATTGAAACGTGTATTCTTAATACGTGTGGCATAGTGTTTTGTGTCTCTTCCTGGCGATACCGTGGGATAGTCTGCAGTATGTGACTGTGGCATTTTCTGGTCATACTCACTACCTTTTTGCGTTTCGTTTTTTGGTTTGGTTCTTTGTCTTCTCTAGTTTAGCAATCATCTTGCCTAGGAAAAGAGAACTGCTTTACTTTAAATAATTTGTGGTTGTCTGTGCTCTGTGTCTCTTCCTTGCGGTCCTAGTTGTGGATAGACTTTGACACTTCCTCGTCATACTAACCTTTAATTGTTTGGACACATGGTTTGCATCACAATCAACAATTGTCAGTCATATCCTGTCAATAGGTTGCCTGTGTTGAACCAATATTCAGCAGGAGTAAAGTGACTTGCTCATACATATAACACAACACAACACAAGTTACTGCTTATGGAAAGGCATGTGACTGTGGCATTTCCTGGTCATACTTACTTACTGTTCGAACTAAAATAAACTCTCGCTTTCAAGGCTAGCACTCTATCAATGCGAGCGCTGGTAGTTTTACTTTAATTGTGGTGTGGCTGTTACTTTCAGTGGATTTCATGTTGAGAACCCAGCAGAAATCGGCGTTTTAGTCTTAGTTTTGTGGCGTGGTTGTGTTGTGCCGTTGTTGGTCTTGCAATCATCTTATTTTTGAGAGGAGAATGTTTCTTTCTTCGGATGTCCTCTTACTGCGGTGAGTGTATTTGCTGTGTTCTGGTGTCGTTCTTTTACATAATCAGAATCTGAAGGTTTGGCGCCAGTAAAATGCATTTATGTCCCCAGGAAGTTCCACTGCTGTCCATTTTAAGGCGGTTCTTCTGGTGTTGTTGATTCATCGTTAATTGGTGTGATCTCATTGTGTGTGGTAGCTTTGTGTTTGGCCCTTCCTTTGTTATGTAGAATTTAGTGGCCTTTCTAGTTTTGCAATCATCTCGCTAAAGAAAAGAGGGATGGTTGCTTTACTAAATTGCCGTTTGTTGTCACGTGGCTGGTAGTTTCTGTACGGTGCCGTGGGATGGTCTGCTGTTTGTACATGTGAAATGTCCTGGCCATACCCATACTTTTTCAATAAGTAATTTCAACAATGTTAAGTAAAACAAATAAATCGTGCTTAATATCGACTCTCAAAATGTATATGTAGATGGGAAGAAAGAGCTGCTTGCTTACTCAAATTGTTTTTTGTGGTAATATGAGTATTGTTATTTGACTTATTCTCACGGTGCAGTGGGTTGGTCTTTATATTATGTTTCTAGCATTTCCTGGTCATACTCACTTACCTTTTGATAGCAAAGCTAACATAAACATACTTTGGTTTCATGTTACTTGTAAAACACCAGTGCAGCTATGATTATATAAACGTCACAAAAACAGAAATTTGATTCCTATATATAGAGATCTTACATGAGTGCTCATGTTTTATTGAATTTATTAAACGAGTTGGGAAAAAGAGATAAAATGCGAGGCTTGCCGAGCATTTTATCTCTTTTTTGCAACGAGTTTAATAAATTCAATAATACAAGAACACGAATGTTAGATTCTATTTATCATATGATATTAAGAATACTGTGAAATCTCATTTCTGGTGTAAAAAACGTTATAATGTTGTCCATACGTACGCAACGTTGTTATGGACGTCATTACGCTTCCCGAAAATCGATAAACCACTAGTGGTTTACAAATTTTAATGCATGACGTTATTTCACTCCCAGACGCGACGTCATACGATAAATTTCTATAAAATTAAACTGATTCCTTAAGCTCCCTTGTGTGCGGGATTTATGCTTTGGATCCTTTTTTATAGCATAGTTCTATGTGTTATTTGTGGTTTTGCTGCCATCTGATCAGAGCCTCTGCTAGTCGCTTGATTATTCTTTGATTGTTAAGGCACTGACCGAACATCAGTTGGAGCTGCTAAGCTTAAACGGAGGCTGCACAGCCTAGTCTGATTCTTGACTCGTGAAAATGCCACATTGTTGAAAATCAAATGTCGCGGCTCATGTATTATTCGGCTCTACCTCGCGGTGCCATGGGTCGATCCATGATCTTTGACTGTAGCATTTCCTAGTCATACGCACTTGTTCTCATTTTACGTTGGATTCATTTTCAGTATGTATTTGAGAATTTTGTCTAGCGCCTCACCACGTAATGTACACTTGAGCACAATGTGATCTATCAGGAGGGTACGCTATCAACCGGTAGCTGTCTTTCTTTGAACATACTTCGAATTACATCACCTACACCCTTGCTGGGTGAAATTACTGTTTACTTTACAGGAAAATCCTTAGATATTACAGTAATATTTTATTTTGTGTTGGCCATAAATGTCAAAACTAAGCAGTTTTCTGATGTCAATGAAATATTAATAGGAACATTTTAACGATGTTCTTATCAAATTTTACTGGCCCAATTTGAAAACAGTTGGACATAAACGGTCCTTTTGCTAAAACTCTAACAAGATTGAAAAAGTGTTATTGTCCGTTTAAGACATGGTCATGATATCTTTGCTCTAGGATGGTACCTCATATTTGAAAATGTTAAAATAATATAGTCTAGATCCAATAGTCAAGTGCTACAGTATTTGGCATGCAACATCATCCAGTGGGTTACCATTTGCGCAAACCGAATTATTAATATTTGGGCTTAGAGCTTTATGGTTTGGTATGAAACTGCAGTGCGCAGCTTTGAGAGCCAATGAATTACTTACAGGATGAAAAAGATTATTGCCGTTCTCTAGGCTTTCCACCAACAAATCTTTTAAATCAATAAACTAAATCATCATAAAATACCGGCTCAGATATTCCTTTATGCAGAATCGTTTTTAAATCAGTCTTGTATTTAAAAATTAACTATGAGTGTCTGTGGTAAAATTAAGAAAAAAGCTTCATGACGTTTACGACAGACATAACCTTGTTTTAATGACTCAGCAGTCAAAGTTGGTTTTTATTATTGAAGTAACTAACATTAAAACCTACTCTCCAAAAACGAATAAGCTGCAAAATATTTTCAGCAAAGGAATGGGAGCGAGGAACATCTCCATAACAAATGGGAAATAAATTATGTCAAAATAAGATCATACCTTTATCATATTTTTATTTTAATAAACAACGACATTCGTTATGGACAAGGCCAAGTCCAAAAAGGGGCTTTCAGTAGCAAAATGATTTGATGTTCAGTGGGATATATCTGACTTCCCATTTATTCAAAATACAAGGCTAATCAATATTAAGTGATTCATCTAAATGTCTTGAGTAGAGTTAAATGCTTCAATAACATCAGCTTGAATATTGTCAGAAAACCCTTATAAGTTCAACAAAAAGACTACCTCGTACTAATGAACAAGCACATTCCTGGTATACCTTTTGAAAACAAGAAATGTCACAAACACGTGACGAATGCCTCAAAGGAATTGGTCTAGCATAAGACACATTTGAGGTAAGTTAGCTGCAATATAGCACGAAAAACCTAGAAATGAGGCCAGAAGTCAATGTCAAGGTCAAAGTGACTCAAAATGGTATGCACCACTCGGCCATTCCAAGAGGAATCACCACCCCAAATTTGGGATTCCTACATCAAATAATATAGGAGATATGCTCTGGACACAATAATTCTTGAAAACTAGGTCAAAGGTCAAGGTCACAGTGACCCAATAATGGTTTATGACACTCAGGAATCCCAAGATACATTTACATACCAAATTTGGAATTCCTATTTTAAAGAATATAGGAGATATGCAACAGTGTCTAGAAACTAGGTCAGAGGTCAAGTTCAACGTGACAGTGACTTAATTATGGTACGTGACATTTCATCATGATCTCAAGATGCATCCACACACCAGATTTAAGATTCCTATCTCTTATAATATAAGAGATATGCTCTGGACATGATTATTCTAAAAACTAGGTCAGAGGTCAAGGTCGAAGTATCCCGAAAATGGTACATGACACTCAGCTAATCCAAGATGCATCCACACACCAAATTTGGAATTCCTAACTCAAAGAATATAAGAGATATACTCGGGACACAATAGTTTTTAAAACTAGGTCAGAGGTCCAGGTCACAGTGACCCAAAAATGGTATGTGACACCCTGTCATCCCAAGATGCATTTACACACCAAATTTGGAATTCCTATCTCAAAGAATATAGGAGATATGCACCAGACTCAATGCAGTTTCTAGAAACTAGGTCAGAGGTCAAGTTCAAGGTCACAGTGACCAAATTATGGTACGCTACACTTTGTCATCCCAAGATGCATCTACACACCATATTTGAGATTCCTACCTCTAATAATATAAGAGATATGCTTTGGACATGATTATTCTAAAAACTAGGGCAGAGGTCATGGTCAGTGACCCAAAAATGGTACATGACACTCCGCTATCCCAAGATGCATCCACACACCAAATTTGGAGTTCCTAACGCAAAGAATATAAGAGATATGCTTGGGACACAATAGTTCTTAAAACTAGGTCAGAGGTCAAGGTCACAGTGACCCAAAAATGGTTATGTGACACCCCATCATCCCAAGATGCATTTACACACCAAATTTGGAATTCCTATCTCAAAGAATATAAGAGATATGCACCAGACTCGATGCAGTTTCTAGAAACTAGGTCAGAGGTCAAGGTCACAGTGACCCAATTATGGTATGCGACACTTCGTCATCCCAAGATGCATCCACACACCATATTTGAGATTCCTACCTAAAATAATATAAGAGATATGCTCCGGACACGATTATTCTAAAAACTAGGTCAGAGGTCAAGGTCACAGTGACCCAGAAATGGTACATGACACTCCGCAATACCAAGATGCATCCACAAACCAAATTTTGGATTCCTAACTCAAAGAATATAAGAGATATGCTCGGGACACAATAGTTCTTAAAACTAGGTCAGAGGTCAAGGTCACAGTGACCCAAAAATGGCATGTGACACCTCGTCATCCCAAGATGCATTTACATACCCAAATTTGGAATTCCTATCTCAAAGAACATAGGAGATATGCACCAATGCAATGCAGTTTCTAGAAACTAGGTCAGAGGTCAAGTTCAAGGTCACAGTGACCCAATTACGGTATGCGACACTTAGTCATCCCAAGATGCATCCACACACCAAATTTGAGATTCCTACCTCAAATAATATAAGAGATATGCTCCGGACACGATTATTCTAAAAACTAGGTCAGTGGTCAAGGTCAAGGACACAGTGACCCGAAAATGGTACGCGACACTCCGCCATTTCAAGATGTATCCACATACCAAATTTGTAATGCATACCTCAAAGAATATAGGAGATATGGACCGGACACGAAAGCGGGACTGACGGACTGACGGACGGACGGACTGACGGACGGACGGACGGACGGACAGTGCGATTACTATATGCCTCTCAAAGTTCCTTTGGGGGCATAAAAACCTCGTTGATAAGGGCTATCAATTGTCTGAAAAGGTATTTACTTATATCTCCTTTAACAGTGTAAAGAAACACATTATTGTCATGAAGATAAATGCAACCATCCGTCGTTATTTTTGACGGAATTACACTTTGGAGTGGAATTTACCAAACAATGAAAAGACCAGAAACGACACAACCACATACCAATCTATGGCATCGTGAGAGAGAGGCTTAGACAGAGAAAACCACACAATAGCAAGAGTAGAACTATAATAAAAGAACCTTCTATCACAACGAATTATCCCAAAATGACACAACCACATACCAATCCATGGCATCGCGAGGGAGAGGCTCAGACAGAGAAAACCACACAATAGCAAAAGTAGAATTAAAATAAAACAACCTGACCCCGAGGTTATAAAACTTTTTCATGCTCCACTCAACTGAGCATGCCGTTTCAACTGCTCATTGAAACTAACAATGCTGAAAAACAAATACATTCGCCTTGCTTCCAAACTCTCAGATGTTTTATTTATCCTGCTAACAATTGTTGGCATTTTATCATGTATGAGCTGGATAAATTTCGTTCAGCTGAGTTGATGATGAAACAAAGTTTTAATAATGAGCCAGTGCATGAGATTTCCAACAATTTTGTATGTGCGACCAGCAAAGCCTCAGATCAGCCTGCGCATACGCGCAGTCTGATCAGAGCCTTTGCTAGTCGCTTGGGTATTCTATGATTGTTAAGCTACTGACTGAACACCATTTGGAGTTTCTAAGCTTAAAAGGAGGCTGCAGAGGATCTTCCGAGTCCACCCTTGTCAAAATGTCAATTTTTTGGAAATCTCATGCCATGGCTCTTATAATCTCGAAACCTGCTATCTGCTACTCAGCTAGATGATTGTAAACTTAGGAAGGCCACTAAGGACTACATCACAAAACATGAACCAATTACCAAACCCTCGTACACAATGACAGCTACGGAAGCAGTGAATCAACAACAACAGAACCACCGCCGTAAAACAGGACAGCAGCCGAGGTCATAGGGAGGCCAAATCCCTGCCCCAGAATCAGCAGTTGTTAAAACATGTTACCGGAAAACAGACCACTAAAGCGAAATTCTATTGGATATACCAGTATTGCACAATATAAAGTTATAAAAAGCGTAAGTGAGTATGATCAGTTAATACACTTTTTCACACTGCAGACAAACCAACAGCACCGCGGAGAATACTAACGGTCACAGGACATCATAAAGACAATTACAGTAAAGCAGTCAGGTCGCTCTTTCTCAAAAAGATTAATGCAAAACTAGGAAGGACACGAAGTACTAAATAACAAAATAATGACCAAACACAGACCCCAACAAATGGAAGCAACAATACACAATGAATCAACAACAGAACCATCGCCTTAGAATGGACAGCAGCATAAGCACCTGGTGTGTTTAAATGCATTTTACTGGTATCAATGCTTTTACTCATATTTAGCTTGGAATGCAACATTCCACTAATTGCAATCAAACATGTTGTTTGCAATGAACAAGAATTCGCATTAAGCCCCATGGAAAGTTAAAACCCTTGGAAAACTGACCCGGTTGTCAACACCTCCTTCGGAAGCAATTGTAACTCAGTTGAGTTAAGCATGAAACAAATTATAACTTCGGGAAGAGGGGTCTGTTTTCAGTGTCTGTATTGTACGTTTATTGAAAGTTACACCATATACTTTGAAAAGTGTACCTGTAACCTGTGATCATTCAAAATTAATCTTATGACGTCGCGTTTGAGAGTGGTATAACATGTTCTAGTTCGATAGACCACTAGTGCTTTACATTATCGATAAACAAATGCATTTATGTACAGACATGAAAAAAGACATGTGAAGTACATGTTAATGCAACATTAATATGTGCTAGACATGCCATTTTATATGTTTGTAAATATGTTGTGTCATGTTTCAATTTTATCTTAATTTATGACCGCAATTAGCCTGGAGTCAAAAAAACTCGTTGAAAAAATTGTTGATGTACCAATCACCACTTAGTGATACAATTTCAACCCTTAGCGCACTGGTTACTCTTAAATGCAAACAGTGAAGGCATATACAAAATGCTCTGTAATGCGACATTTCATCAAGGTATACACTGTTTGCTTAGACAAAAAGGATCTTCAAAGAAAGAAAAACAATACCATTTGAAAATTATAACATATGACCCTTTTGATATATACAATGGACCATTTCAAATTGTACATGTATCAAACCTGGTCCAGAGGTTATAAAATTTTTGTCATGCTCAACTTAACTGAGCACGAAATTTGACATACTCATAAATCTTAAAATGGCAACAATTGTTGCCATTTTAACATTTATTAGCAGGATAAATGCAACATCAGAGAGTTTGAAAGCAAGAAAAGTCTTTGTTTTTCAGCATTTTAGTTTTTATGGACAGTTGAAATTTCATGCTCAGTTGATTTGAACATGAAATACATTTTATAACCTCGGGGCCAGGAGAAAATAATGCAATACTACACAGTGTGTAATAGTCATAGTGTTGTAGAGCTGTTAGAGACTTGTACATAGTCCTCGTTGATTGTTCCTAGTTCAGTCGCAGTTGACCGTCTCCTCAGACACAGCCAACAATTCTGAAGGCATTTCTCAGGTATCTCAGAAACAATGTTTCTAAACGCTTTAGAACACCCTAAAAGTATGAAAAATGGACACGAGTGGTTAATCCAGGCTATGAACTGTGTCACTGTCCGAGCTCGTCCGAGTTTAATCAATACAACCATGTCATGTTGCCAAGCTCGGTCTATGATATTGATGATTGTGGCAGGAAAGTTGAAGAGAAAATATAGCATAGATAGTATCACAACAAAATATGTAAGATCCATATCCACATCACTGGAGTCTGGTAGTAAACTTCCTCTGTGCTTAAGGCATAACCGGATGATAAGTAGATTTCCAAAGAAGAATATTATGAGAAGTGGTACCAGACCGTACAACATACCAGACACCCATAGCCAGACCTCGTGATTAAGATCCCAGGACGAGTCTATATAACACCATCCCTGGTAGAGTTGGTATAACCACATAGAGTGTATACTCACAACCGTTAATCCTGTTAATGTACTCACAATGGCAATTTTAGCCATAAACGGATTACACATAAACTGAGAGCGGTGAGGATGCCACATAGCAATATATCTATCTATACTGAGGCATACAACGAACCAGATACCAGAGTACGTCATTAGGCGAAATAGAAACTGCCATATTCGACAGGACACTTCTGAGCGTGTACTAAAATGAGCCACTTCTAGCATGTCAAAGCACCATTGTAGACCGGAGTTGAAAATTAAAGTAACAATATTTGAAAGGGTATAAGCAAAGAGATATATTGAGATTGAGAACGCTTTTAAAGGTGTCCTTGTTGACGCGAAACATGAGAGTGTGTTTCCAATCAGTCCTAGACAAATGAACAAAGGCACAAAGTATGTATATAGTACAGTCTGTAATCCGTCCTCTTCCGGAAAGAGAGCACTAGGTGTGTCATAATTAGGATACGTAGAATACGATATGTTCATTAAATTACTAGCGTTTAAATGGGCACTATCATTTGTCATTTTGAAGTTTCAATGTTTCTATTTGATACTTTTCAAGACAGCAGAGACTTGCTAATCAGAAAACGATATGTATTGGCTTTGTTATCCTACAGCTCTATTCAAACTATTATGTAATGTTTCTTTAATTAACACAGAAGCAAACATAGCTATTGACCGTGCGTGGGAGAAGATATGTGTTATCTTAACTTCATTGACCGACTTGTCTTCTGTCATGCAGAATAGCTTTCTTCCGTCAGATCAATCTAAACATTAAGAACTAATATCGCAGCTGGATTTTCCAATTAACAATTATACGGGACATATCCAAGACAATAAACGCCAATAAGCAACCGTCTTTGATTCATTAGTAAACAAGCGGTTTCCTAACCGCGCATTGGGATATAGTTTTAATATCACTTGTACACGTTATATTTGTGAATAAATATATATTTCCTTTCAGAAGCAACGTTCAATTTTCTTCCCGTAAATATAGCGGCACACATCTCCTCTACTAATGATGGCCAAATTCAATCCTGGATGTGAGCGTCAGTTGTCTAAAACTTGCTCAGATGAAACTGTCCGGTTGATGACGTTTGTTTCTTACTAATTGATCATCACCCGACAAACTGCTAGTCTTTCTACCTCTGTCTTGTATAAGATCATTCTGAAATTTAAAAACAAAAATATTGAACAAAAGTCCGGGCCTATTCGATAATCCTCCTAAATGTACATCTGAGCCGCTACATGATATTTCCAACAATTTGGTATGTGCGACCAGCAAAGTATCAGATCAGCCTGCGCATATGCGCAGTCTGGTCATAGACTTTGCTAGTCATTTGAATATTCTATGAGTGTTAAGCTACTGACCGAACAGCATTTGGAGTTTCTAAGGCTCGTCTGAGTATATTTATCTCAAAATGCCAAATTGTTGGAAATCACATGCCATTTGTTCAAGTATAACTTAGCCTCGACATGAGAAAACTGGCAATGTGGCAGACTCTGATCAACGTAGGCTTCAGCTCAATCGGATCTGAGTCCTCGCAGAAGATAGTTTGCATCTTTAGTTACCCACTGAGCACACAGCAACCACTATGATCAGATTTTGTGGAAGTCCTGCATGATCAGAATCTGTGCTTTGCGCACACTCCTTTTGTCGGTGTTGCCATGTCATGGCTCATGTATACGGGACGGAACACGTGATTTGTGACGTCATCATATTAAAAATTTGGGCGCGGCCACTTTGAAGCTTGTCTCCACTTTGATGGCAACATTTCCGTCAGCTCCGCATCTATTTAAGAGGTTAGCAACTTATGGTCAGTGCGGGAGCCAAACTTATTTGCAGTTGTGCACTGTATGCTCTGTAAACTGGTTAAAGCAAAGATTGCGATAAAAATGTAATTTCACCCAGCAATATTGTAGGTGTAGTAAAAATGGTTGGTAGAAGCGTCGACCAGAAATATGAAATATGGGCTCACATCAAAGCTCGCTCAAAACTTGATTGTTCTTTGAAGCAGATGATGACTGAACTTTTCACTACTTAAGGACCTTCTTGTGTGTCTTATGACACAGTTAGGAGCTGGAAAAATAAATTTGAATCTGGTGTAGAGTCCATCAAAAATGCAACAAAATCAGGTAGGCCAAAATTTGCATCTCGTAAAGAAATCGTTTCAAAAAAAGGAAATCATTGAAGGAGATGCCAGATTTACAGTTCGTGATATTGCACGAAAAGTAGGCATATTACTATCAACGGTTCACCTTATTTTGAAGAAGCATTTGAAAGTCCGAAAGATTTTTGCTAGATGGGTGACACATCTGTTGACTGATGAACAAAACAGACAACGGGTTAAAGTGGCCAAAAAGATGCTTCAAATGTTTTAAACTTGTGACAAAAAGCAGTTTGCCAATGTCGTCACAGGTGATGAAAATTGGGTCTATTATTTTGAGCCCGTCAGAAAATTTAGCAATAAAATCTGGGCCTCTAAACATAGCAGACGCCCAATAATTGCCAAACGGTCTTTGAGTGCAAGGAAGGTTTGGTATGCAATTTTATTCTCTGGTGAAGGAGTCCAAATCAAAGTGCCGATGAAAAATGGCAGAAAACATCACCGTAAAGCACTACAAAGACATAGTACTGGAGAAGCCGAAAAATATTATCAGAAACGACGCCCTGTCATTGATTTTAAACATATCCGTCTTCTACATGGCAATGACCATGCTCTTGCCTCCGAAATAGTTACGGCGTTTTTGGAAGACAGAAAAAGTAACTGTTTTGCCTCACCTCCCGTATTCCCTAGATCTTGCCCTATGAGATTTCTATATGTTTCCGAAATTGAGATAATTCCTTGTTGGGCGGAAATACTTGTCCTGACAGGCTCTCGGATCTGCTATTCATCAGTATCTTATTACTATGCCCAAATCAACGTACCGTGACGCCTTCAGGAAGTGGATACATCGGTTGAAGCTATGCATTTTCAGCCACGGAGAGTTCTATGATGGCATGAAACGAGCACTTTTGAGCTTACTTGAAATTTGAAGTCTCCAGATAGATATAAAAGCAATTCCTTGCGAACATCCCTCGTAACATAAGCACTGGGCAACATTTAGCTCAAGTAATTGAAAAAAAGCTAAAGCCTTTATACATACGAAGACAATTTTCAAGATGACTACGCACTTACCGTAATAAATACTTGTATGACGTCATAAGTCACGTGCTCCCTAACCTTACAGAGCAAATTTTCAGGCTTTGTGAACAATCCTCGTAAAATAACGACACAAACTATATTTTCTTCTAATTTCTTAACACATACATTTATTTATGTGACAGTTGAATAGGTCTCTCAAGGCACTTCTAATGACCATCTAATTGCGTGATTTTTGAAGGAGTGAACGTATTGTGGACTGGCAAAATCGATAATGTTGTGTTTTATCAAACCAGGATCCTCTATATTAAAAAAAAAGTTATTTTTGGATTTGGCCCTACCCCCAAAATCCACACAGGGGATCAGACCCCAAACCTTCAAAATAAAATCCCGTTTTATATGTTTCGTATATATTATTCCTCCGTCTGCATGCAAACGTTTGGTTAAAATATTGAAAACTGGCTTAGTTATTGTAAAATTTAAATAGATGACCTTTGACCCCACCTCAGGGGTCAGGTTGGTGGGGTAAAAATGATGATTATGTTGTGCTTATCTGCAGGCGTTGGACAGTCATGGCGTTTACACTATAATTGCCTGTTCAAACTAAGTCAAGTGTTAATGTTCGATTTTTACGAAACTGATTCTGTAATATGTATCGTCTGTCCATGGTACTAATCCGCATCGCGTTTGACCAATAGGTAATGAGATATGGCTCCGGACGGACAGAAGGAAAGAAGGAAGGACGGAATTAGCTGGTATGATGGGGAATGCAACGCTTGCAAAAGAGATCACACTGGTAAATGTATATGTCGATTTGCTGGTATTTACGCGTATTGCCGGTACTTCATAGACCGGAAGTGGTAGATATTGGTGTTAAATTATATTTAGAAAAACATGCCATATGCCTAAAGGACTATAGAATTAGACCATTTTTAAGTATTAGTCATGCACATGGCGATTTCTGCAAGCATTTAGTAATAGATTCGAGTACCGATCTGGATGATCGGAACTCGAATCTATTCCTAAATGCACATACTGAATACTTAAAAATGATCTTATTCTACAGTCCTTTATGCATATGCATGTTTGTCTATATATATTAACACCAATTTCTACCACTTCCGGTCTATGAAGTACCGGCAATACGCGTAAATACCAGCAACTCGACATAATCATTTACCAGTGTGGAGATACGTCAAATCAGAAATAGAATTGAAGAAATACAGCTAGCTCTGTCTGCTGCTTAACTAGAAAGGGACACAAAGACCGTGCATATTACAGAAACAGGTTCGAGCGCACCACAACTCCAAAGTTATAAACCCAATCACGTTTTATAGGTATGAGTTTTCCCTTCTTCGGTGATGGGTAAGGCCTTAGACCCATTGGGTACCCTGGCATATCACGTTCACCAGTGGGTCAGTGCCCGATGTTATTCTTTGGCTGGGCTTACCATGGCTCAACTGGTGGGTTTCTTTAGCTCTGGCTCTCTGTGAGCTGTGGTTCCTTTACTTTGTTTCACCAAATTCGATTGTTTCCCTGAGATGAAAGAGCTAAACAAATGTTGTGTTAAACTGGCGATGTCTTGTCAATAAAATTAATTTGAGCCCCCCATGACTTCCGCCGTTGTTCGTTCTTAGGCGGTGGTTCTGTTGCTATAGTTTATTTTTGCTTCATTTGTTTGCGCGGGCTTTAAGTGTGACCCTTGTTGTGTTTGTGCAGGGCTTAAGATGTCGTTGCTAGATTTGCAATCAGAGAGCTGGCTGCTTTTCTTTAATTGTCTTCCTTGGTTTTCATGTGACAGTTAGTGTTTTGTGTCTCTTCCTCGCGGTGTCATTTGCTGCTTCTCACTTGATTATTTTTGGCTGGAAAACCTGTATTCAACAAAGTTAGTTAGATTCAATCCAACCTGTGTAGCTACAGAGACTAGGTGGAAAATTGAAATTTCGTTTGTAGCAAGTCTAGAAATTATAATTTCCAATTAATGAACAAAAAAGGTGCAGATCAGCAGGCTAGTCTGCGCCTTTGTTGTTCACAAACCCGCCCGAAGACAGGTTTTCTCACGTCCATGCCGAGTGTTGTGTAGATTTGCATATGTTGTAGTACAAGATACACATTATTTCAGATAAAGGGACGTTGAATTTGCAAGTAATTCACTCAAGAAAAAGAAAATATTATTTATCTAGACAAAAGGTGTTCATAAACTAATTAACCTAAGATTGCGTGACAAGAACGCACCTGACGCCCAAACAGGTCGAACATGTACCTGAAAGGTATTACAGCCAAACACTGCAAATTGTGTTTCATCATAACTATCATTTATATTATACAGCTATACGGTCACTGTATCGCCACGTGGCATGCAATGTCCCGGTCTCTTGTAAATCTAACGAAGATAGGAACCAGAAGTGGGCGTGGCTAGACAGAGACCAATAAGCCGATTAATGTTCCATAATTAAATGAGCCACTG
This sequence comes from Loripinus fragilis, assembly GCA_964019695.1. Taxonomy (NCBI): domain Eukaryota; kingdom Metazoa; phylum Mollusca; class Bivalvia; order Lucinida; family Lucinidae; genus Loripinus; species Loripinus fragilis. Next base: position 2,490,212 of record OZ026519.1, read on the forward strand.
CATTACAAAACTAACAATGCAGCATTTCAAAACCAACACTACTACATTACAAAGTCAACACTTCTGCATTACAAAGCCAATAATACTGCATTACAAAGACAACAATACTGCATTACAAAGTCAACAATACTGCATTACAAAGCCAACAATACTGCATTATAAAGTCAACAATACTGCATTACAAAGACAACAATACTGCATTATTAATCCAACAATACTGCATTACAAAGACAACAATACTGCATTATAAAGCCAACAATACTGCATTACAAAGACAACAATACTGCACTACAAAGACAACACTACTGCATTACAAAGTAAGAAAGGGTGCAAAGTTCAGGAAACGATACAATCAAGTTCCACTCCTGACCCAGGATACCAATAGGAAAATAACAAGCTCACAGTTGGACACCACAAACGAGAGCCAAGACTTCAGCCCTTTCCCAGCAGGTGACCACAAGGCACATATAAACAGGCGCTCACAAAGGCATAGCAAACACAAAACAGAAAAATCACATAAAAGATCCACAGAAGAAGTACCGCCTTGGAACAGTCAGTAAAATATTTTACTGGAGGGCTTAAACCGGTTTAACGGCGCCAATTTAAAGCAGACAGTACTGCATTACAAAGCCACGAATACTACATTACAAAGCCAACGATACTGCATTAAAATACTAACAATTATACATTTTAAAACTAACAAAAATGAATTTCAAAACCAACACTAGTACTTTTGCACTACAATGACAACGATACTGCATTACAATACAGACAATATTGCAATACAATGACAGAAAGACTGCATTATAAAGCCAGCGATACTGAATTACAATATCAAAAATACAGCATTACAAAGACAACAAGACTACATTACAAAGCCAACGATACTGCATTAAAATGCCAACAAAAACATTTCAAAACTAACAAAACTGCTGTGTAATATTTTACTTTTTTGAGGTCAGTTGTAAAAAGATCACATCACGAGCGCGTAGCGCGAGTGATTTATCTTCGTATAACTGATCGACAAACAGTGAAATATTACTCAACAATTCTCGCACTGGAGCTGATCTTTTTCGATTCTAACACACAATAAATGAAGAAAACACATGCTTCTTCCAACTTTCCGCCATTGCACTGAAGAACATCCGCCAATACTTAGACTACGTCGCTTACGTTTACATGTAATTGTAATGTCTTGCAGGCGTAAAAAGACGTTTCGCCGTCTTACGCTTTGAATGACGTCATTTTCCAGTGGCGTCAGCTATCACACTTTAGCTGTGAATTATTGTATCACAGTTTGTTACCGTAGGCTCTATAGGCGAGTAGTGTTATAATGTACTACAAATCCACCAAATACTGCATTACCAAGCCAAGAATACTGCATTACAAAGCCAACTATACTGTACTACAAAGCGATCAATACTGCATTACTAAACCAACAACAATGCATTACAAAGCCTAGTACAACAATGTACAACTATACAAACAATGCTGCATAACAAAGTCAACGATACTGCACTAGAATATCAACAATAATGCATTACAAAGACAGCAATACTGCATAACTAAATTGCAAAAAAAAAAAAAAAAAAAAAAACTTATGGCATATGTGTCCAGCAATAACAAGATCAGCATAGATATCCGCTACGTCATTAGCGAACCAAGCACAAAGACAACTTTCATAAGGCAGTATTTAAGGGCTGATGATACAATTTGAGCCAGTGCATGATATTTCCAACAATGTGGTATGTGCGACCAGCAAAGCCTCAGATCAGCCTGCGCATACGCGCAGTCTGATCAGAGCCTTTGCTAGTCTCTTGAGTATTCTATGATTGTTAAGCTTCTGACTGAACAGCATTTGGGGCTTCTAAGCTTAAAAGGAGACTGCAGAGGCTAGCCTGAGTCTACACATGTCAAAATGCATCATTGTTGGAAATCTCATGCACTGGCTTTACTTTGCTCGCTTTTAATATCATTGGCTATTGGAGCTGCCACTTCATGTACATCGTATTGCATTCTACCTTAACTCTTTACCTACTAGTGTCGTCTGCTGATAACCCTTTCAAACAGTTTGAACCCAGATCAAGCCCAACAACAACGTCGGGCATGATCTGGATCCAAAACTGTTTAACACTCTCGATGTAATTTTTAGATAATTTTCAAAAAATGAACAGGCCCAGCAGACGACAGAAAGCATGAACAATTTTCCCAGTAGGCAAATAGTTAAGGAGAAATCAGAACTGCCTCGGCCAATTCCGCGAAATTCCGTGGAATCAGACCACGGATGTACATCGAGAATCTACTTTGATAATGCGGGTGATAACGTGGCGCTGAAGTTATATAACATGACGCTGACGTCACAGGAACCATAATAACACAACAAGGTAGCATTCAACTAAATATTCATGAGGTGTGGCCACGCCGTTTTTGGGGAGAAGCTTATCACTAGAAGAAAATTCCAGTGAATTATTTCATTGGTAATATACCTTTGTTTTATAAGAAAGTGATAAAAGACCAGATATACTAAATCAAAATCAAGAGTGTTTCAACATTTTATGCCCAAAGCTGGAGAAAACTGTATTGAATTTTTAGGTCACCCTCTATGATAAAAATCATCTTTATTTGCTTCGAGACTTGTGGGTTTCCCCAGTTATTAATAGTAGAAATTTTTTTTGGGAGATGGGAAACCTGACTTTTTTACAACAGAAATCTCAAAAGTTTGGGCAGTTCTTTCAAATTGAAAAACTTCGGATAAATTCTATGTGTGGATATTTAGGAAGGACTGGATATTTAACTCCTATTTTGCGTTGTCGGCAATGGGGAACTATTTTGTGGAAAGCCTCCATAACATATGCGATTGCAGCAAAACAAACGGCTTAAACAAAGTTCATGTTTTTTTTAATAAATTTTGCTATATAGCGATATTTAACTTCATTTATTCTGCTGATTAAACTTTTCGGATAATCAGAATAATAGATTTGAATAGAACTGAACCCACATGCTACAGAACTAATTTTTCATACGCTAGTTCCGGCTTACAAAATGGATTTTTTGTACATACGAGGGGCATTTGGAAAGTTCTTAGCATGGTCGTTTATCTCAGTAATCGATTTACAAACCCTATCATGTTTGGTATAATTTTAAAGAACTATCTTTCCTCTATGTTATGGCGCTAATTTCATGAGGATATCATAATGCAGACATGAAAAATATTATAGTAAATACATATACTGTTTGTATTCTGGGAAACGCAAAAATTCAGTGGAAAATATAAAATTTTACCTTTTGAAAAGTGGGCAGAACATTAACAACAGTTCATGAAATTAGATAATTTTGTACCATTTGGTAGGCCACAATCTGATACACTTATTTTACAATTGATGATTGAGTTGGATGTTTCTAATAGCAAAATACCGGAACAGCAATACCAAAAACCGTCTAAAAAACAAAAGCAATATGCTAATTTTTTCGACTAAAAATCACATGTCACAATGCACATATTTTGAAAATATATAACAGAGCAGCACTTTAAAATGTCGTGCGTTGGAATTTTTGTCAAGCACACTTTATGTTCTTTGTATTGAAACCAAAAGAAATTTTGTAAACCAGAGCAAAGGGAAGATAACTCGTATAATCTTGCCATGGGGCAGTGTAAGTTAAGTATGAGTTGACGTTCTGGTTCATTTCAATTGAAAACGGTGGCAAACGAAAGAAAATAAAAATACCTTAGGAGTAGAAATCAATCAATTTTGTCATGGTGATTGCGATACCATGAGAAGTTCTTATGCCATCGACAAAATGTGAGGGATTAAATTACCCCACCCACTTCTTGAAAACTAGGGATAGTATTATTAGGAATAATTTTCTTGAATACAGAACTAAACAAGCCAAACTTTTTCCACTACGAAATGATTGTTATGCATTGTTCGCGATAGATAAAGCAAAACATATACTCAATAAGCATTTTTCGCGCTCTTGTAGTGACACAATTTATAGTAAAATTATTAAGAAAAATAGAAAAAAGTCCCATTTCTGAAAGTTAACCATTACACTATTAGTCAACATTTTCCGAATGTAAAGGTGTAAGTCGTGCAGGCAATGATCGCATAATATATTTTAATAAAAATAAGTTGGCACCAAACCGTTAATTTGTCAAACCATGATCGTAAATAAGGGTCCCAATTTTCCTTCGTTTTTTTTTACAAATATTTTACTTAAAATTTCAGCCAGTGTATAAACCCTACTCATTTTAAGCATGCGCTGCACGTGCACGCTTAGTCCTGTTTCTATAAAAATTAAACCATCAAGTAGCCGTTGAATTCTAGTTTCCAAAAATGCATTATTTGATCATGTTGATAGCATTTTATCAACACATTGTGGAGTTATGATGACATGCTAAGAACTTTCCAAATGCGCCTCGTAGTACTACGCGTAAGGCTCCTTACATACACCCGAGCCATGATTTGATTCTCGAATTGTGGCAGACTTTCCCGAATGTGGTAAACTAGTGATTCTGGTTAATCAATGTGACATAGGTTAATCTGTGCCAGGCAACAGGTTAAGTTGACAACTCGATAATCATGATAATGATGTCATCAATAACTAAGAGCCGCGGTACTATCTAACTGTTCTTAATAATACAAAAAAAAAATACAGGTCTGCAGATAATTGGAAATATACAGGGCTGCAAAAGAAACGCTACTATTAAAAAAGCTATATTTTCTAAGATTCCAGTGGAATTCTTACGTTAAATGTCTAAAACTGCTCTCGTACACTATTCCTAATAGTTGAGTCAGACAATGTCAAAACGTGCTAGTAAAATATGACGCTAAGCGTAAAATATATGAAAACACCCATCTTGACGACATGGTTTAGTTAAATAACAATCATTTGAAGTTTGTAGCTATACTATTGTTTTATCAAAATCCGTTCGTCGCGAAGCAAACACATTATTGGCATGCACTACAGAAGCACTGAAAACAGCGTTGATGCCAAGATATAGTATGAGGCATACGTGCATGTTACTATGCGCAGCAATACAAACAGTATCAGTTGACATATACCATGCACAATAAGTTTATCAATTTTTTATGGTGCTCATCTTTTTGCAATATCGAACACTTTTGATTGCAATGAGGAGAACAGGAACAGGATCTTAAACAAATGAAACCAATAATATACAGACGCCATCCTTTAAATTGGCATTTTGGGAGAGCAAGAATTGCAGGAGGGGTCAGTAAGCAAACTTCACATCCGCTGTAAGTTATGCTAAAATGATAAGCATGTGACTTTTCGTTTGGCGGTCTTAAATCTTCCTCATGCATCATACGCCTATACAACTATTGGTTATGTGACAAATGTAATAGAGATGTCATGCTGAAAAAAATCAGCTGCCATCAATAATGTCAAAACGTAGTCATCATTTGATTTAACTTCTATTGTTAATTGGTGTTTCAATTCAACAGAGACTCAGTTTAAAAATATGTCATAGGCTTACAATGTAACTCATCTTATGGTTGATTAGATCCTAAGTTACTGGAAAATGGTGCGACGCTTTTGCGAGATAACGTTAACGTTAGATTCTACTTTCGGCTCGTTCTCTGTAGCTGTGAAGAGGTTCCATTCAACATTATGTATCTGAATGTATTGATAGGCATCAAGCAATTTTACTTGTCAATGTGGTTTAAGAAAAAAAACGACTAGAAATACCGTTTAAAGACGAAAACGTAAACGTATTAATGAAAACGTCAAATTGTGAATACTTGACCCTTTATTTCTCTGATAAAGTTCAGAAAATTGCAGCATTTGCTATGCTGTTTTGGTTTTCAGTGACCAAACAATCGCTTGGAAATGGTTTTAGCTTTCCCTAATGATCAGAAATACCCACATTACCCGCTAGTCTTAAAATTTAACGTCACTTTAGCAAGGCCGCTGCGTTTGGTAATTCTGTTTTTTTTTAAATTACAATTCTCTTCAGATGATCGGCACTTGTATCTTCATCTTGAGATCTGATATGGATGGGCTCACTCATACAAAACAATTGCTAAACTTATTGTGCAAAGTATAATAACACGAGAATTATTATGATGTTTTACAGGCATTATTTTCTTTAAAAAATGGAGATTTTTTGACACAAACTAGTAGTTGTGAACAAGATGCAAATCATCAATATATTCTGAAATATCTCTGACAAAACAATCTCTTCACATAAATATTAATTTGCCGGTTTAGCTACTATTTAGGTAACGGGTTGCTGTAACCAAAGTAAGTATAGCATGGTGGCAGAAAAACATACGACCAAACTTTCAGTTCTTCAAAAAAAATACTTTTAGTGACATTTTTTTTTTCAAAATTTGATCGACAGCGGACCGATGGCGGGCCACTAGCGGTAAGTTATGCTTAAAATGCCGCCGGCGGGTCGATATGATAGCAATACTGACCGGGTAAAGGATACATACGTATTTTTGCAAGCGCAAGCGGTTTATTCTCTGACAGTAGGGATTGTATCAGTCCGGCTCCGAGACTGAAGCTACTATGGGTCTCCTTGAACCTAAATCGTGAGAAAAGAACTGAATTAAACGTCGGCGATACACACCTGGCTGCTCAGCTCCAAAGTATAGCTAAATGTAACCCGTTTGCACATAGACGGAGAATAACACGGCAATACGCTTAACTAACAGGGTGAATACCCTGGCTGGTCTGGGCCATTTTGTCTCATCAACAAATGTATTTTTTCACTCATTTAGCCCAGACAACTTTAATAAACTTATACAATAGCAAGTTCTGAACGGACAGGCTATATTATATAGTCTACGAGTCTAGTGACAATAAAATAAAAAGTGTGCACACGATACGGGTCATTACTTGAAGATACTTGCACAAACTTTTGGGTCAAGCGAAGCACGTGCATATGACAGCTTTCAGCGGAACTTTCAACGAAAGTGTCCATAAAATGGATTCGTTATTTGAAAAGGCTGCACTATACCTGAGCAGTTATACACGGTCAGGCCCCGAGGTTTTATAACTGTTTTCATGCTCAGTTCAACTAAGCATGAAATTGATCATGCTCATAAATGTTAAAAATACCAAAATTTGGTGGCATTACAACATTTATCAGCAACATCTGAGAGATTTGGAGTTTATATTTTTCTGAATTTTAGTTTTAATGAGCGGTTCGCGAATCATATCAGTTAAATTGAGCATAAAAAATGTACCATGACCTTGCAGCCTAGTTTCCTCAATACATGTACCTTGCACATATGAAGCACTTTACTTTAAAGTGTGCTAATTGGTCTACGTCTCCAGCCTGAGGATGTATGCTAACAATTATATACAGTTTTAGTATATATACATAGTCTGTCTAATAATGCCCACGTGCCTTATTAGCTCTATCAGTATTTGTTTTCTGAGCTATTCAGCTTCATACACGATATAAAAAGATAATTATAGGCATACATTATTGCAGCAAACCGTCATTCGCAAATGAAATTGAATAATACGAAAACGCTTCATCTGGGCCCAGACCTGTATATGATTTTCCATAGACCTCTATTATAGAGTTTAAGTAAGCTGTGGTCGTCACAACTCTTAAAGCACAAGGAGGCTGCTATAAATTACAAGTTGGACATAGTTCATTCAATAAACAAAGATGAGATACCCCGGTGACCGCTGTGTATTACCACTTTTTGGCCCCTGAAGGTGAGCACCTTACATGGGAGGACCACTTCATTGAAAAATTATCAAAATGCAATGTCTTTTTTTTTCTTTAGTCAGACTTGTAAACTAAATTTAAAAAAAAGCAGCGAGATGTTGTTTCAAAAAGTGCAACAAATATATACCGGTCTAATAATATGATTTTAAGTCTTCTTTATAGATGAGAGGGTTTGGCCCACTGGGGTTTAACTGTTGGATTTCCTTTACTCCGGTATTCAGTTGTACGAGGGGCATTTGGAAAGTTCGTAGCATGGCACCATGACTCCACAAGGCGTTGATGAAATGCTATCAAATAATACATTTTTGGAAACTAGAACTCATCGGCTACTTGATGGTTTAATTTTTGTCGAAAAAAGAACTTGACGTGCACGTGCAGTGCATGCTCCAAATGTGTAGGGATTTATATACTGACGGAAATCTTAAGCAAAATATTTGGGAAAAAATTAAGGCAAATTTGGGACCTTATTTACGATCATAATTTGACAAATTAACGATTTGGTGCTAACTTTTTTTCATTAAAATATAATATGTGATCACTGCTTGCACGACTTACACCGTTCCATTTTGGACTTTTTTCGAGTTTTCTTTATACCTTTACTATAAATTGTGTCATTGAAGGAGCACGAAAAAAGCCTATACATTTTGCTTTATTTGTAGCGAACATTGCATAAAACCATTTCTTCGCGTAAAAAGTGTAGCTTGATTCTGTATTCAAGAAAATTATTCATAATAACACTAACCCTACTTTTCAAGAAGTGGGTGAGGTAACTCAATCCCTCATATTTTGTCGATGGCATAAGAACTTCTTATGGTATTGTGTTAACAATCACAAGATTGATTGATTTCTACTCTCAAGGTAGTTTAACCTTTTTGCTTGCCACTATTTATAATTGAAATGAGCCAGAACGTCAACTCGTAATTAAACTCATTCTGCCCCATGGTAAGACTTTATGATTTATCTTCCCTTTTATCTGGTTAACAAAATTAAATTTTTGTTCTGGTTTACAAAATCTCTTTTGGTTTTAGTACATAGAGCATTAAGTGTGCTTGACAAAAATACCAACACATTGCAATTTTAAACTACTGTCTGTTATATATTTCCAAAATGTTTTGATTGTGACATGCGATTTTTATTCGTAAAAATAAGCGGATAGCTTTGCTTTCTAAATTGTGTTGGTATTGCTGTTCCGGTATTTAGTTATTAGAAACATCTAACTCGCTCATCATTTGTATAATCACTGTACCGTAATATTGCCTACCAAATGATACAAAATTATCTAATTTCATGAGCTATCGTTAATGTTCTGCACACTTTTCATTAAGTAAAAGGTTTTGTTCTCCACTGAAATTTTGCGTTTTCCAGTATACACACAGTACATGTTTTCAGATTAATATTTTTTGTGCTTGCAGTATAACATCCTCGTGATTTGTGCTATAAAATAGAGGAAATATAGCTCTTTAAAATGATACCAAACATGATAATGTTTGTTGATTGCTTACTGAAATAAAATATCACGCCACGAACTTTCCAAATGACCATCCTATATACTGTTGGGTCCTTATCTTTGTTTTTATCTCCTTTTTATATCTCGCTTTGTCTTTACTAGGAGATGATACATCGATAAGTTAGGTATCTTACATGCGAACCAAAGATCTATTTGTCCTGATCCACATCTGAAATAAGGGTGAGGTTGGTACCATACAACTAGTTTAAGCCCTCCAGTAAAACTATTTTTACTGAGCGTTCCAAGGCGGTGCTTCTTTTGAGGATTTTTTTTGTTATTTATGTTTCGTGTTTGTCATGCTTTCTTGTCTGTTCATTCAGCCCTGTGGTCACCTGCTGGGAAAGGGATAACCTCTTGCCTCTCTTGTATGTGATGTTGTCTTGTGTTTTTGTAACTTTCCCATGTGGTGTCCTGGGTCAGGTGTGGTACTTGATTGTATCGATTCCTGATCTTCTTACTTACTTTCTTTCTCGTACGTTTAGCATTGACCAATCACGATATAATTTATAATTTGAGCACAGTGCTGAGCTTCCACCCACCATTTGAGCCAATCAGTGTCCCTTTTACAATAACATGAGCGTGGTCACCTGTCCAAAACATTAGGTCTGAGTTGAGGTTTGACAAAAATTTGGGCTTGGTCAGGACCCTTACTTCCTGACACTCTGATGGCGTTCCGTTAGGAGTAATAGAAAATAACTTTTATTTTTAAAGACAAAGCAACTGGCTAAAACATCCAAAATTACCCTGCATGCAAAGTGTTAAGTCAAGTTCAGTCGTAATAGCATGGTAAGTATTTATATTACAAACATTTATCTTACACGTTTAATATATTTAGGCGAGACATAGTATATGATCATATGTAAGAAAAATGTATTGCCATCTTCAAATACATGAAACATGTTTGATTTTGATAAACTTAACAAGTAATGGTTGGTGCCTGATGCTAATCTGTAGCTGGACCCACCGTGGCTCAACTTGAGGTTTTCTTTAGCTCTGACTATCTGTGAGTCATGAGCCGTTTTCTTTGTTTCATCATGGAGTGGTAATTTGATTAAAGTGTTTTCCATGATGATACATTGCATTAGTTAGATGACCTCAATGCGAGCTGAACATTTCTTGTACTTCAACAACAGCAGAATCTAGGGCGAAGATTTGGTACCAGTAAAATGCATTTAACCCCCCCCCCCCCGGTGGCTTAGGCTGCTGTCCGTTCTAAGGCGGTGGTTCTGTTGTTGTTGACTTTTTGTTTATTGTTACTCCCATTGTGGGAGTCTGTAATTGTTCTATGTTTTGTTGTACGTTACTTTATGTCCATTCTAGTATTGCAATCATCTTGATGGGGAAGAGAGAGCTGATTGCTTTGCTTAATTTGTCTTCCTGGTGTTTCGTGATGGCTGAGCGGCTCTTCCTCGCGGTGCCTTGGGGTTGTCTGCAGTTTGTGATTGTGGTATTTCCTGATCATGATCACTTACTATTTTTGTTCTCAAAGTGTAAGTTCAAGATTTTGAACATTTTACTTTAATAAAAAAAAATATTATGTGCTGATTTAATTTTCACAGATCAATTATGCTATTACCATGTGCTACGTTTATTACAGCATTAATTATTGCCTTTATCTATACATCTGGGAGCAGCCATTTTACAGCAGTTGGCATTAAACATATATACATTAACCTCTATTTAGGTCAGCTATATGATTCATAACAGCACCTTTCAGTGGGTTCCATGCATATCTTCATCTCAATATTGAATAATGGATATTACGTTTTAATTACAAGTAGTAGTCAATTCAATGTAAATTAGAATGTTACGACTATCAAAATATTTATATATATATATATATATATATATATATATATATATATATATATATATATATATATATATATATTTATATTTATATTGTTTTTCAACCGGTTTTTTCATTTGATTTTGCTCTGTCATTTTTTACCCAAAATGAATAAATTCGTTCCAAAATATACCGTCTGCTATAGTGATAATTGGTGCTTTAAGGGTTAAAATTTTAGAAATTATCATAACACATTGACCATGTATCAGAATATACTCATCAATGTACACTTGGCTAAAATATCAAATTGAAACATTGTGATTTTTTGCCATTATCAATGATTTATAATTTTGCTCTGGTGGTGTGTAAGCAGGTGATATAATCAGGTGATAGTGCTTCCTGTTTTCTTGTGTGTAGCTCATTCACCTGAAAAATGGCCAAACTCCATGGGGCAAGCAAAAATAATTAATTTCAGGATTTATGAAGAGCGTTCAAATATTTAATGAGGGATTATTCCTCGTACCATACTGTAAGCTCTACAATAAATGCATTTGAAAAAGTCTGAATTTTCACCTTAAACGTTTATACTTTAATTGAGGAATTCCTATTATTATGTTTGTGCTCTTATTCGGGGCCCTGATCGTAGCAAAAAGGTACTATAGTGGTAAAGAGGAGAACTGATGGCTTAACGTACACGTGCATATTAACACCAACATATGTGACAGTTGAGCAGCTACCCTGTTGGTGAAAAGGTGTCAGTTGAACTTACCATGAGCAAACAGAGTAGACACTGATCAGGCAGCTCTTACAAGAGCTGCCTGATCTAGGTCTGCTATGTTTGCAAAAGCGTTAAAAGGTATCTACACCGTGACGTGTATGAGGTAATTTGTAAAAGTGTTCTTAAAAGGGTATCCTTTGGAAGAAAAGATTGCACCAAAGAACTGAAACTAGAGTGTACATATTTCCTGGGCCAGACTAGCTAGTTTCTGCCAATTAGGCGTCATCAGTGACCTTCTAATAGTTTCAAAGTTCCTCAGTGAAACCCATATCCCAAAGGACAAGAAAATAAAATCTACACTATAGTGAAGAAGTCTGAAATGCCATTGAGTAGTGATGTTGGTGTAAACTTACTCTTACGTTCCGAAAATTACACAGTGATAAAAGTTAAACACTTCTACACATTATTATTATTATTGTTATGACTAACTGAACAGAACACCGCTTCTAAACCAGCTCAGTGAAAGGTTACACAAAAACAGTGGCGGAACAGCTGTCATCATATTTAGTATTAAGTTACACCTATAGTTTACAGTGTATAAGCGCATTTAAAGCATTGATCACCTTACACGAATATACAGTAGTATCAAAGAAAATATTCGTCCTCCAGCTTCACTGAATAGCTCCTTTCTAAAATGACGTAGCATACTATGCGACACTTACCATTTTGTATGAGGGTATGCACAATAGCCTTTTATCAAATTATTTTGATATGTAACTTAACTTATGCACAAATCGTGTTGAACGTATACTAATCAGCACCAGAAGGAAATGTGGATTGGCAACCTTCAGCTGATTGTTTTACATGTACTAGCGTTTATGATAGCCCATCATGTGTTCCTCAACCGATATTGGGCCTGAATTGGCATTAAGACCCGGAATCCAAAGCAGCGAGAGTTGTATTACTTTTTTGAGACACATTTCAGGAATAAATAAAATTCAGATATGCTAAAACTGGGAAGTGTGCCAGTATTCACATTTTTGTTTAGCTTCGGTTTGCAAATCCAGTAGCTAGATCTTAACACTATTGATATGCTTGGTGAGAGCTATCAACAGTGTCAAAGAAATTTCTATGTTATTGCGTTTTTCGCTAAATGACCACGGTCAGACGGACGGACATAATGAATAAAGTGCACATATTTTGGTCGTGCAATCATATTGGCACATGCGTACAATTCGCATAAGAGGGAGAGAGAGAGAGAGAGCTCACTTTTTCTTGTTTTATATCTCTACTTCTTTAGCATTATAGCAGGTATACGTATAAAACCACGTGAATACGACCAGGAACTGTCACATTTACAGTACTTACAATGTACCACTTGCCGACCAATGGCATTAAAACATAGACAAACAGAAATAGATGGCTTTTAGCTCTCTGCCTTAAAACACATTCACTGCCAAACCGCGACTATAGTCGAAATTTAAAGGTACAATTGATAGCTGTCTATTTTTAACCGTTATAAGGGATGCAAATCTTTTTTTTCCTTATTTCAAAATGTTCAGGGGACATAATAATATCGTATATGGATGTCTATGCAATGTTCTGTAAAAGGATTGACTTAAAACAAATGTTTGTAATGTCATTAGATTTTACGGACGTCAAAAACAACGAACACATGTCCAAGGGAATGACATAAAGGACGCATTAAGCCCTTCAACTTCTATATTTTTATTTATTTCTGATTAAACAATATAATATCAGAATAAATACTTATGTTTGATGCTTGGTAGATGGGTGTTTTATCTTTTTTTGCATAGTAGTTTATAGATAGTTTTCGTATTTTCAATATGGCTTCCAAAATGGCCGCCAATGGTCACGTGACTATTATTATTATTATTGGTTCAGATGAAAGTTTATATATTAGCAAAGTTCTGCGAAAGATTCATAGCAATAGGTTGAATGGTTCTGGAGATACTCTGTGTTGAACCCATATACCCTCAATATTCAGGAGCCCTTGAAACGTGCTTTCCACTGAGGTATTGATTTTTGAGGTGCTTGGCAGCGAAAGTGTTAAAACCTGGAACCTTGTAACTTAATTGGATAACAATCAAGATGGAGTGCAGTACATAACTAGGTTGTCATGATTGTTGAGGAACATTGGTACAAGAATATTTACTTAACCCTTAAAGCGCTAAGATAAAAATGCATCTGAAAATGTCGTCTACTGAAGTCGTTTGCTGCAAGTAGTTGTCGAACAATACTGACGAATTAAGTCCACAGTGTTTGCCATAGAGGTTTCTTAAACATTTTAGCAGACGAGAAAAGCAGACGAATTTTGTTGCGATTGGCGCATTAACGGTTAATCCAGGTTTCTGACACGATGTTACTACAGACCTCTAATTGTGCATGACTTCATGTCATTTTATGCCCACCAGCGACTAGATCTTGATCAGATAGTTAGTTAGAAAGGTTTTCAAGCTAATTAGCTGGTTCTTTCCGGAATTGACTTTATGATCGCCGTTGCCCATGGAAACACGAGAGGTGCTTCTTGAAAAACAAAATATGCTAGAAAGGTCGGTAATCCCGTTAATATATGAAACGTTTTCTGATTTCCCCCCTATAAAAGATTTGTTTAGTTGCTGGTTAGAGGTGTCAAAGACTTTTTCAATGGGCATTTTTATTCCGGAAACACCTAAAACGTGAAAACCCAGATGAATTGCATCAGGGTCTGCAATGTTTGCTAAGGTAAATGCAATCCACAGGTACTAAAGAAAATAAATTGATCATTTTGAAATTACTACCAGGCTGTAACCCCTTAAAACATATAATGGAAAGTCCTATCCTTCTAGTATTTATCTGTATGGGAAATCCATCAGAATACAAAGGGTGAGAAAGAGTTTGTTAATTTGGGAAACAGGAAATATAGTCTGACACAAAAGCTACTGTGAAGTACCACGTTTGCCATACAAGAGGTGTTTCATGTTTATTTGAACAAATTTGAAAATGACGTTACTCATTTATTTCTCGTTATATTTGGTAATAATTGATTTCCATGGGTTAGTCTGATCTCCAGAAATACACAGTCATTAAGAAAATAGTTCTTAATCTTTATTTTCTGGTTTGAAACAGTCTCTGAAGATGGGTAGTCAAAATTTAAGCGTTTAAAAAATGCTGTCTGAAACGAAATGTACAAAATCTTTCTCGAACAATTTCTCTAAAAGATATGACGTTTTTCTCTTGGAACCTTTTATATATTGTACATAGATAATTAAAGTATCTTCTGATATAAAATAAGGCATTCCAGTTGGATATTTACTTTTTGGAAGCGACTTTTACATCAAATTTTAGGGTTTACAGTTTCCATAGCAGCAATAAATTGTATGCAAAATACTCATATGTGTGTGTGTGTGTTATGCTGCTGTGTCTGTTTCTTGTAGCCTTGTGGTCACCTGCTGGGAAAGGGCTAACCTCTTGGCTGGCGTGTTCGTTGAGTCTTGTCACTTTCCCAAATGTGTCCTGGTCCACATCAGAATTAAGGGCGAGGTTGGCGCCGTAAAACTGGTTTAAGCCCTCCAGTAAAATATTTTACTGACCGTTCCAAGGCGGTACTTCTTTTGTGGATCTTTTATGTTTTTGTTCTGTCTTGTGTTTGCTATGTTTTGTGCGCGTCTGTTTATATGTGCTTTGTGGTCACCTGCTGGGAAAGGGCTGACCTCTTGGCTCTCGTTTGTGGTGTCTTCTGTGAGTTTGTCACTTTCCCATTGGTATCCTGGGTCAGGTGTGGTACTTGATTGTATCGATTCCTGATCTTTGCAACCTTATTACTTCAAATGCAATATTTTGTGATCAGTTTTATCGGTTATAGATACTTAAAGTATCTTAGAAATTAAGTCGGCTGTGAGTTTTGAGAATTTGCTTGTCAAACTTCTTCAAAAACACATTTTGTACATAAGATACCCATTTGGGCACTTTTATGGAAGAACTTATTTAGCCCAGTTTCCAAGCAAAAACAGGCACACATAGACTGTTTCTCATCTTAATAATAGACTGAGTGTGCCTCTAAACTTAAAAGAAAATTTCACATATAAATACGTATTTTCTTAGAAATAACACCCGCTTTAGCTCTTAAAATCAGTAAAAAGGGGGTGGGGATGTATTTAGGGCCGCCGTGTTATGGCTATGCTATAAATTGCCACCTGGTCTGTTTGGCAATATCAGGGACACGTCTGTTATGCATGAAAAAGTAAAATTGGTTTGTTTTAATTATATGCAACCGCAATAAGTGAAATTCAAATCTGTTCAAATAAACATGAAACATGTCTCGTATAGAGGACCATACATGAGCTTTCATGTAATAATTATATCTATTAAACATGTTTTGGAAATTTTGCAGAGTATTTTGTCATCTTTTCGCAACGGGCCGATTGATTAATTCAATTAAACAGAAATTAGTTTATCATATGACGCCAACAGTACTTTAAAATCGCGTTTTCTGTCGTGGAAATACTTTGGTGTTACCATGTTTACGTGACGTTCTTATAGGAGTCATTCCATACTGTCACTAAATAAGTAAACCAAAAGTGGGTGATCGATTTTAACACATAACGTATATTAGTTTTAGGAACAAATATGATTTATTTCATGGAATGAGGTGAAAGAATGACAAAGCCATGAATAAAATATGCATCTTGTCCATTCACGAGATTAAATAAATCATATTTATTCCAGAAAAATGCCACTCATAGCATGTAAATGTTCACTTCACTCGATGAAATAATTGTCATATTCATTCCGAAAGGTTTATATATCATAGGTCTTAATGATTGTGAAGCGAAAAATATATTTTTTGATCTATGACGTCATGCATTATCGCACATGATGTTGCACAATGTGTCTGTCTTTGAAAACTGAAACAACGGTAACTGGAGTAGAGAAAAAAATAGCAAATCCCGTTTTTTTATTGCCCAAATGTGTCTTATGATCAAAGTAAGTAAGGGTGCAAAGATCAGGAATCGATACAACCAAATACCAAACCTGACCCAGGATACCAAGGGGAAAGTACCAAGCTCAAAGTTAGACACCACAAACGAGAGAGAAGAGGTCAGCCCTTTCCCAGAAGGTGACCATAGGGCACATATAAACAGACGTGTACAAAGGCATAGCAAACACAAGACAGACAAAACATAAAAGATCCACAAAAGAAGTACCACCTTGGAACGGTCAGTAAAATATTTTACTGGAGGGCTTAAACCGGTTTAACGGTGCACAAACCCCACCCTTAGTTCAGATGTGGATCAAGACACATAGATGTTTGGTTTGCATGAAAGACCCATAACTTATCAATACATTATCTCCTAGAACATATAAATCAAGATATAACAGAAGATAAAAAAAAGATAAGGACTCAACAGTAAATAAAACTGGATTCCGGAGCAAAATTAATCCAACAGGTAAACCCCGGTGGGCCTGACAAACAGCCAAAGCATCAGGCCCCTACTATCCCATCAACAGTTTAGTCTTTAAGTCGGAACCGTCATAGAGTCTGAAGTCCTATCCACCGGCGTGCAATTAAAGAGGAAAGCAAAGTTGCCAACCGTGATTGGATTGACCACCAAGCTTGCAGTCTGTTGCAATATATTAATGTTATAGCCAATCTTTTTGTGATGGGGGATTATTTTAATGAACTGCGCTGAAAAATTATTAGAGCCAACAAATTGAATCTTCTTCAATTTATACACACAGATCAAGAAAATGAATACACACACTGTGTTTTTGTTCACTTATGAGGAAGTTGTATAGGAGTTCGGAAATCTGAAGTGGACTAAGGTAGGTCAACGGAGAAAACAGAGGACATTCGATTTACCGCTTGATATACTTTATATTTTCACATGTGAAAAGATACCATTATTATATTTTCACGTGTGGAATATTACCTTTTTAATACTTTTTCATTCTATCAATATATTATCTGTGTCTCATTACTTTGTATATCATATATTGCGTTTTACGAATACCTCCCGGACGCGACGTCATGTGATAATATACAGTTATTGAATTATGTTGAGGTGGACATGGAGTGTTATTGAACAGTAAACGTCAATATGATTAAGTTTACTTTTCAATAACACTCCATGTCTACCGAAACATAAGTCAACAATTGTTTTATTATAAAATAAATGTATGTTATGCATTTCCTGTCATTTTATACTATTACAACCATTGACGTTACGGATGGATCATGTGAAATTACTTGACGTTCTGACGTCACTTCCCGTAAGCCAGGCAATATTACCTCGTGCCGTGTGCTTTGCAACGTCACGTCCGACAAACCATGCAATATGTAGTTTTATTGACTCGAGTGGATATGTATCTGGGCCAATCAGAATTCGTTTATTTATAGATTATATAATAAATAGGTTTATTGTCATTGTCTGCACATGTGCGATACTAAAGGATCGACCTGTCTGCTTTGGGACATCGCGACTGAAAAATCGGGTTTGTGCTGTTACGCGGTGCGCATTACTCGAAACACCTACGTTAAAAAGTAACAAGCGTTAAATGCCTATAGATAATCCTTCATTGGAGATATCTAGTCACTTTGGGTAGCCAAATCATAACAATGATGGGTATTACAGTATTCAGCCATAGACTGATCATATTGTTTGCACTAGAACATTTTTGAAAACATTCTCCGTTGAAACCGTTTCAGTGACACGTGATGACGCGCTTGATAAACAAAACTGAATCAGCCAATCGGGCGAATCACATGACTCTGTGACGCATTTGGTAAACAAATATGTCACATGTACCCACAGTGCTCAAATCAGACAGGTCAGTATTTGATAAAATGCTTCCGGTCGATGACAATGGGTTTATTGTATTAAATGACGTGTACTACATGAGCAGTGTGGTACAGTCGGGACGCGTAGTGAAGGCGTATGAATATTATCAAACATGCATAGCAACAAAAACGTTCGAATTTTTCGGCTTTCTTGGCGAAGCGAGGAAGGACACCCCAAATTTAACCTTTTGTTTCACGAAATCCAAATCTTATTCTGTTAAAAATTGGCCACTTGTGTTCGTCGTTTGTTCAAGCTTTCCCACAGCGTATGATTTTTAATCTACGACAACACTCTTAAACAACGAGATGGGCGAAACAGAAAACTTTCAAGATAGATTTGACTGTAAAAAAATGGTTCCCGTTTGATATCTAATTTCTCATTTTTTCGACTTGGTCCCGCTGTGGCATATATGTCATGAAAAAATATAGGGTTTCAACTACCAATGTGCCAATTTTTTCGAAATTCGTTCTGGAGACAAAATTCGTTCCATTATCTTCGAGAGGTCATACGGTCTTCAAACAGTCAATCTTCCAAGATGGCGGAAAACGAGGATTGGTTGCGACTGGCAAAGCCAGTTCATATCGCGCAAAACAAATCTAGACCATAATAAATGTATTAAAATCCAAATAAAAATATAGATCTATTTAATATATTGGATATCTAGGCCCTATTTACCTCCGATAAATTCATGTTTCACTAATATTTTCAGTCAATGACAACGTTATCTTTCTTGACCGTCTGGTTAATGACGACAACATCGATAAATAAATGACGTAAGCAATCTGTTTTTAGTGCACACGGTATAGAAAGCCATTCCTGTTGTCTTATTAATTTTCAATAATCTTGCTTACAATCAGGAAATGTCTTGCACTATTCAAATATAACCCGCAGATTGTTTCTATTGGGGTTGATAAAACTTGGGATAGTCCATTTTACACCCAATTATGCACTAATTAATACTTTACAAACTACTGTCTGATGAGGCCCTCCTAGGGAGGGAAGATAGTACCTGTTCCCTTGTTCCCCTTATTTTCCCTGTTCCCCAATGTTCCCCTTCTCCTCAAAATTAATTGGGCCCTTTGATCTTCTGTTACCCTGAAATGAATACTCTTTCCCCCTGTACCTCAACCCCGGGGAGGGCTTCAGTGATGGACCCCCCCCCCTTCGAATAACACAGACGTTAAATTGTCATGACAATAGTAAACCAAAACATATTTGATTTCATTTTCAGAACAGGTTATGTGTAAGCTACAACGTTGTTACAGTCCCAATTATTAAAAGTGACCCAGGGTTGTTTCTCTCTATTTTGGGAACATGACCCAATCCACAGAATTGGGATTTTTTTCACATTGTTTTATACAAATTGGGGAAAAATTCACACCATATATTATAATCAAATCAAACAAAAAATAGCTAATAAGAACATTTCAACATTATGAATTTAACAGGTACTATTTATTGGGGTACAGTGTCACAAAATAGTGACATTTTTTTGTTTCTCAATTTGAGAATTTTCCCCTTGATATTGGGAAAAAAATACTTTTTTGCAATTGGGAACATGACCCAAAATTGGTCTTCAAAATGTGCCAAAAAACCCTGTTTTTTTATTAGAAATATCAAGAAAACAATTACATCTGTATAACTATACATACTCTAGACAGATTTACATTGCAAGACAAGGAATTTTCTGGTCCAAGTTACTGCCTGATTCTTTAAATACGATAATACCCATGCCCTAATCATATTTAAGTGTTTACCTGACCCCAACAAATACAAAAGTTATATGATCCAAATATCATATAAACATATAACACTGTGTTTAGGGTGCTCTTTGAGACGGTTCTTTTGAGTACCCACAACATATGTTTGTTTTAGAAATAATTCAATCACACATTAATAGTCTTATATTGGAGATAGGTGTTTTGGGGAGGGAACTCTATAGTAGTTTGGGGTATAAAGTACCATATTCTTCATAATAAGCATACTTAAATTCATTTAAATAGATGTCTCTTTATTGTAAAAGACCTCCGAAATGAAAAAATCTACAAATATATTCTTCCTAGAGTTTGGTTTAATGCATAATATGTATTACACACTGTTTTTGGACAAAAACAAACTCAGTTTAGGCCTAAATGAAATATATGTGTGGTTCCTGTTGCATACCAACAAAATTAAGGGTATGTAGGTAGGGAAATTATTAAATTTTGTTATTACATTTAACAAAGAAATTAGTGACAAAATCTGAAAACGTGCCCATTTTAGGTATTTTTCTCCAAAGACCATTTTAATGTTTAGGGTAGGGTTAAAAAAATTAGGGTAGGTAGGCAACAGGAACCACACATATATTTCATTTAAGCCTTACTCATTTATCATCTTAATCCTTTACTTCATAGGCTATATTTAGATCATGACATTATTTTTTCTATTTTTAGACAACATTGAAAAAAATCAAGAAAATTGAAGCTAAGTCTTGAATTTGAAAATATTATGGAAAATGGAGCATTTGCTCCAAAAGAGCAAATGCTCCATTTTCCTTAATATTTTCAAATACATGATATTTCAAAGGTTTAATGGGTTAAAGCTGGTTAGATCTCTCTCAAATATGAGACCATGACTAGCTAGCATCAGTTTTTGATTCCTATGACCAATTTTGGGGGTCTCTGACTCTCAGAAGCACTGTGTAAAACCAACAGATCATTGAAAAAAATTAACAAAACAGACTTAATACTGATATAACAGACTTATTCTGCAATTTGCAGTAATTGAAAGTAAACAAGTTATTTTGACATCTAATACTCTTATAAATGTTGGTGATAGATGCTGTGGGGAGGGGGCTATAGTAGCTTAAGGTATAAAGTACCATATTCTTCATGATAAGCATACTTTTGTACAAATGAAGTAACTATTTCAAAAATGAGGGAATTTGGTGTTCAAGACCAGCTGGCTTCATTCTGATTAACTGTAAATTTTACAGTAACTTCATTCTGTGTAAACAAACATCAGATCAGTAAACAGCTGATGAAATCTCTCTAAAATTTGAAACCAGTGTTAAATTATACTGTCATCCAGTTTTTGAAGTTCAAGGCCAATTAATGTTGGGAGTCTGACTTAGAATTCCTGTAAGACAGTTAAAAATTCTTATTTTGTATCCTTTATCATTGTTGGTTTATAATAAGAACATGTGTGCCTATTACATGTATATATTGGATGGTAGGCTGCAACTTGGAATGCATACTTAAACCTCTTTTTATCCAGATTGAAAGCAATCTCAATTAACACTTCACAAAAATGATATAAATAAGGTCCAGCCAGTGGGGTTTGTGATATGTTACATAATGTTTGCCTGAATACATTAGCCTGCTTCCCTTTCCCAAGAAATAGTTATGTTTTCTTACTAAAGATGTCTTTGTTCCAAGCCCCTAGCACCTCATTTTAAAAAAAATAAATAAAATGAAATAAAAATAAAACAAAAACATTTTCTCTTATTAGGGTTAGGTTTAGTTAAAAGGTTGAATATTGTATGATTCAATATTAATGATGCATTAATTGGGGTCTGGGTCATAATGGGATGCTTTTATCAATAAATTGTATTTTGATTTCATATTTAATAGCACGGTTCCCACTGACTTCTGAAATAAGGGGTATACTGGCTCCCAATTTCTTAGTTTTGTACCCCCCCCCCATAAAATGTGAACTCTGCTAAAATTTTCTCACAAAATGGAGTAGGTCCATACCTGCAAAAATAAAGAGTATTGGAGAAGAAAGACATATAGAGCAAGAGGAGGATTGAGGGTGTGGGGTGTAGCCTATAGATTAGTAGTTGGTGAGGCCTTCCATGGGTTTGGGGGAACAGTTAGGGTAAAGGGGCATTTATTTCAAGGGAACAGAGGAGGTAAGTGCAACTTTTGAGGGGAACAAGCAAACAAAGAAAATGTTAGGGAACATGGAACCCAGGAAAACAGATTGTCGATTTTTGGGGAAGAGGCAAGTTTATTTCAGCCTCCCCCCCCCCCCCCCCCGTGAGGGCCTCGATGGTTAGTGGACAATTCAGCCAAGGTACAGACTGTCTGAGACATAACCATATAGTTCCTTCTGACATGGGGTGAGCCCGGGGGAGAGCGGTTGAATGGTCAATGCGTGCGCAGATCCAGAATTTTTTGTCAGAGAGGGGGGGGGGGGGGGCAAGCCAAACGCCGAGAAAACAGCCATGATTTTTTTATGTTTGTTTTTGCTTTACGGGGGGGGGGGTCCAAATGCTAATTTCTATAGAATTTGATCGAACTTGTGATTTACCAGGGATGGGGGTCCGGACCCCCTATCCCTCCCCTCTTGATCCGCACATTCATGACGTTTAAAGACCAAAGAATAAAGTCAAAAGGGGAAGAAGCGGCAGCCCGGGAAGAAGGGAGCATTTAAGATTTTCTCATTTTAAAGTACCGGGAAATCCCATTTTCAACCGAACGAAACGAATTAAAAATGAAATCTGCATACCTAGGATGCACATCTGAGGCCCCAGAGATAAGGTATTGGCATTATTCCTTTAGAATCACATCTTTATAGATAAAACATATCGATTGCAACACGTTTACTCGTAATATTGTGACGTAAATATGGGACAACTTTGACAAGTGACTACGTCATTTTAGAGCTTTGTCCCGCGTTTATACTCAGCTGAAAGATGGACGGGGCAAAGGTAAATATGTTTATATTTATTTCATCAAAATCGGTTCTGGAGACAAAAAACGTTCCATTAAATGCCAGAGCATATATTTCATTTCTGTTTTTAAGCGCCTGACAGTGGTGCATTTCAGAGCTTGATTTCGTTGCAAAGCAATATATCATATAACACTTTCAAAAAAGGAAATTGGCGATAAAAGGTTGCAGAATCTAAATATATAGCGAGAATACACTGTCATTAATTACAAATTAAGAAAAAAGAGCGTTTAAAAAAGGGAATTTTTGGCGCCATTTTTTGGCCGCCATTTTGTGGGAATATTTGGCGTCGCGCATTTTTACAATTTTAAAATACTTTAACTCAAAATACGCCCTTTGCGTTCCTACTGGTAGCTGCATGTTTTCATAAACAGAATCAGACCACAGACTCATTAACCAACCTGACCTTAAACTTTCAGTTGTTTCTGCTGGTAGTCCGACCGACCGTAACTCAACTCTAAGAGAGAGAGAGAGAGAGAGAGAGAGAGAGAGAGAGAGAGATTGCTAAGCCCATGGTTTTTATGTTTTGGTATATATGTCTTTAACGTGTACATATGAGAGGAACATTTTTTCAGATAATGTAGCATTTAAAATGAAATACAAAATGGTTAGGTATTATGGTCGGCCTAACAATGCTACTTGAATTTGAATACAATTTTGATAACACAAACTTATCAGTCAATATGTATATATTTCAAAGAATAATTATTCCCATGTCTTATCATATGTAAATAACCAGAGTGATAATATGATGAATTAAGTTTGCTTTGATTTAATGTCTTGTAACATCGCAAAGTGTCGGAGTTCTCTGCTTGTCCATACAGTCTCATTTAATCTTTTTTTATTCACACAGACTACGTTAAGAAGGCGTGGGACAAAGCCGAAATAAAGTTTATTTTAAAGTCTTATTACATGCACTTACCAAAGAATCATCGTTATACAGTATTCTTGGCGTTATTGTTTTATTTCCTTTAACACATATAAACGCATAACAATCTTATTTCACTTTAACTATTATACAATAAACCGAACTCCTACCTAGGTAACAGTAATATCCTTCTAATAGCCATCCGATGGCGACAGAACTCTACTGATAAATGATTTCATCCAGCCTAAACGAGATTGGAGAATTCACCAATAATCCGATATAAAAGCGCGACAATGCAAGCCGCTGCTGCGGGCATCAACATATATCAGTCAGTTCTGTTGCATATAAACTGTGCGAGCGGAAACGGATTAAAATTATGATATTAATTACAATATAATACATTATTGTGTAAGCAATTATACAATTGTAACTAAAATAGGACAGGCCTTTCGCTGATATCTGCACTAACATTACACACGTCGTAGTATGAACTGATTTTGACATTGACGTTTGTTTCCAAGTAATACCAGTAAATCAAAATCTATACTTGTTGGTGTTATAAAACAAAGTGAGTATGACCAGAAATCGCACTACCACATACTTAAGACCTCAAAGCAAGTAGGTATGACCTGAAATTACACTACTACATACCACAGACCAAACGGCAAATGGATATGATCTGAAATGGCCCTGCCACATACCACAGACAAAAAAGCAAATGGATATGATCTGAAATGGCACTGCCCAAACCACAGACAAAAAAGCAAATAGATATGATCTGAAATGGCACTATCACATACCACAGACCAAACAGCAAATAGATATGATCTGAAATGGCACTATCACATATCACAGACCAAACAGCAAATAGATATGATCTGAAATGGCACTATCACATACCACAGACAAAAATGCAAGTGGGTATGACCAGAAGTGACACCATCACATACTACAGACCAAAAGCAAGTGAGTATGATCTGAAATGGCATCATCACATACTACAGACCACAAGCAACTGAGTATGACCAGAAATGACACTACCACTTACCACAGACCTAAAAGCAAGTGAGTATGATCTGAAATGGCACTACCACATACAACAGACCAAAAGGCAAGTGGACATGATCTGACATGTCACTATTACTTACCACAGACCAAACAGCAAGTTGATAAGATCTGCATTGGCACTATCACATACAAAAAGCAAGTGGGTATGATTAAAATGGCACTACCACATACCACATATCAAAAAGCAAGTGAGTATGACCAGAAATGGCTTACCACATACCAAAATCTAAGCGAGTATGACCAGAAATGGCACCATCACTTACCACAGACCAAACTGAAAGTGGGTAAGACCAAGAAATGCCACAATCGCATACGACATGCCGACCCATGGTACCGCGAGGAAGAGACAAATAACGATTACAGCGTCATGACATTCAGAACACAACAAAAGTAACAGCCAGCTATCTCGTACCTAGCATGACAATTGCAAAACTAGAAAAGGCACAAAATACCGCAAAAGAAAACAAGGACCTAACATTAAATCCCCACAAATAATGAGAGCAACAACAAACAGTTAATAAACAACACCAGAACCCTGCCTTAGGTTAGACAGCTGCCGAAGCCACAGTGAGCTTAAATTAATTTTACAGGCCAAATCTTCACCCTAGATTCTGCTGTTGTAAAAACATTACATTTAGCTCGCATGGAGGCTTTCTAACATATGCAATGTATCATCACAGCGAAACAACAAATCAATTAGCAAACTGTAATGAAACAAAGAAAATGGTTCTCAACACACAAACTGTCAGAGTTAAAGAAAAACCCCAGTTGAGTCACGGTGAACCCAGCCTCGGAATAACATCAGACACCGACTCACCGATTAAAGCTTATATGTCAGTGTCATCATTGAGTGTGAGGCCTGACCCACAGATCGCAGACCAATTCATGGCACCGCGAGGGAGATAGAGGCAGCAACAACAACACACAACTAAGATAAATTTACCAGCTGTCTCTTCCTCAGCAAGTTGATTACCAAACTCGAAAGGACACAAAGGAATACACACTAAACGAGGACTCAAAACCGCACAGTAAATAGTTTCTACCTTGACCTTTGATCTAAGGTCATGCAAGTAAGTGAGTATGATCAGGAAATACCACAATCACACACTGCAGGCCAACTAACGGCACCGTGAGGAAGAGCAACATAACAATAACAGTCACAAGACACCAGAAAAACAAACAAAGTAAAGTAACAAGCCCTCTCTTCCCTTTCCCATCAAGATGATCTCAAAACTAGAAATAAAACACCAAAGCACTTCACAACAAAACATGGAACAAACACAGAACCCTAAAATGGGATAACAATTAACAACGAATCAGCAACAACAGAACCACCGCCAGCCTAAGCCATTGGTGGCTTAACTATATTTTACCAGTATCAAATCTTCACTCTAGACACTCATTGTACTATACATGAACATCCTCTATCAAAGAATGGGAAAGGAGTTTGCATTATGAAATCTAAGCATATTTCAAGTCAATTTTACCTGGACCAAGGTCGTCAAATCCGTACGTTGTAATTTACACAACATAGTAGGCAATCATAGTATCCAGTATGAAAGTCAACGGTCAAAGAAAATAATCTTAGAGTTTTTGCATTACAAACCCCAGACATATTTAATGTACATGTATATTATGCAAGGCATTATCGGTGATCTGAAATCTTCGTTGTTCAGCTTGTTTGAGTTGAGTCTTTACATCCCAGTCAACATTTTTCAGTAATGTCGGGACAGCTCTACCTGGGTTGAACCAGTACTAAGCAGAGTTAAAGTGTCTTGCTCAAGGACAAAACGCAGTGCCTCCAATAAGGCTCAATCCCACAAGCACTCTATCACTGAGCCACCGCGCCCATCTTCGTTGTAATGTTCACACTGTACGCAATCAGTGTGCTAAATATAAACACCCTTCATCAAAGTTTGAATCAGAAATTTACTTTACGATACATATGTCAAACATATTAGACCTTGACCTTTGGCTCTAAGGTCAGGGCAAAGATTTTGAATTCGTGTTGAATCGACACACCATAGACAAATATTGTGTCATATATAAATATCCTGATCGAAAAATGAAACAGGAGTTCTTATAACGTGCCCTAGACAGCTGTTAAGCATGTTGCATTGTCCTTTGATTCCAAAATCATGTTGATAAATTGATATCTTTGTTGTAATTAACATATTACAAGGAACCATTAGGCTTAATATGAACCCCCTCCATCTAAAAATGACAGAGGAATTCGTGTTATGAGCCGTAAGATAGATTTCAAACATTGTCGACAGTGACCTTTGGTCGCTAGGCCATAGCCAGGACATAGCAGTGGTTTGGAACATTCGTAGCAATTTACACACCATGGGCAATCATTGGGCAGCCAAATACACACGCCCTTGTTCATTTAAATGAACGAGAAGTTCGTGTCTCGAGCCGTAGGCAGGTTTTAAATCTATGTGACACTGAGCTTTGATTCCAAACATCGGTTATCAGCGACCTTTGTTGTAAACTACACGCTGTCAGAAATCTGGCAGAGTGTGTGTATATTTGACCATGACCTATGACGCCGAGGTCATATCAGTGATCTGGAAACCTTTGTTATAATCTACACACCAAAGGAAACATAGTGATAAATATGAACACTCTCGATGGAAATTGAAAGAAGAATTCGCACTATGCCGTAGACAGATCTTAAGTGTATGTGACCTTGACTTTTGACACCAATGCCATATTGTTAGCTGATACAATGTACCATCGTTCTTATTTACCCCATAAGCAACCATCATGCTAAATATTAACACCCTGCATTAAATTGAAAGACGAGTTCGCGTTACGAGCTGTAAGACAGATTCTGTTTTTAGTATAGTTACTTTGACTCCAAGGTCATATGCGTATGCAGATATGGATGTTGTCATCTACACAGTTACCATAGTCATGATTGTGCAAAGAATGAACACCCTCAGTCAAAACATATAAGAGGAGTCAGGCTACGAACCGTGATGTAGATTTTAGTTTATTTGATCATGCCATTTGACTCCAATGTCATATCAGTGACGTGAATAGTTTGTTGTAAAACACACGCCATACGCATTCATTGTCCCAAGTATGAACACTCTCCGTCAAACAATTGAAAGAGGTATTCACTTTACGAACAGAATACAGAGATCGATTACAATAAACAGCAGCAGAATCACAGCTCTAGAACAGACAGTAGCCGAGGCCACCAGAAAAACTTAACTAGAAAATACTAGGTGAGTGTCTTTTGATATTAAGTTTACCAGGCAATGCTAGGAGATCACACGTTGAATCGCGAGGTCTGCCGAGCAATTCAACATACGTTCTCGAAGCCGAGCCTTGTAAACTTGTTATCTAAAGACACGAACCTCTTATTCTATTTATCAGTTTTCCCATTGGTTGCGATTAGGACGTAATTATCATTTTTGTGTCGATTCAGTGTCATTGGCAACGTCATTCAAAAAGTACAACGTCATCATGATCTGATAAAGACACATGCCTGATATAGCCAACGTTTATCAGGTCAGAGTGCAACAATGCAGTTAATATGAGAGGTAACTGATAGATATATTTGACTGGCCAAATAATTACCCTAGATTTTGCCGTTTCTTTAAAACAATAAAATGTTAAGCTGGCACGAAAGGTGCCATACTGTTACTGTTCCATATAATTTCTGCCAATGATGGCACACCTCCAACTGGAGTCGTCTTAAGATAGGACGTAATGGGTGATATGTACAGTCTAAAATAACTTCTCTGTTACCCTATTTACATATGCAATACATCAGCACAGGGAAACAATAAAACCAATTAACATACTGTGATGAAACAAAGAAAATGGCTGTTAACTCACTGACAGTCAGTGGTAAGGAAGACCACAATTACCACAGTGCAGGTCCAGACAAATACACGAATCAAGCAACAACCCAGTGACTTAAGTTTTAGATGAAGGTCATGATAGAGTCTGCGGCCTGTCCCAACACTGTGCTAGGCAGACTATCACAATGTCATACTTCTTATACTATATCACACTTTTTATAACGTAGGATTGCCTCTTTGAATTGGTCAGGGAAAAATGCTTTCCAACATTTCTTTTGAATTCATAAACTAAATAACCATACACTACTTGCTCTTATATGTCTGTTTGCAACATTTTATTCAACGAACAGATCTGAGTGTCTGGCGTAGATTTTTTTGGTGAAGTTATGATATCGATAGCCTCTATTTTGTAATATCGTGGTCAAAAACTATTTCTGTTGATGAAATCCCCAACACTTAAACATAACATCGAAACAAGAATAAGCTGCGCAATACGAAGAGTGCGGGGCGAGAAATATCTCTGTTTCAAAATTAAAATCACATCGTCTATTGTAAGTTGTCGATAAACTATGACATTCGTTAATCCAAGTCCAATATGGGACTTTAGTATCAATTGTGTTCAATTATGTGGGATAAAGCTGCGGAAAAGGGGAATACCGTTTAATCTGGTGCTAAGGGCGTCAGAGTTGTTGCATTCTCCTTTAATGCTTTTGAACAGACCCAATAAAACAGATTCTGCTGTTTATTCTTCTGCTAAATTTGTAGGTTCTCTTTACGTGTGTAAGATCCGTTTTCCAGATTTTCCAGAATCTAGGGCGAAGAGTTGGCGCCAGTAAAATGCATTTAAGCCTCCCAGTGACTTAAGCTGCTGCCCCTTCTAAGGCGGCGGTTACGTTGTTATTGATGCATTGTTTTATGTACCTCCCATTGTTCGTGGGGGTCTGTGTTTTGGTATGCATTACTTTGTGTCCTTTCTAGTTTTGCAATCATCCTGACGAGAAAGAGAAAGGTGACATTGTCATCTTGCTGTCGTGTGACTTTGAAAGTTATGTGGCTCTTCCTTACGGTGTCGTATGCTAGCCTGCAGTGTGTGATTGTGGTATTTCCTGATCATTCCCACTTACTGTTTTTTACGTGTCCGTCTCATTGAGACTACACTTCGTAAGCTGGTTGAATTCTTTATAATTAAGCATGTTATCAGACATATAAAATGATAAACTATGTATGCGCTATATCGGTATTGGCATGACATTTCTGTGGCGCATTGACGAGCGTTTGTAGGATTATTCCTGAATTCAGGAAGTTGAGGCTGCTGCTCCTTAGTAAGTCAGTCTCAAAGTTATGAATATCAAACAGATTATTCATGGCTTTTTGGATTGATTTACAATTTTAAGATTTTGACTAAGTTCATGTATGTGAAATTTTGGGATTTCACCCATGTGCGGCATGCGGCTGTGTGTTTTATCATCATTAGTATCATTGGTTTAGGGATCCCTGAGAATATGTGAGGCACATACAAGACAGTTTGTGTGTTTGGTCTTGTTGTGAATTCTCACTTGACTCTGAATCTACAGTTCTGTGATTGACAATTATTGTAATCTGATTGTGAACATCGATGTTGCTTACATCATATACACTTAACATAGACCTCTGAATACGTATTCAATTCATTTTGATTTATTTTTCTTTTTTCCTAAGACATATTTTCTCTCTTTTTCTTTCTTACCACAAGATGAGACGCAGTCCAAATGGTTTGGACGTTGTGATGCGCGTGTGCCTGTACACCTGCTGTGAACACTGTTGCAGATTTTACATATGACCACAACTGAACTATATTTCGTTTCGCTAAATAGCTACTACAAGAATCGTAAACATATATGAGCCGTGACATGTGATTTCAAACAATGTGGCACTTTGACAAGTGTAGACTCAGACAAGCATATGCAGCCCCTTTTAAGCTTAGAAACTCCAAATGGTGTTCAGTCAGTAGCATAACAGTCATAATATTCAAACGACTAGCAAATGCTCTGATCAGACTGCGCGTATGTGCAGGGTGGTCTGAGCATTTGCTGGTCGCACATACCACATTATTGAGAATCACATGTCATGCTCATATTTCAAGTTGCTGTCGTGCGTATATGTGCACCTGCCAATACACTTCCATGGGTAGTACGTGTATTTTCTAAAGCAACCAGCATATTCATCGTCATTTAATCGGACTTCATCTTCCTTCATATTTTTGCAAACGAGCAGTGAAGGCACCGGCGATATTGTACACTCAGTGGCCATAAGTGAGTTCCCAAATCAGCTTACAAGAAATTGACAAAAAATATAATCTGAAACAATGGTCTTTTCTAGCCAATTAAGACAGTTTCCCCACATGTTAATTGCCCTGGATAAATATACAGGGTATATGGTTACGTCATCACCAAATTGTATGATGTCATCATCTGTTGGTATGGAGATATTGTGTATCACAAACATTGGCTCCATTTCTTCAAAAAAGATAGCAGGTGTTGAAAAATTGCTGTAAAAATGTCAGATTGTAATATTTTTTCTTGAAAATTTGCAGAAATATTTCAAATGTACTGGAAAACATTCTGTTAAGTTAAAATTAGTATAGACGCTGAAAATAAAATAATCCAGAGCAGAGAAATGGACGGAAATAATACCATGAAAATGATCCGACTGCAGTATACTTTGGCTGTAAAAACAAACTAAATAAACAAATGCAGGAATATGGGGTATGTATGTTTTGTGAAGTATCATTACATTGTTCTATTTGAAAATAATATTTTTTGAATAAATGTTGATGGGTACAAGCTATGGCTGGATCCTAAGACAATCTGCTAATTTTCACTGTCATTCATGATATTGGTGCCACAAGCAGCATAACCAGTGATATAGTATTCGTGTAATAATTATTTTCTATTGAAAGTACCATTTGGGGTTACGTTTTTACCGAACATTTATTTTTTAAGAAGAACTATTCTATGATTTCGTATGAAAGTTTGGGTACCCCCTTGTAAAGCAAAATTTGACCAAGGGGTTCGGTATCGCTGGGTGCTGTCTTTTCGATTTGAAAGAATGAAACATTTAAAGACTAATTGCTTCAATCACTCATAAATAGACCATAGAAAGACTGATACTTGTTGCTAAGTTACCATGTGGATTCATTCAATAATTTAGATTTTTGGGTCAAGGGTAAAAATACCCCACCCACCCCTATTATGACGGTGAAGCTCACGAGTATAACATATTAGCACCATTATCACCAAAATATATAGAAAATAAGCAATATCTATAGTCATGTAAAACGGAAGAAGTTTAGAACACACATCAAAATTTTCAAAGTGTTTCAGAAATCAGGGGTGGTCGAAATGAATAACACCCACAAACCCTAGGTGATATGACTTCTATAATAATCTGGCTTTCTTAAGTTGAAAAATAGCAAATAGTGATATATTCAAAATTTCAGATATTAATTAATTTGCAATCCTCGTTTTCAAATTATACAAATTTTAAATGTACTTAAATTTTTGCAACTGAAACAACTTTTGCCATTTTGGGAACTCAATTATGGCCACTGAGTGTATGTGTTTTTACAGGTTCGTTTGAGCCTATCCAATAAGTAACACAATCGTTGAAGCTATTCACACCAATATGGGTGTACATGCATATGACCTTTCTGCCACATGATCTTATGAGCTTTCATCTTCAATATTATTTTATAAAAGCCAGTTGTGGAGGCTCTGGCAAGACTGCGTGCGCTTGCATTGGCTTGTCTGAAGCTTTGGTGGGTGGTCGCATATGCGATAAGAGTACGAATATCTCAAGTACCAATGCCATATAGTCTTGCTCCAATAACCCCGTGTGTTGTTATTTTGCATTGGTGCATAGCTAATACGTTACATGCTGTATTATTTATCGTGGTTGTGTCGTCTGCTTGCTTTTTTGTACAAAATTAACTTTCTCCAAAAAAAATCAGGAGCACTATAATACATTAGTGTGACATGTACAATGTAAACGTTTGGGATCAAATTATTTGAAAGATGACAGAAGTCGCCGCTAACAAGGAAATAGTTACAATGTATAATAACGCCGGATTTCGCTAATATTAAATAAATAGCCTTTTATTACGTTCACCGTCGGAAAGCTATTGTCGTTTTATGGCTTCCATGTCTCAGAAACTCAAGATAATAAAACCGCACGGGAAAATTATCTAGTAAATTGATGCATTTTACTGCAGAGATTAAACCGCATTGTTCCTTCGGGGTATGAAGTAGCTCGCATAAATAAGACATTTTATGAACACGTTAACAAGGCACAGAATTGTACATGTACCCTGCAAAAAACAAAATAACTCCAGATTTCAAAAGCATTGCTAGGTCACAAATTAGCTACATGTAACATAGGTTTTGCATTTTGCATGTTTTTCGTCTGTTGACTGCATGCTGTTTGTTTATTAAAATGTTCTTTCTAGAAAACCAGCAGAGTGCAAAACGGGTTGACGGGCCTGACATGAAGCCAAACGTTTCTAATGGTTATAAGTAGACGACAAAATTAGTAACTAGCAGAGAAAATGCAAAAACAAAATTGTTGTGTTATGTAGTACTTCCTTTAGCGGTCTCCTATTTCTACGCATATTATCTCATTTATCGTATGCGAAGTGTAACAAATGCTCTGCTTACTGTGAGAATGTGCAGGCTTTCCGAAGGGTGGCTGCACGCCTGCACAATAACAGCATTAATGTGCTTGACTCACATTATTTTACTGACAAGTTTTCTATTGAACTAAAGCTTGCATGATATTTTCTTCTTACATTGTATATATTGAAGGTTCAGAGGTTATATTTTCCAAACAAATGACCCTGTTTGCCAGAGTACCTGTTAAGTGGTTTCCGGTCTCCGAAGGGATATATAGTCCGTTAACAATTACAACCGCGGGCGCATTTCGAGTCAAATTATCGAAATCTCAACAAAAGAACACAAGATTTAATATTGCGTAATACAGGTCTTCCTTTTCATGAGCAGTTGTGTTTCTGTAAAATAAAGCAGTATAAATTAAAATACAGTTACCAGTACTTTCTTGTTTACTGATTGACTTTATCAATGGAAGCAGAGCGGATATCCTTCAATGCGGACAAAAGTTGTAGCCAGGAACAAATTAAACTTGCAGAACATTAAAAAGAAGAAGAAAAAGAGAATAAGATGAAAACAATAGAAGAAGGAAAATCAGCGAAAAGAATGAACAAACAAGAACAGTAACTGGAAAAGAGAAGTGTTAAGTTGTTTCAAAGGAAGATTATGGTGTCTGAGGGCAGTGATTTCCTTAGTGTGGGGGGTAACATTTGGTGTTCTTCTGTCTCAGGACAGTAGCATACACTCAGCGTGGGGGATATTATTTGGCGTTATACTGTCTGAGGACAGTATAATATCTTCATTGCGGGGGATAACGTTTGACGTTGACTGTCAGAGGGCACGATCATATCTTCAGTGTGAGGATTAGAGAAAAACATATTACTGTTTGAGGGCAGTAATATATGTAGATTGGATAAGGTGTTGACAATCTAGAGTGTTTATTACTGTTCAGGAGCAGTATTTAATCATTTGAAGAGGAAGAAAGAATTTGAACCATATATGACCAGATGGTAAGGTGCTAACATTTAGATGGTGTGTTTCATACAGACATTATTTTGCAGCGTAACCACAACATGTATGAAAATGATTATGATAGAGAAGGAGGCAGCAGCAATTCAGATAAGCATCCTGGGTAAGTACAACAGCGAATTTGAATCATACAGAGACAGGTGGTAAGGTACTAACACTTAGATGTTGTGGTTTATACAGACATTATGTTGCAGAATACCTACACAGCATGGATTATGATATAGAACGATCGCAGAGATGAAATTATTATGATATAAAGAAAATACAAGGAGAGTGTCTTTTGATATCAGGTTTACCAGGCGAGGCTCTGAGAACGCTTGTTGACATCGCAAGGCTTGCCCAGCGATTCAACTAGCGCTCTTAAAGCCGAGCGACTTAGGGTGCTGTCTGTTCTAAGGCGGTGGTTCTGTTGTTGATGACTTTTTGTTTATTGTTACTCCCATTGGGGTAGTTTGTAATTGTTCTATGTTTTGTTTTACGTTACTTTATGTCCATTCTATTATTGTAATCATCTTGATGGGAAAGAGAGAGTTGGTTGCTTTGCTTAATTTGTCTTCCTGGTGTCTCGTGATGGTTGAGCGGCTCTTCTTCGCTGTGCCATGGGGTTGTCTGCGGTTTGTGATTGTGGTATTTCCTGATCATGCTTACTATTTTTGATATCACAAGATGCGAACCTGGTATTCTATTTATCAGCTTACCAAGTTGATTTACTCTTCAAACTAGTGATTATGACGTAATGATCGTCTTAGTGTCGATTCAGCGTCATTGGCGACGTCATTAAAAAGTGCAATGTCATCATGACCTGCTAAAGGCCCATGCCGTGAGATAGATACCGTTTATCAGGCAATGTGCAACACTGCAGTTAGTATGAGAGGTAACTGGTAAAACAAATTACGTGTATGCCATATAATTAAAGGAACTTGCTTGCTAAAATGAGAACATTTCAAAATCTAGTATTTTTAAAATTGAGTGATATATTATCTAGAAACGAATGATAAAATGATTTCATCTATATACATATATTGATATTATCTATGAAATTATTATTAAGAAATTTCGTCAGAGTATGAGTTTTATTTCTATTTTTTTTTTTGTATAAGAGCAATATTTTCTAAAAAAGAGGAAAAAAAAGAAAGTGTAATTACTGTTGATTTATATTTTCATTGCATTATCCAAAGGATGACACTACACTCTATGATTTACCATAATGTCATCGACGTCATTAGCTATGACGTCATTACATTGCAATATATCTACTTGGAGGTCCAGTGCTATTTGTTCGCTTTGCTGTTATTACATTATTATATCTGTGTAAAGTGTTATCTGATTGACTTTATCACATAAAACAGTTTAATAATTTCACCTGCTTAAATTGCGATTTGCGCATATTTCATATTTTGTAAATTTCCTGCGATTGTACATTTGTCAAACGCATTTGGCAGGAAACTTATTCCCATGTCAAATCTTAATTGAAAGTGCCAGAATAAAGATATTGCTATGTTTTCTTATATAGTTTATTTATTGATGCAGAACACGTCCATCAAACTGAAATCAAATAGTTTGAATTTTGTTAAGACATAAGAAAATATTTATTGAATACGTACCCATATCTTGTTATTCTGACAAGTTGTTCAATACTGTAATTCTAGTGATATATTTTGCATTTTATGCAACCATGCCGTGCGCGGATCCAAACAAGTCAGTAATGGATGTCACAGAGGGCGGTACGGACCTCCCTCAGGTCTGTACCAGGTTGGCGCCGGTGGTTCTGTTGTTGTTGATCTATTGTTTATGTACTTCCATTTGTTAGTTGAGGTTCTGTGTTTGACTTTGTTTTGGTATGCATTGCTTTGTTTCCTTTCTAGTTTTGCAATCATCTTGGAGAGGAAGAGAGAGTTAGTTAGTTTGCTTTTATTGTCTTTCTGATGTCTTGTTACTGTTAATGTTCTGTGGCTCTTCCTTATGGTGCCGTGGGTTGGTCTGCAGTGTGTGATTGTGGTGTTTCCTGTTCATACTCACTTACTTTTTGCCTAATGGTTCTGTCTACTACCTTAGCCAACAGTTTGGAGCCAAGACATACTCAAGAAACCCTTACGCCAGAAGATCTGGATCCAAACTGTTTGGGACTTTTATGGTATTTCTGAGACATCTTTTTCGAAAACGAAAATACTTTGAAAAAAGTCAGAGGATGACAAAAAAGCATGCAACATAACCAACTAGGCAAATGGTTAAGTGTCAAAGTAGGCTGTGTGACCCTAATTTTCCTCACTGCGGGCTATGGCATAGACAGGGTTTTTATTTTTTGACACGAGATTAATTGTATTATTCTCAACTTCACTGAATGAGTTGATCTGTAAAATATAAACAAATTTATTTCAGCTGCACACTAATTGGTGCCCTAGGATATCTAAATTATCTTAAGCAATTTAGTGGCTGTGATAATTTGATAAACTCGGGTTTAACATCAGTTTTTGGATTGACTAGCTTTTAAATTAGACAAAAAGTAATTTGTGTCTTTGAAACAGATTCAATGTATTAAGAATGCATTTCCTTAACCATATGCACTAGGCATTCAGATGCGTCCTGTTTATTTGCTATATGAGACGCCACGGGCTGTCGGAGTGAATATCAGTGTACATGTATATGTATCTATATTAAACAATCTACGAGAAGAATGGTAAAAATCTATTTTGGTCTATTAAAAACTCAGGTGGGATTCTTGAAAAAAGTATAATCTTAAGGTTTTCTAGCATCTAGTATGTCTACATACGATTTCTGTACTCTCTATACTACAATGCCCCATTATCTAATTAAAGAAAAACACACTGAATTTATTGAACACACTTTTAACAGAGAGGGCTCACTTTATTTGGCTTGTAATGAAAAAACTCATGTTTTTACACTCCTAAACAGCTAAAAGATTGAATCTGTGGTCATTTGAGAAAGTATGTGATGCTCTCCATTATCTTTCGAACAATATATTTATAAGAGTTAGCTCGATATTGTAGGTATTCCAAGTGCTACTATTTGTGCTCCTCTTGTTACAGATTTGCTCACATTAAAACGATAGTGATTTGAAGTTTCACCCTTACAGAACATATCTGAGTAGTTTATGTTATTCTTATACAGTTTTAACAGTATGCTTCAAATTGTATAAGTCCTCATTATATTGAGCCAAGATCTGACAGAAGGTACCTTCTGGCAATAAAAGTCAAAAGCGTGATATTTACAGAGAATGAAAGACCTAGCGGAAGTGAACAATTACAGGAAATTTGAAGATATTATCTTTAAAAATAACAAAGATTTAGCGTTTAAAACTTGACGTCACTTAAAATTGTTAATGACGTTCTGGCGTCAACACCATTGTGTTAACATGTATTGCTAAAACAAAGACACTAGGAGCAATATTTCAAGAATGCTACATGTTTCTGTAAATTTGATGTGTATGCAAGAAATAGCCCACATACGCTCATCCCGTGTTTACAAAAGCATTTGAAATGAGATAACTTATTTAAAATGTAATGTATAGTCCATATGCACAGCTGTTGCCATGGCAACATACATTATAACTATCACTTAATTATATCAGAACTATTTGCGCCTTTGATTGTATTACATGTTAGAAGCAATTTGACGTTTGTAAGAACATGCAAAATCTTGAAAATTAAGACTTTTTTGAAATTTTGATTACACGGAAGCTATTTAAATGCCCAAATGACACTTTTGTCAGATTCGCGCCCATATATAAGCTACAATATTCCTAAATATTTATAAGTTCTGACACCAGAAGTACATTTTTTGTTCGAAACTCAATATAATCAGCTCTATTTGCTTCCAGGCAGCAGCAAACTTTTATTTGATGATTTCACTCTATGTTAGCATGCATGCTTTCATTATCTGTCACCACCAACTCAGTATAGGTCATCCGAAGGCGCATCCAAAAATAAGTGAGTCTTCACTGGTATCTGTAAAGTCCAAGATTATACTGTCATCTGTTAAATTTCCTGGCATTAGCTGAAAGTCAAATTATGTATATGGAATTTTGTCATCATATAGCATGTCCATGACAAAGTTTTGGAACCACCTTGTTTCCTTTTAACTGAACGATTATCATTGTTTGGAATAGTTGCTTTGAACACCAGGCTTAAAATTGTTTTACTAACAATATACTACACTTGTTTAGCCAACTTTAGTGGTAGTTAAAGGAATTCATACGAAACTGATTACGTTCTGCATTCCTAATGATTACGCTGTCTAAGAGTACAATAGGTTTGGCTTTGCTTCATAAAGTGGTAGAAACATACGGTAAAGTTTACACAAGTAATTCCTTATTGGAGTTGGTTCTCTATTAGGGATTGATCTGAGCTATTTGCCATTAAGATCTTTTTTGTCTATTTTCATTTGGCCTGTTTAGACAGGGTCTACTGTACTTTGTCGAACCATCGCCTAGTGCTTGAGGAATATGATTGTAAATGCTTCCAGTTCACTTCCTGTTCAAACTACTCTGTCTGTACATTTCCTGTGCACCTTATTCAGTCTGCGTATGATTTGCATAATTCTATTGAATGTTTGAGTGTTGGTAAATAACACCAATTTCCGTTTTCTCAGTGACATAATAAACCAGGTAATATATTTAATTTACCAGGCAGATTACAATGCTGTCTCGGGAGAAAGACACGACACGGTTATATACCATTCAACTTTAAATGTGCTGGCAGATACGAGTTTGGTGCTTATCACTTGGATGGGCAGCGAAGGCTCAGAGAATCCTGCCCATTTTTGAAGTTTTAAATATACTGGAAATAGGATCCAGCACCTGCACAAATCTTAAAAAAGTAAAGCAGTCACAATTTTATTGAGTCTCTTTATTTTTGTTCATGAATAGGTAAAAGCTTTCAACTGATTATTTTGAATTTACAATCTAAATCATTAAATTGACTGTTTGCAATACATTTGAGAAAAATGTTTTTCGAAGTAAATGGTTTGGTAGCCTATAATTTTAATGTTTATTTGGATTGCTGAAGACACTAACGCTTGAAAATAATGTTCCAAAACGAACCAGTTGCAACATACACTATAACATTGAAAACAAAGAACATTTCCTCCAAAGAATCGGAAATTAACCATTACACCATTTATTCACATGCTTATCATAAAGTTTAAGATACTTTTAGATATGTATTACGGACAAGTCTTAATCTCCTATATCGAAAACAGCCTTGTCAGGTGGTATATATTTTAATGTATTTAATGTATCATAAACAATCTAAATTCACCAAAAATAGCATGATAAGAACCAATGTAGCTCCATAAAACTTGTCTTAAAAGCCACATAGTAAGTGAGAGTATGAAAAGTATGTCTGTGACATTGCAGTAAATTATACATTTCTGTTATTCAGAAGCAAAAACACTAGTTTCTTGTTTCAACCGAAATAAAGTGAGCTCCATCGGTCAAAATTTTGTCGACTGTATTCCATAATCATTGTTGCCTGTCGATAAGATAATAAAAAAATATGTAGTATACAGAGTAGAGAGAACGCGTAATTTAGCGATGCCTTTCAGCAACGTATCTCTTGTCAACCAAAATAACCTGTAAGTATTAACACTGCCGAGTTTGTACTTCTAGATGTTGATCTAGTTCATCCTCTAACAAACACAACATTGTTAGTTGTAATGTCGACAGGCGTCGACACATACTGTATTTGAAATATATGGAATATATGGGGGTTTACAAAGTAACAAGCGCGGTTTCAGAGGGGAGCAGGGGGTGCGCCCCCACTAAAAGGCGCAAAGCTTTAGGGTTTCTTAGCAAGAGTGGTCCGGATTCCCTGAAAAATCACAAGGCTACCAAGCCAGAATTCAATGTTGAACAATCGTCGGCCCGCAAGCGAACGCCATTTAAATGGCGTTTCGCTGGTGTACCGATGATGGCCCGCTTTTAGTTTATTTGGATCCTTTCTCCTCCCCTCACAAACTAAACAAAAAAACGTTTGCAGAGTTGGAATCCCTCTGACAAAACGTTCTGATCCGCGCATAAATAAATTTAGTATCGGGCGGTAGAAGCCCTAAAGTGTTTCAATGAAATGAAACAGTGAGGGAGTATGACTAGGAAATGTCACACTCACAGAACAAAGGCCAACCTACGGCACATAGAGGAGGAAACACAGAACAATAACAGTCACACAGTAGCACAGACACAATTACAGCAAAGCAACCAGAGACACTTTTATATCAACTGACTCTTCGTACGGTGTCATGGGTTGGTCTTTGATCTGCGACTGTGGCATTTTATGGTTGTATATACTCGTGTGTAACGTTCTTTCGCCAAATGCCTGGTATTGTAATTGCACTGTGTATATGAGTCCTATTGTAGTTATTCCTACCATAAATGTTGACATTATAGATTGATAAAGGGTCAAGCCATTGCCAATACAGTAGGGCTGCCTTAAAGTCAAACAAATAAGTTTATTCTAATACATAGAAACGTTTTCATGAAACATTGGTAAGCCTCGTAAGTCGTTTCCAGACGTCTCAAACAATACAACTATTAAGGTTCGCAACGGAATCGTTGTTAGTGACATTTTTACTCTTTGTAAACTGGATCCCCCTAAAGGGGCACTTTGACAAAAAGTGAAGACCCAGATTAAATGCCTGAAAAACAGCATTTAATTAAGACATACACTGTTTGCTAAGATGCAATCTTCAGGAACTGAAGAACATAAATATTTATAGATTTCACTTGCGACCCAATAAAGTATATCATGGATACTCCAATCCGTACTGAATGCATCTGTTTGGGAAAATCCACCATAATACAAATGGTTAAATTTAATGTCAAACACTATACAGTATGCCATGAAAATAGCATCAAAAGACTTAAGCTTCCTGCTGGTTACGAACAAATTGGCTGCTTTGCTAATCATTCCATTTCGTATTTCATTGTTTTGTTTGTTTCTAAACGGTTCTTGTTTATTGTTACTCCCACTGTGGGAGTCTGTAATTGTTGTATGTTTTGTTGTACGTTACATTATGTCCATTCTAGTATGCAATCATCTTGATGGGGAAGAGAGAGCTGGTTGCCTTGCTATTTTGTCATCCTGGTGTCTCGTGATGGTTGAGCGGCTCATCCTCGCGGTGCCACGGGGAAGGCTTAGGTTTGTGATTGTGGTGTTTCCTGATCATACTCACTTACTTATTTTAAATCTCATGTTTTGATGTCATAGTTTAACCTGTGCTGATGCCGCTTCCTTGT
Organism: Loripinus fragilis; assembly: GCA_964019695.1. Taxonomy (NCBI): domain Eukaryota; kingdom Metazoa; phylum Mollusca; class Bivalvia; order Lucinida; family Lucinidae; genus Loripinus; species Loripinus fragilis. The sequence continues at coordinate 2,532,167 of OZ026519.1, forward strand.
TATCGTCACTTATTTCGTGACACACAATCAAATGTTAACGGGGGAAGTTACTATGTGGAACACCAATTAACGAACTAGTTTGAAGCAACATTTTATTACACATCAGGCCTAGGTGTATTCAGATGCGTAACATGTACGAGTTAACTGTTGTTCTCATTATACAAACATAATCAATAATAAGACAGGCTAGTATACCTTTTTACACTGACCCAAAGTGAATAGTTTACATATACTTAACGCCAGTAAAAACGCAACTTTTACAGTACAACCTTACTCGAGATTAAATGCTATTTTATCGGTCTAATAAAATAAAAGCATAAACCTATGGTCGCGATATCAAGTCAATACTCTTTTGGTGCAGATAAAACAGTCCAGATAAGCCAGGCTGTATTCTTTAGATAAAGGGACACAACCCGAACTTCGACACAAAAACTGCAAAATCACCTTATTAACCTGTATATCAGATCTTCATTATCAATGGCTCTTTTGGGTTCAAACTTTCGGAAAATTTCAACATTGCTCTACTTTCTATGCACACGCAACAGATTTTTTGTCTTGAAGTTTTAACCTTCAAAATGGTCATCAAAGTTTCAGCATGAAAACCGGAAGTTAACGAAAATGTGACACTTTATACGGTAAATTTTTCGATAAATGATAACCATAGGCTATGACCTCGCAGCTTACGTATGCCAGTTTTTAAATGATTCAGTTTAATTGAAGCTTTAGTGATTTCTCAAATTTTGGGGAAATTTCACGAAAATTGAAGTTTAAAACATAAATTTTATGTCCTTCCAGCCAAGTGAATTTTGTGTTGTAAACCGTTTTTTTGTTTGTTTGAGTGAAACGCAATACATGCCCGCTGAAATTGAATAAAATTTCAAGATTTAATATGGTTACCCAAAATTTTGATGAAATTGTCATTTTTCACCAAAATTTTTGACAGAAGTGTGCAATTGAGCTCAAGATTTGGTAAAATGTTCTCCTATGTTAGGGGCGCTTGTTAGTACAAAGACAAAGTGTATCAAGCTGATATTTATAGGTAAAACAACACTTGTACCAGTTGCGTTTTTAATGGCTTTAAGTATATATTCAAAGTATAATATTTTGTTTATAAATTTATTTTTGGAGTTATATTTTCTGTCATCGAATCTTCAATGCCTTATTGATGTCTTTGAAAAATTTTCGGGATGCAAAATCAAATTTTTTTAATGAATAATTCAGTTGAGAGGGGTCGAAACTTAAATTTAAAACGGTCACACAGCATTTGGAAACAAGAAATTACTGACTGCGTACTTTAAGTGATGTAAAAAAATATAAGTAACCAGTGAGACCTTCATTTTTACGAATGCAAAGCAGAATACGTCGCCTCATTGAATTTACGTAACGTTATATGATCGCGCTAAGAATACGTTTGGCATTCTAACAGAAAGAAGTCCATTTTGGAGTCATTTATCGTATTGATTTGATGATTGAACCTGGTCTTACAACCTAATTCATCTCATACGTGTTCTATTGGGTTCTTTGGGGTTCATGGCCAGGGATAAAGCAGGCCAAGGCAAGGCGTTGACGTTATGTGTGCAAGGAAGTGTGCGGTTATACGCGTTTTGTGAGGCCTTGCATTGTTGTCACGTCCCTTTTTCGAACTTTTCCCATTGACCCGGCTATTTGTATTATATAAACCTGTTCATGGAAAGCATGTGGCTTTGCTTGATTAGGTGATTATGTACTTCGATTTTTGCTCCTTTTATTTGGGTAGACGAGTTTCATCTTTGGATAGTTTCCTTATTTGACCCCTTTTAGAGTTGAGATAATGGGGGCTGCTATGAGCATATAGCGGGCTATTAATGTGATATATTTTGCTCTTGATATTTGGGAGTTTTATTTCCGATAGGGCTGTGCCTGCAACTTATATTGTAGTATGTAATAAAGTCCATCTTTTTACTAGCATGGGGTTCCTGCCTTTGCACGCGAGATCCGTGAACATGTGTGCAGGGCGGAAACTCTGTCGTTATAAATTGCAATGCGCAAATTTTACAGATTGCAGTTGATGTTATAATCACAGGGTGTGGTAGCCATTCTAAATAGCCGTTCTCTCCAGGGGATTTTGTAATGGTAAATATACTTTTACTTTACTTTTTAATATTATTTCGACCAAGCCTGATCTAAATGAAATTATGACATTTATGAGTCAATTAGCTGCTTTATTCAGTGAATTGTTGATGCTTTGCGATAACATTTATTGAAAAGTGATTTTCGCGACGTTATTTGTATGCTGTCTGCTTAGGGCATCTGCTGCATACTTTGATGCGATGTATGTGATTGTCGTCTGCTGCCTAGCATTATACTAGTATTAAATGACGTGTTGTATTTGCTGATGTGGGCCATTCTCTGAGCCTAATATTATTTTCGGCTGTATTACCCGAGTGTCGTCTGCTTAGGTTGTCTGTTGATCTAAAACGTTCATATTTGAGCTGTGCCTGTTTGTGCGTCGGCTGATTATCTGCTTGTCTGGTAGGCATTGCTGTTAGTGTATAGCAGTAGCATGGCATATATTGTTGGTACTGTGCTGATGTATTGAGAGATAACATTTGCTCATTCTTATAGGTATTGACTAGCTTTCCTGCATTGTAATTAGCGCACACACCTACGACGTATATTTGCAGTGAGGCTTATGGAATCGACACACCAATTGAATTTAACTGTACATGAAGCTATGTAAGTAAGATAATGCGGTTCTAGATAAGTACATATGTATACTGTTCATGGAAATTTAGGCACATGCACACTACTCATATTAATGCATTAAGAGTTATTTCAAATAAATGGATTGTTATTTACTGTAACACATTAGGTACACATGTATTTGACTGAGGGAAAAAGAGTGTTTATATGGAGCTAATGTATACTGTTCATATTAAATGAGCACATTAAGTTAATTATGCATCACTTGTGAGTACATTTGTCACAATCACGTTTGCTTGTATGTACGTTTATTATAAGGGAATGCTCATTTATACCATCTGGTCTGAGCATATATGGAGAGATGTATACTGTTCAACTTTAGTAAGACACCCTCCTTACTCGTTCTGTTTACACTTATGAATCTATAGTAATTATGTCATACTGGTAATACCGTATTACATCATCACAATAATAAGTTACTGATACTATCCACTAATGCACGCATGCATATACTGTGAGGTTTATTATACAATATTTAATTCAGTACTCGTGATTATATTAATTGCGAAATGGCTTCAACAGTAAGGAGTCCTGTTGAAGGCGTAGTAATGGTATTCTGCAGTACCTGGTTGTTACTCAGAGTTTGTGGAGAAATCTAATGTAACCATGGTGGTATTTTGGCAGCTTTTTTGGTTATAGCATTTAGTGCTTAAAGTAATTTTGTACTTCAACGTTAGTCAAATGTCGCTCTGATGATTAAAGGAGAAACTTCCTATCTTGATTAAAGAAAACTAATTTTGATGCCGCCATATTAAATTATAACAGGAAAGAACAGTGCAGCAGTATAAAAGCTAAGTGTTAATTCCCAATGTAATAATATCTCAGTCAACTAACAACATTCTTTAATTTTTCTTCGGGATCCCTTACAACCTATCATGCCAGACCAGCAAGAAGACAGAAGATACAACTGGCATTACATTGTACTATTTGTTTTCTTTCAATGTTGTTTTAATTATATTATTATTTTAGTTAAACATTGCTGTGTACTTAATTCCACAATTGTTTGTGATCAGTCATGCTGGAAAATTCCAGGTCCGTTATTTTGCATGAAACGATCAATGATCATCTTTGCATGAACTCCGTAAACGCGGACCAATTATGGTTGCTGGTAAAAACGATTACGTAGGTGAGTTAACGTGATAATGTGATAAGTACGTAACGCTGTCGTACGTGCGCGAATGGGTCTTGCACGGTCTCTGACAGACCCAGTGATGTTTTTCCGGTTCACGCATTATGAATAGTCTGTCTAGAGCAGCCAAAATGATGCGCAATATTGTTTACAAGTACAAAGTGCAGTCATGAAATATTACTTCTGGTAGTTTTAGCAATTAATGTTACAATAGCTGATGTTAATGTCCACTAAACAGAATGTGACATGACCAAATTATTGCAGGAATCCGCAATAGCAACAGGAACGAGTTGCATACACTCCAGGCTATGGATTACACATGCAAAAAATCAACCGCTCTGACAGAAAAACTATAACGAGATTACACTCTACTTAGTATAAACATTGTTACTAATGATGGACTTACATGTAATGTTAACAAAGTATACATGATTTTGGTGATAAGTATCTATGCATATCTAATTACACGGTCTCTCTTTATTCAAACATCTCCAAAACAAATCAAATCATATTCCTGCCACATTGAAACTGATATCATAAAGTTCAAAAGTTTATATAACAGTGTCTCTATTGCATTTATGTTACATGTGTTGTTGATATAGTATAAGAAATATTGAATCCTTATATCAGATTTGTTTTGACATTAGCAATCGTACGGACATTGTTGTTTTTACATGCAAATAAATGTTGATCTCATTTATTGTAATTCATAAATAGCTCAAATGAAGATTTAATCAGCACGTGTGATTTGATACTTGTCACATTTTTGCAAATGCCTCAATTAATTGCTCATGTTGATGCAGTTGAAATAGCCATATTAATTCCGATCAAATTCTTCGTACTTTGCGTTTGCAGGCAACAAATGTTCTGGCAATTCTACACATTTACACATCCTCGCCTGAGCATTCATTTCTTGACTCTGTGATGGCACTGTGATGAGTACTTAAAACAAAATCAATGTGATGGCGCATTTGTTTATTCTTTGTGCCATTAGTTATAATCTATTTAGCTCGATTTAAAATATGCAAAGGATTAATAGAATGTATTTTATGTCAATGATCATTTTCCCATTTGGCGTACTAAATACCAAATTTAATATGAAACAAAATTACACCGTTAGACCAAGTCTTATTGGCAGGAATAATTCAACTTAAATCCCAATGACTTATTGAAGTACATTAACTATGCTATTGTAGGGTAACACCCCAACCCATAAATAGCTATCATGTATTGTTTTTTGGCTTATCTAATGTGGTTTTAGAAAGGCATGTTTACACTGGAATGCTTACACTATTCCTTGTATTACTATCATTATTTAGTGTCTAATCTATCTTACTACTGTTTGGTGAGTGAAACTTTGTATCGTTCAGGGTCAAAAAGAGATTTTAAGAGTATTGACTTGTAATATTATCAGCAACATGGAATGTTTCTAGGCTTTCAGTATGGTCTGTAAGGTTCCTTTTTCGTGCATTAGGACCTTTTTGAGGCATGTATCATACCCTATCATATGGAGGACATATCAGGCTTTATTTTGAGATGTGATTCATGGGCATGCATTAAGTCATATTTTTGACCCCTCTCTGCCGACTACTTAGCAGGTATGCATGCAACAATGTCAGTTTTTACCCATCAAGGCTTATATAATACTGGATCACGCACATGCAATTTAAAGGCACGGTATTTTAATTTTGACTACGCTAATTAATCAGCGTACCACAGGGTATAATGCAAGATTGAATCAATATTTTATTTCTAATTGGCAGTTGAATTTTGTATATAACAATGTTGTGTCATGCAACATGCATTATACAATTTGACCTCTCCAGACTTCAGACTCTATGACGGTTCCCACTAAAAGACTTATCTATTGATGAGATGGTAGGGGCCTGATGCTTTGGTTGTTTGTAGGGCCCATCGGGGTTTACCTGTTGGATTCTTTTGCTCCAGTATTCAGTTTTATTTACTGTTGAGTCCTTATCTTTCCATTATCTCCTTGTTATATCTTGATGTATTTGTTCTAGGAGATAATGCATTGATAAGTTAGGGGTCTTTCATGCAAACCAAATATCTACAAGGGGCATTTGGGAAGTTCTTAGCATGGTCTTTTATCTCAGTCACCGATTTACAAACATCGTGTTTGGTATCATTTTAAAGAGCTATCTTCCTTCTATGTTATGGCACAAATTTCATTGGAATATGATAATGCAGACACGAAAAATATTATTTTGAATGCATGTACTGTTTGTATACTGGAAGACGCAAAATTCCAGTGGAAAATATAATATTTTACCTTTTGAAAAGTGTGCAGAACATTTACAATAGTTCATGAAATTTGATAATTTGTACCATTTGGTAGGCCACAATCTGGTGCAGTTGACCAAGTTGGATTTTTCTAAATTACTAAATACTGGAACAGCAATACCAAAACCGTCTAGAAAGCAAAGCAATGCGCTAAAATCTTCGCCTAAAAATCGCATGTAACAATGCACATATTTTGCAAATATATATACGACAGTAGTTTAAAAATGCCATGCGTTCGTATTTTGTCAAGCACACGGTATGCTCTTTGTATTGAAACCAAAAGATATTTTGTACACCAGAACAAAGGGAAGATAACTCGTATATTCATCCCTTCGGGCAGAGTAGGTTCAGCTAGAAGTTGACGTTCTGGTTCATTTAAATTGAAAACGGTGGCAAAAAAGTAAACTACCTTAAGAGTAGAAATCAATCGATTTTGTGAAGGTTGACGCGATCCCATGAGAAGTTCTTATGCCATCGACAAAATGTGAGGGGTTAAGTTACCCCACCCACTTCTCGAAAAGTAGGGGTAGTATTATTAGGAATAATTTTCTTAAATACAGAACTTTTTGCGCGAAGAAATAATTTGTAAGCATTGTTCGCTACATATAAAGCAAAACATATACTCAATAGGCATTTTTGTGCTCCTGTAGTGACACAATTTATGGTAAAAGTATAAAGAAAAATCGAAAAAAGTAACATTTTGAAAGTTTACCATTTCTCTATTTGTCAATCTTCCGAATGTAAAGGTGTAAGTCGTGCTAGCAGTGATGGCATAATATGTCTTAAGTTGGCACCATATCGTTAATTTTTCAAACCATAATCGTAAATAAGGTCCCCAATATTCCTTCGGGGTTTTTTTTTTACAAATAGTTTGCTTAAAATTTCAGCCAGTGTATAAACCCTACTCATTTTGAACATGCGCTGCACGTGCACGCCGAATCCTTTTTCGACAAAAATTAAACCATCATATAGCCGTTGAATTTCATATTCCAAAAATGTTTTTATTGATATCATTTTATCATTTAATTGTGGAGTTATGATGCCATGCTAAGAACTTTCCAAATGCCCCTCGTATGTGTCTTGATCCACATCTGACTTCAGGGTGAGGTTGGCGCCGTGAAACCGGTTTAAGCCCTCCAGCAATATATTTTACTGACCGTTCCAAGGCGGTTCTTCTTATGTGGGTTTTTATGGGTTTTTTTCTGTCTTGTGTTTGCTATGGCGTCTGTTTATATGTGCCTTGTGGTCACCTGCTGGAAAAAAGCCTGACCACTTGGCTCTTGTTTGTTGTGCTGACTGTGAGTGTGTCACTTTCCCATTGGTATCCTGGGTCAGGTGAGGTACTTGATTGTATAATTTCCTGATCTTTGCACCCTTACTAACTATATAAGCCGGGCATACATTTTTGAGTATATATAGCGGGCAAACATTATAATACATGTACAAGATCAGATGCAAACTCTGCGTGTATAGCTTTCTAACAATGCTATATTAAAATTTGAATAGACTAAAATGTCCCAAAGATTATTTTGAATGTACGAGGATCATTTGGAAAGTTCTTAGCATGGCATCATAACTCTACAATGCGTTGATGAAATGCTATCAAATAATACAATTTTGTAAACTAGAATTCAGCGGATACTTGATGGTTTATTTTTTGTCGAAAAAGGACTTGGCGTTCATGTACACTGGAGGAAATTTTAAGCTACATACTTGGAAAAAGCGAAGGAAAAATATGTTGGACCTTATTTGCAATCATGATTTGACAAAAAAACTTTTTGGTGCCACATTATTTTTTATTAAATATATTATACGATCACTGCTTGTACGACTATAACCTTTGCATTCAGAAAATGTTGACTAATAGAGAAATGGTAAAGTTACAAAAATCGGGCATTTTTCGATTTTTATTTATACTTTTACTATATTTTTTATTTCGTCGCGCAAAATGGTGGCTTTATTAGTTCTGTATTCAAGAAAATTATTCCTAATATAACTACCCCTACTTTTCAAGAAGAGGATGGGGTAGCTTAACGCCGTATATTTTGTTGATGGACATGAGAACTTGATATGGTATCGCGTTAACTATCACAAAATTGATTGAGTTGTACTCTCAAGGTTGTTTTACAGTTTTGTTAGCCGCTGTTTTCAATTGAAATGATCCAGAACGTCAACTTATAGCTAAACTCATTTTGCCCATAGGATGATTTTAAATTTTCCTTTTTGTTCTGGTTTAAAAAATTTATTTGGTTTCAATACAACGAGCATACAGTGTGCTTGACAATAAATACCAACATACAGCATTTTAAACTACTGTCGGTTATATGTTTTCAAAAAATGTGCATTGTGACATGCGATTTTAGACGTAAAAATAGGCGAATTGCTTTGCTTTCTAAACGGTTTTGGTATTGCTGTTCTGCTATTTATTTATTAGAAACGTCCAACCCGATCATCAATTGTATAATCAATCACTGTACCAGGTTGTGGCTTACCAAATGGTACAAAATTATCAAATTTCATGACCAATTCTTAATGTTCTGCACAATTTAAAACGTTATATGTTTCGCTGAAATTTTGCGTTTTCCAGCATACAAACAGTACATGTATTTACAATATTATTTATCGTGTTTGCATCATAACATCCTCATGGAATTTATGTTATAACGAAGAGAAAAAGTAGTTCTTTAAAAATGATACCAAACATGACATGGTTTGTTAATTGGTTACTGAGATAAAACACCATGCTAAGAACTTTCCAAATTCCCCTCGTATAATTTAAATCGACATATAATGCTGGCTCTTTAATGCCTTGTTGCAGAAGAGGTTTCAACTTTGCTTTCCTCTTTAATTGCACGCCAGTGGGTCGGACTTCAGACTCTATGACGGTTCCGACTTAAAGACTTATCTATTGATGAGATGGTAGGGGCCTGATGCTTTGGCTGTTTGTCGGGCCCACCGGGGTTTACCTGTTGGATTTCTTTTGCTCTGGTATTCAGTTTTATTTACTGTTGAGTCCTTATCTTTGGTTTATCTCCTTGTTATATCTTGATTTATATGTTTTAGGAGATAATGCATTGATAAGTTAGGGGTCTTTCATGCAAACCAAATATCTATGTGTCTTGATCTACATCTGAATTAAGGGTGAGATTGGCGCCGTTAAATCGGTTTAAGCCCTCCAGTTAAAAAAATTACTGACCGTTCCAAGGTGGTACTTCTTTTGTGGATCTTTTATGTTTTTGTTCTGTCTTGTGTTTGCTTTGTCTTTGTGCGCGTCTGTTTAAATGTGCTTTGTGGTCACCTGCTGGGAAAGGGCTGACCTCTTGGCTCTCGTTTGTGGTGTCTGCCGTGAGTTTGTCATTTTCCCATTGGTCAGGTGTGGTACTTGATTGTATCGATTCCTGATCTTTGCACCCTTACTTACTTTCAATACAACATTATCTTTAATGATCAACCCTGATTGTCTTCAGTAGAATTTGGAAGAAGACAAAAAGTAAATGAGTATGGAACTACCACAATCACACCCTTGGCACCGTAGGGAAGAGGCAAAGACATAACAGCCACGAGGCTTTTTGTGGTGTTGTTTCATGATTTACGTCCCAGTCAACAGCTGTGGTCATGTCGGGACTGTCAGTTCACCTCACCACATTTTGAACTGCTTAGTCAGGCTTACCCAGCCACCTGACGTCAATAAGACAATAAACGTAAAGCAAACCTCAAGCACTGAGCCACCGATGAATTTTCTGTCAGTGTCATCATCCAGTCTGAGGTATTATCAACCATCGTGCAATTAAAGTGAAAAAAGGACTTAGGCCATGATTGTGTTTGTAACCAGACTTTCAGACTGTCGTATAACTATCGAGCTATAGTACACTCTTTCCTTCTGTGTTTTACTGATCATGAAAAGAAGGCTTTCCAATGATTCTTTGAATTTATAAACTAAATCGCCATAAAATACTGGCTCTGAAATGCCTCGTTACAGAAAAGTTTTCAATACAACATTGTGCTTAATGATCAACCCTAATTGTCTTTAGAAACATGTGTTTCGAAGTTTATGATATCTCTACTGTAAGCCCAATGTTTACTGTCGTCGCCCTGGGCCCTGTCACATGTTAAACTAACGGTACCGGGAGCCAACTCACGACGATAAACATTGAAGGCATTATAGCCCTGTTACAGGCAATTAGTAGTCCAAAATTGGTGTCTATTTTGTAATTCATATACACTGGAGCATACTCTTGCAAACAGTAAGTTGGCATGTGGTAACAGCTAAGACTCAAATCAGTCTGTGCAACCGCCCTGTCTGAACAGTCTTATTGTTCCGCTTGAAGAAACGTTGGACCCTTGGCTACCCATAGATTGCCCATCAAATGGTCTGATCAGATAGCGCGGATGCGCTGGTTGATCGGTGTCTTCGATGGGCACATATGTCAACCTTTTTTTGCTCACATTGTAAGTTGGAGTTCTGTGTTTAGTCCTTGTTTTGTTATTCAGTACTCTGAGTCCTTCTAGTTTTGCAATCATCTTGACTGGGAAGACAGGGAGCTTGCTGCTTAATTTTACTTGACTTCCTGATGTATTTTGGCTATTAGTGTTCTGTGGCTCTTCCTCACGGTGTCTTGGGTTGGTCTGCAGTGTGTGATTGTGGAATTTCCTTATCATACTTGCTTGTTTGCAGCTTTTGCTAGCACCGGCTACATTACCAACTAGTGTTTTTTTGTTTGATTTGATGCTTTATGTCCCATCAACAATATTTCAGTTTTATAGGAACTGGTATTCCTGGATTGAACCAGTTATAAGCTAGGATTAATGTGTCTTGCTCAAGGACACAACACAGTGACGCCGATGAGGCTCGAACCCGCGGCCCCTCGGTCTCGAGTCAAGCACTCTACCATGGAGTCACTGCACTCCCCACCAACTAGTGTGATAATTCTCAAAGTTGAACAGCCATAAATCAATACATTGCAGAACATAGTCCCAAAACTAAAGCCTGACCCGCGATCACATAACCAGTAGCCACAGAAACACTTCCTCAGATGATGTAGGTCGCTTCTAAATTTTGAGATTGGCATCGGTTGAAGACAATAAATTCAGATTTGGTTAGAAGCTATTTCTCAAATGAGATTAAATTGGTGTAAGAGCGTGTATTGGGAAATCGTGTTTCCAAAGAAATAAAATGAATCGAAAATTCAATGTGAAATCTGGACATGGTAAACCAAATCCCACAGCGGCTTGCATTAGCATCTATTGATATCGTTTTGGATTCAAAATGACACTAAATACTCTCAGGGACGTAACATCATTTAACCATTACTAATAGTGTAATATGTTGTGACAGCTGCGCATCTATGTTAGCTTATTCCGTGTATAAATTACAGTGTTACACTATATGCAAAACAACATATGTCCTTACGAAATAAGCAGGATAAACTATGTTGTCTATAACACATATAAGACTAGCGTCCTTTTATGGGACCTCGACAAACAGTGCAAAAACCAAATCAGACGCCGCAAAGCGCGGCGTCTGATCAGGTTCTGCGTTTTTGTCTCACAGAATTGAATGCAATTGAAACTTACTACCCAACAATTTTTTTAAACTCGAAATGAATTTGTCCAATTGATAACGGTAGGAAATCGAATTAGCCATATATACTACAAGCCATGGAATGAGATTTCCAACAATGTGGTATGTGCGACAAGCAAAGCCTCACATCAGCCTGCGCAGTCTGAATCAGAACCTTTGCTAGTCGCTTGAACATTATATGACTGTTAAGCAACTGACTGAACATCATTTGGAGTTTCTAAGCTTAAAAGGTGGCTACCAAGGCTCGCCTGAGTCTAAACTTGTCAAAATGTCAAATTGTTGGAGATCTCATGCCGCTGCTCATATGGGATAAGAGAATAGGAACTGTATCAAGATTAGCTGAATACTGATATCAAGCCGTGCTAAAGAAGCAGCAAGTGATTATGATATGGAATTATTCAATCAACGATCATAGACCAACCAATTGTACTACCAGGAAGTGTCCTTAGAACACTGATGAACAGACACAGCAAAATGAGTATGCACACACTGTTTTATTATTTTTAAAACATATCCGTTTTGTGAGAGTATACTTTGGTTTATATACATGTATTTAAAAAAAAACAAGTGAGTATGTTACCAGGATATATCCCAATCACACATCTCAGACCACTATATCTAATATTTCTGATTGAAATAATATTAATAGATGATGATAGCAATGGTATCGATATCATAAACTTCTTATATACCGTGTAAATTTTATCGTATATAAAGCAAGTATACTATAAAACACGTTTTGCATCAGTTGGTGTTTGATACAGTGGTTGCTGGATGAACTCTAACAGAGTAACCCCATAAATATGATTGAATTCGTTTAATGTTTGATAACTATTGGTTTAGGTAAATAAAGTATGGATGATAACATGAAACTGTTGGTCCCAACATGACTCTATCTATGGGAAATATTTGTATTTAGGCTTACATTTAGAGGATTGGCACATTCCTTAAAATGTTGTTTTATTGTAAAAGAAATATGGCACCCAAAATGTAAGTAAGTATAATCAGGAAATACCACGACCACACACTGCAGGCCAACCTACGACACCGCGAGGAAGAGCCACATAACACAAACAGTCACACGGCATCAGGGAGACAATCCAAGTAATCCAACTAGCTCCCTCTTCTTGATCATGATAGTTGCAAAGCTATAAAGGACACTACGTATTGCGTAACAAAACATGGAACAAACACAAACCCCTCAAACAAAGGGAACAACCATAAACAAACAAATTGACGTGTTATGTTTTTGGTTAAAATGATTCTTCGTAATCCTCAAACTCGATATTAATTTTGAAATAGCTTATATTCCATTTCTTGATGGATATGTTCCTCGCTCCCCTTCGTATGGTGTATACATTTCGCAACTTATTCGTTTCGCAAGAGTATGTTCTAATGTTGATGACTTCAACAACAGAAACAAATGTTTAACTTTTAAGTTGCATGTACTAAAACAATGTTATCGATACCATAAAGATCTTAAGCTTTTGCCTAAGTTTAAAATTTTAAAAGAATTGTTGGAAAACCTAATTTTAGTGATCAATTTAAAAACAAAATAAACATTTATAAAAGAGTTAGGTACACTATGGATATCATACGACAGTCTGCATGCCTAGTTGTATTCCCAATTACGGTTTATAGCTATGGTTTCCTCTTTAATTGCATGGCCGTGGGTCAGGCCTCAGACTCAATGACTGCCCTAACGTAAAGCTTTAATCCGTTGGTTGGTGCCTGATGCGTGTCGTTAGCTGGGCCCACCGTGGGTCAACTTGGGGTTTTCTTTAGCTCTGACTATCTGTTTGTCGTGAGCCTTTTTCTTTGTTTCGTCATAGTGTGTTAATTTGATTAGATAGTTTCTCTGTGATGATACATTGCATTAATTAGGAAGCCCCCATGCGAACTAAACATTTTTTGTGTTTTAACAACAACAGAATCTAGAGCGAAGATTTGGCGCCAGTAAAATACATTTAAGCCCCCCCCAGTGGCTTAGGCTGCTGTTCGTTCTAAGGCGGTGCTTCTGTTGTTGTTGATCAATTGCTTAATGAATTTCCCATTGTTAATGGGAAATCTGTGTTTGTCTTTATTTTGGTATGCATTACTTTGTGTCCTTTCTAGTTTTGCAATCATCTTGAAGGGGAAGAAATAGCTGGTTATTTTGCTTTTGTTGTCTTACGGATGTCTTGTTGCTGTGAATGTTCTCTGGCTCTTCCTAAAGGTGCCGTGGGTTGGTCTGCAGTATACGATTGTAGTATTTCCTGATCATGCTCACTTACTTTTTGAAATTAGAAAGCAAAACTGAATTTTAAAGTCCCTAAAACGATTTGTGAGGTAATTGAGGGACCAAACGCTTATCAAGCGCAATAGAAATTTGAGTTCCTGACGATGCCTATATATGAAGTATTTTTGTAAAGATCTATCACTTTGGACACAAACTCATCGTAAATGATAAGTTGAGACGAACGGTAGTAAATTACATGCGCAATACCCGTTCTCGTCATTGGCTGATAAGCCGATTAGAATAAGCCTTCTCAGGTACGGTATGATCCGATAATACCGTCATACAATTAGCTGGTATTCATGAGCTCTTGCGTTGTAATAGGACATATGTGACGTTGAAAGAGACATTTGCATCAAAATAAACATATACATGTACTAGCATGTATATAGTTCCAGATACAAAAACTATATACTGTCCTGCCAGCCAAAAGTGACAGTGATTTCATGTTTTGTTTACAAAGTTATAAGGGACTTATACTCGATAAATCACTTGTGTATTAATCCTATCCTCAGGATAGGATTATACACAAGTGATCTATCGATTCGCGTTAGCATAAGTGAAGTGTACACGTTAGTATTTTACTAAGCAATTGTAAACAAGGTTATACGTCACTGTCACTCTTGGTTGGCACGACAGTACCAATATGACTCTTGTCAATCAATTTGGTTTTGAAATAACATTGGATCCACCAGGTATTACATTCCTTATATTAATCCAAAGCTTATGTTGTTTTTGTACCAACCTATATCTTATTTAGAATGCCGTAAGCAGAAATAATTACCATTATAGTCCGACTGGGCGGTTCTTAGCAAAGACACACCCTTGGACATTTCCATATAAAAATCGGTAAGACGGAGTGTATTTATTCACCTGTGAAAATACTTGTATACATGTAGTAGTTTTGAGCCCATTGTGAGAAAAGGGCATCTCGAATTAGTTTGATAACAAGGAGACTGACTAGTCTAGATATATGCGCTCTGACAATGTTTCGAAATTTTAACTATTCGAATTATATACTGAATAAGAAAATAAAATAAATCGTCCGCAATGTAAAATTAATACTATAAATTGGTCAGCACACAAAATGATGGTTCTTATTACATCGGCGTGTGGCGAAGGCTCCGACGAGCCTGCATGTACGCATGACCTCGCCAGGGATTTCGTTTCTCGCATAAACAAAGTATGCAAGCTGAAGAAGGCTCCGAACAACTTTTAGACCTCTAGTCGCTCTGGACACGCCAGAATGAGCGATTATTAGAGGCTTTTTCGGATATGCGATAAGACCAAATCTCGTGTTTGTATGCCTTTTTCTCATGATCCAGATACTTAACCCTTGTCCCGCTGAGGTCTGATTGGTGATTTTTTATTATTGTATCAGGCTTAAAAATCAAACCAGATTTGCCATACAGACAAAATTTGAAGAAAGTGCAAACCTACCCTCCCCAAAAACTTTCACAACATATCCATCCAGGAAAATTAAATGCAGCAGGTCCCCAGCAGCATACTAAAGATAAACGTTTAACAGGCATGCTAACGTATAAGGTTGGTCACCCTTGTTGTCTCGCCGCTTTAGTAGGTTGCACGAGTAAAGCGTGCATAGGCTATTACACCCGATTTACTGTAGACTAGTCTTATTTGACAGTGTATGACAGCCCTCTGTCTGACACGCCCAGTCTCTGTTAGCTGGTCGCACTATACCTGAATATAAATGTTTCCAAAAGTTATTTCGACTTAATCCATAAACGCCTAGCGTCCTTTTCGTGGGACATATGCAAAATGTCTAGACCCAGATCAGACACCGCAAAATAATACAGGGTCTGTACTATTTGCTTATAAAATTATCTATTAACAATTGGGAAAAATCACCAAACACCCCTAAAATTGGAAATCAGCTCATCCTATTGTAGTCAAGTCTTTTTGGCTGAAATGGCTTAAAATATCTTACAATTGTCCTTAACACTTTCATAATGTAGTCTTAATTACCTCACTACCTGAAACCCAAATAACGAATATATCCATGATCGCAAAGACGTGAAATTTTAGCTATGCTAGAGTTAAATCAGAATGTGTAGTATTAAATAAAATTGGCACAATATGTATACTCGAAACGTGTGGTGCGAGTGAGTTGGTGCTTCTTTTACATAACACTAGATGCAAAGATAAAGTATACATTAATAACAAAATGTGTAAGTTAGAAAGCATACATATCATGCGAGATAAACAGTTTTGTCTTAAAACAACAACTGAATTTAGGGCGGAGATTTGGTACACATAAAATGCATTTAAGGCCCCCTCCTCCAGTGGATTAGACTACTGTCCGCTCTGAGGCGGTGGATCTGTTGTTGTTGACAATACATTGTTTATTATGGCTTGTGTGTAGTCTTTGTTTTGTCATGCATTAGTAAGTGTCCTATCTAGTTTTTCAATTTTCCTGATGAGAAAGAGAGAGCGGGTTGCTTTACTTCAATTGTTTTTCTGATGTCTTGTGGCTGTAATTGTCCTGTGACTTTTCCTAGCTGTGCAATGGGTTGACCTACAATGTGTGATTTTGGTATTTCTAGGTCATACTCGCTTACTTTTTGTACATGCAATTGGCCTCAGTTTGATTTCTCTTTATTGGGTTATAAAGAGAATACTAGGTGAGTGTCTTTTGATATCAATTTTACCAGGCAAGGCTTTGAGAACACTTGCTGACATCGCGAGACTTGCCGAGCGATTCAGCATTGTGTTTTCGAAGCGGAGCCTGGTAAACTTGGTATCAAAAGACGCGGACCTGGTATTCTACAAGCTGATTTACTGTTCAAACTAGCAATAATGACGTATTTATAGATTTTTGTGTCGATTCAGCGTCATTGACGACGTCATTCAAAAAGTGCAGCGTCATCATGACCTGATAAAGGTACATGCCGTGAGATGGGCAACGTAATCAGGTCAACGTGCAAAATTCAGATAATAGGAGAGGTAGCTGATAAAGAACAGTACTGCATTCTTTGCTCACAAATAACTGATGTGATGGGCTGTTCACAAAAAAAAACAACTTAACCTTTCAAATGTCTGCATGTCTGCCTTATAATGACTTGCTTTAATTATTCACCATAACAAAATACAAGTTAAAAGCTAATGGCTAGGCAAACACTAGTACAAATAGTTCGGCTTTTATTCATGATTCTTTAAAACGTTCAATTATTATGCATTATGCAGTATTGTCATGTATGTGCTTTATAGACAATGATATCACGTAGGATGAATAAATAATGTACCAAAGCTTTCACTTAACACAAAAGTAACACTCCTTAAATACTTGCAGCCTACCCAGTAATCATAAAAAGCAAGCCACTATCGACCAGCCAGTGACGATTTAAATGGCAATTCTCTGGTGGGTTGATGAGTATCCGAGATGGCATGTTAGCTTGGTATATGGTATCACTGTCCATTCTAAGGCAGGTGGGCGAATGTGGTTTGCTCTTTATACTACTAA
Organism: Loripinus fragilis; assembly: GCA_964019695.1. Lineage (NCBI taxonomy): Eukaryota > Metazoa > Mollusca > Bivalvia > Lucinida > Lucinidae > Loripinus > Loripinus fragilis. The sequence goes on from OZ026519.1 coordinate 2,549,676, forward strand.
ACAACATAAAAGATACACTTTGTGGTCATGTCAGGACGTTTTTTACGCTCTCCATTGTCTTTAAAACTCTATATGTATCAGATTTGGTTCAAAATTGTGTAGACACATTATAGGCATTTTAATCAATAACAATTGTTCTCCAGGTTTCTTTTTGCTTTGTTATGAGAGATGCTTCATGTTTTCTCTCTCCGACGATAATCAAACTTTTGAAGCATGTATGACTACCTCTAAATATATGATAAGACATATGTATCAAACAGAACTGCAATTTAGTAAGTAAGAAAGAGGGCAAAGATCAGGAATCGATACAATCAATCACCCTACCTGACCCAGGACACCAATAATAAAGTGACAATGTCACAATTAGACATCACAAACGAGAGGCAAGAGGTCAGCCAGTTCCCAGCAGGTGACCACAAGGCATCAACAAACAAATGTGCATGAAAGCATAACAAAACAAGACAGAAATAATATAAATGAGCCACAAAAGAAGCACCGCCTTGGAATGGTCAGTAAAAATATAGGGCTTAAACCGGTTTAACGGTGCACCAACCTTATCCTTAGTTCACATGTGGATCAAGACACACAGATGTTTGGTTTGCATGAAAGACCCCTCACTTATCTATGCATCATCTCCTAGATAAATTAAGCTATAATAAGGAGATTAAGCAAAGATAAGGACTCAATAGTAAATAAAACTGAATACCAAAGAAAAAGACATCCAACAGATAAAACCTGGTGGGCCTGACAACAGCCAAAGCATCAGGCCCCTAAGACAAAATCCTTTGATACTGGGGCTCTTTTTTACTTTGACTAGGACTAGGTTGATGAAATTTCATATAAAATATATGATAACATGATGATTTTGAACGTGTTAATTTCTCATTTTTTGATTGAAATGTACATTGCTCCTGATCATATGGTGTACATATTTTGCAGATTTATCGTTTTGTGAAAGTATGCTCTAAAGCTGGTGACTCCGACAACAGAAATGAATATTTAACTGCTAAGTTACTGAAAATGGTCATCAATATCAATAACTTCATAAGGCACTTTCTAAATTCTACCACAGAAGTGTTTTATACACTATTGGTTTTAATGTCTTCTGCAACAGGGCATATGGGAGAGTCAGTATATTATCATAATTTAGTTTATAAATTCAAAATAATCGTTGGAAAGTCGAAATTTAAGATCAATTCAAAATAACTAAACATTATAAAACAGTTGGGTATAACATGGGTACATGACATGAAAGACATGAAGTCACTTTCACTCTTGGCTGACACGACAGTAGTGGTATTATTATGTATTTGTATATTGCTTGTCCTGAGACCTTTTCTTGTGTTTCGTTTCGACAAGATGGGATCTCGGGAAATATAATGCGGTAAGCATTATTATATTGCAGGCCTCTGTTTGCCTGTGTGTGCTACATGCGCCTCAATCGATTGACCACTGAACGCATATAATTTACCGCTATGAAATCTAATCTGTGACGCATTCTCAGGTAGACAGAGCCCTGTAATAGTCATTGGTGCTCGTGTCACTCTTATTGACAAAGTAAGAGTCACCTGCGTCAGTGAATGCTAATACGTATTGTTGTTTCAAAGATGCATAGTAATGAGGCAATTCTATTTTTTCTTATAAATAGGTAAAGCATGACTATTCACTGCCACACGCATATGCAGTTATCTGTGGTAGGTTCAATATAACTGTAAACTGAGACTACCTGCATGCCCAAAATCAAGGTAAACTCGCCACTGTTTGTTTACAACGATTCTCATCTAACTTTTAAAGTACAATGAGATGCATCTTAAGTTGTGTACGCATAAAAACAGAATCCTGTATTTTGCATTATGTGCGTATTCCCTATAAAATTCATGTTTGAAAATTTATGTTTAAAAATGTTAACATAAGACATGTAAAGAGGACAGATGCAGATGAGATGGCCCACACGAGTCGACTTATCTGAATCTACTTTCTTTATCCCCTATCCCATGGTGCGTATGAATATCTAACGGTAATGCATATTAAGTAGATAATTGAGAAAATGCATCTTATACAGGTTACATCTATATTACAATCTTATTGAAATAAAGAGGACTCATGTGGTTTAGTGACGCGGAACAGCGCCTTACCGATGTCGATGAAACGTTGAGACGGTATATTGACGTTGGTGCGGCGTTGTGTCGCCACAGTCCATGTCGGATATTATTTAGATCTGGTAAAACGGTTAAAAGTGACAAACGTCGAGTAGGTTCCATGATTACGTCTTCATGGCGAGCGGGAGCCTATTTTGACCTTTTTTTTTCATAAATATTTTCGGTAAAAACTGATTTCAGACTATTAAAACGCATCAATATGGAACCTCATTTGCAACGATAGCAAAGCCTTATCGATACAATGAGGGCGGCACATGGCGCCCTCTTTGTGTTGGTAATACTCCTGCTTTGATTTGGCTCAGCTTCCATCAAAACACCAAATATTAAGCCAAATTCTTACAGTAAGAAATTACTTCTCCATGATTGTCATTTACTAAGTATACGATAATTTGCACTTTAAAATACTCCTTTATGCCTTTTATATGAGCGAAAATATGAACGTACAATATTCATGAAACGTGACAGATATATTGTGTAATATGTATATGTGATCGACTAGAAACTGTATGGTTTATGTCAAATAAACAATCTGTTCTGTTCTGTTCTGGTACCATACGACATTCTGCATGCCTGGCTGTAAAGCCAATCACGGTTTAAAGCTATGGTTTCCTCTTTGATTGCATGACGGTGTGTCAGGCCTGAGACTAAAGGCTGGGCCAACCATGGCTCAAGTTGAGACGTTTTAGCTCTGACAATCTGTTAGCCACGAGCCTTTTTCTTTGTTTCATCAAAGTGTGTTAATGTATTAAAGCCACCACCCCGCCCCACCCCGGTGGCTATGACTGCTGTCAGCTCAAAGGCGGTGGCTCTGTTGTGGTTGATGCATTGTTAAATTTTGCTCCCATTGATCATGGGGGTTTGGTGTATGGGGCTTGTTTGGTTATGCAGTTCTTGTGTATTCACTAGTTTTGAGGAAAGAGAGAACTGATTGCTTTACCTTACTTGTCTTTCTGACGTCACGTAACTGTAAGCATTCTGTATGGCTCTCTCCTTACGGTGCCGTGTGTTGGTCTGCCGTGTTGGGTTGTAGTATTTCTTGGTCATACTCGATTACTTTCTGATGTTCATAGTAATGTTGTAATGTTTATTGGGGTATACTCAGTTGTTTCTTCCTAGATTGATAATTCCCTCGCTACGGAAGATAGTACTGAATGCTTTGCATACTGTATAGGACGTTTTACAAGAATTGAGCTCCGACAATGAGGCCTTTTGACAAGTGTAAACTAAGACGATCCTGTGCAGCCTCCTTTTAAGCGTAGGTATTTACGCAATGAAGACGGCGCAGTGCATGAAAATTAAAAACGTTATATAAATACGGAGCCACGCACGTTTGCAAGGGGTTGGTCGATGTAACTTGCACACATTTTTTAACTTTGTATGGTAATAAAGATGAACAGACGAGTGGTAGGAAAAGAAATACATCATTTTAGCTTAGCTCAAATTGGCCTCGACGCGAGAAAGCTGTCTTCGGTGTTTGCAAACAACAATCTGCATAGATTGATCAGCGCCTTTGTTATTCTCTTTTAAGAAATGTTTATATATAAGCTTGCCATAAGCGAAAGTTCAATGTTCTATCTAGTCTCTGTAGCTAAGGAGACTGATTTGAGTATCGCTTTGTCGGAAACCCCTAAGATAGGTTCTCTTACGTCGAGGCCCAAATAGTCCCTATAAAACACATTTGAGTATGTGACTAAGATTTATATGTTAAGAGAATTGGTAGTTGATGTTGCATGAAGGCAACAAATACGATTGTATCTGGTATTCGAAATATTGGACATATATCTAAATATCAATGTGTCGCCTTGCCCATAATCATCTAAATATAGCCTAACTGCAAGTTGTGAAATGATTAATGTACGTATTATACAGGAACATATTCAATAAGTCATACATTGCTGTCTGCCAGATTTTAATTAACTTAGGAAGGAAGCAACATTTTTCAGCACGTTTGTTGTTTTCAGCTATGCCCTAGTTTACTATTGGTCAAGCGCTGACACCAATTCAAGTGGTTGTATATTAACACTTCATGCACAGATCCAGAAAGTTCGTCAGGGGGGTCCAACTCCAACAACTATTTTTATTTTTAGAGGATCCAAATTCCACTAAAAGTGGGCAGACATCGGCCACAATATGACAGCCCAACATTACATGTAAATGCTGGCTTGGTTTGCTTTGTGATTTTCCTGGGGTTCTGGACCAGTATTGCTAGGGAACTCTATAGTTTTGTGGTTTTCCAGGGGAGGGGGTCCGGACCCCCCCCCCCCTTTTGGATCCGCGCAAGCACTCAATTTTTTTAACCCATTTGCCTAAAGCCGTTTATTGTTATATCGAGGTAAAACCTGTAGCATACTATATCCATTTAGCTACAGATGACTCAATTTCGGCGCTACAGTGTAGTCTCAGTACATGGAGGCCCAGTTGAACCAGATTCTTGTTTTTTGGTGTGGTTCTTGGTTCCCTTTCTAGCTACTGAGGAAGAGATACTCAGCTGCTTGACTTCAATTGCGTGGTAGCTGTCTGTGTTCTCTGTCTCTTCCTCACGTATCAGTGAGTAAGGCTGCAGTCTGCAATTCTGGTATTTCCTGGTCATAGTTAACTACTGTTTTACCCTCACTAGATAGCTGTGCATACCGCCAATTCCCAGCAGGTGACCACAAGGATGCAAGGCACAGACAAGACAATATGGCAAAGACAAATACAAATAAAAAATGGTCCACAAAAGATGCACCGCCGAGAAAAAATACTGGAACGCATAAACTAGTTTCACGGTTCCAACCTCATTCATAATTCTGATGTAGATCAAGATACATATATGTTTGGTTCGCATGAAAGCTCCCTAACTTATTCATGAACTACGTATAATCATAATAATAGTATGTACTATTCATCAAAAAGTTTGACGCATATATACATAAGAAACATGGAGCAGAGTAGAACATATAAAATACGACAATGAAATGTATTAAAACATGGCACGTTTTATGAATATATAGGCATTTCAGAATTAGAAAGCGCGTAAAATTGTTAACTAAATTCACGTGCGCTTAGAAGTAAGCCGCAGCTAAAGAATTAAATAATCCCTTTAAACTAATACGATCAAAAACCACTTTTAAACGTGAATCAGTTATAGTTCTGAGATTGCAATTTAGGCCTAAATATCTATAGAAATAGCCTAAATAAGTTACTAGCTGTAGCCTCACTTTGAAATCATTGTTGAAAAGGCACACTTTCAACTTTTTCAGCGATATATATTTTAATTTATAGAGGTTATGTCCCTGACTGGTAACTGATCGTGCGTAGACAAAACTGTGTCAGATACATCTAATACTAGCTGTTGGGCTGCAGGTCATCATAAAAACTGCATAAATAAATATACAAACATATGTATTTTGAGGGAAAACAGACACTTTCATGTGTATCATTATTTTACAAGAAGTACCAGCATTTCACGAACAAGTTTCCGTAAAGGGGTGTTTAGACGACATGATTTAGTCATCCTGAATCTGTCATGCATTACAAATAATGTCGCGTAAACATTGCTATGCATGATTCAAAAAATCAGGATGTCAAGTCATGGGAACTAGGACATGCTCTATTTGCCATTACAAAGTAATGCCAAATTAGTCAATCAGCTTGTATCTCACTGAGATTAATGGCTTTTCAGCTTAAACAGGAGCAAGATAAAATAAATAACCCAAAACATTCCAGTATTTTGTCCTGAAATGATATATATATTTAAGTGCACTTAAGACTAGACTTTATCATGGAAACAAACACTATGAAAAAGTAAGCAAGTATGATCAGGAAATACCACAATCACATGCTGCAGACCAAGCCACGGCACCATGAGGAAGAGCCACAGAACATTTTTAGTAACAATACATTTGTCAGACAATAAAAAACAAAGTAACCAACTTTCTCTTCCTCTTCAAGATGATTGCAAAACTAGAATGGAATCAAAGTAAAGCATAACAAAACAAAGACAAACACAGAACTCCCACAAACGATGGGAAGTACATTAAAAAATATATCAACAACAACATGGAGCAGTCTGATCTGGGTCCATATTGTGCGTCATAAATACTACCTAAGGACATAAGCAGATGAGATAGCAGATAAAAATTCGTGACTGGAGGGAATAAGTTTTAAGACATTTTAGATATAATGGGTGTTAAAAAAGTTCGTTCCGCACTTCAGCTGTAATTTGGAATATGTAAATAATAGAAAAAGAATGAAAACTTTACAGTCATGTTTAATACCCAGAGGGACCACCTTTATTCTTTATGACATTTTTAATTCGTTTTGGCATCGAATGAATCAATGAAACGATGTGCTGTATTGGAATGGTCCTCCAAGCGTAATGCAAACGACGACGTAACTGGGGCATTGTTGAGGGGCGGGGATCTTTGTAAGCCTCGAAGTCCAATATACTCCAGAGATTCTCTATACAATTAAGATCTGGTGAATTGCCAGGCCATTCTTGTTTCCCTATAAAGTTTGGCAGGTTGTTGTCGCACCATGTCTGTGTTGCGGCCGCCGTATGTGGTGTAGCCCCTACCTGCATAAAGCCGGCCAAACCAGGGTAGGGTACCAGTTTCCGAGTATTAATTTTTCCAGTTGTCCTTGTACGATTTAAAGTTGGCTTAAGCTCTTTCTTAAGTATATGTTCTATATAATAACTTGAATCCACAGTCTTTCCCGTTGGAACAATATGCAAGATGGACAAACCACTGACACCCATCGCACCCCAAATCTTTACTTTTGCACTGGACTTAACACAACTGACGTCAGGTACATTTTCAGATTGAGATCCCCATATAGTATCGTCTTGACGATTCGAAACATGAAACAAATATTTTGTAGACTCATCACTAAAGATGTAATTCTCCCAGTCTTGAGCCGAAAGATGTTCATGCTCCCTAGCAAACTGAAGTCTTTTACGCCGCTGTGCCACAGTCAACAATTGCTTTCCGGCTCTTCTAAAAGATCTCCATTTTTTCACTATTTTCATGTAATTGTAAACTGTAACGTGACTTATATTGTGGCCTGAGCATTTTAGATGTTAACTCAGTTTTCTAGTTGAGCATCCTCTCTTGTATTTGATACTACCGATCGTTTTCTCAACTCCACCCCCTACTTTTGACGGCCGTCCAGTGTGGGGTTTATCGGCAAGTCCCTGTCTGACGTCGCGTATCTGCCTCCACTTGCGAACCCAGCGCTCACACTTGTTCAGGTACTTAGCAACATATTTTGTGTGACAACCAGCATCTAATAACGCAAATGCCTGTGCACGTTCTTGCTCAGGAGAGAGTTCACAATCGCTTCGATATTTTGACAACACAGCTGGCATTTTGAATCGTCTGCTGATACTGTATGTTTACAAAACGCTATAGCAACACTAAAGAGTATCGCAAAAGGGGCGTAAGTGGTTTTATTTAGCAGTACCAATTCATATCTGCAACTGCAGAAAAGATCAAGAAAATCAATAAATCCTAACCGAACGAAAACTTGCTGTCTTTTACGGAACGAACTTTCTTAACACCCTTTAGTAATGAAACGATGTAGAGCATGCTGATATAGCTCAAGATGACGAGCCAGTTTTAATAACTGTTAAAAGAAATCTCATATCTTATTGAATTGCTGTCTAAACAGAAAAATCATGCATATGGTTTTGTCAGGACGGCTAAATCATGCCATCTAAACACCCCTTAACGCCATTTATACCACCCTGACCAACTATAGCACAAAATATCTCGTGATGTGCAAGTTCTACACTGATGTAGGTGGTATAATATAGTTATACCATGTTTGTCCACCTGTACGTAAGATAATCCACTCGCTAAAGCTCGTGGATTATCTCCACGTACAGGCGGACAACCCATAGTATAACTATTACGTATAGTTAACACAACGTGCGAAATAATTTAAATACAACCTCCCATGTCATCGTATCCTCTATTAGATATTAGAAATTAATTGGCTGATATTATCTGGGAGAAATAGCAAATGGTATTGATCAGCTGATGTTAAAGTTGGAATCTCACACATCCTAGCGAACACTTGAAGAACATTTCTACTAATATAAACCTTTACCATGTTTATCCTTATATACCATGTTAAGAAAATAATGTAGATCTTGGCCGTGGTTTTCCACGCTGTGTGTGAGAACACATGCTTATTACGGGACCTCAAAATTAATTAGATAAAAATGGGTATGAAAGATGCGCATCTTATCCCTGGTAAATTATCAGAACTTGATATCATACCTGTAGGTCACAGACCTGTAAATGTAAAAAGGGCAGTGATTGGCTCAAAAGGTGGGTGGAAGCTCAGCACAATATTTTTAAGTTGTAAGGTGTTTCATGATTGGTCAATAATAAAACTAGGAAATATATTGTATTTATTAGACGGTTCTATCTTTGCTGTACTTTTTGGAACAACATCTCATTGCTTTTGTTGATTTAGTTTAGTGGTGTGGCTTAGAAAAAAGGACCTTGCATTCTGGTATTTTTTTAGTAGAATTTTCCTCTCATGTAGGGTGCCCACCTTCAGGGGCCAAAAAGTGGCAAAACATGGCGGTCACCAGGGTATCTCATTCTTGTTTTTTGATTGAACTAGGTCCAATCTGTAACTCTATGGCAGCCTCATTGTGATTGAAGAGTTGTGAGGACCACAGCCTACTGAAAAGCTATAATGGAGGTCTATGGAAAAACAATTACAGGTCTGGGCCCTAAAGAAGAATATCAAGCCTGTTATGTTGGATACCTTGGCTGCTATGTATGTGACCTGTAATATGTTTTTGATGCATTGTTTTGATTTTAGCAAGTCCAATAATGATTTGAGCTTTCAAAAAGTCACCTTTTTTAAAACAAAAATCATTAAGACTGCAGAAAAAGAGCCTTATTAGTAGGTAGGGGTGTTGGTTGGCTCAGGTTTGCACTACATATTGTACTTGAATCATGTGAGTTGCACTTCTGCACTATGAGGCTATACTGTAAGCATACTTTCATTTATCGGAAACCCATTGGTTCCCAAATCAGAGCATTTGTGTTTTTTATTGTTATGCTAGAGCATTTTTTGGAGTATGTGTTCTTGTGATTGTCAAAATATGGTAAAAAAGGCCCTTTCGCAAGTTTGCGTAAACCGCAGTAGTGGTCATTTTATGGAGTTATATGCCATTTAGTTGAAAAGTGTTACATGTGTTAAACCCATATTTACATGCTCATTTATTGTCATGTGCCGTAGTTGAACTCAGAGGTAGCACAAGAGACTGTCATATTACCCAATATGACATTGACATTTGACAGATTGACCTTTAAATTGAGCAACAGTGTAGAGCAACTTGGAAACCTGTATGATATTGCACTCTCCACTTTGTAAAGTAGAACATTTGGGTCAGTTTGGGTTGATTTGCTGTCCAAATTGACCCTTGACCTTATTGATGACCTTGACCTGGATAAGAGGGGCCATTTCAGATGGATAAATGTATGCGTATTAGTCCATTTTAATCTTTACTATTCAATCTGGCAACTTAAATGTCACTTTGAAAAAATGTCATAATGAAACTGCAACAGTAAACCAGTTCACAGGCATGATTTTACCAAACTTACAGCCTGCCATTTGTAAAATAAGTGTTTAGGGCTAGTATTTTTTAAACTTTGTCAATAATATGATGTTTTTCTTGACCATTTGACCCATTTTTCCTCACCTTAAGACAAATAGGTCATTAATTGTAGAAATTGTACCTTTTTGACCAATAAATTTGCAAAGTGACCTTGACCTTTGACCTCTATGACCTTGATAATTCCCTTTCACTGACCTTGACCTTGCAGCATCCTGGCTGTAGCAGTTTTTTTCTCCAGCTAGGTCTTCGGAAAAAATGTAAGCGGTCAAAATGCCATGTCGGTGAGCATAGCCCCTCTGCATGGAAATTAGTTTTGCTCTTCACCCCCTCTGGCTGTTACATAATATTAGCTTTTGTCACCTAAATTAGCAAAAATTGCTTTATTTTGCACAAATGAACCTTTTTATGTGATTAGAAGTTGATTTAATGTGTAAAGAAAGTATAATATGTTCCATAGCTAGGAGCAAGTAATATTGGCCTTGTTAATGGGGGTGGGTGGGGTAACTCCACATTAGACTCATTCTGGTAAAGCACATGCATCTTTTTGGTATAGTATATTGTAAAGTGGTGTTATAAGCTTATATGAGTGAAATTTAAAGCATTTCTGATATATAATAAAAGAGATATAAGAAAAAGAATATGTTCACTTTTCCTTTTCATTATTTTGCTGTACAATGAGTTTACCAGTAATATGTGTAGGGGGGTAGAGTTGTTTTAAGGGTTCCCTAGAATAACTTTGGGGTAAATGATGTAAACAAACAATATAAATGTGCTTTAAAATGTTTATTGGTTTGAATTAAACTATTTTCTTGGTCCTTTGTCTGAAATGGGTTATGGCTTTAGGTCACAGACCTGTAAATGTAAAAAGGGCAGTGATTGGCTCAAAAGGTGGGTGGAAGCTCAGCACAATATTTTTAAGTTGTAAGGTGTTTCATGATTGGTCAATAATAAAACTAGGAAATATATTGTATTTATTAGACGGTTCTATCTTTGCTGTACTTTTTGGAACAACATCTCATTGCTTTTGTTGATTTAGTTTAGTGGTGTGGCTTAGAAAAAAGGACCTTGCATTCTGGTATTTTTTTCAGTAGAATTTTCCTCTCATGTAGGGTGCCCACCTTCAGGGGCCAAAAAGTGGCAAAACATGGCGGTCACCAGGGTATCTCATTCTTGTTTTTTGATTGAACTAGGTCCAATCTGTAACTCTATGGCAGCCTCATTGTGATTGAAGAGTTGTGAGGACCACAGCCTACTGAAAAGCTATAATGGAGGTCTATGGAAAAACAATTACAGGTCTGGGCCCTGTAAATATGTGTATATTCAACGATGTTAGATTCCATTAACATGCATACAGTAGTTTCTTTATGTGGTTCTCAGTTGCTCAAACATTAATATTAGAAAGATCTGCCTGAATTCGAGACGAATACAACATATATTATAGCGTACGGATTTTCGATAGCAGCTTTTTCTTTCCTGTTTTTATCAGACTTGATTTAGAGAATAAAAAACAAAAATCAAAACATCTGAAGTCTCTTTATATATTACAAATGTGTAGAGTCACTCGCTCAAGGTGCGTAAGTTGCTATTTGATGGGGTTGCAGGTCTGGAATTAGTTTGTGGCAGGGCCTTAGTTTATGGTCTTAAATGCATGCGGTTCGGTTTAAAAAAAACCCGCGCGTGCTGTTTTCCAATATTATACGTTCTCTCTATTTCTGCTGGATCCCTTTTCCATATTATTTGAGCGAGCTGCAAAGGCTCTCGGGAGAATGCACGGGTGCCTAAGCACGCCAAATACCTGTCATAATAAGGGGAATATGAAACCTCTGCATGGATTTTGATGCTGTTTGTTTTAATGGATTATTTATATGGATTAAAATTTTATCTAGGTAGCAGATATACATGTACTTCCCATGGATCCTGACTGTCTGAAGAGCTATTGATAAATGCTGGACTAGGGTGCAGACAGTCCCTTAGCAGTCTCAACTCTGTGAGCATGATATCGAAATACAAATGCATGTGTCTTTAAACGGTTCTGTGGGATGCCCACAATAGTGTAATCAGGTGGCTCTCTAGCAATCCCGCTATTTATCCTCCTCATGGCGCCATGTTTGTCTGCAGTAAGCATTTGTAATTGTGTCATTTCGAGGTCAGGCTCACTTATTTTAGACGTTAAAATAGGAATCATAGCTACCATACAACAGTAGTTGCGATTCATACAAACTTGACTTCGTTCTTCAAATTTCATCTGAGTTGTATTCACTTGCCAGAGCCGATTGTTTCGTTTCTCTATTGGTAAGCAAATAGGTTAATTTAACAGCTAGACTGATACCGTGAAGTATATGATATTCTTGACACTTTCATATCCAATGATCGGTTAACTGTTTCCCTGCAAGTGACGACTTTTTCCGTCTGCTGATAACCTTTGCAAACAGTTTGAGTCCTGAGGAGGCCCGACAAAATATCAGGCCGTATGCAGGATATCACCCTTGGATCCAAACTATTTGATAGTCTGATGTTGTTGTTTTCGATTTGAAAGAAAGTTACCCTATATCAGAAAAAAACAGCAGACGACAGAAGAGCTTGGACAAATGCTCAGCATGCAACCAGTTTACAGCAAACATTAATTATACTGTTTTCCTAGAACCGATTCTCTTTCTTTTATAGCTGGCAAAAGTTATTACATCTTTATCTTTTAACACACTGCCTGTGGCTCGAAACTATCGTTGTTACGCTTAAACGTGTATGAAATCACACCAATTACCTGATTCAGGCTTTTCCAAAATAATGGTTGATAAATGGTCCAAAAAGGTACACTCACATCCGAGATGGAATGACGCAGCGTGTCATGTTAGCCTTACTTTAGTTACATTTTTGGAACGATAACAATATCCGTATTTATTCCAATTGTGACATTCACACTTAATGCACTACACAAGCTGTACCGCGGTGGCAACTACCTGAAAAAGGCAAGTGAGTATGATCAGATAATACCACATCACACACTGAAGACTAACACACGGCACCATGAGGAAGAGTCACAGAACTATAACAGTCAAAAGACACTAGGACGATAAACAAAGTAAAGCAACCAGCTCACTCTTCATCATCAAGATGAATACAAAACAAGAAAGGACTCATAGCACTACACAAACTCAGATTCTCTAAAGGGTAGCAACAATTAACAACGAATCAACAGCAGAGCCACCGCCTTAGAACGGTGGACAGCGGCCTAAGCCACTGGGGGAGGAAGATGGGGCTTAAGTGCATTTTACTGGTACCGAATCTTCGCACTAGATTATGTTCATATTAAAGCATAAAAAGTATTTTGTTCGCATGCAGGCTTCCTAAATATTACAATGTGCGTGTATCTTTACAAAGAAACTTTCTTATCAAATTATCAAACTGTGATGAAACAAAGAAAAGTGCTCACGACTCGCAGATAATTAGAGCTAAAGAAAACCTCATGTTGAGTCACGGTGGGCCCAGCAAAAGACAAGCACCAGGCGTGAGTCCTGACCCAATTAAAGAGGAAACAATAACTATAAACCGTGATTGGTGCATTTTATCTATGTTTTATCCAAATTTATAAAACGTTTTGAATGATAACTAATATTAGGGTTTCCAACAATTACCTTTACGATGCAATACGCACAAAATCTCTTGCGCTAGGCCAAATATGCCTGAGAGTAAATATGATTGAATAGTTTTGCAATTATCTATCGCTGCCGCCGAACTGTTGTCATTATCTGGATATCGAACATCTATAAACGAGCACTTAAACATCCAATCTGACAAGTGTAAACAGCATTTACAGCAATAAGATGAGATTATTACAAGAGTGGATGTCTAGAGAAAACAAAATGAGCCAGCACAAACGATTGGTACTTGTAGCATGACCTAGCAACGAGGGCCCAGGTGAGTCTGCGCACATGCGCAGCCTCACCTGAGCCTTCGTTGCTGGCTAATATAAAGTTTGGATATATATGAAGAATCAGACCGAAATTTAGATCTCTAGGCCCGCTGGATACATCAGCATAGGCGATTGAAGGAGGTTTCTGAGCATACGCGATAAGTAACAGTTAGCAATGTGCTGGCTTAATCGATCGTTGTGAGAAGATACTTAGTAGCTCTATTGATATATGGTCAATATAGGCCACAAATATAGTGATTATATAGTGCTGAATCGCCCGATCTCCTTCAGACAGGGTTGCGTGTAGACAGTATCAATGGTCCTTCCTATTGTCTGTCTGGGGCAGTTCTGCTTTCTCTTTATCTATTTGACAGTCAATGATTTTTTTCTTACATAAGAAAAATGGTATTATGTGTACAGTGTTTTTCAGACTACATGGTTGCATAGGCTGATTCGTAGAATGGTCCCAGTCTCTGATGTCATTTTTTCTAGTAAAACTGATATTCTCTCTAAGATAGCAATTTATTAACTTTACTTGAAGTAGTTCTGGGCTTGGCAATTATACACTTAATCTGACTATCAGAGAGGATATATTTTTATAATATGATTTTGTCATAGCTAAATATAATTATAAATGTAACTATATGCATTTAGTGCACAGGTGTCAGTCCAGGCAATTCACACCTTTGTTACTTCCGGGTATCATTTGATTTAAGCTGTTCTTGTTTCTTTTCTTCATTGGATTGCGTCAGGTAGAAGAAAGTAGCTTCATCACACTTGGACCCCCATGACAAAGAGCAAAAACCTTAAAAGATCTACAATATGGCTACTGACATGTACTTTAACAAAGGACTGAGGCTAACAGTATGTAAACCTCATCCATTATTAAGAATATCCCTTAAAATTATAAACATGTGTACATTAGTTCATGAAACTGTTTTGGGGTACATTTTGTCGGAGAAATGTGTCTCATCATGTTAGACAACTCTCTTGAAATTGTGTACCTTTGTTCAGTAGCCTAAAATTGCCTTAGTTTATTGGTTATTTAGGCTTCGAGGATTTTGTAAAACAAAACAAAGATTGCAATATGACGTTAAACTCATTTAAAATTGCCGTATTACTCCACCTGCTCCTTTATTATAAAATGAGCCGCGGCATGAGATTTCCAACAATTTGACAATTTGTCAAGTGTAGACTCAGGCGATCCACTGCCTTAGAAACTCCAAATGGTGTTCAGTCAGTAGCTTAACAATCATAGAATACTCATGCGACTAGCAAAGGCGCGTATGCGCAGGCTGATCAGAGCCTTGCTGGTCGCACATATCACATTGTTGGAAATATAATGCACGGGCTCAAATATGTAATGCTGTATTTGCGCATTATTGCCTTTTTGTGCTTTCAAATAAAATATTATGAAAACAAAATTTTATGCCCTGGGCTTTGCATATGTCAGAACCTTAAACCAGTTATGCATATCGTCCTAATTGTGGGACAGAGCAAAACTGATTAAACCAAAACCAGACTTCACATGACAATTTAACTGGAATTGAATTGAAAAATACCAGAAAATCGTCCTAACATTAGATATAGGCTTGTCAAAGTTGTAGTGACCCGCTTAATTTGCAGTTTTAAATCCTTTAGGAATTCAATGCATATTACTGTTGCCATGGCATTCTGCTGCATGTCATTGGGAATGGTTGAAAGGTATGACACTTCAGTTCTAAACTGTCTGGTTGCATACAAGTGCAAATTAATTGAAATTTCGGTTGTCCAGAATTCACAATAGAGGCATTTAAATCCTATCAATTCCAAGATTTATCGCTATTGCAATTGGTATATACCACTGTGTGCTCTTAGCTCATTGCAAGCTATATTAATATCAGTCATATTCGGAAGCATTGACGCATTAAATGGAGCAACGGGTATTTTCGCCCACGAAAGACGCAGTTCAGCCTGATCATCCGCCTAGTATCATCAGTGAGTTTGCTGTGGACATTAAAGGTTACCGTAGCTAAAGACCCAAGGTATCTAAGATTAATACCGTGCTGACTTCAGCATATGCTGGGCGCATATGATACATTGTTGGCCTGTCGTATATCACATGCATCTGGTACATGTAAGTCTTATGTATTCTTAGGCTCCGTCGCTATTTCTCTTGTAATGTCGGATAAAGCTGTTGCATAGTTTGCAAACACGCTGGACTCTAACATGGTTAATGTAACAATCTGACCAGCCGAACTTATTTTCCAAATATTGCCCAAACTACCATTTTACAATCCTTATTTCCCTGCATCTCAAAATTGTAATTGACCCTTAGAAAGTTGACTCTCCACGATTTACGGTGAGAAAAAGAAAGAGCGAAAGAGAAAATACGTCAATACTGGAGCGTTTGCTCTCTCTCTCATTGGTCTCAAACATAAAATCAAGCAAATTAATGTTATTCTTTTCTTTTCGTATGTATATTCCGCACCACTTTTCGATGTATGAGTATTAGTATTAACAAAAGTAACTAAGCCTGTATAACTAGTTTAGAAAACGCGTTAAAATCTCTTCCTCAACTCTCTTAATACATGAACACTCGTATACGATACTGATAATGCATCCATTATACTAAAACCAACTTCTAATTGGTCACCTTACATTTTACGCTGGTTCATAAAGTGAAACATAGGGTATACAAAATTCATGTTTTTTTAAGTGAAGCAATACTTTGCCGAGGCTCTGCCAGTTATTTCATTTAAAAATGACGTGTACTTTATGCACGGACGAAGTTAGAGAAAAGGTACCCTCATTTCAAAAAGTCACAATTTTTCTACGATATAAACCATAACACAAATTAACGTTTTTGTTTGTTCGAAGATGTTAATGGCTAGCGTGATATAAGAAGAATAAACCTCAACAGTTTTTGCATCGGACTCGTCGTTTTTGCTACTCAACAGCATAAGGCAAACACTTTAGCAGGTTATCACTTTGCACTGCTCTATACGTTTTATTATCAGTGACACGGCATTGGAATTTTAAGTGATTATTTATTATCACCAGACGTCACTGTCCTTTTTTGAAAATAAAAACAAAACAAAAATATAATGCTACCAAATTGATTTTGAAACTCTAACATTGAAACTGGATGTGTACAGTAGTCGTAAAACTTTAATCGCCAAAAATGGACTAATCAAAGTAAGTAAGGGTACAAAGATCAGGAATCGATACAATCAAGTACCACACCTGACCCAGGATACCAATGGGAAAGTGACAAACTCACAGTAGACACCACAAACGAGAGCCAAGAGGTCAGCCCTTTCCCAGCAGGTGACCGCAAAGCACATATAAACAGACGCGTACAAAACATAGCAAACACAAGACAGAACAAAAACATAAAAGATCCACAAAAGAAGTACCGCCTTGGAACGGTCAGTAAAATATTTTACTGGAGGGCTTAAACCGGTTTAACGGCGCCAACCTCACCCTTAATTCAGATGTGGATCAAGACACATAGAAAGTCAAAAGTATTGCAGAATGCTACCCTTAAAGCATTCTGAAATACTTAAAACCTTCACTAAGCGATAATTTGTCTGGAAAACCAATTTTGGTCTTATTTTGTGGCCGCTTAAGACAGGTTTACTGTAAATTTACGCGCACAAAGACATAGCAAACACAAGACAGAACAAAAACATAAACGATCCACAAAAGAAGTACCGCCTTGGGACGGTCAGTAAAATATTTTACTGGAGGGCTTAAACCGGTTTAACGGCGCCAACCTCACCCTTAATTCAGATGTGGATCAAGACACATAGATATTTGGTTTGCATGAAAGACCCCTAACTTATCAATGCATCATCTCCTAAAACATATAAATCAAGATATAACAAGGAGATAAAGCAAGGATAAGGACTCAACAGTAAATTAAACTGAATACCGGAGCAAAAGAAATCCAACAGGTAAATCCCGGTGGGCCCGACAAACAGCCAAAGCATCAGGCCCCTACCATCTCATCAATAGATAAGTCTTTAAGTCGGAACCATCATAGAGTCTGAAGTCCGACCCACCGGCGTGCAATTAAAGAGGAAAGCAAAGTTGCCAACCGTGATTGGGTTGACTACCAAGCATGCAAAAAAGTCGATTTTGCATTTTTAGCCCAAAATTTTTTAAAGTAAATGAAAACTGTTCAAAATCACTGCTAAACGTATGCCCATTAAAATGCACATATACAGGCAAAAAGCATTTCAATTTTATTAGCGTTTGGTCAAAATGATAAGTTTGAAAAGTGAAAAATTAGAACTTTGTTTTAGTATATATAATGCATTATTGACCACAAGGTCGTTTAGAATTACAACACGCGATCTTAGCCCAAACTGTGTGAAGCATCCATACGAGCTAAACTATGTAGGTGTTTTAACGACAGCATAATCTAAGGCGAAGATCTGGTACCAGTAAAATGCATTTAAGACTCCCACAAGTGGCTTAGGCTGCTGTCCGTTCGAAGGCAGTGGTTATGTTGCTGTTGATTCTGACATTGTTTACTGTTGAACCCATTGTTTTGGGGGTTCTGTGTTTGGTCCTTGTTTTGTTATGCAATACTTAGTTTCGTTTCTAGTTTTGGAAGCATCTTGAATAAGAAGAAAGAGCTGGCTGCTTTCCTTTAAAGCTGCATACTCTGTAACTATGAACTTTTTTCGAAAAAAAATATTTTCTTTTTAAATCATTTGCAAAAGTAGAATAAAGTTATGTCGTCACAATAAATCTAATTTCTACAGTTGAAAACATGAAAAAGTGAATTATCTTATAAAAACAGGTGTATTTTCTCTTGTTTGTAATTATTTGCGTCCCTCCAATAATTCTAGACAGTTGATTTTTAACATAAAAGTTGTTGTTTTGGCACTAATAATTTGTTAATTATTACGAAAAAGGTAAAATGTATACCTGAAATTTAGTATTTTTACTGTGTTCTTGAAAAATAGAAACATTATTTTTAAAATGAAAATATCAAAATTACAGATTATGCAGCTTTAATTGTCTTCCTAGTGCATTTTGACTTATTGTTCTGTGACTCTATCGCACGTTGCCGTTGGTTAGTCTGCTATGTGTGATTGTGGTATTTTCTGATCGTACTCACTAGCGTTTTTTGATTGGCGTAAACGGCGATATACATGTACTATCGAATCCTTAAAACTAATTGTAACTTTTGTCCATATGAACTGAAAACCTTAAGATAATGTTACAGAATTAGAATTATCCCGAGAACTCGTAAACTGCTCGATCAAGCTTCGTGCCACAGTTTAGTCGATCGCTCAAAACATGGCTATGCTGTTATATCAGACCTTTCTACATTATCCAACCAACAGAGTGAATGTAAAATAACAAAATATCAACAACCACACCAATTAATGATGGATTTTTCGATTTTTATTCAGAATAATCTCAAATTTCTAAAAAAAGGGCACGACGACTTTTTACCTGGACTTGTTGCTACGGAAGTCGTATGACGCGCCTCGACACCCAAACTGAATATTGTATTGGCACCCTTACCCCTTCCTTATAACAAATGTATATTCTTTGAGATATGTACGTCACAAAATTATGGGGCACTGCCAATATACATGTACAACCTTATTTTCCACTTTTCCTGTCTTGATTATTGTAAAACGGTATTTGAGCCGCGACATGAGATTTCCAACAATGTGTTATATGCGACTAGCAAACACTCAGATCAGCCTGCGCATATGCGCAGTCTGATCAGAGCCTTTGCCAGTCACTGGAATATTCGATGATTGTTAAGCTACTGACTGAACTTAATTTGGAGTTTCTAAGCTTAAAGGAGGTTGGGCAGGCTCCTCTCAATCTATTCATGTCAAAATACCACATTGTTAGAAATCACGTGTCACGGCTCACTTATATTTGTCACCTTTCAACGGTAAAAACAGCAAAAAAAAAAACACAAATATGAGCCAACAAAATACAGCTTCGGATTCAGACTTACAATAACAAATACCCTTAGTATGTTGGTATCTGTACTGTCGAAAGGTAGAATGTGTTCATGCGCGGATCCAGAAAGTTTTGCCAGAGGGGTCAAACTTTTTTCTTTTTTTTTGATAAGGGGAAAGAGGATCCAAATAGCTATAAAAGTGGGCCATCATCGGCCCGCCAGTGAAATGCCATTTAAATGGCGTTTCATGGCGGGGCGATGACGCCTGCCATTGAATGCTGGCTTGGCAGCTTTGTGATTGTCAGGGGACCCGGACCGGTATTGCTAAGAAACCCTATTTTCAGGGGGTCCGGACCCCCTTCCCTCCCCCTTTGGATCCGCACATAGTGTTTCAAAGTGTTTCAACGTAGAGAAACCCCGTCATAAACGGGGCTACTAATAAAGGGAGCATATTCTTTCTTTTAAAAGTCTCATATTAGAATAGATAATAACTTTAAAAGGAATGTCGCATTAAATTGAGAAACCGTAAAATAAAATTAGGCCAAAATGTGAGTCTTTTAAAATGCGAGTCTTTTAAAATCACCTTTTGATGCCGCTAAAGGTATCATAAAGGGTCACGAAATTCACATTTGCAGCTCACTTTTTTGCCTATATAATGTGCTTCACAGTAGATTCCTCGTTGGTGAAAGTAAAATGAATATGGACATCCTTTCATTATACAACACCACGTAAATTCATCATACCCATCCTTCAGTTTCCTAATTTTTGTTACTGTGCCTGCTCTTACCACCATATTGTTGTCCAGTGTTTGAAGAAGGCATAGCGCTAACATGCAGACCAACAGAGCGCCCTTCATACTTCGATTGTTTGTTTGTTTTTGTTGATTCTTTAGGCCTCTTCAATAATTTCACCGATGATGGGACGATACTTGGATAGACTATATGGAAATAAGAATCAAATGTACTAAGAGTGAGTAACAAAAAAGCTTTCTTATTTCTCAACCAAACCGTATGTTGTGGGTACTTAAAAGAACCGTTTCTGTTTTGGAGCCCAAAAACTTATGCTAAAAATTATGGGAAATGAAATCAATATTTAATATTTAACGCTGGAATATTTAATAATTTGTCTATATACAAATGTTTTTTTTTTGTTGTTGTTTTATTTGGTTTAACTTCTGGACCTACAGTCAGGCACATTACCGACTGCGCTACGCGGTCCGGTTATCTACACTTAAGATATATACTGAACGAAACTTCTAAACCGCCACTCAATATTTTCTCACATATCTTAACATATGTGATACATACATGGCTAAAATTTACACTCAATATGGAAAAATCAATTAAACTGAACCTGTCAAAATTTCATTTTCATAAATTGAAATTAACATGCTCAATTGATAGACTGTATAAAGGCAACGTCACATTTCATTTTCACAAAAAACGCTAAAAATTGAACTCATCGCTTAAAATCAAGTATTCCAGGGACCTTAAGTGAAAAACACCAACTTTATGGTGTTATAAATGGACATTATTGAACATTTTTGGATTTCGCTTTTATTAAGTAGGAATTTTCACTTAATCCAAAATGTTCCTATGGAAGCCCATATGACATAAAACAACACAAGAATGCTTTATGGAGATGACATGTTTTTGTCCACAATATTATTGAAACTTTCTGGAGCTGTAAATGGACATCATTGAACAATATCGTGTTTATTTAGTAATAAAGTCGCAATTTTCGTGCAATTCAGTGCTCCTATGGAGGCCCGTATGGCCTAAAAGAACACAAAAATGTGTTTATGGTGATGAAATGTTTTTGTCTACAATATTATTGAAACATCCGTCACCCATTAAGCGTGTGCTGCAAATCAATCTCGACACTTCCGACGTTCCAATGCAGTATTTTTGATACACCGCACCAAAGTATGATGGACTATACATGTACAGGACATTTTATGACATACTTAATACTCAGTTTTTGTCGATTTTTCTCGTCATACGAGTGCAGAAATGAAAAGTGACCGACAGGTTGTGGTGTAAACTTTCGGCTCTATCAAAACATGCCAAACCTTATGATAAATTATGAATCTGTCTCAACGAGGCCCCTATTTCGATTGAATCCACAGCCCGACCCCTCTACTTTATACTCATACAACCCAAACGTTGTTATTTTTGTGATAAAATTGTGTTGTCCGATAGTTGTCGATGAAAATACGAGTATACACAAGGCGAAAAAACATTTAGCATCGTGTGCCACGTGCAAAACAGGTATTATTAGTACTCTATCGTTACGCATAAATGAACATCCATATTGAATCAAACTTTGTTATGTTCAATCGACGGATACATGTGCCCAAACATACTGTGTTAAATATCATTTCAAACAGTTTAAAGCTGCATAGTCTGTAACTTTTGATCTTATTATTTTAAAAATAATGTTTTCATTTTTCAAGAACACAGTAAAAATACTCAAATTCAGGTAAACATTTTACCATTTTCGTTACTCTTAACAAGTTATCACTATCACAACAACTGCATTTATGTTAAATTTCAACTGTCTAGAATTATTGGAGGGACGCAAATAATTACCAACAAGAGAAAAATACACCTATTTGATAAGATAATTCACTTTTCCATGCAGTTTTTAGCTGTACTTTTATATTTTTATTGTGAAAACATAGCTTAATTCCACTTTACAAATGATTTAAAAAGAAAATATTTTTTTTCGAAAAATGTTCATAGTTACAGAGTATGCAGCTTTAATAATAAATGAGCTAAACTGAAAAAAATGTGTTAACTGGCGGTTTAAAAGTTTCGTTCAGTATATATAAGCACTATGGACATTCACGTCACTAGATTTCGCTAACACGAAAGCCCCCTTTAAACGCCAAAAAGTAAGCGAGTATGACCAGGAGATGCCACAATCATAATCTGCAGACCAGATCACGTTATCTCGAGGAATAGACACAGGAAAAGAAGCCACAGTATCGGTACTTAAAGCAAAGTAAAGTAGTAGCAATATTTCCATATGGTGCATGGTGGCCATCATGTAAATGCCGACCATTTTGTAATTTTCAGGTAACTAACGGATTTTCTCAAATGAACTTCCACTGAGGATCATGTGTGCCAAATTTTAGACTTCTTTCTAGAAGTTGAAGATTATTACAGTTATCTGCTCGGCTAAAATTAAACTGCCAATAAATAAAGCTTTCTCAAAGCAGAAAGATCGGAGCGCAGTGGCTCAGTTGATAGAGTGTTTGACTCGAGACCGATGGGTTGCGGGTTCGAGCCTCACCGGCGTCACTGCGTTGTGTCAGTGAGCAAGACATATTAATCCTTGCATAGTACTATTTCTATCCAGGAAGACCCATCCCGACATAACTGAAATGTTTTGACTGGAACGTTAAGGATGGTTCAATGCAAGAGAAGACAGCAAATCGTCCCGACATGACTGATAAAATGTTGACTGGGACGGAAAGAAAAACACAAGCAAAATTAAGCAGAGAGAAAAAATATTAAAGATGATTATTTATTTTACCTTTAATGTATCTCATCCAAACAATAGGTTTAAAGCTTAAAGTTTTAATGTCCGCGATCTGTAAATTAACTACCCTGTATCATGTTTAAATTTCTTGTAACAATATCTGTACTGAATGTACGATCTGTACTGTCCTTAGCTTGTTCCGTGTTGCAAATTAACACGATAACCAGCAGCAAAAGATCTCCCATGGTGTTTGAGTCTGAAAGCGGGCGCAAAGATCTCGTTGCTACATGTAATCTGTGTTTTTTGCAATTATTTTCGTGACTAAGAATGGATACACATATACATAGTATTTAAAAACACACTATATGATGTTTAAACTAGGGGAAAGAGGAGATAAGTACGGTGTAACATAATTACTCTAAAATTATATATTGATACTATATAGGCTATAGGACAACGAAGTAGTTTTAGATTAAGTCTTATTTCATTGTTGATGAAAAGCCGACTTGATCTCTGTATTGAAGAAAGCACGTGCCATGAAATTGTTATTAATCTATCACAGAGATTTAGTAGTATGTTGGGTGTGTTTTTTGTCCTTTTTCATTAGTTTTAAAAAATATTTTCACGTTGACGCTGAAAAAATGATAGTTAAAACGCGAGAAATGTAAAGAAATGTCTGCGTCGATGGTTTAAAAATATAATGCGTGACAAAATACCTCTTCCGAAGGCTAATATTTGTAGGTTATGGTCAGCTAGACTGATATTTGTAGGTTATGATCAACTACGAGTGCATTCAACTACTGTTTTAGATTCTTTGCACCAGGCATGCATGACGCCAGCTGTTTAAAGGTATGTATGGCACTAGCTTTATAAATATGCAGCATTTGGGCGCAGGCATTTTTTTTTCGTTCTGACTTGAGTTTTTGCGAGGTTCCAGCAATCATGTACCCTAGAAGCACCACTACAGATATTTTGGAATAGCATAGGTTCCTTAAGCCAAACGCTTTTTTGAGCTCAGCTGACCGAAGACTAACAAAGTATAAACATCCCCCATTTTTGTCTTCTCAATTTCTTTAACAACTCTCGCGTTTCTCATATCAAATATGTCTTCTGTCTTCTGTCATTTCGTCGTGTATATATGTCTTGTTGTTGCAGTAGACTTCAAGCTAAAAAGGTCCTGCCCCCACCCCCATTCCCTGGGGAATATTGCAGACATATCATATATTAAAGAAATATCCATCCTGCGTCAAATAAGAGATGTTTGCGCTCTGTACGCCGGAGTGTTAGGCTGTGACAGCCTGTTTATTATGTTATTATAACCATTTAAGAAAAACAGTAAAATGAAAGTATGAGCTACAGAAAGAAGACATTACACTATTGTAATCATTCCAATTACTTATGTAGTCTACATGCTGGATGTCTAAATAACATAATATAAATATGTTGAGCAAAGTTACAGCTTCCCATGGTGGTATATGCGTTTATAGAGGATCTTACACGAGTGCTCATGTTTTATTGAATTTATTAAACGAGTTGTGAAAAAGAGATAAAATGCGAGGCTTGCCGAGCATTTTATCTCTTTTTCGCAACGACTTTAATAAATTCAATAATACAAGAGCACGAATGTTAGATTCTTGTTATCATATGACATTTAGATCAATTTGAAATCTCATTTTTCGCGTAAAAAACGTTATAATTTTGTCATTATGTACGTAACGTTGTTACATGTATGGACGTCATAACGTTCCCCGAAAATCGATAAACCACTAGTGGTTTACAGATTTTATTGCATTGCGTTATTTCACTTCTAGATGCGACGTCATATGATAAACTGATTTATTTTCCCTTTCGAAAATTGTAATTCTCACTAAAATCATTATTTTTATATTCGATCTGCGCATTTTTCCAAATGTTTTTAATCTTTGTTTACCAATATACACACTTGGCTAATAGAAAAGAGCTGTTAAACAACTCTAACCCCAATTTTAGTAGCCAATTTTTATATCCATTATTGAAGAAAACATTTATGAAAATATTCACCACTGGTGGATATCTTATATTTTAGAACTGTAATGCTTATATAATAAAGAATCATAGATTTGCAAGTTTGACACCATGATTAGAGCCCTTATAAATGGCTGTAACATAAGATACATGACATAAAAATGAGCAAGGAAATTGTATTGAAGTAAGAGATGATATTTCAGAACAAAAATATAATTGTTCACATGTTTTCGGATAAATCTCTAGCATCTGTTTAAATCTTAGAAATTATAGTCGTTGCTGATAATAAGACCATGAAATTGTGTGACAGATGTTATAAATACACATTTATATTATCATACACATTAGGATTTAAATATAGAGATACACATAGAAAATGATAGTTTCACATTAAAATGAGACAATTTAATAAAGGTTTCTGAAAAATGTAAATATTTAGAATTAATTTTTATCTAAGTTAACCTCACATACAATGTCTATCATTATGACTGCGTCTGTGGCACAATACACGTACAAATCATCCCAACCAGAATAATAATTCCATAGTATTATGACTGCAATCTGAGTAAGGTCCTGTTCCATACCACCCCCTTGGGAATTGGGCAGACATATCTCATCTTATAGTCTAATTTAGACTACGTCAAAGAATAGATGTTTGTACTATGTAAGCCAGGTGGTTAGTCTATAACAACCTGTTACATATGCTATCATATCAAGTAAGTAGAAAGTCTAAGCTACAGAAGGAAGACATCAAACTAACTATTTACTTGAATTATTCATGTAGTTTGCATGCTGAATGCCTTTACTACATATGAAAGCCTTTAGAACAAAAGTACATCTTCCTATGGTGTTATATGCGTTACACCAATTGAATTACCTTTTAAATTGGTAATTGTGAGTAACATTACTTATTAGCACTTCCTGAGTACCTCGTCGTGTGCCCTCAAAGGACTTATTTGATTTTTCTCTGTAAGTGCGGCATGTGACAGTATCAAACAAAATGACTGAGCTATAACTTGAATCCTTAGCATTCTTAAAAGCGGAAATAGCATGTCAATGTCAGGGGATCAAACACTAAATAAAATATGGGTAGTGTTTGGTGCTGTTTTAAATATTTTCATACAATGGCGTATGTTCCTGTCATATGTCTCGAGAGCAATATTACTCGTTAAATTATTAGGGCTATCCTTTCGGCTTAAATGGGCTAATGTCCAAAAGGAAACCATTGCAAACTCAGAATGCAGCATCTTGTCAGGATTCGTACTTGTTCCTGTCATATGGAATAAATTTAGAAAGCTAAATATCAGCTACCATCAATAATGAATAAGTACTAATAGACCATGTAGACGATGGCAAATTGGAAACAGAAGTAAGGATGGAAACCCCAGTTCGGCATAAGTAGTTTAATAAGAAATAAATCAACTCACCTAATTTAGGGTCTGTATCCTATTTGTGATTTTGTTTTTGAATGTCGCAATCTTGGCCTCAGCATTTCATTTTTTGGTTGGGTTGTCACAATGAAAGAACTCCTTAAATCGTAAACAATCAAAGTATTTAGTACCAATTGAAAAAGTTATGGAAAGAGGAAGCACAATATCACATAACCATTTTTAATAAATACATGTTTCTAAATTAATTGCTTATGTTTGGATAAAATTCATCT
Source organism: Loripinus fragilis (assembly GCA_964019695.1). Classification (NCBI taxonomy): domain Eukaryota; kingdom Metazoa; phylum Mollusca; class Bivalvia; order Lucinida; family Lucinidae; genus Loripinus; species Loripinus fragilis. The sequence continues at coordinate 2,576,445 of OZ026519.1, forward strand.
TAATTTAATCAGCGGTAGATATATAATGAAACTGCTATTGTTTTCCTGAAATTAGTTTCCCGTTGGAATTATATTTGAGCCAGTGCATGAGATTTCCAACAAAGTGGTTTAAGCGACCAGCAAAGCCTCAGATCAGCCTGCGCATACGCGCAGTCTGATCAGAGCCTTTGCTAGTCGCTTGAGTATTCTATGAATGTTAAGCTACTGACCGAACACAATGTGGAGTTTCTAGGCTTAAAAGGAGGCTGCACAGGCTCCTCAAAGTCTACAAATGTCAAAATGACACATTGTTGGAAATCACACGTCGCGGCTTATATTTTATTCCTCAACAGTCATCTCAACCACAAGCATAAACTAATATTGATTTCAGAAGTCTCACAGCGGTGTTTAAATAGTCTCCATATTAATGCTCTAATCGAAACTTTACCTTTGAAACCTAACAAATGATGACGCCTTTCGACGATGATAATTGATACATGTTTGTTCTGAGCTACAGTGCACTTGTAGACGATTTTCTCTCACGAAAACAGCACTTGGAGTTGTTTGGCATCGGCGAGAGAAAACCTGACTGTAAGGCGTGGTAGTTGATTGTATCAATTCCTGATCTTTACCCTCTTCCTTACTTTGTTACACGCGGCCAAAAAGACGCAGACAAGCCTGCGCATGTGCGCAGTCGGATCAGCGCCTTTGCTATTTACTGTCAGGAAAGCATAACGCCATAACAAGATACAAGTAGAGTTTCAGTAATCGTGCTAGTCTCAGTAGCTGAAATGAGTGGTTGAGTCTTACTGGCTTAAAAAACCTCGAAGACAGGTTTCTCACGTCCAGGCCACAAAATGATATTTGTCTGTGAATATTTTTTTGTTTTAAAGTGCATGTACTGCAAGTCTTACGTACCACGCGAATTAGTCAAACAAAAGAGGAAGAAGGATTGAGGTTTTCTTTAGCTCTGACTATCTGTGAGTCATGAGCCCTTTTCTTTGTTTCATCATGGTTAGTTAATTTGATTAGAGTGTTTCTCCATGATGATACATTGCATTAGTTAAAAGGCCTTCATGCGAGCTGAACATTTCTTGTATTTCAACAACAGCAGAATCTAGGGCAATGATTTGGTACCAGTAAAATGCATTTAAGCCCCCCCCCCCCCGGTAGCTCAGGCTGCTGTCCGTTCTAAGGCGGCGGTTCTGTTGTTGTTGACTTTTTGTTTATTCTTACTCCCATTGTGGGAGTCTGTAATTGTTCTATGTTTTGATGTACTTTACTTTATGTCCATTCTAGTATTGCAATCATCTTTATGGGGAAGAGAGAGCTGGTTGCTTTGCATAATTTGTCTTTCTGGCGTCTCGTGATGGTTGAGTGGCTCTTCCTCGCGGTGCCATAGGGTTGTCTGCGTATTGTGATTGTGGTATTTCCTGATCATACTCAATTACTATTTCTAAATGTAGTGATTATGTTGTAGGTAGTTCACTATGAGCTTGTTGCCCCCGTATTTATATGCTTTCACAATTGGGCCTCAACACAAGATAACCTATCTTCGGTGTTCGCGAACAACAAGAGCGCAGACCAGCCTGTGCATCCGCACAGTCTGATCAGCGCCTTTGTTATTCACTTATTGGAAGGTATCTTATCTACACTTGGTACATGCCAAATTTCAATTTTCTAGCTAGTCTCTGTAGCTGAGCAGACTGGTTTGCGTCTCACTTTGACGGAAACTCGAAGACGTCGAGGTCCATATTTTTAGTCTTGATTTTATGTTGTAGCTTGTTGTTGCCATGTTTTAATGTGTGTTGTTTCGTTGGTGTACCTTATTGTTGCCATGATTAAATGTGCATTGTTTAATGGTGTAGCTTATTGTTGCCATGTTTTATTGTGTATTGTTTTATGTTGTAGCTTATTGTTGCCATGTTTTAATGTGTATTGTTTTGTTGTTTAATATTCTGGTGACTTTTCCTCGTGGTGCCGTTGACAGTTCTGCAGCCAATCGGAAAACTTCTGCTTAATTCGAGAATCAAGCCTCGGATGTATGTTAGGCGTAGTACTACATATGAAAATGCTGCATTGTGTTTGTTGGGACTGGCATAAGGAAATTGGTTCTATAGCATGTGGGTTAAGCTCTATTAAAATCCATTATTGGGGCCCAAAGGGGTTCGGATCTGGGGAGAATGGCTATTTGTTTTCAGGAAGCTGGGGAGCACTGGTAATTATTTTCAGGGAGTTGGGGAGCAAGCTCGTAGTTTTGGGGATTTAGTGAGCCCTGCAAAACGTAAAAAACTCACCTTAAAGGAAAAGCCTTCATTTCGTTTGATTTTTTTTTAATCTTCGGCTTCTGGGGAGAAGCTCCCCAGACCCCCTTGAAAAATCTACATATATTTACTTTCGTGCTAACATGCTAATTTTGATCGGTATTGGTGTCTGGGAGACCACGATCATCCAGCCAGCTAGAAGACCGGTACTTCACCAACGAGACACTTCGTCAACGAAGAGTCACTGCCGGACAGCTCCCTGACCACTTGCGGTCAACCACAGGTACATGTACTTTAGTATCCGACCAGACCGTAAGAAACCGACTCAGGGCTAACAACTTTCGGCCACGCCGACCAGTAGTACGTCTGCCCTTTCTTCATCTTCACTGAACAACTAGACGAGAATGGTGCACACGTCATGTCCGCTGACAACGTGCCCAATAGTCATCAGTTCTCTTCTCTGATGAGTCTTTGTTTGCCTTACAATTTAGTGACGGTAAGGAACGGATGTGCAGGCGTCCTGGAGAGCAATTTGCTGACGTTAACGTCAATCAGCGTTTGCCATTTGGTTGTGGCAGTGTTCTGGTTCGGGGTGCCTTTTCGTTCAATGATCGGACTCCTCTTTATGTCATTCGTGTAACCTGAACGGAAATCGCTATCTGCAGGAGGTTACCCAGCCGTTTGTTATACCTGCACTTTAACGTAATGGTGTGGCGGCCATGTTTCAAGACCTCAAGAGTCGCTCGACCTCAAGAGTCGATACATACTTTCTTAGGCAACTTAATGTCAACATCAGAAGAGAGAGGTGTGCTGAGTGCATTAACGCAAGAGGTGGTTACATGTACACCCATTATTAGGTGCTCATGAAACGTTGTAATGTTCTGTTTGGATAGTACGTGACTTTAGCCATGGCGATCATGACTGAAATGCATTCTTGGAACAAGTTGCATGTGTTGCTGTGTACAGGTCATATAAACGGTTATTAGAGTATGTTAGTATGGTTTCATTGGTGTTTTCGCATAATAACACTGCCATTAAAATTATTGACCCTTAACTTGTTTTGAGTAGTATATATACCGACGACCCAAAATGAGACCATTGCATTTTATTTGTTTGACTATCTATTTCGTAACAAATATTTCGGTGTAAGATTTACACATAATACTCACACTTCGATTATTCAACTGCTTTCCAATACACAGGCATAGCATGAAAAGCGTATTCCTTACTTTACATGTGTAAGCTTTACATGTATGGTACCAAAACAGATATTCAAGCAAATAATGTATAAAGGATTCATTGCAGGTCAGTTGTGTCATATTTTAACTGGTATGACCAGGAAATATCACATTCACATATTAGAGACAAATAAACGGCATCGCAAAGAAAAGACGCGGAACAATTACAGCCACACGCCATCTCTTTTGTCTTTGGCGAGATGGCTGTAAACCAAGAATGGACGCAATAAACAAAATACTAAAATCAGGACCTGACACAAAAGCCACACATACAATGGGGGCAACAACAAACAATGACATAGCAGCACTAGAATAACTGCCATTTGCTGTCACACAGAGCTTACACACAACATGAACGCGTAAATTCATTTTACTGACGAAATATTTCCGTTAGATCCTGGTATTTCTAAAGCACATAACTCCTTAAGCCTTGATCAAGCCAATGTATCATCACACAGAAACAATATCAAAGCACTGAGAGTACTGATGGAAACGATGTCTTGTGATTTTAGTTCTTGTAGGCTAAGCAGAGTGCATTTTTGTAGATGATATTTTAGGAATATTTGAATTTGTATATTGTATATTTTTCTGACCAATGATGAAGGAAAAGTTGATATGATTTCTATATTTAGTTTTTAGTTTTAGCATAACAGAATTTTGAAGGGACATGCGACAAAATATCAATCTTATCATTTCAAACATAGGCTGGTATGTCTTTAAACCCTATTTCACTTTTAAGCTCTGGTGGCCATTTTGTTATGTGGGATCAAAAATAGTAAGTGAGTATGATCAGGAAATACCACAATCACAAACCGCAGACAACCCTGTGGTACCGGGAGGAAGAGCTGCTCAACCATCACAAGACACCAGGAAGACAAATTAAGCAAAGCAACCAGCTCTCTCTCTCTCTTCCCCATCAAGATGATTATAATACTAGAATGGACATAAAGTAACGTACAACAAAACATAGAACAATTACAGACTCCCACAATGGGAGTAACAATAAACAAAAAGTCAACAACAACAGAACCACCGCCTTAGAACGGACAGCAGCCTAAGCCACCTGGGGGCTTAAATGCATTTTACTGGTACCAAACCTTTTGCCCATATTTAGCAGAGGGCATTATGCAGAATACATCACTGAAATTATTTTAAGAGTTTGGATTACTGGTTAAGAAGTTAAGATTTCTTTTTAGATTTTCCATCCGGTTCATTGTTGCCCTATTTTTAGGGTAATGCGATGAATTATTGCAAACAGTAAATAATGGTTAAGGAAAGGTGGTTTAGATGGTGATGTTCCGCGTTCTACATCCTATGGAGTCTATATCTCTCAACTCATTCGTTTTGCTAGAGCATCTAGCTATGTTACTGACTTCAACACTCGCAATAAATTGTTAACTCAGAAACTTCTTAAACAGGGCTATCGGTATCATAAACTTCGCAAAACATTTTCAAAATTTTATAGACGATACTATGATTTGATTTCTAAATTCCAAGTTGGACTTAAATCTCTCTTGCGCCAAGGACTTATGGAACCTGATTTCTATGGTGACTTGGTGTATAAGTTGAAGAAGATTGTTGGCTCTAATAATTTTTCAGCGCAGTTCATTAAAATAATTTCCCATTATAAAAAGATTGGCTATAACATTAATGTATTGCAACTGACTGCATGCTTGGTAGTCAACCCAATCACGGTTGGCAACTTTGCTTTCCTCTTTAATTGCACGCCGGTGGGTCGGATTTCAGACTCTATGATGGTTCCGACTTAAAGACTTATCTATTGATGAGATGGTAGGGGCCTGATGCTTTAGCTGTTTGTCGGGCCCACCGGGGTTTACCTGTTGGATTTCTTTTGCTCCGGTATTCAGTTTAATTTACTGTTGAGTCCTTATCCTTGCTTTATCCCCTTGTTATATCTTGACTTATATGTTTTAGGAGATGATGCATTGATAAGTTAGGGGTCTTTCATGCAAACCAAATATTTATGTGTCTTGATCCACATCTGAATTAAGGGTGAGGTTGGCGCCGTTAAACCGGTTTAAGCCCTCCAGTAAAATATTTTACTGACCGTTCCAAGGCGGTACTTCTTTTGTGGATCTTTTATGTTTTTGTTCTGTCTTGTGTTTGCTATGTTTTGTGCGCGTCTGTTTATATGTGCTTTGTGGTCACCTGCTGGGAAAGGGCTGACCTCTTGGCTCTCGTTTGTGGTGTCTTCTGTGAGTTTGTCACTTTCCCTTTGGTATCCTGGGTCAGGTGTGGTACTTGATTGTATCGATTCCTGATCTTTGCAACCTTATTACTTTTATAGCCATTTCCTTTTGCCTAGCTCTTGATAACATTTTGTTCAGTGGAGCAACCCGTTAACATTTTGCTAACATAGACTTGCATTATAATTGCCTAAAAATTCCAACAAGGGCAATAACTAAAGTTTTAAGGGTCGATTTTGACGAAACTTATAGGATATCAGAGTACTTGATACTTATTGTGTACCAAATATGTATAAAATCTGACCAGAAGTTCTGAAATGTGGATGGACAAAAATGCGACGGATGGACGACGCCAAAACTATATCCCTCCAACTTTGTCAGGGATTATTAGAAATCAGCATAGCTACATACCTAAAAAGCTTTTAATATGCTATGTGTTCTGATAATTTTTATCACCCGGTAAAATATCTTGTTTGAGTTTACGTTAATTTCTCTGTCAAATGTCTCAAATTTGTTCCAAAATGTTCGCTTTTCCATTTTTTAGCCCATTTTGATGTCCATTTTTGGTAACCATAGCAAAGATAAACGTCAATTTAAAAGTTTACTTTTAAACTTGGTATATTGTTCTAATAAACCAATAAGAACAAAATGGTGAAAAGCATTTTTAGCCCATATGTGGGCCAAAATAGCACCCCCCTGATGCATGTAGCTCTTTGGCAATATTAACTGTGTATATCTGGCATATAGTATAGATATAAAAAGAATATTTGTAGATGGTAAACTTAGGTTTCATTAATAACATTGACAATAAAAAGTCAAAAAAAAAGCACTTAAAAATAAAAAAAAGCAAAAAAAAGAGCCATGACATGTGTTTCCAAAAATGTGGCATTTTGACAAGTGTAATCTTAAGCGTTGCATCGATGATCAATTATAATCACCAATTATAATCGATGATCAATCAAAAACTTCGTTTGATTGTGTTTTTGGTAATAATCGATGATAATTGAAAAACATCACACTTGATCCAATTTTAAGCTCCTATTCTAAATATGCAACTTTGCTACAAGGAATAGCAGTTAAATGGAGAGTTAAATGGAGTTTGCTGTCAGGACCAGTTGTGGTATTGGCTACTAGCACAAAGGCTCTGATCAGACTTGACCCGAACCTTTGCCGGTCACAGGAAATCTCATGTCACCTAATTCCTTGAATTATACCCAAATCAGCATTTGTAATTTGTAATTTTCTTACAACCACCAGGTTGAGTTTTGTTCATAATGGCACAGAGTATGCTCAAATAGCAAAGGTACAAGCAACAGCAAATTGTAAATTTGAAAGCAATTTGTTGACAAAATTTTTAAACAATATAATATCTGGTTTCAGCGACTATTTAGACTTCTTACAGATCAAACATAATATGGAGTTTGTCAAAAAGCAAATAAAGCATTTTCACATGCTTCTGCAAAATATACTGTTTGGTTTTTTGTTTGATTTGATTCTTTACGTCCCATCAACAATCTTTCAGTTATAAAGGGACAGGTCTTCCTGGGTTGAAACCAGTACTAAGCTAGGATAAATGTGTCTTGCGCAAGGACACAGTGCAGTGACACTGTTGAGGCTCGAGTCTGGGCCCCTTCATCTCGAGTCAAGCACTCTACCACTGAGCCACTGCGTATACATATCTTTAACAAACATGCACTTTGTTTGTAAAAAAATTAACTCATTGTGCTACCAATGTTTATTTTAGGATACAAGGCTGTGACTCTCGGTGGGTGAAATTATTCTGGACTTCAAAACTATATGCAATGACACAATGACAATACATGCGTTACCTCAGACCTACATACAATGACTAGAAACATGTATACAATCTATACATAAACTCAACTATCGTATGGCAGTACTGTTATTCAGTAGATAACATCATGTTATACAAAGTAGATCTTGCACAAAAGATTATTGCATAGAGTTTAATATCAAGTTTGTGCAAATGTGAATAAAGCATTTTCACACATTTCCTTTACTTGGCATATGCAAAATATACTTATCTATAATGAACATACACTTTGCTGAGAAAAATTATAATCCATGTGCTACCAATGGTTATCTTAGGACACAATGATGTGACGCTTGATGGGTGCAATTATCTACTTCAGAACTATATGCAAAGACACATTGACTATACATTATTTCAGACCTATATGAAATGACTAGAAACATTCATACAATCTATACATAAATTTAACTATCATATGACATTACTGTTATTCAGTAGATAACATCATGTCATACATAGTGGCTCTTACAGAAGTGATCATTTCATGAGAAATTTTAAAAAAAAGTTATTGCTTTACTTCAAAGAGTGTTTAAGAGTGTTTAGAGTCAAAGAGACTCTATGATGGTTCCGACTTAAAGACATCTATTGATGAGATGATAGGGGCCTGATACTTTGGCTGTTTGTCGGGCCCACTGGGGCTTACCTGTTGGATTTCTTTTGCTCCAGTATTCAGTGGTGCCACGGGGTTGTCTGCAGTTTGTGATTGTGGTATTTCCTGATCATACTCACTTACTATTTTTATTTACTGATGAGTCCTTATCTTTGCTTTATCTCCTTGTTATATCTTGATTTATCTGTTTTAGGAGATGATGCATTGATAAGTAAGGGGTCTTTCATGCAAACCAAATATCTATGTGTCTTGATCCACATCTGAATTAAGGGTGAGGTTGGCGCCGTTAAACCGGTTTAAGCCCTCCAGTAAAATATTTTACTGACCGTTCCAAGGCGGTACTTCGTTTGTGGATCTTTTGTTTTTTGTTCTGTCTTGTGTTTGCTATGTCTTTGTGCGCATCTGTTTATATGTGCTTTGCGGTCACCTGTTGGGAAAGGATTGACCTCTTGGCTCTCGTTCATGGTGTCTTACTGTGATATTGTCACTCTCCCATTGGTATCCTGGGTCAGGTGTGGTACTTGATTGTATTGATTCCTGATCTTTGCACCCTTACTTACTTTTATTCCAATTGTGTTTCTTGTCACGAAAGAGTTATTTAACTTCTGGCTATGACATTATTTTTTGACATGATTTGCTTGTTTGATTTGATTCTTTACGTCCCATCAACAATATTTCAGTTAAACAGGGACGGGTCTTCCTTGGTTGAACCAGCACTAAGCTAGGATAAATGCGTCTTGCTCAAGGACCACGACGCAGTGACGCCGGTGAATCTTGAACCCTCAGTTTCGAGTCAAGCACTCTACCACTGAGCCTCTGCGCTCCCTTTTTGACATGATATATTCCACTGAATAACAGTAACATCAAATGAAAAAATAATGTTATGGCCACAGGTTGCATAATTTTGATACAAAGAAGTTATGTTAATAACAAAGTAAATTTTCTTTGAAATAAACCAGCTTTGGCGGTGTTAATTTCGCAATAGTTCATATGATGAGAGAATCTTCCATTTGTGCCCATTTCAAATCATTTTTTATACTAACCTAAGGCTGTCTAATTTGATTGACTTAAGCTTTAAGTATTTGGTCAACATTATTCAGTCTAGTCAGACTCCTCCCACAGAGGAACGCAAAGAAAAGAATATACTTCCTGGCCCCCATCCCTCAACAAAGTTTGACAAGTAAATAAATTTAATCCTGCCAACAATAAAGGAACCATCTCTCAGAAACCTTCAGCAGAAAATAAAATGCCCCACTCTACCACCTTGTTATGAAATGATACCTTGTGTAAGACCCTCTATAAAATACATAGAACAAATCAGAACGAATGGAATAAGAGACCCTATATCTGCTTGTTAAAGTACCATCAGCACATCAAAGAACAAACATAAGAGTCCCTGTCAAGGCTAGTCACAAAGTCATTTTCTATTTCATCCTTGCTTGGAATCTATCTTAATATATTATCCCAAGGAATCCTAGTTTACGGTAAATCTTGTATTAGTTCGTACACTCGAATAGTTCGTTAAATGTCATGTATTAGTTCGTACACTAGTCATTTTTTATATGCAATTCTATTAGTTCGTACACAACGTTTTTTTTCTTCATTGGTGCTTGTTTTTAATCAGCGTGGCTGCCTACGATATGTTCCTGTTAACTTTCGCGTGCTTACACCAAACAGAAGTAGTAATGGATGTCACTCTGGGGACCGGGCCTTTTTTAGCCTGAAAAGAACTTAGAATTTTTCAGGCTAAAAAAAGGCCCGGTCCCCATAGATGACTATCCTGGTAGGCTTGAGTGACTAGCTGTGAATAACTTGGTTTATTTTTGGGGTATTCTGGTTGGGCCTATAATTGTGATAGTTTCCTGGGCTATTGAGAAATAACTTAGTTAATTTTTGGTTGGTCTGTAATAGTTCCTGGGCTATTGAGAATAACTTAGTGTATTTTTGGGATTATTCTGGTTGGGTCTATGATTGTGATAGTTTCCTGGGCTATTGAGAATAACTTAGTTTATTTTGAGGTCTCTTCTGGTTGGGTCTATAATTGTGATAGCTTCTTGGGGTATTGAGAAATAACTTAGTTTATTTTTGAGGTCTTTTCTGGTCAGGTCTATGATTGTGATTATGATAAGCTCCTGATCATATCCACTGGTTGGTTTGTGATTGTGATAGTTTCTTAGGGTATTGAGAAATAACTTAGTTTATTTTTGAGGTCTTTTCTGGTTGGGTCTATAATTGTGATAGTTTTCTGGGTTATTGGGGAATAACTTAGTTTAATTTTGGGATTATTCTGGCTGGGTCTATGATTGTGATAGTTTCCTGGGCTACTGGGGAATAACTTAGTTTATTTTTGAGGATTATTCTGGCTGGGCCTATGATTATGATAGTTTCCTGGGCTATTGAGAATAACTTAGTTTATTTTTGAGGTCTATTCTGATCTATGATTGTGATTATGATAAGTTCCTGGTCATATCTACTGGTTGGGTTGTGATAATAATAGTTTCCTGAGCTGTTGGGGAAATAACTTAGTAATTTTTGAGGGGAATAAAGGTCCTGCTGTGGTGATATATAAAATAACTTAATTTCAGCTTTGAAGATAACTTAGTCAATTTATCTAGAGTAGGTGTGTACTTAGATATGATTAGGCTGCTTGAAAGTATTTAAGAATTATACTTTTTCAGATTCTTGCATGAAGTCGTATTTGATAGCTAGTATCTGTCTTATGATTAAGTTAGAGCTTCTATTGATATCTTAGACAATCATCAATGGCATGTAATAGTATTGGGGTTTAATGGTCAGATGTTGATGAATGTGTCCATATCGCTTGAGATGTGGATGCAATGTGGACCTTCACATGTAAAATGTGGATGCAATGTTGATCCACCGCATCTCCACAATTTGAATGTGGATGTAATGTGGAGCAATGTGGATGTATTGTGGAGATGCGGTGGATTTCCACATTTCAAATGTGAATAAATGCATATATATTGCGGGTCAGAATAATGGAGATTTACGTTCATTCTTGGATAAATACGAATTATATGTGGACCACCACACTTAAAATGTAGATCCACCACATCTCCACATCTTGACAATGTGGATCCACCACATCTCTACATCTCCACAATGTGGAGTTTCCACACCTACACATTTGACAATTTGACTTATACCCTCTCTCCCATCAATCCCTGAGCATTGAGCTGTGAATAACTTTTTGGGCCATTCTGGCTGGTGTATGATTGTGATAATTTCCAGCTTTGAAAATAACTTAGTCAAATTCAGCTTTGAAAATAACTTAGTCATTTTAGGGGTATAGTATGTTGTGATATATGGTGTCTGTAATAGTCAAGGCTACTTAGTTCTATGCGTCTTAAGAGTCTCTTGGTCAATCAAGACCTCAACTCCTAGAGGCATCATTCTGTAGCGTTAACTAGTGTATAGCTAGCCGTCTCAAGCTTACTACTACTGATTTTTTAATGGAAGAACAACAAAGACTGGTGAACATTTCTATAACTTTATTGCCCCGCTAACTATAACTGATTACAATGACAGAGGATTAGGGCCGTCCCTCTGTTCATTGTTTACAATATGAGAAATTAAAGAATATATATGCCATCATACAAAGTAGATCTCAATTAGAATGTTTTAAACATTGATCCAGAGCCTAGTTGACTTTGAGTATATCTTGGTGTAATTTCGTTCTGTTGCAGCTGACTTGGTGCATATTTTGACCCTGAACTCTGCTGTAATGAGTCTGATTCATCACCTTCATCTAAGGAATAGGATGGTGGGTCATATTCTTCAAGTTTTCCATCCAAAAGGTATCTTCGTTTTTTAATAGCATATCTCAATGCTTCATCCTCATCAAACTCATCATCATCTCGTAGTCTCTTTGCTGTAGCTGTTATCTTCTTGTGCAAGGGGTCTTTCTTCATGGCCTTAGATACTTTAAGGAAGCGCTTGTAGTGATCAATGACCTCTGCTCTGTATCTAGGTTCTAGTTTATTAAAAGTGACCTCCTCTGCTTCATCTGTGTCCATGTCTGGATGTTTCTCTACTGTATGTTGTACACCTTCATTGGAAGTGGCTTGTAGGTATCTATGAGCTCCACCAACAAAAGTTTTCCAAGGATCAAGCTTGCTCTTTTTTCTAGAATAATGTTGGCCTTCATCATCTTCATCAGTATAGTCTGTATCACTTTCGTCATGAATACCATAATCTTTGTCTGTATATTTCCCAAAGATATCTTCCTTTTGATGACTTCTAGAAGTCCCTGCATCCGATTCTTCAGACATAGTAGAGTCTTCATTTTCTGACATTGTTTCTGACTCCATATCTTCACTGCAGATACCACTTGTCAGATTTCGTCTCAAACTGTCTGATCTTGCAAACTGTCGTTCACACTTTGGACACTGATGTTGACCCATTGAAATCGTTTTGGTAAATGAATAGCTTCTCTCTGATTGTGTCCTTTTATACTTGTAGTGACATAAAACCCCACAGTTTTGTCAATATTTCTCACAAAAATATGACATTTTCTACTCTTTATTATCTGCATGTATCTCTTTTGCTGCAACACTTGAGAGAGGACTGCATTTTCTTGTTTTGCTGTTCTCTCTTGCAGAAGAAAAGTTCTTTCTTTTATCACATCTCTGCTCCATAATATTTCTTCCCTTCATATATTTCGTCTCTAATGGCATTCTTTCTAGTTAGTTTCCTATCAGCTTACGAAGCTCTCTATGGCACATTCTACAGTACTTTGGTGGTCTTCCTTGCTTGATTTTACTATCCAACGCTGTACTCAGCCTTTTCATCAGATATCGAATTTGTGCATAGCTCATATAATATTTAGTTGATCTTTTAGATGCAGGTGTTCTCATATCATCATTGCAGCTTGTATTTTTCTGTCTTGCTTAGAGATCCATTCTTCTTCTTTTAGTGTTCCTAGAACAATAAGACATGTCAACCAGAACCATCATATTTATACTGATAGCAAAATTGATCAACTTTTTATACGTTTGAAGTGTAATTTTACTAAAGTTTTCCCACCAACAAAAGGGACAGACCTGCCAATTTCATCTTTGATATCAATATGAACCTGATCAATATAAGATTTTGCCAAAGGTACATAATGTAAATTCACAAATTCTTGATGCGATTGAGTGCTAGATTTTGACTGTTTATAAGAAACAATTCCAAGTATAGGAGCTGTTATATTTCCAACGTAAGTGTAATCTGCAACATCAGAATAAACAAACATCTGATGGTGGGTCATGTTCAAATCAACAGCATATGTAAAAGCCTGGTTATCATTCCCAATCAGTTTATTTGACAGATCAGGATTCAATCCAAGTATTTCGCCAAGAGACTTTGAAAATCTTATTTGAACTCTATTTGGATTTTCAACATGTAAGTTTACACGATTACCTGATTTCTTATAACTTAATGAGATCATACTGTGGATTTGACGTAGAATAGCTCCGCATTTTTCTTCAATTGCAATCTGAATTTGCTCAACTAAGTGCTGAGGCGAATTATAGTTTCCTGCTGGGATGAACAATTTTATTTCAGGACAACTTCCATCTTTCATGCATACAGTATTCATTTTACTTTTCCCCAGTCTTTCCAAAACATTCTCATCGTAGAAGTGAACATAAAATAATTGCTGTTATGTGAAATGTTATAAACTTCCGAAGGAGTCATAATTTCTACCAACGCTACAACCCATTGTTCTTTCTGGACATGAATAGGATGATTTAGCTTTGTGGTAAATGAGAACTGTTTATTTTTAGGGAAAATATCCATAGAACTATCACTCAGTAAGCTCAGATAAAATTCGTCCATGATCGCATATGTGAAACAACCAACACACTTGATAGAAATATAATGACAATTAGACCTTGCTTAACGTCATATATATATATATATATATTGGCTACTCTCATATTAATCATATGAAGATAGAATATTTAGCATCTGTGGGAAAAAAACCCAAATTTTCTGAAATCAACAGTTAAAATTTCACAAAAGCGTAATCACGATTTGATTTTTTCATCTGATCGAATATTTTCCATAAGTTCAGAAAAAAACCTCAGTCAAAATTACTAGTTCTCAAATTATTTTGATATGCAAATCTACTAGAATTTTTTCATCCGATCAAATAGTTTCCATTAACCAAACTTCTGAAATTTTCACAATGTTGCATGCGAGACTACATGTTTTGCTAGATCTAAAGTGGCAGGCGAGACTACAATTTTTGCTAGGACTATAGTGTCAGGCGAGACTACATTTTTTGAAAAAAATTGCAAGAAGTATCAGGCACTGTATAAACAGCACCATAACTCCCCCAGTACTATCCTAACCTCGGAATCCCTGGCGATTGAAACTGTCTCAAATACAAGTCAAATTCCTGCATGTCTCTATGGACCAGAGAATTTGAGGCGGAGCCACTCCAACTCTAAGGCTGGCGCCCTTAAACAGCCGAAGCTGCTCTACCTTTTTAAATGCATATTCAACAGTTTCTGAAGCACAAAGCTTCTCTACGGGCCTCGGTGGACATATAGAGTACCAGAGGTCAGTTATATTTGTTCAAACTATATCTCTACTGACTTAATAAGCAAATATTTGCGATTCATATATATACTTATCCTAAAACAAAATGAGTTTGAAAGGGTGTCTCAATGTTACACTATCCCATAATAGTTTTCAAGCCTTATAGTATGTAAAATCGATAACTTGAATATAAGAGCTATCTTATGGTAAAAATTTGAAGTAAATCGAATAAAAAATACCCGAGATATTACAATTTTTGCATATTTTTTACCGTGAAATTTTTTATTCAAGGGAGATAATTTATTGGCATGAAAAAGCAAGAACAGGATTTCTAAAAAGTAAAAATCATTTTTTTGCAATAAGTTGAGTTTGCCTCGACCAATTTTCAAAATTGTTTCACCCTATAAAAACCTAGGACAATAGCTATCTTATCACATACATTAGAATTATTTTGTCTGCAAGTGTAATATCATGGAAAAAGCATGAGAGCAAACAATTTTCTGCTTATGACATATCAACTATCGACATAAATACAACATATAATTTGGACTCAAAAATTTTACTTAGTTATTTCATATATCATAACAGTAGGACCTTTATGAGTAAGTTATTTTCAAAGCTAAATTTGACTAAGTTATTTTCAAAGCTGGAAATTATCACAATCATACACCAGCCAGAATGGCCCAAAAAATTATTCACAGCTCAATGCTCAGGGATTGATGGGAGAGAGGGTATAAGTCAAATTGTCAAATGTGTAGGTGTGGAAACTCCACATTGTGGAGATGTGGAGATGTGGTGGATCCACATTGTCAAGATGTGGAGATGTGGTGGATCCACATTTTAAGTGTGGTTGTCCACATATAATTCGTATTTATCCAAGAATGAACGTAAATCTCCATTATTCTGACCCGCAATATATATGCATTTATTCACATTTGAAATGTGGAAATCCACCGCATCTCCGCAATACATCCACATTGCTCCACATTACATCCACATTCAAATTGTGGAGATGCGGTGGATCAACATTGCATCCACATTTTACATGTGAAGGTCCACATTGCATCCACATCTCAAGCGATATGGACACATTCATCAACATCTGACCATTAAACCCCAATACTATTACATGCCAATGATGATTGTCTAAGATATCAATAGAAGCTCTAACTTAATCATAAGATTGATACTAGCTATCAAATACGACTCCATACAAGAACCTGAAAAAGTATAATTCTTAAATACTTTCAAGCAGCCTAATCATATCTAAGTACACACCTACTCTAGATAAATTGACTAAGTTATCTTCAAAGCTGAAATTAAGTTATTTTATATATCACCACAGCAGGACCTTTATTCCCCTCAAAAATGACTAAGTTATTTCCCCAACAGCCCAGGAAACTATTATAATCACAACCCAACCAGTAGATATGACCAGGAACTTATCATAATCACAATCATAGATCAGAATAGACCTCAAAAATAAACTAAGTTATTCTCAATAGCCCAGGAAACTATCATAATCATAGGCCCAGCCAGAATAATCCTCAAAAATAAACTAAGTTATTCCCCAGTAGCCCAGGAAACTATCACAATCATAGACCCAGCCAGAATAATCCCAAAATTAAACTAAGTTATTCCCCAATAACCCAGAAAACTATCACAATTATAGACCCAACCAGAAAAGACCTCAAAAATAAACTAAGTTATTTCTCAATACCCTAAGAAACTATCACAATCACAAACCAACCAGTGGATATGATCAGGAGCTTATCATAATCACAATCATAGACCTGACCAGAAAAGACCTCAAAAATAAACTAAGTTATTTCTCAATACCCCAAGAAACTATCACAATTATAGACCCAAACAGAAGAGACCTCAAAATAAACTAAGTTATTCTCAATAGCCCAGGAAACTATCACAATCATAGACCCAACCAGAATAATCCCAAAAATACACTAAGTTATTCTCAATAGCCCAGGAACTATTACAGACCAACCAAAAATTAACTAAGTTATTTCTCAATAGCCCAGGAAACTATCACAATTATAGGCCCAACCAGAATACCCCAAAAATAAACTAAGTTATTCACAGCTAGTCACTCAAGCCTACCAGGATAGTCATCTATGGGGACCGGGCCTTTTTTTAGCCTGAAAAATTCTAAGTTCTTTTCAGGCTAAAAAGGCCCGGTCCCCAGAGTGACATCCATTACTACTAACAGACCTTTTCGTCTGTCAATCTAACGACTTCGGTCGCTAACGTAAATCCAGCATTGACGTCGCATGTTAGTAACATTAAAATTTGTTTTCTGAAAATCGAGCGAATGCTAATTTACACGCCCTATGTCGCCGATGCGTCGGAGATATATTCTGTACGGTCATTACAAAAAGTGTCCTTAGAATAATGGATAGTTACATTTTACTTCTGTGTCATATATCTTTTATAATCGGACACCCAAGCCGCGTGCGACCCGGAAAGCATTTTTATACTTGTGCAGCTCGGACCCGACACGAAATCAATTTGCGCGGTGCCTCATATAAACTGGTACAAGAATATTTCGTAAATAGCCTGCTGGTACTTATGACAAGGCCCAGGAGAGCATGTGCGTTTGCGCAATCTCATCAGGGTCCCGCTGCTCACTAACATAAAGTTTGAAGTGGATGAAGACTCAGCATGCTCAAACCAAATCAAATTCTATATATCTACGTACGTTTTGTTTAATATAGTTGAATATCAATTTCGGTTTTCTGAGCGTAAATAACTCAATAAATGTAGTAATAACGGCTTTTCCTAGGTTCAAACAAATGGAACATTTTAACAAATTAATTGTTTAGCCGATCGTGGCGTGTCTTGCTGTCCTCATGAAACTACATACGGAAATGATTACCGAGATAGTGTACGCACAGACGCACAAACCGAGTATAATTTGATTGTATCATGATTCTAGGTCTTGATGAATGGCATTTCCATGAAATAAGCCAGTTCATGAGATTATGGTACCTATCGCATATGCGAGCAGCGAAGGCTCAGACGAGCCTGTGCATCTGCGGAAAATCGTCAGCGCCTTCAGGCTTAACTGCGAGCATAGAAGGAATGTAGATGAAGGTACGTTCATTGATTTAGGATAATAGCCTCACTAGGTGGCTGTGAATTTGAAAACAGGAAGAATTCGCTTTATTTTAACCACCACACATCTATTGATGTATGTATCCCGACTTTCAATATATTAGTTTTCATGAACAGTCAGACCGTGTGTCTTTTTTGGAAGGAAAAGTCTTCCAATATGGATGGATTTTCCTTCCATTTAGTTTTTTTACAGAAAATTGGAAGGTCTTTATAACATCCATCTTAATGAAAACAGCAAAAGACCTTGAGATCATCCGCGGTGACATACATATCAGAATTTGCAAACATCCTTACCACACGTCTGTAGATGTTTTACCCCGACTTTGTTGTATGAGACAAACAAAGTCGCAGATCAGCCTGGGTACCGCACATTCTTATCAGCGCCTTTGTTATGAATACAAACATTAAACATTTTGTCGGGCCTGGTCTGGGTCAAACCTGTCTGCTAATAATATCAGCCACAGACATGAAGATCAAATCCGCCGCTTTCATGCCACGTGCTGTTTTAAGAGTTGGGTAGCACGTGGTGCAGTGGCGCATAAAAGCGGACTTCGCGCATAAAACATAATTGCTCAGCTGCATGCGCGGATCCAGAAAGGGGTCCAACTTTGACAACTTTTTTTAATTTGATGATGGGAGAGAGGATCCAAACACCACTATATGCGGGTCATCATTGGCCCGCCAGCGAAACACCATTTAAATGGCGTTTCGCTGGCGTGCCGCTAATGGCCCAACATCGAATGCTGGCTTGGTAGCTTTGTGATTTTAAAGGGAACCGGACCAGTATGCTAAGAAACCCTATTTTTCAGGGTTGGGGTCTGTCCCCCTCTGGATCCGCCCATGAGCTATCTGGCATGAAAAGACAATTTCTGTAAACTCATCACTTTCGCTCATTGCGATCGCGTACACGTTCACAAACATGTAATATAAATTGTTTTGGATCTCGGAAATTTACTTTACAAATTCAAACTATCAATGCCCGACAATTTTATCAAATGGCGGGCGACAGCCAGAACTCCTTTTTTTAAATTTCCAGCGGGTGCATAAAAGGCCTCGATACACCGTCACAAAACCGACTCCGAAAAATCGCACCAGAAATTCACTTTTTTTCTTAACGACGTGAAGAGCATTAGACGCTAGAAGGCAAAGATGAGCCTGTGCATCCAACAATGTTGACTTTACGGTAGTATCATGCGCGGATCCAGGAATTTTTGTCATGGGGGGAGGGTAGGGGGCTCCAGGCTCAACTGACAGAGAAAAAACACTCTGATAACGTTTTCTTAGGCATCAGCCTTTTACAATTTTACAGAGGGGTCCAATAATTTATTTTAAGGAAAACTATAATTTTTTAAGGTTCCAGAGGGGGTCTATCATTTTTCAGGGGAGGGGGGTCCAAATTTTTCCAGGGGGTGTGGGGTCCAAATGCTAATTTCAATTGAAACCTATGGAATTTGTGATTTTCCAGGTGGTCCGGGCCCCCCATACCCCTCTGGATCCGCGCATGCGTATGATAGATCCACTTGCGATATCCAAATTTTCAAGTCAACAGTAAAGCCAATCCCGAAGGACAGGGTTTTTTTTCATGCAATTGTTCATTTTCCATTCCCGGAGCATCTAGTGACACCTCAAAACTCTGCAATATGTTAGTGGAAAACAAATGTTGAGACCTCGGACCCTGGTCCGAGTTGAGACAGTGATTATCGCGACTTTTAGTCAACTGTTGATGGTTTCAGTCTTTCATTATGTATATAAGACTAGGCCTTGATTTCTGGCGTCAGTTTTAGAAAAACGGGCTGTCCAATGTTGTCAAATAACGTTCATGCTAGATACATTACCATAACATACCATGCATAAGCTGGGTGCTAAAGATCAAGCAACATACTCGCTGGAAGAATGTGTTTAATGGTAAAAAAAATACAGTTCAAACGTTAATAATCAGATCTTAGAACAAACTCGAGAAGCTCAAAATGGAAGCATGCAGTGTGCAAGAACACATACAATAATATGGCTAAACAACCGCCAGCTTTTTTGAAAAGCTAATACTTGTGTAAATCTACTCGATGATGATATTGTTGCGCGAAACGAAACGAAAGTAAAGGTGTATTTATTTTATTATTATTATTCGTTTCTGTCTATCGACAGTGTCTTTTCATGCAATTGACTTAATTTCAAACGCCACTGCTATCATTCTGTCCATAAAAACTTATACCTAGCGCACTATATTTTTAGAACTATTTTAGTGGCGGTCAGGTTCATAAAGGGCGGGAATACATTAGCAATCCACAAGAAAACGTGTCTTCTTCACGTTTATGACAAAAGGACAGGGCTGCTTATATTGTCCGTCTCGTAATGTTTAAAAGCAAAGAAAAGTATAATGATAAAAAACGTTTGCAAGATATTGTGCTTTTAACTGCAATATCTGGCTGCATCATAGATATTGCAAACGGTTCTTCGTCGTACAAGAGCACGTTTTCTCATGCTGAGGCATTGTTTTTCTGACGCTCGTTTGAGGCATCCAATGGGGTTTACTGATTTGCGAATTTGTCCCAAATTTTTACCAATTAGCGTCTTCATAAAACTCATTTTTACCAGTAAGCACATTCAGCATTACAAAATAATTTTTTTATCACTGTTTTTTCTTAAATTAAACTGATTAAAGCGTGATTTTAATAGTCAAAACACTGATTTTTAGGGTACCCCGTTGAGACCCTCTCCATTTGATGTACAAATAAACTTATAATTCTGTTTCAATATTATGTAAGCTTTCAATAATCAAGTTTTCAAGCACAACAACGTTTTTCTGACCGCTGGGTTTACATTTCAGAGCTGAAAACCGCAACAAACTAATAAAATACCAATATTGTTTTTGTCTAGCAGCAGGACAAGGGTTGTTTGCATTAAGGTCATTTGGTTCCCAGCGACTTACACAGGCTGTAACGGTCTAGGTAGCGGACTGGGTAGCAATGTTGAACGGGGGTTGGATGGTATGGGGATTTTATGTGTATTTTGTGTATATGATACCATTGGAAACAGATGTTTTGAGAAAACATCGTTTCCAAAAATCAAACCAAATTACCAGTACCCCAATAACAGTACCCGGGCTTGGTTAAGAACCATATACCATGGGAAACTATTGCATTATAGTGACCCAACTATCCATCATATGCCATATCGATACTGGAAACCCCTGAGCAGGTATTGAGGAAAACAGTGAAGGTCCAGATTATTACGCGGCATTTTATCAGGAAATTAAAGTTTAGTTCCCGAACAAGTAAAGGACACATGCATAGCAGTAGCAACCCTGAATAATGTAAAATGTGTTGTATTGTTCACAGAGGCTCATTAAGTAGCTAGCTTTTAGATATTGTATAAACTCAACACCAACTGAACAACCGCCATACATGTAGCACTGACAGCAGCCACAGCCACAACCACATGGAGCTCCTCCCCTCAATCGGGAAAGCCCGACACAATTCGAGAATCAAGCCTCGGGTGTACGTAAGGCGAATTAAGCGAAAAACCTCCGTTTTATTAGCCGGGACTGGCGTAAGGAAAATTAGTTCTGTAGCATGTGAGTTCAGCCCTATTAAAATCCATTTTTCTGATAACCAGAAAAGTTTAATCAGCAGAATATAAAGCGATATTTTATTGAAAAACATAAACTACATTTAAAACCGTTTGTTTTGCTGCAATCACACTGGTTATTGTGTCGGCATGGTTTCTGTGGCGTCAGGGTCACGTAATGTAACCCTCGTAATCCTCGCTGTACATCCGAACCAGTTCCGATTGACCCCCCTCAATGTTTTAGCTCGCATGCAGGCTTACTAGCTTACTGAACTCATCTTTACAAAAATGCAATTGAACCAACTTCTTTCAAGTCAGAAACTCATTGTAGCGTCAACCATATATAAATCAATTATATGCTGTACGATGATTGAAATATGATCAACATACTAGAATATAAGTCGGGTGAAAACGTCAGCAAACAAAAGGTTAAGCGACGAACGTAGCACGAGATGACTACTAGCAAAACCAGCTTTGTGTCCTTTCTAGCTTTGCAATCATCTGAAAGAGGAAGAGAAAGAGATCTGGTTGCTTTGCTCTTATTGTCTTACGGATGTCTTGTTACTGTAACTGTTCTGTGACTCTTCCTCACGGTGCCCTGGGTTGGTATGCGTTGTGTGATTGTGGTATTTCCTGATCATACGCACTTATTTTTTAGCCAACGGGAATGGATTTGATGCAGTCAGCATACATTAAATGAGCCGAATCAACAACCGCGTCCTTATCGGCTACTTGGCCGAATTGATACCGTGTTTTCTAAGGCAGCTATGTTGTGGCAGAGAGAGAAGGCTTGTATCACCGAGACAAACAATTAAATCAAATAACACGAGTTCTGATGTACCATAGAAATGAGCTAATGGCAATTAGAGCATATACTGACAACCATTTAGCTCGAAGCCAATAAAAAACAAGGATAACGTCTATTTGAAACGATGTGTTTATGTCATGATTCTGCTTCGCTGTACACGAGCACAACACTATTACAGCAAGCCTATAATAATCCGATTCATCATGATAGTTTGGTACTTTGGGTTAAGTCTGCTGGATTTGGACAGTCAGCTAAACTCGGACAGCGAGAAAATATTTCATATTTTAATTCTTGAAAAAAAACAACAACATAGAATGCGCAATCGATGGGCGACATCGCAAGTCCCCATGCTCAAGATTTTGACCGCCCAGCACCCCTAAATCCGACCACTTAGCCATGATTTAGGTGACAGAATGAAAATGCCTTTAGACATGTTTTATATCTTTAATGTGTGTAAACGCACAACGTTTAGCATAAAAATATTTATAATTGACTCTGTAAGCGAAAAGGGCTCTTTCATGGTATAAGAAATTAACATGGGATTCTGCCCACGCTTGGAATTTGATAGTATTATGTTTGTTAATTGTCTGGGGTATGACTTTTATATCTATGGTGCATTTGAGTTTTTATGCAATTCCATTGCTAATTTATGATGTCATGTATGATATCACTACAATACCTTAGGGTATCCAGTTATAATCATTTTTAAAGTTATTGGCTTATCATGAAACGGGCGCAGAAATGTTTTATTGAATAACTATACCATTAATAAGTTCGTTGATACTATAAATGACTTTGTATGCATTAGGATAGCGGGTGGGCATTCATTTTTGTGAGATGGTACCCCAATTTTCAACTGTATATTTTGTATTCAGTCAAATTTGGAATTACAATTTTTACACGTTGCGGTCTTTGTCAAGATACCATTTCAACATCTAAACTTTCCATAGATGTTTAAATTATGGAGACCAAATTTCATGAAATTCAAGGACCGGTAACATATTTTTCAACTTGATGTAAACACATGGCCCTAATTCATCGAATTGTAAAAAATACAATAATTATGTTTCAGTGTAAAACATACTTGAATACTTGCTAAGTTTGAATCACCATGGTAGTACGTTTATTGGTAGAAGTTGATAAGTTAAGCGTGTTTCCCTATTACTGATTGGAAAAAAAAAACAATATTCTTTAATATTAAGTGCCATGATTCTTATCTGATGAAGTGCTTACACAATAATAGTACCCAAAACGATACAATATGGTGACTACGAGCTTACCATATCTAGTTTCGAATGTTAAAACTACATCTAACCAATGTTACACTTAATATGTAACATTATTAAGAATTTTAATTCATACAGAAGAGAAACCTTACGACAAGTCAGTTCATACAGGAGAAGAACCTTATATCTATGGTTTTATAATTGTAATAAATAGTAAGTGAGTATGATCAGGAAATACCACAATCACAAACCGCAGACAACCCCGTGGCTCCGCGAGGAAGAGCCGCTCAACCATCACGAGACACCAGGAAGACAAATTAAGCAAAGCAACCAGCTCTCTTTTCCCCATCAAGATGATTGCAATACTAGAATGGCCTTAAGTAACGAACAACAAAACTTAGAACAATTACAGACTCCCACAATGGGAGTAACAATAAACAAAAAAGTTAACAACAACAGAACCACCGCCTTAGAACAGACAGCAGCCAAAGCCACCGGGGGGTTTAAATGCATTTTACTGGTACCAAATCTTCGCCCTAGATTCTGCTGTTGTTGAAGTACAAGAACTGTTCAGCTCGCATGGAGGCCATGTAACTAATGCAATGTATCATCATGGAGAAACACTCTAATCAAAGTAACACACCATGATGAAACAAAGAAAAGGGTTCATGACTCACAGATGGTCAGAGCTAAAGAAAACCTCAAGTTGAGCCACGGTGGGTCCAGCTACAGATAAGCATCAGGCACAGCCCACCGGTTAAAGCTTTACGTCAGAGCCGTCATAGAGTCTGCGGCCTGACCCACCGTCGTGTAAGCCTCATTAATTGGTCACAGAGAACTCTTGGCTTCAAAGGGTTTTGCTAAATTAATGCTTAAATCTTCTCTGTTTATTCTGTTTTGTAAGCCTGATGCTGATTTCCATCAAATGGCAACATTTATTCTATGGCTGGCTGTATATTCCAGGCATACAGTTTCGTTTCTGGACCACTTACTCATGTAGAACAATGTTCTATGATACCTTTGATATGACTCTGTTACACTTAATCCTGGTCACGGCACCAAAATGTGGTTACTCTAGTTCAATTGGGATGTAAAGGAAATATTTGGTCTTCTTGTTTTCATACGATTATTGATAGGATATTATGTTTCTTAAACAGTATCATGCAGGACTGGAGGAACTGATACATTGTCTTGGCCCCATAGTGCCATGACATGGGGCCATGACCTTTGGTATTTCCGGCCATTGAATCATTTGAAATTGTCTAAAAATGTCTTTCCTTAAGAAAAGAGGAAGTAGATTTAAAAACAACCATCTTCTGTCGAGTTATTGATTCATTTCATTTAAATAATTATTTTTTCTAAAACTGACCTTTACCCATAAGAGGCAGGAAATGACAAAGTTACCGGCTTTGGATTTTCATGAAATTCGGCTCAGATCAGTAGGATATATATGACATGTTTTTGTGATAATATGATATCTTGACAAAGACTAGAACATATCTATCTTTGGAATTTAATGTTGAATGTTTTGTAAATTTTTGAAAAAAAAAATATTGAAATTTTATAATCTCTTCTTCAGAAAACGTTAACCATAATTTATCCAAATGGTTTCCTGATATTAATATAAAGCCTATGGTATTTTGGATTCAATCTAGATGGCAATTCATAGAAATAAAGAAAACTATAGATTTAGGACATGGAAATTTAGAGAAAGGTGCCACCTCAAAGGTGGAGTACGTCAGGGTTGGTTCCTAAGCCTTCTTCTTAACTATCTAATTCAATAAATACATTTTCATAGTTTGTATACACTGAAGGACTTTAAAAACGCAAAAAATGAAAATTATTATGTTTTGAATCCAAAACATTTTTAGTCTTCTTTAACAAGTTATATCGGCTGGAAACGACACTCTGTCTCTATCTATACCTAAAAACCGGTGTTTTATAGACAATAGCCACCACCACCTACGCATACGTGATTTACTATTTTTTGCACGTTGCGTCCCCAAGAATCAATGAAGCAAGATATATTATCATTTCACATATACCTTGTAGGTATTCATATATAAAAACACAGTAGCTTTAGTTTTATAGCTTTACTATTCATGCCAAGTTTGTCTGAACATGAACGACCTGTCGCAATTGGAATGTTAAAAGCTGGGATGCGTGTTTCTGGCGTCGCCAGGTATTATAATTGCCATCCGTCAGCTATACAACACTCCAGAGGTTGTCACCAGGCTACTAGGACAGTTAAAGGTCGACAAAGGCCTGGCCAACTAAGAATGAAGACCGACATTAAGACAGCAACTAACATCGATTATATCGACGATATTTAAATCGACGATATCTGTTCTGGCCGGCTACCAAAACTGCCAGACGAATAGCAGGGCTACAAGGGTGATGTATTTAAGATTTTTAATAAGAATAATTTATTACAATAAACTTTAAATCATGCCCAATTTCAAGACAAATTTCAAATTGCAGTTTTAGAATTTAAGATTACTGTTCTTTGATAGACTGATGCTCTAAAATTATTTATCATTTTGATATGAAATTTAAATCATATTGTCTTGACAAATTGATAATCATTTTTGCCAAATCTCAATAAAATTGATGCATTAAAAAGTTGTTAATTTTATGAATTTCGAATTTTGCGTTTTTTAAGTCCTTCAGTGTATAATGAGTCATTATTATGCAAAGTTTAAAGAAAATTCATGCATGGGCACAGATGCAAGTACCCCTTTAATGATATTTGACCTTATGACCTCACCCAAAGGTCACCAGTTTAACCCTAGGGTGAATATTTTACTTGAGTTCTGTTCTGCACATATCTGTAATCCCCGTCAATGTGATATGCCACATGACCATGTTCGAAAAAAAAATGTGTCCCCCTGGGCGCCCCTGGCACCCCAATTCCCGACCCTTGAGCATAAACTACGCATCAGAACAAAAATACCGTTCAATATATTTCATATCTTTAAGAACACAAACAGTTTGGTATAAAAACCTTTGAAATTGATTTTGTTATTTAAATTTAATGATATTTGACCTATATTGACCTCTCCCTAGGACCCAAGGGTGCGGGGCCAAAAAATAATTGCCGTTGCACGCCTTATTCATGTGCGGAACTCACACATCAAATTTGGTTGAATTTGATTCAATGGTTTAGGATGAGATACCAATAACGGTCGGACAGGCGGAATTTAATTTCGACCCCTAAGTACCTCAAACTCCCACCCCTAGGGCATGACCCGGGTGACAGAATAAAAATCTCGTCTGATATGTTTTGTATCTATCATTGTAAGAACAGACACACAATTTGTATAAAAATCTTTGAAATTGACTTTGTAATTGAAATTTAATTATATTTGACCTGTTGACACCTCCCCAGAGCGCCAGGGGGCTGGGCAAAGAGTGTTTCGCCGTTGCATGCCCCATGCATGTGAGTAAGTCGCATACCAAATTTGTGTGAATTTGGCTCTATGCTTTAGGAGGAGATAGCATAACGGACAGACAGCCGGACGGAATTTAATTTTGAACCCCTAAGCAATTTACCCATATGGATAATTTGTCAGATATATGCTCCTCACGGTGCCGTGGGTTGGTCACAAGTGTGTGATTGTGGTATTTCCTGATCAATCTCACTTACTTTTTTATAAAAGTTTTTGGAAATGTAAAGCTTATGACAAAAAAAATGTTACAACAACAAAATTTAAAAAAAAATACGGCTTATTGCATCATAATTGACTATACTTATTCTAAGTCAAAAGTAATACTCGAGTGCTAATGAAGAGATTTTGACTAAGAGGACATCGCCTGTCTATAATATTCATCATTTATATCGATAATGCATCGAATCTGACCGATATGTATTGATGGTTCATCCTTCATGTAAGAGATCACGAAAATTCAGAGTAGGGTGGGTAGATGGGAGTATAAATTTTATATCAAAAGATTGCTTTATTTCCCCAAAATTTCTTCAAAAGGCTTTGGTCTGGCTAAGTTATTTCGACGGTGAATTGCGGTGAATTTCTGCAACACACTCTTAGTAATTTTGACGGTAGATTGCGGTGAATTTCATCAAGGGATTAGGTCTGAGAAAATTGGACGGTGAATTGCGGTGAATTTCTACAACACTCTCTAAGTAATTGTGACGGTGAATTGCGGTGAATTTCTACACACACTCTTAGTAATTGTGACGATGAATTACGGTGAATTTCTTAAACACACTCTTAGTAATTGTGTCGGTGAATTGCGGTAACTTTCTACACATACTCTTAGTATTTGTGACGGTGAATTGCGGTGAACTTCTTAAACATACTTTTAGTAATTGTGACGGTAGATTGCGGTGAATTTAATCAAGGGATTAGGTCTGAGAAAATTGGACGGTGAATTGCGGTGAATTTCTTAAACACACTCTTAGTAATTGTGACGGTGAATAGCGGTGAATTTCTAAAACACACTCTTAGTAATTGTGACGGTGAATTGAGGTGAATTTCTACAACACACTCTTAGTAATTTGACGGTAGATTGCGGTGAATTTAATCCAGGGCTTAGGTCGGATAGGCTGATTGCAGCAGATTTTATTAAGCCATTAGGTCCAGATAAAGACAGTAGATTGTGATAGAGTTCATCAAAGCTTTATATAGGCCACTTGGTCCCCTTCTGTGGCCTATTGGTGTAGCCATCTTTGTGCTGGCACAATGGAGGTGTGTTTTTTTCAGTTTTAATCCAATATTGACAAAGCTGGTACTGTAGTGACAAACTGCTCAGGCTAAGACAGGTAACTTGAAAATGCACTTGTGATAATCCTACACTAGTGCGGAGCCAGAGGGGGCCCAAAATGCCCCTGATAGATCAGGGCTGCAAACCCCTATGACAAAGCTATCTAGGTGGTGGCCCTTTGGTGTAGCCATTTTGCAGTGACACAATGGAGGGATTTTTTTATCTTTAATCTGTCATTGACAGAGCTGGTGTTGTATTGACAAACTGCTCAGGCTAAGACAGCTAACTTGAAAAAGTACTGATGATAACCTTATACTAGTGCGGAGCCAGAGGGGGCCCAAAGGGCACCTTATAGATCAGGGTTGCAGGCCCCTTTGACAAGGCTATCTAGGCGGTGGCCCTTTGGAGTAGCCATCTTTGCGGTGGCACAATGGAGGATTTTTTTTAGCTTTAATCCGTCATTGACAAAGCTGGTGTTTTAGTGGCAAACTGCTCAGGCTAAGACAGGTAACTTGTAAAAGTACTGATGTTAATCCTACACTAGTGCGGAGCCAGAGGGGGCCCGAAGGGCCCCTGATAGAACAGGGCCGCAGGCCCCTGTGACAAAGCTATCAAGGCGGTGGCTATATGGTGTAGCCATCTTTGCCGTGGCACAATGGAGGATTTTTTTTTCAGCTTGAATCCGTCATTGACATAGCTGGTGTTGTAGTGGCAAACTGCTCAGGCTAAGACAGGTAACTTGAAAAAGTATTGATGTTAATCCTACTCTAGTGCGGAGCCAGAGGGGGCCCAAAGGGCCCTAATAGATCAGGGCCACAGGCCCCTGTGACAAAGCTATCTAGGCGAAGGCCCTTTGATGCAGCCATCTTTGCGATGGCACAATGGAGGATTTTTTTTAGCTTTAATCCGTCATTGACAAAGCTGGTGTTTTAGTGGCAAACTGCTCAGGCTAAGACAGGTAGCTTGTCAAAGTACTGATATTAATCCTACACTAGTGCGGAGCCTGAGGGGGCCCGAAGGGCCCCTGATAGAACAGGGCCGCAGGCCACTGTGACAAAGCTATCAAGGCGGTGGCTATATGGTGTAGCCATCTTTGCCGTTGCACAATGGAGGATTTTTTTCAGCTTGAATCCGACATTGACATAGCTGGTGTTGTAGTGGCAAACTGCTCAGGCTAAGACAGGTAACTTGAAAAAGTATGGATGTTAATCCTACTCTAGTGCGGAGCCAGATGGGGCCCAAAGGGGCCCTAATAGATCAGGGCCGCAGGCCCCTGTGACAAAGCTATCTAGGCGGTGGCCCTTTGGTGTAGCCAGCTTTGTTGTGGCACAATAGAGGTATTTTTAAGCTTTAATCCGTCAATGATAAAGCTGGTGTTGTAGTGGCAAACTGCTCAGGCTAAGACAGGTAACTTGAAAATGTACTTATGTAGAAATTCACCGTCACAATTTCTTAGAGAGTGTTGTAGAAATTCACCGCAATTAACCTTCAGATTTGCTGATAGTGTGTTGTAGAAATTCACCACAATTCACCGTCACAATTACGAAGAGAGTGTTGCAGAATTTGACTGCAATGCACCGTCACACTTAGAGTGTGTTGTAGATATTCATCGTTCCATTTTCTCAGACCTAGTGCCTTGATTAAATTCCCCGCAAATTCACCGTCACAATTTCTGAGAGTGTTTTTTTAGAAATTCACCATTATTCACCCTCACAATTACTTAGAGTGATTTTTTTTAGAAATTCACTGCAATTCACCGTCAAAATTACTTAGAGTGTGTTGCAGAAATTCACCCCAATTCACTGTTACAATTACTTAGAGACTGTTGCAGAAATTATCCGCAATTCACCGTCACAATTACTTAGAAAGTGTTGTAGAAATTCACATAAATTAACTGTCACATTTACTCATAGTGTGTTGTGGAAATTCACCCCAATTCACCATCACAACTACTAAGAGGGTGTTGCAGAAATTCACCTCAATTCATCCTCACAATTACTAAGAGAGTGTTGCAGACATTCACCATCACATTTAGAGTGTGTTGTAGAAATTCACCGCAATTCACCGTTCAATTTTCTCAGACCTAGTGCCTTGATTAAATTCACTGCAATTCACCGTCACAATTTATAAGAGTGTGGTCTGCAAATTCACCGTAATTCACCGTCACAGTTACTAAGAGAGTGTTGTAGAAATTCACCGCAATTCACCGTCAATATTACTAAGAGTGTGGTCTACAAATTCACCACCATTCACCGTCATAGTTACTAAGAGAGTGTTGTAGAAATTCACTGCAATTCACCGTCAATATTACTAAGAGTGTGGTCTAGAAATTCACCGTTATTCACCGTCACAATTACTTAGAGTGTGTTTTAGAAATTCTCCACAATTCACCGTCACAATTACTTAGAGAGTGTTGTAGAAATTCACCGCAATTAACCGTCACATTTACTATAAGTGTGCTGTAGAAATTCACCGCATTTCACCGTCACAATTCCTAAGAGAGTGTTGCAGCAATTCACCACAATTCACTGTCACATTTACTTCGAGTGTGTTGTTGAAATTCACCGCAATTCACCGTCACAATAACTAAGAGTGTGTTTAAGAAATTCACCACAATTCACCGTCACAATGTTCTCAGACCTAATCCCTTGAATAAATTCACCGCCATTCACCGTCACAATAACTAAGAGTGTGTTGTAGAAATTCACCGCAATCCACCTTTACAATTTTCTAAGACCTTACCCCTTGAGATTCACCGCAATTCACAGTCACAATTACTTTGAGTGTGTTGTAGATATGCTGTCTACTGTAAATGTACTGACATGAGCTTTTATATTTTTTATTTTCGTGATCTCTTACATGAAGGATTGTATTGATATATTGTTCCGGATGGACGGAAGGAACAGACAGATAAATGGACGGACGGGTGGATGCAAGGACGACGTCAAATCTACATCCCTTCGATTTCGTCGAAGGAAACAATCATACGTTATACAGAGAAAAATAGACACTTAATGCACTGGCTTTATCATTCTGTCAATCGTACTGCAATATTAATCACCTGTAAATCAACTTATCGCTACAGCTATACCATGTCTATATCATGTTTATGTGATTTCAAATGAAATGTCAAGAAACCACAACATATAGTGAATTCTGTGTTTGTAGCCCAGGCTCAAAACACTGAGCGAATTTAATTACGCCTTTATAAACACCCCCTATTTAACATACGCCCTTTTCGTGTTTTCTAGATAGGCACAAAGTGGTGAAAGACACATTTCCGCGTTTTTCGGCAGATTTGTATCAGAAATTTCGTATAAAAAGGGTACTTATAAATTTCGCGTGAGTTAGAACTTTTGGCCTTTTGACCCCCCATCACCCCCATGTTTGAAGCTCCTTGCTACAATAATTTAGAGATATCTTGATGACAAGTTTTCAATGCCAACATTTGCAAAGGGCAATAACTCGAAAAATTTTAAAGTAACTTTTTTTAAAAAAAATATTTGCACCAGGTTATCTACTCACTATCTTCTATCAGCTGACTAAGTTTGAAGCTACTTGTTGTAGTAGTTTTTGAGATATCTTGACTACAAGTTTTCAATTCCAAAATTTGCAAAGTGCAATAACCCAAAAAAAAATAAAAACATTTTTTTTTTAAATCTTTACTAGGTTATCTACTCTTTATCTTCTATCAGCTGACCACGTTTGAAGCTACTTGCTGCGATGGTGTTTGAGATATCTTAATGACAAGTTTTCAATGTAAAAAAATTGCAAAGGATAATAACTCAAAAAAAATAAAATAACATTTTTTTTTAATTTTCACCAGATGATCTACTTATTATCCACTATTACTTGACCAAGATTGAAGATCATAGCTGTTATAGTTTATGAGATATTAAATTTTCTATGTCCAAATTTGCAAAGGGCAATAACTCAAAAATATATTTTTTTTAAACTTTCACCAGGTTATCTACACATTATGCTTTATTAGTTGACCAAGTTTGAAGCTCATAGCTGTTATAGTTTTTTTTTTAGATATCTTGATTGCACAATTCCATTATGACCCTTTAAAAGGGGCATAACTCGACAAAGGGAGATAATCCAGACTTAAAAGAATTTGTGTCAATTATTTTTGATGAGAAATCCATATATGAAATTTCAAACTTGAATCTTTATAAATTTTGAACGGACGCACGGACGGACGCACGGACAAGCCGAAAGCAATATGTCCCTTCAATCTTTCCAAAGTTGGGGGCATATCTACCACGCAGACACTACGTTTGTGTTTACAAATTATCTACTGCAGTGCATATTGGACAGTGTTGAGCAATTACGAGTCCAATCGACCTAATGGTTTATGGCAGTGGTGAAATTGATAAGTACAAGTGAGTATTACAAAATACCACAATTACACACTACAGACCAACCCACGGCACCGTGAGGAAAAGGCAACATACAATAACAGCCACATGGTGTAACGAAGACAATAAAAGTAAAAAACGACCAGCTCTCTCATCCTCAGCGATATAATTGTAGAACTAGAAAGGGCACAAACTACTGTATAACAATTCAAGGCCGAACACAAAACCCACACAAACAATGGGAGCAACATAAACAATAAATACGCAACAACATAAACACTGCCTTAGTACGGACAGCAGCAGAAAACACTGGGGGAGAGACTTGAATTAATTTTACTCGACATTTCTAAGCTATAGGGTTTTCGGACGTAAAACACAAAACTAGTTTAGCAAAGATTAGAAATTAATACAATTTATTACCACACCTGACCAGGGACACCACACGAGAAAGTGCAAAAACACACAATAAAACATCACACACAAGAGAGCCTAGAGGTTAGCCCTTTCCAATTGAAACAACAAGGCTGCAATGAACAGATAAGAAAGCATGGCAAGCACGAATCATAAATAACAAAATTATTCACAAAAGGAGCATTGCATTTGAACGATCAGTTAAAATATTTGAAAACTTTTTGTGGCTTTTCCATGGGTAGAAACCAGTACTGGGCCGGGAGGGTTTTTGAGTTGTGTGTTTATTATATGACGGGAACTCCCGAAGGCTCAACCGAAAGTGGTTTTATGGAGAAGCCGGGAATCGAACCTGCGACCCCTGGTTTACAAGGCATAGCGCTTATCCACTACACCACGGGGGCTTCTCAAATATTTGAACTGGAGGGCTTAATCCTTAGTTAAGTCCTAATGTTTGCAATGTTTCACTATAGGAATACAACCAAGGTTAACATACAGTGGCGAATTAGAAAGAAAATGGTTTTAAACTGACAGATTGTCATAGATACAGAAAACCCCAGTTGGTCCACGGTGGGCCCAGCCATTGACATACATCAGGCAATGATTCACTGATGAGAGTTATGTCAGTGTCTAATACTCTGTCTCCGTCTATATGTTTGGCACGAAGACCATCACGTTATACCAAGGATATATCATACTATTTTCAGACGTCAAATACCTATAGTTTTGGTAATATGTGACCATTTAGTACTTTGCGATGTATGTTTTGAGCGAGTGCATGAGATTTCCAACAATATGGTATGTGCGACCATCAAAGCCTCAGATCAGCTTGCGCATATGCGCAGTCTGTTCAGAGCCTTAGCTAGTCGCTTGACTATTCTATGACTGTTAAGCTACTAACTGAACACCATTTGGAGTGTCTAAGCTTAAAAGGAGGCTGCAGAGGCTCATCTGAGGCTACACATGTAAAATCTGTTGGAAATCTCATGCACTGGCTCTGTTTATGCCTAGATAAGTGAGGATCAAAATAAAATGACACTGAACGCGGTACTTCATCAGTGGCTGCACTGTTTGCATAGACATTCTAGACAATTATAACCACATGAGCAACGACGTGTGATTTCCAACAATTGGGCATTTTGACATGTGTAGACTCAGACGAGCCTGTGCAGCATCCTTTTAAGCTGAGAAACCCCAAATGATGCTCGGTCAGTAGCTTAATATTCATAAAATATTCATGCGACAAGCAAAGGCTCTGATCAGACTGCGCATATGCGCAGGCTGATCTGAGGCTTAGCTGGTCGCACATACCACAGTGTTGGAAATCTCATGTCACGGCTCAATGGATCATCTTGGCTATACTGTGTATAGCTTTATGGAAAACTCCATAAGGTAAATTTTATAAAGTAAAAACGTTTTCTTATTAACAGAAGCTAGCAATTTCTCAATAACAGTTGGATGCCAGGAACAATAGTACGGCAAACTCCTCGTAAATTTGATTTTGAAAAATGATTAAAATACGTCATCTTTGAGTATTTGTAAAGAACACTCTTATTTGACAGCGCATGTGAAAGACAAGTAAATTAGATTTCCTTGTGTGTTGGCGATACGACGGGACTGTCATCGCGGAATTTTCTTCGTTAAACAGTGACCCAATTAGGCAGCTTTAATAAAGTTATACAATTATGAAATCTGCAAAAAAAATAATAAGAGCTTGTTTCTAACTGAGCTTCAGTTTAATAAGGCTAATCCTTTAGATACTGAAGTCCCCTTTTTTGACTAAGACTTGTCCATTACAAATGGCATAGTTTCAACCAAAAATTTATGATAAATAGGACGACCCTTGATTTTGAAATAATTAATTTTCCATTTTTTGATAGAGAAGATCTGGACGTTGGAGAATGTGCTAAGCAAGAATGTCAGAGATCGGCTACCAAAGTCCAAAATAACATGATATGTGCCTATGGACCTCTACAAGAGAATGAATTGAAGATTATAAATGTCATGATACAGCCTCAGAGTGCCTGAACATCTATGCTGTCATGGACGTCTTTGACAAAAGTATCTGGAACTATCTCTATGGCGACAAATAAGCGACACCCTATGACCTTTATAACAGGGATCAATCACCTCACGCTAGTAGAAAATCAAGAAGCTGATATAAATTGGCAGTACTTCAAAACAAATCAAAGAAACTTAACAGGACATACGTGCTGGGCCAAGAAACTCATAAAATCTTATGAAGAAAATAAATCTGAATAAAACGAGAAGTGCCCACAAACACAATGAAACTTTAACATTGCTAAACTTATCAAAGTCATCAACAATTTTCCAGTGATTTAAGAAGTATGTGGCAAGGAGTTTCTACCAGAGAGGAAACCCACTGTACACGAGGGCTTAAATTGAGTAGAGGTATATCTACATAACATTGGAGGGCTATCTACTTCAGAAGAGATCAGGTTGAGTTATATGGAAGACCACCAGAAAAAAGAAATTCGACAAACTGGATCCAAGACACAGAATGTTTTCAGAGTCAAATGAAGCAAAGTGCGCGGAATGTGGTGTAAATACATCATTCGAAAACTTAATAAAGGACTAGTTCTAAACACACCATTCATCAAGAACAGTGTATAGATGGATATGATTTATACCAGAATGACAGAGGTATAGAGATGTGGTTCAGCTATAAATATGACAGAGTCATCCTATCCGAGAATGATATGCGACGCATGACTCAGCTGTATTTTTATTCAAACGCAGAAACTCTTCTGCAACAAACATATCAGAACCTGCATTTTATGGCAATTTAGTTTATAAAATTAAAATAAGTGTTCGAAAGCCTAATTTCAGTAATCAATTTAAGAAAAAAATTAAACGTTATAAAAGATTGGGATATAGCATGAATATCAAGCGACAGTCTGCATGTATGGTTGTACCTGCACGACGGTGGTTCAGGCCTCAGACCCAATGACGGTGAATGGTGTGTTCTGTTGTATTTTATCTGGAACTTAACTATTTGCAAATTTACCCCATTACCAGCCTCCACGCGAGCAAAACTTTTTTGTGCCTATACAACAGCAGAATCTAGGGCGAATATTTGGCACCAGTAAAATGCATTTAAGCCCTCGTGGCTTAGGCTGCTGTCCGTTCTTAGGCGGTGGTTCTGCTGTTGGTTCATTGTTGATTGTTACTCCCATTGCTGGATTCTGTATTTTTTCTATGATTTGTTATGGATTCTAGTTTTGCAACCATCTGATGGGGAAGAGAGAGCTGGTTATTTTGCTTATTTTGTCTTCCTGATATCTGGTGATTGTTGTGTGGCTCTTCCTCTCGATGCCGTGGGTTTGTCTGCAGTTTGTGATTGTGGTATTTACTGATCATACTCACTGATTATTTTTCCAGTCAATGAAGAAAATGCTTAACACTTAGACCCAAAAGATGGACAATAGACAGACGACATGCAATCAACACTCATTTAGCTTCATTCTGAGTTAGTTTATAGGAACATTTTTTTATTCTATGTCCTATTGGCTAAGTCCTCTCCCAAGTCAATCCCTATCATGTCGCCTTAACACAGGTAGAAAAAGTCTTAAACAGAGCTGCCGGTTCTGCAAAGGCAATATTATGAGTCACCCTGGTTCTGTATATGAAAACTGAAAAAAAACTCGCCTAAAACTAAGCTTCCAGTCTGTGCTTTTACGGTGTAAAAAAGCATAAAAATAGAATGCAGTGCTCCGCTCTGGTCTTTTAGCTTCTTATCTAAGTTGATGCGAGCTGCAAAATGAGTACGTTTTGTCTTGATCATTTTTGTCATGAGGAACACGACAAAAAAAGGGTTCCGATAAAACCGTACATAACTTGCAGCTAACACAAGCATGGATTAGAAGTTGAAAGACCAGAGTGGAGCACTGAATATTTTTCGCTTTTGTACACAATTAAAAAAT
Source organism: Loripinus fragilis (assembly GCA_964019695.1). Lineage (NCBI taxonomy): Eukaryota > Metazoa > Mollusca > Bivalvia > Lucinida > Lucinidae > Loripinus > Loripinus fragilis. Next base: position 2,613,288 of record OZ026519.1, read on the forward strand.
ATATTTTAAGTTTTTAGCGGATTTTTTCAGCCTCCATATACAGATCCGACTGTGCTGCTTATGAAGTTTTCTACCCGTGATAAACGTTTACAGTCTGTTCGTTCAATTTACATCACAACAATGAACATTGCCAATCCTTTTTAGCAAAGAGAACTCAGTGTTGGTGTCGGTGGTTGAGGAGATACCCCAGGGGAGGGGTACTCTGATATTTTCATATATACGTAGGCTCGGGTCATTATTTGGGGGGTTCAAAATTTTGAATTTCAATATTTTTGGGGGTTTTCAGAAAAATGAATATTTTTTGGGGTATGAATATTTTGTGGATATTTTTGGGGGTCATCAAACATTGGACTATATTTAGGGGTCATTTCTATGCATTTAGGGTCTTTTCTTAAGGTCAAGGTACAGAATGGGGTATATTTATTTGGGTTGCTAAAATTTCAAATATTTTTTGGGGTGATTGAAATCCTGGATATTCTTGGGGGTGAGTGGTAGATGCTGGGCCAGCGCCTACGTATGAGAAAAAAATAAGAGTACCCACCTGGGAAGATACCATTTACATGTTGAATGTATTTAGGCAACAAACTTTAAAAGTCATTGCCTATATATTGAAGCTACGATCAATGAGTCAGAAACATCAATTACATATTTGGTTTGCGGTATATTGTTTTTTAAACGCGTGTCTTGAGCATAACACCATATTGCTATGATAACGTCTGTTTCTACGACGAAGCCTAAATCTCTATAAATCGTGTCTTTTCCACAGCACTGCTCTGACAATTTCACACGACAGGCTTAATCAACATACTATAAGCAAATAATTTCTGACTGCTTTCTCCAGACATCTCTCAAATGTTTATTTCAATTAATATAGTGAATTAGTCTACCTGCAATCAAATGGAAAATTGTGCTTTACTAATCAAATCACAGACACGCGTGTTCCACATGACATTAATGCGTTGCATAGACGACAAACACATTCCTGCATTATTACAGCAGTCGTGTCTATGTGCATCCACAAAGCAAGACCGTAGGAGAAGGTACCCGCCAAACGACAGACACCTGGGGACCTTGAGATACTTCGCAAATATGACAATAGCTTGTTTTCTGTGTTAAACTTGTCAAACGACCACATTGCTAAGATTTGGTCAACAGCATATATTTAAAAGTAAGGATGAAGGCAACGATCACAATTAAACCTCTCGGTCGCCTTGGCTACTTTGTGCTATTATGGGGTGATTTACATTTTTGTGCTTCAACAACATCATGATCTTTGGCAAAAATTTTGTACCAGTAATATGCATTTAAGCGCCCCCAGTGGCTTTGGCTGCTGTCCATTCTATGGAGGTGGTTTCGTTGTTGATTATTACTCCCATTGTGGGATTCTGTAAGTGTTCTATTTTTGTTGTGCGTTACTTCGTGTCCATTCTAGTTTTGCAATCATCTTAATGGGGAAGAGAAAGCTGGTTGCTTTGCTTAGTGCGTCTTCTGGGTGTCTCGTGATTGTTGTGTGACTCTTCCTCACGATGCCACGGGTTTATCTGCAGTTCGGTATTGTGGTATTGCCAGATCATACTCACTTACTTTGTTGTGGTTGATTCATTGTACACAGGTGCTCAAATGGTTTCTATCAAAGCAGAGGAAGGCTAATACAAAATTATACATACGCTTTTTAATGGAGTTTTGCGCATACGCGATAAGTACCTTCAGGTCAATTTCAACCTTAGACGAATCAAGATTAGACAAGTCCATGGTGTAACACGAGATATAGAAATCTGGATAAATAACGGTTATATCTTACTTATTTTCAGTTCCACGACCAAGACACCCAGTAGATATTTGGTTTAGAAATAATTCAGTTTGAGTAACCTTGCACATGCTACTGCATAAACTAGTCCAATCTTAGATCCGTTTGTGGTAGAATTTTACCGGTAGATCACTTGTGATGGCCCATATTCGGATGTTTTTGGAAAACATATTGTTTTATTACAGTAAAATATTAATTTGATTTGATTGTGTCCCTGTGTTGATACATTACATAAACTAGGGATCATCGAAGCCAGCTAAGCAGCTAAACATTTTAGGTTTCAACAATATCAGAATCTAGGGAGACGATCTGGCATCTAAAGTCAATCTAAGCCACCTGTTTGCTTCGGCTGCGTCCGTTCTATGCGGTGGCTCTGTTGTTGCTGACTCTTTTTACATTGCAGCCCCGCATTGTTTGTGTGTGGGCGGGCTTTGTTTTTGTGTGCAGTATTCAGTTACCGTTATAGTTTTGGCAATCAATTATCTGGGAAAGATAGTAAGTTGCTTTACTTTAATACTTTTCTTGATACCACGTGTATGTTAGTGTTCTGTGACTCTTCCTCCTGATGGCGTTGGTTGGTCTGCTGAGTCGGAGAGAAATCTAGGACCATATGAGCCAAGCTCTGAGAGAAGGGACCTACTGGCAATAAAAGTCAATAGTGAGATATTTACAGAGAAAGTAAGACCTAGCTGTTGTAAACAATTACAGAAAATTTGAAGAGATTATTTTTACAAATAACAAAGATATGAGCGTTTGAACTCGTATAGATGATGCGTTTTAAATATGACGTTACTTAACATTGTTAATGACGTTCTGACGTCAATACAATTGTGTAAACATATGACACTGAACCAAAGACGCTAGGAGCAATATTTCAAGAATGCTCCATGTTTCTGTAAATTTGATGTGTATGCAATTGCATAGACTGCACACAAAGCACACATACTCTCATCCCGTGTTTACAAAAGCATTTGAAATGAGGTACACTGTTTTAAAGGTAATGTATAGTGCATATGCACAGTTGTTGCCATGGCAACATACAATATACGTATCACTTAATTTTATCAGAACTTTTTGCGCATTTGATTGTATTACATGTTAGAAGTAATTTGACTCTGTTGTAAGAACATGTACAATCTTGACAATTTAGACCTTTTTGAAATTTTAATTACACAAAAACTGCAAAAATGCCCGAAGGATCCTTTTGCCAGATCCGCGCTCATATTTCTTTTAGATTTGGCTCGAAATTATATTAGACAAATTGTAGATATTCCAATGGGTACTTATTGTGCTCCTTTAGTTGCAGATTTGTTTTTGTTTTGTTATGAGAGAGACTTCATGAAGTATCTCTCATAACAAAACAAAAACAAATCTGCTACAAGAGGAGCACGAAAACCAAGCTGGTGCAACAGAAACCAAATGTTGACTGCTATGTTAGTAAAACAAAATTATTGATATCATAAGCTCCGTAATTCTTAATTCCAGCACAGACACACAGAAATGACTGTTAAATACAATATCGATTTATATAAAAAAAACTTTCTGCAACAGCGCATATTGATATCAGAGCCAGTATTTTATTGCAATTTAGGTTATAAATTCAAAATAATAAGTTGGAAAATCTATTTTTAGTAATTAATCCAAAAAGTAATTAAACGTTATAAAACAGATGATATAACATGCTCATGGTGCGACAGACTGCATAATATCTAGTTGCAAACCCAATCATGGTTTAAAGCTAGTGTTTCTTTTATTGGTGGGTCTGGCCCTAGACTCAATGACGGCCCTGGTGTAAAACTTAAATCGGTTGTTGGTTGAATAATGCTTGTCTTTTCTTTGATTTGGTTCACTTTGACTCCATTTGAGTGTTTCTTAGGCTCTGAATATCTGTCAGTTGTGAACCTTTTTTCTGTATTTCATCATTGTGTGTTAATTTGATTAGATTGTTTCTCTGTGACGATATATTGTGATATGTTAGGTAGCATCCATGCGCGTTTAACATTTTCGCGCATTACCAACAAAATAATATATGGCGAAGACTTGGTACCGGTTTAATGACTTTATCCCCCACCCCCACAAGTCGCTTGGCTGCTGTCCGTTCTTACATGTATTGTACTTTCAAAGATAGATGAGAATTGTTGTAAACAAACATTGGCGAGTTTACCTTGATTTTGGGCGTGCAGGTAGTCTCAGTTTACAGTTAAACTGAACCTACCACAGATTACTGCATATGCGCGTGGCAGCGAATTGTCATGCTTTACCTATTTATAAGAAAAATAGAATTGCCTCATTACTATGCATCTTTGAAACAACAATAGGCGGTGGTTCAGTTGTTGTTGATTAATCAATAATAGGTGCTCCCATTGTTAATGGGGGTTCTCAGTTTGGCCCTTGTTTGCTATTCTGTACTTTGTGACCATTTAGTTTTGCAATCATCTTGATGGGGAGAGTGAGACGGTTGTTAGTTTTTTAATTGTCTTCCCGATATTAAATGACAGTTATTTTTTGTGACTTTTCCTCATGGTGCCGCGATTTGGTCTGCAGTTAGTGATTGTGGTAGTTCCTGATTATACTTATTTACTTTCCTCACGGACGCATTGCATTTTGCGGAAAATGATATACACACGTATAACTTGACCCAAATTTACCCAAGAGTTTGAACAGAATTGCATCGAAAATTATGAAAATAAGCCATTCGTTATACACAAGTCCAATTACAAAGAGGGGCTTCAGTATCAAAGGAATGTGCGAATTTAAAGGAAATTGAGTGTGATATACTGACTTTTCATTTGTTCGAAATAAGGGTTATCTATATTAGGCAAGTCATCTATTTATCTTGAGGTAGAGTAAATGTTTTAACAACATCAGCTACAATCAGCAAAACTACAATTTGTCACTCCAATATCGAGCCAAATCGCAGAAATATACTATCCAGAAAATAATAGTGAGCATCACAAACTTTCTGAGATGACCACATATTCTGGGTCAGGTGTGGTACTTGATTGTATCGATACCCGATCTCTGCCGCCTTTCTTGCATTTATTCAGTAAAAACACACGTTTCTCATTACAAACCAAATAAAGTGATTCTTCTCCATAAAAAGGCTGTTCAATTAATTAAGTTAGAGTTTTCTTTGATTAGATTATGAAGCAAAGTGGGCAAATCTTTCTTTGTTGTATATACAATGTATGAGCGGTTGAACGAAAACCAACCGTGCACACAACAAATATTGAGTTAATTGTAGTACACGTAAGTGAGTATGATCAGGAAATACCACAGTCACAAACTGCAGACAAACCTGTGGCACAGAGAAGAACAACGACAATTGCACAATGGGAGTAACAATCAACAAAGAATCAACAACAACATAACCGCTTTAGAACGGACAACAGCCTAAGTCATAGGGAACTTCATTTTACTGGTACCAAATCTTCGCCCTAGATTCTGCCGTTGTTGAAGCACATAAATGTTGAACTCCCATAGAGGCTTCCTTGATCAATCTCACTTGGTTTTTGTTTTGTCATTTGCTCTGTTTAACCAAGATCTTTACTGTCCGTATAAGCTTGAACGGTGTGAGATTCAACAATCATTTGAGTGTGCCGCAAAGTGATATAGTTTGTTAAAAGTAAGTTAGTATGATCAGGAAATACCACAATCACCACTGCAGATCAACCCATGGTACCGTATGGAAGAGCAATAGATAATTTACAGTAACAAGACATCCTTAAGGCATACAATCAAAGCAGCCAGCTCTTTCTTCCTCTTCAAAGTAAGTAAGGGTGCAAAGATCAGGAATCGATACAATCAAGTACCACACCTGACCCGGGATACCAATGGGAAAGTGACAAAATTGCAGTTAGACACCACAAACGAGAGCCAAGAGGTCAGCCCTTTCCCAGCAGGGGACCACAAAGCACATATTAGCAGACGCGCACAAAGACATAGCAAACACTAGACAGGACGAAAACATAAAAGATCCACAAAAGAACTACCGCCTTGGAACGGTCAGTAAAATAGTTCACTGCAGGGCTTTATCCGGTTTAATGGCGCCAACCTCACCCTTAATTCAGATGTGGATCAAGACACATAGATATTTGGTTTGCATGAAAGACCCCTAACTTATCAATGCATCATCTCCTAAAACATATACATTGTAAATCAAGATATAACAAGAGATAAAGCAAAGATAAGGACTCAACAGTAAAGAAAACTGAATACCCGAACAGGTAAACCCTGGTGGGCCCAACAAACAGCCAAAGCATCAGGCCCGTACCATCTCATCAATAGATATTCTTTAAGACGGAACCATCATAGAGTCTGAAATCCGACCCACCAGCGTGCGATTAAAGAGGAAAGACGATTTTCTTTTCAAAACTAGAAAGGACACAAAATTTTGCATAGCAAAACAAAGACAAACACAGAAACCCCACAATCAATGGGAAGTACATTAACTAATAGATCAACAACAACAGAAGCATCGCCTTAGAACGGACAGCAGCCTAATCTACGTAGGGGCTTAAATGCATTTTACAGGCGGCAAACCTTCATGCAAATGCTACATTTTTTCAATACAGATATGTATCTGGTTCATGTCGCTTTCTAGCGTTCTGTTGTGATATTGGATAGCGAAAAGGCAATCTATGCAATAGCACTTTCATTTTATGCTATAAAATATTTATAGTACAGGAAGTAACCTATGGGCTTACAGTGCAATTAGCTATAAAATCATCCTCATAGTATGTGTTTTATGAATTTCAGTAGCTGTTGGATATGAAATAGATAGAAACAGGAAACATGAGCTACGTCGTAAGAAAAACTAGTCTGATCCGCTTTTTGAAAGCTGTGCATTGATGACTTCTTTTTCAAAATTAGTTTTTTTCCAAAAAAAAGGTTTCAGGAACAGAGTGTCGAACCGCTTGGGTCCAGATCATGGTCCGTTATATATGCAAAGGTTATTAGCAGAAGCAAAAATGATTAAATAACAAACATAATTAAATGGTGACAGTGATTCTTTCTCTAGCCCTGGACAAGAGATGGACTCTCATTCCAATTTCACGAATGTACAAACTGGTCAGGATCTAGGTGTTTGAATATAGTACGCTACATTAACTACTTAAACAAGACGGCCACTTCACGAGAAAAGCTGAAAGGCACCTTTGGTCGTCGCTCTCTGGAAGGGCATATAGCTGGACTTGCTATATGCAAAGTTTCAATATGCATCTTGACAGATTGGTTTGTGCCTTACATTTACGTCATGTATTTGGTCAGGAACCTCTGTTGTCATTAACTTGGTCAGGATCCTCTTCTCGCGATCGGTAAGCGCAAATTCTACTAGAATTGCCATAGTCGTTATAGTAGGCATCACTATGTGCATATATATATGTAGGTTTTCAAGCGAAAAGCGTGCACTCGGGGCATACGACTGGAAATACTAAATACAGCCTGCTCAGCTACGCTACGGAGACTAACTGGTTAACTTGACATTCAACATGTTTTAAATCTAGCTATAATATACATGTATATTCTCTCCAGAGAGCGAACAAAAAGGCACTGATCAGTGTGCCGGTTGGTCTTCGCCTACAGTGTTCATATGCAAGAAAATCAAATCAAGGTTTCTCTCGACGAGCCCCACATAATGCATTGGCTCCATTTATAGAGATAGTATTACTGTCAATCCTATTTTCGCACATTTTGAGGGAAATATAACTAAGTTGTCCATGGGGGACTAGGAACTGCAATTAGCGCGCGTGAAATTCTCCACCCTTAGGACTATTGGTATGGATACGGCGCTGTCATACGTTTTTCAGATTGTAATTACAAATGCCTGATAATGAGAAAAAATATAGTGACACCCAAAAATAGCAATATATCATATACATGTATTTCTGATGTAATTGAAAATTATATAATTATATTATTTAAGTATCATTATCGTCAAACTGCTATTGTGCGATTTCGCTTATAAAACTATCTCATTTTATACGCTGAAAAAGAATATATTATAACACAAATATAACTAGTTTGGATTCGAGGCCCATACTGTATTTCTAGTTATATAGAGAGTATTGATTTAGAAACATTCTAAGACTGTGGTTTCCTGTTCTTGTATTTTTACCATTTATAAGTTTGCCTGTACTTATTATATACTTCAAATTAATGTAGCTATTGTATGTAAACTAAATGGAAGAGGCTATTTACAGTTGACTGTCAATAGCCAAAAAACGTTAAAATGGCTATTTACAGTTGACTGTCAATAGCCAAAAAACGTTAAAATGGCTATTTACAGTTGACTGTCAATAGCCAAAAAACGTTAAAGTGGCTATTTACAGTCAACTGTCGTTAGCCAAAAAACGTTGAAATGGCTATTGACAGTCAACTGTAAATAGCCATTTTAACGTTTTTTGGCTATTTACAGATAAATCAGATATTTTCATTGATGTTGACTTTATATTCGAACATTTGGTGGACAATTTCCAGTACAGATGAACATTAAAGTCAAATAAATATGTTTCTTCCATAATTAGTGCATGCCGTAAATCGTACTTGAGTCTGGCATGTGAGGTTTGGGTATTTGACGCATGCAGAAAGTTAAGAAACACGCAAGCTTGTGCATCTACACAGACGCTCTATTGGCATCGCTGTTCGTACGCATAAGTAGAAAATGATTCATATAAGAGCCAAACATCTAAAAAATGTACAAGTATGGATTTGCAGTCAGGTGAAATGCAATATTTCTATGATTGTGACATTTCCTGACCAAGATTATAGAGCTCAGACTTCTTCCGTGTAACATATATTCCAATGTTTCCTGATCATGATCAGACACCACATTCTGCGAAATCTGATTTGGATCTCGACTGTTTGTCTTTATCCCATGGATGTATATATAGCTACTTTGACTTGTTTATAACACAAGTTGTTTTGTTCCTCGGAGTTACACGTACATGTACGGGGTTTGATTATGTCTGAAATAAGCAACGCATTTGAACATTTTATTGTTTTATTAATGAAATCCGATTCACATTTCCTAAATAAAGGCGATTCATGTTTATCAACTAACAGTACATGTATGTACATTTTAACCAGTGTGCCCATTTATATAGCTCAGTTAATTCAACGCCTGGAAAATTTAACACCAAAATAGCCCTCAGAGTTTCTCTAATCAGTTTCTATTCATATGCCGTGGTTACTAAAGAGAAACATCTCAGTGATACGATTCATCTAAATAACCACAGCATATGCCTTTTGCTGTCGTCTTCTCGCCGAAACCATTAAGCTTTAGTGGAGGCGACGATTCGGTAAGCAAAAGTGATAGAACGACCAACTGTACTAATAAAATCATGCTGTTGCTGAATAAAGGAACGTCTCGATGAGACGGTTCCTCTGAGACACTCCAGCATATCCTGTCGGCAGAGTTTGAGTCTGTATATGCATCTAATATGACACCATTGCAATGCAGAGTACATTGATACTGTAAACCAGTGTCCCGAAATCATACTTCCACGATGTAGAATGTGCAATATGAAATCTCTCTGATACTGTATTTGCGGTTGATTCTAGTTGTGGGGGCGGGGGGTTCGAGGGACATCTGTATTAAACGCTTAAGTTAATTGTGTACGGTCTTTAAATAACTTAAATGAGACAGCGGTACACTTGAAAGAGTTATTCTTGATTAGATCATTTTTATTGTAGATAGGTGTTCCAAGCTTTTTGAAACTCTGGTATCATTTTTTTTCCAAAAAAGGTAAATTGAGGAAAAAACCTTTGATATGAGTTTAGACATTGTAGTAAACATATGTCCAATAATTAGGCTTAGTCGTGAGAAAACCGGATTTTGTTGCATGCAGTCTCTTCTGGTGATAACGTTTTCAAAGCTATTGGACGTAGATCTGCTATGATGAAATGGTGGTCCTTATCTCGATCTACACTGCTAAATACTCCAATAGTATGCCTGAATGTATTTTTCGACTCATAATCACGCGCTGGATATGAGGCAATCGAACACTCTAATACTGTCGAGGAACGTAGATAAAATTGTTAGAAACAGTTTTCGATTGCCATTATCGTCTGACTGGCGACAAATAGCAATCGAAAACACTGTTTCTATCGAACTTTGATCCCCGTTCGTCGATTGTTCAGAGTGTTTTTGATAGCCGCCTACGCGGTGTGATTTGCATGAAATCTTATTTTAAAACTCTACTCTCTTTATAGTAAGTTGTTTTTCGATTAAACCCATAAAGACCAGTGTTTTATGAGGATTATGATAAGAAAACAAGCCCCAGGGTTTATTTTCACACCTAACCATCGCATATCACCGCGTCTTTCCGGTAAACAGCCGAAGTCTATCGACTGTCACCAGCCTGAGACGGGTGAAGTGTACGAATATTCTACCTGTTAGAAAATTTCATTGTTGGACATGGCGAAACTATGGGTGTATTCCTGTTTCTCCCACTTTTTGATTTTTAGGTAAATTTGGGGTGGGAAGAACAGGAATTGTGGATAAGGTGTAAAGGTGTTAATCCATAGCCTGAGGACATATAGTTTATTTCAGTAAAGGTAAACATAAAACAATTACTATAAAGCACATACAGGTGATAATAATTGAGCACATCAGATTAAATGTATATACTTAGGTTTTGCTATAATAATCAAATTCAGACAAACAGTGAAGACCAAGATAAAATGTTGCAATATGTGGCATTTTATCAGGGTCTGCACTATTTGTTGAGATAAAACATACTTATCATTGTATCTACCAGACTTCATTTTTTTCTTATTTCATGCGGTTGCAAACTTGTAGCGCATGAGACTTTGGTATTTATCGCATATGTATGAATTTTAACATGTAGATCTATATATCTACAACCTTATTTACAAGAACTTTCTAATTTAACCGACTGTATAATGGAAACTCTACATTTCTCCTATGTATATGCAGACAGAGACGGCTATGATAAGTGTATGCGCGCAGGCTCGCTAAAGACTTCCTTGGCCGCTAGATTGTACATCTACATGTATTATATACATAATAATTTTCTAATGTAACCCTGGAATGCATGCTGGAAACTCTAATCTTTGTGTAGGCAAGCAGAGACAGCTATGACGAATCTGTGCATGAGGGCAGGTGTGTCTACGACCCCCATGCTTGATAGATTTTGCATTTGCATAAGTGATCGGCTCTTGCTACAAACTTATTCGTAATAATTTTCTAATTCAACCCTCTGCATAGTGGAAACCGCAATCTTTGTATATGCTTGCATAGACGGCTCTGGCGAGTCTGTGCATGTGTACAGGCTTTCCTAAGACTTCATTGCTCGATAATGCAATATAAATTATTCAGTTCATAATCATGCAAATATGCAGAAGATAGGATGCAGCATCAGCGTACTGTACTTCGGTGATCTCTCCAGCTTGAAGTCGCAGTTTCAGAGTGTTGAGTCTGTATACTTCCTCCTCTTAACGGGACGCGTTCCTTTAGCTGAATATTGGATTAGGAATATACTATTCGATGCCTCAACTAGACAGCTGTGTCCCCGCATGCAATCATGAGTTGGAAACACTTGCATTGCTAAGTTACTTTTTAGGAGTCTACAGGAACCTTTTAGAACATGCAAATTTTCCTATTTTTTCTCATTGATGCCAGCAGCGAAAGCACAGGCGAGTCTGTGCATTGGCAAAAACTCGACTGAGCCTTCGTTGCTTTAAAATGCGCAAATACCAATTTTCCAGATTTGTTCTCATTGATGCTAGCAGCGAAAGCTCAGGCGAGTCTGTACATTGGAGCCTTCGTTGTTTTAAAATGCGACAAAAACCAAATTTCCTGATTTTTCTCTCTCGTTTAACGCAAGCAGCGAAAACTCAGGCGGGGCTGTGCATTGGCATAAGCTCGACTGAGCCTTCTTTTCTTGAAAATGCGATAACCGTGCATTGTGAGATATTTCAGATAAAACATTGGAATATATCAATAAAAGGTAATAAGAACTTATTTTCTGAAAAAGGTTGTTACTGGAAACACACAATCAGAACACCTATTCAGGGCCTGCACTGCTTGCCCCGATACAAAGATAAAGATTTTAAACCACGGACCCAGAGAACCATAACCAAATCGAATCCAGAACGGGATTTCTTCAGTTTTAATGTCAGTATCAAACGGTTTGGATACTGATCACGGCTGACTTTCTGTTGGGCCTGATCTGGGTCCAAACTGTTTGCAAATGTAAATAGTTGACAAATAGTTTGATAAATAAAGATTCATAAATTATGAACAGATGAAAGCTTCATTATCAATTAGTTTAAAGAGTTGATAAGAATTGTTCAAATTAAGGTTTAGTGTTTTAATTAAAAATTAGGATAAACTTCTTCTTAATCTTTATTTCCTCCATTAAGAGATTTACAAGAGAACATTCATACATATAAGATAACAACAAACATACAATGGTTAAGTATAAGGGCATGCAATAGAGATGTGCAGCTTTGCCTACAAAAAATGGTTTGGAAGAAAAAAAAAATGTTGAGAGATAGCTATTTACAGGAAACGAGAATTATCGAACGAATGCCTTTCATATATACAAGAAACAGTTCTTGTATATAGATGTAAGGCGTTATTTCATAGTATCTCGTGGATCACACCAACCGCTAACCGGGTTCATATCATTTATATCATGAAATCACATCTTATTTGCATGCATTTATTTTGGAACAGTTAAATATTAACCGTTCGTAGAACGGAAGCCCACAAACGAACACTTTGGTAAACAGTGCAGACCAAGATGAAATGCCGCACAAGCTGGCGCCTCATCAGGGCCCGCATTGTTTGCTGGGACAAAAACTCGAGCCTTAGAGAAAATAGTTATATATTCCCTTTGTGGAAACGGGAAACGGTAAACCGTGACCCCTCAATATAAACATTGAATCATTCTGACTTAAATAGGTACAGGCCTTTTTTACATTGGGCATTCCGATTATTAGTGTTCGCAAGTGTTACGACAACAGCTTCTGACAAATGCGAACGACTTTAATAAAAAAACTTTCTACCATTGCTCTGTCTAGGTTAGACCAGCAAGAAGCACTCAGAACAATGGTTACAAAAGTGTCTGCATCAACTGTCAATAAAACATCTACTAGTTCTGGTGGCAAAATACCTCTACAATCACACAAAAATCTGTCTTTCAGCGGTTTGGTACACTTACACTCTGTGAGTTGGTGGGTAAGAGAGTCTCTATAATAACACTTACAATGCAAGCAGATGTTATTACCTGGGTCTGGAATGGATGTCCATAGCCTTGCAATAAAGTCACAGAGCTTTAGATCACAGCCCGAATACGACATTTTCCAGACAACAGCTGGGACAACAGAGGTGTGTAACTTGCGGAACCGCGTAAAGTCGCTGTGACAGTAAAGCCTGTGCCTCCAGAGTAGGGTATACCTAGAATGCACGGCTGTTTTAACCTGTTTTTTCCACTGTGATTTACTTGGAAGACGTGCTATGTCCCAGCAGTTATTCAGAATATATTGCAAGTTATACTCGCATAATATTTTGCAAATATCAGGAATGAATCCCATAGTTGATAAGAATTGTTCAAATTAAGGTTTAGTGTTTTAATTAAAAATTAGGATAAACATTAAGGTTAATTATGATTAATCATACTGTCTTGTCCCAATTAAGCCCTTAAGCAATTAAGCTAATCCCAAGATTAATGGATTTACTGTGAAGAAGTAAAATAATTCTGAAACAGACTATACTATACAGGTAAGTTGTCCTAAATTGGTTTATTCCTATTTCTCCCACTTTTGGAAATTCATATTCCTGTTATTCCCACTATGTATAATTTAGGACAACTTACCTGTATAGTATAGTCTGTTTCAGAATTATTTTACTTCTTCACAGTAAATCCATTAATCTTGGGATTAACTTGATTGCTTAAGAGCTTAATAAAGGGTTTATATCGCATTATCGAAGAATGAAGTCTTAGGCAAGCCTGTACACATGTACACACTCGTCAGAGCCGCTTATACTCGCATATACAAAGATTGCGGTTTCCACTATGCAGAGGGTTGAATTAGAAAATTATTACGAAGAAGTTTGTAGCAAGGGCGGATCACTTATGCACACGTAGACTTGCTTAAGCCAAATAGTGCAGACCCAGATAAAATGCCACATATTGCAACATTTTATCTTGGTCTTCACAGTTTGTCTGAATTTGATTATTATAGCAAAACCTAAGCATATACATTTAATCTGATGTGCTCAATTATTATCACCAGTATGTGCTTTATACCTGTTCTATATTAACCTTTACTGAAATAAACTATATGTCCTCAGGTTATGGATTAACACCTTTTCACCTTATCCGCAATTCCTGTTCTTCCCACCCCAAATTTACCTAAAAATCAAAAAGTGGGAGAAACAGGAATACACCTCTCAATTTTACATAGTGGGAATAACAGGAATAAGAATTTCTAAAAGTGGGAGAAACAGGAATAAACCAAACTATGGCGGGAAACTCATCTTTCAAGATTATTTCCTTTAAAACTTATAGCTCATTCAGATAATGTAAAGCATTAGAAACACCCATGGATGTTGCATTAACAAGGGTTTTCAAATTTAATACCAGGCAGTGCGCACGTCAGCATCCAGAGTACCTGCTTGTGTCATCTTTGATAACCTACGCAAACAGTTTGTGCCTCTTGATCAAACTTTTTGCCACAATGTGTTGAAGGCATCTCGAAAGTACTCATAATCAGATGTTCCCAACGACTTTTTTGGAGGGGGAGGGGGGGCGAGATATTGAGAGAAATCAATGGCCAGGATCATCAGACATGGTAGCCAAGATCAGTGCGAGCATATGCTCGATCTGGTCACGGTCATTGCGATCTTCTGAGTGCATAGGGAAACATTTATCAAGGCATCAACAATACGTCGTCGAAAATCATAAAAATACAAAACAATGAGTTTTCGGACAGACCGCGCAAGTGCACATTCTGCTCGAGAACCTTGCATATGGCCAATGATGCCGCCGAAAGTAATTTATAAACCTCATTAAAGTCTCCTCTCCTGAATAAAGGTTGTCACACCTCTTAATCCGACACGCATCAAGCACCACCGGAGTTTTATTGCCTTCCGGTGAAGTACACTAATCCTGTTTATTGGGACGGATTAAGCTTTTGGGTGATACTTAAGTGAAAAGAAAAATAGATTATATGAAAAGATGCTATTCCACTAATAAAACCTTCCAATATTACCGCCACCACAACTCCCGCCCCCCCCCCCCCAAAAAAAAAAGAAAAAAAAAAAAAAAAGAAAGTATCCGTTTATTTCGAAATTACAAAAATAGTCTCGAAAAATGTGCAAAATATGAAACCTGTGCATATTGCACAGGTTTCATTTAATATTTTGCACATTTTTGCACAGGTTTTATATTTTGCACATTTTTGCACAGGTTTTATATTTTGCACATTTTTCGAGACTAGATGTTTTTAGCAAAGGCCTTTTGGTGTAAACCTTTTACAAAATAAATAAATTTCAACAGGCCGAAAAGAAAATTAAAAATGAAAGAAGAAAAGAAAAAAAATGGATGGCTGTCTCAATGAAGAGCATGTTAAATATACCACATGGATCCTCTCTGCGAGACATCCATACTTTGTATAAGGGATTAGAGAAGGTTCTGACGCCGACACGCCTTCGCTTTCCAGGCTCGAAAATGCGTGAAGTATAAAAAAACAAATCCCTGTACTGGCCCTCGTACATAATTTTGCGGACTGGAACTAATTGCCGAACCCTTAGCTGTCTCATGACAACTTGCATGTACACAACATCAACAGGCAGTATAGATCAGAATCAGACAGCTCAGGACTATAGGAATTATCTGTTATAATCAGATCATGACTCACTCTTGTTTGATATATAATTAGTCAAAAGCAAACTATATAATTAGTCAAAAGAACGGTTACGATCATGAGTTTGACGAATAATTGAGTACACGGTAGACCCAGATGAGATGTCTATTAAAGTAAAGTATTATTAAATGCCAACACGGAGCCTAGTTTGGATCCGTGATGCCAAATAGTTTCAATCCAGATCTGGACGGAATTTTTAAACAAAAAATTGTGAGAAAAGTTTCCAAGTCATAAAATCACCAACAAAGACAATGCTGCTCGTGTCACTCAGGAATTCTTCTTACTTTGCACTTAAAGTCATATCAAAATAATGCTAGGAAGCTCAAGATTAACTGCTTACCACATCTTTGCAATTAGTATGTTTAATGTCTTGATTCTCTTTTTCCGCTAACGGAGCGGGAAGTCGTTGATTCGAAGCCGCACCATCATGAAAAAATATGCTTTAACAAAAGCCAAAGTAGGATTTCAGCTAAATAAAGGGATAAGTAAATAAATTTGATATAACAAATTATTTCCCCCTGTATCCCAAACAAATGACGACACTGACTGTCATTAGCCAAAAAACGTTAAAATGGCTATTGACAGTCAACTGTAAATAGCCAAAAAACGTTAAAATGGCTATTGACAGTCAACTGTAAATAGCCATTTTAACGTTTTTTGGCTATTGACAGTTGACTGTAAATAGCCATTTTAACGTTTTTTGGCTATTTACAGTTGACTGTAAATAGCCACTTCGAAACTAAATATAAACATATTCTGTGGTGTAGCAGAGCATTAAAGCTACAAAATCGAGTGTTTCCAATTGAAAACAAATGGTATTCTATAATAAACAGATTATGGAGTGAAAAAGCAAACTAGAAGTCGCAAATAAATGTATCAACCAGTAAAGTATATGAATGTTGTATGTGAATTGTATCATACGTATATGTATGTAATATATACATTTCTGTGAAACGAGCAGTGGTAGAGTTTTCGAATTTGAAATCGAAGGAGACTTAGGGATATTTCATGCAAACCAAACATCTATGTGTGTTGATCCACACCAGAACTAAGGATAAGGCCGGTACCGTGAAACTAGTTTAAACCCACCAGTAAAAAACATTTTTACTCACCGTTCCAAGGCGGCGTTTCTTTGTTATTTATATTTCGTGTTTCCGTCTGTTAATTGCAGCCTTTTGGTCTCTTGGCTCTCTTGTATGTTGTGTGTTATTGTGATTTTGTCACTTTCCCTTGTGGTGTCCTGTATCAGGTGTGGTACTTGGTTATGTCGATTTCCGATCTTTGCCTCCTTACTTACGTTTACCAGAAGCACTAAGTAATGTTCTTAATCAAGTACTACTTCAATCCAGGAAGACAGGGAAATGTTCCGACATTAATAGGAGCTAACCCATAACCTCAAACACATACAGTCCAACGATCTCGAGTATTATGATAAGGAAGCTGAGGATACGATGTGTGCGGATATTTGGGTACATACGGCATCTTATGTCAGCTAGTTCATATAAATGCACATTATTCTTTGTCTGAAAGCATTTGAATAAAACGCAAGGGTTAAAATACCACATTGCTTCTGTTATATATCTGCTGTACTGAATAATATAGATATTTGTAATCAAAGTATTCCCTTTAGTGTTGGCAACTGCAATTAAACTTAAGACAGTGGCTTCTGCTCTGTCTAAATGTTGAATTACTTTGAATAACAACTTAGTTTTCTTAAGTGCAAGTGTCTTATGTCCCATTATATAAGCTTTCGAATGGCATTATATGTCAGCTGACATCCAAGTTGACTTTTATTACTGTCTTTACCATATAGACCTAGAGTCCCCACGGGATATCAAAATAATTCCTAACTATAACTACAGACCTACCAACTACTCACGAGAGAAGATCTGTGTAAAGTACAATGGCGATGGATATCACACAGTGTCAGAGATTATACTTTTCCATCAGTACTGGTGTGCTGCTGTGATTTTTTTTAAAAGTTAATGAGTATTATCAGCACATACCGCAATACCACACTGCAGACCAAAGTAAGGAAGAAGGCAAAGGCAAACCACGGCACCGTTTGATTTGAATTTGTTTGATTTGATTCTTTAAGTCCCATTAACACTCTTACAGTTAAACAGGGACGGGTCTTCCTGGGTTGAACCAGTACTAAGCTAGGATAAATGTGTCTTGCTTAAGGACTACAGCGCAGTGACGCCGGTGAGGCTCGAACCCACGACCTCTCGGTCTCCAGTCAAGCACTCTACCACTGAGCCACTGCGCTCCCTCCACGGCACCGTGAGCGAGAACAACAGAACACTATCAGTCAGGAAGAGAATTAAAGTAAAACAAACAACTCTCTCTTTCTCGTGAAGATACTTGCGAAGCTAGAAAGGACAATAAGTTTTGCATAACAAAACAAGAATCAAACACAGAACCCCCAAACACAATGGAAGGAATATTAAACAATGAATCAATTATATCAGAACCACCGCCTTAGAACAGTCAGCAGCCAGAACCACCAGCGCTTAAATTCATTTTACTGGCGCCAAATCTAGATGTTGTTGTTTTAAAACACAAAACTAACTCGGTCAGCTCGCATTGGGGCTTCCTAATGTATGCAATGCATCATCACAGAGAGGAGAGCAACTGTTAGTTTTGCATGCATAGGCATTAGTCCTAATATACGTATTCATGGTACAAAACATCGACTGATACTTAAACAATGATTTCATCTCTTGTCAAAAGGTGCATTAGAGTGAAACTCGAGGAAGGCTGCGGTAAGGTTGTTTCATGTAGTTCTTTGTATGTACAGAAAACCCTGTCTTAAGCAGCCATTCAAAGAGAACACCGCAAATTAGTATTCCATACCGATTATAGCTTAATGCTGATCAAAGGTTTAGCAGAATGCTCCATTCTACAAATACTTTCGAACTTCATTAAGCTACCATTTACCTTTAGACGTATGTTGTGTATATTTTAGGTGACCGCCTAAGACAGGCTTTACATGTGTGTTTGTAGTTGTTTACTTGTTAGGAGTTCATGCTCTCTCCTGGCTGTTGGCGTATCTATAGCCGTTCTTGTTGGGCTCTGGCCTTTGAGGTAATAAAGCTTTTTGCTTCATGCTAAGCTCGACTGAGTATTAAATTTCAAATGTCACAAAAATGACGTGCTGAGAAAAAGAGACTTCTCTTGCCTTAAAACTCACAAATGTTGTATTTACCCTGCTAATAAATGTTGGCATTTAAACATTCACGAGCAGGATAAACATCATGCTCAGTTGAGTTGAGTATGAAAACAAGATGTTTAACAAAAATGATAATCTCGGGGTCTGGACGCTTTAACGGGGGTTGGGTTATTTCCGTTCTGTGTGTGCGTGCGTGCGTGCGTGTGTATGTGTAACTCTTGGTGCTAATGGTTTGTCTGTGGTTAGTGTTTTTCAGAATTATCTGGTCATATGCACTTGCTTTTTGATAAATGCTTGTGTTGCTAGCGGTCACCCAAACCTCAAAGAGAGCAACCTTGGTATGCCACGAGTTTTTTCATTGTTGAACGCGCAAACGCTTGGATTCTCAGCAGAGTCAAGTATATAAACAAAGTAATGCATTACGCTAAAGTGTGCTGTTCTCACTTGCAGAAATGTTATTGAAATGTGTAATAGTTAAACAGCCTCCCAATATTTTATACATAATACAATGTTTTCTCGCGTTTTGTTTACATTCTTACAGTGCACTGCGTTGTATGTGACATGACTGATGAGCTAATTAGATCGAAGGTTAAACTCTTTTGTTATTATTAATTTGAAGGACAGGTGAATTGATGTCGTGCAGAGAGGTGGCATAGAAAGGGGTTACTTACGCCTGCATGGGCGGATCCAGCGGGGGCAGTAGGTCCTGAGCCCCTGGAAGATCACAAGTGGGTATAGGTTTTCATATAAATACTTGTACTGACCCCCTCGAGGGACCCTTTTTCGAGGCAGGCTCGTACGACCCTCTGTGAAATGCATGTACTTTTATTGCTACACAATCAATGCCAGGATCCCCATGACGGTACTATCTGGATCCGCCCATGGTTTGTATACATTGATGATAAATTAGCTCTATTGTAATGAATTGAAAATAGCAAATCTATAACCTTTTGATGGATATCCTACTAAAGGGCGGATTTCTACATATGTATCATGTGCTTTATTTATTGTGTTGACCTAACACCCTGCCTGGTAAGTTCATATGCTGCAGTTCGTACTGGCCAAACGTTGTCAATGGATTGCGTCTGAGCAGAAACAGCGTGTTTAGAAATACCGACAACATCTTACACATCTTACGTAACATTTAACGTAGTGATTTGGTCGTAAAACACCCACCCATCCATCATACACCGGTTCAGCCAATTAACAAAATCTAGTATTACAATATACGACCTAGAGCTAATGACACATAGATGTCATGTTTAGCTCTATTTGTTGTCGTTGTCAAGCGACACATACAGATCATTTCGCGTTTTATGGGTTGCTGACAACGTATATAACTTACTTATAGATGTAGTGTATGTGTCTATACTTTTAAATTGGCCGTTCGTTCCGAATGATCAGTATAAATTTGAATGTGACAATATGATTTTCACTACCACCATTATTTCCGTCGTAACCTCAGCAGAAGATACAGAAGACGCGGAAGCATCAGAAGCAGAAAAATGGGAATGTGTGTGACAATAGATTTGCATTTGGGGAACATTTTTTTCTCTATTGACGATATATCGTAGACGTTGTTGTGACTTAACTACTACTACTGCCTACACGAAAGCATACATTCAACAGCAACAACAATAGTTGTATCAACAGCATGTATTCATAACAATTTTCAATGACAGCATTTAAGCTTCTAATGATGGTGATGATGATGATACCACGGTAGCTTAGAGGCTATATTTACGCAGAAAATAGCTACTAAACACGAGATCATGTCGATTAAATGACATGAAAATGAAGTTATATTGTAACTACTCGTACTGTTTAAATAGCTAATGTGAACTAATATAGCCAAAAAAGTAAGTGTTTATGATAAGGAAATACCACAATAACAAACTGCAGACCAACCCATGGCACCGTGAGGAAGAGCCGAAAAAAGGTTTACAGTAACGAGACATCCGGAAGACTATAAAACCAAAGCAACCAGCTTCCTCATCCTCGTCAAGAGGATTGCAAAACTAGAAAGAACATAAAGAAATGCATACCATAACAAAGACCAATAAAAAAAACCCACAAAAAATTGGGAGGTAACAATAAATCAACAACAATAGACCCACAGCCTAAGAACGGACAGCAGCCTAAGCCAACGGGCGGGGGGGGGGGGGGCTTAAATGAATCATTTTACAGGCGCCAAAATGTTGACCTAGATTATGTTGTTGATTTTGTTTAGCTCGTATAGAGGCTTTCTTACTAATGCAATGCATCATCACAGAGAGTAGTATAGGCGCCACTATAGCGCCAATGACGTCACGACGTCAGATCCAAGATGGCGGCCCCCACGACTTCCGGTTCAAGATGGCGGCCCCCACGACACCAAGATGGCGGCCCCCACGACGTCCGATCCAAGATGGCGGCCCCCACGACACCAAGGTGGCGGCCCCACGAAGTCAGATACGAGATGGCGGTCCCTGTGACGCGTTCGGTTACACCTAGGAGGGTGAGTCAACGCCCTAGACCACGAGAAGGTAGCGTCACGTCCTAGAGCGCGGTGTCATTCTTCTCTATATACAAGGGTGAGGGGCCTCTCATTTATTTTCGGGTGGTTTTTTTACGAAGTTCAGAACGAGATCCAGTCTTTAATGGTGTAGCGGGTCACAGCGCTCGGTTTATCCCGTTCCCCGGGTGGACCCTTTTTTTTCAGCACGGTCCTTTCAAGTCTTTTTTCACGTACTGATCGGCTTCGTAATTAGGTCGTAAAGGCTGAGAGGAATATGATTGTCTATCAACGTAGAACGAGCTCCTCGCCATGCATATGGCGTCGGGCTAACTTAGGAGCATATTGCGCAATTATTTGCCGTTTGTCCTTTAGTATCTTAATGAATTCCAGTCTGAAGTTGCTGTCTTACGCCCTCTGTCCATTATACTATCCTCTCCTTTTCGCTTTAGCTCCGATTTTGCCATTTCTAAAGCTTGGGCTACTGGGGTGACCAGGTTCACTACGGGTTTTTCCTTTTGTCTCATTTCTTTCAACTCTCTGTATTTCCGTCCACTACCCACAATATAATGACCCTGACTGTCGCGTTCCGCGTAGCCATCTCTTACATCCAGCAAGTGCTGATACCATTTGTCGGGATCCGACACGTAAGGAATCCACTTCTGCTGTTGGTAATCGTAAACGAGTCTAGTGCCCATCTCTTTTGATCGATTTCCTCCTTCGTGCTCGAGTTATTCTTACGCTCTATTCATACCAATGGGCGAGAGTCTAGTTCACTATCCTCAAGCACCTCGATTAATCGCTCAGCAGCCTCTCTGGCTTCACGCCGTAGTTGTCTACATCTCATCCGAAACAACAGTTCATCAAACAAAGCTATACACATAAAAGTAAGGGCGAACATATTTACGCCTACTCAATACTTAATCCCTTTTCTTTGTTACCAGTTTTGATAGTCATTCGGGTTACACTCGGAACACTGTAATGCCCCTAACTGATTCATGTGATCACTTTGCACATAACAGGATACGACACGATCTAGTTCGGGTAAGGCCCTTCCAATTTCTGTTAAGAGTTCTTTGACGGCAATGTATTCTAGGGGTCTCAGGTATAATCCCTTTTTCGTAGGTATCACCTCTTCTTGCGGCTTCCAATACTGCCTTATATCCATACATGCGCTGCCCTCGGTGATGGTACAATAGACGTTCCCTCCAAGATGACTCTTATAGTTTTGTTTCTCTGTCCTCGCTTGATCCGCGTATTCTAAGTAATCCACCCAATTCTTCCATCGCATCAAGGTAAAGCTGATACCTTTCTTGGTCGGTTTGTCATCTTTCCATTCTCTCAGGTCAACACGCAGTTCACCTTTCCATTCTGTGACCTCGATAAAGCGATCGTTTCCGAGACTGAATCTGCATCTAGACATGTTTACTGTTTGACTGTCAGAATAGATATGACTAGATTGCTGCAAAGCGCCTTATATAGTGAGAGGTCTCTTCTGATTGGTCAATTATCCAGCCATCCGATTGGTCAACCTCCTCACTCCTGATCCCTCCTCCTCATTCTCCTTCACGACGTAGTAGAGTACTCTTGGTCTTCAGAGGCTTTCTCGGTTTCTATATTATGATTCGGCCATACGTCCATAAATAAATCTTTTCTGAGTTTGATGGCTTGTCTGATAGAGTCCGCCTGATTCATATCGTGTTGGTTCTTAAACGTTTTAGCCAATTCCAGTATTCGCTGTTGAACAGGATCCTCTTGTAGCTCGTAATAATCTATTAGAAATTGAGCGTAATCTCGTCTGAGTTTTTTGCGGAGAGAAGGCAAATCATCATTGGCTGCGAGATGAATAGCTTTATCCGAACTAAAACCTCACTCTTCATAAGCATTCACTTTAGCTTTAAACTGCTCTACGTTCTCCTGCCTGATCGGATTTTGAAATCTCCTGTTCCAGATGTCGAGTTTAGAGCGCTCATCTCTTTGTTTTCTTCGTTTACCTGGAGGGCTTAAATAGCTTACCCTCCTATTCCATATATACGGTTTATAACTTTCATCTCTTTCTTTATCCGGAGGGCTGATAGAGCGTATATAATCTATGGACTCCACACTGTCAGCATCTTCATCATCAGAAATATCTCCGTCATCGGGAGACTGTTGATCGACAAATATGTCAGTTTGTAGTCTGTCCTGTTCGGATGTACTGGATTTAAGATCTAGGACGAGGTAACCATAAGGTCTTGCCGTGGCATCTTCAAATTTCCTCATAAATGTGGTGCAAGTGGACGGATAAATTCTTCTTGCCAAGGTCGCAACTTGTTGTCTGTCGATCGGATTATTAAACAAGACCAAATATTGCGTATTTAAAGCGATATCCCTGCAAGCTCTACCTTGAGGAAATACGTTTTGAGTCAAATACACGATAGATATATTTCTGTGGTGACTGCCTTTCGTAAAAAGGTCGGCAATTCTCTGGTCACACTTTGCTTCGGTCATCAGGTCATCAAAAATGATTAGGTTCCTTTTTGAGGGATCCATAAACTGAGCATTATCTAGATAGTCTGGGATACCCCGTATAAATTCTATACACGGAATTCTCTTCTGAAGGTCTTCGTACAGGGGCTGCCATTGTCCAAAACACCATAAGATTCGTTCCGGTGGCGGTTGTACTAACGAGGAAAGTAACAGTTTTCTAGTCCATTCCGTTTTCCCCGATCCGCTGGGTCCAGTTACCATCATAGAGAATGGGTGTCTAAATGTCATTTCCTTCAATGGTTGTGACTGGTCGGTATATTTCCCACTGCCATGGACATTGCGTTCATGTCTTTGCAATGCATCACGCCTACTATAGGACTGGTTGCAGATCAAACACCTGATCATTTTGTCTCTGTTTCTCTACCTTCATACGGGTGTCATCCTTCTTACGATCATTGGATCATTGTTATCACCACCACCGACACCACCGACACCACCACCACCACCATCACCACCACCTCCACCACCACCACCACCCACCACTACCACCACCACCACATGGTGGACCATTGTTTCCTGACTGTACATTCACTGTATCCTCACTGTATCCCACTGTACCCCAACTGAACCCTCACTGTATCATCACTGTGCCCCACTGTACTCTCACTATATCCCCACTGTATCCTCCCTGTACCCTCACTGTATCCCACTTTACCCCAACTGAACCCTCACTGTATCCTCACTGTGCCCCAATGTACCCTCACTGTATCCTCACTGTACCCCACTGTACTCTCACTGTATCCCCACTGTATCCTCCCTGTACCCTCAATGTATCCTCCTTCCCTCCTCCTCCTCACCCTCTCCTCCTCCCTCATAATCTCACTGTACCCAAACTGAACCCTCACTGTGCCCCAATGTACCCTCACTGTATCCCCACTGTACCCCACTGTACCCTCACTGTAGCCCAACTGAACCCTCACTGTATCCTCACTGTGCCCCAATGTATCCTCACTGTATACTCACTGTACCCCACTGTACTCTCACTGTACCCCCATTGTATCCTCCCTGTACCCTCAATGTATCCTCCTTTCCTCCTCCTCCTCACCCTCTCCTCCTCCCTCCTAATCCCACTGTACCCCAACTGAACCCTCACTGTGTCCCAATGTACCCTCACTGTATCCTCACTGTACTGCACTGTACTCTCACTGTATCCTCCCTGTACCCTCACTGTATCCTCCTTCCCACCTCCTCCTCACCCTCTCCTCCTCCCTCCTAGATCCATTATGAATTTGAACTGTCATGATCACTGTTTTTTAAGGCCATTATACTCGTTGTAGAACGTTCTATCATCGTAGGTTCACCGGTAATTGTGGGTTGACCATGATTATATAATGATTAAGCATAACAGTTTCGCTTTAAACAACCAGTCGTAAGCATTTACGCTATGTATAGTATTAAGAGATGTACTATATTTAGCATATCCTTTCTATAACATATTGGACACTGGATCTTGTATCTATGGGGACATAGTTTTGATCTGTTTTTAAACACCATTTAAAACGAAACTTTATGTATATCAGCTTGCTGGGCAAGCCTTTCCTTTTAAATCGAAACTTTTATAATACAAACGCGAACCTTCCTTTTATAACGACACTTTTATGTATAACCTGGCAAGCCTTTCCTTTTAAATCTTAACGCTTATAATACAAGTGCGAGCCTTCCTTTTAAAACGACACTTTTATGTTTCAGCTTCCTGGGCAATGCTTTTCACGCGTTCTTATAACGCGAAGATGAATCACGCTATGAAAAAAACGTGTGGCGTTCGAAAACACCAGTTTACACACGTTTGAGCTAAATAGTATCATTTAAACTGTTCAATTTGCATGTTTATTGTTCGACTGTCATATTAGCTATGACTCGATTGCATACGATGCGCATTATATAGCGAGAGGTTTTTTTCTGATTGGTCAATAATTAATCATAGTAATATCGTTATAAATGTATATCATAAGCCATACATTTCGCAATTCGTCTCTAGACTATGAACAGACGATACGTAAGTTGAATTTAGGGGTTAACTGTCTCATGTACCTACCTGTACACGAGCAGCGAAGACTCTGACGTCTGACTCTGCCATCTAACACAGGCGAAGAATGAGAATAATCGCATTATTGGTGTATTTATATACCCTAGACATTTAGAATGAAAAGGGCGAAAATCGCCATCGCCTTTCCTAGTACACGCTATAGATACATCAAACGTCTGGTCCGATGGACAGGCTCATCTGCTTGAATAACGCACTCTGATCAGTAAATTTGATGTGGAACAGCGAAGACCCAACGCAATGATACAGCAAAGTCGTGCGTATTGAAAAGGTGGGTTTTCCGTGGGCCTGTCTCAATTCCTCCTGAATTGTAAAATCGATAAGCGATTTCATTACATGGATCAAAGTGAAAACATCCGGTCAGATCCGGTCAGCAGCTGATTATATTGGTGAATGAATTGAGACAGGCCCACGGAAAACCCACCTTTTCAATACGCACGACTTTGCTGTATCATTGCGTTGGGTCTTCACTGTTCCACATCGAATTTACTGATCAGAGTGCGTTATTCAAGCAGATGAGCCTGTCCATCGGACCAGACGTTTGATGTATCTATAGCGTGTACTAGGAAAGGCGATGGCGATTTTCACCCTTTTCATTCTAAATGTCTAGGGTATATAAATACACCAATAATGCGATTATTCTCATTCTTCGCCTGTGTTAGATGGCAGAGTCAGACGTCAGAGTCTTCGCTGCTCGTGTACAGGTAGGTACATGAGACAGTTAACCCCGAAATTCAACTTACGTATCGTCTGTTCATAGTCTAGAGACGAATTGCGAAATGTATGGCTTATGATATACATTTATAACGATATTACTATGATTAATTATTGACCAATCAGAAAAAAATCTCTCGCTATATAATGCGCATCGTATGCAATCGAGTCATAGCTTATATGACAGTCGAACAATAAACATGCAAATTGAACAGTTTAAATGATACTATTTAGCTCAAACGTGTGTAAACTGGTGTTTTCGAACGCCACACGTTTTTTTCATAGCGTGATTCATCTTCGCGTTATAAGAACGCGTGAAAAGCATTGCCCAGGAAGCTGAAACATAAAAGTGTCGTTTTAAAAGGAAGGCTCGCACTTGTATTATAAGCGTTTAGATTTAAATGGAAAGGCTTGCCAGGTTATACATAAAAGTGTCGTTATAAAAGGAAGGTTCGCGTTTGTATTATAAAAGTTTCGATTTAAAAGGAAAGGCTTGCCCAGCAAGCTGATATACATAAAGTTTCGTTTTAAATGGTGTTTAAAAACAGATCAAAACTATGTCCCCATAGATACAAGATCCAGTGTCCAATATGTTATAGAAAGGATATGCTAAATAAGGTACATCATCTTAATACTATACATAGCGTAAATGCTTACGACTGGTTGTTTAAAGCGAAACTGTTATGCTTAATCATTATATAATCATGGTCAACCCACAATTACCGGTGAACCTACGATGATAGAACGTTCTACAACGAGTATAATGGCCTTAAAAAACAGTGATCATGACAGTTCAAATTCATAATGGAGCTAGGAGGGAGGAGGAGAGGGTGAGGAGGAGGTGGGAAGGAGGATACAGTGAGGGTACAGGGAGGATACAGTGAGAGTACAGTGCGGTACAGTGAGGATACAGTGAGGGTACATTGGGACACAGTGAGGGTTCAGTTGGGGTACAGTGGGATTAGGAGGGAGGAGGAGAGGGTGAGGAGGAGGAGGAAAGGAGGATACATTGAGGGTACAGGGAGGATACAGTGGGGGTACAGTGAGAGTACAGTGGGGTACAGTGAGTATACAGTGAGGATACATTGGGGCACAGTGAGGATACAGTAAGGGTTCAGTTGGGCTACAGTGAGGGTACAGTGGGGTACAGTGGGGATACAGTGAGGGTACAGTGGGGCACAGTGAGGGTTCAGTTTGGGTACAGTGAGATTATGAGGGAGGAGGAGAGGGTGAGGAGGAGGAGGGAAGGAGGATACATTGAGGGTACAGGGAGGATACAGTGGGGATACAGTGAGAGTACAGTGGGGTACAGTGAGGATACAGTGAGGGTACATTGGGGCACAGTGAGGATACAGTGAGGGTTCAGTTGGGGTAAAGTGGGATACAGTGAGGGTACAGGGAGGATACAGTGGGGATATAGTGAGAGTACAGTGGGGCACAGTGATGATACAGTGAGGGTTCAGTTGGGGTACAGTGGGATACAGTGAGGATACAGTGAATGTACAGTCAGGAAACAATGGTCCACCATGTGGTGGTGGTGGTGGTGGTGGGTGGTGGTGGTGGTGGTGGTGGTGGTAGTGGTGGTGGTGGTGGTGGTGGTGGTGTCAGTGGTGTCGGTGGTGGTGATAACAATGATCCAATGATCGTAAGAAGGATGACACCCGTATGAAGGTAGAGAAACAGAGACAAAATGATCAGGTGTTTGATCTGCAACCAGTCATATAGTAGGCGTGATGCATTGCAAAGACATGAACGCAATGTCCATGGCAGTGGGAAATATACCGACCAGTCACAACCATTGAAGGAAATGACATTTAGACACCCATTCTCTATGATGGTAACTGGACCCAGCGGATCGGGGAAAACGGAATGGACTAGAAAGCTGTTACTTTCCTCGTTAGTACAACCGCCACCGGAACGAATCTTATGGTGTTTTGGACAATGGCAGCCCCTGTACAAAGACCTTCAGAAGAGAATTCCGTGTATAGAATTTATACGGGGTATCCCAGACTATCTAGATAATGCTCAGTTTATGGATCCCTCAAAAAGGAACCTAATCATTTTTTATGACCTGATGACCGAAGCAAAGTGTGACCAGAGAATTGCCGACCTTTTTACAAAAGGCAGTCACCACAGAAATATATCTATCGTGTATTTGACTCAAAACGTATTTCCTCAAGGTAGAGCTTGCAGGGATATCGCTTTAAATACGCAATATTTGGTCTTGTTTAATAATCTGATCGACAGACAACAAGTTGCGACCTTGGCAAGAAGAATTTATCCGTCCACTTGTGCCACATTTATGAGGAAATTTGAAGATGCCACGGCAAGACCTTATGGTTACCTCATCCTAGATCTTAAATCCAGTACATCCGAACAGGACAGACTACAAACTGACATATTTGTCGATCAACAGTCTCCCGATGACGGAGATATTTCTGATGATGAAGATGCTGACAGTGTGGAGTCCCTAGATTATATACGCTCTATCAGCCCTCCGGATAAAGAAAGAGATGAAAGTTATAAACCGTATATATGGAATAGGAGGGTAAGCTATTTAAGCCCTCCAGGTAAACGAAGAAAACAAAGAGATGAGCGCTCTAAACTCGACATCTGGAACAGGAGATTTCAAAATCCGATCAGGCAGGAGAACGTAGAGCAGTTTAAAGCTAAAGTGAATGCTTATGAAGAGCGAGGTTTTAGTTCGGATAAAGCTATTCATCTCGCAGCCAATGATGATTTGCCTTCTCTCCGCAAAAAACTCAGACGAGATTACGCTCAATTTCTAATAGATTATTACGAGCTACAAGAGGATCCTGTTCAACAGCGAATACTGGAATCGGCTAAAACGTTTAAGAACCAACACGATATGAATCAGGCGGACTCTATCAGACAAGCCATCAAACTCAGAAAAGATTTATTTATGGACGTATGGCCGAATCATAATATAGAAACCAAGAAAGCCTCTGAAGACCAAGAGGACTCTACTACGTCGTGAAGGAGAATGAGGAGAAGGGATCAGGAGTGAGGAGGTTGACCAATCGGATGGCTGGATAATTGACCAATCAGAAGAGACCTCTCACTATATAAGGCGCTTTGCAGCAATCTAGTCATATCTATTCTGACAGTCAAACAGTAAACATGTCTAGATGCAGATTCAGTCTCGGAAACGATCGCTTTATCGAGGTCACAGAATGGAAAGGTGAACTGCGTGTTGACCTGAGAGAATGGAAAGATGACAAACCGACCAAGAAAGGTATCAGCTTAACCTTGATGCGATGGAAGAATTGGGTGGATTACTTAGAATACGCGGATCAAGCGAGGACAGAGAAACAAAACTATAAGAGTCATCTTGGAGGGAACGTCTATTGTACCATCACCGAGGGCAGCGCATGTATGGATATAAGGCAGTATTGGAAGCCGCAAGAAGAGGTGATACCTACGAAAAAGGGATTATACCTGAGACCCCTAGAATACATTGCCGTCAAAGAACTCTTAACAGAAATTGGAAGGGCCTTACCCGAACTAGATGGTGTCGTATCCTGTTATGTGCAAAGTGATCACATGAATCAGTTAGGGGCATTACGGTGTTCCGAGTGTAACCCGAATGACTATCAAAACTGGTAACTAAGAAAAGGGATTAAGTATTGAGTAGGCGTAAATATGTTCGCCCTTACTTTTATGTGTATAGCTTTGTTTGATGAACTGTTGTTTCGGATGAGATGTAGACAACTACGGCGTGAAGCCAGAGAGGCTGCTGAGCGATTAAACGAGGTGCTTGAGGATAGTGAACTAGACTCTCGCCCATTGGTATGAATAGAGCGTAAGAATAACTCGAGCACGAAGGAGGAAATCGATCAAAAGAGATGGGCACTAGACTCGTTTACGATTACCAACAGCAGAAGTGGATTCCTTACGTGTCGGATCCCGACAAATGGTATCAGCACTTGCTGGATGTAAGAGATGGCTACGCGGAACGCGACAGTCAGGGTCATTATATTGTGGGTAGTGGACGGAAATACAGAGAGTTGAAAGAAATGAGACAAAAGGAAAAACCCGTAGTGAACCTGGTCACCCCAGTAGCCCAAGCTTTAGAAATGGCAAAATCGGAGCTAAAGCGAAAAGGAGAGGATAGTATAACGGACAGAGGGCGTAAGACAGCAACTTCAGACTGGAATTCATTAAGATACTAAAGGACGAACGGCAAATAATTGCGCAATATGCTCCTAAGTTAGCCCGACGCCATATGCATGGCGAGGAGCTCGTTCTACGTTGATAGACAATCATATTCCTCTCAGCCTTTACGACCTAATTACGAAGCCGATCAGTACGTGAAAAAAAACGTGAAAGGACCGTGCTGAAAAAAGGGTCCACCCGGGGAACGGGATAAACCGAGCGCTGCAACCCGCTACACCATTAAAGACTGGATCTCGTTCTGAACTTCGTAAAAAAAAACACCCGAAAATAAATGAGAGGCCCCTCACCCTTGTATATAGAGAAGAATGACACCGCGCTCTAGGACGTGACGCTACCTTCTCGTGGTCTAGGGCGTTGACTCACCCTCCTAGGTGTAACCGAACGCGTCACAGGGACCGCCATCTCGTATCTGACTTCGTGGGGCCGCCACCTTGGTGTCGTGGGGGCCGCCATCTTGGATCGGACGTCGTGGGGGCCGCCATCTTGGTGTCGTGGGGGCCGCCATCTTGGACCGGAAGTCGTGGGGGCCGCCATCTTGGATCTGACGTCGTGACGTCATTGGCGCTATAGTGGCGCCTATACTACTACAGAGAAACAATCTAATCAAATCAACAACCCATGATGAAACAAAGGAAAGGGCAAATCTGTAAGACAATACTCAAACTGATATTATTGAAGCTTTTAACTCAACCTCCAAATATTTAGATGACGTACTTAATATTGATAATCCTTATTTTTAACAAATGGTAGGTAAGATATATCCTACTGAACTTCAGTTAAATAAGGCGAATTATTCTGATACTGAAGCTCCGTTTTTTGGACTTGAACTTGTCAATAACAAATGGCATAGTTTCTTCTAAAATTTATGATAAACGGGATGATTTTAATTTTGAAATAGTAAATGTCCCATTTCTTGATGGAGATGTTCCTCGCCCTCCTTCCTATGGTGTATATATACTTAACAAAAAAGTTAAGGAAATTGTGTTTGATGGGCTGTAACAAAAGATCTAAAATTTTTTGAGACTTTTGAATTCCACAGTCTTATGATGTGTCCTTTCATCTTTAGATGGATGCTTTATTTGTGTTTGTAGCACCTATAGTGGCTTTAAAAATCAATGTCAAAGTTGACTGGTCTTAATGCCGTTTTAAGCAAAATTTCAATATACGGATTAATCACAGGTTTCCATGTATTGGCGTTAGCCTGGTCCCTCGGGAGATTTTAAAACGCGAGGCAACAGATCTAGTGGCTATATGGGAATCTTGATCAGTCAATCGTACATGGATGAGTTGTTGATGCCTGTTGTTGTATAGTCCTGCATTTCGCTGTGCCAGAACCAGTGCCAGTACTGGTCAGGCCAAGGATGACAATGCCGGAATACATCTCACAGAATCAGCAAACTTTATCAGAACTATGATGTGTGCATTGACTGGCCACTGCATTCATCAGATATGTCTACAGTTGAATATTTTGGACAAAGGGTTCGACGCATAATAATGACAACAATAAACCCCTAGGCTCTTGATGCGACGTTACAGGAGGACTGGACACCAAACCACCAGAATTATTCAGAGTATGCGAAGCAAGTAGGGTCCTAATTTGCTGCTGATGTGGGACACACTCGCTACTGAAGGCATTCTGATCTCCCAAACGTGACTTTTATGGCCATCACGTAAATTTATTGTATCATTCAAAGGAATTTCACTTCAAGTTTTGAAAACTTACAGCTTATTCATGTGTTTAGCGCAAAAAAAAGAAATATTCTTTAGACACTTTTGTGCGAAAAATGACTTTGACCCCTAGGTTACTTGACACAGTGTCACAGCAAGGGTGTTAATGCTGACGAACCCAATGAAACATTTTGTTCAACCAATTAAATGTATTAAATGAAAATTTAATAAGTGTTTCTTTTGTTGTTCTTAGGTTCCATGGTTTTCTGAGATTTCCTTTATTTTTTTGTTGAGTATATTTCTCAGCTTATTCGTTTTGTTAGAGTGTGTACTAATGTTGATGACTTCAACAACACAAACTTATTTTTAACTGCTAAGTAATTAAAACAAGGTTATACATATCATAAAATTCAAAAAGCATTTTCAACATTCTATCACAGACACTCAGAGTTAATTGTTAAAAACAATGTTGAGTTAAAAACTCTTCTGCAAAAAGGCCTATCAGAACCTATATTTGATGGTGATTAAGTTTATAAATTCAAACGAATTGTTGGAAAACCTATTTTTTATTCAGAAAGATGGTAACACGTTATATAAGGGTTGGATATAACTTGGATATCATGTGACAGTCTGCATGCCTAGTTTTAAACCCAATCACGGTTTATAGCTACGGTTTCCTCTTTAATTGCACGACGGTGGGTCAGGCCTTAGACTCTATGACGGCTCTGACGTAAAGCTTTAATCGTTGGGTTGGTGCCTGGTGCTTATCTGTATCT
Source organism: Loripinus fragilis (assembly GCA_964019695.1). Lineage (NCBI taxonomy): Eukaryota > Metazoa > Mollusca > Bivalvia > Lucinida > Lucinidae > Loripinus > Loripinus fragilis. The sequence goes on from OZ026519.1 coordinate 2,646,585, forward strand.
TGACCCACCGTGGCTCAACTTTAGGTTTTCTTTAGCTCTAACTATATGTGAGTCATGAGCCCTTTACGCCCCAACATACAGCTTTTGAGCAATCCGTAGCATGCATATCAGTCTATTTAGAGTCACTTCCTGGTTTGATACCGTTTGCGCTATTGTGACACGCTGGGTGAACTTTAGAGAAAACCATTTACATGAACAGCTGTATGTTGGGGCGTACAGTGATCTATGTGAGATATAAAAATTGTTCATTTAACAATAAGGCCAAAGGTATCCGTCTCCTTGATAAAAAACATTTTTTGTTTATACAAGAAAAATTCCATGTAAGTAAGAGCTTTTGAAAGATATATCACCTGCATTTAAAAAAATCATACATGTAGTAAGAAGCTGTGTCATCATCTTAGGGAGACAAGTAATGTTACATACCTTCCTTCAGTACATTTAAAGTAGGGCAGACCACTTTCCCCACCAATTTCCAGTGTACGGCAGTGATCCTGTTTGTTGTTGATTCAATATATATTGATGTTCCTATTGTATGTTGGGTTTTGCATTTGTCCCCTGCTTTGTAATGTACTTTGTAATTTCTTTACTAGTGTGGAAATCATTTTGCTTAGGAAAAACGAGTCAGGAAGGAAGAGTTAGTTGATTTTATTTAATTGTGCTTATTTTGCTATGTGTGTGTCTGTATTCTGTAACTCTTCAACGTAGTGCCTTGGGGTGTTACCTTTGTTTGTGTGTGATATGTAAAGGGATACTTTCATCCGCGCCCACGCATGAATTTTCTTCAAACTTTGCATATTAATAACTCATTATATACAAACTATGAAAATGTATTTATCGAATTAGATAGTTAAGAATAAGGCTTAGGAAGCAACCCTGACGTACTCCACCTTTGAGGTGGTACCTGTCTCTTAATTTCCATTACCTAAATCTATAGTTTTGTTTATTTCTATGATTTGTCATCTAGATTGAATCCAAAATACCATAGACATTATTTTAATACCACAAAACCATTTGGATAAATTATGGTTTACGTTTTCAGAAGAAGTGATTGTAAAATTTCAATATCTTTTAAAATAAATTACAAAACATTCAACATTCAATTCAAAAGACGGATATGTTCTAGTTTTTGTCAAGATATCATATTATCACAAAAACATGCCATATATATACTGCTGATCTGAGCCAAATATCATGAAAATCCAAAACCGGTAACTTTGTCATTTCCTACCTCTTATGGGTATAGGTCAGTTTTAGCAAAATTAATTATTTAGTTCAAATGAATCAATAACTCAACATAAGGAGGCTGTTTTTAAATCTACTTCCACTTTTCTTAAAGAAAGACAAGTTTAGACAATTTTAAATGGTTCAATGGTCAGAAATGCCGAAGGTCATGGCCCTGTGTCACGGCACTATGGGACCAAGACAAAGTGTATCACTTCCTCAAGTCCTGCATGATATTGTTTAAGAAACATAATATCCTAACAATAAACATGTGAAAACAAGAAGACTAATCATTTCCTTTACATCCCAACTGAACTAGCGGAACCACATGTTGGTGCTGTAACCAGGATAACGTGTAACAGAGTCTTATCAAAGGTATCATAAACAGTGTTCTACATGAATAAGTGAGGGTCAGAAACAAAACTGTACGCCTAGAATATACAGCCAGCTAAAGTATAAATGTTGCTATTTGATGGAAATCAGCATCAGTTTCACAAAACAGAATGAACAGAGAAGATTTATGCATTAAAATAGCAATACCTTTGAAGCCAAGAGTTATCTACGACCAAAATGGTTAACTTTAACCAATAAGTTTGACAGGGGGTTATTTTTGTGAAGCAGGTTTATTAATGAGTTTTATAATTATAAAATCATAAATATGAGGTTCTTCTCCTGTATGAACTGACTTGTCATAAGGCTTCTCTTCTGTATGAAATAAAATTCTTAATAATGTTACATATTAAGTGTAACATTGGCTAGATGTAGTTTTAATATTAGAAACTAGATGTGTTAAGCACAGGTGTCAACATATTATATCATTTTGGCTAATATAATTGTGTAAGCACTTCATTAAATAAGGATCCTGGTTCTTAATATCAAAGAATATTGATTTTTTCTTTATCCAATCCATAATAGGAGAAAACACTGAACATATCAACTTCTACCAATAAACGTACTAGCATTATGATTCAAAATAAGCAAGTATTCAAGTTGTTTTACACTGAAACATTATTATTATATTTTTTTTACATTTCGATGAATTAGGGCAATGTGTTTACATCCAGTTGAAAACATATGTTACCGGTCCTTGAATTTCAGGAAATTTGGTTTACATATTCTTAACATATATGGATAGTTTATACGTTGAAATGGTATCTTGACAAAGACCGCAACCTGTAAAAATGTTAATTCTACATTTGACTGAATACAAAATATACAGTCGAAAATTGGGGTACCATGCTATACAAATGAATGCCCACCCAATATCCTAATACATACAAAGCCATTTTAAGTAACAACGAACTTATCAATAATATAGCTATTTAATAAAACATTTCTCCCCCGTTACATAATTTGTCAATTACTTTAGAAATGATTATAACTGGGTACCCTAAGGTATAATAGTGATATCATTCATGACGTCATAAATTAGCAATGGAATCGCATAAAAGCTCAAACGCACCATAAATATTAACGTTATACCCCAGACAATTCAATAACATAATATTATCAATATCCAAGCGTGGGCAGACTCCCATGTTAATTTCCCATACCATGCAATAACCCATTTGTCATTTTCAGGTCATACACACTTATTAATTATGACGTCATATACCAGGCATATCTCTTGTAGTTTTATGGCAAGCGCCATTGTTTTGTTGAATTACACTCGGAGAAAAGGTGGCGAAAGATATATTTGTGTTCTTTGTTCATACTGTAGTCGAATTACGTGGGACAATTGTAATATGTATATACTTCGTCCAGATAAGAGGCGTTCGGCGGTTCTTAGCTAATTTCAACCCTAGACAAATACATTTGGAAATATGCATGCCAGGTTTCATTGTTTGCTTATTCACCTATCTAGGAGTCACTCCACACCTATAAGTATAGTAATTCAAAATGTGTCATATCGTGAAAAAATGCCTTTCGAATTAATGCGGATAATTCTGATCGGTCTAGGCAGTCACGTATATTAGAGTCACTGGTCTAGGGATCTACTCTCAGGTGTTGTTCGAAATGTAAACTATGCAAATACTAAGGGTGAGGTTGGCGCCGTGAAACCTGTTTAAAGGCTATTTCTGGTAATTCCCATGCTCACCACTTCTGCGTTGAGAAACAGGAAAAGTTGTCTGTTGTCTTTCCGACCATTTACGATTTCGGATCAATGCAGTTTTCAGATACTCATTTGTCAGATGGATGTATCCAAATTTTCTTCACCGACGAAAGTAACTAAAAGGTGTCCGAAATATCTATTAACCCTTCATCACAACTGACCGTCTGAGTACAGAAAACAGATAAATAGAACAGGCGACACCAGCAACGTAAAAAATTCGAAGTTTTTACCATGTATGCGAATATTAATAAGACCAATACTCGGATTGGCTGTCAAATATTTTCAGTTATTTCGAGCCGCGCACGACTTGACATCGTGGCCTAGTGGTTAGCGTTTCAGACTTCGGAACCAGAGGATCAGGGTTGATTCCCGGGTGGGGACCTATTGCAAATTGCTTTTTGTCCTTTTTCTTTTTTCACCTTGTAATGCAAAATTACTTCAAACAAGTAATATGAAATGATTTAATGACAAAAATTACATTCCATAGCGTTTTATATTGAATTATCCTCGACATTTGTGGGGTTTGGGTTAAATTTGGCCCTTCTGAAAGATACTTAGTCTGGTGACCCCCGATTTTTTTCTAAGATGTCAAATGACATACCATGAAATAAAAAAACAAAAAAAATAAGATTTTTAATGTCAAAATTTTTAATTTATAACTTAACAAAAAAGCATGCACTATCTGGCACAGCTTGGGAAAACAAATACATTTTCACATTTTCTAGAAAGCTTGAGGTCATGAGCAATTATTAATTTTAGATAAAGAAGCTGGATTGGCGATTACAAATACTTTAGCATAATAATAAGGACTTGGTTTTATTTTTAGAAAATTTGTAAAACTAGGAAGAAAAAGACTAATGCTTAACCACACCGAGGTTTTCCGCCCATGACAAATCACGGAAATTTCACGGATTCAAAACGTATTCTATATGATATGGGCGGAGAGCTTTGTTATTTTTTGAAATATATGTGCGTATTTTAAGCTTAAAACATCATTATTTTCAATTTTACCAGAGGAAAGTTCCGTGTTTTTCGTCTATCCGTGTAGGTAACTACAGGTTTATAAGGGCGTCATTCATGTCATAATGCATGCTAAGTTATTCCAATAATGCGCCATGACTTAACATATTTTACATGTACGCCGTTTATATTCGTACGTTTACAGAGTAGCACTTGGTTTTCGATATTCTTGCAAGTGTATGCTGCTTTGAGTTTTAGAGGGTTTCTCGTGGCATGGCTGTACAGTGAATACAATACAAAAGGAATACGCAGGTAATACACGCTACATGCAATCATATCACCATTACGCTGTGCAACCTGGCTCAGTTCACTAATCTTCATTGCTTTATATATAACGGCAACACATCCGTTCTTAGATGGACAAGTCTGCCCTACCGATCACAACTCAAGTACACATACATTTGAGGCCCTGGCCAGTGAGTAATAGTTTGCGTACCAATGTGTCTGCTCACGCGTAAGACGTGTTCTGTTTAGATTAGATTGCAAACGGTTTACCAGGCATACGAAACTTATTTTTTCATTTAATTCTCTTATTATTCCAATCCTCAGGATTATGTGTACAATCTTCTTCCATTATTCCTTTCCCTGGATATCCTCTATGTCTTGTTACGCCATATTTAAAGAGTATAGAAAGCCTCTGAAGCTAAGCTGCTGGTTAAAAAATACACAATCACAAACAACTTAAACAGTTTTTTTTTCATGCGGTAGCTATTATGTGATGTATCAGCCTTTAGATCTCAGCGCGAGAAATTGGATTTCGGGGTTTGCCATAAGGTGTGACGAACTTCAAACTTATGTATATCAGCTAGAATAATACAAGTCTGCACCTAGCATGCTTCATCTTTGTACTTTCCAGAGAGCGACTACCAAGGATGCTGATCATACTTTACGGATTCGCAGGCTGGTCTGCTTCATTGGTATTCGCAGGCAAAAAGTCAGCTTTTCTCCCGACGAAGTCCATTTTTGTTTTATTTATTATGATCGAGATGTTATATGTTCAACATTTATTGTAGGACTGACCCTCTCCAATACAGTATGGCAGTGAAATTTTCTTTAGTTTTAATTCCATTTATCTTGTTTTTCGTACGTGGAAAAATTTACGAGATTCCACATAAAAACATTGTTGACATTAGAACAATTGCAGAACACATTGAACAAGATGTAGCTGAATTAAAAGGGGTACTTGCAAACTCCACTCAAGGACGGACTGTCAAAAAGCAAGGTAAGTCGATTCTTTACCCTTTATTGTGTTATCTTTTTTATTCATTTTTGTCTTGCTATTTTGATAGACCAGGATAATAGACAATAGTTATTCGGATAATCAATGAAAAGAAAACATAAGGAACTCCTGTAGATTTATAATAATACGTAACCCTTAAATAACTTTTTGTCACAAACTGAGGTGTCGGTACTCGTTGAAGTTTTACATTCGCGACATTGTTTAGGTCGCGCAAAGCCTTGCTTAAGGTCACTACCGACACAAATAACCATAACGTATGCATGACTAAACGCATTTCCCCATATTACTTCAATATTTTTTTACTGTATTTACCTTATTGTGCTCCTCTTGCTGCAGATTTGTTTTTTTTTTGTTTTGTTATAAGAGAGACTTCATGTTGTCTCTGTTTGACAATAACCAAACTGATTTTATTGAGCTTTTAACTCCACCCCCAGATATTAAGATGGCTTACTTAATATTGATAATATTTATTTTAATCAAATGGTAGTTCAGATATATCCCACCGATCTTCAGTTAAATAAAGCGAATTCTGCTGATACAGAAGCCCGTTTTTTTTTTACTTGGACTGTCCATAATGAATGGTATCATCTAAGATTTATGATAAACGTGATGATTTTAATTTTAAAATAGTAAATTTCCCAATTCTTGATGAAGACGTTGCTCGCTCCCCTTCCTATGGTGTATGTATTTCGCAACTTATTCCTTTTGCGAGAGTGTGCTCTAATGTAAATGACTTAAACAACAGAAATAGTAAGTATGTATGATTAGGAGATACCACAATCACAAACAGCAGACAACCCCGTGGCACCGCGAGGAAGAGCCGCTCAGCCATCACAAGACACCAGGAAGACAAATTAAGCAAAGCAACCAGCCCTCATTTCCCCATCAAGATGATTGCAATACTAGAATGGACATAAAGTAACGCATAACAAAACATAGAACAATTACAAACTCCTAGAATGGGAGTAACAATAAACAAAAAGTCAACAACAACAGAACCACCGCCTTAGAACGGACAGCAGCCTAAGTCAGCGGGGGCTTAAATGTATTTTACTGGTACCAAATTTTCGCCCTAGATTCTGCTGTTGTTAAAGTACAAGAAAAGTTCAGCTCGCGTGGAGGCCATCTAACTAATGCAATGCATCATCATCATGGAGAACCACTCTAATCTTATTTAACACACCACGATGAAACAAAGAAAAGGGCTCATGACTCACAGCTAGTCAGAGCTAAAGAAAACCTAAAGTTGAGCCACGGTGGGTCCAGCTACAGATAAGCATCAGACACCAACCGACCGATTATAGCTTTACGCCAGAGCCGTCGTAGAGTCTGAGGCCTGACCCACCGTCGTGCAATTAAAGAGGAAACCATAGCTATAAAACGTGATTGGGTTTAAAACTAGGCATGCGGACTGTCGCATGATATCCAAGCTATAGCCAACCCTTTTTTTACGTTTTACTATCTTTTAAATTAGGTTTTCCAACAATTCGTTTGAATTTATAAAGTAAATCACCATAAAATATAGGTTCTGATATCCCTTGTTGCAGAAGAATTTTTAAGCCAATGTTGTATTTAACAATTAACTCTGAGTGTCTGTGGTAGAATTTAGAAATTGCTTTTCGAATTTTATGATATCTATAACCTTGTTTTAATAACTTAGCAGTTAAAATAAGTTTCTGTTGTTGAAGTCCTCAATATTAGAACACACTCTAGCAAAACGAATTAGCTGAGAAATATATACACCATGGGAAGGAGAGCGAGGAACATCTCCATCAAGAAAGGGGGAATTTACTATTTCAAAATTAAAATCATCCCGGTTATCATAAATTTTAGAAGTAACTATGCGATTTGTTATTGACAAGCTCAAGTCCAAAAACGGAGCTTCAGTATGAGAAGATTTTGCCTTATTTAACTGAAGTTCAGTGGGACATATCTGACCTACCATTTGTTCAAAATAAGGAGTATCAATATTTAGAAAGTCATCTAAATATAGAAACCTATTTTTGACTGCTAAATTATTAAAACAAACCACAAACGAGTCCAAAGAGGTCAGCCCTTTCCCAGCAATCACCGCCTTAGAATGGACAGCAGGCAAAACCACCAGGACTTAAATGCATTTTACTGGTACCAAATCTTCATCTAGATTCTGCTGTTGTTGAAACATAAAAAAAGTTTAGCTCCTAAGCTCTATACCAGATTATACCAGATTATGTAATTGTTCTATGTATTGTTGTGCGTTATTTTGTGTCGATACTACGTTTGCAATCATCTCAATGGAGAAGAGAGAACTGGTTGCTTTGCTTCGTTTGTCTTCCTGGTGTCTCGTTATTGCTGTGTGGCTCTTCCTCACGAACTTGTCTGCAGTTTGTGATTGTGATATTTCCTGATCATACGCACTATTTCTGTACATTTTACGATAATGTACACCTTTGACATGATGTAAATGAAGGTAGTAGTACTATTTATTTGACCATGATCATACAGATGGTATGTCGCTCTGTTTTTCAGATGGAATAGGTTGCCTTGATTTAACAGGAAATTTAAAGTACGCAGGGACCGTTTCGACGACTAGCCAGGGCTTGACGTGTCAGGAATGGTCTTCTCAAATGCCCCATGACCATCTGTTTCTCAATGACAGCATATTTCCACAGGATGGCTCTGCGGCGAATGCCAAGAACTATTGCCGTGATCCAGAAGGCGAGGGTCGACCCTGGTGCTACACTACTCAGCCAAATGTTCGTTGGCAGCATTGCAGTATTCCTGTCTGTATGTACATGTATACATTTCATTTTTATATCTAAACATGCAAAATTAATATGAATGCTCACACACTACTTAGATATGTTAGTCTTTGTAATCATTAATATTTGGGCCAATCCAAACATTATTTGTTGAACGAGCCCAAAGGGGTACATGTACGTGCATTAAGGGGCTCTTTTGGCCCCCTCTAGAGCCCAAAACTGAAAATTGCGATTCACCAATTTCTTTTGATTGGTTTATTAGAAGAAAAACTTAAGTGTAAAATTTCGGCATTTATTTAAATTTTACCGTTGCTATGGCAACGAAAATGGCCGACAAAACGGCTCAAACAGAACAAATGCCATTTTGGACCAAATTTAAGGCTTTTGGAGACCACTTTTTTAAGAACTAGATATAAGCACAGCTAAATACCAAACAATATTTTAATATTTTGTGTGCCGTTGTTTTCTCATCTTCTGTTACAATATTTTTTTTTGTATTTGCTTGTGCTCTATGTCAATTTGTGTGTCAAACCTCTCAATTTCGCTCCAAAATGGTCAATTTCCCTTTTTTCAGCCTATTTTGGCGACATGTTTTGTTTCCATAGCAACGCTAAAAGTCAAAGTAATTTAAGACTTTTACAGTTTGGTTGTTGTTCTAAAAAAAATTAGAACTAATTGGTGAAAACAATTATTAAATTTTAGCCTTATAGGGGGGCAAACAAAAGCCTTTTAATGCACGTAGTTCTTTAGGGTGGCTCAGTGGTATTTTTCTTTTAATCTTTATTACAAATAATAGACCATTTTATAAACACACAAAGTGAAGAACCTAATCAGACACGACGTTCTGTTGTGTCCGATTTGGGTCACCCCTGCTTGCCAACGTGGCATTGAAACCCTGAAGACAGATTTTCTCGCATCGCGGCCCACATTACTATACATATAATCAATACCCTACTGAGAGCTAAACAGAAAGTTTGTCGGCTATCTGAGAGGTAATTAGTTTGCCATTGTTATGAGGGTCCAGGTATGTGGCGACTAATATTCAAACTAGGGCTCTGTTTTCGTCTCAATTTGACAACAGGTAACTCTAATGTATCACTTGGTTGTGATTGGTGTATCAACCGACCAAATGCGAAGGCATGTTATATTTCAAATTCTGCGTAGATTAAAACTGACAGTCATGATTTCTGGGAGCGCAGTGGCTCAGTGGTAGAGTGCTTGACTCGAGACCGAAGGGCCGCGGGTTCGAGCTTCACCAGCGTCACTGCGTTGTGGTCCTTGAGCAAGACACATTTATCCTAGCTTAGTACTGGTTCAACCCAGGAAGAACCGTCCCTATATAACTGAAAGATTGTTGATGGGACGTAAAGAATCAAATCAAACAAACAAACAAAAGCCGCGATTTCTGTTTAAAAAGCAAAGTGAGAGATTTATATAGGGGAGGGAACCCGACTAACTAGTATTTGGATTTGTTCCAGTATATGATTACCACCGTCATATGCTTTGGTGTTAATGTATAACTTGGTATCTACAATAAAGTACCAACTAACTATTCATATTTAAGTAAGAAAGACCCAACCATGAGCTTTGATGCAAGTGTAGAAAAGTAAATGCATATGACCCAGCGATGGAACAAAAAAAACTGCTTGCATGCCGATCTCTGCTCCTTTTCCTTTAATTTGGAGCGCAACATGACCACCTTCAGCAAAAAAGAAAACATTGACCGTTCGTTCCCATCCAAGAAATCATGCTGTTCTATGTTTCATTCCCTTTAATAAGATATTCGATATAACCATCTTCTGTAAGAGTTGATTTTTTATTCGGCCCAACCCATTAAGTCCACCCAAGGGATCGGATCCAGTCTTCCAAACTTAACTTTTATTTGACATATATGTTGTTCCTCTGTATGCATGCAAAATTTGGTTGCATATATTAATAACAATTACTGACTAAGTTATTGCGAAATAAAAATAGTTTGCCATTGACCCCGCTTTAGGTATCAGGGCGGGGTAGAAAGATTGTCTCTGGGCATAGCCAGTTATTCATGTAATATCCTCTGTCTGTTTCCAGGTAACAAGGATTGCTGGGTAGGGGGTTTCTCACGTTTATATTACGGACAAGAGTCCAAGACAGAGAATGGTCGTACATGCCAAAGGTGGGATTCTCAAATACCCCATCGACATAGCAACGATGTTGACAGCCGCTTTCCTCTGGATGATAATGTTGGAGCAGCTGCCAACTACTGTCGGTCACCCAATCCAGCTGGACGGCATTGGTGCTATACTGAAGACCCAAATGTTCGCTGGGAGTTCTGTAATGTGACAAGATGTGAGCAAGTTTAAGGCGACTGGTTTTCAATACTCGTTTAATGTTACGTCTCTGTAAAAATGCTGTAAATAACAGCTACTAATTAGAAGAGAGCAGACAATTTAAAACCTGAAACATTACACTATCTGCTTGTTAAACTTAAACAAAATAAAACCACTTCTAATGAATACTTCATTCTGGTTTGATACAATACTTTTGGATTTATCCATTGTATATATTGAGGGGCCACACGGTTTCTCTGAAGATCTTTTTACCTAAACAAATAGTGCAGGCACTTAAGAAATGCCGCATCATGTGGCAGTTCATCTGATTCTTCACTGTTTGCCAAAGAACACTCTTAAGCATCACTAGTTACATGTAAATGTTTGCCCATCAACTTAAGCCATAATCGGTGAATTAAAACAATAAATCATACACTGCTCAAATATTTAAAGAAACACCCGATAATTTTCCATAGGTGAAAATGTTAACTCCTGTCCTATAGACAAGCCACACATTTCCCAGTTTCTCACTGCTATCTTTGGAAGGAGGGTCAAAGTATTGGATTAAAAATAGTTTTGGACAAAACAACCGCTGCTCAAGTTCATGGCTCAAATTCGGAATTTTTATTTGTCTTAGAAACTTTGGAATTTTTGATAGCGTTACCTAGAGATTTCTGCAACATTAAAGGGCTATTGAATGTACTGAAATGATGGTGTTGTGATGTTTGATTCGAACAATCGTCTTCAAATTTGGCTTTGAAAAAATGGGTATTCTTTAACAAAATTTACATAAAACGTTCCATGGAGGTTTCTTGAAAGGGATTACTTTAATTTCATTAAGAAACACCATCCTTGATCGGTAACCAAACTAATTACAGGACAAACATGTTTACATGTATGCCTACTTAATCCAACTCTTGCTATGAGTCGGACTATGAGTGTATTTGTATTGTGATCAATGACAAAACACGCTGTGTTCCTTTAAATAATTTGAGCAGTGTATATTTGGCTAGCGATGTATCATTGTTACATATATGTTTAATGGAATCGGCTCTGAGTATAATAACACATTACATGTACTATGTAACGTGATTTTACGAAGAAGAGTGAAACTTCTTCAACATAGCATCTATGACATTGGCGTCGATGCCACTGCTGAGACAATTTCACACGACATATTTAACATATTATAAGCAAACAATTTTTGACTGGTCTCTCAATATAATATATTAGTCTGCCTGCAATCTTATGGAAAAGTGTGCTTCACTGATAATTAATAATGCACTGCGTAGGCGACCCGTAAATCTGCGCAATACTACAGAAGTCGTGTCTAGGTGCAGCTATTAAGATGAACCGCATGTGAAGGTACCTGTCAAACAATAGACAACTGACGCCACAGGAGACATTGCCCATACATGTTAAAACTGTGTCTTCGTTGTTTAGCCTGATCAAAAGTCTGCATTGCATGGAGAAGTTTTGGTCTGTAAAATATTATTAAGCTGTCTGCATTTAGGTGGTGATTTTGTTGTTGGTGTTGTTGCTCCCAATGGCTGTGTTTTTTTAAGTTGGATTTTTTTCTTTTTTTTTTTGCAGCGTATATTTCATGTGTCCTTTTTGATATAGCAATCATCTTGCTAAGGAAGAGGAGGCTGACTGCTTTTTTTGTTGGTTTGTTTGATTTGTTTCTTTACGTTCCATCAACAATCTTACAGTTATGTAGGGACGGGTCTTACTGGGCTGAACCAGTACTAAGCTATGATTAACGTGTCTTGCTCAAGGACACAACGCAGTGACGTCGGTGAGGCTCGAACCCGCGGCCCATAGGTCTCGAGCCAAGCACTCTACCACTGAGCCACTAAGCTCCACGCTGACAGCTTTAAGCTACTGAAAATTGCGTTAGTAGCTGGCAGTGTTCTGTCCCTCTTCCTCACGATGCCGTGGGTTGGTCTGATTTCTGTAACTGTGGCATTGTATGGTGATACTCACATGCTACTCCATCAGAATACGACAAAAGAGTTTTTACCTGTTCTGCTACATTTGATGAATACACATTCGTGTTGGGGAAACTTTCAATACTTTTGTTGAAATGAGAATAGTAACTAATAAATATTTTATAATGATTTTCTCAGTACACTTCGCTAATGATTTTACAGATTTGAAGCCACTATTGGTTAGCTATTTTATCAAATCACCAACTCTTTTAACAAATTAGGGGATAACTGTATTCAAAAATTATCATTTGGGGAGGTGATATACGGTCGGAAATTTGGCTTTACGACGACGCGCGAGCACCGCCTTGGAACGGGCAACATAAAACAATAACGGATAAATAAACATGTTTGGTTTGCATGATAGATCCCCCAATAGCATGTATAAGTTTTTTTTTATTGTAATCTGATCCTTAGTAGGTACGTTATTGGAAGAAATTGATTTTCTGACCCATTTTCTATGTAACTTTTATTCTACAGTCTAACATCTAAGTGTCTTAATCCAAATCAGATTTAAGGATGATGTTGGCACTGGTCAACATGTTTCAGCCCTCCAGTATCTTTTTACTGACCGTTCCAAGACGGCCCTTCTTTGGAGACCCGTTTTGTATGTACATGTATGTTTGATGTTTGTCTTTGTTGTGCTGTCGTGTTTGCTCCTTGCAGCCTTGCAATAACCTGCTGGGAAAGGGCTGACCTCTTGGCCATCTCTCGTGTTTGGTGTTTTCTTGTGTTTCAGTATAGCGCTCTTTTGCGATATAGGTCAAAAAGCGGCTGGTAGCGCAAAGCAATATATGTGATAGCACTTTCATTATACGCTATAAAATATTTATAGCACAGGAAGTAACCAGAGGCTTACAGTGCAAGTTAGCTATAAAATCGTCCTCATAGTATGTTTTAGGAATTTCAGTAGTTGTTGGATAAGAAATAGATAGAAACAGGAAACATGAGCTACGTCGTGAGAAAAGCTAGTCTGGTCAGCTCTTTGAATGCAGGCCTCGAGGTTATAAAGCTTTATTCATGCGCAACTCAACTAAGCACGAAGTTTCAACTGCTCATAAAAACTAAAATACCGTCAAATAAAGAAGTTTCTTGCTTTAAGTCTCCCAGATGTTGCATGTATTTTGCTAATGAATGTCAAAATGCCAACAATTGTTGGCATTTTAACATTTATGAGCAGGATTCAGTTCTTGCTCAGCTGAGTTGAATATGAAAAAAGTTTTATAACCTCGGGGCCTGGGTATTGATGACTTTTCAAAAAAAAGAAAAATCTTCAAATTAGTGTTTCATGAAAACTAGCAGAAGTTCGAACCGTTTTGGGTCCAGATCAAGGTCCATTAAATATGCAAAGGTTATTAGCAGAAGCCAAAGTCGCGCTAGCGAGGAATGAAACTTACTTTACTTTACTTTAAAAAATAGAATTAAATTCTGACAGAGGTTCGTTCTCGAACCTCAGCAAGAGATGGACTCTCATACTTTCGTAAATGTACAAATGGTCAGGATATATGTGTATCTTTTGTCATGTACTTGGTCAAGCGCCTCTTTTGTCATGTACTTGGCAAGGAACCTCTTTTGTCATGTATTTAGTCAGTAGCCTCTTTTGTCATGTACCTGGTCAGGAACCTCGTTTGTCATGCACTTGGTCAGGAACGGTTTTGTCATGTACTTGGTCAGTAACCATTTTTGTCATGTACTTTGTCAGTAACCATTTTTGTCATGTACTTGGTCAGGAACGTTTTTGTCACGTACTTGGTCGGAAACCTCTTTTGTCATGTACTTGGTCAGGAACCTTTTTGTCATGTACTTGTTCAGGAACCTTTTTGTCATGTACTTAGTCAGGAACCTCTTTTGTCATTTACTTGGTCAGGAGCCTCTTTTGTCATGTACTTGGTCATGATCCTTTTTTGCAATGTACTTGGTCAGGAACCCTTTTTGTCACGTACTTGGTCAGGAACCTCTTTTGTCATGTACTTGGTCAGGATCCTTTTTTGTCATGTACTTGGTCAGGAACCTTTTATGTCACGTACTTGTTCAGGAATCTTTTTTGTCATGTACTTGGTCAGGAACCGCTTTCGTCATGTATTTGACCAGGAACCTCTTTTGTCATGTACTTTGTCAGGAACCTCTTTTGTCATGTAATTGGTCAAGAACCTCTTTCGTCATGTACATGGTCAGGAACCTCTTTTGTCTTTTACTTGGTCAGGAACCTCTTTTGTCATGTACTTCGTCAGGAGCCTCTTCTGTCATGTACATTGTCAGGAACCTCTTTTGTCACATACTTGGTCAGGAACCTCCATTGCCATGTACTTGGTCAGGAGCCTCTTTTATCTTGTACTTGGTCAGGAACCTCTCTTGTCATGTATTTGGTTAGGAACCTCTTTTGTCATGTACTTGGTCAGGAACCTCTTTTGCCATGTACTTGGTCAGGCTCCTCCGTTGCTTTGTACTTGGTCAGGAACCTCTTTTGTCTTGTACTTGGTCAGCAACCTCTTTTGTCATGTACTTGGTCAGGAACCTCTTTTGTCATGTACTTGGTCAGGAACCTCTTTTGTTATGTACTTGGTCAGGAACCTCTTTTGTCTTGTACTTAGTCAGCAACCTCTTTTGTCATGTACTTGGTCAGGAACCTCTTTTGTCATGTACTTGGTCAGGAACCTCTTTTGTCATGTACTTGGTCAGGAACCTCTTTTGTCTTGTACTTGGTCAGCAACCTCTTTTGTCATGTACTTGGTCAGGAACCTCTTTTGTCATGTACTTGGTCAGGAACCTCTTTTGTCATGTACTTGGTCAGGAACCTCTTTTGTATTGTACTTGGTCAGCAACCTCTTTTGTCATGTACTTGGTCAGGAACCTCTTTTGTCATGTACTTGGTCAGGAACCTCTTTTGTCTTGTACTTGGTCAGCAACCTCTTTTGTCATGCACTTGGTCAGGGTCCTCTTCTCGCGAGTAGGCACAAATTCTACAGGAAGTGCAATAGTCGTTAACGTAGACATCACTATATGGCGTATTTATTAATTTTGCAAGTGAAGAATCGTGCACTCGGGGCTTGAAGCTGGAAATACTACAGCCTGCTTAGCTACGGAGACTACCTGGTTAACTTGACAGTTCGCATGTTTCAAATCTAGCTATAAAATATGTCATGTATATTCTATCCAGAGAGCAAAAAAGGCACTGATCAGTGTGCTGGTCGGTCTACGCATATACTGTTCATATGCAAGAAAATCAAATCAAGGTTTCTCTCGACGAGCCCCACATCATGGCTCAAATTATAGAGATAGTATTAATGACAATACTATTTTCGCACATGTTATGGGAAATATAATCTAGTTGACTATGGGGGACTAGGAACAGCAATTAACACGTGAACTTTTCCCCCTTAGGACTATTTGTATCCTAATATTGATCGGCGCTTAATTACGTAGTTCAGATTTTAATACATGAGGAAAAATATAAACCATTGACATAAAGTTAAGCATATTGTACTTCCAATGACCAATATAATAAATTCTGATGGTCTAACATTAAATGCTCTTAACATTAGTCTGCCATACTTATTTTGAGTAGAAAACCGAAACTTTGGTACTCCAAAACATATTCAATGACTCAAAAGAACGGGTTTGCTGGGTCATCTCTCAGTATGCAAAATGCCAAACTTCGATGCTTTGTACAAACAACGGATAGGAACGGGCTTAGTTTTTCAGACTTTTTAGATCAATGTTCCCTCTACGTCATTACATCAACGTTTGACATGTCAGACGATCTGGTTAGGAGCATTTTGATAGCAAACGTGTACAAATTTTGGTCATGAAATGTGTTAGTGAAAAGCAATTTATGCAATAATTTTATTATTTGACTGTTTAATCTGTCCCCATTTGCTGCGAAATATTGTTTGGTAATGTGAGAAGAATCGTTGTGGCATTTACAGACGATAAGGTTCAGGAAACGGTATCCCTAGCCATTATCCTAAATGCAGCCCTGTCTCAAAAAGAGAACATTCGTCATTATTTAAAACCATTTGAAATTGTCAGGGCCATACAGCTATGCCGGTGTGATTTTGCATGTTTGATTATCTGCAAACTTTGACAGACAGTCAGCAAAATTATTCCTGAAGTTTGGAGAAAATTAATATTTTGGTTTTCGGAAGTGTTTTAGTAGGTACAGTTCTCACGTTCCTATGACGTCATCAGGATTTTTAGAGTTCGATATGATTGACTTTTGGATAGTAGAATAACAGTACCTTTTAACGAGCAATAGATAATTTTGTAAAAATGATATTCTGGTAAAAATTAGCAACACAATCAAAATATGCTTAACTTTATGTCATAAGTATATAACGACACCCACAAATAGCAATATATCATTTACATGTATTTCTGATGTAATTGAAAATTATATAATTATACTCTAGAGATTACACCATCGCCAAACTGCTATTGTGCGATTTCCGTTATGAACTTACCTTATTTTATGCACTGAAAATTGATATATTACAACACAATTAAAACTAGTTGGGATTGGTAAATACTTTCGAGGCCCATACTGTATTTCTAGTTTCAAAGTTGAATATTTCAAATGTTATTCAAATCACTCAGTACATGCTTAACATGTAATATGAGGTAATACAAACATATACTTATATTGAGGCCCATCAATGCCCACACAAGATATAGCAAATACTGATGTATTGCTACAAGTAGCAACCAGCAGCCACCTAAACAGTTAAGGATTAATAGTAGCTTTAGTGTGCACAATTGTCCAGTTCAATTTATTGGACCAGAAATTGCGATGTGTTGACATATCTGGGCTGATTGAGGAACACAGGCCGTATTCATACCAACTTCATTGTTGAACACACACACACACACACACACACACACACACACACACACACACACACACACACACACACACACACACACTATGACCGGGACAAGCTGCATGCGAAGTCTTTCTCGTATGATTAATCAATCTATCTTGATGCATTTCCAGTTGCTGCACTGACAATACCTTTTAGGGCTACACAATTCACTATTATCACTTAATGATACGCACATACGTATGGTGTTTTTGTCTTGGGTATTTACTGAGTACTCACAAAATCCAATGCATATACCCGTGACTCTTAGAGTATGATAATTGAAGCACTGTGGAACGCATGAACAATGTATAGGAGGATCTAAACAAGTATTTAACGAGGATGTGGCCTAAAACTATCGATAACAATTTTCAGAAAATTACATAGGCGTCTTAATCGCCTGGTGTTAGTACACTATCATTAAATAAATTTGAATATGTGATGCAGTTAACAATTTTCTTATTGATATGTGGTAAAAAGGTATCCCATAAAAGTCAAAGAAACAACATTCCATAACATAGTGAAACTCATTACCAACAGTACCTGAATTACATAATTTACATTTTCTGAGATTTCGATCGATATTGGTCCATCTGCCTGTTTCAATTGGTAATTTATTATTACAGAGGCGATAGTCTATTAAGATTTTTCGCATTTTGGGTGACATTCTAATCAAATAATTTTCAAATTTATGCCCTGTCTTTAAAATTCTATAATTCAGGCACTTTAATGAATCGCTAATTGATGCGGACCATGGCTGCTTATACTGGTCCTGAAGCTTTAAGAGGACTGTTTTTGACAGCCAGGCACTAATTTGGGGATGCTGATATATCCAAATATTACTAATTCTTACTTCATCTAAGATAGATTTAACATTGGCAGCCATGGAAAATCATAATGGTAGTTAACTAAGTTATTATACAATACAGAATACAATCTATGTGGTAATTTTGATTCTTTGCTCAGAAGTAGTTTTGACCAGAAGCTAATAACTTGTTTTTTTTAATTGTGACCGATATTGGAAATTGACCAAGCTCCCCATAAAGCATTACATTGGGGTGCTTTTTAACATGAAGTATAAATTTCATAAAGTCTGTATGAACCTTTTCAATAGCACTAAGATCCAAATATCCCCAGTTAGATAGTAGTGATTTCAAAACATTCTAAGACTGTGGTTTCCTGTTCTTGTATTTTTAGCATTCATATTATTATTTGTTTGTTTGTTTGTATGTTTGGTTGAGTGTTGAGTGTTCGTTCGTTCGTTCGTTTGTTTGTTTGTTTGTTTGTTTGTTTGTTTTGGTGCTGCATGTACAATTTGTCAATATTTCAGTCAAGTTGGGCCAACATTTTCTGGCTTCTTGGTTTGAACCAGTACAAAGCAGAGTGTATGGTGACTTGCTCAAGGACACATCACTGTGTCTCATCCGAAGTGCACAGCTATAGTGCTGCCACGATATTATGACTATGTTAACATTTTGTTTGCTTGTAAACATTGAAATCAAAACATTGGGTGGCATATTCAGAAATCAGGTGTGGTTTTGAAAACAGTTTGTTGTCAGCATTGATAGCTCAGTAGGTAGAGTCGCCACCAGAAGAAAATCTGCGTGTAGTGTCCACTCTGCGCAGGTTCGAATCCCATCAATGTTTTTTTCATTTCTTTTCTCTTTAATATTTTCATATTGTATCCTTTAATCATATTTTGACAATAGTTTTAACATTTATACAAAGTGTCCCTTAAATGATACATTAGTAAACACGAAAACACATATGTCTGACGCCACGGAAAGCCTCAACTCAATAGGGTATAGACTGTTGCTGTAATTAAAGAGTTATTGAGCAACAGAAATAATTTGGGATTGATTATGGGTTATATTCAAACAATTGTATCAATAAACAAATAAGTATAAATATAAATAAAAATTGAAAAAAAACAAAAACAAACAAACAAGTTACGACAACGAGGTTTGAACTCGCAACTTCCATGACAGTGGACAAGCGATGCATCCACTATGCTACGAATATCTTCTTGTGATTGGGATGCGCATATTACATTTTAAATATAAAACTATACACTAATAGTTCTAAAAATAGTGAGTTAAAAATTACTTTGTTATTGGTAAATATTATTGTAAATACAGAATGTCAACATGGCCAAAATAGCGCTGTAGGACTATACCAACTGCGCCGCTGCGTTTCTCATATTATTATGTGTAGTAGTGGTATTGGTTTACCTGTCCTTATTATACAAATCGATTTACATTTGTAGTTATTGTATGTAAACTAAATAAAAACGTATTTATTGACATTAAAAACTATAAGAATCACTCATGCGAACAATATTCTACGTCAAATCGATTTACATTTGTAGTTATTGTATGTAAACTAAATAAAAACGTATTCAACGGTGGAGCACAATTAAAACAACAGAAACGAGTGTTTTCAATTGCAACCAAACGGGGTTTGAAAATAAACATATTACCTATCTTCTATGGAGTGAAATACGAGGGTCATTTTTTATGTTCGTAGAATTGGGATGTATCTCTATAAATATAAAATTTACGCTACCATAAATATATATATTGAAAGGTCTAGCTCCTGTCTATCACCTGATATAATTTTTACATCATTAGCGCTAAGTTCGGTCAAGATATATAGCTTTGAATAGGGCGTAAAAAGGACACTGGCCGAAATTCGTGTCATTTTAACCACGCAGCCATTAGGAAATTAGACGCTGTTAAGTTCCATTCGCTATAGTGATATAAGCATTTTTCAAGCCGATTTTTTCTTTGCACCATCAAAATTAACTATTCAAACGCTAATCGTAGACAAGTGCAGCAAAACTATAAGCATATTGTTTGCTCTTCTATAACAATTTTATAACACCCAACAATATACCTAAATAATCACAGTCAAGTGCTAGTTATTATATCTGTTAAAATTACGATTGTGAACAAATTTTAAAATTTCTTCTGTTTTTACATAGCACATGATATACTTAATCATTCGTCAGCAGTTATATTGATGTATCGATTTAAGCGTGTAGCTGGCAACTTCCGGTACTGGCATACCCCCATGTTATAAAAAGTGTGTGGGGTAAATCAACCCCGCTTAGAAAACACAATAACAATCGGATCTGCATAATTTTCTTATTGCAGTTATTATAAAACCTGTTAAGAGGCACAAAACAGTTTTAATGGATTTTCTAAATATAGTAACGCTGCAAACCGTCGTTTGGGATACAGATTCAAATAAGTCATTTGACTTTCTTCTGAATCCCATTTGTATAGTTGTTGTATTGTAATCATATTCTGTTTTGTTTGTAAACTTGTCATATATTATACAAATAAAATATAGTTTAAACCAAACCGTCATTTATATACAAAATATGGGATTTTAGCACCCCCTACGCTATTATTTTGCAGTTCATTTCTAATAAAACAAAAGTATTAACCTTGTTTTGGGATGAAAGTTACCATAACACTTCCATCTACCATATAAACAAGAAAAATTATAATACTACTTTACAGCTAACATATTAAGCCACATTCAAAAGCCCGTATTCAACTTCCACTTGTGTCAACTTTTTACAATAAAAGTTTATATGCCTACTGTTCAATTTGCTAAGGTTCCAAACAAATCTTCCATATCCAATAATTGCTGCGTATTTGCTTTAATGTTTATATAATATTGTAGCACATGGTGTCCATGATCTGCAGCCATATTTTCAGAAGCTGTGTATGGCTATGGACCCATTTTCATGCAATTGTTTCTAACGTTCTGTCAGAGACTAAGTCCGTAATTGTCATATTTCTACAATATTTCCAGTGTGCGATATATAGGTATGTCTTTGCCTCTTGGAAGCCATTTAAGTAAAGCATTTTGAAATGATTTTAGGTTGTATGTATAGATAAAAGGTCAATCTTTCCAAATATATGCATGATGTATGCATTTACTTTCATCGTTTTCATTAAATCTACCTTTCTACGAACATAAAAAAACGTCCCTCGTAGCACACTGGAAGCCGCAAATAAATGTATCAACCAGAAAAGCATATGAATGTAGTATGTGAATTGTATCATACGTATACGTATGTAATATATAGAGGATCTTACATGAGTGGTCATGTTTTATTGAAATTATTAAAATAGTTGAGGAAAAGAGATGAAATGCGAGGCTTGCCGAGTACTTTATCTCTTTTTTCGCAACGAGTCTAATAAATTTAATAATACAATAGCACGAATGCTAGCCTCTGTTTATTATATGACATTAAGATAACTTTGATATCTCATTTCTGTCGTAAAAACGTTATAATTTTGTCATTTGTACGCAACAATGCTATGGACGTCATAACGTTTCCCGAAAATCAGTAAACCACTACAGTGAGCCACTTTAGTTACGCACCACCCTTTCAGGGCCAATATTTTTGGACAAAAATGCTTGAATCGAATATTATCTATGGTAATTGACTTATTGACATTCTATCTGTTTATTGACATTAAAAAATATAAGAATCACTCATGCGAACAATATTCTACGTCAAAGGCAATTTTGACAAAAATGCACGTGCAACCTGAACGTCCATATTTTCTATTTGCGTTTTGCGCTTGGCATTATCCATGGTGATCGTTGTGATAGAAAAACACCAAAAACATTTTTTTTTATTCAAGTAAACCCCCTTTTTGGTCGTTGAATTTAGTAACACCTTTACTTTTGAAAGAAATACTAGTTTTGACGTCATATTTACGTCAGTTACAATATTCAAACAGGTTACCCTTCACAAATTGTTTTTATGAGTCACTTGTTGACATAAAAGTATCAAACCGCTAAAAAGTCTTATCATTGACACGTCTTATGGCCTTGGTAGTAGTGACGTCATTACTAACATCAACACCATGACGCCAATAAATCCGCTATTTTTTACGAAAATAAACGGCGGATACATGGTTGTTTAAAATGAAATTTTAAAAGGAAAGTTTTGATAACTAGTTTACTGAGAATCATGCGAAATTTTAGCTAACTTTAAAAAAATAATTAAAACCAGCTTTTTTAAACCTTGGCAAGCTGGAAACCAAAATAGTAAAACGTTTAAAAATGATTAAGTTAACAAACACATTCCAGTCTTAGATATTGCCAGGAATAAATCGGCTCTTATCTCTGGCATAGCAGAAATACGACTCTGAAAAAAAGTGCAACGTGAACTGAGTTTCATTCAAAATAATGCATTGTGAAATGGTGTTTTGAGGGTAGTGCCCTTCAAGATCCATTTTCACATTCGTTACAGATCCGATCACAATAAAAGTTCAATTGGTAAAGCAAATATAGGCTGGTAGTCTCAGAATAAAATATCATATTTCTTTTTTGAGTAATTTTACATTTTATAAGTGGTGCGTGACTAAAGTGGCTCACTGTAGTGTTTTATCGATGATACTGCATGGCGTTATACCACTCACAGACGCTACGTCATTTGATAATTAAATTGTTTTGAAACGAGCAGTGATAAAGTGCTAGAATTTGAGATCGAAGGAGACTAAGGGATAGTCCATGCAAACCAAACATCTATGTGTCTTGAACCACATCAGAACAAAGGGTGAGGTTGGTACCGTGGAATTAGTTTTAACCATCAGTAAAAATATTTTTACTGACCGTTCCAAGGCGATGCTTTGTTTATGGATTATTTTTGTTATTTATGTTTCATGTTTGTCATCCTTTCTTTTCTGATCATTGCAGCCTTTCTGTTCATTGCTGTCCGTTCTAAGGCGGTGGTTCTGTTGTTGTTGACTTTTTGTTAATTGTTACTCCCATTGTGGGAGTCTGTAATTGTTCTATGTTTTGTTGTACGTTACTTTATGTCCATTCTAGTATTGCAATCATCTTGATTGGAAGAGAGAGCTGATCGCTTTGCTTAATTTGTCTTCCTGGTGTCTCGTGATGGTTGAGCGGCTCTTCCTCCCGGTGCCACGGGGTTGTCTGCAGTTTGTGATTGTGGTATTTCCTGATCATACTCACTTACTATTTTTGTGGTCACCTGCTGGGGAAGGGATGGCCTCTTAACTCTCTTGTATGTTGTGTTTTTGGTGTGTTTTGTCACTTTCCCTTGTGGCGTTCAGGGTCAGGTGTGGTACTTGATTTTGTCGATTCCAAATCTTTGCCTCCTTACTTACTTTTACCAGAGGCACTAAGTAATGTCCTTGATAAAGTACTAGTTCAATCCAGGAAGACAGGAAAAGTACAATGGCGATGGATATCACACAATGTCAGAGATTATACTTTTCCATCAGTACTGGTGTGCTGCTTTGATTTTTAAGGACATACCACAATTACACACTGCAGACCAAAGTAAGGAAGAAGGCAACGGCAAACCACGGCACCGTGAGCGAGAGCCACAGAACACTAGCAGTCAGGAAGAGACTTAAGGTAAAACAACCAACTTTCATCTTCTCGTCAAGATACTTGCGAAACTAGAAAGGACACTAAGTTATGTATAACTATGTTATGCACAAGAACCAAAACACAGAACCCCCATACACAATGGAAGGAATGTTAAACAATGAATCAATAATGTCAGAAACACCACCTTAGAACAGACAGCAGCCAAAGCTACCGGCGCATTTTACTAGCATCAAGTCTAGATGCTGTATTTTTTTTTTAAACACAAAACTCGGTTAGCTCGCATGTAGGCTTCCTAATTTATGCAAAGCATCGTCACAGAGAAAACAGAAACAATACGTTTTGCATGCATAGGCAGTAGTCCTAATATATACTTAAACGCAAAAGTTTCGCAACTCTTACTAAAATGCTATGTCCTTCTTTTTGAGCCAAATATTTTACTCCATTATATTGTGATTAACAATTTCAATGATTTGCCGTTCAAACAACATGAACATCAGACCAGTGAGACTTACGATTGCCGATCTTCAAGACGAAATGTAAGGCAACCCAAATTTGAAAAGTCACATAGTTACAATATCTTACGTTTTATCGAGTCACGGTGTTACACCACCTTACATTTTATTCGGAAAAGGTGTTTAACCATTATCTGTTTTCAAAAGCAGAAGGGCTTCATTACGTCAACGTAGAGCCTTCAATATTTAACGTAATTGGCCGTTTAAGCACAACTGAATATCAATAATCGAATTTTTTAATGTCACAAGTGAAAGCCTTCAACACATTGCATAGAAGACAGAAGTTGCGCGACATAACGGAATAAAATGAAAACTTTTGATAAACTGGTTGACGTTAACAAAGAAACGCAGCAACTTTGAGCGTTGATAAACGTAAACTGTTAAACCTTAGATTGTTTTCCGTCAGATACGACATCTGGCTATCACATCGCACCGTTTGTTTTCAATTCGAGATAACTATCTTTATGCTAGACGTAAATTGTTAAAAAAAACACTGACGTCATTATAGCGTCAGAATGAAGAGTATGATCAAAACTGATTACTGGTACATGTAAATCATTCCACATTGTACAGGAGCATAAAATATGATTATATGAATATTCTAACATGGGCCATACTGAAGAAAACACAGATATTAAACGGTTGCGAAACTTTTGCGTTTAAGTATATATTCATGATACAAAACATCGACTGGTACGTTAACAATTGTTTCAGCTCTTATCAATAAATGTAATGTTTATAGATATAGAAACTTAATAAAAACTGATAAATATTTTAGAACAAACTGTTTCTTGTTATAAATTTAAAATAAAACGGGTTTGAAATTAAATAAAATACCATATGACATAATATAAGGTATTTAGCAATATATTTAGGAAGTCTTAACGTTTGTAATGTACGTTACATATTGTCATACAAGCTTTAAAATATTGAACTTTACACCAGAAACGCAGTTACGTATAGCTTTTTACGATCGTGTATCGATAGAATGCTCAATTATGGTTTAAAAAGTCAGCAAATGGTATTGCATGCTAACTTGCAAAGTGAAATGGTTCTAGCCATATTCACCATTTTTTTTTTTTTTTGGGGGGGGGGGGTAATCATATTCAACAGCTTATAATTCTTTAAGTAATTATGATAGAAACAAGATGTTTGCAGTTTTGAAACAGTCAGGCAATTACCTTTTCCAAACATGGTATGTAAAACGTATATACCCATTATAGAACTTATAAAATTAAACTTTGACCAAAATTATTTGATTTTATTAGGCGTAATTGAAGATATAACGTAAATGACAGTTAAAACATAAAAGTTGTGCTTCTGGATGCAAAAAATTTATTTTCATAATTGTTTAGGTCCTTATCGAGGGTTTGGCAGTAAATAACAACCGTATGCACCATCTGGATACAACCTTGATACCATTTCTTATTCAAATGTCGCCATTTTGTTTTTTATAGTAAAAATGGGGTAGGTGTACAAAACGACTCCTCCTGGAAAACTGCTACCACAATTTGACTGTACGACGTGCCTAGAAATGTTGTAGAAGGGTAGTTCAAACTATTTCTGAAGTCAAACCTTTTCTGGCTGGACAATTGTGCCAAGTCAATTTTCAAAAACCTAGCTCCTTGACTATTACGCTAAAGCTGTGCTTTCTTTGATTAATGCTGTTCTGACTTGCAGCATGTAATTATTAAACAGCCTTTATAATAGCCTTTTACACAATATAATGTATCCTCGCGTTTATTTATATTCAAACAGTACACTACGCTTTATTTACTTTTTGTTTGTAACTTGTTTTAACTAACATGACTGATGAGTTAATTAGATGGGGTGTTAAAATCTTTTGTTATTATTAATTTGAAGGACAGGTAAATTGGTGTCGTGCAAAGAGGTGGCATAGAAAGGGACAGGGTGTCCGGACCCTGTGGATATAGGTTTCCTTATAAATACTTGTACTGAACCCCTCGAGGGACCCTTTTCGAGGCAGATTCGTAAGACCCTCTGTGAAATGCATGTACTTTAATTGCCAAACAATCAATGCCAGGATCCCCTGGCGGTATTATCTGGATCCGCCCATGGTGTGTATACATTGATGATACATTAGCACTATTATAATGAATTGAAAATAGCAAATCTATAACCTTTGATGAATATCCTACTAAAATAGGTATTTCTACATACATTGTATGTATCATGCGCTTGATTTATTGCGTTTACCCAAAACCCTGCCTGGTAGATTCATCAGCTGCAGTATGTACTGGCCAAACGTTGTTAATGAATTTCGTCTGCGCAGAAACAGCGTGTTTAGAAATACCGACAATATCTTACGGACCATTTGACGTGGCGACTTGGTCGTAAAACAGGCGCCCATCCATCATATAACAGTTCAGCCTATTAACAAGATCAAGTATTATAATATAATACCGAAGAGAGCTAATGACACAAAGATGTCATGTTTAGCTCTATTTGTTGTCGTTGTCAATCGCGCATTCAGATCATCTCGCGCTTTATGCGTTGCTGACAACGTTACGTTACGAGCCTACATGTGACATTATGTTTTGTGTTATGTCTTTTTTGAATTCTGTGTTTTTATTTTTGAGTTTTTTGTTTCGAATTCTCTGTATTGTGTTCCGCTTACAATATCACATTTTAAACGGCGAAATTCACGTAGTAGTGCCAAAATGGAGATAAAAAGAGAAATGAAAGACGAAGGTGTATCTTTCATTTTAATTTATTGATTGAAAACTGTTAGTTGTTTTCATATTTAAAATCGATGCAGCTGGTAACTATCATACAAAGTCAAAATATCTACCGGAGGCTTTTGGTTCGACTATGTAGTCAAGTACACCGAGGACTATTCGAGATGATACAGTTCGACCCATTTAACTTGTTACAGAAATTTATTCTGAGATTTTATTCTGTCATTGTCTTGCGCAGGCGCGATACTAAAGAATCGACCTGTCTGCTATGGGACATCACGACTGAAAATTCGGGTTTGTGCTGTTACGCTGTACGCATTACTCAAAACACCTACGTTAAAAGTAACAAGCATTAAATGCCTTTAGATACTCCTTCAATGGAGATATCTAGTCATTTTGGGTAGCCAAATCATAACAATGATAGGTATTACGGTATTCAGCCATAGACTGATCATATTGTATGCACTAAAACATTTTTGAAAACATTCTCCGTATGGCATATTCAAAGAAACCGTTTCAGTGACACGTGATGACACGCTCGATAAACAATATTGAATCAGCCAATAGGGCGAATCACATGACTCTGTGACGCATTTTGTAAACAAATATGTCACATGTACCCACAGTGCTCTAATCAGACAAGTCAGTATTTGATAAAATGCTTCCGGTCGATGACAATGTTTATTCTGTAGGTCTGATAGTATGCAATCGAAAATAACATGGCATTAAAGGCAAACAGGATCTATCTATCTATCTATCTATCTATCTATCTATCTATCTATCTATCTATCTATCTATCTATCTATCTATCTATCTATCTATCTATCTATCGATCGATCGATCGATCGATCTATCTATCTATCTATCTATCTATCTATCTATCTAATTTCTTTAGGTTAAATTCTGTCTGTCAGTCTGTCTGTCTGTATAAACACTGTTTTCAAACGTAACACCCCATACCATATTAGTTTCTTGCTTTTATCTACCGGCCTGTCTGTCTAAATGTTTTTCTGCCGCCTATCCCATACCCACAAGCCCAAAAGCCTCTTGGGCTTATTCACATGTTTGTCTGTCTGTCTCACCATCTGTGTCATTACGAAATGCATTAATGAGAGACCACAGACTAGCTTTCGGCACTGTGTGACGAGACACAGATCATAGAGAACCATTTGACAGCAAGAAAACATCCAAAGTTACGCGATCAGTTTCTGTCTCTTTCCCTCAGCCAAATGATTGCAAAACTATAAAGAAACTTTGAACTACATATCAGAATTAGGAGACAGCACAAACCCTCTACACGAAATGGGGGCAACAACGAAATATTAGTTGTTCTAACACACCTCGCCTATAGAGCCAACGGAAACACACTGTGATATATCGGACAATAATTCACAGCTAAAGTGTGTGATAGCAGACGTCACTGGAAAATGATGTCATTTATGGCGTTAGATCTTGCATCGTCGTTTTTACGCTTACAAGATTTTACAATTTCATGTAAACGTATGCAACGTAGTCTAAATAGTGGCGGGAGTTCTTCAGTGCAATGGTGGAAAGTTGGAAGAAGCTGAAGACTTCGAAGTGTGTGTGTTAGAATCGAAATAGATCAGCTCCAGTGCGGGAATTGTTAAGAAATAATTCACTGTTTGCCGGTCAGTTGTACAACTGACTTCCAAACAATGAATTATTACTCAACAATTCACTGCTGGAGCTGATCTATTTTCTAAACAACAACAGAATCAATGCCTCAGAAAGGACATTGGCCGAGATCATTGGGGAAGCGAGGGGGCTTTTACATATGTTTCACCCTCCAAAAATAGTAAGTGAGTATGATCAGGAAATATCCCAATCACAAACCACAGACAACCCCGTGGCACCGCGAGGAAGAGCCGCTCAACCATCACGAGACACCAGGAAGACAAATTAAGCAAAGCAACCAGCTCTCTCTTCCCCATCAAGATGATTGCAATACTAGAATGGACATAGAATAACGTACAACAAAACATAGAACAATTACAGACTCCCACAATTGGAGTAACAATAAACAAAAAGTCAACAACAACAGAATCACCACTTTAGAACGGACAGCAGCTTAAGCCACCGTTTTACTGGTACCAAATCTTCGCCCTAGATTCTGCTGTTGGTGAAGTACAAGAAATGTTCAGCTCGCATGGAGGCCATCTAACTAATGCAATGTATCATAATGGAGAAACACTCTGATCAAATTAACACACCAAACCTTCACCCTAGACTCTTCTGTTGTATACATATATACTCAGCGTCAATGAAAAGTTACCAGCATTAAAATTTTAATATTTTAGAAAATATATAATACAGCTCCATGGCTGCTGTTACGTTCATGTTTCTGGTCAACGACAAGCTGGTTTGGAGAGATAAAACAGTTCCAAGAGCCCTGGAACTATGATGCACGTAATGCACGTGCATTTTATGTTTTTCGCAGTTTTAAAGAATTTGAAATCATCATTTTAAGAAGACAACGTACCAGAACATGCCCTAAACATTTTCCTTGAAAACGCCACCAAAATGGTTTGGGTTATTCTATTAAATGCAAAAAAGGGAGATCAAACTTTAAGGTAGCACCAAAACTTTGCATTTTCCTATGCAATGCAATGAAAACTATAGGGGTCCGTCAAGGAATGAGTAAAATGCATTCGGGTGCGATGGATACCATTTTCCATAGTTGTGATGCATTGGACTCTATGCCACAAAATTGAGTGTTGAAGTATCCGCAGTTCTTCGTACAGAATGAACTAAATATTGTCCTATGTTAAGTGTATGTGATTTACTGGTAACTTTTCACTGACGTTGAGTATATAAGCTGTTCTCGACCACCTGCCCCATAACAACCAACCTATAAATTTTATATATCATATTGTCTGTATGTATGTATGTCTGTCTGTCTTTCTTCATTCCTACCTGCATGTAAGTCTGTATAAAGTGGTGACATTAACATACAAGAGTTATCTAACAAAGCTATAGATGCACTCATACTTTTTGTTATTTTAGCTTTTGTCTTAGGACTTTTTTCGAATTTTGTTGTTTGTCTTTTATGTTTTAACTTTTGTTTTTGGATTTGTTTCTTTTCTTTTTTGTCATTTATCTTTGGCATTTTGACTTTGTCTCTGTGCTTTTTACCACTGAGACATCCCCAGAAAAGTATGTTCAGGAAGCGCTAATATTGTCGATGACAGATGCAGAACACGTCGTATATTGGTTCCTTTTCAATGGATGGCATGTATTTAGTTCGCAAATGAAGCCTGATGGATCCAAGGATACAAGGGAAATAAGATAAATATCAGAAGTGAGGAAATATAATTTCACAAATATCATTGCTTGCTAGCTACACAGGATCAGACACTGATTGAGATTCATACAGTAGATAAATACAGAGGGATATAATAAATCAACTGAGCCGATTGATTCTGTAAATATTATGTATCTGGCGAGAGTCGAACCCACGACCATGACAACTTCGCCAAGCACTACACCAGACATCGACGCTACCAACTGCGCCACTGAGACATCCCAACAAAGGATATTCAGGAAGCGCTAATATTGACGACGACACATGCAGTACACGTCGTATATTGGTTCCTTTTCAATGGATGGCATATATTTAGTTCGCAAATGAAAGCCTGATGGATCCAAGGATACAAGTGAAATAAGATAAATATCCGAAAGGCGGAAATATAACTATACAAACATCATTGCTCATATATAGATACGTTTTGCCTTAAATGACATCATATTTTTGATTGTACTGCATGTGATTCATATAATAGTTCTCGTTATACATAAATTGATACTATTCTATTAAAATGGGTCAAACTGCCATGTATAGAGTTGCCTAGTATAGATCTCCTTGAATACTTACACATATAGCATATAGCCGAACGAAAAAAAACTCTGGTATACTTTTTGTGATAATTATCAGCTGCATCAATTTCAAATGCAAAACATAAAATTACAATGGATGCATTAAGTTACTAATACACACTTGTCTTTCTTCCCTCTTTTTCAATTTGGTTCTACCACTTGACAATGCATTTGTTGCTCACTAGGGTAAAAACATAATACTCTTATTTCAAGATTATAGCTAGCATTTTGTCACCCTTTATAGTTGGAAGATTCTAAAACATGTGTGCTATTCGTCCCCTCTGAACCTGCTCATAGCGAGCAATTGTTTTTATCGGCAATACCATCCTAATCACTGGATAGGAGCAAGGTGTCTGACACATTCTAAGATGGCTGCTTGTGTTTATCTCATAAAATGGAAATATATTCAAACTTGAAAACTGCCTTTTCAGAGCAGATAACCACGCAATCAGGACGCGCAAAATAACGTTTCAAACTGATTAAAATCAAAATAGTTTCATGACAATCAATACTTAAATCAAGTCTTCTTTAGCTTAAAGGAGGCATGATTGCAGTTTTCCGGGCCCTGATTGCACTATAACTGATACACATATCATGCGGCATTTCTTGACCATCTTGTTCATAGCGTCTTTGTTCACTGTCTAAATCAACACAAGCTTGCATCGCTTAATCCATATTTAAAGAAAATTAGAAAGCCTATGAAGCTGAGCGGCTGGTTAAAAAATACACAATCTCAAACACCTTAAAATGTTGTTTTTTCATGCCGTAGCTATGTGATGTATATGTTTTCGGCCTCGACGCGGGAAAACTTGATTTCAGGATTTGCGATCAGGTGTGACGGCTATCAGTCTGCACACTTATGTATATTAGCTAGATTAATACAATTTTGCATCTAGCAAGCTTCGATTTTGTACTTTCCAGGGAGCGACTACCAAGAATGCTGATCATACTTTGCGAATTTGCAGTCTGGTCTGCTTCCTTGGTATTCGCAGGCAAAAGGTCAGCTTTTCTCCCGACGAGGTCCATTTTTGTTTTATTTATTATGATCGACATGTTATATGTTCAACATTTATTGTGGGACTGACCCTCTCCAATACAGTATGGCAGTGAACTTTTCTTTAGTTTTAATTCCATTTATCTTGTTTTTCGTACGTGGAAATATTTACGAGATTCCACATAAAAACATTGTTGACATTAGAACAATTGCAGAACATATTGAACAAGATGTAGCTGAATTGAAAGAGGTACTTGCAAACTCCACTCAAGGACAGACTGTCAAAAAGCAAGGTAAGTCGATTCTTTACCCTTTATTGTGTTATCTTTTTTATTCATTTTCGTCTTCTTGGATAACAGAAAATAATTATTGAGACAATCAATAAAAAGAAGACATAAGGGATTCCCGGATATCTATAATAGGTAATTGAGCGATCTTTTGTCCCACATTGAAGTGAAATACTCGTTGAAGTTTTGCTTTCGTGACATCGTTTGGGTCGTGCAAAAATTGCTTAAGACTTGTGGCTAGACCTTAGGAATAACAAAAATAGTAAGTGAGTATGATCAGGAAATACCACAATCACAAACTGCAGACAACCCCGTGGCACCGCGAGGAAGAGCCGCTCAACCATCAGGAGACACCAGGAAGACAAATTAAGCAAAGCAATCAGCTTTCTCCTCCCCGTCAAGATGATTGCAATACTAGAATGGACATCAAGTAACGTACAACAAAACATAGAACAATTACAGACTCCCACAATGGGAGTAACAATAAACAAAAAGTCAACAACAACAGAACAACCGCCTTAGAACGGACAGCAGCCTAAGCCACTGGGGGGCTTAAATGCATTTTACTGGTACCAAATCTTCGCCCTAGATTCTGCTGTTGTTGAAGTACAAGAAATGTTCAGCTCGCATGGAGGCCATCTAAGCCTCTTTAAACAAATAAGTTCAGCAGTGTGAACATATACCATCATGACATTGTTTTCAAAAGCCCTACCATTCAAGAAAGTGAGATTCGTATAATCTAACGCTTTGATCCCGTATCTTTGTGTAACATTTGCCAGTTTTAATGGACAATTACCAAATAAAAATACAATATCGGTGTTCTAGCTTATGGTCAGCAAACCCATATGAAAATGGCACCAAGTGATGTAGTTGAATGCGTTTTAGCAAATTACAAATAAACCCATCTTCGGGGACCCCGACCAAGACATACTCAAAGTACTTATTTTATATTCATATATGGGAAAAACCATCAGAATGAAGCTTATTAACCGCACGTGGTAGTTCTTGACTGAGCCCCTTGTAGTACACTCGCGTATAACTTACTTTGCAAAATTGCACCGGGTACATACATGTACTAAGCTAAATGCTAGTCTACAGATAAACCAAAAGCTTTGAAGCGTGACTCTATTTACAATATTCATATATTGCTCTAGAAAAAAGGGGTTTCAGGCATTTGTTTACATTTACTATAAAAGCTACACATTATGTTCCAGCCGAACTGGCTCATTTTACGCATTCTGCATCAATCATTTGAAATAGAAAAACTCAAAGGTCATTGGTCTGAGGTCGTGGCCCATCTGTACCTTATGGTAATTTAATAACACATGATGTAAATGACGAGAGTGTTACTAGTTACTTATATGTACAGCTGGTATGTCTCTCTCTTTTTCAGATGGAATAGGTTGCCTTGATTTAACAGGAAATTTAGAGTACGCAGGGACCATTTCGACGACAAGCCAGGGTTTGACGTGTCAGGAATGGTCTTCTCAAACACCCCATCAGCATCTGTTTCTCAATGACAGCATATTTCCACAGGATGGCTCTGCAGCGAATGCCAAGAATTATTGCCGTGATCCAAAGGGCGAGGGTCGACCCTGGTGCTACACTACTCAGCCAAATGTCCGTTGGCAGCATTGCAGTATCCCTGTCTGTATGTACATGTATACCTTTTTTATTTTTATCTTTGAAATTACAAATATGCATATTCATACGCTACTTTGATATGTTAGTAGTGTAGAGTGGCATCTTCTACTACTTTTGTTAGCCCGTATAATCATCATGATTTTACCAAATCCAACCAACATTAATTTTGTTGGACGAGTACAAATTGAGGGTGGCTCGATAGTATTTTTTTCAATTTTATTATAAGTAATTAAACATTTTATAGACTTTCAAAGTGAAGATCCTAATCAGACATGACGTTCTGTAGGAACTGATCTGGGTCCTCGCTGCTTGTCAGCGTGCCATAAAAATGCAGTTAGGCCTATGTGGGCCAACACAGGTAGTTTATAAGAAACGGCTACCAGAAAGCCATTTTCATAGACCTGTGCCGGCGTGTGCAGCGACTTCAGTTCACTGAATGATATGGCCACACCTAATAGGCAACCAACCATTTTGTTTCTGAAATGATAGCACAGTAATACGATATTCTCGTGAGTCGACGATACTCTAGTGAGCAAAGACGACTTTAAACCTCACTTTGGTAAGTAAGGAAATAATATTTAGCTGTAAAATAATGCTGCAAGCTATTAAGACGGCGCAGGGTCCCTTGAAGCCCTCCTTGGATTTTATTAGGCCTGTTCCTGTTATTTATTTTTTTTTGCATTTCTTTTATTGTCATGCATGATCATGGCACATTTTTCAAGGGTAGAATAAGGGTTTAACTCCGATCAAATCGACTCCGTATAGATACCGGAACTCGACGACAGGATGTAAATCTGGCATTAATACTGCAACTGAATAGAACAGAACTGAATCTCTAATCATAACAGCAACCAACTCGAGTTGCTGGCCGCCTTGGCGGCCAACAACTCGTTGGTTGATTGCTATTACATGTATATTGAAAAAAACCTGTCGTCGGGCATTGCGGTCAACAAAGGCGCAGGCCAGTCTGCGCATCCAAGCGGTCTGATCAGCGCTTTGTTATTATTAAAAAGTATCATATCAAAACTTGTTACAAGCAAATTTTGAGTGTTCTTGCTTATCTTTGTTTCTAAGCAGGCTGCGGTATGACCTTATAGGAAATCCCAAAGACAGATTTTCTCGAGTCGCGGCCCAAATTATTTACACATATTCTAATATCCTTCTGAGAGCTAAACCAAAGTGTGTCCACTATCTGAGAGGGAATGAGTTTGAGATTGTAATGAGGCTTTAGGTATGGGACTACTAGTATTTGGACTTATTCCAGTCTATGAATACCACCGTCATATGATTTGGTGAACGTACAATTTGGTAACTATGTAGCATGGCATACTATAAAGTTTTAACGCACTTGCACAGTAACTATTCATATTTAAGCTCAATATTCAGGTTTTGTGATGGATATGTATAAAAGTAAATGCATATGACCAAGCGATGCAACAAAGCAGTTACGTGCATGTTGTTCTATGCTTCTATTCCTTTTAGTTGGTGCGCAACATAATCACCTTCCGAAAATAAATGTGTTGACCTTTCGTTCCCACCCCAGAGATTGAGAATGTATGTAAGGCAGAATATTTGCTTACATGCGTGTTCTATGTGTCATTCCTTTAATTTGATAGGGGACATGGCCATATTATGTAAGATTTGATTTGTTCTCCACACAACCCACTAAGTCCACCCAAGGGATCCTAGTCGTTCAAACTAAACGTTTATTTTCATTCCTTTTTTCTTTGAATACGGCCACATTCTAGGCAGATTTGCGCAGCGTCTATTACAATGTAGTATTAGACAGTGAAAATGAGACTTAGAGTACAGAGGTTATATAGCATAAGTGTGAAGGATTAGCTATCCTCCGTTAAAACAAACATTTTTGGGGACCTATGAGCATGCATGCTGCAGCGTGCAGGCTGCAGCCTTAAAGGAATCAAGGCCTTGCAAGCATGCAACATACGTAGGGAGGGAATTTCAATGTACTATAGCTAATGGGAAGAAGGATAGTTTATAGCAATACCTTGAAGTTGAGACCTGTCTGAAGTTCATGGAGTGTCAGTACCTAGATACTCTGACAGTGTACTGTATGTAGTTTTGGGGGATACAGCAACCAAACCATGTATTACGTTGTCACACAAAAACAAAGATTTCCATCCAAGTTATGAACAATCTCAATTAAACTTGCATGTCTATCGAACGTACCGACTGTCCAGCGATCAGCTCTTTGCTGCACTTGTTGGATTTGGGATATTCATACCTTCGTGTGGGGATCTCAGACAACCGAAGTGTATTCCATGCGGTCTTACAAGATATTTATAATCTACTTCGCGTACCTTTGGTATCTGTGTTTTGATTTTGCTGCGGATAAATCCAAGAGTCTGATTTGCATTGACAGTTTCACAGTCAACATGAGAATTTCAGTTGAGACCACTTGAAATATCAACCACAAGTAGTCTGGCACACCGGACTGACTCCAAGACCTGTCCATGTAACACCTAGTCAGTCTTTTTGGAGCCTGTCACGTATGGCATTTTGAGGCATTAAACTCCATAACCACCTTGTCTCCCATGCTGACAGTGTATCAAGGTCATTTTGGAGTGCTGAACTTTTTTATCTTCCCTTTCCATGGTAAGACATAAGGCTGTATCATCAGCAAATAGTCTCACTTAGGAGCGGACCTCTTCGGGTAGGCCATTTATATAGCCGAGGAAAATAATCTGTCCACTGTAAGTGAGCCGTGTGGTCATAACATTATTTATGACATGACGTTATCCACTGAATAACAGTAACGTCATTATAAATTATGATAAATGATACATACCAAATAGATAGACATCTCAGAAAATGGGCTACTTACATGTAAATGATTATTTTTTAAACCGGGTAAGGCAGTCAGACTGGATAGGCTGAAACCCCTTCTGCTGACAGAGCTCTTGGAAGAGACTACTCCCATAATCAAAATTATCTTTGACAGTTTCATACAAACAGAAAAGCTCCCAGCTGACTGGATGATTGCCAGTGTCACTCCTGTGTATAAGAAGGGTGACAAGTATCTGGCATCAAATTAAAAACCTATCTCCCAAACTTGCATTCTTTGCAAGGTCCTTTACTGAAAACTTACTAGCTTCGAACCTAGTTAAGCACCTTGATGGGCAGGGCCTCATGTATGACCTTCAGCATGGCTTTAGAGAAAAGAGGTCATGTGAGATCCAGCTCATCATGCACTAGAAGATCTTGCGAGGAATACCAGCGTGGGTAAACAAAGGGACATCATTCTACAAGATTTTTTCAAAAGCTTTCGGCAAGGTCCACCACAAAAATAAGTAACGTTATGACGACGTCCGTTACAACAACGCAATTTTTCATGAAAATAAGCAAACTTTCAAGGCGATACAACTGCATTTAAATGGTCGTATGATTAACAGAATCTTAGGCTCGTTTAATAAATTTCATATGAAATGATTACTGGTGTAAGATCCTCTATTTATTTTGTTTCTCTGTCTGCATGCAAAATTTGATGACACATTTTTACGCCAATTACTTACTAAGTTATTGCGAAATTAAAATAGTTTGCTAGAGATCAGGGGGTGGGGTAAAAAGCAATTGGCTCTGGGCAACCATGGCCAATAGTGAAAGGTTGCTAGATACATGTGGCTTACAGATTTGGGTAACGTTATGAAATAACTCCCATAGCAACGCCGTGTATATTTGGCAAAATTCTAACATTTTCATGTCAGAAATGCGATTTCAAAGTATTTTTAGTGTCATATGATAAAATTCAATAGAATCTAACGTTTATTCTCCTGTATTATTGAATTTATTAAACTCGTTGCGAAAAGGCAATAAAGTGCTCGGCAAGCCTTGCATTTTATCGCTTTTTCAGACTCATTTAATAAATTAGATAAAACACAAGCACTCATGTAATATCCTTTATTTATTTCCAGGTAACAAGGACTGCTGGGTAGGAGGTTTCTCACGATTATATTACGGACCCGAGTCCAAGACAGAGAATGGTCGTACATGTCAAAGATGGGATTCTCATACACCCCATCCACATAGCAACGATGTTGACAGCCGCTTTCCTCTGGATAATAATGTTGGAGCAGCTGCCAACTACTGCCGGTCACCCAATCCAGCCGGACGGCATTGGTGCTATACTGAAGACCCAAATGTTCGCTGGGAGTTCTGTAATGTAACAATATGTGAGCAAGTTTAAGACTGGCTTTCAATAGTCGTTTAATGCTGCGTATCTGTAAAATGCTGTAAATAAAAGCTACGAATAAGAAGAGACCAGACAAGGACCTCGGACAGTTTCCTATTCAATCTGCCCAAATTTTGACAGCCTGCGGCTAGGATAATGCATAACTGACAACTATAGTTTTGTGCTTAAATCAAACCCTTACATTTAGTGCACCTAGCAAAATAAAAATGTTTTGAAAATATTGCATAATTATGCCAGGACTCTAGGGTTTAGAGGGTGGGGGTATTTTTGTGAGCAAATTTTATTTCACAGAAAGTTAAAGTTTCGTGGAGTATTCACCTAAATATATGTAAATATTATGTTTGCGGCATAAAACTTGAGACGAAAGTGATGCCTTTGCATAAAATTCGGGTTGAGTAGATTTCATTGTTTCATCTAAAGACATGTGCTGTCATGTCAATTACTATTGACTATTACCTGTAATGTTCCAAGTCACCGGTTTGACTTGTGCACTGAGGTGTATCATATCTGCATACTGTATAAATCATAGTCTAGATAAACACAATTTTTGGGCGTAAAATCATTAATATTTTCTTACACATCAGATTTAACCTATAATTTGGTGCTTAAAAGAACCGTCTCATTGAGACGGTTCTTTTGAGTACCCCAAACATGTGTTTTGGTTGAGAAATGAGACAATTAATTACTTTGTAAGCACTCATAACTAAAGCCCTGATACATGCCATTGCAAACTGATATTTACCTACAGGTTTTTACAAAATAAGTTTCTAGTAAGGTTTTATAATAAAGTGTTTTTGAGCATTTCGGCAACGTTCCCCCCCCCCTTGACCAATCATGCCGTTTTTATATGATGTGTGAAATGTAAAACTACAACTGTATGCAAAAGGATTAGTTTGGTCACGGGGGGAAAGCACTTCAGTAAAACATTTTCTATTTTCTATATGTTGAATAGCAAAAACAGAGTTTTCAACCCATATTTTTTCAATTGGTACTTGTCCAATAAGAAAACTGCTTTTGTGGATAAGTCGAGGGTTGTACCTACTATCTTTTTCATAGAAAAAATATCATTTTCTTTGAAACTTTTTTCTGGTCATTTTTATGGGCAATCCTGCATTAAGACTGTCCGAGGTCCTTTAAAACCTGAAACATTACACTATCTACATTGTACTTTTAACAAAATAAGACTAAAACCGCTGATTGCGTTATTTGCTTAATTCTTTATGTACTAATGAATACTTCTTTTTGCTTTGATACAATACACTTGGAATTATCGATGGACCACAGGTTATACCTAATTTTCAAAAACAATATTGTATTTCTTTCTCTGAAGATCTTTTTTTTACCTAAACAAACAGTACAACACTGAAAAAATGCCGCATTATGTGGCAGTTCATCTGATTCTTCACTGTTAAATGTTTTCCCATCAATTTAAGCCATAATCGATGAAATAAAATTAAAAGTCATATATTTGGTTAGCCATTTATCATTGTAACATATTGCTTAAAGAATTCGGCTCTTTATAACAACACATTACATGTACTATGTGACGTGGTTTTACGAAGAAGAGTGAAACTTTAAAATGTGTTGTTTCTTCAAACTAGCATCTACGACATTGGCATCGATGTCACTGCTCAGACAATTTCCGGTGACATAATTTAACATATTACAAGCAAACAATTTCTGACATAACTCAATATAATGTATAAGTCTACCTTCAACCTTATGGAAAAGTGTGCTTCACTGATAATTAATAATGCGCTGCATAGGCGACCGGCAAATCTGCGCAATATTAAAAAATTCGTGTCTATGTGCACTTATTAAGATGGACCGCATGCGAAGGTACCTTTCAAAAATAGACAATTGATACTACAGGGGACATTGCCCATACATGTTAAAACTGTGTCTTCGCTGTTTAGCCTGATCAAAAGTCTGCATTGCATGTAAAATAGTTTTAAGCTGTCTTTTCTTAGGTGGTGATTCTGTTGGTGTTTGTTGCTACTCCCCTTGACTGTGTTTTTTTAAGTTAAATTCATTTTTTGCAGTGCGGTTGTTTGTGTCTTTTCTGATATAGCAGTCATCTTGCTGGAGAAGGTGTGGCTGACTGCTTCAATTAAACTGCGTTAGTAGCTAGCAGTGTTCTGTCCCTCTTCCTCACGATGTCGTGGGTTGGTCTGATATCTGTAATTGTGGTATTGTATGGTCGTACTCACTTGCAACTTCATTAGAATACGACGAAATAGTTTTAGAATAATACGAAATAGTTTCAGAATACGACGAAATAGTTTTAGAATACGACGGATTTTTAGAATACGTCGTTATTCTTTTCTGTTCTACTATATCTAGTGAATAAATATTTGTGTTGGGAAAACTTGCAATACTTTAGTTGAAATGAGAAAAGTAAATACTTGGACAGTTTTATTATGATTTTTTCGGTACTCTTCGCTAATGATTTTACAGATTTGAAGCCACCTTTGGTAAGCCACTTTAGCAAATCATCAAGACCTTTCCACAAATTAGGGTATCACTGATTCAAAATTATCATTTGGAGAGGTATATCGTCGGAAATACGGTCTAAAAAGGATCATTGACTGTTCGGCCTTATACGCCTATTTTTCTGACATCTAGAGCGCTATTTTCGGGCTTATGGTGTGATGCATTTAGTATCAGTGCATTAGGTGAATCTTATGACAAGAGTCAGCTATCAAAATATTTTCAAAATTCCCTAGCACTCGAGAGATATGGCGGGGTAAACGGGGAGGGGGGGTCAGGAATTTCATGACAATGAAAAGCGATTTAAAAGTGATTTTTTGCACTTTTTCTTGAATTTCTTTTGGTAGGTATGTGGGTATCTATTGCACTTATGATATGAAGAGTATTTACTAATCACGATAATTGATGAAATTGTTTTATGTAATAAAATGTTATTGGGAAGATATTTTAAAATTACCTTTTCATTTTTGACTACATGTACTGTAAATAACACAGTAGAAAACCGAAAGCTCAGCAAAAAGAAATAAATACGTATCCCATTTGGCATTGCAAAGTAGAGCTGATTCTAACTAGATCCTTTGAATATTAATTTTGCTTGCTTGAAGAGCGTAACATGTCAAAAGGTTTTAATATTAATTGTATACATATACATGTATATCCAAGTTAAAAGCTACCTATATCTACCTGTTATAACTCTTTGCATGCCAGTGGAATATTATTTCGTCTGCCAATAGCCTTTCCAAACAGTTTGAACCCGATCAAGACCAACAAAATGTCGGCCATGATCTGGATCCAAACTGTTTGACACTCAGATAGTGCTCCGGTGTAATTTCTTTGTAAAACCTTAATTTTGAAAATAAAATCAGCAGGAGAGTAAAAAGCTTGAGCAATTACCCAGCATGCAAAAAGATAAGTACAGGACGCTTGCAAACGAATGTATAAGTAAATAACAGTGTACATTTTTAAAATGAAAAAAAAAACTGCATAAACCTTACTAATTCTACTTTTAATATTTACGTACTTTGCATTAAACTAGCACAGAATACAAAACAATTTAGGAGGCTGGTGGTAGAGAACTTCACTGCAGTCGTTTATTCCTTATTTGGTAGAAAAAAAATACATTTTATGGGCATAAACTCTCGGTATTTGGGCTACAGAATATCCGCCCCCTTGTGCCAGCAAGGTACTTTAACACAATGTGTAAAATATGGTAACACAAATGTAGGCAAAAGCTTTTGCTGGCACACGGGAGATAACATGTTTTCTGTTTTGTTTCTATCTTAATGAAAAACCGATTAATTTCTCTAAAATTTTACATGTTTGGAGGATATAATATGGAAAATGGATTTCACTTTCATAAAGTACTCAAGTCAGAGTAGATTAACTGTGAAGAACAGGACGATTGGCAAACTTTCTTTTTACTGAAAACAATAGGCATTTACCCATATCAAGTGTCAATGATCCTTTGGTTTTACGTCGACGAGCGAGCATCGCCTTTGAACGGTCAGCATAAAAAATCACTGAAGGGCTAAAGGCATCACTGGAAAGCTTAAACACCCTTTGATCTCATGAGGATCAAGACACATTATATATTTGGTTTGCATGAAAGATCCCTAATATCATGTATATGCTTTCATTGTAATCTAATAAGTAAGAACGTTATTTGAGAAAATTAGATTCCTGACCCATTTTCTATGTAAATGTACACATAAAGGGGACAATTACTCATGTTTGAAAAATTGAAATGTAACAGGAACTTATATTCTGCAGTCTAACATCTATGTGTCTTGATCCAAAGTAAGTAAGGGTGCAAAGATCTGGAATCGATACAATGAAATACCACACCTGACCCAGGATACCAATGGGAAAGTGACAAACTCACAGTTAGACACCACAAACGAGAGCCAAGAGATCCGCCCTTTCCCAGCAGGTGACCACAAGGCACATATAAACAGACGCTTACAATGGCATAGCTAACGCAAGACAGAAAAAACAAGAAAAATCCACAAAAGAAGTACCGCCGTGGAAGGGTCAGTAAAATATTTAAATTAGAACTAAGGATGAGGTTGGTACCGTTAAGCATGTTTAAGCCCTCCAGTATCTTTTTACTGACCGTTCCAAGGCGGTCCTTCTTTTGTGGATCCTTTGTGTATTTATGTTTGATGTTTGTCTTTGTTATGCTGTCGTGTCTGCTCCTTGCAGCCTGGGAAAGGGCTGACCTCTTGGCCCTCCCTTGTGTCTGATATTTTTTTTTTGTTTTTTTCAGTCACTTATGTTGCCCTGGGTCAAGTTTGGTAATTGATTGTATCTGTTTCTGATAATGCCTTCTTCTTTACATAATCGTGGTTCGTAACACCTATTACCCAATATATCCAAAAAAAACATAAGCGTTTACCTACTTTACTGCAGTTTTGTTCGCCAATACAAAAC
Source organism: Loripinus fragilis (assembly GCA_964019695.1). Lineage (NCBI taxonomy): Eukaryota > Metazoa > Mollusca > Bivalvia > Lucinida > Lucinidae > Loripinus > Loripinus fragilis. The sequence goes on from OZ026519.1 coordinate 2,689,623, forward strand.
TATGGTAAAATAATAAACGAGGGCAGTAACTCTTGCTTGCGTCCAGTCTTCCAAGGACTATAAGAATCTACCATGAGTGTGAGGGTTGGATAGAAAAATAAAAAAAAAACATGCTCACCATTGACTGTTTCTTAAGAATACGCATCCAGATGTCCATGAATACGCTGAAATAATCTTAACATGAAGACGTCACTTTGACTGAACATTGACGTCATTTGGCTTGCGTTCCAATACAGCCAATGAACTGTCCTCTCGTGACAGGGTAAGAAAACGTGAGTAATACATGTATAAGAGTTTCATACCCAGGCTAAAATCTAAGATAGTCTGACCAATTGTGCAAGAAATGTGCCAAGATATTACTACAGCCAATTGGGGCTTCGCTATAACCAACCAATCAAGTGCTGTCCCCGTATGAGCTAGGAAGGTTTATTTGAGGGTGCAGCGATGTTTTTGTATATTTGTTCAACGTCATTCATACATCTTGTTCTAAACAGGTCGCTAGCGTCCTTTTACGATATTGGACATACAGTAATAGGGGGGCTGATAGTAAACAGACAATCAATGCAATTAAACTTTCATTTTATGCTTTTAACTATATATAGCACAGGAAGTATCCGGATGCTTACAGTGGAAGTTAAATCTGGAATCCTCCTCTTAGTCTGTATTTTAAGATTTTTGGTAGCGGCTGGATAAGAAATAGATAGAAACAGGAAATACAGTAGTCCCCATTTGATGTGCGTAATTTTTGCAGCGTTCTGGCTACGCCATTGCCACCGGAAAATTACAATCTACGAGGCCTTACTGTCCTGCCAGCCAGGAGTGACAGTTACCTCATGTTTTGTTTACAAAAGTTATCAGGGACTTACAATCGATAGATCGCTTGTGTATTAATCCTTTCCGGATATGATTTATACACAAGTGATCTATCGATTCGCATTAATGTATTTCCAGGTTATAAGTGACCCCCGTTTTTCTTTTTTTAAACAGCTTTAAATTGAACTTAGAAGAACGGCACTTAGCATGTGGATTTAAATGCACACCGCGTAACTAAAACTTATTTTTGGGAGACGCCCTTATTTGTAACTGAAGCCCCAGTCCCCTGTACAAAAGAATAACTTAGTTGTTTTTTCCTGTGAATATACCTATGTGTACCCCAATAGATACACGTGGTATATTTGCATTGCTATGATGATATGTACTAGCCTACAGGACTATCTATATCCGATGATTCAAGGAAAATCTATTTCGCAAACCTCACTGGTCATCATTTGGACTCACACACGCACGCACACACGCAATTGTAAAAGTCTATAGGGGTCCTAGACCGTGCCCTATTGAAAGCAGGCACATATAAGGCTTAAGCATGAAACATGTATGTACTTTTCAATTCATTGACTCTTTTTGCCTACGAGGTAATTTGTCATGATTTTGTCGTCTGCTGATATTATTTTCAAAATCAGTTTTTTTCCTTGTCGTTGCTTTTTCTAAATGATCTTTCGTGAATATCAGTAGAGTTCTAAGCAGTTTGGATCCAGATCATGCCCGACGTTTTGTCGGGCCTGATCTGGGTCCAAATTGTTTGCAAAGGTTATCAGCAGACGACACTAGTAAGAAAAGAGTTTATGACGACAATTCAAGTTTAGAGAGTTGACGAGAAATAGCGAATTAGGGATATACATTAAACTTAAAGAGCATCAACTATTTGCCTGCTAAAGCTATTTCGATGAACTGCTTAACTGTTTTACCGAAGGCAAGTTAAGGTAAAATGTTGGGCATTATCTGGATCCATACTGTTTGATAACCTACTTGTATTCCTGAAAGACATGTTTTTAGGAAACAATGATCTCGAAAGGAAATTCAGCCATTGTTTAAGGTTCAGACAATACTGTTACTTGGATCGTTTTTTTTAACTCAGGCAATTTCAATGCATCGCCTTTAGATGTACAGTGAAGTTTATGAGTCAGTATAAGCAGTGAATAATAGCTTAATGCACAAAGATTGTGCCAGTTAAGCAATTTTGCGTGAAGTTGCGATTGTTTTTATCAGTTTAAACACGTGTTTTGGGTGCTCAAAAGAACCGTATCATCGAGACGGTTGTTTTGAGTACACACAACATATTTTTTGGTTGAGAAATAGGACAAATAATTCTCTGTTACGCACTCTTATCTGTGGGACTGACGAATTACCTCCACTGACCTGCATAAACCATGTTTTATTTATATCGCTAGGTTCACTTGGGGACTAATTCACCAAAATTCCATCTAATTCCAGCCTAGTCAAAAACTCATATTTATTTGGAAAAAATAAATTCAATTACGCGGTATGTATCTAAATTAATTCCTCTAATTAATTTTTCAACTAAAATCACCATTAAAGAATAATTAGCAGAAAAACGGGGGTCACTAATGTCCTGGAAACACTATAGCTCAAGTGGAGTGTACAAGTTAATGTTTTACTTAACAATTGTAAACAAACACGATCTCGTGCGCAGGGACCGCGGCACACCGACACAATAACAAACACGACGTCACTGTCACTCTTAGTTGGCACGACAATACATATTCTTTATTTCATTACAGAGATAAACAATCATATCAAAACAATGACAACAGTTTTTACATATAACTCACAGACAATCAGAGTACACACATTCCACATGTTACAAAATGTACACCACGATGTACCCAGTCAAAGTCAAACACTAGGCACCCACCAACCGATGGAGCATTTTATAGAGAATACTTGGTGAGTGTCTTTGGATATCAAGTTTACCAGGCAAGGCTTTGAGAACGCTTGTTGACATCGCGAGGCTTGCTGAGCAATTCAACATGCGTTCTCAAAGCCGAGCCTGGTAAACTTGATATCTCCAGACGCGAACATGGTATTCTATTTATCAGTTTACCCATTGTTTCACTCTTCAAACTAGCGATTATGGCGTAATTTTCGAGTTTTGTATTGATTCAGCGTCATTAGCGACGTTATTCAAAAAGTGCAACGTCATCATGACCTGATAAAGGCAACATGCCGTGAGATAGACAACGTTTATCAGGCAACGCAGAACACTGCAGTTGGTATTAGAGGTATTTGATTAAATGAAACTAGGCACCCACCAACCGATGGAGCATTTCATACGTGTACCAGGGTGGTTGTTGAGTCGGGGGCCTGAATGCTTATTCATCTTCCATTGAATGTTGGGAACTTTCACGTTAGCTCCTGGATTTGTGGAGTAGTTACATATTAAGGATCGTACATGCGTGCTCATGTTTTATTTAATGTATTAAAAGAGTTAAAGAAAAGAGATAACATGCGAGGATTGTCGAGCATTTATTATGTTTTTTCGCAACTAGTATAACAAATTCAATAATACTGTAGCACGAATGTTAGATTCTATTTATCACATGGCATTAAAATTAATTAAAATACCTATTTTGGACGAGAAAACGTCAGGATTCTGTCATATTTTACGCAAAGTTGTGATGGACGTCATTACGCAACGTTATGAGATCTGTAAGCCACGAGTGTTTCATCGATTTTAATGCATGGTGTTATATCACTCTAAGACGCACCGTCATGCGATAAATGTTTTTTTTTTCGGTTTACAATCATTTCTCCAGCGGGGAGGGACCAGGTCCTGAGGTTATAAACTTTGTTCATGCTTATCTCAACTACGCATTACATTTTCCTATGCTCATAAAATCTATACTACTGATGAATGCAAACATATTTTGCTTTCAACCTCTCAGGAGAGGTTCTTGGAGGGATAATAATGTAAAAATGCCGACAATTATAGACATATCAACATTGATGAGCATGACAAATGCCATGCACGTTTGAGTTGTGCGTTGATGAAGTAAAAGATCGGGGGCTGGACGTTTTAATTAAGTGTGTGTGTGTGTGTGTGTGTGTGTGTGTGTGTGTGTGTGTGTGTGTGTGTGTGTGTGTGTGTGTGTGTGTGTGTCAATACATGGGTTGGTCTGTATTATTTAATTGTAGAAAGTCTTGACCATATGTGCTTCCGTTTAGATACATGTACGAGTATGGCTAGCGCTTACACGGCCTTCCAAAAGAGCACACTCGGCCCTGCTCTCGGTCCTGTACTGAGCATTTGTTTGCAAATGCACCCTAGCCTCAATATGTCCAGGGAGTCCTAGAATTCAGGTGAATGAAAAGCTTATCATTTTGTTTTTAATCAATGGTGTTCTGCAGTGTAGGAAAAGGCACATAAATATGTAGGAGTTAAGCAACCTATATAAAAAATGAATCTTGATGCAAGTTGTTTTTGTTTTAAAATGTGTTTCATATGACAGATGGTCCTATTAGATCAGAGGTTAAAATCTTTTGTTATTATTAATTAGGACAGCTTAACTGATGTCGTACAGAGAGGTGACAAAAAAAGGGCTACACACGTCTCTGATGATGATATATTAGCACTTATAATGAATTGAAAAAAAAAACATAATTGAGCCGTGACGCGTGATTTCCAACAATGTGGCGTTTTGACAAGTGTAGACTCAGACCAGCCTGTGTAGCCTCATGTTGGGCTTAGAGACTCCACTGATGTTCAGTCAATAGCTTAACACTCATAGGATACTCAAGCAGCTAGCAAAGGCTCTGATCAGACTGCGCGTATGGTCGCACATACCACATTGTTGGAAATACCATGCCACGGCTCATATTTATAACCTGTTGCTGTATGCCGCATCTGTAACATGCGCTTAGCTAAGCGCTTACTTTAAAAAGCTATCACAACACTCCATCCCGGAGGTTCATAAGTTATAGGTTTTACAGGTCAAACGATATCAAAGTTTGTGATGTACCAAAAACTTCTTACAATGTATTTGACGTAGTATCTTGGTCGTAAAATATAAATCCATCCATCAGACAACCGTTCAACCTAAGAAAACCAGTATCAAGTAGCGCAAACTAAGACCGCAGGGGGCGTATGACGCACATTTGGTCACTTTTAGCTATATATTTTGTCAAGTGACGCTACCTTAATCTGATCGAAAATAATCACGAATAGCAAGGTACATGTATCGAACCAATATTAAGGAGGATTACGTCAACAATAAGGCCAAACGACGTCCCCACAGTCGACACTCATACAATGCAAATTTTATCCATGTAGTTTAAGCTAACAAGTAAGGGGATTCTAAGTTGATTAAAACAGGACAATTTGATACGCATTATCTAAACACAATCGAACCTTACAACATATTTGGCCCGACCTGTGCTCACTAGAATATCATCCACTCGCATTAAAATGGTCTTAGTTCTCGCAAGGCTTGCCAGAGTTGGCTAAAAAGACAATTGAGTATGGCCAAGAAATGTCACAATCAGAGAACACAGACAAATCCACGTCACCGCGAGGAAGAGCCACATACCACAGACACTCTCACGACAGTAAGAACACCACCAACCAGCTCTCCCTTCCTTTGTGGAATGATTGCAACCACTTGTACTTCATATTCAATGATCGATGCAATAAATTAGACCAGTGATACTTAATATACTTTATTAACTGAGTAAGGCACATACAAATGCATGTGCCTCTACACCAACACATATATATTCAATGCGAAGAGGAAAAACAGTTTTACGTTTACAAATCAAAGTGCAAAATTATGGTTTAGTAATAGAGCCACTGATGAGCTTTGTGAAATCGCTTCTCTGAAGAAATCATCAAACCAGAAAATAAATGGATGTTATTTAATTGACCTGATCTCAGAATTCCGGATCTGCAATTTCTGAGCTCAACGCTAGAATGCCAATTCCCATCTATTCACGGTGTTGTTTCTCCATTATGCACCTGCTAAATGTCTGGATTAGTGCCTCAAGGTCTCCAACCGATGGAATCTTATATAGCGATAACTGGCACTTTTCAAGACATTTACCTTGTGCAAGAAAAAAATGCGAAGGCGTGAAGCTGTTAAATTGGTCCTTATAAATAGCGTAAACATACGGCATATAACAATGATAGTTTTATGCTACTACAACGTACGTGTGCATTGAGTATTGAGTTGGGTGCGTTCAACCATTTGGAATAGATAATGGCCGGGCTGCAATACTTATACTTTTTGCCAGCTAAACAAATTGATGCCAACATTGCTACCTTTTATTGTTGTAGTCATTGTCCAGAGCAATACAATCGAACATACCAAAGGTAATAAAGTTGAAAGATTGCACCAAATGAATAGGTCCATTTGCTAGTCCAAATATGACCAGTTGAGACTGCCTAACTATTTGTATCGATCACTCTAATGTAACAGTGGTATTGACCTCTTGATGGGGCCACGTGACAACTCGATATTGCTTTTTTAATGGACTAATCATATTATACTCATCCTTAAAAAAAGAGGGCCACCTTGAGCTTTGTAAAAAGGTTCGTTAAATATGCATAATAATTCGGGGTTCACTTACATGCTAACGCTATGTAGATGAAGTCCTTCGCCCACATGTCCTGTTGGAAACAATTTTCTCTTTCAGTAAGACAATTCCAACATTCCTGCAATATGACAAGGAACTATTTGCAGGCTGGTCATGTCATACCCACTGGACTGGCCTTGCGGGGCCCGACCCATCTCCAATCGGCAACCCCTGGGATATCTAGGCCGGCGGCTACATTATCTAACCCCTTCTCAGATGCCACATTTCCCGACTTCGAACACTAGCTGGTTGAACAACGAGGGTGGGGGTACGACCCCAGGCTTCTTTTAAGCATGCGTAAAAGCCTCATAGAATACACTCATAAAGGTAGAGGGCATACAAGATAAGGCTTACAATATATAAATTTATAATAATAACATGTTCATGTCTGTTTTTATTTTCAATAAAGCCAGTGAATTGGGGTGGCCTTCTTTTTATTAGAATGAGTGTATGATATATTTCATCAAAACGGCGAAAAATCACTTGGGCGAAAGCGAAATATCACGGATTTTGACACTAGGTATTTTTACTCTACAATTTTTGCTGACAAGTTTCAACAATGCGATTATTTATAATACATTACACTCCATGATTAATTATTGGATTTGAAAATATGAGCTGTATGATTGATCAGAACAATATGTAATACTCTGAAGTAATCAAACAATCACATTTTCCATTCAATTTCTTCCGAAAAGCATACCATCCAAACGTTTATTGAACTAATCTGAGATCCGATTCATCATTAAAATAAAAACGATTGGTCACTGCCTTTACAACTGGTACAATGTACAAGTATGGCCTACAGATATTAATCAGAAACAGCGAGGAATGGATCGTAATCCATTCGCTTTGCCAGTGGCTGAGTTAAAATGATGAAGTAATTACTTTGGTTAAAGACGATAATGACCTAGGCCAATGATTACAATCATTATGGTTTTTGACAGTTAACTCTTTCTGTACTTAAAGATTCTTTCGTCTGGTTAGATACAAAATTAGACGCTTTTTGTCGAAATAAAACGTTCACACTACAACACAGCACTGCTGTTTGTTTTGCCTAACTAGTTTGTGTATGTTTTGCAAAATAACCATACCAAAACAAGGCATTCTCATTGGTCAACCCTTTTACGTTCGACGTGACATGTTGTTTTTGAGCGTTAATTGACATGCCGGGCAATTATCGCTCATAGGTGCGTATGCTACTATGTCTATGGTTCCAAGGTCTGTGGATATAACAACCAATTATATTGGTTTTAAAACAGTTGACGAATTGTCGTTCTTATCCGATCTTGCCTCCGACCTTGAGAACTCTGAGTTACATCGTAAAACAGCAAATAATAATTTTGCAGTTTGGAACTCCATAACATTTACGCAATTAGACAGACACGCACCAATTAGACAACGACGAGTAAAGTCAGTTTGGAATCCTGATTGGTATAAGTCTGAGATTGGCAGAGCACGCGAACCTAGGGATACATTTAAACATTTAAATAACTGGCCTGAGTATAAACGTTTTAAGAATAAAACCAGCAAATTGATTAAAGCAAAGCGCAAATAATTTATTGATTCAATTGATATCTTAAAGGACCCCAAGATGATCAGGAAACATTTGAGATCAATAACACATTCCTCAGCATATAACATTAAGATTCCTGATCTTTCCCACCTATCTAACTTTGCCTGACGAACTAATATTTAACAATGAATATATTTCAGACTCCAAACGCATTGTAACACAACTTAATGAATATTTTGTATCGATTGCTGATAAATTAGATAAACAGAAAACAGAAAATAGTGCACCTGACTTGTCAAAACTCCGCAACCCATCGATTTAAGCTTTACGTCAGAGCCGTCATAGAGTCTGAAGCCTGACCCACCGATGTGCATTTAAACAGGAAACCATAGCTATTAACCTGAATTGTGCTTAAAACCAGGCATACCTGGGTTTACCAGTTGGATTTCTTTTGCCCGGGTATTCAGAACCTATATTTTATGGCGATTTAGTTTATAAATTCAAACGAGTTGTTGGAAAACCTAATTTTGGTGATCAGTTCAAAAAGATTATCAAACGTTATATAAAGGTCTTCTATAACTAAGAAGTTATGCGACAGTCTGCATGCCTGGTTTTAAACCCAATCACGGGTTATTGCTATGGTTTCCTCTTTAATTGCACGATTGTGGGTAAGGCGTCAGACTCTATGATGGTTCTGACGTAAAGCTTTAATCGGTGGGTTGGTGCCTGATGCTTATCTGTACTGTAGCTGGACCCACCGTGGCTCAACTTGAGGTTTTCTTTTGCTCTGACTATCTGTGAGTCGTGAGCCCTTTGTTTAATCATAGTATGTTAATTTGATTAGAGTGTTTCCCCATGATGATACATTGCATAAGTTAGAAGGCTTCCATGCGAAATAAAAAATTCTTGTACTTCAACAACAACAGAATCAAGGGCAAATATTTGGTACCAGTAAAATGCATTTAAGCCCCCCACCCCCCCCCCCCCCCCGGTGACTTTGGCTGCCGTCCGTTCTAAGGCGGTGATTCTTTTGTTGTTGACTTTTTTGTTTAATTGTATCTCCCATTGTGGGAGACTGTAATTATTCTATGTTTTAAGGTACGTTACTTTATGTCCGTACTAGTTTTACAATCATCTTGAAGGGGAAGGGAGGGCTTGCTGTTTTGCTTAGTTTGTCTTCCTGGTGTCTCGTGATGGTTGGGTGGCTCTTCCTCGTGGAGCCAAAGGTATGTCTGCGGTTTGTGATTGTGGCATTACATGTACCTGGTCATTCTGATTTACTATTTTTATGTACTGTTGAGTTCTTATCTTTGCTCTATCTCCTTTTTATATCTTGACTTATATGTTCTAGGAGATAATACATGGATAAGTTAGGGGTCTTTCATGCAAAACAAACATTTATGCAGCCCGCCACAGTCACAGCATAATTATCAAGAAAAAGCTTAATTTGGAAATTATCATTGTATTTCTGTTTCCTGAGATATCAGTGCAAAATGCAAATAATTTACGGTTATGGGACTTGGAGCTAAAAGCTTTTTTTTTTAAAAGCCAAATTCGATTATTCATTTAGAATGCTCCATTCTTGTATTTAATGCTGTTCTTGCTTTCTAAAATTGTTTTCTGTTGTGTGCACAAACAATATGGGATTGGGATTGGTGACGGCTGGTGGAGAACGTGTTTCTTGGAGCTCATGAATTTTATTGAATTTTAACATTTTATAAGAGTTTTAACCTGTATATAGTGTGTCAATTTAACCTTTGGTGTTCCATATATCGTTCTATGAGACGACAGTCAAAATTTATATCTGGAAAGTGGAGAATTTTTAAGATTTTATCGGGTTGAAAGCCCGCGAAAATTTTTACAAGGACCCTGCAGGACTTGGCATGGACCGGTTTCTGGCGACGCATTTATATGCGGTTTGGAAGTATAGCTAATAAGCATTTAACTTCAAAGTCGGATTGAGCTGAAATTTGCCCTTATTATTACATAATTTAAAGGATTTAAGACTTTTTATCGGCTGATTTTAACTTTGTATATTTCCGTCAGTAAGCGTTGAATTCCGTCAATCCAACATGGCCACTCTCATTGACCGAGACCTACTTCACGATTCGACATTTGATGGTTCATCTTATGACAGTGTGCTGACCCAACGCAATGTAACACCTAACCCTGAAATCTCATTCCCCACCCAGACCAACCCTGCCACTCCAGCTGATAGTAATGTAGCGCTTGTAGAAACAAAAATAGATTATTCACTCAATATTAACAAGGCTCTTAAGAAGAAAACTGCCGCATGTAAACAGGTCAAGGCTGAATATGAGTATACAGGCGGCCGTATTACCAGGGGAATGGATACTGCCACCTTTGAGTTGTTTCGTACCGCCATTAGCAAATTGTATCGTCAATTCCCGCCCGATGAAGGACACTGTACTGTTATCGATTAAGATGATAAACACAGGAAAGCTGTTGTTCAGCATACCTTTAAGGTTTCGAGAATGATTAGTGGAAATTCTGTAAGTTATACTGTTAATTTGTATCCCACCAATAATCGTCTCTTGATAAATGGTAAGGATGTTGACAAATTCATGGAAAGCCACTTAGTCCTACTGCATCAAATGATGATTAGAGCCTTATTAGAGGACGGTTTCAGTGGTGTTGAATCAATGAATCGTATGTAAGCCGATCAAATGCAGGTCATTTTGAATCAAAGAAGGGGTGGGGATGAGATGTCTACAAATTCATCCAGTAGCGAAGTGCGTACTGTTGTGACAGCAAATAGCGGTAATCGACCTGCCCTTCAGTGTGACCAGCAAGAAGCCCCAGCCGTTGTTAAGACCACAAGTGGTAGAACCCTTTCACGTACCCGTAGTGGTTTTCGTCTTAAGGATGGCAAGACACAAGTTAAGAAAGTTGAAACAAATACCAGAAGTGAAGTTAAGAAAGCAGAGGGTGAGCGATGTTTGGTCTGCTCCAGGAATGCAGTGACCAGAGCTGCTGAATGCAAAATCGGAGGTCATTGGGTGCATTATCGGTTTGACAAGTTGACAGATGATGAAATATATAGACTTGAAAATGACAGTGGCTTCATTTATAACTGTAAACGATGCTCCACAAAAGAAACAACCCCCAAAACTGTTTTGTATGGAAGTGAACGAACATTACCAAAAAGCAACGGTAAACTACACTCTTCATCTGAAACTGTTAAAGCTGAACCCAGTCTGTGTAACACCATCCTGCGAATACCAAATCCAACTGATGTATCTAGCTCTTCGACACCTGCCATGGCCATACTGAAAGAGGAGAGCGACCCTGTATGTGGTGTATGTGACAAGAACTTGTGTGATGGTGTGAATGTATGCGATAACTGTCGTAGATTATGTCATTCAGACTGCATGGCCGACCATGAGCCAGAACTGTGTGTGACTTGTGGTGCTAAAGACCTGCAGGATGTGTTGATGAATGGAACTAAGTTACAGCACACAAAATCCCCAATTCTCAGTGGTGATGAGGCACAGCCCAAGACGGAGGTTCAGGTGTCACAGAGGGATAGGACTCCAGTGAAGCCAGTGGGGATCAGATTAAAGTCATCTTCACAAACTGAGGGAATAGTAACAAGAACCGCGAGCTGAGACAGCAGGATTTTAAAATTGCGCAAATGGGAAGAGGAATTGAAGTTGAGAGAGACCAGATGTAATGAGCTGAATAAAGACTTTTCATGATTAGAAGACTATGTTCGCAGGACAGAAGCCAGGAATGTTGAGCTAGAAAAGACCGTCCTTACCTTGGAGCGCAAAATTTATGTCCTTGAATCTGAACCAAGTGCACAGCGTAGAGGCACAGTTGTCCCAGTCAGCAATGATGTAGGCAGTGTCAGTAGTACAAACAAGTCGTGTGACATCCCATCCCGAAGTGTTATAGACGATTCTAAGAAATCACAGGATTATCCAGGATCTACAGACCAGCTGATAATTGGAGTACGAGATCAGGTTACCCATTATATCATGAATAGGGTCCGGAGTGAGTTCAATCAACTATAGAGAATTGCTACAGCACAGAAGACCCCGATCGTCGTCAAGCCACCAGCTGGTGACCCCTGTCTACACCAAGGCCAGCACGAAACCATTCTATCAACTTGGATGCATGAAGCTGCTCTGCAACCCCATGTTTATAGCATGCACAGTGTACAACCCAAGATAACCCTGCCCATGCCACAAGCTAATTTGCAACCACAGCTATTCAACCCACGTATACAACCAGAGTGTCGTGCGTGGTCTCCATCCCGGACTGCAACCTCAGTGGGTGTTACAGCAGAATAGAAAGCTGCTTTATCCGCAGCCTGATGTAAGTGAGCCAAGCAATCCTGTCGCAATAGAGAGCATTGGATCAAGTTTGCCAAATGGTGCTAACTACACGGGACAGCCTGAGACGTGCAAACCTAGTCAACAGTGTCAGCAACAACCAATGGAAGTGACTGTCAGAATTAATGGTATGCCTAAGGCTGAATGGTACCCGCCTGTCATAGACCTAACCGCACCGTCACCTGATGTCCAGAACAGTAAGGGGTCAAAGCGTGAAGAAAGAGCCCCCCATGTTAGCGTGAGGTTGTCACATAATACGGTACAGTTGGACAGTTCACAATGCGAACAGCAAGATACATTGGATGTAGCCAGAAAGCCTTGGCCCCTTGCTCATCTTCACACAGGTCAGCCCCTAGTAGTACAGGCTCCAGCTCAACAGCCAGCACATGGTGAAGCACACTATTTTTTGCCCCAGGCTCAGCCTCTGTGGATGAGAAGGTAACGCATAGCAGACTGCTCATGTTGGTGTCCTTCAACTGTAAGAATATCAGCACATGCGAATATGTGATGGATGACCTATTGGTGAAGTATGAGGCAGATATTTTGCTCCTGCAAGAACATTGGTTATTCGACTGCCAGCTGCATTGCTTAAATGAAGTCTCTGACCTGTGCGTTGGACAGGGTAAATCAGTTGATACAGGTAACCCAATCTTACCAGTTCAGATGCCATGTGGTTATGGTGGGACAGCCATACTTTGGAAAAAGCAGATTGATCATGTCATTAAGCCCCTCGACGTTGGTGGAAATCGGATACAGTGTGTTGCGATGAACGTCTGTGAGCCTTCGCTATTGATATCAGTATACATGCTCTACAAGGGGATTACAGATAACTATACAGAATTTAAGGGTACCTTAGACCAGCTATCAGTGATACTATCACAGTATGCCCCAACACATCAAATTATAATTGGTGGTGACTTGAATGAGGACATAACCCTGACAGCTAATGGTGCAAGGGCTCAGTACCTCAGAGAGTTTATTGAAGAACATGAACTAAAGACACAGCCCACTGAGCCAACTTTTATTAACTCAGCTGGAGCAGAAGTATCTACCATTGACTATTTTCTATACAGTCATACCTTATCAGATAGTATTACCTCCTTAAGACGTCTAGACGCTGTGATCGCAAATGTTTCAGATCATTACCCGATAGAACTTACCTTTGAGGTTTCCCTTGACCAACAAGTTGTTGCTGCTGATAAATATATCGCGACCTAGACTCGTGTCAATTGGAAGAAGGTGGACCAAGTCTTGTATGCGGCACTGGTGAGGCAGAGGTTACCCCAAATAGAGACAAATGCAAATACAGTGTATGACCTGGAAAAGGCTGTCACTTCAGTTAACCATGTTTGACCAAGTGTGCCAATGATGAAGCTCCTAGGCAACAGCATAGAGCCAGGAAAGCAAATCTTAGAGTGTCGATACCCGAGATAAAAGCTGCAATTACAAGGAAGAAGGATGCATTCTATCACTGGAAGACGGCAGGGAGACCCCAAGACGGTGTTAACCAGCTCCTAATTCAGAAGAGGCTAACAACTAAGGTCCTGAGACAGCTGTGTAGAAAAGAGAACGCCCAACAATACATCAAAGACAAGCAGGAGATAATGGATGCAAAGACCCAAGATGCTGCATTATTCCATAAACTGATCAACAAACATCGTGGTAAGCTGGGAGTGTTCCTAAATGAGATGCATGTTGAGGAATCGACATACAGGACCGATGATGAGATTTTTCAAGGGTGGCGACAGCACTTTGGGGATCTGGCCAAACAATCAGATAATCCACGCTTCGATGAGCAATATAAAAGAGTGGTTGGAAGGGAACTTGCTGAGATCATTGACATATGTGAAGCATCAAGGAGTGACTACAGCCCAGTGGCAGAAGACGAGGTTGAGAAGGCACTGAATTCGTTGAACAAAGGGAAGGCGGCAGACATATTTGGATTAACCACTGAACACCTTGCTTGTGCATCCAACAAGTTGATCCCAGTGTTAACTGCATTGCTGAATTGTATCTTCCATGTGGGTGATCTACCGTATTCGCTAAAGCTTGGACTGTTGACACCTATCTTCAAGAAGAAAGGCTCCAATACAGATGCCAAGAACTACAGAGGAATCACTGTTCTTCCAATTTTATCTAAACTGCTAGAAAGCATCCTCCGTGAAAGGATTAAACCAAATATTGATGCCACCCAGAATCCTATGCAGATGGGATTCACTAAGAACTCTTCTCCAATGAACTGCGCTCTTATATTGGAGGAGAACATTAGAGAAAACAAGGACCAGAAGAAGGACAGTTTCATTGCCTTCCTAGACGCTAAGGCTGGTTTTTATGTGGTTAATCATGCCAGTTTGATGAGGAAGCTTTTCCATATCGGTGTTGAAGGGGTAACTTGGAGTCTTATCCATAGTCTACACAGGAAGGCCCAAACAGTGATACGTTGGTGTGGCCAGATGTCAAAGTAAGTAAGGGTGCAAAGATCAGGAATCGATACAATCAAGTACCACACCTGACCCAGGATACCAATGGGAAAGTGACAAACTCACAGTAGACACCACAAACGAGAGCCAAGAGGTCAGCCCTTTTCCAGCAGGTGTCCACAAAGCACATATAAACAGACGCGCACAAAGACATAGCAAACACAAGACAGAACAAAAACATAAAAGATCCACAAAAGAAGTACCGCCTTGGAACGGTCAGTAAAATATATTACTGGAGGGCTTAAACCAGTTTAACGGCGCTTACCTCACCCTTAATTCAGATGTGGATCAAGACACATAGAAAGTCAAAAGTATTGCAGATTGCTACCCTTAAAGCATTCTGCAATACTTAAAACCTACACTAAGCAAGCCATTTTTGATAGAGCAGGGGGTTCGTCAAGGCGGAGTACTCAGTACTGACCTCTATAAGGTCTACGTTGACCCGAGTTTAGACAGAGTGACCAACCTGATAATTGGTGGTATGATTGGAGAGATACCATGCCCTATTCCCACGTGTGCAGATGATATGACAGAGCTTAGTGACAGCAAGGAGGAATTACAGACCCTGGTAGATGAAGGAGACGATTACAGCACACTTGAACGCTACCTATTACAACTAGTCAAGAGTGTGGTTATGCCTGTCCCGGGAAGAGGGAAGAAACCGGTGGACACTGAAGACTTTGTGTGGACCATTAACAGAAAGCATATGCCAATTATTCAGGAGACAACTTATATGGGTATCAAGTTATCTGCTATATCCACTGAGGCGACCGTGGAAGAAAACATCAAGAAAGCTCGGAAAATGCTGTACAGTCTGATGGGTTCAGGTCTCCATGGGTATAATGGCCTCGATCCGGAAACAGCCGTTCATATATATCAAACTTATGTGTTACCACCCTTGGTCTATGGACTAGAAGTCATACTCCCAGAGAAGAAGTATATGGATATGTTGGAGAGGTCAAATAAAAAGTTCCTAAAACACATTCTGGGCGTCCCAGATACAACTGCTGATCCTGCTGTTTATATCCTCACTGGAACTATTCCATTAGAAGGTGTTATACATAAACGTGCCCTGACCCTGTTTGGTAATATCTGCCGACTAGAAGATACATCGATAGAGGTGCGACTTGCAGAACGACAGTTAACGGTGAAAGATAATCGTAGTCATAGCTGGTACATTGCAGTTAAGAATATAATAAGGAAATACTTTCTCCCCGAGCCTCTGGATCTTCTGCAGTGTCCCATATCAAAGTTTGCATGGAAACATAGAGTCAACAATCATATAAATAACTACTGGGTCAGATTTGTCAGGGAACGGGCAAGCCTTTACCCAAGCTTACAGTATTTGGCAGTGGACAACTATGCCAGTGGGAGAAGTCACCATCTCTTGAAGTCAGCTAAAAACGCCAGAGAGACTACTCTTGTGCATACAAAGCTTAAATAAGCCACTGGTACCTACATACTACAGACCAATAGAGCATCCTTCAACCAGAATATGGTAGACCCAACATGTCTCCTCTGTAAAAGTGCAGAAGAAACTACGCAACACTTTTTGCTGGAGTGTCCCGAGCTTGCAGCAACAAGAAATTCTATCATAGACTCACTCCTAGAAGCTTGTAGTGGTGTGTGTAATCCTGCTTATGACAATGTAACCCTGCTAAAATTAGTCTTAGACTGTAGTGCGCTTCTAGATATTAACACCCAGAGTAATGAACTGTCAAATGTTGAGTTCCAAGCTAGAAGATTGTGTTGTGCACTAGACTGTGAAAGATATAAGAAACTGTCATTAATTCCTCGCCGAAATAGAAATCTTAAGTCGAAGAAGTCGGTCCGTCACAAGTCCAAGCAGGGTTGCTAATCAATCTTTTTATCGAGAAGTTTGCCAGAAACGTTTTTAAAGACTATATGGTTTTAATCTGTGGTGACGGAACTTTAATTAAACGTCGTGTTAAGGCTGAATTTTTATAAAAGAAAATGTTCTTAACCTGTATATACTGAACTCTTAAAGTGTAAATAGGGTGATGGATTGATAATCATTTTAACGTTGAGTATTCGCTAACAACGTTCCGCTCTACGGAGGTGTCCCATCACTGGGATAATTTATGACTACAACAACAACAACAACAATATGGCAAATTTACTTTCAGGAAAATTAACATTATGTGATTGTTATATATTGTATCATCATTAGCTAAAAACTTAAATATTGTTGACTTCAATAATTCAGGCTGTAACAAGATCATTTTTGTTATTTATATTTCGTGTTTGTCATGATTTCTTGTCTGCACATTGCAGCCGTGTGGTCATCTGCTGGAAAAAGGGTTAACCACTTTGCCCTCTTGTACGTGATGTTTTCTTGTGTTTTGTCACTCTCATATATGGTTTCCTGGATCAGGTATGGTACTTGATTGTATCGATTCCTGATCTTTGCCTTCTTATTTACTTTGACAAAGTATCTTTCTTTAGAACTTACAAAAATAAATTCATTTTTGAAGTATGGGTTTTATCTGAAAATAAACACCTATGAAAAGAAATATTTTGCAAATGTAGAACTCTTTCACCTGAAGCGCTACTGAAAATAAACAGAAAACGATTTTTTTCACTGGTGTCCTAAAATACTGTTAAACTTTGGTGCCACTATAATTTCCTTAACTACCGCTACATTGTATCTTAAATCTAAGGAAACGAAATATGCAAATATAAGCATGCCCATGTCGCAACAAAACAACAACACCAACAACAAAAACGCTGTTTCTGTGGGCTACAGCAAGCTTCAAGGACAGGTACGTATCTTAAACGAGACATATATCAGCAGGTACCTTTGTTATAGCTGGAACTTGGAATAATCTACATCGTTTGCTCTAAATAAGCGTACTAACTTGTACCTGTTGAACAGCGATTCCTGTAAGATGACCATAAAGCTATTTCAGCCTGATAATAACATGCATGATGGAAGGCTGTTTTCGACGTGAAAAGTTATTAGATTTCACTTAAACTCTTCACAGTGGGATTTGTTTATCGCTTGTTAATTTTTTTTCTTACATTGCTAGAAATGTATATGAGCCGATACATATGATTTCCAACATTATGGTATTTTGTCAAGTGTAGACTCAGACGAGCTTTGCAGCCTCCTTTCAAGCTTAGAAACTCAAAATGATGTTCGGTCAGTGGTCATAGAGTCATTGAATATCTATGTGACATTATGCGCTTACAAATGTATGCGATGGCTGGTCAGAGCCATTGATGGTCGCACATACCACATTGTTCGAAATCTCTAGTCACGGCTCATGTAAGAATTTATGATCTCTTATTCTGTCAAAAATGGATTTTTTCTACTTTATTTTGCATATCAATATGGAAATTGGCAATGCTGTCATGATCTATTATGTTAGCTATCTGTCAGTTTTGAAACTGTAACTGAAAGTTGTGCTTTTGTAAAGATCAACATAGGTATACTGTTACTGACAATGTGTTCTTAGCTCTTTGTTTACTGTTGTTGTCGGCCGATAATATCTTTTACAAACAGTCAAGGTATAGATCAGACCTGGCAATATTTTGGGCCTAATCTGGATCAAATTAATATGGCACCCTGATTGTTACGTGGAAAAAATATTTGAAAAATTTAAATTTGAAACAAAAATCAGCAAAGGCAAAAAAGCATACTAGCAAAGAATCAATATATAGTTTTAGGTCGGGTTGCCTACCAATTAGGTAGGCAGAAGCAATAAGCATACTATATGTTAAAATGGCTGTTTACTTATTGACAAGTTTGGCTATAAAACTTTTACTCGATATGATAACCACTTACTACATACATACACAATTTATGTAGCAAATATTCATTTAAAACTTAACGAACCATGTCAAAATTAAAACAGTATGGGTGGGGTAGAAAAGTACAACTTTTTGTCAACTCATGGGAGAAACTACAACATTTATATCAAGCCTGAACAATGACACATCACAACCAAGCAAAACTGCATGGAGTAATTGATGCGTATTCTTTCAACTTTCATTTAGCTGATATTAACTGTCAAGCACGCTCATGATGCTAGAAATGAATCCGCCGTTAACGTATTGCAAAAGAAGTACATACTTTCTTTTGACGTATAGTCTGGCGATCGTATCTGATCACTATCAGAGATGAGTGTTAATAATCCGTCTACTGGCTGAGTCACTTATACAAGCGGCCTGGTATCCTCTTGCTACGTTCTCATGTGCGCCCACAGCCGGAGAGAGACTATTCTGTTGCAATAAAGATATTTAGGGCATCACTCTATGTATTGGGGCCTATATTACTGGCAGCTACGTGATGACCTGGTTAATTTTGATCTGTGAGATGGATTCAGGTACGTGTCTTTATCAACATACATAGTTCCACAATGAATCTTGTATAAGAGAAGTAGAGAGGACTGATACCTCTGGACTTCAAGTTCTCAACACAGATATTGTTATGTCACCTCCTACAGTTCCAGTAGGCTGCTGTTCTTTGTACTTTCTCCTCTTGTTGAATCCGAGTTTTAGAATATGGGTTCCAAATAGGTGTTGCATACTCTATTAAAGGGCATACCAAATTTGTGCATGCAACTTCCTTCTCTTAGGTGCAAAAGCAAGATTTCTGCTGAGGTCACCTAACGCTGCAGTTGCTTTTGAAGAAATATCAGAAATATGTTGACCACGATCTATGTTTTTGTAATGGTAATGCAAGGATAATTATGTGGGTTGAACATTTTGAGTATGCAGTGTGTAGTCTAGAAGGATTTGATTGAATGAATAATGCTGAGTCACTTTCATAGAGTAGCATTTGGCAACATTTAACGTGATTTGCTAACAATGGGAAGTACATTAAACAATAGATCAACAACAACAGAACCACTGCCTTAGGAAAGCAACCTAAGCCACATGGGGGCTTAAATGTATTCTACTAGCGCTAATTCTTTGCCCTAGATTCAGTTGTTGTTAATACACAAAATTGATTGATTTGCATGGAGGCTTCCTACCTAATGCAATATATCATCACAGAGAAACAATCAAATCAAATTAACACATTATGATGGTACAAATAAATGGCTCATGACTCACAGATAGTCGGAGCTTAAGGGGATTTATCTTTCAAAAGCTTTTACTTGCATGTAATTTTTCCTGTATAAACAAAAAATGCTTTTTCATCAAGTAGACGGATACCTTTGGCCACAATGTTGTATGAACAATTTATACTTCTTACATAGATCACTTTACACCCCAACATAAAGCTTTTGAGCAATCGGCAGCATGCGTATCAGTCTATTTAGAGTTACTTCCTGGTTTCATAAGGTTTACAATATTGTGACACGCTGGATGAACTTTAGAGAAACCCATTTGCATGAATATGAACTACACTTATCTGTTTCCGATATTTAGAAGCATTTTGACCCAAAATATATGTATTTCTGGTATTATTTACAATTTTTCACTTTGACATTGAAAAGTTCATAAACAAAAATTGTAAATATAAATGTTTCTACCAGAAATGTGTACATTTTGGGCGAAAATACTTCTTAATATTGTAGTATAACTGAAGTTGCCTGCTCAAAACTTTATGTTGGGGCGTAAAGTGATCTATGTGAGATGTATAAGATGTATAAATTGTTCATACAACAATGTGGCCAAAGGTATTTGTCTCCTTGATAAAAAAGCATTTTTGTTTATACAGGAAAATTATAATGCAAGTAAGAGCTTTTGAAAGATATATCCCCTTAAGAAAACCTCAAGTTGAGCTACGGTGGACACAGCCAAAGGCAAGCATCAGACACAAACTAACGAATTAAAGCTTTACTTCAGTGCCGTCGTTGAGTCTGGGACCAGTCCCACCGTCGTGCAACAAAAGAGGAGACCATTATTAGCTATCAACCGTGATTGGAATCACAACCAGGCATGCAGACTATCGCATGATATCCATGTTGTATCCCACTCTTTTATAATGTTTAATAATATTTTTAAATTGATCACTAAAATTAGGCTTTCTAACATTCTTTTAAATTTATAAACTTAATCGCCATAAAATACAGGTTCTGATATGCCTTGTTGCAGAAGAGCCTTTTGTGGATCATTTGTGTTATTTATGTCTTGTGTTTGACATGCTTTCGTGTCTGTTTATTGCTGCCTTGTGGTCACCAGCTGGGAAAGGCCTGACATCTCTGCTCCTAATTGTGATGTCTAATTTTGTCACATTCCCATGTGGTATCCTGGGTCATGTGTGGTACTTGATTGCATTGAATCCTGATCTTTGCCTTCTTTCTTATTTTAAGCAAATATTGTGTTTAACAATCAACTCTAATTTTCGGTAATAAAGTTTTGAAAAAGCTTTAAAGAGTTTATGTTATCGATAACATTGTTTAAGTACCTTAGAAGTCAAAATTTGTTTCTATTGTTGAAGTCATCAACATGAGAACATACCCTTGCAAACCTAATAAGTTGCGAAAAGGTCTTCCTGCAAAATAAGAATGAATAAATGTTCCTGTACAGGACACAATCGTCTGCGAACAGGCAAACAGAGGAACTAATACATCTGGTAAATTATTTATTAAGCTTCGAAAATTGATCAGCTGAAAGGAATGTTGCCACTGTTTGGGAGTTTGTTCCTACTGGTGTCAGTTAAATTATATTCCTACAAAATTGTCCCAGACTATAATGAAATTCATGCAGCATATAATGAAATTCGAGCATATACAGAAGTTGACGCATATAATGATATTCGTATATAACATAATGACTATGACACATCATATAAAGACAAAGTAAGAAAGAGGTCAAAGATCAGGAATCAATACAATCAAGCACCACAACTGACCCAGGATACCAATGGGAAAGTGACAATTTCACAATTAGACACCACACAAACGAGAGCCAGCAGGTGACCACAATACATCAATAAAAAGACGCGCAGTCGCATATAATATGGTTTACACATAATATAATGACTTTAGTACATCATATGATAAGAAACACACATCATATAATAAGAAGTAGTCATCATATAAAGACTATGATGCACTATAGAAAGACGAACGCTCATGATACAATAAAGTTGACGCATAGCATAATGCCATTAGTGCATAATATAATGCATACCAATTATCCGTATATAATGGCATATGAGCAAAAAATAATGGATTCAGGGCAACCCAAAATAAAACTGATGCATCCAACGTTTTTATTTCATACCACCAGACGGCTTTGGCGTTCCATACACAGTTGTAATATATAATATTCCGAGCGATACTTGGTCTCCAAATAAGTCATGAAATATCATAATATCTTACATTTCTTTTTTATGCTGACAATAGCAGACATTTGATAACAAAGCAAAACAAAAATCGCCTTGGCATTGGTAAAACCGTATGTGTTCAGAGCATACCGAATAAAAGCTTATATCATACTTCTTCAGAATTATGTTAATCAAAGTCGGAAAGAATGCAAATAGTATTCTATGTTTGTTACAATATGATAAACATTGAAGATACAGTAATGAAGACCTTTTGATTTAGATATAAAGGTAGACTGTGATCTATGTCAGAGGTCAAATCAGAAGAGTTACTGAGTCTGGCTTCCCCGTTGTTGATCTGAACCACTGATTTGATCATTGGTTGGAATTACGGTTTGTGTCAGAAACAATATCCTTATTGGATTCACTGACACACTGTACAACATTATATCTAACGGTAAGATTAAGCAATAGTTTTGTTTTTTCTTACAGTTCCATCATATGCTGTTGCTGGGCATATTTGACAAGACCCTATCGTTGCCCGAATACAGCCAGGTCAGTTCTTCAGTCTTTGTACCAACAGTCTATTGTACCACTACCCTTCATAGAACATATATGACAGTATTGTGGTCTGTTGCGATAGTTTCTACTCTAAGTGGAATTATCAGAACGATTAGAATTAGTTGGGTATGGATCATCTCCTCCTTCCTGGGACAGACGGCTGAAGATTAGCACCTGAACATGTTACCGTATGGAAGCGTATATGTTCTTCTTAACTGCTTCTTAATTCCAAACAAATTGTGATAGACCTTATCCGCATGGAAAAGGGAGTCTTCCAAGTCACATGAAGCAAAAAAGACACCGTTATAATGATCTACGAAATATACCCACATGAGCATCGCATAACGTTTTAAGGCATTTATTATATGGATCAAGTTTTGCACTTTCTTCGTTTTGAATTCATTTACTCAAATGATTTTAATATGGATTTACTGACCAATTAAATGGATCGATTGATGGTGTTCTTGGCGGAGAACACATTATGTCAACTGTACCTGCAGGTACATATAGGCAGTTGTTGCTGGTGGTGTGTCTATTATTTCATTATTTCTCTTGGTATAGTCAGTTTTGGTGTATTTTTTTTTTTTTTTTTTTTGTTTTGTTTTTTTGTTTCTGAATGGTCTGAACACTTCGCTTATCAGTTGAGTTTACATGTACAACAATTTATTCATCATTAGACTAAAAAATCTTTCTTTCTCAGCTGTTTTATCATTCACTTTACACGACTGGAGTTGAGGGAGTCACAGCATACTTTCATTTTATCTATAATTGTTGTTGTTTTATTTAATATCTGGCAGGTCCAGTCTAGTTTTGCAATCATCTTGTTGAAGAAGAGAGAGCTGGTTGATTCGCTTTAATTGTCTTCCCGATGACGTGTGACTGTTAGCGTTCTGTGGCAGTTTCTCACAGTGCCGTGGGTTGGTCTGCAGTGTGTGATTGTGGTAATTCCTGATCATACTCACTTACGTTCGGGCCAAAATTTGGTTTTAACCGTCTGATGCATCAATTATAGAATCAAGCGTTTCAGATGTTCCCCAACCATTGTAGTCTATTCGTTTGCATAATGAATTCAATTTGTCATTGATATTGTCTACACACAAAGTAACATGCTCTGACAGTTTGTGGATCGCTGTGGTTATATATTTTGTAGATATTTTTAGCTCTGATAAAACTGTTAGTTTATACTATCCATATCCCGGCATATACGAGTAGTTGCGCTGAAAATAAATTATAATTAGAGCAGTAGTCGATGGTACACCATCGCAAATACCCGCTTTTTGACCTATAACCTTTACCTTTGGGTCAAGGTCACACAAAATGTTGCTCAGTACCTTCAACATAATATGTAAAGTTTGAAGTTGCTATGTCCGATGGTTAAGGAGAAGAAGCATTTACAAAAAATACACTACGTAGATTTCGTAGATCATTATAACGGTGTCTTGTTTGCTTCATGTGACCTGGAAGACTCCCTTTTCCATGCGGATAAGGTCTATCACAATTTGACCTTGACCTATGGGTCAAGGTCACACCATATGTTGTCTAGTGCCCTCCAAATCATATGACCTTTGCATTCGCAAAGTTTAAAGTTGCTACGTCCAACAATTTAGGAGACGATGCATTTACAAGAAAGTACATTATTTGATTTTGACCTTCAGGTCAAGGTCACACTAAATGTTGCCTAGTGCCCTCTACATCATGTAACCTATGCACCTACAGAGCTTGAAGTTACTACGTCAAAAGCTTTAGGAGGAGTAGCATTTACATGAAAATTCAATATTTGACCTTTGACCTTCGGGTCAAGGTCACACAAACTGTTGCCCAGCACCCTCTAAATCATATGACCTATCCAGCTACAAAGTTTGAAGTTGCTAGGTCTAACTGTTTAGGAGGAGATACATTTACAAGAAAATACATTATTTGATCTTTGACCTTGACCTTGGGGTCATTGTCACACAAAATGTTGCCCAGTACCCTCCACATTATGTGACCTTTTCAGCTACAAAGTGTGAAGTTGCTACGTCAAAAGGTTTGGGAGGAGATGCATTTACAAGAAAATTCAATATTTGACCTTTGACCTTGACCTTGGGTTCAAGGTCACGCAAAATGTTGCCCAGTATCCTCTACATTATGTGACCTATTCAGCTACAAAGTTTGAAGTTGCTACGTCTAACCGTTTAGGAGGAGATACAATTATAAGAAATACAATATTTGACCTTTGACCTCGACTTTGGGGTCAAGGTCACACGAAATGTCGCCCAGTACCCTCTACATCATGTGACCTATTCAACTACAAAGTTTGAAGTTGCTACCTCTAACGGTTTAGGAGGAGATACATTTACAAAAAACGTGAAGGACGGACGTACGCACGGAAGGACGTCTGGACAGACGGACGGACGGACGACGGACCGACTTTGATACGAAATTAATAATGTCCGTCCCCACCGTGCACACGTCACTAACGCCTATCTGGAACATGAGACAATCGTTCATATGGACTTACCTGCTAGATCACTGGACCTGAATCTGATTGAGCATGCATGGGGCATTCTTCAGAGTGTGATTTCAGCCAGACCTGTGCAACCCAGGACTTTACAGGAGCTCAATGATGTATTGGTTGCTGAATGGAGGCTGATTCCACAAAACCGGATACAAACTCTGATTATGAGCATGCGCAGGAGATGTCGTGCTGTAATTGATGCCCGTGGACATCATACGCATTATAAGACAAGTTTTTAACAACGAATTAAAACAATATGAAAATTCAGTCTGCTAGAATCACCTGTGTTACGTCAAATTTGGGTGGGGGGGTGCCCAGACGTTCGCTGTAGCCACGCGCGGATGCGTTGACATTTGACATTAGAAATAAAAGAGCTTTTGAATGATATATTTTCTATCTTGTGTTTCAATTTTGGATCCAATAAAATTATTTGTCAAAATTTTATGTTGCATTAAAAACGTGATCCCTATCAAACTTTCAGTAGTATATATGGTGCACGTAGGTAAATGTACCTAAAACAGCCCGTACTTTAATATTTGTGAATGATTCCAAACTAAAAATAGAGTTGGGACTATCGATGAAATATAATTCATGGGTATACAAATGAAGGATCTAGAGAGGATTTCGAGATGTTTTCCACTTTTGAACCTTATGGCGAAAAGATACATTCTCTCTCTGTCTCTGTCTCTCTCTATCTGTCTGTCTGTCTGTCTCTCTCTCTCTCTCTCTCTCTCTCTCTCTGTCGCCCTCTCTTTCTCTCCCGCGCTCGCGCGCTCTCTCTGTATAGACAACCATACCCATAAATTTGATGGCGTATGATAAACGTGTACAGTTAAATAGGCATAAAACCTACAAATCATGGATAGAGCTGAATATCTCTGCTTTATCTAATCGCAGTTTATACCCACGTAAGAGAATGAGTACACATAGTTAAGTTGTGCAATATACTATGCAATCTATCTGTGTGTAGGTTGTCAGCTGAGGCTTAGATTTGTCGGATGTGCTCATTTTGTCCTTAAAATGACGATCCCTAACAATTCTCTCAGGCCCGTTCGAATTATAGAACACTTCAATAAAGTGAGTCGCGACATGTGATTTCCAACAGTGTGGTATTTTGACAAGAATAGACTCAGAGGAGCCTTTGCAACCTCTTTTAAGCTTAGAAATCCCAAATACTGTTCGGTCAGTAAGTTAATATTCATAAGCTATTCAAATGACTAGCACAGGCTCCGATCAGACTGTACGTATGCGCATGCTGATCTTAGGCTTTGCTGGTCGCACATATAACATTGTTCGAAATCTCATGTCGCGGCTCATATCTTTTGTCGATTTATTTACTGGCATTTATCATGAGCACTATTTAAGTTTTCTCTACTGGGAGATACTTCAGACAGAATAAGCTAGAATTAATTGTTATACCTTCAGAACTTTATAAAGGATGACTAGCAGATGGTGAAACAAAGAAAAGGGCTCACCACTCACAAATAGTCCAAGCCAAAGAAAACCTCCAGTTCCGCCACGATGGGCCCAGACAAAGACAGGCATCAGGCACCAACTGATATTGGTTTCTGTTTTTGAAGCCACTTATAGTTGAGCACACTCTTGCAAAACCATTAGCTGCGAAATATTCTACTCAAAATGTGCTAAGGGTAAAAACTTCAATACCATGTTAGATTTGTTTATATAATAAATTTAATTTATTTAAGTCGTCCATTACTCTATGTCTTCATTCAAATATCTAGAACAAAGTTCATGGTGTTGAAACGCGCGTACTCTTGAGTCAAATTTTACCAATGAAGCAAAAGAATGCTTATTACCCTCACTATTAGCCATATTCAGAATTGACGGGAATATGAAAATTGCGAAATTGACTTTCTGCGTAACAACATGACACGTTTGTTTTTGTTTATGAATAAAATAAAGTTGCTACATGTACCCAGTCCAACTCTTCATGTGCTGTTTTTTTTATAGAAACATGAAGTTTGGGTTAAATTACTGGTTTTACAACAAACAAGCAGCCCATTGAGCAACGATTGCTCACCTTGGAGTCAGCATTAATGTTTGGAGACACCATATTTATGGTGCTAAAAGGCATGTAACTCTGAACGTGAAACAGAGATCAGACACTTGATATTATGCCAGTTCTGGTTATCTGCAAGTAGTAAAGAGACCTGGAAAACATGAAAGAGAAAACCTAATGAAACTATATTTTCAGATGCTTAAGGGCAGCTAGCATCGTAGTCAGTGGTGGGATCTGATGAACATTCAAACTCATTAAAGCGTTTATGTACATGTATGCCATGATTACTTATAGGAATGAAGAAGATCAAGTCAAAACGAAGGTGCTAGAATGATCACAACATAAAACATCTATATTTAGATGCTCAATGGCAGCTAACTCCATAGTCTGTGTATGACGGGGTATGGCCCAAACTCAACCCATTCAAGATTTTATGCATATCACGTATTACCTGCAAGAATGAGGCAGATTCATTTAAAATGAAGGCGTAAGAGTGGTCATAGCATTTATCCCATTATAAATCTATGAAAATGTTTCAGTCGTCTCAAGGGCAGCTTACTACATTTTGCAACGTATTCGTTTTGCTAGAGTATGTTCTCATGTTGATGACTTCAACAACAGAAACACATTTTTGACTTCTAAGTTACTAAAATAATGGTATCCAGACAATTAAGTCCGTAAAGCTTTTTCTAAATGTGATTACCGACACTCAGAGTTGATTGTTAAATAAAATATTTGCTTAAAGACTCATCTGCAACAAGGAATACCAGAACCTCTATTTTATGGCGATTTAGTTTATACATTTACAAGAATTGCTGGAAAGCCGAATTTTAAAGATCAATTTAAAATGATTATTAAACGTTATGAAAGCGTGGGATACAACATGGATATCATGCGACAATCTGCATGCCTGGTTGTAAACTCAATTCTGGTTAATAGCTATGGTTTCCTCGTTAGTTGCACGACGGTGGGTCAGGCCTCAGACTTAATGACAGCCCTGGCGTAAAGCTTTAATTTGTTTGTTGGTGCCTCATGCTTCTCGTTGGCTGGGCCCACCGTAGCTAAACTGGAGGGTTTTCTTTAGCTCTGACTATCTGTGAGTCATGAGCTCTTTTCATTATATAATCATATTGTGTTAATTTGATTTATATGTTTCATTGTGATGATTCATTGTACTAGTTAGAAAGCCCCAATGCGAGCTCACCAAGTTTGTGTTTTAGCAACAACAGAATTAAGGGCAAATATTTAGCGCCAGTAAAATGCATTACAGCCCCCAGGGGCTTAGGCTGCTCTCCATTCTAAGGCGGTGGTTATGTTGCTGTTTATCTATTGTTTAATGTACTTCCCATTGTTTGTTGTAGTTTTGTGTTTGTCTTTGTTTTGTTATGCATTACTGTTTGTCCAATCTAGTTCATGAAGAGGAAGGGAAAGCTGGTTGCTTTGCTATTATTGTCTTACAGATGTATTGTAACTGTTCGTGTGAAACGCTCGATTATGGAGGATACGTAAATTAAAATACAGACTCCGAAAATGAGAATAAACGACCTTTACTTCTTCTGCGCTCACTCCTTAATGACTACTCTAAATCTCCTAGCAATTAACGTCACGTACGTTATATAACTGACGTAATAACGCAAGTAACGCCATCTAGAGTAGTGTGATGAGATTTTCTAGTGCCCTAAAATCAACTTTATCTTATGTCCATTTTCCCCTCCTCAAAATATTATTTTGATTTCCTAGAATTTGACCAAAACTGCATGCATAATGAAAATGGTGATTCTTCTAAATAAACGAGTTGTCAGTGAAATGCAATGTTTATCTGTATTGTGAATCGATGGAACTGAAACAAAAGGTCACTTTAAATTGTTAAAAATACTCAACACAAAACACACTATCCCACTTGGACTTGTCGCCTAAAGGTGTCCATCTGTCTCTTATAATTTCTAGAGAGTCCTCCTTGGAAGCTTGTTTCCACAGGATCACCAGTATGATCTCGAGATAACGGATATTCCAACATTTGCGACATGTTTTGGAATTGCACGATATATTGATGTTGAATGGGGTATCGTTTCAACTTCGTCGTTTTCCTCCCATCCGTGATATAACCATATTCTAGTCTCTCTGGTGGGATGGTGTGACTGGTTCCCCTCCGTAAAAACGTGCTTTTTCGTGGTAAACCTGTCCCATACGGATTCAGTGCTTCACAGCTTATCGGTTCTTCTACTTTTGACGATAGTGTTTGTCCATCAATTGTATCGACTGACTTCTTTATTTCCTAGCGAAGTCCCTGTAGTTTCCCCCAGCTCTCTTAGATTCAAAGGTATATAAGTGTTCTCGACTTTCATACTACCGCTGTAAAAGTGCGAGTCCGTAAAATTTGGACGTTACTCTGTGTGCCTCTTCCCCTCCGTGCCGAAAGTGATGTGAGTTGAAGAGAGAGCTTCTGATCTCTGGTGCTAATGTTGTAAGTCGGTGCTCCATGGCCTGCTATTTGAATTTGATGTATAATCTGTCCACCTACTGATTTCTTGATGTAGATGTAGCAGTCTATGGTGCACTTTATGACAGCCATTTTTACCACATCGTCGAGTTCTTGGGCACGATTTTCCGTGGTGCCCTTCTGCTACATGTAAGCAGCGATAGCAAAGCTGGAATCTTTTTGCGAAGTTCCAGGGTTTCGATACATTTTTCTGCGTAAACACATTACACCGCCAAATTCTGTGCTGTTCTTTACATGCCGGGCACGGCTGTTTTTGTTGAGGTTCACTGGCTCCTGTTCTAATGAAGAATGTTCTCTCTCCTACGATATTCGATGTCGATTGTGTCAAGTGCGTATTATAGGTACATGTATGACCAGTTAACCAATTAATAGTCTCTGAAGCTATTGTCTGGAAGTGGGACTCTTTGTGTACCAATGTCTGAAGTGCAACTACCGATTGCGGTACGTTATTTTCGAAAAGCCAGCGGTGGTATCTCGCCAGCAGAGACTGTGGAAGTTTCCTTTGCAGCTGAATATACAAGTAACCGTTTTCGAGGTCTTGATGCTCGCCTCCTTCTCTGAGATTTATTGTTGTGATATCCAACAAGTCTGCGAACCGTTCCAGCCCCTCAGCATTTCCAGACTGTATCTGCTGGAACTGCTCCAAGTCTTCCATACAACACGCTTTCTGACGACGCTTGCCGCCATATTGTCTTTCCAAACGGTCTTTGTCAGCCGTGTATGCAGCTCAGTGGAGAGTATCCTAAATTTTCGATTGCAATTAACGCTTCGCCAGATACGTATTGTCGCAGCTGTAACATTTTATACTCTTGCGTAATGGATGCATGATCTATGCACGCCATAAATGCAGCCTTTCAGCTAGGATAAGACCTTTTGTCACCAGAAAACGTAGGGATCGGCGCTGGTTTTAGCTGCGTCCACATATAATATCCAATGTTAGGTGTCGCAAATCCGTCTGTCGGTATGGAAATCCCATTGTTTCGATTCGGGTTCTCCGTGTTACACTGTTTTTCAGTTCATACAGCACCGCTTTAGGACAGTAGTTTGCTGTCACGTGGTTGTTTAATGTCTTATTTGATGCAATCTCAGGCTGCTTTCTATAAGTATCAGTTTCTGTATCCTCGTAAATAAGGCTCCGTCAATCAATATCGATGGAAAGACTACTGGACTTGTCTCCTTCCAGTGAGTCTAGATACGCCCACGCAATCTTATATGCTGCAGAAAAATCGGTCTCTATTTTTTCCATCTCACTGACTACCACGTTAGCCTTTTGTAGCTCTTTAATGTTCATATAAAAACTCGTGAAATTTGATAAGACGTTCCATCACAAATTCCTTGCATAAATCCATGCTGACAGGTATCAGATACTTCAATGCGGCTTGACAAGTTTTTAGAGGCTGCTATCAAAAACAAGTTATTTAGTGACCGAGTAAAATTCGACTTCCCTTTAGCTTTGTCCTTTCTAAATTCAGCTTCCAGCATAGCAACGTCGAAAAAGCTGTCGCGACAATCAACATTTTCACTATTTGACATTGTAAACTGCTAGGTTTTTCTCGATACGTTGATAATCTAACCTCGCTCTGCTACCAGAATGTTCGTGCGATACTTCCCGATTATGGAAGATACGTAAATCTAAACACAACTTCCGAAAATATAAACGATCTTTACTTCTTCTGCGTTCACTCCTTAATGACTACTCTAAATCTCCTAGCAACTAATGTCACGTACGTTATATAACCGACGTAATAACGCAAGTAACGCCATCTAGAATAGTATGATGATATTTTCTAGTGCCCTAAAATCAACTTTATCTTATGTCCAGTTACTGTAAATGTTCCGTGGCTCTTCCTCACGGTGCGTGTGCTGATCTGCAGTGTGTGATTGTGGTATTTCCTGATCATACTCGCTTACTTTCTGTTCCGATTTATTACAGACACTCATACACTGACCCAAAATGAAAACTTTACATAGCATTCAAAAGTGTATATTTTAATAATAAATTAAGTTTCGGGGTTGATTTTTCGGTCATAGAATCTTCAATGCCTTATCAATGTCTCTGAAAAAAATATTGTATGAAAATCATAATTTGCATAATTTTTACGAATAACTCAGTTCAGAGGGGTCAAAATGAAAATTTCTAAAATCAATTAAAACAGTCACACAGATTTTGCAAACACGAAATTACTGACTGCGTGCTTTAAGTGATGTTAAAAAGATCATCAGTAACCAGTGTGACCTCCCTTTCTACGAATGCTTAGCAGAATACGTCGCCTTTTCTCATGGCGCCTCTTACGAATCCCATTTCGAATCTATTTCATATTTACTTACCATACCATGCACTGGCATGGGTAATTTTATAGGTTCGGACCGGGCCCCGATGTTGCGGAGCTAGCTTTTTTCTTCTTGTTTTTCTTTTTACGGGCTTGTCTCGGCTGAGCATGATTTTTTTTTTGAGAACGGTAGAAATAGCATGCTCAGGTGGTTTTGGCATGAATTAAAATTTTGGAACCTCTGGACCCGGTCTATGTAGATGAGCAGCTTTAAACGATATTTCACAAGGAGGTATAGCTCTGTTTCGGCATAATTTGTCATAACGAAATGTGTTTATGCATGTCGCAGGACCTGGGACCTTCGCTTGATATTTCGTTTCGATCAAGCTTAGGATGCTGGAGCCTCAGACATATATGTTTTCTCTGATACCAAGTAGTCCTATTAGACATTTTTCAGTTACCGCGGACCTTAGGATTTGTACGGTGTTGCACACCTTAGACTTACGTTATTTACGAGGGGCGATCTCAGCGGTGTATTTCAGAAACGTTCAACAACTTCATTAGTTGTAACTTGCGACTCGGTTAATTTCTTGTTAGGAAATTATATGAAGCGCTTTAATTAAGTCATCTTCAGCAAACTAATATTTTCTTTTAAAGTGCTGATGTATTGTAGTCGTGAAAATGTTGCATGCTTTTTATGTCTGCTAATTATATTAAAATGCACTCTGGACTAATTTTATGATGGAAGTAAACATAATGAATCCAGAACAGACTGCAACTCATGCAACGGTTTGACTCTGTTAGGGAGAAAGATTTCAACCTCCACTTCTGCACTACAAAAAGGAAATTATAAGTAATCTATTGAGTCTGACTGCAGAAATAAAGGAGAATCACTTTCATTTACACTCTCTAATTCGGATGCTTGATGGGACCTTTCGTGCAAGAGGACTCAGTTTTGAATTTTGGTCCGATTGAAGTCAAAATTCATATGAAGCATTCTGATATATGTAGAAGGCTTCCATGCGAGCTGGACATTTCTTGTACTTCAACAACAGCAGAATCTAGGGCGAAGATTTAGTACCATTAAAGTGCATTTAAGGCCCCCAGTGACTTAGGCTGCTGTCCGTTCTAAGGCGGTTGTTCTGTTCTTGTTGGCTTTTTGTTTATTGTTACTCCCATTGTGCGAGTCAGTAATTGTTCTATGTTATGTTGTACGTTATTTTATGTCCATTCTAGTTTTGCAATCATCTTGATGGGGAAGAGAAAGCTGGTTGCTTTGCTTAGTTTGTCTTCCTGGTGTCTCTTGATGGTTGTGTGGCTCTTACTCGCGGTGCCATGGGTTTGTCTGCTGTTTGTGATTGTGGTATTTCTTGATCATACTCACTTACTATTTTTTAGGTAGTGAATACCTTTATACCTTCTTTACATGAATCACAAGACTGGTGTCCTTGAAACATGGTTTACACCATTGGATAGTAAGTGAGTTTGAGCTGGAAATGCCCCTGACCAGGTCCCATACTGTTTTGGAATTCGATCATGAAATAATTTTGCAATAACTAAGTCAGATTGCAATTATTGTTTACCTTTTTTAGTATGCAGGCAGAGGTGCAATAGATATTGAAACATATGAAGCGAAATTTTAGTTTGTAGGCCTGGATCCAACCCTTTGTTTGGACTTTGCGGTGGGGCGTTGGCCAAAAATCAACTTTTCACAATATGGTACATGCAGCAACATGGTAGCAAGTAGTTTGCCAGAAGACACACCCTCTACACTTGTTTAGAGCTATACTCCTAGGAAACTTTTATCAATCAAATCTGAGTTCTGATGGTACAAGAAAGGTTGTTGTCAGTTTCTAGCGTAGGCATGTGCATTAAGTACTGTTGAACCGCTTAGTCAAGCTTGTCATGAAAAACTGTGGTTCCACCCGCAACCCACTTCACCAAATTAATACCATGAGGTAAAAAGCTATACTAATTGTCTTTTTGTATTTACTCCTTCTGAATTTCTAAGGGTGCTCAACTAAACAGTTTTAGCATTTTTTGGATGGTGGGAAATACTAATTAATAATAATTATAATAGATTGGTGAACTCCTTCAGTAAGTTGAAGATAAGGAGCTAGATATGATAGGATTTAGCTTAATCACAAACGTGATTTAGTCTGTCTGCCAGTCTGCCTGTCCCTTCTGTAGTCATTCATGATATTTGATGCATTTTGATTTTTTTTAATGATCACTACAATGAACACTCAATATCATATAAGTTTCACCCAAATCGACTCAATCCCAGTATGCGTCCTGGTTTTAGTTTAAGGATGACCCCAATTGAATAGTGTAACACCAGTCAAGGCGACGAAACGAAAACTGTCAGTGAAGACGTCTCTTCATTATGGCGCCGTGTGTGACTGCGTTGGCGGAAGCTTTTTGCATACTCAGGGGCATCCTTACGAAAATAAGCATGTGCGTACAACTTGACGATGCAAGTATAGGGTTTTAGCTATTCAATTTGATTTTTGGAAGAAAAATCCAGCTTATTGTGTTTATGCTGCGTGTCTTCACAGCTCATTTTAGCCCTGTGAAATGCTCTAAAACCATTTCCCGCAAAAGGGCCGAACCCCTGGCTTCATATAGGTGGACTATTCAGAGTGGGAACTCTGCCTAGGAACGCGCCTGATACTTATATCTCAAGCATCAGCTTTCTGCTGCAAGTGGGCTCTCTTCTAATAAGTATGATGTACCAGTGGGTTTTAATCACGCACCCAATCCCCTGACATGGCTGAGGTATAGCCGGGCAAATGTACCATGTTTTGAACTTTTTGCATTGTCCCCTTAGTGTAGGGAAATGTGCGGCATTTGATATACAATGCAAAGGCAAATATGGCAGTATAAAGTAAAACATGACAGACAGTGGAAAAAAATTGCCATGGTTTTAACAAAAGTCAAGGTCCCGCTGTTCTCCGGTTAGAAATGACTAGTGCATAAATTCAAGTCCTCTTAAGGCTCAAGGGGGAACCCAAATTGCCTAGTAGTTCGGTACATGAATGATCAAAACAAGATACAGACGTTCATGCTTGAATTCCATGTCTGCTCCATATTTTCTTTGCATTCGAAAGATTTTCAAATACTTTGTTCCAACTATATTGGCTTGCACAAATTGCAAACGCCTTATGCATTTCCACTGTCCATTAACCTGAGCTTGATGAAATATTGACGCAAAAAAATAATCATATTGGACGCAGAAATATCGAATTTACCTACTCGCAAGTTACAACAAGTGAATGCATACATGCATGGAACAAGAATTGACTTTAAAAAAGATATTCGGCTGCATTTCAATTGTGAAATATATTTTTTGGTACACAATTTTTACACTTGCAAACTGGTGAAATGCCATCATGCGGCATTAAATCAGGGTATGCACTGTTTATTAAGGTAAAAAAGATCTCAGGGCAAAAAATATAATATTTAGTAGCAGACGAAAAAGATAGATTCCAGTTACTGCTGACATCGCCCCTCTTAAATAGAGTCCAAAGTAAGTCTCCGTTGACGGACAAATCGTAATGTAATGTGCAACTGAAAAATGTCTATTAGACATTTTTCAGTTACACCTTACATTACGATTTGTAAGTCAACGGAGACCTACTGTGGACTTTATTTAAGAGGGGCGATGTCAGCAGTAACTGGAATCTATCTTTTTCGTCTGCTACTAAATATTGTATTTTTTGTCCTGAGATCTATTTTTATTTTAACAAACCGTGCATACCCTGATGAAATGCCGCATGATGGTATTTCACCAGTTTACAAGGGTAAAAAACATGTACCGAAAAATACATTTCACAATTAAAATGCAGCCGATTATCTTTATTAAAGATATGTTTTGTTCCATATGAATTCACTGGTTGTAACTTGCGAGTAGGTATTGGGCGCGTTCCTGGAGCATTGTATAGAGTTCGCATTCTGGAAGGGGTCGGCAGAAAGTAACCCTATATGTATAGTGCGTCCAGTTAATAGAGACTGGGCGTGTCAGACAGAGCGCTGTCGTACACTGTCAAATAAGACTAGTCTACAGTAAATCGGGTGTAATGGCTTATGTACGCTTTACTCATGCAACCAACTGAAGCGCAAACGACAAGGGTGACCAACTTTATACGTTAGCATGCCTGGTAAACGTTTATCTTTAGTATGCTGCTGGGGATCTGCTGCATTTCATTTTCCAGGATGGATATGTTGTGAAAGTTTTGGGGAAGGATAGGTTTGCATTTTCATTAAATTCTGTCTGTATGGCAAAACTGGTTTGATTTTTAAGCCTGATACAATAAAAATAAATCACCAATTAGAATTCAGCGGGACAAGGGTTAAGTATCTGGATCACGAGAAAAGGGCATACAAACATGAGCTTTGGTCTTATCGCATATCCAAAAAGCCTCTTATAATCGCTCATTCTGGCGTGCCCAGAGAGACTAGGTGTCTAAAAGTTGTCCTGGGTCTTCTTCAACTTGCATACTTTGTTTATGCGAGAAGAGAAAACCCTGGAGAGGTCATGCGTAAATGCAGGCTCGTTGGAGCCTTCGCCACACGCCGATGTAATAAGAACCATCATCTCGTGTGCTGACCAATTTATAGTATTAATTTTTCATTGCGGACCATTATTTTATTTTATTATTCAGTATTATAATTTGAATAGTTAAAATTTCGAAACATTGTCAGGGCGCATATATCTAGACTAGCCAGTCTCCTTGTTATCCAAATTAATTCGAGATGCCTTTTTCTCACAATGGGGTCAAAACTACAACATGTATATACAGGTATAAAGCTGTAAAGCGTTTCACAGGGGAATAAATACACTCTGTCACACCGATTTTTATATGGAAATGGCCAAGGGTGTGTCTTTGCTAAGAACCGCCCAGTCTCTCTTAACTGGTCGGACTATAGCCAGGATTTTGGCCCTTTCGCAGAAAATGGTTTAATAGCATTTCACAGCACAAAAATGAGCTCTGAAGACACGCAACATTAACACAATAAACTGCATTTTTCTTCCAAAAATCAAATTGAAAGCTAGAACCCTATACTTGCATCGCAAGTTATACGCCCATGAGTATGCAAAAAGCTTCCGCCAATGCAGTCACACACGGCGCTGTAATGAAGAGACGTCTATACTGACAGTTTTCGTTTCGTCGCCTTGACTGGTGTCACACTATACAATTGGTGTCATCATTAACCTCACAGAGACACCTTTTAACGCTTTTGCAAACAGAGGTGACCCAGATCAGGCTCCTCTTGTAAGAGCTGTCTGATGAGGGTCTACTCTGTTTGCTTAAAAGTAAATATGATATCTGTAACTACATAAGCGACGTGGCAAGTAATGTACAAATATGAAAGTTTATATACATGTAATTGTGTCAGCTATACTTTTCAAACAACATTGTCGGGAACCTGACAAAGTATTTTGTTATTGTGGCACATGGCGTCATAAAGTGTTACAGACAGAAAGACAACAGGGTGGAAGTCAGGCATGTAAGAAAATCATCAAGGACACGGATTCCTCCATGTTTTTAAAATGACCCATATATACTCAACTACAAAAGAAACCCATCAGTCATTTTTGGGGCAATTATGGATGAAAACATGTTTTATACCATATTGTTTAGCAATCAATTATGCATCAAATAATTGAATAAGGTAACAGGTTTTACTTAAACCCCTTCATGCTGTACGCCAGTGTATAGACAAGGGGTCATTTCTAAAAATGACAAGTTTTCAGACAATTGGTTTTCATCGAGTTCTCATCTAAATCAGTTCACTTTGTCCAATAACAGAACAGTATGTCCCTCTCTGACGAAGACATCATGTGTGTGTAGACTCCAAACAAACCCCGTTAGTTTAGTGAAAACTCGTCATTTTTGAAAATGACCCCTTGTCTAAGCACTGGCGAACAGCATGAATGGATTTAAGTAAAACTATTAAATTATTCAATGAATTGATGCAGAACTGATTGTTAAAGAATATGCCATAAATATACTTTCATTTTTTTATTCTGTTTTCCATAATTGCCCTGAGAAGTGACTGATAGGTTTCTTATGTAGTTGAGTATATATAATTATTCATAGGGGCTGGAGCTTAGCATGAATATTCGTGAAGGAAATGGTTAATGGATCTACAAATACACCCCACTACGTATTTGTACTAGTCCCATCGCGTTGAAAACACGAATAATACGCACATACATTTTTCAACTGGAATTCTAAATGGCCAATCCAAGCTCAGTGAACTGCCTGTAACGCATTTCCAGTCTACAATTGTAACAATCGATGTAGCTGTTTTTTTTTCAATGCGAATCAACGCGTATCATCGCGTTAACATTATAGGAGTTATATAGGCCTTTATTTAAAATATGCAAAATAAGACACTGAGGTAAGACTGAATATCTCATTAAAGAACCGATTATATAGCAATTTTACAGACTTAAAACTACCTTTCAGAGTTAAAAGTCAACGTTTTTCAATATGAAAGCGAATTAATTGGATAACCCATTAAAGTGTCTTGTGTTTTAGTGTTTAACGTCCCACCAACAATCAAGGTCATATGGAGATGGTGCCACAGCTTTAAGTCTCATCCGATAAAACTGGTGAATCCGGGGATTGAACCTGGTATACAAGGCAAGTGGCTTATCCACTACACAACATGGGCTCCATAGTGCATCCTATGCGTTGATATATGTTTTGAGCGCAATTTAAATGCTACCCACTTACAATGCACTGAAACTGCCGCCCATCACGACTTTTGTCATCTGCTCTCTCTCATCTGCTTATGTACTTAGGTAACCTATATAGGTAGTCTAGATCATTCTGGTCATGGGTCAAATCTTTTGCTTCCATAAGATCTAGACTAGACTGTAGTGCACTTGAATGCATGTGATATAATAAGAGACATCTTTTTCAGGACAACAAATATTGGCAAATAAAGTCATCTGCTGCTGATCGATTCAAACAGTTTGGACACAGAACAGGCCCAACAGAACATCTATACAGTGTTCCTGTAAGATGTTTTGAAAGAGTTACTTTTCAAAATGTCAACAGATGACAAAAAAAAGTTGTGACAAATCACTCAACATGTAAAGAAATGATTTGTATCTGTTTAACTTGCAATTTTTGTTCATGCTTTTGCGTCTGCTCTGAGTGTCATACCCATCACGTAAAGTGATTAATGGTAGTAAGGAACATCAATGGCGAAACACAGCTTTTGCAGAGCAACCATGCAAGAGACGCAGAACATAAACCAGCTCTCTCATTCCCAGTCAGATGACTGCAAGACTAGGAATGGCATACAACACAATAAAACAAAGAACAAGCGTATAACACATTGAATCATCAACAACAGAACCAGAGTCTTAGAACGCATTCTAACACTGTACAGTTTAGTCAATTCAATGATTTGATAAATCACTGCACGGACTGGCTACGGAATTGCATCACGTCATTCACTCACCAGTTTGATTTTATAGCCTTATGTATCACATACAGCCTTTAAACGTGGACAATAGACGTCGTTTTGACAACTAATGTACGTTCAAAACGTACGGGAAAATATGCTACCCTGAACAGAAATTTGTGTACGTGGCATGAGATGCAGTCTGATCTG
The DNA here is from genome assembly GCA_964019695.1 of Loripinus fragilis. NCBI lineage: Eukaryota > Metazoa > Mollusca > Bivalvia > Lucinida > Lucinidae > Loripinus > Loripinus fragilis. The sequence continues at coordinate 2,729,129 of OZ026519.1, forward strand.
GATTCATTATGTTTACTTCCATCATAAAAATAGTCCGGAGTACATTCAATATAATCGACAGACATTAAAAGCATGCACCATTTTTCACGACTGCATTACATCAGCACTTTAACGAAAAAATATTAGTTTGCTGAAGATAACTTTATTAAGACTCTTCATATGATTTCCTAACAAGGAATTAACCGAGTCGCAAGTGACAACTAATGAAGTGGTTGAAAGTTTGTGAGATATACTGCTGACATCGCCCCTCATAAGTAAAGTAAATCTAAGGTATGCTCGACGGACAAATCCTAAGGTCCGCTGGTAACTGAAAAATGTCTATTGGGAGTTCCAATCCCTTTGTGTGCTGTGTACTTTGGCAAAATAAGGAGACCCAGATGGAGTGCCGCATCATATGGCACTTGATCTGGGTCTACAATATTTGCTAGTGGCCTCTCAATATATACAATGGAACATCAGCGGTGTGTTGTGTCGGGCCAGAGGGAAGAGTCCATTGATGCATAATAGGGTTAATAGGGCTACCAGTAGAAAGTTTCATCGAAGGTATTTATAAAATAACCCAGTTTGTGTTGTCTCCCTTAGACAACTTGTATTGGTAATAGATTTGTGTGGACTCGCATCTGACGGTGCTGAAAAGTAATTTATAACCAATATCTATAAAACCTGACTTTACAATTTAATATGCTTTTATACTACCATATTAACAGAAACATGCTATTACATATATAGTCCTATAGAATGTACAACTGACTTACCAAATTTGTTTATGATTTTCCACCCACAACAGTAATTGTCGTTCACGGTCCAGTAAATAAAGGTCAAAAACGTGTGTTTCGTGCAGCCGAATATTGTTGTATACTGTACAATAAAAGTAACGTATGGGAAACTAATCCTTTAAATGTCTTGTATATATTTTTACAGATTTTGTTCTTTGTGAACATGTCATCACAAATCGGATGCTTTGTCATGCAGTGAAGACTCAAGTGAAATGTCGCAAAATGCAGCATTTCATCGGGGTCTGAACTGTTTGATAAGACAAATCGATTATAAGACAAAGAAATGTAATAGTTTTTGGAGATATAGACTGTGACCCTCACTATATAAATGCATATCCTGACTTTATTGTACTGAGTTTTGTGGAAATTCCATTCGTCTGAAAAATGGTTAATATTTTAACTATATGCAGTCTTCCTTTAAAAAGAATCCATATATAACGGAAAATGTGTTTACTTTGATAACAATGTAATTAAATTCGTACTAACATTGTTTCTGATTTCACCTAGCAAAGATAAAGAGAATTCATCATATGAAAGTGTTGAAATGGCCTCTTAATTCAAACTTACAGTGAAAATGAATTCATCCAAATACCACAGGTATTTCTTTAATGGAGTTTTTATGGATTAAAGAAGATGTAAAATTCTTCTAAAGTTTTTTTTTCTCCTTCGTGGCAAACTTTTAAAGATATCTAATTAGCCTAATTAAGGTCCATATATTGTAAAACAACAATTTTATCCCTTTTTTATTACAATGTATACCTATTTACACAAATGGTTTTCAAACTTTGTACATATTTGTTTGTTTTGTTGTATAGCCATACCCTATCTCTCTTTCTGTCATCTTCCGCTTTTTTGTTGCTGCGCTCCTGGCAATATTTACGTTCAAATTGTTGATTACTATTTACTACCAAATTATAAAAATCATGCCTCCGTAGAAATGATGTGTCCTCTCTTGCCAAGTTCTATATTTGTTTCACTTGTTGATTGTATTACTTAGATGACTATAGAATTAAACATTTATAGGGCAAGAATAGGACTACACCATTATTGCCATTCCAAAGTTAAAGGGCTCGGAACACTGAATAATTTTGAATTAGTTACATTTCTTGCAATGTTGTTGTATCAATCAGGTGACATAAAAAAAATCCCGGACCTAATTCAGCTAGTAGCACTGAATCTGATGATTTATTTCAATTTCCCCCTCTTCAAGGTAATCTTTCAATGGTACACTATAATGTTCAAAGTCTTGCTAGCAAAACTGATATCATCGAACCTGAACTGACTAATTTTGATATTATTTCTCTGACCGAAACTTGGTTGAATGACTCTATATCTAATGAAGACCTTAAGTTTAATGAGTTTCAAGATCCATTTAGGAGAGACCGTATAGGGGATAGTCATGGTGGTGTTATAGTTTATGTTAAACGTGGTATTCCGAGTAAACGTAGACTTGATTTAGTGTAGTCAATATCGAATGTGTCTGGATTGAAATAATTGTAAAAAATAAAAAGTTACTAATAGGGACATTCTATAGACCACCCAATGCTTCTCCCGTTGTACTATCTGATATAGAAAATTCAATTGGTCTTGCTACTGATACTGGAGTTGAGAATATAGTAGTGACTGGAGACTTAAATCTAAACATGCTAAATCAACATTCGCGGATGAAAATTACAGATCTATGCCAAACATATAATCTAACACAACTAATAAATGACCCTACCCATTATACGGAAACCTCTTTTTCCATTATAGATCTAGTGTTGGTCAGTAATTCTCATTCAGTTGAACTGTCTGGTGTGAGCGAACCATTTTTATCACAAGATGTCCGATACCATTGTCCAGTATATGTGATATTCACTTTTAAGAAGCCACTGTTAAAGTCCTTTTTACGTGATCTATGGTTGTATAACCAAGGTGATTTCAATTTGTTTCGACAATTTGTATCTGACTTTGACTGGGATTCTATCAAAAGTGAGGATGTTAAACAATATGCTCTAAACTTTACTGACAAGCTCATAAACTTAGCTCAGGACTGCATTCCACACAAACAAGTTAGAATTAGGCCACATGATTTACCGTGGATTAATGGCACAATTCGCAAGCTCATGAGGAAACGCAATCGACTCTATAAAAAGTACAAACGTAATAAAACTGTAGAAAATCATGAATCATTTAAAGACACAAGAAACAGTGTAACTTCAAGCCTACGTAAATCTAAGAAAGAGTATTTTAAATCCTTAGCAGATAAACTAAAATCATCAAGTCTAGCTACGTCAGAATACTGGAAAACCCTTAAATATTTTATCAAACCGTCAGTCGACACGTCAATTCCTCCTATCTTTCATAATGGGTCTTATATTTCTGACAGTAGCGATAAGGCAAAATTATTAAATGACTTCTTTGTCAGTCAAACATCATTAGACGATTCAACTGCCACGCTTCCAAATACTGATCTACCTGCCAACGACACACTTCACAATATAATAATTACAGTAGAGGAAGTTCGATCTGTTCTACAGACACTAACACTGGGGAAATCTTCTGGCCCTGATAATATTAATAATAGAATTTTGAAAGAAATATCATATCCTATCTCCAAACCGTTGTGTGATCTTTTCAATTATTCTCTATCACATGGTATCTTCCCTGACGTATGGAAACAAGCAAATGTGTCTCCTCTATTTAAAAAAAAAGATGACCCTTCTCTTGTATGTAATTATAGACCAATATCTCTCTTAAGTTCGATTGGTAAAGTTATGGAAAAAATAGTTCACAAGCATATGTTCAATTATTTTAATGACCACTCTTTAATAACGTGTTTACAATCCGGCTTTGTTCCTGGAGATTCGACTGTAAATCAATTAGTTGATATTTATAATACCTTTTGTAAAGCTCTAGACAACGGTTTGGAAGTAAGGGCTGTTTTTTGCGACATAAGCAAAGCTTTTGATCGCGTTTGGCATAAAGGTCTCATATACAAACTGCAAAGGGCTGGTATAAATGGGTTATTACTGGATTGGTTAAGTGACTATCTTACAAATAGCAAACAAAGAGTTGTCATTCCAGGGGGGGGAGATCAGATTGGCAATTTATCAGAGCTGGAGTACCTCAAGGATCTATTCTCGGTCCATTGCTATTTTTATTATACATAAATGATATTGTTGCTGATATACAATCATGTGTTCGACTTTTCGCAGACGATACCAGCTTGTACATAATAGTAGACAACCCTATCAGTGCTGCAGAAATGATAAATACTGATTTAGAAACTATTCATAGATGGGCAGAAAAATGGTTAGTAAAATTTAATCCCTCTAAATCTGAATCGCTTTTGGTTTCCCGGAAAAATAATAGAAACATGCACCCACCATTAATAATGAATGCAGTTCATATCAATGAAGTTCAACATCATAAACATTTGGGTGTCATTTTATCAAACGATGGCACTTGGCATGAACATATTAATTTAATCACTTCTAAAGCATGGCAAAAGATATATGTCATGCGTAAACTGAAATTTATGCTTGATAGGGACTCTTTGAACAAAATTTATATTTCATTTGTACGACCTACTCTTGAATATGCAAATATCGTATGGGACAACTGTACGCAATATGAGACCAATGCAATTGAAAGAATACAAATAGAGGCAGCCAGGATTGTTACTGGGGCGACCAGACTTGTTTCATTAGATATATTATCTAAGGAGACAGGCTGGGAATCATTACGGGACAGACGCTACAAACATAAAATGTGTCAATTCTACAAAATGACAAATGATTTAATACCTACCTACTTAACGTCTTTAACTCCTTCAACTGTTGAAAACACATCAGCGTATAATCTACGAGACTCTCAAAACATTAGGCCTCTACTTACAAGAACACAGTTATATTATAAATCTTTTTTACCGTCATGCATTAGAGAATGGAATGAAATTCCCCTTAATATTCGAAATTCAACCTCTCTCTTAAGTTTCAAACAACAGCTTGATAAAAACAACATTAAGGTACCAGTCTATTACAGTTCTGGCAACAGATTGCTACAAATACACCATACAAGGTAAAGAACTAAATGCAGCTCTCTAAACCAGCATCTACACTCTTAAAATATCATAAACGACCCGTCATGTGCTTGTGGCAGTGTAGAAACAACAAACCACTTTCTATTAGAATGTCCACAATATATTCAAGCTAGAAGAGATATGATTACTACATTGTCTACTTTTTGTGTTCCGAGTCCAAACAACTTATTATATGGAGACTAAAATCTTAATAACGACCAAAACAAGTGATTATTTCAAACAGTTCAGAAATATATTTCTGACATCATACGTTTTGTTTTAGATAAAGGAGTGTCTCTCTCTCTCTCTCTCTCTCTCTCTCTCTCTTTCTCTCTCTCTCTCTCTGTACTTCAATATTGACCAATATGTGATGCATATAGAGCTGTCCTGACTTATTGCTGTAAATATGCCTATATGTTAAGACAGTATGTTCTCATAGAAAATTTCTATTAATATGATCGATGATCATTTGATCTTTAAATCGATATTGTTTTCACCAGAATGTATATATATCTATATAGCAACTTATATTGTTGGGAAACGGATTTGAATAAGTCGTCAAGACTTCTTTCTGAATCCCAGTTTATAAACTCTGTAATAGATTTGTATGTATGCTCTTGTTTGTACACATGCAATGAGTTTATGAAATAAAATATGTTTAAACTAATACGTCGCCTCATTGAATTTACGTAACGTTGCATGAGCACGTTAGGGATGCGTATGTAATGCTAACAGAGCTGCATATTAAGGTCATTTAACGCATCCATTTGATGATTGGACCTGAGCCTCCGACCCAATTCATCCTATACGTGTTCTATGGGGTTCATGACTCGGGATGAAGCAGGCCAAGGCAAGAGGTTGACGTTATTTTAGCATGGAATTATGTGGTTATTTACGTGTTGTGTGAGGCCTTGCATTGTCATGCTGGAAAATGCCAGGTCCGTTATTTTGCACGAAATGACTAATTATCTTTTGTGTATGAACCCCGTAAAGACGAGCAATAATGGTTGCCGTTTAAAATGATTACGTGGGTGAGTTAGCGTGTTAACGCGATAATGACGTAACGTCGTCACACGTGCGCGATCAGGTCTTGCACGATCTCTGACATACCCAGTTTTGTTGTAGCGGTTCATAAGATAATGAATAGTCTGTCTAGAGCAGCCAAATCGGTGCGCGACATCATTTACCGTAGACCCCGCCTTGAGCACGCCATCAACTTGGTTTTTTTGATCTTTTGAAAGACGTGCCGTCACTAAATGGAAGCGTTTTGTAACAATAAATTGTTTTTAATTACCAGTACTCAGCTGCAAATGTTTTCCTGTCGGTTTTGAAGCTGTTAATGAACCACCTGTTCCTCAGCACGTGCAGCGTAAGGAACATGTTTTTCAGGCGTTGACACTTGAATATACCTGGGATTTGAATAAAAATTACATAATCGTTATTTGCGACGAAGTCTCGATAAGCATGCGTAAATCTTACAACGACATGTATACTAACAAAACAGTTATTCAAAGAAATAAAGTGTAAAGTTTTCATTTTGGGTCAGTGTAGTTGATTGTTAGATACAATAATGGCTTATAAAGACTCTTCTGTTTTTTATGGAGATTTAGTTTTGTTTTAAAGCCTTATTTTAGTGATCAATTTGTAAAGATTATTTAACCTTATTAAAGAGTGGGATACAACATGGATGCCATGCTACAGTCTGCATGCCTGGTTGTAAACCCAATCACGGTTTATAGATATACTTTCTTCTTTAATTGCACGGAGGTAGGCCAGGCCTCAGGTTCAATGACGGCCCTGACGTAAAGCTTTAAATAATCCGTTGGTTGGTGCCTGCTGTTTGTCATTGTCTGGGTCCACCGTAGCTCAAATTGAGGTTTTATTTAGCTCTGACTATTTGTGAGTCATGAGCCCTTTCCTTTGTTTCATCATAGTATGTTAATTTGATTCGATTGTTTCTCTGTCATGATACATTGCATTAAGTAGGAAGCCTCCATGCGAGCTAAACAATTTTGTGTTTTAACAACAACAGAATCTATGGCGAAGATGTGGCGCCAGTAAAATGCAGCCCCCCACCGCCGGTGATTTAGGCTGCTGGCTATTCTTAGGCGGTGGTTCTGTTGTTATTGATCTTTTATTTAACGTACTTACCATTGCTTGGGGATCTGTGTTTGTCTTTGGTTTGTTATGCAATACTTCATCTCCATGCATTTATTGTCTTACATATGTCTTACAAACTGGTTTAAACCCTTCAATAAACTATTTTTACTGACCGTACCAAGTCGGTACATTTATTATATTTATGTCTTGTGATTGTCATGCTTTTGCATGTGTTCATTGCTTCCTTGTGGTTACCTGCTGGGAAAGGGCTGACCTCTTGACTCTCGTCAATGATGTTTTATTGTATTTGTGTCATTTTCCCGTGTGATATCCTTGGTCAAGTGTGGTATTTGATTGTATCGATTCCTGATCTTTGCTAACCTTCTTACTTTGTTACTGAAAATGTTATTTGGCTCTTCCTTATAATGCCATGGGTTGGTTTGCAGTGTGTGATTGTGGTATTTTCTTATCACACTCACTTACGTTTTAGCCATAATCCTAATGCAGCTTTTCCCCTACCCTAATGATGCTCCAAAAGTAATTTGGTTTTGATTGACCAGAAGCTCTCAGAGATATTTATGTTTGAAAGTGTAGACAGACGAACGGACAGATGCATGGACAGACGGACTCCTGCTCGAGTCCCATCCTAAAAGGAATTTATTTTTGTTGCCATAGAAATGTTCTTTGTGTTTCCACGATTGCTTCATCAACAACTGGACACTATTCCAAACATGGGTTTAAAGTAAGTAAGGGTGCAAATATCAGGAATACAGAATACATAGAATACAAATTTTATTTATAGTCGGAAATCTAACAAATTAACATTAGCTATGTATAGCTATTAACCGACACATATAAGTATTAAGACATGTTACATAGTACAACATACAGAATTATAAAAGGATAAATTAGTTTTAAATTGCACATAGAAGCATTAGCATCATAAGACATACATATTATGATAAAATTGAAAAGCGTTTAACTTTTTGCAAGCACAAATTGTAGCAAACATAACTGAAAAGGAAGGAAAAATATCTTCAGCTATAGCTATAATTGAGTCTGTAAAATTATCAAATTTGATATAAATAGTCAATATTATTAAGAAATCACCATAAAATCACCATAGAATAATCACAGCTTTACAATCATATCACAATGTTAAGTTCTAATACATAATTGACAAAGACCCAAAAAGAGCTATTAAACTGAAGATTTAGCATTAAAAGCAACAAAAAATTAAAACATAAGCATTAACAGTTTGAGCAGAACGAGCATGTGCAGACCCCCCCCCCCCCCGATCCATGTACCAATTTGTGACCTAAATTGCTCCGTAGATGTAATGTCTCAGAACTTTTGTGGTAGGGAATTCCATATTTTAGCAGCAGTGTAGCGGAAGGATCTGACACCATATGAACTGGTCCTCACCTGGGGTATTTCAACTGTATTTGTGTACCTAAAAGAATAAGAATGGAGATTATATGTTAAAATATCATTCAAATATACAGGTGTTTGATTATTTAAAATCTTAAAAGCCTCTAGTGCTATTGCCCTCAGTCGTCTGACTTTTAGTGAAGGCAGTTTAGATTTATCAAGCAAAGTATCATAGCTAGAATTGTAGTCTTGATATATAAATCTGAGGGCCCTTTCCTGAATTTTCTCTATCTTCTTTGTGTTAACTTCCCCACAAAAATGCCAGACGAGAGGGCAATAGTTAAAATTTGACATGATGAATGAATAATATATATTGAGTTTCCCCAATCTGCATAAGTTTCTTCCTATTCTCTTCAACACATTTAGTTGTCTAGATGCTTTTTTACATACATTTGATATATGAAGATCGAAACTCAATTTAAAATCAATGGTAACACCCAAAAGTTTAACATGATCCTCACAATGTATGATATTATTATCAAGATTAAAAGTTATATTTTCATCTTTTGTACGCTTACCAACAGCTATGGCCTGAAACTTGTCTGGATTAGCTTTCATATGATTGTCAGCAAACCATTTAATCAGGAATCGATACAATCAAGTACTACACTTGACCCAGGATACCAATGGAAAAGTGACAAACTTACAGTTAGACACCACAAACGAGAGCCAAGAGGTCAGCCCTTTCCCAGCAGGTGACCACAAAGCACATATAAACAGACGCGTACAAAGGCATAGCATACTCAAGACAGAAAAAAACACATAAAAGATCCACAAAAGAAGTACCGCCTTGGAAAAAAGGTCACCTTTCATTGATTTGAATAGACTTGACCCTTATCAAAATTGGAGTTTTATATATACACTATAAGGAGGAGAGCGAGGAACATTGTCATCCTGATGTCCCTTGTCTTGATCGGCACGTCAATATAGATTATACTGTTTGCACTTGTAGTCAGTATTTCGCATGTTACATATAAGAAATAATAATATCTATTTCAGTATGTCAGTTCTATTTTGTTGACAAGCTATGTCTAGACAGAAGGTGTTAGTGCATGTTAATACCCATACTAAAGCATCATTTTAACTCCTCCGGGTATTCTCGCTGTCATTTATAGAATGGGAGAGATATCCATTCGTTTTGACATGAAGAATATTTTGCTGACTAAATGGATATAATATCATATCTGGATCTGACCCATTTTTCAATGAAATGCATGAGTAGACCTTAAAATACCTCACATTTTATATAAATATTCATGGAATCTCGACTTTTATTATTGCGTGCATTCCAGGCGGTTGGAATATGATTTTAGTTGCATTCTAATGGGCGGGTAACTTGTTTGTCATGATTTTGATAACGTCACTGAGGCCAAATTATTATCTCCATCAGCTAATACTTATCATAGGTTGTGGTTTCTAAATTGCGCACAAAATATACTTCTACTAACTTTTTCTAAAGGGCATACATATAACAAACGCCTTACAAGAATTTGCCCCCTGTCGTCGACTTTAACCTAGGTTGTATCATGGTCTAGATTGTTCTCTTTGATGTTGTGATTCAATATCTGAATAAATCACAGCTTTAGGACGATCTAGATTTCTTAGCTTAACTTTCTAAAGTCTCTAGATTTAGGTTGTGCTCTAACTGGAAGCAATATTACTAAGAACACGATGTCAGATTTTATTTGTGATACAGACCTGTCTTTATCTTGAACAATGTTAACTCATAGAGCGCCACCAACAAATGCATCTTCTCAAGCCTTCTGCTGACATTATTGACATGAATGTGTAGAGAGCTAACAGTATGGATTCAAGTCAGGAGCAGTCTGATTGGTATCTGTTTGTGTTCACTTGCATCAGTCATATATGCAGCAGACGACGTAAACAGATGACATTTTCAGGTGAACATTTTTCCAGTACTTAAAGGGCCATTCTTCAGTAGGAAGTTGGCTGAAATGGATATATAAGTCCTCATAAATTAACCTATAAGGTGGAACAATTAAATGAGTGGCAATTTTAAATACTTGTTTCTGATTGGCCATGATACAAACTATTTAGAAAATGGCTTGTACTTATAATTATACCACCTTTACCAACTTTAGCATGAAATATCTCGTGATGTGCATTGTCAACACTGATGATGGTGGTATAAAATAGTTATACCATGTTTGTCTACCTGTTCGTAAAATAATCAAATCGCTAAAGCTCGTGGATTATCTCCGCGTACAGGCGGACAACCCATGGTATAACTATTACTTTACATAAACCCAATCGCTCGTGTATTTTTATCAATTATTCATACAAGCCATTTTCTAATCTTTGCCTGCTTATTTACTTTTATGATTTATTTTAATACCCTATCAAGTACTTTGGAAATATGCGTGATCTGCTGCATAACGTAGTCTTTATTTGATCTGATCCCGTGGATCACAGCATCACTTCATAGTCCCCAGAGATGAATGCCAATAAACCACCTAACGCGAATACTATAATTATTGAATAATGGATGGGTGTCCGTATTGGCGTGTCACCCATTACGCAATATACGCACGTGCGTAATAAAATATTAACGCCCAAGGGAGCTCAACTTATGTGGTAAAAGTGATTTCCATACCTTAAGGAACTGCTCTTAAAGGAAAGAAAAAGACGGAGCAAATTCTTTTCTTTAAAAGAAGTTCCCATTTTGAAAAGGGACGTAATTGTAGAGAATCATTGCTTGATGCAGTAGTCTCCCCTTTATGTGCGTATCTTTTTCAGCGTTCTGGCTATGCCATTGTGGGACCTGAAGTAACTGTAAGGCATTGTCCTGTCTGCAGGCGTCTGATGAAAAATAACTCATCAGTTTTATTACTTTACCTTTGCTGTCTGCATATAACCCTTGCAAACAGTTTGGACCCAACTAAGGCCGACACCGGAACACCGGTTCTTATCTGGATCCAAACCGTTTGCCACTGTGATAACAACCCTGAAATATGTTTTGAAAAAGTTGATTTAAAAAATTCAGCAGCACGAACAATTACCTAGCCCTATTCCTCAGGCTTGCGGCGTCCTCGTCGAGGTTACAGGGCCGTGGTCCAGTGGGTTTTCAGCATTCGATCCCGCAGCGGGTTCCCCGTGAGCGCACTCTCTGCGATGTTGGGATGCGGGGATGGTGGCGATCTGTGCGCGGGGCATCTAGGGTTGTACGTGTGTGTTTCGTGTGTGTGTCGTGTGTCGGCTCGTCTGTTGGTGTGGGTGTTCCGGGTTCCCGTAGCATGTGAGTTGGGGCACTGTATGGGTGCGTCAGGGCTGATATGGATGCACATGCCGCCAAGGCAGCGTTGGTCCACAGAGCAGAAGCATTAGGCTCTAGTTTGTTTTAGCATTGCTGCGTTTAAAACAAGGTGTACATGTATACATGTACCTCGAAACCAGGTGCAATTTGCTAACGTAATAGTTCGTTGAGGCAAACATGCACTCTCACAGAGATGCCAACGAACTTAAACAGTTGCAGATGCAATGAAATATGTGTCTAACACTTGTTTAATATATTGCAAATTGAAAGTTTTGCAGAATTACAATATTCAAATACGCACGATTTATCAAATGAGAAACTAACTGGAGTCTGTAAAAGACTGGCAAACGAAAACATAGGAGAATATTTCGAGTGATAATTGTACTTACATGCGCGGATCCAGAACATTTTGCCAGAGGGGGTCCAACTTTGCAACGTTTTTTTTTTGTTTTTGTTTGTTGTTTTGTTTTTTTAAATGATAGGATCCAAATTACACTATAAGTGGGCCAACATGGGCCCGCCATAGAAATGACATTTAAATGGCGTTTCGCTGGCGTGCCGATGATGACATTTAATGCTGGCTTGGTAGCTTTGTCATTTGTAGGGGATCCGGAACAGTATTGCTTAGAGACCCTATATTTTTATGATTTTTCAGAGGGCCCGGACCCCTTGTCTTCCCTCTGGATCCGCGCATACCTTATTTGCTTTCTCATTAGTTTGTCCACAACAGTGTTTTGGTTGAGCAATAACAAAATGATGTTCTTACTTACGCTATCCTGTCTAGAGGCCTTGCCTGGTTACGGTAGAACGAAATTGCTGAAACACTAACAGTTACTAGAAATGTGTCAATATAAATGGAATGGCCCTTGTTTCTATGATAAGCAGCCATTACCACGCTAAATGACCGTATGCAATGTTGTTGGGGTTTTTCGAGCAAAAAAGGCGGACAAAATAATCACACATGGAGTAGCTGCTCCAACAGTCGGTAATACTTAAAATGTTTTATGTCAAAGGGGGTCTTGCATCTGTGCCCACGCATGGATTTTCTTTAAACTTTGCATAATAATGACTCGTTATATACAAACTATGAAAATGTATGTATTGAATTAGATTGTTAAGAATAAGGCTTAGGAAGCAACCCTGACGTACTCCACCTGTAAGGTGGCACCTGTCTCTAAATTTCCATGTCCTAAATCTATAGTTTTGTTTATTTCTATGATTTATCATCCAGATTAAATCAAAAATACCATAGGCATTATATTAATACCAAAAAACCATTTGGATGTATTATGATTTACGTTTTCTGAAGAAGTGATTATAAAATTTCAATATTTTTTTTCAAAAAATTACAAAACATTCAACATTAAATTCCAAAGATCGATATGTTCTAGTCTTTGTCAAGATATCATATTATCACAAAAACATGCCATATATATCCTACTGATCTGAGCCAAATTTCATGAAAATCCAAAGCCGGTAACTTTGTCATTTCCTACCTCTTATGGGTATAGGTCAGTTTTAACAAAATTAATTATTTAGTTGAAATGAATCAATAACTCAACAGAAGGGGGTTGTTTTTAAATCTACTGCCACTTTTCTTAAAGAAAGACATGTTTAGACAATTTCAAATGATTCAATGGCCGGAAATGCCAAAGGTCATGGCCCCATGTCATGGCACTAAGGGGCCAAGACAATGTGTATCACTTTCTCAAGTCCTGCATGATATTGTTTAAGAAACATAATACCCTATCAATAAACGTGTGAAAACAAGAAGACCAAATATTTCTATACATCCCAACTGAGCTCGAGTAACCACATTTTGGTGCCGTGACCAGGATAAAGTGTAACAGAGTCATATCAAAGGTATCACAGAACAGTGTTCTACATGAATAAGTGAGGTCCAGAAACGAAACTGTATGCCTGGAATATACATCCAGCCAAAGAATAAATGTCGCCATTTGATGGAAATCGGCATCAGTTTTACAAAACAGAATAAACAGAGAAGATTTAAGCATTAATTTAGCAATACCTTTGAAGCCTAGAGTTCTCTGTGACCAAAATGGTTAATTTTAACCAATAGGTTTGACAGGGGCTTATTCTTGTGAACCAGGTTTATTAATGAGGCCTACAATTATAAAACTATCGATATAAGGTTCTTCTCCTGTATGAACTGACTTGTCATAAGGTTTCTCTTCTGTATGAATTAAAATTCTTAATAATGTTACATATTAAGTGTAACATTGGTTAGATGTAGTTTTAACGTTCTAAACTAGATGTGGTAAGTCCAGTGTCACCATATTGTATGGTTTTGGGTAATATTATTGTGAAAGCACTTCATTAAATAAGAATCATGACACTTAATATGAAAGAATATTGTTTTTTGTCTTTTTTCCAATCAGTAATAGGGAAAAACACTGAACATATCAACTTTTACCAATAAACGTACTAGCATGGTGATTCAAACTAAGCAAGTATTCAAGTATGTTTTACACAGAAACATAATTATTGTATTTTTTACATTTTGATGAATTAGGGCCATGTGTTTATATCAAGTTGAAAAAATATGTTACCGGTCCTTGAATTTCATGAAATTTTGTCTACATATTCTTAACATATATGGAAAGTTTATAAGTTGAAATGGTATCTTGACAAAGACTGCAACATGTGAAAATTTTAGTTCCAAATTTCACTGAATACAAAATATACAGTTGAAAATTGGGGTACCATCTCATAAAAATGATTGCCCACACTCTATCCTAATACATACAAAGCCATTTATAGTATCAACGAACTTATTAATGATATAGTTATTTAATAAAGCATTTCTGCGCCCGTTACATGATATGTCAATTACTTTAGAAATGATTATAACTGGATACCCTAAGGTATTGTAGTGATATTATACATGACGTCATAAATTAGCATTGGAATTGCATAAAAACTCAAATGCACCATAAATATAAAAGTCATACCCCAGACAATTAATAAACATAATATTATCAAATTCCAAGCGTGGGCAGACTCCCATGTTAATTTCCCATACCATGAAAGAGCCCCTTTCGATGTACATACTCAGCTATGTTTTAGGAAGTAAGATATTTAATGTTTCTGGCGCCTTGATTAAACAAATAATCTTTAGATTAGTGCAGATTAATTTGAGTTGCATGAACATTTGGTTTGCTCACCAGATCTATTGAGGGCATATTAAAAAAATAAAAATAATAAAAAAAAAAACATTCGAAATACGGAACTACATTGTAAACATAATGATCAGGGTTTTTTGCACGAGAGAGTATGGTATTCAAGGCAAACAAATTTTGTGTAACTTTTGGTCTGTAAGAAAAGTGCTCTTACAAGTAAAAAACAACATTGTAGTCCACTGTACACATACAAAAAGTTCTCCAGACCTGGACAAAAAATTCGAGAAATGTCACAAGCTACTGTACATGTATTATGAGTACAAGTGTGATTGTACGATGAAAAGTTTCCAAAACTTTGAACGGGTAGTCCTAGCGAGGTATATCTGGGAGGCAATGCACATGTATTTTGACAAATATTCGGTACAACGCTAATAGACAGTCAGTGGGGATCTAGATCGCCTCCACTCAAGCCTAATCGGATCCTTTTTTAAAATACCTTGTCAGAATTGCAAGAATAACCTGTCAATTTATGAATAAAGTAAGTAAGAAGGCAAAAAAAAGTATTTGCTTACTGGTCTTGGATAGATTATTGGTCTAAACAAAATATCTCTCTCTGTCTCTCTCTATCGTTTTCTCTCTCTCTCTCTCTCTCTCTCTCTCTCTCTCTCTCTCTCTCTCTCTCTTCAAGCAATTCAGAAGCATTCAGTTTTATATTATACCGTTTGTATAGCGTTTGGTATCAGCTTTTAGATAACCTCTAATTTTTTGCAGTGGCACTATTTGCACGAGTTATCTTTTACTACATTTTGTGAAAGCAGCAAGCAGAAAGGTTCAGGTATGGTAAAATATGTTTCCTCTTTTGGGATATAGAATGTTTTATCATATAACATTTTGGGCCACTAATTAATCCATGTACACTTTATATATATAGGCCTATATCGATTTGACCTGGTGCATGTGACATCTGTCACTAGTCTCAAAACCCTTTGGATGTTAGAGTTAAAATCATGAGCTAATCACAGTATGCATTTTTGGAAAGAAATGAGCTTGATAAGCCTTTACATATGCATAGAAACCAGAGATTGATGAATGCATCTGCTATCCAATCTGCTCTCACGGTTTATTTGTTCGCAGTGTTTGTTGTCTTGTAAGCGAAAATTACTGTTTTTGTCTATTGGTATGTTTCGTCCAATGAGCGAAACACTAGAATGAAGTTTTTAGTTTTATTTGTCATCATGCACGTGAATGCACAAGCTAGCCAATGGGTTGTTGCTCAAGGAAACAACATAATAGCCTCACAAGGTAGCTGTGTATTAACTTTTAATACTTGAATAGCAGGCCCCTTGTTGGTGGTACACATTGGAAAATCTTACTGAGTTGGGTTGGAATCAAAAGCAGTGTAATCCATCATCAGAATGCTCATTTAGGAGCAGGATGACTTGGGTTTGCACTGATTGGTCAGGCCTACCTGTATGAAATTTTGGATATACAGTAATTGTCTGTCATTTTACACATTTCTTCTCCTGGGTCCATATTTATGCCCCCGCCATGATAATGGCCGCGGCATTAAGTGTTACCCCTGTCCGTCCGTCCGTACTTTACGTACGTGCGTACGTCCCGACGACGTCCGCTCTCTAAATCGAATACTTTTGATCATAATTTTATGAAACTTTGTCACATTGTTTAATACCATGATATCTTCTTCAAGTTCGATAATGGTCCATATCGCACCAGGCTTTCAGTAGTTATGGCCCATTGCTGATAACAATTTACCGTTTTAAACAATGTCCGCACTCTAACTCGAATACGTTTATCACAATTTTATGCAACTTGGTCACATTGTTTAATACCATGATGTTTTCTTCAGGTTCGATAATGGTCCATATCACACCGTGCTTTCAGCAGTTATGGCCATTTGTTTATGAAAATTCACCGTTTTAAACGATGTCCCTCTCTAAGTCGAATAGTTTTGATTAGAATTTTATGAAACTTTGTCACATTGTTTAGTACCATGATGTCTTTTTCAAGTTTGATAATGGTCTATATTGCATCATACTTTAAGGATTTATTGCCCTTAGTTTATGAAAATGATCGGTTGAAACGACGTCTGCTCTCTAGCATGAATAGTTTGATTATAGTTCTATGAAACTCGGTCACATTATTAAGTACCATAATGTATTCAAGCTTCAGAATGACCCATATTGCATAATGCCTTCATGAGTTATTGCCGTTTGTTTATGGCAATTCCCTATTTATATGAATTTGGCAATAGCGGGGGCATCCGTGTCCCATGGACACATTTCTAGTTTTAATTGTGAATTGTATATATCATCAGCAACATCAAAGAGAAACATCTAGATCATGGTTCAAAAGCAGAGTAGGTGTGTAGATTGTCTTAATGTATACTGAACGAAAATAAGAAACTTTACACTTTTTTAAATAGAAAGGGGCTCTTGCATGGTATGGGAAATTAACATGGAAGTCTGTCCACGCTTGGATTTTGATAATATTATGTTATTTAATTGTCTGGGGTATAATTTTAATATTGATGGCGCGTTTGAGTTTTTATGCAATTTCATTGCTAATTTATGACGTCATGAATGATATCGCTATAATACCTTAGGGTACCCAGTCATAATCATTACTAAAGTAATTGACATATCATGTAACGGGCGGAGAAATGTTTTATTAAATAACTATATCATTGATAAGTTCGTTGTTACTTAAAATGGCTTTGTATGTATTAGGATATTAAGTGGTCATTCATTGTTATAGCATTGTACCCCAATTTTCGACTGACTATTTTGTATTCAGTCAAATTTAGAATTAACATTTTTACAGGTTGCGATCTTTGTCAAGATACCATTTCAACATATGAACTATCCACATATGTTAAGAATATGTAAACCAAATTTCATGAAATTCAAGGACCGGTAACATATTTTTGACTTGATGTAAACACATGGCCCTAATTCATCGAATGTAAAAAATACAATTATTATGTTTCAGTGTAAAACATACTTGAATACTTGCTTAGTTTGAATCATCATGCTAGTGCGTTTATTGGTAGAAGTTGATATGATCAGTGTTTTCCCCTATTATGGCTTGGAAAAAAGTAAAAAAACAATATTCTTTGATTTTAAGTGCCACGAGTCTTATTTAATGAAGTGCTTACATAATATTATTTGCCAAATTTATACAATATGTTGACACCTGTACTTAACATATCTAGTTTCTAACATTAAAACTACATCTAGTCAATGTTACACTTAATATTTAACATTACTAAGATTTTTAATTCATACAGAAGAGAAACCTTATGACAAGTAAGTTCATACAGGAGAAGAACCTTATATCTATGATTTTATAATTGTACGACTCATTAATAAACCTGCTTCACAAAAATACCCCCTGTCAAACATTTTGGTTAAAATTAACCATTTTGGTCACAGATACATCTTGACTTCAAAGGAATTGCTAATTAAACGCTTAAATCTTCTCTGTTCATTCTGTTTTGTGAAGCTGATGCTGATTTCCATCAAAAAGCAACATTTATACTTTAGCTGGCTGTATATTCTAGGCATACAGTTTTGTTTCTGGACCTCACTTATTCATTTAGAACACTGTTTTATGATACCTTTCATTAGACTCTGTTACTTGTTATCCTGGTCAAGGCACCAAAATGTGGTTCCTCTAGTTCAGTTGGGATGTAAAGGAAATATTTAGTCTTCCTTTTTTCACATGTTTATTGTTAGGATATTTTGTTTTTTAAACAAGATCATGCAGGACTTGAGGAAGTGATACACATTGTCTTGGCTCCATAGTGCCATGACACAGGGCCATGACCTTAGGCATTTCTGAACATTGAAACATTTAAATTGTCTTAACAAGTCTTTCTTTAAGAAAAGTGGAAGTAGATTTAAAAACGACCTCCTTTTGTCGAGTTTTTGATTCATTTGAAATAAATAATTAATTTTGCTAAAGCTGACCTATACCCATAGGAGGTAGGAAATGACAAATTTACTGGTTTTGGATATTCATGATATTTGACTCAGATCAGCAGTATATATATGGCATGTTTTTTGTGAAAATATTTGTTTGTTTGTTTGATTTGATTCTTTACGTCCCATCAACAATCTTTCAGTTATAAATGGACGGGTCTTCCTGGGTTGAACCAGTACTAAGCTAGGGTAAATGTGTCTTGCTCAAGGACCACAACGCAGTGACGCCGGTGAGGCTCGAACCCGCGGCCCTTCGGTCTCGAGTCAAGCACTCTACCACTGAGCCGCTGCGCTCCCTTTTGTGAAAATATGATATCCTGACAAAGACTAGAACATGTACATCTTTTGAATTGAATGTTGAGTGATTTGTAAATTTTTGAAAAAATATTGAAATTTTACAATCACTTCTTCCGAAAACGTAAACCATAATTTATCCAAATGGTTTCGTGGTATTAAAATATTGCCTATGGTATTTTGGATTCAGTCTAGATGACAAATCATAGAAATAAACAAAAGTATAGATTTTACACATGGCCATTTAGAGGTGGAGTACATCAGGGTTGCTTCCTAAGCCTTTTTCTTAACTATCTGATTCTATAAATACATTTTCATAGTCTGTATATAATAAGTTATTATTATGCAAAGTTTGAAGAAAATCCATGCATGGGCACAGATGAAAGTACCTCTTTAACCAGTTTACCGCAAACTCATTACTTTAAAAAGTATGCATCTTTAAAGGTCACACATCTGATAAAACAACAATGTAAAAAAATCAAAATTGATCAGGCATTCATGAATAACGTTGAAAAACCGTCAAAATGCATTTTAAATGTTGAAGATTATCATTAAGATATTTTGAATATTTAAACACACTTTTCGGGAGTCTTTCAAGTCAGAATATCAAAAACCAACAAACAATGTCCGCAAAGTATTGAGGCCCTCCCAGGGGGGGGGGGGCTGTTCCCTTGTTCCCATGAAATAAATTGGCTTGTTCTCCTGTTCCCCAAAAATCGAAAATTTGTTTTCTTATTTTCCCTGTTCCCCAATATTGTCTTTGTTCCCCTGTTCCCCTCAAAATTTGGCATTTGTTCCCCTGAAATAAATGCCATGTTCCCCTGTTCCCCAAAACTCCTGGGAGGGCCTCAGTATTCTGTATTAATTCGTCAAGGCTTTTGGAAGGTCGCTGGCATACAAAGAGTAATACGCGAGGCAACGATGTTTGGCTGTTCTGGGGTTATTGCTCAAAGCCTCGTGAGACGGTTTGAGTAGACAGGAATATCTATCGATGCACAGGATCAACACGACGTAAGGAAACAACGCCAAGACAAGACCATTAATTAACAAACTCATTGACCTGAGTGGTTCTAGCTGACAAATGCAGATGCTACACATCTCAACGTTTCATACCAGATGATCAAAGAATTGGAGCAAATGATTTTTGATGTGTGATGTTTATTTTTATTTTGACCCCTTACTGATTCCCAACACTACCAGTCAAACACACAATGTTACAGCTGTGTTTCAATTACACATATCTACTGAGAATTAAACACCCATTAATTTGATATGATTTGTGTTTACATATTATGATAGGTAGTGACAGAGATATGACTGATTAAGGCAAGTGTATTTTTTTTTTGTTCAGTATACATTATTGAGAAAAGCAATTCTCTGTAGTGTACATGTAAAATTAAACAATCTGCTTTTGTACCATGGTCAATAGTTGTGGCTATTTTCATATCGTGTTGCGCATAACAGAACTGAATTCCAACTATGGACATTAAGTAAATGGTATATAAGACAAGTGCGTGCTTTCAAAGATTTGGATAATTCATAAAAAAGGTAAAATATATTTCAATACTCAGAACACCCGTACAGTATTTGAATCTGAATACCAGCTCAATTCAAAGTGTGTGCCCATAATACCTGTCCAGTACTACTCGAAAAATGACCTGTTCCGCATACGGTTTTAGAACTTTTTTATGTGTATAGTGATCAAAAATGGCATTTTCTTCAAAGAACATTCAAGGTATCCTTTACCAGATTTTCTGGTTTCAAAGTATGATAAAATAGACGTATATGTACATAACGTGTGTGCGAAATTGCACATAGGGAGATATTTTCACTATTTCAGGATAAGCAAGTGAATTCATAATACATGGACAGAGTTACTCTGTCAAGCTTGTTTTTAATAATTATGTAGTATATACCAGTCGCTTAAACGCAATGTCAGAGCTAAAAATGCATTCAACATGGTCATGTGTGTAAATAAAGTCAACTTACAACAGCAGATACTCCAGGGTTGATATTTCTTACACTCCATTCCGCCATTTTGTTTGCTCGAAAAAATTTTGCATACGGTCAGGTTCTAATAGCGTGATTACATATTCTTGCATGGAAACCTATTCGTATAGCTGTTTACGCCCATTGTTCGCCGGGCCGCGTAGCACAGTCGGTAACGTGTCTGGCTACAGATGCGTGTCTGACTGCAGATCCAGGGGTCGCGAGTTCGATCCCGGTCCGGTCCCATACTTTCATGGAGATTGATCATGAAATGATTTCTACGGTCATTCTCCTCCTTCCGCTGATTCATTCAAGAATGGTTGTTGTCAGTTACAAGCGAAAGTATGTGCACGAGTTGCTGGTTAACCGCTTGTTCAAGCCTGCCCAGGAAAAAGTGTGATTAGGTGAACTGACCGTCCCGCAATGACCATAGCTGTTGACTTGGGACGAAAAGCAACAAAACAAACAAACAAAACAAAACAAACGCCCATTGTTTAATGAACGAAAATCCATGTTCAAATCTAGAGATTCATGTGCTGTTTGACCATGGGTTTAAACTTAGAAATGCTTAAAATGAACCCTGAATTACTTACATGACGTTATATACAGAAAGCGTTGCGGACCAGCCTGATCATTTCGCCGATGCTTTTGTTCGCGAAAACGTTGCGCGCGATAATGACGTTGTGACGACGTTATGACGTTCAAAAGTTTACAGCCGACACCATTTTGTTAAGAGAAATCCAGTGTAAGAAAATGGATATTTTAATGTTTTAACTGCGTTTTCAGAGCGAATTTGGTTGGAATAAGGTAATACATGCAAGGATAACGATCACACATGTTTGTTTCATTGCATGAACACTTGCCGGGTCCCTCGGGAGAAATTTGAGCACTCGGCCTATCGGCCTCATGTTCAAACAGCTTCCTTGGGACCCGGCAAATGTTAAAGCATGCAAAAACGTGTGTGATCCCTATAATCTGGACCAGTAGTGCGTCTCGTTTTACATGTATGCAGTCACTATTTGCTGGTTTGTTTGTTGGTTGGTTTGTTTTAAATATTTGGTCAACGCCGTTTCATTAATGTTGGTCGATTACCGGTCTACCTGGGTAAAAACTCTTGCTAAATGACAAAGCAAAGCGCCTCCCTTGTGTATCAAACTCATGAAGTCTTCGACTCTGCCAGCTGAGCCACCACGCTCCTCATTTAACCCCATGTTGACCGGAAATCCATAAACGGGTACTTTGAAAAACAGCGTGTACGGTAGTTCATCAGCGTCTGCTCTGTCGATCTCCACAGATAAAATACAATAGTTTTTGAATTTATAACTTGTGAACCATAAATATATTTAATTGGCCATCCTCAAGAGCTTAATATATTTTAAAGAGTGCATCTGTGCAGTTTTAACTGCAGCATCTTGGATGTTCATATCGTTTGGGGAAGTTGGCGGAGATGTTCTTGAATAGTTTTTATCCGGATAAAAATTTGAATGCAGTAAAAATTTATCGCGAAAAATTAGTTCTAAAAACATAATACATGTACCTGGAGTATAGTGTGTACAGTAAAACCTGTCTTTAGCGGCCACTCAAAAAGAAGACCAAAATTGGTTTTCAAGACCGACTATCGCTTAGGTCAAAGGTATTGAAAAGTGCTCCAAGAGAACATTCTGCAATGTTTTCGACCTGCATTAAGCTACAATCTGTCTTTAAGACCTTTGTTTTGTCTATTTTTGAGTGCCTGCTGAAGACAGATTTTACTGTATAGTATTTAAATCCAATTCACATGCCCACAATTTTGCTCAATGGATATTAATGGTCGAATGTAACTAATATCGAACTTGATCTATGGCAATAACCTGTCTATGAAATGAGCCGCGACATGTGATTTCCAACAATGCGGCATTTTGACAAGTCTAGACTCAGACGAGCATGTGTAGCCTTCTTTTAAGCTTAGAAACTCCAAGTGACGTTCAGTCAGTAGCTTAACACTCATAGAATACTCAGGCGACTAGCAAAGGCTCTGATCAGACTGCGCGTATGCGCACGCTGATCTGAGGCTGTGCTGTTCGCACATACCATGTTGTTTGAAATCCCGTGCCACGGCTAAATTATTTTTATAGCATTTCAATAGATATCGCAAGGAAGACATCGTACTTATATGTATGGACGGACGACGGTAACATTATTTGTTAGCACAACATTGTATTATAGGGCTAGGATATAAAGCACACCATTATTAGGTTAGCATAGCAACTTGAGAGGTTACACAATTCAAGGTCAAACTAAATTGTGGCCTTACGACGAAATTATTATTTATAAGTTTGTCAAAGATGAAGGTTGCTTGCCAAAAATCTTGAAGCTAAATATTCTACCAATTCCTGAGGGAAATCAGTTCATTATTCGGTCTAGAGGAAATCAGTGTTTCCTTTTCACTTGTCCTCAGGAGCCTAAATGCAATAATTTAATTTGGAAAATATATTGGCAGACTCTGTTCAAATGAACGTATGATCTCATCCATAGGTCTAGGTAAGCCCAATTTTGAACGTAAAATTGTGAATACTTTCTAACCCATTAGTTTTGACATGTGTTTTGCGTGCTCAAAAGAACCGTCTCTTTGAGACGGTTTCTTTGAATACCAACAACATATGTTTGGGTAAAAAAAATAGAAAAAAACGATAATCCACTCCTATCTGAAGACCTGATCTCATCGCAGGAGACTCTGACTCGGATAAAAGATAAATATGTTTTTTCAATTGAAGGTCCAGACAATCCGGAACCTTCGCGAAGTCGTTTAATCACACTCGCTGTTTAATTACAATTAAGCTACATTATGAAAATATTCCACTGAAAGTCGGTTTCTTTTTTAAAAAAAGAGGGTCAAGTGACCCAGGGTCGCTCACCTGGGTCTTACTTACCA
Organism: Loripinus fragilis; assembly: GCA_964019695.1. Taxonomy (NCBI): domain Eukaryota; kingdom Metazoa; phylum Mollusca; class Bivalvia; order Lucinida; family Lucinidae; genus Loripinus; species Loripinus fragilis. The sequence goes on from OZ026519.1 coordinate 2,753,111, forward strand.
TTTCTGATGTATGTATACTTGTTTATACTGAAAATAGGGATATAATTAAGCCGCATGAGATTTCCAACAATGTAATATGTGCGACCAGCAAAGACACTGACAAGCCTGCGCATACGCGCTAATTTATCAGAGCATTTGCTAGTCGACTGAATATTCTATGAAAATTAAGCTACTGACCGAACTCCATTTGAAGTTTCTAAGCTTAAATGGAGGCTGCACAGGCTCGTCTAAGTCTATTCATGTCAGAATGCCACATTGTTGGAAATCACATGTCGCGGCTCAAAGTATTATGTTTTGACTAATCAAGTAAGTTTTAGCTATTTTTGTTGAAGAACACTAAGATTTATAGGGAGCGCAGTGGCTCAGTGGTAGAGTGCTTAACTCGAGACCGAGAGGCCGCGGGCTCGAGTCTCACCGGCGTCACTGTGTTGTGGTCCTTGAGCAAGACACGTTTATCCTAGCTTAGTACTGGTTCAACCCAGGAAGACCCGTCTTCTTTGGGCAGGTGTTCTAAAATGACTAAACTGTCGTATATATTTCATCTAAATGTTAAGAAAGGAAACAAGAGTTAAAATTGATTTTATTAGAGCCTAACAAAATTCAAGTCTTCTTCCTTGGAACTGATTGTTGTCAGCATATCTCTCATCTAGGTGCATAAAGGCTTGCTCTGGTTGAAGTATTTCTTCACCGAAACTCACGTGTCTATTACTGACAGAATAGGGGGAAAATGCGTTTCTGTTGCCATCATGGTAGGCTATATCTGAAAAAACAAACATAAATCATGGTAACCTTTGGATGATTGAATACCTACCTCGAGGCCCTGATCAGATTTTACAGTTCACATCGTCTGAACACAACTTTTTGTAGTTTATTCATCGCTTGCTGTTGCTCCCGTTGATTGTGGCGTTTTCTTGTTGGGTGCATGGGCGGAACCAGAGGGGGGAGGGGGTCCGGACCCCCTGAAAAATCACAAAATATAGGGCTCTGACAAAACTTTCAGGATCCGCGAATGGGGTTTGTTTTGTCATATCATGGGCGTAGCTACAATATACGCAAAAACGTATTTATGTACACATTTGAACCGGACCTATTGGATTATTTTATCCCAGTTCCGAAGGTTTCTTGATGACACGCATACAAAATGTGTGCGGAAAAGCGACTCTAATATGTCTAATTCCAATTTTGGCAGGGCTTATATATGATGGCATTACCCCCCCTTTAAATGTTAAGCACCAATTTATGAAGTGAAATATAATACTTAATATTGTCCTCCCTTACCAAGAATGTGCTTAACGTGGCAAATAGCGCATACCCTGATGAATAGCCACATTTCTCGGCGTCTAATCTGGGTCTTCGCTAATTTTGTAAATGCTCTTTTTTTGATTTTTGTAAATGCATTTACCATGATCCAACAATTTCGTAGATTGAATTTTAGTCAAACTACGCCCCTGTATATAGTGCTTGGTATTTTGTATAGCTTAGCAATCGTCTTGTTGAAGAAGAGAAAGCTGGTTACTTTAATATAATGTTGCTGTTGCTGTGGCTGTCTTTGTCATGTGTCTATTTCTCATGGTGCCATATGTTGGTCTACGACCTGGGATTGTTGTATTTCCTAGTCATAAGATCCTACATTGTGTCTGAATCAAACTACGGAATACGTAGATAAACAGAAAACAGAAACGAAACTGCCTAACATTATATTAAACACTTCGTGCACTGGAAACTCGTGAATTGGTACACTTGCAAACTGGGAAGAAAACTGGTATTTCTTTGTGGTATGCAATGTTTGCTAAAATAAAATAAAATATCCAGGGACTAAAGTATGTATCAACTGAAATATTTAAACATGTGACCACTTGATATGTACACTGGATCAGGCATGTTTCATTGAATCGGCTGATATGTAAAATACTTCATAGAAAAGCTTTGCTTGTTTAAAGCCTAATACAAAAGTAAAAGGTTAGTGTGTGTTAAAGATGAATTACCACAATCACATATTGCAGACCAATCACGTCATCTTGAGGAAGATTTGTGGAACACTAACAGCCACAAGGCATCAGAAAGACAATTAAAATAAAGCAACCAGCTATATCGTCCCAATCAAGCTGGTGAAAGGATTTGGAAGGACACTTAGTACTACGCAACAAAACAAGACATAAATTAAGAGCCCCTACAAACAAATTGTGGGACGGGTTGAGGGGCAACAATACATACTGAATCAAAACCAACAGAACCACCGCCTTAGAACGGACAGCAGCCACATTGTTTGGCAACACTAAACTGGGACATGAAGCCATCATGTTTCCCTAAATACTTAAGTTCGTGGCTTAGCTAACAATTACTCAGAATGCCCAATCCACTTATAGTCTATGGATCAGATGCATCAAGATAGAACTTCTAACCTTATCTTAGTGACATGTGGAAGATTGGTTGTAGTCCCTGACACCATTTTTCATATACGCCAGATAGTCATTAACATGTTTTATGTACGCATTACTATTAATTAAAAAGAATTTTAGCAGTCAATAGAAATACCATCTAACTGATTGATTCTAGCAATATTGGTCCTGATAAGCAAATATGCGGACCAAATAAAGATCTGCCTGTGGAAGGGTTGGAGATCAGATCCTGATAATGTGTTTTTGAGACATGAAGGTATTTGGAAGAGGCCGTAGAGACCTCATTCGAAGGGGTCCAATTGCTTCCTGAGGGGAGTCCCTAGCAGTATTTCTAAGAAAACATAAATCCACTTGTGATTTTCCAGGGGGCGGGTTGCTTACCCCCAATTCACCTCTCTGGATCCGTGCATGATTTTTTTTTTATCTACCAGTTTAAATATGAAAACTCAATAAACAGTTATGTTGAGTACATACAACACATGTGTTGGTTGATTAATTAAAATTAAAATTTATTTACTAACTCACATTTGAAATTCTCGGACAGCGGCCCCGCAGTGCTCTGTTGCTAAATTGACGATTCCAATTTTAAATGGCAGCCTGCTTAATTTTATTTCGCCAGACACAAACAAGTATTGTTTCTACCGTGAGTTGCACATTTACGTACACCATAGTTCAGTAACGTTTGGATGGTAGACTCATTTATCTTATCAATATTCATTACTTGTAACATTTGTATCAATACTACATTCAAAAATGGTTATATGCAAGACGCTTTATTTTATTTAGTAAACGTAGGAGCATTCAACTCCACATCCAGATATCAAGAAACCTGATCAATATTGACACACAAAATTTTGACCAAATGGTAGGTCAGATATATTAGGCCTTGAGCTGGCTATAGATACCTCCGCCCCCCCCCCCTCAGGGGGAATTTTGTATGCTATGATTTTCTGAAACAACATAATATAACACACAAAATAAAATATGTTAGCCATCTGAGAGTGGCAGCGTTAACGTTAAACATCAACTTATAAACGTTACCCCCCCCAAATAGCATTAAACGCCCCTGATAATGTCTCAACCATGACATGATCGTACATATTTGCATGCTGACATAGGTTTATGAACTTTGTATAACACAGTTACATATTTTTAGAATTCATTTTATAAATGGCTTGAGTTATTACCGTTGTATGCGTTACTTAGTGTTTCCTGCGTTATTTCTGAGTATCTGTATGGTATTTATTGACTATACGTGTATTACATCTGTCACAGTATATATTAAATGGATAAGGCTGCTACTTAATGATTTAAAGTTCTTTATAATGGTCAATTACACTATTTTTCAGGCCCATGTTACGTATGTTACCCTCAAAATAGCATTTAACATTCAAGTTAATGTTTCTAACAAGCCTTGGTTAGTGTACTTATTTGCATGCTGGCACAGGTTTATGTATTTTAAATATTTATTTAATAAATGCCTTGAGCTTTAACTGTTATGTGTGTTACCAAATGATACATGAGTTATTCTGAGTATCTGTATAGCAGTTGTTGACTATACATGTATAAAGTCTGTCAGAGAATTTAGAAAATTTATAAGGCTGAAATAAATATGTATCTTTAAAAATAGTAAGTGAGTATCATCAGGAAATACCACAATCACAAAACCGCAGACAACCCGTGGCACCGCGAGGAAGAGCCGCTCAACCATTACGAGACACCAGGAAGACAAATTAAGCAAAGCAACCAGCTCTCTGTTCCCCATCAAGATGATTGCAATACTAGAATTGACATAACGTAACGTACAACAAAACATAGAACAATTACAGACTCCCACAATGGGAGTAACAATTAACAAAAGTCAACAACAAAAGAACCACCGCCTTAGATCGGACAGCCGCCTAAGCTACTGGGGGGCTTAAATGCATTTTACTGGTACCAAATCTTCGCCCTAGATTCTGATGTTGTTGAAGTACAAGAAATGTTCATCTCGCACGGAAGCCTTCTAACTAATGCAATGTATCATCATGGAGAAACACTCTAATCAAAATAACACACCAAGATGAAACAAAGAAAAGGGCTCATGACTCACAGATAGTCAGAGCTAAAGAAAACCTCAAGTTGAGCCATGGTGGGTCCAGCTACAGATAAGCATCAGGCACCAACCTACCGATTAAAGTTTTACATCAGAGCCATCATAGAGTCTGAGACCTGACCCACCGTCGTGAAATTAAAGAGGAAACCTTAGCTACAAACCGTGATTGGGTTTAAAACTAGGCATGCAGACTGTCGCATGATATCCAAGTTATATCTGACCCTTATATATTGTTTTACTATCTTTTTGAATTGATCACTAAATTTAGGTTTTCCAACAATTCGTTTGAATTTATAAATCAAATCACCATAAAATATAGGTTCTGATTTGCCTTGTGCAGAAAAGTTTTTAACCCAATGTTGTATTTAACAATTAACTCTGAGTGTCTGTGGTAGAATTTAGAAAATGCTTTTCGAATTGTATGGTATCTATAGCCTTGTTTTAATAACTTAGCAGTTAAAAATAAGTTTCTGTTGTTGAAGTCATCAACATTAGAACACACTCTAGCAAAACGAATAAGCGTGTTAGTGTTAAGATAGTATTAAATCGGACTCCAGGGACCCCACTTACATGAGTGGGGAAACAAGAGGCCCCGATTAATCAGTCTTATAAAATAAATAAAAATCATTATGCAGAAGATTGAGGCGAAACCCTGCCCTGGGACTGGTTAATATCAGCTTCTGGGGTAGGGGGCGTCACAATACCCAAAAAGAATAAGCTGAGAAATATATACACAATAGGAAGGAGAGCGAGGAACATCGCCATCAAGAAATGGGAAATTTACTATTTCAAAATTAAGTCAGACAAGCCCTTGATATTAATTACCATTTTATTTGAATTTGACTTATCACTATCAAATGACATTGTTGCATCTTAAACTAATGCCAAGGGAGATTTGTTGACATTTGTAATCTTTTCTCTGAATGATGATGTTTCTCGCCCTACATTTTATTATTTATATATTACCCAACATGGGAGTATATTCTTATCTAAGTGACTTCAAAAGCATGTTCTACATTCTACAACAGACACTCAGAGTTGATTGGTAAATACAATATTGACCAGGCCGCGTAGCGCAGTCGGTAACGTGTCTGGCTACAGATGCGTGTCTGAGTGCAATTCCAGGGGTCGCGAGTTTGATCCCAGCCCGGTCCCATACTTTCGTGGAGATTGATCATGAAATTATTTCTACTGCCATTCTCCTCCCTTCCGCTGATTCATTCAAGAAGGGTTGTTGTCAGTTACAAGCGTAAGTATGTGCACGAATTACTGGTTAACCGCTTGTTCAAGCCTGCCCAGGAAAAAGTGTGGTTAGGTGAACTGACCGTCCCGCAATGACCATAGCTGTTGACTTGGGACGTGAAGCAACAAAACGAACAAACAAACGAACAAACAAATACAATATTGGATTAAAACTCTTTGTAATATGGCATAACTGAGTCAGTATTTTATGGTTATTTGGTTAATGCATTTAAAAAATGTTTGTAATTTAGTAATCAATTCAAAACGATAATCAAAAGCTATAAAAATGGATATAACATAGATACCATGCGACAGACTGCATGTCGGAATGTTATCCCAATCATAGTCTATAGCTATGGTTTGTCTTCAATTGCACGCCGGTGGGTCATGCCTCTGTCTTAATGACGGTCCTGATGTAAAGCTTTAATCAGTTGGTTGGTGCCTGATGCTTGTTTTTTGCTGGGCCCGCCATGGATCAACTTTCTTTACCTCTGACTATCTGTTATTCATGGGCCCTTCTCTTTGTCTCATCATAGTGTGTTAATGTGATTAATTGATTTTATCTGTCATAAACAGGGTTCATACAGACTGGACAAAACAAAATTCCCTGACATTTCCCTGACTTTTCCCTGACGCCAATCCAAATTTCCCTGACATAACCATACTCGCTGGAGAAACTCGGTTTTATTCAAACATTTGTGTATAGATACAGTGAACAGCTCTTTTCAATTAAGAGGGGTTATTTTGAAATTTGCGAAGGTTTTGTTCACCCTTTTCAGCAGGTGTATAGCAAATAGCTATGTGTTCAACACAGAAATTTACAGATTGCCAAATTACTATATGTTAAAACTGTTGTCTTCTTTCAAAAAAGGTGCATGTTGACATCTAAACCTCCCCTACACCCTAATGCATTATTAGCTGGATGTGGAATATTTCATTGTAAAGCTACAACAGAAAATGCTTTTGATAAAATTCCACTAAACCCTGAATTTACAAAGTGTTGACAACATACGATGCATGAAGGATGGGATGCTACCCTTATTGTGTGATCACAACAGCTCTGACACTTTGAGCACAAAGTGCTTAGGTGAGCTAACAAGAGGCTTAATGAGCCTAAACCGCTCACCGGAGCTGCTGACTCCATGGTTTCAGAAGATTGTTTTTATTATTTTTTTAATGTGTCTTCGGGAACAAATGACCCCTTGGTCACCACAGGGTGTGGTGGCGACCAATTAGAACCCCAGGGGCATGGTTGACAGGAATTATGAAGTGAATAACTATGAATTGCTACATACTAAAATATAGAAGCTGTTGGCTTCATGGTTTCACTCTGGTTTTTTTTAAAAAGTTTTTCCCCATTATAAGTGTATAGAAGCTAATGACCCTCAGGGTGGTGTCAATTTGGACCCCAGGGGCATGGTTTACATGATTTATACAGGGGACCACCAGACATTACTATATACTAAATACACAGTGATTTTTTTACCTGCATCTTTTGCGCATAAGTTTGTCTCTGGGATGCAAAGTTTTTATTTTAGCAAGTCCCAGAATGCAATGTTATTGCAGACTTGTCATGGAAAATAGAGTTCTGGACTCATAAGTTTTCAGTTGGACTCAATGATATGGGAAACAGCTAGCCCCAGGACCCATTTGCCTAAAATTGTAAATGAATCACTGAATACATATGCTGTTGCCCTCATGGATATAGATAAGATGTTTAAAATTTTCCCATTATATGTCTACGAGAGCTATTGATCCCCAGGGACGTGGCCAGTTTGCACCCAAGGGGCTTAATTGGCAGGATTTATGTTCGGGACCACTAGACATTGCTTCATAATTATATAAGCTGTGAGCATTGTGGTTTCAGAAGATATTTTTTAATGATTCTTCCCATTACAAGCCTATGGGAGTTATTAATCCACAAGGTGTGACCAGGGGATAATGTTGGGGAGCACAATACATTTTGTGATCATGTCATCAATCGCATCAATCACAAAATACAACAACTGATTTTGTACATTTCTTTTCGTTTAAGTTGCATCACTTGACAATTATTTGATACAAGAGGAAAAAATAAAATCAACCTAATAGATAAATGTTTATTATATCAAGGTTACTCAGACTTTTTAGGAGATTTTAACTCATTTCAAATATCTCTGAAATTAAAATCTGATGAAGCTCTCTAAGTGGTAGTGAAATGTAATTGTAATGTAATTAATTACATTTTGCAAAGTAATTGTATGTAATTAATTACTTTGCTCAAAAGCCCTGTAATTGTAATTTAATTGAACAATATCCAATGTAATTGTATGTAGTTAATTACTTTTTCAAAGTAATTGACCCCAAGTCTGGCTACATACTCAATATATATGGTTTCAGAGATGAAAGATTTTTATAATAAGCCTATAGGTGCTATTGACCCCCGGAGTGTGGCCAGTTTTGACCCAAGGGGCTTGAATGGCAGGGTTTATGTAGGGGAATGCTAGATATTGCTACATACTTAATATGAAAGCTGTGGGCCCATGGTTTCAGAGAAGATTTTTAAAGTTTTTTTCCCATTATAAGTCTATGGGAGATTTATGTTGGCCACCATCCATGGCAACCAGAGTTCCAGTTATATCAGCCCCAAAACCTTAAGCAGTCTTTACCTATTTGATGATGCTCTGCTTGAAATTTGATCACATTTGTCCCACTGACATTAGAGATATACTTCTTTGAAATGGTGAACAGACAATGATGACGGACAAAGAGACGGGTGGATGAGGGACACTGGACCATTGCCATACTTATATCTCAGGTGACATATTCTGCCCAGGTGAGCTAAATAGGAAGCTGAGGAGGCAAATGGTGTCAAATCCTTTCATCTTCTTATGTTAAAATCAATTTAGAAGATATCAAAATGATTTAGTCTGTATCCAAAATGTTTAGAAAACTGCCCTAACCATTTTTGGGTTCTCATCATATGATACAAGTTGGAAATTGTAAAATTCCCTGACATTTCCCTGACATTTTAGCAAACATTCATTTTTCCCTGACACAACATAAAATTCCCTGACAATTCCCTGTAGCCTCCGTGCTAACTTAACAATTGTTGTGTTTTAACAGCAGCATAATCTAGGGTGAAGATTTGTTCCAGCAAGATGCTTTAGGGTCCCCAGTGGCTTGGCCTGTTTTCCATTCTGATGTGGTGGTTCTACTGTTGATGACTCATCGTTTATTGTTGATCCCATTGTTTAGGGGCCGGGGGTTCTGTGTTGGTTCAGTATTATTTATTCTTATTTATAGATTTGTTTTTGAACAATGAGCTTGATGGGGAAGAGAGAGCTGGTTGATTTACTTCAATTGTCTACGTGGTAGTTTGTGTCTGCTAGTGTTCTGTGACTCTCTCTTGTGGTGCCTTGGATTAGTCTGCAGTTTGTGACTGTGATGGTTCCTGATCATCTCTCTGTAGCTAGTCTCTGAAGCTATGCAGACCAGTTTTAAATATCTGGTTCAAACACCAAAATTATTTTACGAGAGCCATTTCCCATTTTAGAAAAATAGTTGAATGTAACAAAAGATTGCAAACAGTACCAGGAATCAAAAATGTCATATGTATGTTGCACAAGAGTTCCGCGGCTGAATTATCGTCGCACCCCTTCAAGTCACAAGACAGGAAGCCTAGTTTTACGACACGCCTGCATGCAAAGTCCCTGGTTATAATACTGTCATAACAAACGCTTTCTATTAACACCAACTAGCATGCTTATACAATACCAACATGGCGGTATTGGCCGGTTTGGTTGATTAGAAAAGCAGGCTTGCCCAGAGAAACCACCGCAAACTTGTACGGAGCAGGCAAACCTGTGTAGGCATAACTAAGCGCAAGTGCACAGACATAGTCCTACTTGATGTGATGGGAGTCCCACACAGACAAACTGAAAGTGACCAAGGCAATGCTTCCACAGCACTACCTTTAAGGTACACTGTGTCATTGCCAGTTAAACTTTATTATTTTGGCCGCATGTTCCCACCCATGCCTTTTTCAGAAGCCCCAATAATATATCCCAGCCCCGCTTTTTTCTGAAGGGCCAGAAACACTATCAAAGCACTGACTAACCACAGAAACCACAGATATTGAAGCCTAACAAGTCCAGTCTAGACCAGGAAGAATCATACGAGCATAGGCAGACTACAACAACACATACAAGTACAAGGAAAAACTCAATAATTTATTGCAAATCAATTTATTTTCTTCCATAAAATGATTGACAAATTATAAAATGGATACAGTATACTACATCACAAAACACACGCTTAATACAAACCCCTATACCTAAACCCAATCAAAAGCACCAGCAGACACCTGGGGTAGATAGCAATCCGTGGATCTGTAACTTGCTCTATCAAAAACGTTAAAAAGGTCTTTGTCACATGTAAAAGGTGTACAGAGCCAAGACAGAAACTTTCTTATCTTCAAAGAAGTACCGTGATCCTAACTAATCCCTTTATAATTGATAGATACATGTTTAGACATAATTAAGCTTTGTGTACATTCCAATCCTAATCAATCGATACAGTCCGTTTCAAATTTAGTGGTTGTTGGGTAGTGTTTCTTAATTTATTAATTAAATGTTGAATAGAAAACACTGTGAGCAAAGACAGGTCATGCTTTCTGTGGCGTCTGAACAGGGTCTATAAAACTGTTTGCCTAGGTCCCATCAAAAGTTGGCTAGGCTTATATGTGTTGAACGTAAATTAAACTGATGTACATTAATCTAGCCTTTGTAAACAGTTATACTTTTTAAAAATATTTAGAAATAGAAATGGTCAGCGTGTTTACCTGCTCTAACTGGTAGGTCTCTATACACATCGGGTATTGTGCCATATGCATTATACGCCATAGAACTTGGAGATATCTCTTGCATTCCACTGATGCAAGTTTGTCCGTCAACCTCTGGGTATACACCAAAATTGTCAAAACCAAATGTGTTTGGAAAGGTTTGCTGGGAAATTGGTGTGGTCTGGTGTGAGTCAGAAAACGTCTCTCGATCTGAAAAACATTTTAAAATGAGCTGGGTTATCTATTAGGTACTATATATTCCTTTAGCATTAGCTTGAATAAATACCTTTAAGTTATGTATTCCATACTAAAACGTAAAGGCTTTCTTGTGAAAACATTGTACATACTGCATATGCCTAAAATAGCTCTTGAATATATGTGCTTGAGTATTAAGTTTGACTATATTTTCTTAATTTTAAGCACATACTTTCATATATATCCATACTTGGTGTAAGCGAGTATCAGTGTTTGACCCCAAGTAAATACATACGCGATGATGGCAGAACAGAACGTGAGGCCAAGTACCAAACCAAAATGCAAGGACCAAACACAAACTCCCCATTAATACCAGAGTCTTCCTAACTCGCGTAATGCATTATCAAATTAACCAACTGAGAGGAAAGCTCACAGACAGTCTGTGCCAACGAATACCCCTAATTGAGCCAGGGTTGGCCCAGCCACAGACAAACGTCAGATACAAACCAATTAATGATATTTTCATTAATTCTGAGGTTTGACCCACCATCTTGGAAGTACAAAGGAATCCATAGCTATAAACTGTGATTGGTGTTATAATCTTTGCATGATAGCCATTCGCCACTCTCCACTCTCTTGCTTGATGATCCTTTTTGACTGATCAGGGAATGTGTTTGAAATTATAAACTTATTTGCAATAAAATACTGACACTGATATGCCTTGTTTCAGAAGAGTATTCAAGCCAACATTGTATTTAACGATCAGCTCTGATAATGTTTGGTAATTTAGAAGCAATGTTAGCGAGGTTTGGTCCTAGATCTGTGGTTGTAACATAGTTTGGCCTAACTTAATTGTTTATTATTAGAAGTTGGCTGTTTGGTCATGTTTGAAAATGGATAGGAACCAGAATTGTTTCTGGGATGATTTTTTATGTACACACTAACAATTCTTCACTTAAGTCAGGACGATTTTGTCTCCCTCGGTTGAGCTAGTATAAAGCAGTGGAAAAAACGTTTTGCTTAAGGACACAATACAGTGAATCAGTGGAATCCCAAACTAGCAACCCATCGTTCTCAAGTCTAATAATCTATCAAATGAGCCACTGACCTCCTGTAGTACACAAGTTTACTAGTAGATGATGCATTTAGCGAAATAGACTTTACTTTATTCGTATTCTTAATCAAATGTCTATGCCTCGTATTTCTCACCTACTCATTGTGTTGTAGGTTAGTTAGTTTGCAATTTGTGGTTAATGTGGTATTTACAGGTCAAGTTCAATTGTTATTTTATGGAAAATGTAGTCAGATTAAGGTAGGCTAGCTGATGTAGTTATACAATCAAAACTTATTTTATATGGAGCAAAGTAAGTAAGGGTGCAAAGATCAGGAATCGATACAATCAAGTACCACACCTGACACAGGATACCAATGGGAAAGTGACAAACTCACAGTTAGACACCACAAACGGCAGCCAAGAGGTCAGCCCTTTCCCAGCAGGTGACAACAAAGCACATATAAACATACGCACACAAAGACATAGCAAACACAAGACAGAAAAAAACATAAAAAGATCCACAAAAGAAGTACCGTCTTGGAACGGTCAGTAAAATATTTTACTAAAGTATTTTTCTGGAGGGCTTAAACCCGTTTAACGGCGTCAACCTCACCCTTAATTCAAATGTGGATCAAGACACATAGATATTTGGATTTGCAGGAGAGACCCCTAAAACCTAAATCACATATGCATTTTCTATAATATCTTAAATAAAGGAAACAACAGAGACAAGTTTTTTGTAAAAAAAATATTAAGGGGTCTTGGAGGATATTCTATAACAAAACAAATCAAGGATAGATGGACGGAAATATAGACGCTGGACACTATTTTAAATTAGCTGTACTGTCAGTGATAAAATTTATGTTGTTATGATAAATGAAAAAATTAATAAGGAGTTAATGAGTTATTTTCTTACCCTCAATTGCATCTGTGTTAAATCTATTGATCGTATGACTATTCGGGTATGCCTCTTGACCAATAAAGTTCCAGTCCACACCTATAAAGTAATACATCAGCAATTATTACATACTAGAATTTGTTCTTGTAAAACACTGTACCCCACCCCTAACAATTTGCTTGTCTATAAGGATGGTGACATATTTTAAGACCAAAGTCATCTTATGTTTATAGTCCCTTGCTATAGAACTCGTCATCCTCTATCCGCATTTTCTGTGCAGTCGCGACACTTACAGGATCGACCTGTCTGCTATGGCACACCACTGCTGAACAATTGGTTTCGTGTTGGTATGACTTACTTAAAATGCGTTAAAAAGTAACAAGTGTGATATGAATATAAATGTTGTGTACTGACAGCTTATTACAGTAAAGACTGTACGAAACTCTTGATAGCCTAAAACATTAGCACACCCTGCTTATCATAATTGCCTCGTATAATATCCTGCTGTTTGTAGAAATAAATTAGTTCAGAGCTAGAACCCACTTTGGTAAGTTGTGTATCGAGTACATAACAATAAATAATCCATCTTTGGAGATATCGAGTCACCATTGATAGCCAAACCATAAAAATGATTTGGTATTACAGTATTTAGCAATAGAATGATAATATTTTTCTTCACTAAACATTTCTGAAAACAATTTGCACATTGCCAGGTCATAGAAGCCTTTCAGTAACACGTGATGACTCAAATTGATAACAAGATTGAATCAACCGATCATGCGAATCACATGACGTCGTGACGTATGTGTATGTCACATGTACACACAAAGCTAAAATCATTTAGGTTAGTATGCGATGGTCATGCCATCTATTGGACGATAATGCCTCTATCAGTTGACCAAGTGTGTAACCCCCAAGTTATATTAATATCGAGATGTCTTAATTTCAAGTTTTCAATGTAAAGTGTAGTGACTCAGTTGGCAGAGCATTAGACTGGCGATCAACAGAGTCACCTTAGTATATCCTTGGACAAGACGCTTGGTCCACTGCATAGTACTGCTTCTACCCAGGAAGATGGAATAATGTCCTTATTTTGACTCGGACGCAAGCATCAAAACAAAAACTAAACAAGATTTCAACGGCCAAACTTGCAAAGGGCACTAACTTTTAAAAGATAATAACTTAGTAAACAATGTATTCTACCTATCTTCCTCTATCAGGGCCCGGAATTACAATGCCTCCTTAAAGTTAAAGAAGACTTAAATAAAGTATTGATATTTCATCATGCTATATTAAATGCTAACTAAAATGTCTGGATCTATGCAGTATTTGTGGTCGACGATATCATTGTGATCTACAGAAAAAAATGAAACTATTTTGATTTTAATTAATTTGAAACGTTCGCATCCTGAAAAATCAATACTTAAATTAAGTCTTCCTTAGCTCTGAAGAGGCTTTGTAATTCCAGGCCCAGATCACCAAGTTTAAAACAGCCAGCGATAATAGTTATATTTATAGTAATTACAAGTATGCAATGTCCAAATCCGCCAATGGTGGTATGTCAATAATAAACTTTTTTCAAAAACATCACCAGGTACCTTACTCATTATCCTCTATCAGCAGATTTTGTTTGAAACGCATGACTATAATAACTTTTGAGATATCTTGTTTACGTTTTATTTTGACCTTTTTCACAAAGGGAAATAATTCAGACCAAAATGAAAAATACTGGTCAGCTATTTTAATGTGGCATCCATGTATAAAATTTTAAAACCATAACTATTTTTAATGGATACATGGGCGAAGATATAATCCGAAACAAATATAACTTGTTCAACGTTGGGGGGCATAAAAGCTTTAAGGTACGTCACTGGAACTTTTATTTGTTGAGATAGATGATATACTTATCAGCCTGATGATTGGCGTCTTACTCTATGTTGGTTGTTAGTGTTTCATGTCTCTATCTCGCGGTGCCGCTTTGGGTTGGTTTGTGGTGTATATTTGTGGCATTTCCTGGTCTCAATAATTTTCATTTTTTATCAAAAGCAACATATTTAAGGATCATTTAATCTGCTCATTATACATATTTAAACGTAGTTTGTGTATTATAAATAGTTTGCATCAAACAAAGGCGAGAAGTAATACACAGCTCTATATGACCATTTTTTTGTAAATCAACATAACATCGTTTAAAAATCAACATAACATAACAAGGCCTTTAAGAAAGAATGTGTAATCAAAAGGCTATGTTCTTGTTTCTTTTACAAACACAAACTGTTGGTGCTCAAAAGAACGTTCACAACGAGGCAATACAAATGTTTTTAGGGAGCACAGTGGCTCAATGGGTGAGTGCTTGACTCGAAACCAAGGGGCAGCGGGTTCGAGTCTCGACGGCGTCACTTATTTGTGTCCTTGAGCAAGACACATTTATCCTTGCTTAGTACTGGCTGAACCCAGGAAGACCCGTCCCGACATAACTGAAAAAATGTTGACTGGGATGTAAGGAATTAAATCAAATAAATGTTGCTACTGATAGATAAAACAAATCTTCACAAATTGTGTTCTTCTAGACAACGGAAATGTGTGTCTATTAATTAACACCACCTTTATAAAGGTCGTGCTACTGGTTCTATTATACCGCCACTTAGCAGACCCATTAGAGGAAAGCAAGTCATGAATCGATAGAATGTAAAGAAGCTGAAGAAAATAAAAACTAATCAGGAGATAATCTAGCCCTTTGTATACTTATGGAGTCTTCCTTCTATTTTGATACAATAAACTTTGAGGGAGTCGAATGGCTCAGTAGTTGAGTGGCTCATGACCAAAGGACCACGGGTTTGAGCATAACCGGCGTCACTGCGTTGTGTCCTTGAGCAAGACACATTAATCCTAGCCTAGTACTTGTTCATCCCAGGAAGACGTAACTGAAGGATTGTTGACTGGGGCGTAAAGAATCAAATCAATCAAAACAAACAATACACTTTGGATATTTCATTGTATATAAATAGGGGTGTCAGGTAATAATTTTCAAAACATATTGTATTCTTTTGTCTGAAGAACTTTTTACCTATACAAAAAGTGTAGACTTTGATGAAATGCAGCTTGAAATAGTTTCGAAGTCGCATCAGATCGCTAACACTAAGCATCATTTATTAACTGTTAATAAATCGAAAATTCGTTTGTTGTATTCCATAAACAAGAAAATCTTGACATCTCCAAACTAGAAGTTATATGATGCATCCCCTGGAGTTGGCTTTCAGCTATTTGAACCCGAAAGTAGAAAAGATCTGAATATTATACAATACCGACACCTTGTCCTTGCCTTGGGGCATTAAGAGTGACGTTTCATCAAATTATAATATGGAAATGAAGAGTATAACGTACGTCAAAGATAATACACATTAATGTAGGATTTTGATACAATGAATTTTCAATGTTGACTTCAAAGTATGCTTTTGTTTGTTTGTTGTTTTGGTTTGGTTCTTTACGCCCCAGTCAACAGCTATGGTTTTGTCGAGATGGCCAGTTTGAATCAGCGGAATGGAAGAGAATGGCTGTAGAAATTATTTCATGATCAATCGCCGCGAAAGTATGGGGCTGGGCTGGGATTAAACTCGCAACCCCTTGATCTCCAGTCAGGCACGTATCTATTGCCAGACATGTTACCGACTGGGCTACTCCGCCTGGTACACAAAATTTGCGTCATTTTACAAATACTGTAAGAATTTCACATACTGCTAGAATAAAGCATAATGATAACGTACCTTGTGACTGTTGTATCACTGATATAGGAACTACTTTCATCATGGCTGGTATAACTATGGTTAGTCCTAGTATAATAATTGTCAACCCAATCATAGCCATGACACATGCAAAGTTCCACAGTACACCCTGAAATATACGAATTGCAATCAATATGGAAAGACACACGTTTTAATACATGGTCTGGGTAGGTATGATATCCTAGTACTGGGAGATTGTTTAGTAATGTGTTTAACATGATATTCGACAGGTCAAGCAAACGGATAGACTAATCAATGTACAGTAGGAATTTCCCAAGTGATTACATGTTGTATAAATGCAACTTAAAAAGCCTAAATGCCAGAAACTAGCTAGTCTGGTCCAGGGAATATGCACACTCTAGTTTCAGTTCATTTGTGCAGTCTTTGCTTCCAAAGGATACCCTTTTAAGAACATATTTGACTTCACTACAGCTGGTGACTGGGACTGTGCGGCGGCGGTAGAGCGTCTCCCTGCCCTTCACTATAGTGTAGATTTTATTTTCTTGTCCTTTGGGATAATGGGTTTCATTGTGGAACTTTGAAACGATTAAAGGGTCACTAATGAAGCCTAAATGGCCGAAAATAGCTAGTCTGAACCAGGAAATATGCCTACTCTAGTTTCAGTTTTTTGGCACAGTCTTTGCTTCCAAAGGATACCCTTTTAAGAACATATTAGTATGGCCAGATAATGCCACAATCGTTGACAGACCACAGTACAACACAAGGCACTGTTAGAAATACATGCACGGATCCAGAAAATTTTAGCAGAGGGGTACAACCTCTGACAACGCATCTTTTCCTTTTTTTGATAAGGAGGGAAAGAACATCAAACTAACACTAAAAGGCGTTTCGCTGATAGGCCGGTAATGACCCAATATTGAACACTGGCTTGGTAGCTTTGTGATTTTCCAGGGGTTCCGGCCTAGCATCGTTAAGAAACAAGATATTTTTGTGCTTTTTTGGGGGTGGGGGTCCAGACCCCATGTAACCCCTCTGGATCTACGTATGAAAAGAGACAATAGAGCACAGAATGCAAACAGGCCAACATACATATGCATGTATTGAAGTAAAGTAAATATAAGACTATAAAGTAAACTGAGCAGAATTCGATGGCACACCATCGCAAATACCCGCTCTTTCAAGGTCAAACAAAATGTAGCTTAGAACATTCTTCATAATATGACCTTTGTACCTGTGAAGTTTAGAGTTGCTATGTCCAATGCTCAAGAAGAAGAAGCATTTACAAGAAAACATATTATATAGTTATAAACATAGAAGATTTATTTAACGTCGAATATGTTAACATCAAACATATACGGGGCTTTTACTTTGACAAACATATGAAAAAGATATAACAAATATCACAGTGCACGCAACATAAAACAAAAACCTTGACCTTGCGGTCAAGGTCACACAAAATGTTGTCCAGTACCGTTCAAATCGTATGACCTATGTACCTGCAAAAAGTGCAGTTGCTACCCTTAATAGTTTAAAAGGAGATGCCTTTACAGTGAAAATATTTTTGACCTTGACCTTGGAGTCAAGGTCACACAAGTTGATCAGTACCCTCTACAATATATGGCCTATTCACTTGCAAGGTTTGAGGTTGCTACGTCCAACCGTGAGGGAGGAGATGCATTTATAAGAATATATATTATTCGAACTTTGACCTTGACCTGAGGTCAGGGTGGCACAAAATGTTGCTCAGTACCCACTACATTATGTCACTTATTTACCTTATAGGTTTGGGTTCGCTACGTCCAACCGTTAAGGAGATGCATTTACAAGAAAATACATTATTCAACCTCTTATATTGACCTTGGGGTCAATATCACATAAAACGGTGCTAAGTACCCTCTACATCATGTGGCATATTCACATGCAGGTATTAGGTTGCTACGTCTAACCATTAGGTTGTAGATACATTTACAAGAACATACATTATTTGACCTTTGACCATAACCTTGAGGTCTAGGTCACACAAAATGTTGCTTAGTACCGTCTACGTTATGTGGCCTATTTACCTGCAAGGTTTGAGGTTCTACGTCTAACCATTAAGGAGATGATTTTACGAGAAAATGCATTATTCAACTTTTGACCTTGACCTTTAGGTCAAGATCACATAAAATGTTGCTCAGTACCCTCTACATCATACAGTTTGAGGTTGCTACGTCCAACCGTTAGGGAGGAGATGCATTTACAAAAAAAATACTCTAATTGACTTTTGACCTTGAGGTCAGGGTCGCACAAAATGTTGCTCAGTACCCTCTGCAGCATGTGGCATATTCACCTGAAAGATTTGAGGTTGCTACGTCCAACCGTTAAGGATGAGATGCATTTGAGGGAAAATACATTATTCAACCTTTGATCTTGACTTTCTGGTCAAGGGCACACAAAATGTTGCCCAGTATCCGGCGTCTAACGGTTTAGGAGAAGATCCATTTACAAGAAACTCACGCATGCACATACTAACGCGCGCATACTAACGCACGCACGCACATACAAACGCACGCACGGACAGAAGGACAATGGCGACGGACAAAATTAATAAACTCTTTTTGTCGAAAGAAAAAAAAGCAGGTATAACAAAAACATGAACGTGCACATCCGCTCAGCAACACCAGACACTATGACCAGGAAATGCCACAATCACAGACCACATACAAATAAACAAGAGATAGACACGAAACACAGACACTCACAATGAGTGGTTGCTGCTTGCACTGATAAGGTATGGCTGTAGACGAAGATTAAAAGTCAAATTTGTCAGTATCTAACCCAGCTAGATCTGCGTATATGTATGAAGACTGACCACGACTACCAGTATCTCTTAAACTGTAGCAATTAGTATTACTTTGGTTACCTCTGCTGTCTAGCCTCCTAAAATGTGGTTTGGTAAACAGAAAAGACCCAGATGGATGCCTTGTGCTTCGTCATTTCACAAGAGTCTGTACCATCGATCTTTCGAGATAGAACTACTTTTTATTTGGAAATTGCAACCATTGACCCCTATATATACGTGTAGGGGTTCGCTTTGCTTATTTTATCTTATTTTTCTTAAATATCCCATGAAAATGAAATAATTTGGTCTAAAAGAGAGCAAATTATTTCATATTCATAGAATATTTAAAACTTTCATATTCATAGGATATTTAAAGCCCGGGGCGGAGAGGGTGTTAAGGGGAGCCCCTTGACCCCCCACCCGTGGATCCGCCACTGTCCACTAGATACGTTATTAGGGGTCGTTATTTGAGACAATGGCGCACAGCGAAAAAGTACAAAGATTTCATTAGTTGGCCCAAAGTGGTGTCATTTATTGTCCAATTGACAGAGACCTTAAGTACAATGTAATTACCTTAGCTGCTAGCTCTTTGAACTCGGTGAAAACTAGACCAGTCGTTTGTTTAAATATAGGAGCACATACACATCCAAGTAGGCCGCCACCTAAATGCACTAGAATAAAAAATAATAATAGAAGTATTAATTAACAATTATGGTTTTGTAAAATCTAATCAGCACATTTTGATGTTTATTTTCTGTACATAATTATACCCACGCAAAACCATACAAAACAAAAAGTCTAGATTATAGCAAAGTTGGAAAGGTGCCAAAGATCAGAAATCGATACAATTAAGCACCACACCTGACCCAGAATACCACATGGGAAGTAACAAAAAAAATGAACATCACAAACGAGAGCCAAGTGGTCAGCCCTTTCTCCGCAGGTGATAGCAAGGCAGCTATGGACAGACGCGAAAGCATGACAAACGCAAGACATAAATAACACAAATGATCAACAAAAGAGGTACTGCCCTGTACGGTCAGTAAAATATTTAACTGAAGAGCTTAAAACCTTTTCACGGCGCCAACCTCACCCTGAAGTCTGCGAAACTTAGTATGCAGATTTGACTGTTACATGTACTTTTTTACAAATCTTTGATAAATGTATATTGCAAAAATTCTCACATAATAGGGACTTTTTGCAACTGAACTGAACGACGACTTGTCGTAGCTTGGTTGGAGACTGTAGAACCATCATTTGTTAAAATGAATATATTTTGAAAAGAATCAAACCATTTTTGTGCACGTTGTCATCATCACAACACAAAAGGTACAGTCGCTTCGCTTGCAACAAAACAGAACGATGCAGTTACGTCTATAATGGTTCTGTTGGGTCCCACTATCTCTGAGCTTACACTTTCAGTATCTGATATTTCCAGATCAATTGTCTTTAGGGCACCTAAGATTCATCATCAGAGTCTTTGGTAGAAATTTCTACCGTCAGCGTTGGTGCTGCTGTCTACTTTAGGCCACATCTGTGACACGGCGAGATGATGTAAGGATGGCAAGATAGTTTTTTTGTTGGAGTGGCACTGCAGCTGGTCAGCCACCAATCGGCGACCAGCCACGACAGGTCGCTGATCAGTCGCCAATTAGTCGCTGATATGTTGCTGAGGATTTCAGAGCCAAAGTGTTGATGGAATCGGTTGGCTAGTTTACAGAGTTCGAATGTACTAGAGAACTGTTTCTAAAGTTCGGCTGGATATTGGTTATTACATTTGCCTCACAAAAAGCCAGGAGATATTAGCTAGAATGGGTTAATATTAACAAATACATTAGTGCCAATAGCGACCATTAATTCTTTTATTTATAACTTATTGCTAGTCAGATCACTAGTCATCTGGGAATACGAGATCATAGCAGCTTAGATAGTTCTCTCCAGCGAGACATTATTTTCTCATTTATGATTAAATGGACGTCATGCTTGATTCTGTTATGTATAGGTTGACGTAGTTGTATAACTCTTTGCATGCCTTATTATTTTATGCTTACGTTGTCTTCTGCTGACGTTTTCA
This sequence comes from Loripinus fragilis, assembly GCA_964019695.1. Classification (NCBI taxonomy): domain Eukaryota; kingdom Metazoa; phylum Mollusca; class Bivalvia; order Lucinida; family Lucinidae; genus Loripinus; species Loripinus fragilis. The sequence continues at coordinate 2,774,454 of OZ026519.1, forward strand.
AAATAAACTTTTTTCAGGACAATCTTTCAGGAGCACTGTCAGTGTGGCAAACAGTTTGGGTCCATTTCTGTTTGTCCTTATCTAAGTACAAACTGTTTGTAAGGTTATCAGCAGAAGACGAAGTTCACCGCTAGCAGGCAAACATATAATATGTAAAGCTGTGCCGCACACTAAAAGCACATAGTTTTACCGATGCCCTAAGTTTAACAACATTCAGTATATATGATACATCCAGTTTGTGTTGTTTCTTTACTTTGACCTTCCAAATGGTGAACTGAGCATGTCAATTTGCACTTACAACTGATGTGCAGAAGCCTATCCAGACACGCTTCGTCCACTTCGAGCGTTGCGGACTTTTCTAAAAAGCGCTTGTCCTGCTTTTCAATACTTGATAAAACAACATAATAACTTCTACAAATAGATACTTATAGTCTTATATATGTTCCTTTATTAATCCTAAGGGTATAATGCATTGACATTAAGTCAACTTTATTAATAAGCTTGCTGCTTAACATGAAAGAAGTAAATGTAGCTTAAAAGGTAGATGAACTTAATAAGAGGCAACTCCAATGAAGTTATAGTGAAGCCGCCGTGGTGTAGTGGATAAACCTATGTCTTGTAAACCACGGGTCGCAGGTTCGATAACCGGCTTCTCCACTAAAACCACTTCGGGAGTTCCCATCATAAATAAACACACAAATCATAAACCCTCCCGGCCCAGTACTGGTTATTACCCATGGAAAAGCCACAAACATTTTTTGAAGTTATAATGAACAGAGTTGGCATGATATTTCAAACAATGTGATATGTGCGATCAGCAAAGGCCCAGACCAGTTTGCGCATATGCGCAGACTGGTCAGAGTATTTGCTAGTCGCTTGAATATACAATGAGTGTTAAGCTACTGACTGAACACCAGTTGGAGTTTTTTTAAGCTTAAATGGAGGCGACACATGCTCATCTGGATCTACACTTGTCAAAATGCCACATTGTTTGAAATCACATGTCGTGGCCTAGTCTGATGTTCGCTAATATTAACCCTTATCATGCTATATAGTTAAACGCCTCTACAGAAAAGGAGTATGACCAGTAATTGCCACAATCTCACACTGTAGACGACCGTAAGGCACCATGAGGAAGAGACACATCTATTGCACTAGCAAACAATGACAGCAAGAAAACAATTAAAGTAAAGCAATCAGCTTTCTCTTCATATTTCTAAAGTAAGAAAGAGGACAAAGATCAGGAATCGATACAATCTCAATTCCGTTCAGAAATTTTTGTTGTAACGGTTTTTCGAAGTTCCTGCCTTTATACGTAGGTTTAGGTCCTACATTACTATGAGAAAGTTGCTGGTGTAGACCTCCCCTAATGTCTCCAGCAGGTCCTGTACATGTGCGAGCTCCTGTCTTGGGGAAATCATGAAATTGAGAAAAACTCAATCACAGACTAAGACAATTTGACCTTCATGGACAAATTTGGAAACACCAACAGCTTCATTATAATATTTGGGACTGGTCATTTCAGTGGTCGAGAAGTTCGTGGGAAATCATAAAGTGTGACTACACACCGTATACCTAGAAACGTGCCAGCGATGTTCTACGAGTTTGCAATAATTCAGTGCCTGATAAGTCAGTTGTATATAAAATGGTCTGCGAACAATATTTCCATCATGTTCAAGCCTCTGAGGGGAAATGAAGAGAGATTAAATGGATATAAAAGAAAGTATTAAGCTTATTATCCCCCCTCCCTATGTTTTTTGCGAAGAAAACAGTAGAGTGCCATACATGTACCGATCATATATGCTTAGCAAACCATCGTCTAAAATCTAGGCACATAGGATTTAAGCAAAGACATAAACTAAGAAATACATTTCATTTCTCGACCGGTGAAACGAAGATACTACAACGTCAACTCTCTATCAACTCTCTAAAAGGCTAACCTTCCATCCCTCTGTCTGTCTGTGTCTGCATGTCTGTCTGTCCGCCCACAGTACAGCTCGAGTTTCTGCGATAGCCAAAAAAGTAATATAAAAACAGGTCAATGCATTTGATGTTAAAACATTTCTGTTACTATGGCAACGGAAGCAGTTAAAACGTTACCAGGGGTTCGACGTTTAAACTGTCCCCTTAGTTCAGGGCATATATCCGAGCTTGGCAGAGGGAAACGTCAATAGCTCTGTTATTCCCGGTCTCAAGTGCAGAGGGGGTGCAATTTGCAGATGCATAACACATGAATGTTTACAAGTATACATGTACATGGTCAACCTGTATTTCAGGCGGCAATTTGAAGCAGTTCCAGCATGATGTAACAACGGTGGCTCAGAACACGAGTATTCATGACAGTGCCTGTGAAGGAGCGCCTAGGATTGAAAACGTATTATCACAATTGTAGATCTAGTTGCACTTACATGTAATAGGTAGTATTTTAGCGTATAGATGTAGATGTGGGGAGCTGTCGTTTTCACGAACTAAAACAGAAATATTCATCATTAGCTTACCCGCCCTCCATATCATTTGAGCCAGTGCATGAAATTTCCAACAATGTGGTATGTGCGACCAGCAAAGCCTCAGACCAGCCTGCGCATACGCGCAGTCTGATCAGAGCCTTTGCTAGTCGCATGAGTATTCTATGATTGTTAAGCTACTGACTGAACACCATTTGGAGTTTCTAAGCTTTAAAGGAGGCTGCAGAGGCTCGTCCGAGGCTACACATGTCAAAATGTCAAATTGTTGGAAATCTCATGCACTGGCTCATTTAATATTCGAGTAAAGGGTGTGTTGTATTTTAAAAAGACCATAGAGTCTTGAAGTGTATCAATGAATATTGATGTATTTCATGTGGCAATCATCGTCAACTGGACTTATGCTGGCGCTTTTCTGAATTTCTTGATTTTTCCCAAGATATCAGCGCTTAGCCAGAAGCTCGCTCTGGCACAGAACCTGCTGGAGAATATTAGGGGAGGTCTACACGAATAACTTTCTCATAGTAATGTAAGACCTAGAATTACGAATAAAAGCAGGAACTTCCAAAAACCGTTACAACATAATTTCTGAACGGACTTTACACCTGATTAAAATACAGTGTTAAGGAAATCAAAATGCTGAAAAGCCTACCAAATAATTCCAAATAGTTACTAGATCATGAAGGTTTATTTTTACTGGCTGAAAATATGCAAGAGACTCCTATTCCGTCATTTGAGTTATATGGATATCAAATCAATATATTTTATTTATTTCAATGCTATTTAATATTAGTAAGGCTAAAATGATTCAAGATGATAAAATAAAATGTTTCCATATAAAATTTAATGGTTCTATTTAATTGCTTAGCAGTTGCAATGCTTTCACATACCATTTAGAAAACTCACGATTTAACACTTATTTGCCTATTTGCATTCTGTTAAGACTTGCAAAACATTTGACTTTGTTGGAATTTTTGATAGAGTTTTCAGCATTTTGTTTCTTTTATCATCGACATTTAAATCAGGAGGATTTTCAAATCATTAATTCATTTGACTGATGAGTGACTCCCGTAAAGCACAAACCAGTGACATCTTGTTCTCAAGTGGAGGAGACGTCTTATAAGCAAATAAATATTAAGAATTCATTTTTTGCAATACACAGTATCTCTGTATCTGGTTTGAGCAAGGTCAGGATTAATACCCCAATATCAGTGAATATTGTACATATATTGCGTTTTGAAGTATATTGTCAGTGGAACTATGACACATCAAATTATGTTAAATCTAAAAGAAAAAACATACTGAAATACAGTGAACCTTCACAATTGGCAACATATGTCTCAATATTTTAGATCATCGCAAACGAATTAACTCAATTACTGATAACCTAGCAGAGACATAAAAGTAAAGAAGTATATAAAGATCAGGTATCGATACAATTAAGTAACACACTTGACTCGAGATACCATATGGGAAAGTGACAAATCCACAAGAAAACATCACACACAAGAGGGCCAATAGGTCAGCCCCTTCCCAGCAAGTGATAGCAAGGCTGAAAGGAACAGACACGACAGCATATCGAAGACAAACATAAACCATTTATAACAAAAAGTCTCCATAAAAGAAGAAGAACCGCCTTTGAACGGTAAGTAAAACAATACTGGGGGCTAAAACATGTTTAACGACACCATCCTCATCCTTAATTCTTCAGTGGGTCACAACAAATGGATATTTTCCATCTCCGTCAGTAGGACAAAAATATATCACATTTTAGGGGTGTTGGGTGTATTTTTTCATTTTTATTCAAATTCTTATAGAATATTCTGTGAGCAAATAGTAGAGACCCTGATCAGACGAGCAAATGCCGCGCTCTGTGGCGTCTGATCTGGGTCTGCGCTGTTTGCCTATGTCTAATAAAAAGACGCTAGGCTTATATGGGCACACTGTATTCTACTTTGTGTATGTGTCTAAATGTGCGTGTGTTATGGAAGTAAGCAAGACGGCAAAGATCAAGAATCAATACAATCAAGGACCAAACCTGACCCAAGATACCACGTGGGAAAGTGACAAAATCACAATTAGACATCACAAACAAGAGCCAAGAGGTCAGCTGTTTCCCAGCAGGTGACTACAAGGCTGTAATGAATATACGCGAAAGCATGACACACGCAAGACATAAAAAATAACACAAATGATCCACAAAAGAAGTACCACAATGGAACGGTCTATAAAAAATATTTGACTGGAGTCGTGAATCAGCAACACCAGAATCTAAGGTGATGATCCTGTCATAACTTATCTTGATTTCAAATGAACTTAGCATGGATACGCACTATTCGACCATGACGCTCCTAAACACGTCAGCGGACGTCAGGGTCGACAACCCATTGTGATTGACGTAGACTGGTCATATTCGTTTATTTCAGAAGCAGTCTAGTCTGGATTCACACTATTTAAGCACACATTAGCTTCTAGAATACTTCAGCAAACGACAAAGTTGTCAAAATTCGTCAAAATTTACGTTTCCTGTCAAATTGTCTTTAGTTTACAAAATCAACCTAACTCAGATACGCAATTTTCGACCACGAAGCTCCTAAAATACGTCAGCGGACGTCAGGGTCGACTGCTTATTAATACTGACGTTTCCTGGTCATATTCACTCACTTACAGAAGCAGTCTAATCTGGACCAACACCTTTTGACCAAGCAGCTTCTAAAATACGTCAGCAGACGACATGGTCGATAACATTCGTTAAAATGTGCGTTTTCTGCATATTCTTGTTGATTGACAAAAGCTACCTACTTTGGATACGCAATACTTGATCCTGAAACTCATAAAATACGTCAGCGGACGTCAAAGTCGCTGACCCATTATACTGATATTTCCTGGTCATATTCGTTCACTTACAGAAGCAGTCTAGTCTGGATCAAAACCGCTTGGCCATGCAGGTTCTAAAATACGTCAGCAGACGACAAAATTGACAAAAGTCGCCATGCTTTGTGTTTCCTCTGCACAGTCCTATACATATAGAAGCAATCTAATCTGGGTCTGCGCTATTTGACCACGAAACTTCTGGAATTCATCAGTAAATGAACGGGTAGACAAATTTTGTTGTGATTGAGTTTTCTGATCATATTCACTTATTTATTAGAATCAAACATCGCATGTAATACATGCTACTTATCAGGAGAAAACAAGACGAACTTATTAGGAGAATTATGGGTTGTACGGTATAATCATTTGATGCGTGACTAACTGCTGAGTACCCCACGTGGTTGTTTGGTCTGTCCGAACCTGGGTAATTAATAGAGATCAGAGAAGGCGCCAACATGGTTAATTAACAAATATAACACAGGAGGCAAAGATCGTTAGTGGCCAGCTAGAGTTTTGACTTTGGCTTGATCACACGCTTATTCTTACTGAAAGAATATTGCGATGTTTTAGACTTTCTTTTGAAAGTTCTTATTTGAAACAGAGCATTTACATAAAGCTCTCTGGGTACCAACCCCAGCATATACTGAGCATAGCTCACTGGGTACCAACCCCAGCATATACTGAGCATACGCACTGCGTACCAACCCCAGCGTATTGCAGAAGCAAATTACAGTCAGTACCAACCTGACAGCTTCTAAAATCAGTTAATAAACACAACTATGTGTAGTTTACCAACAGTCAGAATCCATACCTTACACGGGTCTACCATCAGATACGCTAGTGGTTTTCATCACTCATAGTATGGCAAACTCTGATCAGACTGCTCATTGGTGAAACACAACTGATCTTTGCTACAAAAATATACGTGTTATTTCCATAACACACATACTTACACCTATAAACGGCGCAAAACAAAAGCGAAATTGAGTCCGTGATTGTGACATTTACTGATCATATTCACTTGTTTTTTTAGCACTCATTCGGTGTGTCTTTATTTCCAACTGAAGAAGAGAAGTTTTCTTCTCGAAAACGCGTTCTTGCAGACCTGGCTATTGTCTGCTGGGGATAGAGACATACACGAGTAAGTTTCTATTATAGAAACAACATAGTAAACACGCTCGTGAAGAGCTGTTTAGTACAAATGTGTGTTGTACACGACATGCTAATACACATGTACAATAGAGGTAGTAAACCACCGAAATAAGCAATACTTAAAGCTATTAAAAACGAAAGCTTCTTCTCTAGAAACCTCATCACAACAAAGTAATGAGAACTAAAAACCTTGGGTTTAGACAAACCGGGACTATTTCACTAACTGGGCGTGTGGATAATCCTAGGCAGAATGAGCTCTCTTCTTCGAGAGGCCTACACACCCCCCTCTTATAACTATATAGTCCCCATTAGCTTCGGCAACTGTTCTAAATTGGTGAATATGTTGGTGGTGATGATTATTGTTGATACAATGTGTGCTGAAATACTGCGTGTGGTCCTTGGTTTGTGGTGCAGTTAAATGTGGAAAGGTTTTAGTTTTGCAATCAACTGTCTGAGAAAGAAAGTTAGTTGCCAAACTTTGGTATTATTGCTTCTATTATGTGGATTCTAGCGTTCTGTGTCGTGTGTTGGTTGGTCTGTGGATTATGATTACATCATTTACTTGTCACACTCACTAGTTTTTGCGTATATGAGATACCGACCATCATGTTTTTGCCTAAAGTTTATATGCTGAAATATACTTTTGGGCAAATGGAATCAAACATCATCGCCATGAGTAGAGATTAATGTCAATTAAATCTGCAGATATAAAATTATTTTCACCACCTCAACCTTCCACAGCCGGATGGTTGACAAGTGAAATAAACTAGAGCCAAAGCATGTCATTTCCAAATTGACAATACTCAAACATCCAACACAAAACAATGGGTATACTCTGAAAAATTAGCAGAACCAGCAAAAAAACACATAAATAAAATGCCACATCACCCATGGTTTCTTAAGTAAAGTAAGGTGAAATGTTTCCATAGCGTTGTACTATATCATACATCTCGACCACTAAACGTTTGCACTATTAGATAATCTCATTTGCTGGGTAATCATGGGATTTTTGATCAATAAATTCTTCTTAGATTTAATTAATATGTTATCTAGCTCACAAACTCATAATTATTGTTGCTCAAAACCTAGAATAATTAAATTGAATTGCAAGCGAACGCTAAATTATTTTATGGAAATCATAAATACCAAAAACTGTGACAGATATTTGACAGTAATTCTAAATGATAAACCGTTTAATCAGCACATGCACGTGGATGTGTATTAGGTCTAACGAGACAACGCTATTTATTATGTTTAGCTTATTGCAGTAGTTTAAGTAAAATCCACAACCCCTCAATCCTGTGCCAATCACTCTACCACTGAGCCACCACGCTTCTCTATCTTTTAACGACATTCTTAAAGTAATACTTTCCAAGTTGTGTAGTATGTTGTAGTTAGTTCCAGTGTTTGTACTACTTTTTTGGGGTATTGGAAACGCTTTTTCTAAATTGGCAAGCATTACACTGAGGATGAGAGCTGGTGGTGCTGATCATATAACTCTTGATTTTATGTGTCTGCCAGGAATTTATCTATTTTCCTCGGGTTGCCTTGAGTTTGTCTGTCATATTTGAATGTGTATGTCTATATAATATACGTTTGTTTTTGTAGTACTTTTATAACTAATTTAATTTTAAATTTATTGCATGATTTGTTTGTTTGTTTGTTTTGATTCTTTACGTCCCAGTCAAAAATCTTTCAGTTATGTTGGGACAGGTCTCCATAGGTTGATCCAGTACTATGTAAGGATAAATTTAGAGCATGATGTCCTATTATGTGACGCTTGTTGTTGTTTTTTGTTGTTGACGTTCTCCCACTACGATGCACGATAGGTTTACAGCAAAATATCGGTACAAATACATATATATTGTTTCACTCTTGAATTACACATTTCATAACAGCAAGTAGCCCAATGGGCGACGTCGCTCACCTGGGAGCCAGCATAATGTTTGGAGATACCATAATTGATGATGCTCAAAGGCAGGTAACTCTGAACTTAAAACAGTGACCAGGAACTAATTATGAAAACATAAGATATTATGCCAGTCTGGGTTATCTGCAAGTTTTAAAAAGATCTGAATGGTGAAAGTGTATTTTCAGATGCTCAAGGGCAGCTAACTCTGTTGTCAGTGATGGGTTCTGACCAATCCAATCTTTAATGTATGTCCTTATAACCTACAAAGATGAAAGAAATTAAATGAAAAATGAAGGCGCAAGAGTGGTCATTACATTATACAGCTATATTTTAGACGCTCAAGTGCAGCTAACTCTGTAATTGGTGGTTAGTTGTAGCGGATAATCTAACTCATTGAAGCTTTTATGGGTGTCATTGTTACCTGCAAGAATGAGGAAGATCCATTCAAACATGAGGGTGCTAGAGTGGTCACAAAAGATCTCCCATTGAAAGTCCATGTATATTTTTTTATAACACTCAAGGGCAGTTAACTCAACAGTCTGAGGTAGGTCTACTTAAGGTTCAAACTCATCAAAGTTGAATGGTTGTCCTTGTTACATGAAACAATGAAGAAGATCCAATCAAAAATAAATGCGCTAGGGTGGTCACAACATTATCCATCACTTTTTAAGATGATCAAGGGGAGCTAACTCCATAATAGGTGATGGGATCTTGACGAAATTCAATTTCATCCAAGCTTTTATAATTGTCTTATTGTATGCAAGAATGAGGAAGATCCATTCAAAATTGAACGCACTAGAGAGGTCACACAATTTCTATCATTATAAGTCTAAGGGGATTTTTTCAGACGCCCAAGGGCAGGTTACTTAGTTGTCCTTCTTATCTATTCTATTAGAGTGGTCACAACATGTCTCCCTTTATAAGTCTATGGGGATTTTTCCAAACACTCAAGGGCAGCTAATTCATAAGTCCTTGGTCGGATCTTGCAGAATTTCAAACTCATCCAAGATTTTATGTTTGTCCTTGTTAGATGAAAGAATGAAGAAGATCCAATCAAAAATGTAGACGCTAGAGCGGTAACAACATTATTTATCAATTTTCAAGATGCCCAAGGGGAGCTAACTCCAAAATAAGTAATGGGATCCTGACAAAATTTAAACTCATCTAAGCTTTAATAGTTGTCTTATTGTATGCAAGAATGAGGAAGATCCATTCAAAATTGAACGCACTAGAGAGGTCACAACATTTCTCCCATTATAAGTCTAAGGGGATTTGTTCAGACGCTCAAGGGCAGGTAACTCATGAGTCCCAAGTCGGATCCTGCTGAATTTCGAACTCATCTAAGATAATATAATTTTACTTGTTGCCTGCAAGAATGAAGAAGATCCAATGAAAAATGAAAGAGCTTGAGTGGACACAACATTATTCATTAATTTTTAAGATGCGCAAGGGAAGCTAACTCCAAAATAGGTGATGGGATCTTGACGAAACTCAAACTTATCCAAGCTTTTAAAGTTGTCCTAATTGTATTCAAGAATGAAGAAGATCCATTCAAAATTAAAAGCACTAGAGTGGTCACAACATTTCTGCCATTATAAGTCTATGGGATTTTTCCAAACGCTCAATGGCAGATAACTCATAAGTCCCTGGTCAGATCCTACTGAATTTCGAACACATCCAAGATATTATGGGTTTCCTTGTTGCCTGCAAGAATGAAGATCCAATCAAAGATGAAGGAGCTAGAGTTGTCACAACATTATTCATTAATTTTTCTGACGCTCAAGGACAGCTAACCCCGAAGTCAGTAATGGAATCTTGCCGAAATTCAAACTCATCCAAGCTTTAATAGTTGTCCTTATTGTATGCACAAATGAGGAAGATCCATTCAAAATTGAAAGCACTGGAGTGGTCACAGCATTTCTCCCATTATAAGTCTATGGGGATTGTTCCAAACGCTCAAGGGCAGGTAACTTATAAGCCCCTGGTCGGTTCCTACTGAATTTCGAACCCATCCGAGATATTTTGGGTTTCCTTGTTGCCTGCAAGAATGAAGAAGATCCACTCAAAAATGAAGGAGCTAGAGTGGTCCAAACATTATTCATTAATTTTTCTGACGCTCAAGGACAGCTAACCCCGAAGTCAGTAATGGAATCTTGCCGAAATTCAAACTCATCCAAGCTTTAATAGTTGTCCTTATTGTATGCACGAATGAGGAAGATCCATTCAAAATTGAAAGCACTGGAGTGGTCACAGCATTTCTCCCATTATAAGTATATGGGGATTTTTCCAAACACTCAAGGGCAGGTTACTCATAAGACCTTAGTTGGATCCTACTGAATTTCGAACCCCTCCGAGATATTATAAGTTTCCTTTTTGCCTGCAAGAATGAAGAAGATCCACTCAAAAATGAAGGAGCTAGAGTGGTCCAAACATTATTCATTAATTTTTCTGACGCTCAAGGGTAGCTAACTCTGAAGTCAGTGATGGAATCTTGCCCAAATCAAACTCATCCGAGCTTTTATGGTTGGTCTTGTTATCTGCAAGATTGAAGAAGATCCATCCAAAAATGAAGGTACTAGAGTGGTCACAACATTTCTCCCATTATAAGTCTATGGGGATTTTTCCAGATGCTCAAGGACAGCAAAGTCATAAGTCCCTGGTCCAATCTTGCCAAATTTCGAACCCATTCGAGATATTTTGGTTGTCCTCGTTACCTGCAAAAATAAAGAAGAACCAATCAAAAATGAAGGAGCTAGAGTGGTCACAAGATTTTCCCCATTATAACCCTATGGGTGCTATCTAATGCCATGGAAACCGGAGTTCTAATCCAATCTAGCCCAAAACCTTATACAGCCAAACCCTTATCCCATTAATGCTACTGACGAAATTTGATTATGATTGGCCGGCAGGTCTCAGAGATATTAATGTTTGAAAGTGTGGATGCACGGACGAGACGGACAGACGCCGGCTCGAGTCCCATACTATAAGCCCACCCTGAGCATTCGGCTCAGGTGAGCTAATAAATACATGCGTGGAAGATAGGTTTATATATGTATTGTTGTATAGATTGACTTGTTATGCTTTTGTTTAAATAAAATTCGTGTTCTGTTCATAAGGGCTTAAAGGAGTTTGATTCTTTGTTTAGTGTTGTTCCCATTGTTCATTGTTTTTTTCTGTCTAATGCAGTACTGTGTTTCATATTCCTGAGGATGAGATACCTTGATCTTCATTGTCTTCCTAATGGCATGTCTGTGTTTTGCTTTTGTGGTTCTTGCTCGTGATGCTGTGGGTTGGTCTGCAGTGTGTGGTATTGCCTGATCATACTCAAACACTTTTTTTTAATTCAGGCACAGTCAGACTGCTGAGCTTGGTATAAATTGGCAAAACAGTTTAATGGCTGTAACTGTTGGCTCTCATGTCAGCGATTGTTGCCCTTTCTATAGTGTTTCCAGGTTATAAGTGACCCCCGTTTTTCTTTTTTTTTAAACGGCTTTAAATTGAACTTAAAAAAACGGCACTTAGCATGTGGATTTAAATGCACACCGCGTAACTAAAACTTATTTTTGGAAGACGCCCTTATTTGTAACTGAAGCCCCAGTCCCCTGTACAAAAGAATAACTTAGTTGCTTTTCCCTGTGAATATACACATGTGTACCTCAATAGATACACGTGGTATATTTGCATTGCTATGATGATATAAACTAGCCTACAGGACTATCTATATCCGATGATTCAACAAAAATCTATTCCGCAAACCTCACTCGTCATCATTTTGACACACACACCTACGCACACACGCAATTGTAAAAGTCTATAGGGGTCCTAGACCGTGCCGTATTGAAAGCAGGCAAATATAAGGCTTAAGCATGAAACATGCATGAACATGTAGCACCTTCCATTTCAATTCATTGACTCGTTTTGCCTACGAGGTTTTGTCGTCTGCTGAATTTTTTTTTCAAAATCAGTTTGTTTCTTGTTGTTGCTTTTTTGGAAATGATCTTTCGGGAATTTCAGTAGAGTGCCAAGCAGTTTGAATCCAGATCATGCCCGACGATTTGTCGGGCCTGATCTGGGTCCAAATTGTTTGCAAAGGTAATCAGCAGACGACACCAGTAAGTAAAGAGTTTATGTCGACAATTCAAGTTTAGAGAGTTGACGGGAAATAGCAAATTAGGGATATACATTAAATTTAAAGAGCAGCAAACATTTGCCTGCTAAAGCTATTTCGCTGATAAACTTTGTCAACAGCCGAAGGCAAGTTCAGGTTAAAATTTTGGGCATTATCTGGATCCATACTGTTTGATAACCTACTTGTATTCCTGAAAGACATATTTTAGGAAACAATGATCTCGAAAGAAAATTCAGCCATTATTTAAGGTTCAGGCAATACTGTTACTTGAATCGTAATTTTAACACAGTCAAGTACACTGAAGTTTATGAGTCAGTATAAGCAGTGAAGCATAGCTTAATGCACGAAGATTGGGCCAGTAAAGCAATTTGAACGTGAAGTTGCGATTGTTTTTTATCAGTTTAAACACGTGTTTTGGGTGCTCAAAAGAACCATATCATCGAGACGGTTGTTTTGAGTACACACAACATATTTTTTGGTTGAGAAATAGGAAAAATAATTCTCTGTTACGCACTCTTATCTGTGGGACTGGCGAATTACCTCCACTGACCTGTATAAGCCATGTTTTATTTATATCGCTAGGTTCACTAGGGGACTAATTCAAAGAAGAGCAGCAAAAACACACCAAAATTCCATCTAATCCCAGCCTATACAGAAACTCATATTTATGTGGAAAAAATAAATTCAATTACGCGGTATATATCTAAATTCATTTCTCTAATTAATTTGTCAATTAAAATCACCATTTAAGAATAATTAGCAAAATACGGGGGTCACTAATGTTCTGGAAACACATTAGTACACATTAACTTTACAGTCGGGTAGATGATAGAAATGTATGTTTTTAATATGTTCAATGTTTAAGGACAACACTATAAGTAGGCAAACCAGAATAACGGCTCATGTGCTCTAAATATTGCTATTATCATTTTACATTTGTGTAATTGTTCATGAAAACATATCAAGGTTGCTGACTTCAACACTCGCAATTAACTGTTAACACAGAAACTTCTGAAACAAGGCTATCAGTATCATACACTTCGCATTTTTTCTAAATTTTAACGCCAGTACTATGATCTAATACCTAGATTGGACTTAAATCAATCTTGCCACAGGGGCTTTCAAAACCAGAATTTTATGGCGACTTAGTGTATAAATTAAAGAAAAATGTTGGCTCTAATACTTTTTCAGTGCAGGTTATTAAAATAATTTAAGAAGATTGGTTATAAAATTAATGTATTGCAACAGACTGCATGCATGGTGGTCAACCCAATTACGGTTCATAATTTTGTTTTCCTCTTTAATTGCACGCCGGCGGGGAGCGTTAGACAGATCTTGGAGTGAAATTACAGAATATGGTTTATGCTGCATGACGGTAATCATCAGCCGCTTGTTTTTTGCTTGTTAGTAGTGTATTGTATCTATTTGACCTAACGTTAATGTCAAACGTCTACATAGCTTCTGTAGCTGATTAGGTTTGATTGTTTGCGATCTTTTCGAAGATATCAAAGCATGTGATCTCAGGCTCATATTAAAATCCTTCAGCATCCTTTGGCTGCCTATATATCAGAAAAGTATGTGCAGTGTAGGCAGCTAATCTGTCCTTACGTTCTCTTTAATTCTATTTTGTCTTTGGAAGTTTGTAGACAGACCTAAGCTATAGTGTATACCCAAACCAGAAAGTTTTTGATGGACCTGTCCTACTTGTGTTTATACTCTCTAAATTATTCCAAATGTAATAATACATTCAGGATGTTTATTTGTACATTTCGCCATTCCAAAAACAGCATGTGTCATGTTGGTCCAATTCTATGCTTGTAATAGTTTGGAATCAATGTCAGAATACTGTCAAATAGGAATAATGCATTTGATAGAGAAAGCAACTTGGTCATAGATGAGGCCTAATTGGCCGAAACTAGCTAGCTTGGCCCAGAACATTTGCACACTCTAGTTTCAGTTCTAAGGTTCCTTTATTTGCTTCTAGGGGATAACATTTTTAAGAACATATCAACCAAACTAGTTGAACATGAATCTAAACTTGAAACTTACTGTGCAACACGTATCTAGAAGAGTAATTTATGAGGTGTTATTGGTGGTTTAAACAATAATTGCCACAATGTGATTCCGTAAAATATAGCTTTGAATTCAGTAACACAATACTATAAATGAACAAACATCCTATTAAGTAAGTGTATCTGTATCAATAAAACATTTTTTCAACAGTGGAGTAAGTTCTGCTTCCAGGTTGAGAAAGCTACTTCTTAAAAGGGGCTGTTATTTAAGAGTAGCTCCAATGAGAATAAAAAAATAACTTTAAAGAACATTAGATTGTTAAAATGCCAGAATTAAACTACGCCAATCAGTCTTTTAAAATTACCATATTCAGCCCTGAATATACCATATTTTACAGTAAAAAATGACTACATGCCTGATTCTTTAACAATATGAGCCACGACATGAGATTTCCAATAATGTGGTATGTGCGACCAGCAAAGCCTCAGATCAGTCTGTGCATACGCGCAGTCTGATCAGAGCCTTTGCTAGTCGTTTGAATATTCTATGACTATTAAAGAGACTAAGTCTGCAACTATGAACGTTTTTCGCTTTTAAATTCATTTGCAATAGTAGAATAAAGTTATGTTTTCACAATAAATCTGTTCAATATAGCTGAAAACTGCACGGAAAAGTGAATTATCTTATAAAAACAGGTGTGTTTTTCTCTTGTCGGTAATTATTTGCGTCCCTCCAATAATTATAGACAGTTAATTTTAACATAAACGCTGTTGTTTTGATACTGATAATTTGTTAAGATTTACGAAATTGGTAAAATGTATACCTGAATTTTAGATTTTTCACTGTGTTCTTGAAAAATAGAAACATTAGTTCTAAAATTAAAAGATCAAAAGTCACAGACTATGCAGCTTTAAGCTACTGACCGAACACCATTTGGAGTTTCTAAGCTAAATAGGGGGCTGCACAGGCTCGTCTGAGTCTACACTTGTCAAAATGCCACATTGTTGGAAATCACATGTCGCGGCTCACATGCGTACCTGTGATGGACCCAGTGGCGTCGTCAACATTGCAGAGTGCCATTAATACCGTCCAGATAATATAGCCTATAGACGAAAGTACTCCAATCAGTGCGCATGCCCATTGGTCGTACACAGTGCATCCTGCAGATACTGCGACCTGAAGCAAAATGAAAACATACTTTGGCATTTGATCATTGTGTGCGTGTACAGTTGATTTTGTTTGTTTGCTTGTGTTGTTGCTTTAAGTCCCAATCAACAGCTATGGTCATGGCGGGACGGTCAGTTCACCTAACCACACTTTTTTGTATTTGTTAAGTTATTCATTGTAGGCATCAAGGTTTCCAAAAGCACATACGTAAATGATTCTTTGGTGAATATGCACTGTAGATTGGCATATGGGCTACTGATACGTTTATCAATATATACAAAAGGTTTCTCTATTATGCCTACTGTCGTGCCAACCAAGAGTGACATTTACGACATGTTTTGTTTACAATTGCTAAATCAAACATTAACTTGTATACATCACTTGAGCTAGCGCGAATCGATATATCACTCGTGTATTAATGCCATCCTGCATATAGGATTAATACACAAGTGATTAATCGATTACAAGTCCCTGATAAATTGGTAAACAAAACATAACGTCACTGTCACTCTTGGCTGGCATTATAGTAGATCAGTTATCATTCAGGAGGAGGTGCTAAATGTAAAAAACTCAAAGATGTGCAGGCTGACCTATGACAGACGGACGGACGACGGACAAAATGCCATACCTGATAAGCTAATGAGTAGCGTTTATTAAACAATTCAGTTAGATTTGTGATAGGAGACGAAAGCCATGCATGCTCGACAAAGGGGGAAAACCTAATTGTCCCTCTATTCATGGGTTATACAAGAGTTAACATCAAGTTTCAATTGAGTATACTGTATACGAATCTGTGAATGACTGACACAACTAAACTCGGATCATTATAGGCTGATTGACTTCTACCTTTACACAAACATGTTCGTAGGCATAGCACGAATAGTGTTTTCTCATAAAACGATTAAAACACTCGAGTCTTCTGATTTCAAAATGTGTAGGATATCAAAATTACAATAGCTATCGATGTGATGCGTATAGTTGGTAGAACTTCTATTTGTACATGGATATAATTGAGCCACGACATGTGATTTTCAACAAAGTGGCATTTTGACAAGTGTAGACTCAGACGAGCATGTGCAGCCTCATTTTAAGCTTAGAGACTCCAAATGATGTGCGGTCAGTAGCTTAACACTCATAGAATATTCAAGCGACTAGCATATGCGCAGACTGATCTGAACCTTTGCTGGTTGCACATACCACATTGTTGTAAATCCCATGTCGCTGCTCATATTGTTGATATCTTTTACATACTCTGGTCCTTCTGGAAAATTGCGTTCAGGCTAAAAACAAGATATCGCTCAAGACCAGTGGGGCATGCGAGATATTGAAATGTCATTTAATCTTAATGAACATACTCCATGAAACTAAATCAGATATTCTTAAGTGTTGTAAGTTTTCTCTATTCAAAAAGAAATGTCTTGCCAGATTAATTTGATTGTATTATTGTAGCTCACTAAACAATACCTCTGTATTATAAGACATACACTAGCATACCAGTTATGTTCTTAAAAGGGTATCCTTTGGAAGCAAAGACTGCACCAAAGAACTGAAACTAGAGTGTGCATATTTCCTGGGCCAGACTACCTAGTTTCTGCCATTTAGGCGTCATCAGTGACCCTCTAATGGTTTCAAAGTTCCACAATGAAATCCATGATCCCAAAGAACAAGAAAATAAAATCTACACTATAGTGAAGGGCAGGGAGACGTTCTACCGCCACCACACAGTCCCAGTCACCAGCTGTAGTGAAGTCAAATATGTTCTTAAAAGGGTATCCTTTGGAAGCAAAGACTGCACCAAAGAACTGAAACTAGAGGGTGCATATTTCCTGCTGGACACATATAAACCATATGTAGTATGTAATAGTTGTTCTCTATTTACTTGCCTACATCTATCCACCAAATTTGAATACTTTATCATTTATTTAGAGACCCAGTGTTTAAACAGCTTTTGCCGATAACCGTTACCATGATAGCCATATTGTTTCAAAGCCTATAAAATGATACAAACATGACACGATAACATTATTGCATACCATCCCAAATAAAATAGCATTTATACTCATCCGAGATAACATCCAATGAAACCTCCACTGACCCTGTAATTAAAGCAGAAAATATTAGGGTTATAGGAGAAGGAGTGATAGAAAAACATTGAGGCCACATCCAGATGACCACAAGTGATTGGATTGTCTATCCGCTCATTCATACAATGCTAGATTCAAGTTTTGTTTTATTCTAAACACTATTGTTATATTTAGAACAAAACGCATGTATTGAATGTTTCAAATCAGTACATATAGTAATAATGTCAGTTGAGGGTCTAGGTCTGATCGATGAATATATTTTGGTTATGTAATTTATAAGTGATATTTCAGTGTGTTATCAAATTCTGTAAAAAAGTAACTGTTAAAATGACAAGTGTACATGATCTGAGAAACATCGTTGTAAGTCATCGTATTTTTGTTGGCATTATTGATAGACATAGATAGCTGGGTGACAGATAGAACTATCTACGTTTTCGTTAGATTCATGAACAGACATGCACATAGACACCTGTTGTTTTTTTCGTACAGTCCAACGAAATAACGTTTTACGTTCCTGCTTGTGTTAGCGTGTCTTTCCCGTGGTGCAATAGTTCGGTCATTAATAAGTTATTGTGAAGTTTCTTGGTTATATTTACTTGGTTTTAAACATGTGCTGAAAGAGTACGTATCAGGAACTAATCACATTTAATTTGTCTTAGTTATGATGCGTTGAAAAGTTGAGAAGCTAAACACTTTAGATATTGGAACAATAAGATCACCTAGGGCACTAATGTGGCCAGTTAAGTATAGTCAAGTCTTCCCTGTCCCCCTGTTGGCTTCCGCGGCTGTCCATTCTACATGTAGGTACAAAGGTGAGCTATGATGATTATCATCAGAGACATTGCAACCAAAGCTGAATAACCCTTCAAACACAGATAAATACACAACCAATGAGTAAGATCCCTTCAAGTCATTTAAATACTTTTAGGGCTTTGTAACCCTCAACAATGAAAGAATTTCTCAGAAATGTTTTATCTGCATAAATAGCGTAAGAACCCAGCCAACATTATTCTGTCATATTAGGACGTTTCCTGGTTGTAACAAGTAACAAGTACTTAGCGATGGAAATGGTGTCTTGTTGAAGGACACAGTACAGTGCATTGGTGGGGCTCGAATCATAGACTCCTGAGATTCACATCAAGCTGAGACAAAGAGCCACCGCGATCCTCACTATATGCAAAGGTAAATATGATTGACATGGCAAATGTAAACATGGTACTGTGTTGTAAAACTAGAATTCCGAGCATGGGATGTGTTGCCTGCCAAAATATAAGTCAAACAAGGTCAATCCATTGAAATTATATCCCTTGCGAATGGTTGTTTTAGAGAAACATATAAATCACAACATAAGTCTCATTTCTCCAACCCCAAGTTCACCTTTGGTATCATACAGATCAGAGTTAAAAGCCTATCAACTATTTTAGTGCTACTTTCAAATAAAAAATAAACTTATATGTACATTATCAATATCTGACATTTCAACCTGACCTTTTGGTCAGGGGTGTGTGTAAGGACAAAGTTTTGCATCTAAGTTAGTTTATACTTCTTTCCCTTTAATTTGATATGCAACAAGACCACACTAAGATATTTTTACCTTTTGATTCAAACACAGGTTGAGGCTATGTGTAAAGACAGAATATGTGCTTGCATGGCGCTCTAAGCTCCATTACCTTTAAGTTGATATGCAACATAACTACTTCAGAAAAATGATTTGATCGTTTGAACCCATCCAGTGGTTGTCGGTGTGTAAGCGCAGAATATGTGCTTGCATGGTGCTCTATATTCCATTTCCTTTTATCTGATGCAACATGATGACTTTCAATACAAACATGTTGTGACCTTTTGGCCCTAAAAGAAGAGAATATGTACTTGCATGGTGTTCTATGCTCCATTCCCATTCAATTGAAATGCAACTTGACTATTTTAAGAAAAACAAGCTATGACATTTGATACCAACCCAGAGGTTGAGGATCTGTGTAATAGCAGAATATGAGCTTGTATGTTACTGCATTCGTCATACACTTTAATCGGGTATGCAACATAACCATGTTCTTA
Source organism: Loripinus fragilis (assembly GCA_964019695.1). Classification (NCBI taxonomy): domain Eukaryota; kingdom Metazoa; phylum Mollusca; class Bivalvia; order Lucinida; family Lucinidae; genus Loripinus; species Loripinus fragilis. The sequence continues at coordinate 2,794,302 of OZ026519.1, forward strand.
AAAAGTGGAACTTTGACCTTTTGACCCACCCCAAGGGGAGGGGTGTCTATGGAAAAAAAAGTGCTACCATCTTGCTTCATGCGTCATTCCCTCTAATGTGATACGCAACACGCCTATTTTCTAAAAAAGTCAAATTTTGGCTTCTGCCCCACCCCTAAGTCTACCCAGGGGTCCTAACTCAGGCCTTCAAACTAAAATTCCATTTGATGTGTTTTTTATCTGTCGTATATCTGTTTGCAGGCGAAATTTAGTAAACATATTGGAACTGACTGACTTATTGTGAAATTTAAATATTTGACCTTTGACCCTGCGAAATGTGAAGTTTATTACACAAAAAAAGCCAATATATCTTTTGCATTAGCCTAAACTTAAGTCAAAAAGGGCCATAACTCAGTCAAATTTTGCTGATGATCTCCAAATTCAAACTTGAACTGTATTGTATAATGCTTTAACCTTCTGCGTACTTTGAAAGAAATTGTTGTATGACTTTAGAAGTTATTGATCAGAAACCACAATTTAGCAAACATAATTCGGTCAAAATTTTGCGGATGACCTTCAAATTTAAACTTGATCTGTATTGAATGATATTTTATGCATGTGTAGAAATAGATCGAAATTGATACATCCCTTCAAAAGTTTTTGATCAGAAACCAACGTGTGATGATGCGGACAATGACCGTCATGATCCCTATTTGTCGCCCATGCTTGGCAGGCAAAACAAAAAGGAAGACATATTTAATATCTGCAATGATGGGAATAGTCTAGTCTCTATGTAAAAACCTTATCAAATACTAAACTCGGCGTACCACACATACATGTACAGGCACTAGTAAGGCTTTACGAATACTCATGCTCATCTAAACCATCACAAGATTATTATCTGATGAGTTTAACAGATACTGTACTGCCTCAGTTGGCTTTTTTTTTAAAAAAAAGTGAATTTTCTTTATCTACGCGACAAGCAATGGCAATTATAATATACCTCAGCAGAAGCGCTTCTTTGGAATAATGTAAAACCTGTCTTAAGCAGCCACTTAAAGAAAGACCAAAAATTGGCTTTCAAACCGATTATCGCTTAATTCAGGTCAAAAGTATTGCAGAGCATTCTGCAATACTTTTGACCTTCATTAAGATACCGTTTGTCTTTAATACCTTTGTTTTGTCTATTTTTGAGTGCCCGCTTAAGACAGGTTTAACTGTATTTAATTGACGTTTGACTTGAATGTCAATGTCAATTTCTTACTTACCATAAACTTCTTCAGTAATGTTGAGAGTATAATGGTGAATATCCAGCAGACAGAAGATGATATGACAGAGAATCTCAATCTCAATCTCTTACTGACCATAACCTTTTTCAATATTGTTGACAATATAATAGTGAGTATCCAGCAGACAGAAGATGATATGACATAGAATCTGAAACTCAATCTCTAACTTACCATAAACTTCTTCAGTAATGTTGACAGTATAATGTTGAGTATCCAGCAGACAGAAGATGAGATGACAGAGAATCTCAATCTCAATCTCTAACTTACCATAAACTTCTTCAGTATTGTTGAGAGTATAATGGTGAGTATCCAGCAGACAGAAGATAATATCACAGAGAATCTCAATCTCTTACTTACCATAAACTTCTTCAGTAATGTTGAGAGTAAAATGGTGAGTATCCAGCAGACAGAAGATGAGATGACAGAGTTCATCAATGCTCGACTGATCTCAGCTGTAGGATCAGTACCTAGGTAGGTTGATACACCACGTAGAATATTGGTTGATAGAACACATATGGTTATCAAGTAACTTCCAAGAATCTCAAACTGAAATACAGTAAAACCTGTCTTAAGCGGCCACTAAAACATATACAAAAACAAAGATCTTAAAGACAAATGTTAGCTTAATGAAGGTCAAAAGTATTGCAGAATGCCCCCATTGGAGCATTCTGCAATATTTTTGACCTGCATTAAACTATAGTCACTCTTGAAAATAATTTTTGGCCTTTTTCAAGTTGCCGCTTAAGACAGGTTTTACTGTAGGTACCTAGGTAAGTTGATACATCACGTAGAATGTTTGTTGATAGAACACCTATGGTTATCAAGTAACTTGCATAAAATCTCAAATTGAAATACATCAAGTATAATTAAAAAGCAAGTGAGTATGACCAGGAAGGAAATGTCCCATTTATATACAACTGATTTTGGTACACTTGGTCAAAATTACTAGGTAAGATCATATGGTTTAAAAAAAGGAAATTGCAAAAGGAAATTGGTTTATTACGCCTATATAAAACGTAATAAATCATGTGACCCCAAGGACTGGACCATTTTTTGGCACCAGGGCCCTAATTTTAAACTTATTTCTTGGAGTTCTACTAAGTGATGTTACATATAACAAGGCGCAAGACTATGAGGTTTTCAGACATAACTATTATTGCGGATTTCCCAAACTAAGCCTATTTACCCCTTGTATGCAATAATGTTTGGTTATAGGTCTATAATTTGTACGAACTTGGTAGAAGTCTGCTAGACGATTATATACGTCAAATACCAAGACTCTTTGCCCTGTGTTCCCTGACAAGAAGGTCGTTGTTGTGAATCTGTTTGTAAGCTCAACTTACACTAACGACAACAGAATAACATCAGTATCATCTTTTTTTATCTAAATTGGTACTTGCTGTTTTTATAAGCACACAATGAATACATTGTAGGCTGATTACACGCTGATTACAGGATATAAAGTTCTGATAGTTCAGTCATTCCAGTGGTGTTTTTTATATTAATAACACTTTTAAAAAGCGCCAATCTCAACAAAATTCGTCTGTTTTTATCGTCTGCTGAAATGTTTAAGAAGCCTCTTTGGCAAACAGTGTGTACACAGATCAGACTGCTCCTGTCGGAGCAGTCTGTTCTGGGTCCACGCTGTTTGCTTCTATACTTATTTCGTCAGTAATGTTAGGCAATTATCTGCAGCAGACGACTTTAGCAGACGACATTTTCAGATGCATTTTTTTCTTGGTGCTTTAAGGCTTAATATTGATACATTGTGTGAATGAAATTGATGCCAGCGGCTTTAGATCAATGCTATTATTTAAATAAGGGTTTATAACTGTGTGAAATACACATGCATCAAACAGTTTTCTTGTTTATGCTATGAGGACTTCTTAATTTTGCCGTTTTATGATAAATATCAGTCTGAAACACCATTTGATATGGCAATTTCCTGATTATCGATAGTCCTACTTGAAATGTTGGTTCTAATCAAATATGTTAGCCCAATCATACTACTTGTAACAATACACATTCTTAACGTATGGTGCAGACATAAATAACTTAAAGTTGGCTCTAAGTATTCTCTACAATTTTCATTGGAAAAAAACTTTTGCGCAAAAATTAATACTGAAAATGTTATACCTGAAATTCTATGCACAGACATTTAGTTTAGCAGTAGATCGTAGATCTTCGTTTGCATCGATTGCTCAAAACATATTATCCTCATTACAAAAACAACCTAACAACATGTTTAAAACTTTAACAGCTTATATTGTATGTCTGTATCAGGCAATAAAATTCTCAGATGAGTTTGTACATATACACGTAGTCTCTTAAGATTATTTACTGCTCGCAAACTGGAGAGGGGATTTTTAAAAGGCTCAGACTATCACAATAGATACCTAGCCTACTAACTTACATTACTTTGTGTCCGTTCTAGTTTTACAATCATCTTGAAAAGGAGGAGGGGTTGGATGGTTTGTTTCATTTATATTCCTGATGTGTTGTGACTGTTAGCGTTATGTTGCCCTTCCTCGCGGTGCCATGGCCTTGTTTGCAATGTGTGATTCTGGTATTTCCTGGTCATATTCACTATTTTTTTTAGTTTGGCAAGCATACTTAAGTAATATTAAAAACACTCAAATGGGCCTCGACGTAAAAAACCCTGTCTTCGGGGGGTTTGTGAAAAACACAGGCGCAGACCAGCCTGCGCATTCGCGCAGTCTGATCAGCGCCTTTGTTATTCTCTTTTGTAAAGTATAACATGTACACTTGCTACAGGTGAAATTTCAATTTTCTAGCTAGTCTTTGTAGCTGAGAAGACTGGTTTGAAACCCCGAAGACAGGTTTTGTCGCGACGAGGCCCAAATGAGATCAGTTCAAAATAAGCATATTTTTGCTCATTCCTTGTTTTTATGCATTGTCCAAACATAACGCTTTAACAGGGAGTATTATAAACAATATATTCTATGTCGATTGTAGCGAAATTCTTGTCATATTTTACTTTTGATAAATATTGTCAATAACTATTTAATTGGATGACTGTAATTTCAATCTGAAACCTTATTTCCAATGAAGGAAAAGTCAATATATTCGATCAAATAATTGCTTAGGTCTCGAAAGTTTTTAGTATTCAAGCTCTTAAATAACAAGTTATGCCTTATAAAATATATGTTTATTTTGAATCCAATGTGTCATTAATGATGGTCTACGATTACTTCCTGTTTAAAATTATGTTTGCATGTTATGAAGGTCATAAACCTTACATGCTTTCGTTACTTCATGTAAAAGCTAACCATATTTTGATATTTACTACAAAGCACATCAACGTCAGCGGTTACTGCAACATAATTATGTTTCTGAATCATGGTACAGCTATAATGAGAACAACTAAAAGCTTAAGTGTTTTTAATGTGTCTTGTCAAAATATAAATCAAATATAATTTCATTGATAAAAACTGCCATTTTTATTAATATATTTACATATTTAATTCGATATGTCAACATGCATTTGGAATTATTTTAACATTGGACCAGGTTTTCAGGAAAATGTCGTAAAAAGAATAAGTTTATGAACGAGGGACAATGGTCGAAGACCGACAACAATGGACCGGAACCTGAAAGCTGGTCAATTACTTTTTGGCAAGTATACATGCAAAAAAATAAGTGAGTATGCTCAGGAAATACCACAATCACACAATACAGACCAACCCATAGCACCGTGAGGAAGAGTCACAGAGCATTAACAGTAACAACTATATGTGTCAGTACAAGATTTCAATACTTATCGCATCAGTCAGCAGTGAAAGATCAGGCAAAGTAAGGGTAAGTCTGCATATCTACACAGTCTCTCCAGAGCCGCTGTTTCCTGGATGCATACACGACGTCTGGATGGCAACGATATCTCAGCCTAAAACCGTGCTTCAATGGATTGGAAATTTTTGCATTAGTACGAAACTATCATGTTCTGGCTCCATTCTACTTACTGGGACTGAGTGACCAGTGATATCCTTAACGATTACACGTGCTTCTTTCTGGCGATTCTCCTTACTCGGTCGGGAAATGATGTTGATAACGAGAGCTGCGGCACCACCAACAGCATGTATAGGACCACTGCCTCCAACGTCCTGAAATGTAGACAATAACGTCATGAGCGGATTCAGAAACATAGGGTCAAATAAGGATGGTTTGTGCACCTAAAATTGCATTTATTTCCTTACCTATTAATTTAAACATGTACCGTGTGTGCTCAAAAGAACCGTCTTGTTGAGACGGTTCTTTTGAGTACCCACAACATATGTTTTGGTTGCGAAATAAGAAAAATATTTTTCCAGTACGTACTCTTATCTGGAGGCCTGCAGAAAATTTGTCAGGAGGTGGAGAGAGGTTCATGTTTGCTTCTCGGTGGGGTCCGTACCATTATTTCTAAGACAGCATATAGCTAGCATACAACTAAAAGTGAGCCATCAATGACAAATCAGCGAAACACCATTTTAAATGGTGTTAAGCTGGCGGGACGATGATGGCACAACAATGTATTCTGGCCGTAAAGCTTTGCAATTGTACAGGAAGACCGGACCAGTATTCCTAAGAAAATCTTTAGCTTTTATATTTTCCAGGGTGGGGGAGGGGGCGGAGATCCCCAGTCTGCCCTCTGGTTAACCATATGAGCTTAAAATGCAAATTTAGATTGGACATAATAATGAAGTAGATATGTTTCCTTAACAGTGCATGGCCATGAAAAATAATTTATTTTCCTTAAAAATCTGTTAAAATTTGAGTAAATATAAAAAATACAACCTAATAACCCTTACAATGGAAATGGACTAGTCCAGTTGATAATATTTGGACACTATTTGAGGTATAAATGGGTTAAGGTAAGCCAACATGCAACATACCTGATATTGAATACCTTTACCTAACGTATACATCAACATCCACCCACTGTGATGCCAGCCCCAGCGCACACTAAGGGGAAATATAATGCCTGAAAAAGTTGAATTAGTGCATTATAGACACTCAGATATCCAAGTGAGCTCTTCATTAGCTAGTTTATAGGATTGAGTACTAACGCCCTGACGAGCCTGCAAAGCCTTACAATCTAATTAGAGCCTTAGGTGCTTGCACATGCAAGGCACCGACTAGAATTACGCTCAATTCCCCCACCAGATATTTGCCATGCATGCGCGGATCCAGAAAGTTTTGTCATTGGGGTCCAACTTTGACAACACTTTTTAGTTGATGAGAAGAGAGAGGATCAAACTACTACTAAAAGCGGGCCAAACGCCTTTAAGGGTAATTATCAGTCCGCCAGGAAAACGCCTTTAAAATGGCGTTTCGCTGGCGGGTGAATGATGGCCAAACATTGAATGCTGGCTTGGTACCTTTGTGGTTTTTCAGGGGATCCGGACTAGCATTGCTGAAAAAGCATATATTTATGTGATTTTTCAGGATGGGGTGTCCTGACCCCTTGTCCCCGCCTCTGGATCCGAGCATGCCATGAATGATTGAAGAATGAATTTAGAGATAAGGAAACTGTCAAAAAACGCGTAGCTCAACACCAAAAGAGGTGCCAAAGGGGCTACCACCTCTATTGCTGTTAACTTACGCTTACTTCGCTGCTAAAATGATCTGAGACCAACATTTTGCTGGTAACGAATATTTAACATTTCTACCTATTATTGGTGTAGTTATTCTCTAGACCTGTATAATAAAACAGAACATAGCTTTTACATCAAATAAAAAGTTGTACCAATATCAATTTCAGTTAACTCTAGAGGTGCTGTAATATTACACTTTTATAGTTGCGGGTCCGTACATGTAATTATAGATAATTTCCTCAATAATCTGAGCCAAAACATGTAATGTTATGGTTCTTTAGAGCACAAGAAACATATATTTAAATTGATTGATAACAAAATATTTGAAGCTCTTCTTTTTTGTTTATCTAGTGATGTTCACTACCTTACCTGACAGAACCACTGTACTAACAGCAGTAATCCGTAGTGGACATCTTGCTACTCCTCTTCAACTAGCGATGTTATCTACTATCTTACCTGACAGAACCACGGTAGTGACAGCACAACTATCTTACCTGACAGAACCACGGTAGTGACAGCACAACTATCTTACCTGACAGAACCACGGTAGTGACAGCACAACTCTCTTACCTGACAGAACCACGGTAGTGACAGCACAACTATCTTACCTGACAGAACCACGGTAGTGACAGCACAACTATCTTACCTGACAGAACCACGGTAGTGACAGCACAACTCTCTTACCTGACAGAACCACGGTAGTGACAGCACAACTATCTTACCTGACAGAACCACGGTAGTGACAGCACAACTATCTTACCTGACAGAACCACGGTAGTGACAGCACAACTATCTTACCTGACAGAACCACGGTAGTGACAGCACAACTATCTTACCTGACAGAACCACGGTAGTGAGAGCACAGCTCTCTTACCTGACAGAACCACGGTAGTGACAGCACAACTATCTTACCTGACAGAACCACGGTAGTGACAGCACAACTATCTTACCTGACAGAACCACGGTAGTGACAGCACAACTATCTTACCTGACAGAACCACGGTAGTGACAGCACAACTCTCTTACCTGACAGAACCACGGTAGTGACAGAACCACTCTCTTACCTGACAGAACCACGGTAGTGACAGCACAACTCTCTTACCTGACAGAACCACGGTAGTGACAGAACAACTCTCTTACCTGACAGAACCACGGTAGTGACAGAACAACTCTCTTACCTGACAGAACCACGGTAGTGACAGCACAACTCTCTTACCTGACAGAACCACGGTAGTGAGAGCACAGCTCTCTTACCTGACAGAGCCACGATAGTGACAGAACAACTCTCTTACCTGACAGAACCACGGTAGTGACAGAACAACTCTCTTACCTGACAGAACCACGGTAGTGAGAGCACAGCTCTCTTACCTGACAGAGCCACGATAGTGACAGAACAACTCTCTTACCTGACAGAGCCACGATAGTGACAGAACAACTCTCTTACCTGACAGAACCACGGTAGTGACAGCACAACTCTCTTACCTGACAGAACCACGGTAGTGAGAGCACAGCTCTCTTACCTGACAGAGCCACGATAGTGACAGAACAACTATCTTACCTGACAGAACCACGATAATGACAGAACAACTCTCTTACCTGACAGAGCAACAATATTGACAGCAAAACTCTCTTACCTGACAGAACCACGGTAGTGACAGCACAACTCTCTTACCTGACAGAACCACGGTAGTGACAGAACCACTCTCTTACCTGACAGAACCACGGTAGTGACAGAACAACTCTCTTACCTGACAGAACCACGGTAGTGAGAGCACAGCTCTCTTACCTGACAGAGCCACGATAGAGACAGAACCCTTCTCTTACCTGACAGAACCACGGTAGTGACAGAACAACTATCTTACCTGACAGAACCACGATAGTGACAGAACCACTCTCTTACCTGACATAACCACGGTAGTGACAGAACAACTCTCTTACCTGACAGAACCACGGTAGTGACAGAACAACTCTCTTACCTGACAGAACCACGGTAGTGAGAGCACAGCTCTCTTACCTGACATAACAACGGTAGTGACAGAACAACTCTCTTACCTGACAGAACCACGGTAGTGACAGAACAACTCTCTTACCTGACAGAACCACGGTAGTGAGAGCACAGCTCTCTTACCTGACAGAGCCACGGTAGTGACAGAACAACTCTCTTACCTGACAGAACCACGGTAGTGAGAGCACAACTCTCTTACCTGACAGAACCACAGTAGTGACAGCACAACTCTCTTACCTGACAGAACCACAGTAGTGACAGCACAACTCTCTTACCTGACAGAACCACAGTAGTGACAGCACAACTCTCTTACCTGACAGAACCACAGTAGTGACAGCAGTAGTCCATAGTGGACATCTTGCTACTCCTCCGCAACTAGCGATGTTAACAACTATCAGTGCCAAGCTGTAGTATGTGAACCAGTCCATGGATACACTGAAGCCGCCTTCATGGACGAACCAGTCGTTGTATCCCGAGATAAAGAGACCCTCTGATCTTGATATCGTGTAACCTGTAGCCCAGTAAGCGACTGCACACAGGGCTTAGACAAAAGAAAAAACATTGATACTGTAAGGCAGTGACTTGGACGAGTAGCAACCATTATATGGGTCTTGTAGTGAGAGCACCTGGTCCCAAGGTTAAAAAACTTTTTTCATGATCAAATCAACTGTACGCGAAATTTCAACTGCTCATAAAAACTAAAATACCGACAAATAAAGAAGTTACTTGCTTTAAGTCTCTCAGATATTGTATCTTCCATGCTAATAAATGTTAAATGCCAACAATCGTTGGCATTTTGACATTTATATGCAGGATAAATTTCGTGCCCCGCTGAGTTGAGTATGACAAAAGTTTTATAACCTCGGGACCTGATTTTGTTGCATGCAAAAAGCAAGGACGCAGACCACCTGACAATATTTACATTTCCACTGCGAGTGTTTAAATGAACCTTTACAATTGAGATTTGGTTCATACCTTTATGAACAAATCGATTAAAGCCACACCCACATACGCGCCGTTTGAGCGGGCTAACGTCAAGTACATCCAATAACGTTGCTCGTTTACTGACGTTTGCGTGGCGTTTAACACGTATCGCCATGACGTTAAGCGCGAAAATTTGGCGTTTTGGCTTTTCCAAACCCTACGTTATGTCTGATTTAATTCAAAATATCTGGAAAACCAGCCAAGTTGTGTGAAAATTGAAAATTGATACTTGACTGATAATATAAAATGTAAATATAAGTACTAAATTCAATTTTTGGAAGGTTCATGGAATCATGAATACTTCGGGTCTCTTGCAAAGTTAACGTGAAGCCCGAAATTCATTTCTTAAATGCCCGCAGTCTGTCCAGCGCATTTTATTTTTTATCTGGAATGTAAAGTAATCAAACCTACTGCACTTAACGATTCAGTATTCTAGCTAAAACTCTGTAGCTAAAGGGGCTGAGCGTCCACATAGCTGTTAAAACCCAGGAAAGGTCCCGACATGATTGCAATTATTTTGAATGGGACGTAAAACATCATCACAACCAAACATGCATAACTATACATTTACAACTGCCTGCAATCTAGCAAAAACTGTTTGTGTTTTAACAACAACGGAATCTAGGTGCAAGAAAAATGCATTTAAGAACCCCCTGCCCGCGAGTGGCTTAGGCTGATGTCCGTCTAAGGTGGTGGTTCTGTTGTTAGTGGTACAGTGTTTATCGTAGCTCCCATCGTTTGCGGGGATTCTGTGTTTGGTCCTTGTTTTGTTATGCATCACTTAGTGTGCTTTCTAGCTTCGCAATCATCTTGATTGGGAAGGGAGAGCTAGTTGCGTTACTTTAAATATACTCCTGGTGCCTTGTGACCGTTAGTGTTCTGTGGCTCTTCCTCACGGTCTGTGATGAGGTGCGCTAACGAGATTAATACTGTTTAAAAGAGATAACAAGTACTTTTCAAGACGGCTGGCCTATGCCTATCTTTGAAGACGAATCAAAATCGCTAAAAATCGCGTATTGTTTACTGTCGTCACCCTGGGCCCAGTCTTCTGTTAAACTAACGGTACCACATGCGCGGATCCAGAGAGTTTTTTCGTGGGGGGGGGTCCAACTTGGACTACGTTTTTTTTTGTTTTTTTTCGTTTTTTTATGTTGATACATGTACCACTGTAAGCGGGCCATCATCGCCCCGCCAGCGCAACGCCGTTTAAATGGAGTTTCGCTGGCGGGATGAAGGTGGCTCAACATTGAATGCTAGCTTTGTTGCTTTGTGCTAGTACAGGGAATCCGGACAAGTATTGCTAAGAGACTCTATTGTTTTCTGATTTTTCAGGGAAGGGATCCTGACCCCCTATCCTCCTCTGGATCCACGCATGTACGACAACTAACAAAATGCGAATTATAAAGGGACTTGTCAGCAAATCAGGAGAAATTCATCATTAGCAAATGTATACAATTGACATAAAGTTAAGCATATTCCATTTCATAACACCACTTAGGTTTTAGAAAAGGTAAGAACGGAAACTTTTGAGAGATACCAAACATTTATTGTAGTAGTCAACAAAAGCAGAATACCAGCGATTTGATAAAAAAAAGCTGTGGAACCTCTGACTTGTTTATAGGCTGCAAACACCTTGCAAAAATTACCCATTAATTTTACAAAATTCAATGAAGACAGCATGGATGCCAAGAGTCAACAAAACTTTTACAATAGGGCCACGATAGTTGCAATTTCTTCATAACGTTCTCTTTGGAGCATACACTTTCAGGATCTGGTACAAAATGTCACGAAATGGCTCATAATAATCCACTTCTCCCGGTTTATGTTGTGTATAGCCTTAACACTGTCGAATAACAACTTGGCACATTTTTCATCATTAAATTCACTGGGTAAATGCGTTCAAGACATGAAATCCTGTCCCACTTCTGCAGTAAAGTCTAGCAAAATTCACAATGACTTTGATACGGCTTGTTCTTGGTTTCAAACACGTCAGCCGAACTTGTCCCACACGTGTTCGATAGGATAAAAGTCCAATAACAAGCTCAGCCATGGAAGACTAGCGATGTTCGCTTGATTTTTGTATTCCTCGATGATGCGAGTACAGTGAGGTCTTGCAATGTCAACTCGGAGCACCACGTCCTGGCCATCTAGCGAGTCCAAAGGTGGCCTAACTCCAGATTCCAGGATTTTGTCCTTGTACTTTTTAGCGTTCAAAGTCTCAATAACCACCTTTAACTGTATCAGGTGGTCGTCAGATAATGCACCACGTACCATAATGCTTCAGTAACAATTAATTGCACTCAAGAATCAATGTAGACCGTTTCCTTTTTCTAATACTGCCACTCTCTCTCTATGTTATTTCAAAGATCTGCTTACAACACTCTGCTCAAGACACGTTTAATACCCTTGCAATATCATCTTGTTTCATACCAGCGTTCCTAATGGCAATTTTACACATTCTGTCCTCTTTCTTGTTTGTAGATTTATCAAACATACACGTTTCAAAGCTATTTCATGCCTCAACGGTAAAAAAATTTCATTCTTGCATATCAACTCCTGGACAGTACTGTGTTGTAATCTTCACCTTCATGGACAGTATTTAATGAAACTAATCGAATTTATCCTAAGTTGATAGCCAAAATACAAGTGTACATGTCGAATAAAAATTCAATACTCAAATTATGTTTCATTACTTTGAAAATCGGGATCGTATAAAAATATGCTTAACTTTATGGCAATAGTATATTATACAAACACTTGAATAATAGTATACTGTAGTGTTTCCTTCTTACCTAGATTCATTGCATTCACCACAAACGGGGTACCAGCACTTTCATCCTTTGAGACGCCACTCTGACGAAGCGCGAATCCAATCTGGCACACTGCAATGCAATTATAGAATGACAGATCGGTGCTTTAAGACGATGATGATAGTTTGGTGCATTGTGACATAGTCACATACGTTAGCAAAACATCCATAACAGAGAGCGTGTTTATCAAATGTGTTCCCCTGGTAGCTTCCCATAGACATAAATAGGATGTTTAAAAGCGGTTGAAGCAAAGGCTCCTTGTCGAGATGAATTATTTGCTCAACAACACAAAATTGAACCAACGGTGGGATTCAAATATCCATACGTATATGGAACTCTGCCAATTAAGCTATGGCGCTCCTACTCAATACGTTCTTAAGAGACTGAGATACGTGTACATTATCATTAGTAATTTTAATGTGTGGCAACTTGATATGCACAATAAACTATACACAGTTTACATTTGCATTGCATCAAACACCATCTAATAATCAATCAGCATAAGAGGGTCAACATTGGCCCGTCGCGATTAAACCTGTCTTAGGGGTGTGCGACCGGGTAAGGCTCAAACCAACATGCTAAACATGCGCGGATCCAGAAAAAAAATCAGAGGGGGTCCAACGTTGTTTTTTTGTTGATGAGGGGTTCAAAATACTACTAAAACCGGATAACGGCCCGCCAGCGAAACGCCAATTAAATGGCGTTCGCTGGCGTGCCAATGATGGCTCACCATTGAATGCTGGCTTGGTAGCTTTGTGATTTTTCAGGGAATCCGGACCAGTATTGCTAAGACACATTTTTTGTGTGATTTATTTCAGGATGGGGGCTCCAGACCCATGTCCCCCCTCTGGATCCGCGCACGCTAACTACAAAGACTATCCACAGTATTGAAACTGTGAATGCGGGATTGCTGTACTTTTTCAGAGAGCGTACAATAAGGCGCTGGTCAGATTGCGCGTATGCGTAGGATACTCTAAGCTTTTGTTGAAAGCATGCAACAAGAGTCAGGTTTTCTCACGACGAGACTCATAAGATATTAGGCAGTTAGGTGTTCTTACATATAATAACTGTGCTGATCATCAACACAACCATGTTGAGCATCACGTAGGTTTGTTGGCTGATCTGGGTCTCATCAGTTCTGTTCCAAAAGAAGAGGCGAAATACGTCTCTGTGCTTTTCTGGAAGAGATTGAAAACGCGCAAAGTAAGATAGGGGGAATAGTAACTGATTTGGATATTGCGTAAATACTAAGTAAGATATGTCTGTAAGGCTCGAAATACAATATTCGGTGGGAGTAATTCATATTTTGTACAATTATAGTCAATGGCGTGTAGATTGCAACAACTGTTTCTGGCCCTGGTGTCAAAAGTTTAGGCCAAATATACTCGTCATCTGTCTATTGGCTCATTACATTTTTAAAAGAAGGTGTTCATATTTGGCATATGGGTTGCATATGGTATTGTTTTGATAAATGAGGTTTTGGATTGCAGATATAACCTTGAGGTCAAAGAGAACAGTCAAATATACTTACGATTTGTCTATATGGCTCGAAATGCAAATTCCTTTTACAATTTTCGGTGGGAGTAGTTTACATTTTGTACAATAATTGTCAATGGCGTGTAGATGACAACGACTGTTATAGGTTGCCAATATGACCTTGGGTTCGTATACCAAGGTCCAACATACATAACATTAGGCTGTATGGCTGTAATACCAACTCCTCTTATATTATTGACGTAGGATATTTATATTTAACACAATGTTCGCCTGAGGTGTGTGACAAGAAGCCGTTTGGAATCCTAGTAACGTCTTTGATTCAGTCAAACTATATATTTAATTTCAGGTTGTTTGGCTTGTAATAGAATATATCTTACATGTTTTGATATAGGTGCAAAGATTTAGATAAGCACCATTTTTGAGCATAAAATTGCAAATTTTTTCTTACCCATCAATTTTTACATATGTTTTGGGTGCTCAAAAGAACCGTCTTAATCTTTTGGGTACCCACAACATAATTATGTTTTGGTTGAGAAATAAGAAAATTATTTTTTCGATACGCACTCTTAACTAAGGTCATAGGCTCGGGATTTCAATGCCTCCTTAAAGTTAAGGAAGACTTAAGTTAAGTATTGATATTTCAACATTCTATATTAAATACTAAATAAATTGCCTGGATCGATGTGGTACTTGTGGTCTAAGATATCATTGTTATCTTCAGAAAAACGAAACGTTATTTTACGCATCCTGAAAATCAATACTTAGCCTAAGTTTTCCTTAACTTTAAGGAGGCATTGTAATTCCGTGCCCTGGTGGCTCAAATTGATTGCCTAAGGTGTGTCAAAAATGGTTTTGGACTGCGTATATGCAAAGGCCAAGATAAAAAAAAGAACTTAGAATCTGTCTAGAACGCGGATTTCATTAATAAGTCTCACCAGAGTATCTTCCCCCGACGAATACCATCTTCTCGTTAAGCGTCTCATTACGAAGTAAGTGTTCACTGCTGTCCGACAGGTTGGAGATAGCATCCACGGGTAGACCAAATATTGACGCCATCACTCTAGCTTGACACGAATCGCTCTAAGATTATCAAGTAAATATCAGCCGTTGTAAACCATGCAAGCTTTATATTCTGCAAGCTGTAATGAAAATAAAAAGTGTAATTACCTTCTCGAGAATCCAGCTGATTTGAATCCATACTAATTGTCTAAACAAAGTCTTTAATAGACAATTCCCTAAATGTGCACATTCATGAATACTTATTAAAACTACAGATATCGTGTACAATGTGGATATAATGCTTCCAACAGAATAGCAAGAAATCATGCTAATGAAATATTTGTAAAAGGGGAATTGCCTGAATACATGTTACACATGGGTTGTGCTCTTAAAAATGTCCGTAAAAGCGTGTGGTGCCGATTTTATGCAATAAGTATGCACTAGCCCTTTATCACGTTCGAATGAGTGAACCGTTTGCGATGCATTTGCTTATACATTATTTACTTTTTTCATATTAAATCATCCGATCATCATTTAATATCCAAATCTGCTAATTGATGCAAACAATCCAATAAGAAAAGTGTGCGTTTCTTTTGTTTTCGAGTATATAAATAATGCAACTTAACGGTCTTATACGGCCATAGATACATGTATACAGTTGCTATTGTGTGAAACCCGGAAATCGCATACAACGTACACGTACTTCAAAACTCCGCATGAAATATGTACATACTAGTTTATACCGGAATACACGTGCGACAAGCTTACTGAACTTACTTTTATAATATTGGATCAAACGACTTACCAGCAATAAGAAACGTGTCCGAGTTTTCAGACGATAGAAGAACGTTTTTACTTTGCTACGCCTCAGTTGGTGCTCGTGCAAAATCCAGTTAGGGAATTAACGACTAACCGAGCTATATGTGTAACCAAGGCATTGATCATTTTGGAATCAAGCCACTAACATACACATTTGGTTTTGTCTATTCGGTTGTTTAATGACCGAAGTAAGTAATGGTGTAAAAATCAGGAATCGATACAATCAAGTACCATACCTGACCCAGGATACCAATGGGAAAGTGACAAACTCACAGTTAGACACCACAAACGAGAGCCAAGAGGTCAGCCCTTTCCCAGCAGGTGACCACAAAGCACATATAAACAGACGTGCATAAAGACAAAGCAAGCACAAGACAGAACAAACACATAAAAGATCCACAAAAGAAGTACCGCCTTGGAACGGTCAGTAAAATATTTTACTGGAGGGCTCGAACCGGTTTCACGGCGCGCCAACCTCACCCTTAATTCAGATGTGGATCAAGACACATAGATATTTGGTTTGCATGAAAGTAAAAAACCCTGAACGTGTCGAGGCCATCATCTACCGGTACATCGCGCTGTCTTTAACAATTCATATTCACGTTTTACGATCCCACCTAACAATGCTGCATTTCTGATATTGCCGTTTTCAGATTTTTAGTGCCTTGTAATTCCGGGCGGGGCCGATTAGTCCGTTCGAAGGGTAACATGTACATGTACAGTGTTTTTATGTTAAGTTAGCAGTGACGTCAAAATATATTTTGATAATTGTTGTAACGGAACACACAGTCTCGCTAATAGTGTATAATAATATTGTTCTATTATCATTAAAAATAGTAAGTGAGTATGATCGGGAAATACCACAATCACAAACTGCTGACAAACCCGTGGTATCGTGCGGAAGAGAACAATCACCATCACCAGACATCAGGAAGACAAACTAAGCAAAACAACCAGCTGTCTCTTCCCCATCGAGATGATTGCAAAAATAACGCACAACATAACATAGAACAATTACAGAAGTTTGTCGTCTTAGCGCAGTGGTAAGACGTTAGACTACGCTGCTTAAGTATTATGTATGGTTTGAAGTCATAGGTTCGAACCCCACTATCGTCATTTTTAAGTGTTTTTAGGTCCTTCTTTGTTATCGTGCGTGAGAGGAAATGAAAAGCAGAAAAGGACGAAAACCTGACGACATGTTTCTACCATAGTCTGTAAAGAGCGTAGTTTTCCGTTTGATTGTTTGTGATTTGAGTTTCCTACACCAACATGCTGCACAAACCCGACGAGTTTATTCATACACGCCAAGAGAATAACCAATGTCAGCAAAGCATAAAATAAAATTTTAGTAATCAATGCTAAAAAAGCCGTGGTGGGCTTGGAACTTCATTACATTGGTCTAACGCCTTACCATTACGCTAAGACGACAACGACACATGCTAATGATAATAGAACAATATAAACGCTATTTGCGAAACTGTTGTCCCGTTACAATGTTTATCAAAACATGCATGATGTCACTGCAAAATTATTATAAAACCACTGTGCATGTATAAAATTGTACCCGAAAGCTTTGGGTGAGAGACAGTGCTTGTTCAACCCAACAAAATGAACATTGCGTAAGACCCTGATTGACCTGGGCATCCCCCAATCTGATCGGATATTTGTTGTCTGCATAAATTAAATTGAATGAGCATGGCATACACAAGCTCATGGGTACCCACTGGGAAGGCCTCAATTTTCTAATATGTCAAAATTCAACGAGGCCAAAAACTATGGCCATACTTTGCATTTGGTGGAAATATTTTGATATGATCAGAAACCCTTCTCCTAACACGTTACTTCGTCTTACAAATCTGTATAATTATTCATCGATAGTCAACTAAAGGCAGTGATCCGTACAAAGGTGCGTTTAGGGTAAATCAAAAAAAAAATGCAGATGCTAAAATGAGGACAAATTCCATCATACCACAGCCCATATGGCAATAGCTTTTGTAACGAAAAAATATCACCAATGTAACCATGGTGGTATTTTGGCAGCTTTTGGGTTATAGCATTGAGTGCTAAAGGGTGATTTTGTACTTCAAGTACATGAATTCTTGTTAGTTTTGGCGATCGCTGAGTAGATTGAGGTCCTCCGATGAGGTGCATCATAATTGATGTTTTAGGGGTCATGTATGTTGTTGTTACGAGTAGTATAGGCCCCAGTTTAGCGTCAATGACGTCACGAAATTCAAATCCAAATAAGGGCATGGCGCCACTATAGCGCCAATGACGTCACTTCCGATCCAAGATGGCGCCCCCCCCCGACTTCCGATCCAAGATGGCGGCCCCCACGAAGTCAGATCCAAGATGGCGGCCCCACGAAGTCAGATACGAGATGGCGGCCCCTGTGATGGCGGCCCCCCCCCCGACTTCCGATCCAAGATGGCGGCCCCCACGAAGTCAGATCCAAGATGGCGGCCCCCACGAAGTCAGATCCAAGATGGCGGCCCCACGAAGTCAGATACGAGATGGCGGCCCCTGTGACGCGTTCGGTTACACCTCGGAGGGTGAGTCAACGCCCTAGACCACGAGAAGGTAGCGTCACGTCCTAGAGCGCGGTGTTGTTCTTCTATATACAAGGGTGAGGGGCCTCTCATTTATTTCCGGGTGTTTTTTTTACGAAGTTCAGAACGAGATCCAGTCTTTCATGATGTAGCGGGTCGCAGCGCTCTGTTTATCCCGTTTCCCGGGTGGACCCTTTTTTTTCAGCACGGTCCTTTCACGTCTTTTTCCACGTACTGATCGGCTTCTTAATTGGGTCTTAAAGGCTGAGAGGGATATGATTGTCTATCAACGTAGAACGGGTTCCTCGCCATGCATATGGCGTCTGGCTAACTTAGGAGCATATTGCGCAATTATTTGATGTTCGTCCTTTAGTATCTTAATGAATTCCAGTCCGAAGTTGCTGTCTTACGCCCTCCGTTCGTTATACTATCCTCTCCTTTTCGCTTAAGCTCCGATTTTGCCATTTCTAAAGCTTGGGCTACTGGGGTGACCAGGTTCGCTACGGGTTTTTCCTTTTGTCTCATTTCTTTCAACTCTCTGTATTTTCGGCCACTACCCACAATATAATGACCCTGACTGTCGCGTTCCGCGTAGCCATCTCTAACATCCAGCAAGTGCTGATACCATTTGTCGGGATCCGAGATGTATGGAATCCATTTCTGCTGTTGGTAATCGTAAACGAGTCTAGTGCCCATCTCTTTTCATCGATTTCCTCCTTCGTGCTCGAGTTATTCTTACGCTCTATTCATAAGAACGGGCGAGAGTCTAGTTCACTATCCTCAAGCACCTCGATTAATCGCACAGCAGCCTCTCTGGCTTCGCGCAGTAGTTGTCTACATCTCATCCGAAACAACAGTTCATCAAACAAAGCTATACACATAAAAGTAATGGCGAACATATTTACGCCTACTCAATACTTAATCCCTTTTCTTAGTTACCAGTTTTGATAGTCATTAGGGTTACACTCCAAACACCGTAATGCCCCTAACTGATTCATGTGATCACTTTGCACGTAACAGGGTACGACCCCGTCTAGTTCGGGTAAGGCCCTTCCAATTTCTGTTAAGAGTTCTTTGACGGCAATGTATTCTAGGGGTCTCAGGTATAATCCCTTTTTCGTAGGTATCACCTCTTCTTGTGGCTTCCAATACTGCCTTATATCCATACATGCGCTGCCCTCGGTGATGGTACAATAAACGTTCCCTCCAAGATGACTCTTATAGTTTTGTTTCTCTGTCCTCGCTTGATCCGCGTATTCTAAGTAATCCAACCAATTCTTCCATCGCATCAAGGTTAAGCTGATACCTTTTTTGGTTGGTTTGTCATCTTTCCATTCTCTCAGGTCAACACGCAGTTCACCTTTCCATTCTGTGACCTCGATAAAGCGATCGTTTCCGAGACTGAATCTGCATCTAGACATGTTTACTGTTTGACTGTCAGAATAGATATGACTAGATTGCTGCAAAGCGCCTTATATAGAGAGAGGTCTCTTCTGATTGGTCAATTATCCAGTCATCCGATTGGTCAACCTCCTCACTCCTGCTCCCTCCTCCTCATTCTCCTTCACGACATAGTAGAGTCCTCTTGGTCTTTAGAGGCTTTCTCGGTTTCTATATAATGATTCGGCCATACGTCCATAAATAAATCTTTTCTGAGTTTGATGGCTTGTCTGATAGAGTCCGCCTGATTCATATCGTGTTGGTTCTTGAACGTTTTAGCCGATTCCAGTATTCGCTGTTGAACAGGATCCTCTTGTAGCTCGTAATAATCTATTAGAAATTGGGCGTAATCTCATCTGAGTTTTTTGCGGAGAGAAGGCAAATCATCATTGGCTGCGAGATGAATAGCTTTATCAGAACTAATCGCTCTTCATAAGCATTCACTTTAGCTTTAAACTGCTCTACGTTCTCCTGCCTGATCGGATTTTGAAATCTCCTGTTCCAGATGTCGGGTTTAGAGCGCTCATCTCTTAGTTTTCTTCCTTTACCTGGAGGGCTTAAATCGCTTACCCTCCTATTCCATATATTCGGTTTATAACTTTCATCTCTTTCTTTATCCGGAGGGCTGATAGAGCGTATATAATCTAGGGACTCCACACTGTCAGCATCTTCATCATCAGAAATATCTCCGTCATCGGGAGACTGTTGATTGACAAATATGTCAGTTTGTAGTCTGTCCTGTTCGGATGTACTCGATTTAAGATCTAGGACGAGGTAACCATAAGGTCTTGCTGTGGCATCTTCAAATTTCCTCATAAATGTGGCGCAAGTGGACGGATAAATTCTTCTTGCCAAGGTCGCAACTTGTTGTCTGTCGATCGGATTATTAAACAAGACCAAATATTGCGTATTTAAAGCGATATCCCTGCAAGCTCTACCTTGAGGAAATACGTTTTGAGTCAAATACACGATAGATATATTTCTGTGGTGACTGCCTTTCGTAAAAAGGTCGGCAATTCTCTGGTCACACTTTGCTTCGGTCATCAGATCATCAAAAATGATTAGTTTCCTTTTTGAGGGATCGATAAACTGAGCATTATCGAGATAGTCTGGGATACCCCGTATAAATTCTATACACGGAATTCTCTTTTGAAGGTCTTCGTACAGGGGCTGCCATTGTCCAAAACACCATAAGATTCGTTCCGGTGGCGGTTGTACTAACGAGGAAAGTAACAGTTTTCTAGTCCATTCCGTTTTCCCCGATCCACTGGGTCCAGTTACCATCATAGAGAATGGGTGTCTAAATGTCATTTTCTTCAATGGTTGTGATTGGTCGGTATATTTCCCACTGCCATTGACATTGCGTTCATGTCTTTGCAATGCATCACGCCTACTATAGGACTGGTTGCAGATCAAACACCTGACCATTTTGTCTCAGTTGGTATTGCTTGTCTATCTTCATACGGGTGCCATCCTTCTTACAATCATTGGATCATTGTTACCACCACCACCACCGACAACACCACCAGCACCGACACCAACCACCACCACCACCACAGACAACACCACCCACCACCACCACCCACCACCACCACCACCACCGACACCACCACCACCCACCACCACCACCACCGACACCGACACCACCCACCACCACCACCACCACCACCACATGGTGGACCATTGTTTCCTGACTGTACATTCACTACATCCTCACTGTATCCCACTGTACCCCAACTGAACCCTCACTGTGCCCCAATATACCCTCACTGTATCCTCACTGTACCCCACTGTACTCTCACTGTATCCTCCCTGTACCCTCACTGTATCCCACTGTACCCCAACTGAACCCTCACTGTGCCCCAATGTACCCTCACTGTACCCCACTGTACTCTCACTGTATCCCTAATGTATCCTCCCTGTATCCTCAATGTATCCTCCTTCTCTCCTCCTCCTCACCCTCTCCTCCTCCCTCCTTATCCCAATGTACCCCAACTGAACCCTCACTGAGCCCCAATGTACCCTCACTGTACCCCACTGTACTCTCACTGTATCCTCCCTGTACCCTCAATGTATCCCACTGTACCCCAACCGAACCCTCACTGTATCCTCACGGTGCCCCAATGTACCCTCACTGTGTCCTCACTGTACCCCACTGTACTCTCACTGTATCACCACTGTATCCTCCCTGTGCCCTCAATGTATCCTACTTCCCTCCTCCTCCTCGCCCTCTCCTCATCCCTCCTAATCCCACTGTACCCCGACTGAACCCTCACTGTGCCCCAATGTACCCTCACTGTATCATCACTGTACCCCAACCGAACCCTCACTGTATCCTCACGGTGCCCCAATGTACCCTCACTGTATCCTCACTGTACCCCACTGTACTCTCACTGTATCACCACTGTATCCTCCCTGTACCCTCAATGTATCCTCCTTCCCTCCTCCTCCTCGCCCTCTCCTCATCCCTCCTAATCCCACTGTACCCCGACTGAACCCTCACTGTGCCCCAATGTACCCTCACTGTATCATCACTGTACCCCAATGTACTCTCACTGTATCCCCTCTGTATCCTCCCTGTACCCTCACTGTATCCTCCTCCCCCCCCCTACTCCTCACCCTCTCCTCCTCCCTCCTAGCTCCATTATGAATTTGAACTAGCATGATCACTGTTTTTACGGCCATTATACTCGTTGTAGAACGTTCTATCATCGTAGGTTCACCGGTAATTGTTGGTTGACCATGATTATATAATGATTAAGCATAACAGTTTCGCTTTAAACAACCAGTTGTCAGCATTTGAGCTATGTATAGTCTTAAGATGATGTACTATATTTAGCACATACTTTCTATAGCATATTGGACACTGGATCTTGTATCTATGAGGCATAGTTTTGATCTGTTTTTAAACACCATTTAAAACGAAACTTTATGTATATCAGCTTGCTGGGCAAGCCTTTCCTTTTAAATCGAAACTTTTATAATACAAACGCGAACCTTCCTTTTATAACGACACTTTTATGTATAACCTGGCAAGCCTTTCCTTTAAATCTAAACGCTTATAATACAAGTGCGAGCCTTCCTTTTAAAACGACACTTTTATGTTTCAGCTTCCTGGGCAATGCTTTTCACGCGTTCTTATAACGCGAAGATGAATCACGCTATGAAAAAAAACGTGTGGCGTTCGAAAACATCAGTTTACACACGTTTGAGCTAAATAGTATCATTTAAACTGTTCAATTTGCATGTTTATTGTTCGACTGTCATATTAGCTATGACTCGATTGCATACGATGCGCATTATATAGCGAGAGGTTTTTTTCTGATTGGTCAATAATTAATCATAGTAATATCGTTATAAATGTATATCATAAGCCATACATTTCGCAATTCGTCTCTAGACTATGAACAGACGATACGTAAGTTGAATTTAGGGGTTAACTGTCCCATGTACCTACCTGGAATGAAGATTTTAAATGCAACAAATTAACTTAAATGAAATGACGTAACGTCTGTTGCAAAGCGTTACGTTAACGTTGTACAACGGATGTGACGTCCGTTGCACAACGTTACTTTAACGTGATTTCAACGTACGTTGCTAGGGAAGTTAGTAGTTTTGAGACGGCGCCATAGCATCGTAGGGCCCGCACTTTGTTAAGAAAATAAGTAGCCTATAAATATCGTAGAACTCACAATCGGAGTTGACTTGTGTTTTATCCATCATCGGGATTATCGACGAAACATATGGTAGCAGAGCGAGGTTCTAAATTTGAAGAATAGTAGAAATAATTCGAAGATCGAGAATGGCGTCATCCGCAATGGAAGTTGTTAACGAGAATCATCCAGAGGCCCTATGCGACTTTGAGGAAATGGAAGTACAATTCAAGAAAGACAAGACCCGTGTGAAATCTAACTTTACACGATCAAGAAATAAATTACTAGATTTATTAGATCAAGATGATTTGCCAAGCCGAAAAGATGTCCGTCAAGCACGTCAAAACATGGACACTTGTCAAGCAATAGCTATCGAGGTACTGACAAATTTTTCGGACTTTTACACCAAGAACGGCGAAAAACAAAAACGTAAGCTGGTTGTGATGGAAATGATCCGAATCGAAGAAGATTTCTACATGACGTCTGAGTCTGCCAGGGAGTATTTAGAGTCTCGAAAGAGTGACAACTCGAGTGTATCTTCGGACATTCTTTCGATCGATTTGCTGGAGAGAATGAACATTTCTGATCAGAGTGAGACTAATCGCAAACAGGGCTTGGCTCCATTTCAAAATCAGACAGTATCCGAGGTAAACTCATTTAAATTTTTCGGTGAATCGGTACCTGACCTTTGCACTGCTAGAGATAACCTCATCTCTCCAAAAAGTACTGTTCAGCATAATATGACTTTTGAAAAAGCCCCTTTATTGAATGATACCCATCATGATGCAAACCCCCAGTACCCAGATGAACACTATGCGAACCCAGGGAGCCGTTTAGCTGACACGAGTACACGTAATGTCCCATTTGAGAATCTTAGTTCAGCGCAATCTATCGGTCACGATTTATGGCGGCAACTGAAGCGTGTACAGATACCGGTGTTTTCAGGAGAAAAGCGACAATACCAAAATTGGAAAGCTGCTTTCTTGGCCTGTATTGACAGTGCACCTGCGACGGAAGAGTATAAATTGCTGCAATTACGCCAATATTTATCCGGCGATGCCTTAAAAGTAATAGAAAATTTGGGGCATTCAGCATACGCCTATAAAGCAGCGAAAGAGAGGCTGGATCGAAAGTACGGTGGCAAACGCAGACAGATTGCCATTTACCTTGAAGATTTAGAGAATTTTCGACAAATACGACTGGGGAACGCCAGAGATTTAGAGAACTTTGCCGACCTGCTGGACATTGCCATAATCAATTTGAAAGAGGCGGGTCTTCACCATGAATTACAAGACGGCTCGCTTTATACAAAATTGCAGAGGAAATTGCCAGAGTCACTATTGGCGCGCTATCACCGCTGGGTTTTCGAGAATAGCGCGTCAGGGTCTGTACTTACTCTAAGGACTTGGGTTATACAGGAATCTGAATTTCAGACCGTTGCTACAGAGACTGTGCACGGGTTGACTGGACAATCATCGAACCAAGCGTCGCAGCCATTCTACAGAAACAACAACCAGCGAGCATTCTTTGGCGAAACAACTGAGGAGGGTCGACGAGGGAAATCTATCGAATGCCAACTATGCAAGGAGCCACACAGAATTTGGAATTGTCAACATTTCGCAGATAAGTCTGTAACAGAGCGATGGAATTTGGCAAAGCTGTTTCAGCTTTGCTATCGTTGTCTAGGGGAGTGGCATGTTGGGAAAAAATGTCCAAGAAGCCGACAGTGTGGTTATGAAGGTTGCCAAGAATTACATCACAAGTTACTACATCGACAGCGGTACCAATCAGAAATTACAGAGCAACCTCCTTCTTCATATCATGATACTGAACTGAAGGGTTTGAGAAATGAATATAATAAGGAACCTTATTCAAACCGCCCAGAAATGGACACCCTTCTGACCACTTCAGTCACATACGTTACGGAGGGGAAAGGACAAAGCCAACAGACATCTATGACAGCCACAGACGATTACAGACCAGACTACATTGCTCTTCGTACCATTCCCGTGATACTTAGAAATGGTGACAGATCATTGAAAGTCAACGCCCTGCTAGATGATGGCAGTACAAAAAGTTACATCAATGCAGATGTTGCAGCTGAGTTAGGTCTGCAAGGAAAAACAGAAAAAGTAATGGTCAATGTCTTAAATGGCCAAGTTGAGACATTCGAAAGCAAACCAGTAGAATTTCAATTAGAGAGTATGAACGGCAGTGTTAATATGACAGTTAACGCTTACACAGCAAATAGGGTTACAGGAGACATGAGGGTTTTTGATTGGAATAAATGTAAAAGTCGCTGGCCATATTTAAAGAATATTGACTTTCCACACAGTACAAAAAGAGAAATTGTAGATCTGCTCATTGGCCTAGACTGTGCGTATCTTCATTCCACACTCGAAGAAGTAAGAGGAAAGCCAAGCGAACCTATAGCGAGGCTAACACCACTTGGGTGGACCTGCGTTGGAAACCCAGGACAGAGAGATGGTTCAATGTTGCAAACAAACTTTGCCAGCACGTTCTTTGTAAAAGATCAGTCATCTCTAGAGACGTTGAATGCAAATTTGAAGAAATTCTGGGAGTTTGAGGAGGAGCCATTGATGCATGAACCCCCTGTGATTCGATTGGAGGAAAAACTAGCCCTGCAAACAGCAGAACATTCTATAAACTATGAAAATCAAATGTATCGGGTTGGTGTCCCTTGGAAAGAGCGTCAGCCAGTTTTACCGAACAACTATGATATGGCTCTACGAAGACTTGAAAACACTGAGAAGAGACTAAAACGATCACCGGACATTGCAGACTCTTACAGCAAGTGCATTGAACAGTATATTGAGAAAGGATATGTAAGGAAGATAATGGAGCACGAGAAAAGTAAATCAAAATGGTACCTGCCACATTTTCCGGTCATCAGACTTGACAAAGAAACAACAAAAACTAGGATCGTATTTGATGCATCGGCTAAATATGACGGAGTCTCTTTAAATGACGTCATACACCAAGGGCCCAAGTTACAAAGGGATCTGTTTGACGTACTACTACGCTTCAGAAGGTTTCCAGTAGCAGTAGTTTGCGACATTGCAGAAATGTATCTCCGTATTGGGATCACACCAGAGGATAAACCATATCATAGATTTCTGTGGAGGGGAACCAATCAGAATAGCCACCCAGATATCTACGAATTCGACCGAGTTGTGTTTGGAGTGAACTCATCGCCGTTTCAAGCACAATTTGTACTGCAGTATCATGCCCAAAAATGTCAGAAAGACTTTCCTGTAGCAGCAGAAATAATTAAAAAATCAACATACATGGACGATTCAATGGACTCGACACTATCAGATGAAAATGCAATTGAATTGTATAAACAACTTTCACGCCTTTTGACAAAAGCTGGCATGCATGCTCGAAAATGGCTATCGAATTCATCCACTTTACTCTCAGTTATTCCTCAAAATGATCGCAAGGCTGAGGTTGACTTAGATCGTGACCAGCTGCCAAGTGCCAAAACACTCGGAGTGTGGTGGGTGGCAGATAGAGACGAGTTTACCTATAAGGAAAATGCGCCGGATGATAGTATGGTGTATACAAAACGCAACTTTCTCAAAAAGATAGCTACATTGTTCGACCCTATCGGTTTTATTGCACCATTTACAATCAGGGCAAAAATACTACTGCAAGACATGTGGACAACTGGTTTGGAGTGGGATGAGGAGCTAACCGAATCGCTAACCATTTCTGCACGTGCGTGGTTCAATGAGTTTACCGATCTGAAACAGCTGCAGATTCCAAGATGTCTGTTCCAAGACAAGAGAGCATCTGAAACCATTTCGTTGCATATATTTGTGGACGCATCAGAGAATGCATACGGAGCTGTGGTTTATGCTAGATGTCTAAGGATGGATGGCTGTGTTACTCGGAACATAGTTGCAGCAAAAACACGAGTGGCGCCGACTATATCAACAAGCATCCCACGCCTAGAACTGATGGCTGCTGTGGTTGGGGCTCGTTTGGCTATGAGAATTTCGAAGGTGCTAGATATTTCCGTAGGCTCCGCTACATTCTGGTCAGACAGCGCGAATGTTCTGTGGTGGATTCGTGGTCGAAGTCGTCAGTTCAAACCATTTGTAGCAAATAGAGTTGGAGAAATTCAGGGCTATACAAATCCAGACCAATGGCGTTACGTACCAACAGAAGTAAATCCAGCAGACTTTCTTAGCAGGGGAATGAAAGCAACAGATCTGATAAGAAATAACGCATGGTGGAGAGGTCCAGATTTCCTTGGAGAACCAGAGGAGACCTGGCCTATAAATAAAAACTTTGTACAGCCTAGTTGGAGTGCGGAACTGAAGAGATCTACATCAACCCTAAGGAAACCAACTCTAAAAATGAGGACAGCAGATTTGGTGATTCGTTATCTTCAGTCTTTATGTCGATTAGCGTCCGTAGGTCACAAGTTCTAGTGGATCCAAATCGCTATTCCAGCTGGCTTAAGCTAAAAAGAATTCAGGCATGGGTAGATCGTTTCATTGAAAACTGCCAGAAATTAAAGACAGACAGAATGACAGGGGAACTGTCAGCCGATGAGCTCAACCAGGCTGAGATCAAACTTATCAAGGAGACACAATCTTCATATTTTCCAGAGGAATATGAATCTTTGAAGCATGAAAAGGTATTATCGTCAAGTAGCAAATTGTTGGGTTTACAACCAAAACTTGACAGCGATGGACTAATGCGTTCAGATAGCCGCTTAAAACACGCAAAATTCTTGTCCTATGACGTACGATATCCAGTGATTTTACCCAGGAAGAGCTGGGTAACAAAGTTAATTGTGAAAGAGTTTCATGAAAAAGGACGTCACGCCACAGGGACCAACCAAACATTGTCAGCTTTATCAGCTAGGTATTGGATCGTGTCTGCACGTGAGGTTATACGGGAGTTCGAAAAGGCATGTGCGGAATGTCGCCGACGTAAAGCAAAGGCCTGTGAGCAAATTATGGCTCCATTGCCAATATCAAGATTGAAGATGAGCTTGCGAGCATTTACAAGGACAGCTGTTGATTTCGGGGGACCATTTATTACCGTGCAGGGTCGAGGGAAACGTCGCGCAAAGAGGTATCTATGTTTGTTCACCTGCCTTGCCACGCGAGCTGTACACCTAGAAATTGCCTTTGGTCTCGACACGGACTCCTTCTTGAATTCTTTCTATAGAATGGCTAGCCGTAGAGGACTCCCTGAAGAGGTATATTCTGATAATGGTACTAATTTTAAGGGAGCTGACAATGAACTAAAATTATTAGTTTCACAAATCGATGAAGACAAAATTACAGAATCGGCAGCAAACAAAGGAGTAAAGTGGCACTTTAATCCACCACTCGCTCCGCATTTCGGTGGAGTGCATGAAGCCATGATAAAATCAGCAAAGCGGGCTATCAGTGCTATTCTAGGGAATGCAGACATAAATGACGAGGAGCTTATGACTGCAATAATTGGAGCTGAGGGACTTATCAACTCACGTCCCTTGACATATCAATCAGCAAACCCAGTGGATGATGTACCCCTGACCCCAAACCACTTCCTGCATGGACAAATTGGGGGTCAATTTGCGCCAACGTCAGTGGATTCAACGCAGTTCAACCTTAGAAAACGATGGCGCCGGATCCAAGAACTAGTCCGGCACTTTTGGCAGCGTTGGCTCCGAGAATGGCTACCAGCACTTGCAGCACGGAAAAAGTGGACCCAGGAACGTCAGGATGTCAAGGTAGGAGATGTTGTACTCGTGGTCTCGCCAGATACATCACGGGGAAATTGGCCATTGGGAAGAGTGTTGGAGGTTTACCCGGGAACAGACGGGCGAGTTCGAGTTGTGAAAGTCCAGGTCGGACAGGGGACCCTTGTAAGATCAGTGACGAAGCTGTGTCCACTAGAATGTGATCAGTAAGACATTTATATCAAACGAACATGTAATTCAAAGTAATTGCTAAATACAAACTTGATAATTCATATTGGAATGGAAATCTGAAGCTGCATTTTAGCTCATACTGAAATGGATCATTTTAATCTAAGTTAATTTTACCTATTTACACATTCAACTGATAATTTGTTCTCCAGTTTGTAACAGTTGATCAAAATACTTTATATTTTGAGGAGGGGAAAAATGGAATGAAGATTTTAAATGCAACAAATTAACTTAAATGAAATGACGTAACGTCTGTTGCAAAGCGTTACGTTAACGTTGTACAACGGATGTGACGTCCGTTGCACAACGTTACTTTAACGTGATTTCAACGTACGTTGCTAGGGAAGTTAGTAGTTTTGAGACGGCGCCATAGCATCGTAGGGCCCGCACTTTGTTAAGAAAATAAGTAGCCTATAAATATCGTAGAACTCACAATCGGAGTTGACTTGTGTTTTATCCATCATCGGGATTATCGACGAAACACTACCTGTACACGAGCAGCGAAGACTCTGACGTCTGACTCTGCCATCTAACAAAGGCGAAGAATGAGAATAATCGCATTATTGGTGTATTTATATACCCTAGACATTTAGAATGAAAAGGGCGAAAATCGCCATCGCCTTTCCTAGTACACGCTATAGATACATCAAACGTCTGGTCCGATGGACAGGCTCATCTGCTTGAATAACGCACTCTGATCAGTAAATTCGATGTGGAACAGCGAAGACCCAACGCAATGATACAGCAAAGTCGTGCGTATTGAAAAGGTGGGTTTTACGTGGGCCTGTTTCAATTTAATCAGCTGCTGACCGGATCTGACCGGATGTTTTCACTTTGATCCATGTAATGAAATCGCTTATCGATTTTACAATTCAGGAGGAATTGAGACAGGCCCACGTAAAACCCACCTTTTCAATACGCACGACTTTGCTGTATCATTGCGTTGGGTCTTCGCTGTTCCACATCGAATTTACTGATCAGAGTGCGTTA
The DNA here is from genome assembly GCA_964019695.1 of Loripinus fragilis. Taxonomy (NCBI): domain Eukaryota; kingdom Metazoa; phylum Mollusca; class Bivalvia; order Lucinida; family Lucinidae; genus Loripinus; species Loripinus fragilis. Next base: position 2,824,866 of record OZ026519.1, read on the forward strand.
TTCAAGCAGATGAGCCTGTCCATCGGACCAGACGTTTGATGTAGCTATAGCGTGTACTAGGAAAGGCGATGGCGATTTTCGCCCTTTTCATTCTAAATGTCTATAGTATATAAATACACCAATAATGCGATTATTCTCATTCTTCGCCTTTGTTAGATGGCAGAGTCAGACGTCAGAGTCTTCGCTGCTCGTGTACAGGTAGGTACATGAGACAGTTAACCCCTAAATTCAACTTACGTATCGTCTGTTCATAGTCTAGAGACGAATTGCGAAATGTATGGCTTATGATATACATTTATAACGATATTACTATGATTAATTATTGACCAATCAGAAAAAAACCTCTCGCTATATAATGCGCATCGTATGCAATCGAGTCATAGCTAATATGACAGTCGAACAATAAACATGCAAATTGAACAGTTTAAATGATACTATTTAGCTCAAACGTGTGTAAACTGATGTTTTCGAACGCCACACGTTTTTTTCATAGCGTGATTCATCTTCGCGTTATAAGAACGCGTGAAAAGCATTGCCCAGGAAGCTGAAACATAAAAGTGTCGTTTTAAAAGGAAGGCTCGCACTTGTATTATAAGCGTTTAGATTTAAAAGGAAAGGCTTGCCAGGTTATACATAAAAGTGTCGTTATAAAAGGAAGGTTCGCGTTTGTATTATAAAAGTTTCGATTTAAAAGGAAAGGCTTGCCCAGCAAGCTGATATACATAAAGTTTCGTTTTAAATGGTGTTTAAAAACAGATCAAAACTATGCCTCATAGATACAAGATCCAGTGTCCAATATGCTATTGAAAGTATGTGCTAAATATAGTACATCATCTTAAGACTATACATAGCTCAAATGCTGACGACTGGTTGTTTAAAGCGAAACTGTTATGCTTAATCATTATATAATCATGGTCAACCAACAATTACCGGTGAACCTACGATGATAGAACGTTCTACAACGAGTATAATGGCCGTAAAAACAGTGATCATGCTAGTTCAAATTCATAATGGAGCTAGGAGGGAGGAGGAGAGGGTGAGGAGTAGGGGGGGGGGGGGGAGGAGGATACAGTGAGGGTACAGGGAGGATACAGAGGGGATACAGTGAGAGTACATTGGGGTACAGTGATGATACAGTGAGGGTACATTGGGGCACAGTGAGGGTTCAGTCGGGGTACAGTGGGATTAGGAGGGATGAGGAGAGGGCGAGGAGGAGGAGGGAAGTAGGATACATTGAGGGTACAGGGAGGATACAGTGGTGATACAGTGAGAGTACAGTGGGGTACAGTGAGGATACAGTGAGGGTACATTGGGGCACCATGAGGATACAGTGAGGGTTCGGTTGGGGTACAGTGGGATACATTGAGGGTACAGGGAGGATACAGTGAGGGTTCAGTCGGGGTACAGTGGGATTAGGAGGGATGAGGAGAGGGCGAGGAGGAGGAGGGAAGTAGGATACATTGAGGGCACAGGGAGGATACAGTGGTGATACAGTGAGAGTACAGTGGGGTACAGTGAGGACACAGTGAGGGTACATTGGGGCACCGTGAGGATACAGTGAGGGTTCGGTTGGGGTACAGTGGGATACATTGAGGGTACAGGGAGGATACAGTGAGAGTACAGTGGGGTACAGTGAGGGTACATTGGGGCTCAGTGAGGGTTCAGTTGGGGTACATTGGGATAAGGAGGGAGGAGGAGAGGGTGAGGAGGAGGAGAGAAGGAGGATACATTGAGGATACAGGGAGGATACATTAGGGATACAGTGAGAGTACAGTGGGGTACAGTGAGGGTACATTGGGGCACAGTGAGGGTTCAGTTGGGGTACAGTGGGATACAGTGAGGGTACAGGGAGGATACAGTGAGAGTACAGTGGGGTACAGTGAGGATACAGTGAGGGTATATTGGGGCACAGTGAGGGTTCAGTTGGGGTACAGTGGGATACAGTGAGGATGTAGTGAATGTACAGTCAGGAAACAATGGTCCACCATGTGGTGGTGGTGGTGGTGGTGGTGGTGGGTGGTGTCGGTGGTGGTGGTGGTGGTGGTGGTGGTGTCGGTGGTGGTGGTGGTGGTGGGTGGTGGTGGTGGGTGGTGTTGTCTGTGGTGGTGGTGGTGGTTGGTGTCGGTGCTGGTGGTGTTGTCGGTGGTGGTGGTGGTAACAATGATCCAATGATTGTAAGAAGGATGGCACCCGTATGAAGATAGACAAGCAATACCAACTGAGACAAAATGGTCAGGTGTTTGATCTGCAACCAGTCCTATAGTAGGCGTGATGCATTGCAAAGACATGAACGCAATGTCAATGGCAGTGGGAAATATACCGACCAATCACAACCATTGAAGAAAATGACATTTAGACACCCATTCTCTATGATGGTAACTGGACCCAGTGGATCGGGGAAAACGGAATGGACTAGAAAACTGTTACTTTCCTCGTTAGTACAACCGCCACCGGAACGAATCTTATGGTGTTTTGGACAATGGCAGCCCCTGTACGAAGACCTTCAAAAGAGAATTCCGTGTATAGAATTTATACGGGGTATCCCAGACTATCTCGATAATGCTCAGTTTATCGATCCCTCAAAAAGGAAACTAATCATTTTTGATGATCTGATGAACGAAGCAAAGTGTGACCAGAGAATTGCCGACCTTTTTACGAAAGGCAGTCACCACAGAAATATATCTATCGTGTATTTGACTCAAAACGTATTTCCTCAAGGTAGAGCTTGCAGGGATATCGCTTTAAATACGCAATATTTGGTCTTGTTTAATAATCCGATCGACAGACAACAAGTTGCGACCTTGGCAAGAAGAATTTATCCGTCCACTTGCGCCACATTTATGAGGAAATTTGAAGATGCCACGGCAAGACCTTATGGTTACCTCGTCCTAGATCTTAAATCGAGTACATCCGAACAGGACAGACTACAAACTGACATATTTGTCAATCAACAGTCTCCCGATGACGGAGATATTTCTGATGATGAAGATGCTGACAGTGTGGAGTCCCTAGATTATATACGCTCTATCAGCCCTCCAGATAAAGAAAGAGATGAAAGTTATAAACCAAAAATATGGAATTGGAGGGTAAGCGATTTAAGCCCTCCAGGTAAAGGAAGAAAACTAAGAGATGAGCGCTCTAAACCCGACATCTGGAACAGGAGATTTCAAAATCCGATCAGGCAGGAGAACGTAGAGCAGTTTAAAGCTAAAGTGAATGCTTATGAAGAGCGATTAGTTCTGATAAAGCTATTCATCTCGCAGCCAATGATGATTTGCCTTCTCTCCGCAAAAAACTCAGATGAGATTACGCCCAATTTCTAATAGATTATTACGAGCTACAAGAGGATCCTGTTCAACAGCGAATACTGGAATCGGCTAAAACGTTCAAGAACCAACACGATATGAATCAGGCGGACTCTATCAGACAAGCCATCAAACTCAGAAAAGATTTATTTATGGACGTATGGCCGAATCATTATATAGAAACCGAGAAAGCCTCTAAAGACCAAGAGGACTCTACTATGTCGTGAAGGAGAATGAGGAGGAGGGAGCAGGAGTGAGGAGGTTGACCAATCGGATGACTGGATAATTGACCAATCAGAAGAGACCTCTCTCTATATAAGGCGCTTTGCAGCAATCTAGTCATATCTATTCTGACAGTCAAACAGTAAACATGTCTAGATGCAGATTCAGTCTCGGAAACGATCGCTTTATCGAGGTCACAGAATGGAAAGGTGAACTGCGTGTTGACCTGAGAGAATGGAAAGATGACAAACCAACCAAAAAAGGTATCAGCTTAACCTTGATGCGATGGAAGAATTGGTTGGATTACTTAGAATACGCGGATCAAGCGAGGACAGAGAAACAAAACTATAAGAGTCATCTTGGAGGGAACGTTTATTGTACCATCACCGAGGGCAGCGCATATATGGATATAAGGCAGTATTGGAAGCCACAAGAAGAGGTGATACCTACGAAAAAGGGATTATACCTGAGACCCCTAGAATACATTGCCGTCAAAGAACTCTTAACAGAAATTGGAAGGGCCTTACCCGAACTAGACGGGGTCGTACCCTGTTACGTGCAAAGTGATCACATGAATCAGTTAGGGGCATTACGGTGTTTGGAGTGTAACCCTAATGACTATCAAAACTGGTAACTAAGAAAAGGGATTAAGTATTGAGTAGGCGTAAATATGTTCGCCATTACTTTTATGTGTATAGCTTTGTTTGATGAACTGTTGTTTCGGATGAGATGTAGACAACTACGGCGCGAAGCCAGAGAGGCTGCTGTGCGATTAATCGAGGTGCTTGAGGATAGTGAACTAGACTCTCGCCCGTTCTTATGAATAGAGCGTAAGAATAACTCGAGCACGAAGGAGGAAATCGATGAAAAGAGATGGGCACTAGACTCGTTTACGATTACCAACAGCAGAAATGGATTACATACGTCTCGGATCCCGACAAATGGTATCAGCACTTGCTGGATGTTAGAGATGGCTACGCGGAACGCGACAGTCAGGGTCATTATATTGTGGGTAGTGGCCGAAAATACAGAGAGTTGAAAGAAATGAGACAAAAGGAAAAACCCGTAGCGAACCTGGTCACCCCAGTAGCCCAAGCTTTAGAAATGGCAAAATCGGAGCTTAAGCGAAAAGGAGAGGATAGTATAACGAACGGAGGGCGTAAGACAGCAACTTCGGACTGGAATTCATTAAGATACTAAAGGACGAACATCAAATAATTGCGCAATATGCTCCTAAGTTAGCCAGACGCCATATGCATGGCGAGGAACCCGTTCTACGTTGATAGACAATCATATCCCTCTCAGCCTTTAAGACCCAATTACGAAGCCGATCAGTACGTGGAAAAAGACGTGAAAGGACCGTGCTGAAAAAAAAGGGTCCACCCGGGAAACGGGATAAACAGAGCGCTGCGACCCGCTACATCATTAAAGACTGGATCTCGTTCTGAACTTCGTAAAAAAACCACCCGGAAATAAATGAGAGGCCCCTCACCCTTGTATATAGAAGAACAACACCGCGCTCTAGGACGTGACGCTACCTTCTCGTGGTCTAGGGCGTTGACTCACCCTCCGAGGTGTAACCGAACGCGTCACAGGGGCCGCCATCTCGTATCTGACTTCGTGGGGCCGCCATCTTGGATCTGACTTCGTGGGGGCCGCCATCTTGGATCGGAAGTCGGGGGGCCGCCATCTTGGATCGGAAGTGACGTCATTGGCGCTATAGTGGCGCCATGCCCTTATTTGGATTTGAATTTCGTGACGTCATTGACGCTAAACTGGGGCCTATACTACTGTTACGTACTCGCATTTGCCATTATAGCAGCACTATTGTTTTGTGTCCGATGTTTATTCTGCGATTAGTCTGCACATATAAAAATAAACGCAAAAAAGCGATGTTCACTGAATTCCTGTACGCACTATAGTCATTACAGAAAGCTGTTGACAACTCAAATCCTTTTTTCATGCTCAACTAAACTGAGCATGATAAATGTTAAAATAACATTCATAAGCATACAACATCTGAGAGTTTGCGGAAAGCAAGTTAAGTCTTTTTCAGCATCTTAGTTTTTATGAGCATTTGAAATTTCACGCTCAGTTGAGATAAGCATAACTAAAGTTTATAACCTCGGAGCAAGGTGCTCCTAAGTACCTGTTTTAATAGAATCACACTACCGATAGTCAAATATGAGATGCTGAGACCAGTCCGAGGGTTAGGTCAGATGACAAAAATGAGGAATAGTCAAGTATAAAAATCGAAACGTACTAACATTTGTTTTTCGTATAATCAAAAGTATAGTTCTCTCAAAATCTAATGGCTATGTTTGCATTTGCTTGTTTGTTAACATTGAAATCAAAACATACGGGTGGCATATTCAGAAGTCAGGTGTGGGGTTTGATAACTATTTGTTGTCAGCTTGTATAGTTCAGTAGGTAGAGTCGCTGCCAGAAAAGCCATTCTTTTTCCATTATGCGCAGGTTCGATTCCCAACAATGCTTTCATTTCTTTTTCGTCATTTTCATTGCAAAGTATTTTCATATGTTTCCTTTAAGTATGTTTGGACAACAGTTTTAATATCAATACCAAGTGTCCATTAAATTGTTGTCATTAAAGAAAAGTTCAGCAACCCAAATAATTTGGATATGAAAATGAATTATATTCAAACAATTGCATCTATGAATAAATAATTAAAAAATATATATACAATCGAAACACCCAACAAGGTACGGTGACGGAGTTCGAACTCGCAACCTCCTTGACAGGATACAAGCGATCCATCCAATATGCTACGAATTCTCCTCGTGATAATAATCAATCTGATGCTTTTGAAGAGTTCAAAAAGTTAGTATGTCCAGGTTATGCCACAATCACAGACTGCAGATCAGGTCATGGTAACGTGATACACAGAACATAGACAAACACAACATAGTGAAAGTAAAGTAACCAGCTCTCCCTCCCGCAGCAAGATGATTGCAAACTTATAAATTTAAAGGGCACCAAACAAAAACACGCCACAAAACAAGTACACAACACAAACAATACCCACATACAATTGGAGCAACAACAATTAATAAATAAACAAAAGCAGACTCGCCATCTTGGGACGGACAGCAGCTTAGGCCACAGTCGGTTTCTATACGTCCTATGGCGGTAGTTATAGTGAGGTTGATGCATTTATTTTTTTGTTGCTCGCATTGTTTCTGTGTTTGTGTTTGTATTTGGACCATGTTTTGTATTGCGGTGTCCTTTCTAGTTTTGAAATCATCTCGCGACTGGTCGCTTTACTTTAATTCCATACTTGAATTGTGTTCTTACTGTCGTTTGACCGCTAGTGCTCTGTGTGGGCCGTGTGTTGGTCTGTGGTCTGTGATTGTGGCATTTCCTGGTCATAACTTATTAAAAACGCTTCATGCCTACCTAAATTATTTCAACAACTGTTTTATTATATAATGAATATACTTTTATAAACTTTCTGTCCTTTTTGCAACCATTGACGTTAAAGTTCAACCACGCAAAATGCTCGACGTTCTGACCTTACTTCCTGAGAATAAACATGCAACAGTTAACCATATCGCATAGTTTGTAACGTCACGTCCGGAAAACAATGCAGAAGTATCGTAAGCTCATGCTCGCTCTCTGAACTAATGAGAACAATCATCTTTCTGAGGAATATAGAGAGCCGATTGCTTTACTGTAATCGTGTTCTTGCTGCCGTGTGTTTGTCTGTAATTGGGCTCTACCGCGCGGTGCAGTGGGTTGATCTATGGTATACTTGTTGCTTGTTTTTTATTCCCAGCTTCTGCAGTCTGTCAGATGAGACTTTGGACAAATTCTACGCAGCGAGGATTAAGTGTCTTACACAACGCAGTTCCTCTGATGAGAGTCGATCATAGGACCATGGATCCCAAGTTGAACACTCTGCCCCAAACAACTGCGGTGCATAAACTGGTTCGCAATTAGTTTGAAATGCAAATAGTAAAAGACACTTTCACATTTTCATTTTGCATTAAAAAGAGATAACTATATACGCACATGCGTTATAGCCGTACGTATATCATCTAAACATCGTTTCAGGGGGGTGGGGTCAACAGCACACATGATGACGTTATTTCTAACAATGTTGCAAATCGTGTGTCTATATACATGTAAATGACTCGCGAGACGACCAGTCAGGTGATTTGACTAATAACTGTAGTGTGTTTGAAGATTTTTGTGAGGAGGAAAGGATACTGGGTCCATAGGCTAGCAGTGATTAATCATAATCCCTTGATGGTGTAATCAACTTACAAAGCTGTAGCTGTACCTATGATTAAAAGTGTGTTTCTCTGCGATATGTTCCAATAGCTAGTGTAATCGTAATATTCACCAAGCAGGCATATGCCACCAAAACAACGTCGTATCAACGTCGATGTGACGTCATTACGTCGATGTGACGTTGTTTAAGGCGGTGTGCCTGCAGGGCAGTATTAGCAATACTCTGACAATGATCTTATAAACTGCTCATCCACAAAGAGTTGATTTACATCACAGTCCACGTAGATGTAGGAGGAGGATTTGAACCGATGGCCCTTTTTCTCCGGCTGTGAGCGTAAAATCTCGATTCAAAGGCAATAAGTGCACAACGATTGAATTGCAAGAAATATTCATCTCCAGATAAATCTATAATATCAATGCATTACGACAATAGACAACTCTTGGAATTATTGTAATACGGAAGTAATCAGATAGCGTGACGACTTGCTACGCGATTCCTGGATAGGAATGTCATGCATTTATTTTACCCCTATGTTGCTGTGTTGGTGTGTGCTTATTTAATTTCGGAATATTCAATTCAAAATTTAAGTGTCATTTCTTTGAGGAATAAATCAGCAACGTGCATTTTTACTCACAGAACCAGTGGTTGGGATAACATCCGTAACTATGTACTTATGTTGTTTATCCTTTTTGCACTAATGGATTCTTCCTTCTGTTAATAATCGCGACTGGTGCATGATTACCTACATCAGTAAACGGCGGAGTGATTTCGTCATTTCGTGAGGGTTTCACGTCCGCGAAACTTTGTATGCGAAAATAGAACCCTCAAGAAAATTTCTAAATGTTCAGTATTTTTACCCAGAATGCAAATTTTGCTTCGATTGGCTCTAATGGTGTAAATTGCATAAATCGAAACAAAATTCAGATCCATATGAGACAACTTAGTAATATTTTCAGGGTCTACACTATTTGGCTATATCACTATTGAATTTGCAATGGCGTCCCGTCATTTTATGATGTAATTAACTGCTTTGAGAATGCAATTATAAAAGCTTAATGGAAAAACGTATGCACCCTTTCAAACGGTACATTGTTGTGAGAAATTAAAAATTGATAGGGAGATGGAAGGCGAGTGAGACGGAGTTTCCATTTAAAGTGTTACATCAGTGTGAATCATTAAAGAAGGCTACCATATTAAATGGCATCATATGTTCCACCATGTTCATGATAGCGTATCCAACAGTGACTGCTATCACCAGGAGTAACGTATCCGGTATGTATGTGCATTGTTGGTTTATTTACGACATCGTAATATATCTGTTGGTTTATTTAGGACATTGTAATATATTTGTTGGTTTATTTACGACATCATTATATATTTGTTGGTTTATTTACGACATTGTAATATATTTGTTGGTTTATTTACGACATTGTTATATATTTGTTGGTTTATTTACGACATTGTAATATATTTGTTGGTTTATTTACGACATTGTTATATATTTGTTGGTTTATTTACGACATTGTAATACATTGTATATCTGTTGGTTTATTTACGACATTGTAATATGTATGTTGGTTTATTTACGACATTGTGATATATATGTTGGTTTATTACGACATTGTAATAAATATGTTCATTTATTTACGACATTGTAATATATCTGTTGGTATGTTTAGACATTGTAATATATATGTTGATTCATTAACGACGTTATAATATATATGTAAATTTAATTACATGTACGACATTGTAATATATCTGTTGATTTATCTACGACATTGAAATAGTTTTGTCGACATTGTAATATATCTTAAAGTTTATTTACCACACTGTAGTATATATATTTTTTTTTTACTTACGACATGATAATATATCAGGTATGCATGCATTGTTGGTTTATTTATGACATTGTTTAATACTTTTGAACGCTATTGCAATTGTTGCCATAATGCGATGGATAAAACAACAAAATGGCAAATTTATGACCAAACAAGAAGCACCCACGCACAATTTTAGCTTCCACGACCAAATGCTTAACTAATAAGTGTGCAGTCTTCATTGCTAGATTATACTCATTGTATATCAGTTGCACGAACAAACTCTATTGGTAAAACAACTGCACATCAAAGACGATCCATTTATAATCAGAATTACATATAGTTGCATTAGGCATAAATGGTGTAAGTATGTTCTGATTATGCTCTGTGATACGTGGCCATGTCATATTTTCACGCAAGAAAGGTACTATTTAAAGCTAATACGCACACAGGACCTCCCTTGAAGCTCTGACGCGATGCAATACGTGTATAATCAATTCAGTATTCACGTGGGTATTTACAAAGGAAAGTTTCATGAAACATTATTTAACATGCAGGCCTATAGAGTTAGTCTTCTATTATAGAGTAATCTATACAATGAAAGGCGGACAGTATCATTTATCATGTCAAAGTAGTAACCAATATGCTTACAAGCTGACCGTTTAAACATTTTAATATTAACACGTGCATTTGTGGTTCTTAATAATATTAGAACTTGTAAATAGTATAACGAACAGAAAGAAAGCACAAAATAAATAAAGACGGGACCATTTAGATGTGAGTTTAGAATTCGGATATCAAACATATCAGTATCGCACCAGAATCACAATTACTTATAGAAGGTCGAATACACTGCACTTTAGAAAAAGATGGGTCACCTCAAAGTAATCTTTAAAGACGAGGTTGGATGGAATTAATGAGACAGTGCGAAAACAAACAAGTATAAATAAAGTGCACTACAGTCTGTTTGTAAACGCAAATGTAATATGTGTGCCTCTCTATTGCCCTAATAGTATTATCTAGGAAAGGGTAGGTTAACTGTTTTAAGCATTTCAATTATTGTAACAAGAGGCAAAACAAAGTTTGGTGTCAAAGCTAAAGAAAACCAGAACAAGCTTCTTACGTTATACTGGTGAAGCGTTCCTCACTTCGGAACAATCCAAAAATATCATGCGTAGTCTTGTCAAAATGTATGTGCTGCGCTGACCGTTTTGTTGGACAACATTTTTATATGATTTGGGCTGACCTCTTGGCTCTCGTTTGTGGTGTCTTCTGTGAGTTTGTCACTTTCCCATTGGTATCCTGGGTCAGGTGTGGTACTTGATTGTATCGATTCCTGATCTTTGCAACCTTACTTACTTTGGAACTAATTTGTGCCGACAAGTTGTAGAGATAGCGTTTGGATATAGTACTTGCAAAGATAGGGTCCTGTCTTTCCTAAGGCGGTGTTTCTATTTTTGTTCATTGTGTTTTTATTGTTGCTCCGCGTGCATTTGTGGGGGAGGGGCGGGTTCTTTTGTGGATCATTTGGGTTACGTTGTACATGTAATATATCTGTTAGTTATTTTACGACATTGTAGTATATCTGATAGTTTATTTACGGAGTTCTACTATTTACGACATTGTAATATATCTGTTGGTTTAGTTACGGGATTGCAAGGAGTTCTAGCGATAAGGCGTATTTTTTCCCTAGTTGACATGATTACAAAACCTAAATTTTCAAATTGCCCTAATGTTTTTAAAATTGGTACGTTTCGGTAGTAAAATATGCATAGAAAGCATCAAAATAGGTTTCAAAGCGATTCATTATTTGCAAAGCAGTGAAACTTGCGCCTTCTACTCCCACCCCTCGTTTTACGTCTTTAGACTGGGTGCTGTTTAGACGAGAGTTTTAGTAAATCCTTAGCAGGTTTTCAAAAAGTAAAAGTGCTAAAATATTAAGGATATAAGTGCCCTTCATTTCCAAAACTTTGCGGTATTCCTTCTGCGCATGCGTACGAAATATACTTAAAATTGTGACGTTTGTCATTGAAAAGATGAAACTGGCGTCTTTCAGTTTGTTTTTAGATGCTTTCCCCCCTAGACCCAAGATGCCCTTTGGACAATTAATTGTCGCTATACAAATATATAACATATGTAAAAGGCGTCTTGGGTCTAGGGGGGAAGGGGTTGTATAAGCGAAAAAAGACATCAAATATCTGCAAAAAATAGACCACTTTGCAAGATGCTCGTTTTTATTGTACATCAACTGTATAGATAGTTTTACTGTACATAGCGTGATATTACGATTGTTTACCCTTGTTTAACGGCCTGGTTTCCATGTAGGTTACTGAATAACAAGCACAGTTGATGATCGAAATAAATTATCATTCAATAAGAAGTAGAGTTATTACAAGCATTTAGGAAACCCCGTTTTAAATATACAAATTCGGGGGCGATGTTGCATCGACGGCTCGTCTATATATATTTGTTGAATGTGACTAGTTTCTCCAGTCGTTATTTCAACAAAATAAAACGAACGTCTCGTTTAGGGAGATTGCTCGCTTTATCGCTAGAAATTCTTTATCAGGTTTGCATGCATTGTTGGTTCATTTATGACATTGTTTAATACTTTCGAACGCTATTAATGTATGTTTATAAGGTCAAACCAAACATCTATGTGTCTTGATCCACATGTGAACGAAGGGTGGGGTTGGCGTCTTGAAACCGGTTTAGGCCCTCCAATAAAATATTTTTCTGACCGTTCCAAGGCGATACTTCTTTTGCCGATCATTTGTGTTATTTATGTCTGTCTTTTTCATGCTTTCGCGTCTGTTGATTGCTGCCTTGTGGTCACATTCTGGAAAAGGGCTGGCCTCTTGGCTCTTATTTGTGATATTTAATTGTATATTTGTCACTTTTCCATGTGGTATCCTGTGTCAGGTGTGGTACTTGAGTGTATCGAATCCTGATCTTTGCCACTTTTCTTACTTTGTAATTGAATTCGCGCTGTCCTTTTAAGTTTTGCAACCATTTTGCTGAGCGAGAGCGAGTTGGTTGCTTTTACAAAAAGTTGGTTCTTGCTGTCGTGTAATTGTCTTTATCACATATTTTGGAAGTTTTTTGCCGCGATAACCCTAAGTCTGTATATATCTGATAAGCACTTTCCCGCCAGCTGGTTATCAGCCTGCCGTGATGATAACCGGAAGTCATGCATTTTGAACAGAGAGAGGCTACCATGCAGAGGCTTTCCACTAAATATTTCTCCATGGCTGACAGTGCAAAATAGCAGTAAAGTAATCCAGTCTCAAAATCAATTCACACATACAATTTTGACAAAATAGTTTTATTTGAAAGACCTACCATAGCTTATTTGATTTGTGATGAAAAACATGGATGTTTCCCATCTCAAGTGATAGTCGTGTGTAAATAAGTTGGGAAACACCCTAGTCCCGCAGCAAACAAACAGATGATTTTTATCAGAGAGGGTACTCTAAAAATCGAAACATTATTCTCCTGCTTAGTCCATAAAATGTTCAAACTCTCTTGATTTGATTTATTTTATCTGGCCTCTTATCACCTTCTAACGAAGCAAAATGAATATGACCAATGAAATGATTCACAGGAAGCTTATTCTGTTGACTACTTCCTCCCCAAAAAGAGCGTGGCCATACTTCATGAATATTTAGTAGAATGCTACCTATACTAAATTTATTTCTTTCTCCAATTCATTTTATTTTACCTTTATATTATGTGGTTCTGTCTTACTAACAAGAACCCAGCACAAGATTTTATATTTGGCCTAGGAATTTGTAAAATTCCGGCTCAACACCAACTACACCCCCATTCCTCTAGCCAGAGGTTTTGAATTGTATATTAGAAAATTTGTACTAGGTGATCACCTTGCAGCACAACAACTGCTAACACAAAATGAAATTTCTTGTCATTTTATTCAATTCATGTGAGGTCTCCGGTCATAAAAAACACAATAAACATAGGAGAATAATTGTGAAAATTGAATTTCCTTATATTTATTAGACGGGCCCCCAATTTCAGTTTAAATAAGACAGGGAGGTAAATATGTTTGATACTATTTAGTGTTACGATATGATTTACTTCCCTTTTCCTTGTAGTTATATCAAAACCAAAATAATCTTGCATATTTGTAGAAAAAAAACAGGTTTGAACAAATTATTGGGGTCAGGTGATGATCTCACAAATGTAATATGCACTAATATACCAGGAGAATCAAGGAGCCTCTGTTCCAGCTTTCCAAAAGTATTCACTATAGATTTTAACACACACTGACTTACAAGAAGATGAAAAATGCTGCAATCATGGCATCAAATAACCTTTGAAGATAGATCAACTGATGAAATGATTTAAGATCAGCAAACCCTATTTTCGAATGAAACAACAATAACAAGTAATAGCTTTCCAAACACTCTACAAAAAGATTGACTTATGCATTTTAATTGAAAAAACTAACTAAAATTTTATCATGACAGTGGTACTATTAAACATTCAGAAAACATATTTTGGAGACCCCATGGGGGGAGGGGGTACAAGCCAGTCAATGTTCAGGCTTATCCATTACAGCATAGTGCTGGAGTCTTATGTTGGGATGAAACCAGCTAAGAGCACCTTATGGACTACATCGAAGCTCTGTTGAAAGCAAAACACTTTTCAGCCGTTGAATGCCAGCACTATTGGGAGGGCTTTACCAATAAATGATAAGACTAGTCACTAGCAATATTGGTTATGAACAGGATGATCGGCCAACCAGAGCTGTTTTGAATCGGCAAGTGCTACTTCTGACCCAGATCGTATTTTCATTCCAAAGGCTGCAATGAGCATTTATGCCAACAGTGAAACTACTTTTGAGCCCCATGCATCCTTTTTCTTCACACACATCATGTTTCTTATAACCTAAGAAAACTTATCTAAAACATAAGGGACCTCACAGTTAGTTCACAGTCTTGGACAGTTTCAAATGAGAAACAGAAAATGCAGCACATTTTTTATTGATCTTGCAGAGCGCTTTCACAACTTGATACTCAAATGTATAAATCCTCGACAGAGTTTCAAGATCACGAAGAAGCCAAAATTAACACAAAATTACCGAAATTGAAGGGTGTAACCAATTCTTCATTCATTTTGAAAGGATTCATACAAAAATCTCATAACCAACCATTGTCCTGCTGTACATAAATAGACAAAATGTATAAAGGGTTTGGCTCTCCAATTTATTTAGGATCAAGGGTTTCTAGAGCCATATTTCAAGAACAAAAGAAACAAACTTTGTTCAATTAGACAAATGTATAAATCCTAAATGAACCAAAAACCAGCCCCTGAGCAATTTTAAGGACAGGCAGCCAGACATTTAGAAATTGTACACAAAGCACCGTTAAAGCGTGAAATATCAGAAATAAAAAAAAGTTTGCTACCTGTGCGGCTTGAAAACTTTCATCAGGACCACAATTACACCAGTATTGTGGGCTCAGAATCAAACTTTATAAATAAACATTCCAGAAACTAATTGACAGCATTTTGCCTTAAAAATATGGTTGATGATGTCAGGTGCAATGGCTCCATTTGCGGATGTGCATGCGTGTGTGTCGCAACAATACACGATATAGGCCCCGGTGTTTTGAAATAATTTCATGCTCAACTCAACTGTGCATGAAATCTGTTATGCTCATAAAGGTGAAATGTCAATAATTATTGGCATTGTAAATTTTATGAGCATGATTAATACAACATCTTAGAGTTTAAAAGCAGGAAAAAGTCTTTACTGGTCAGCATTTTAGTTTGAAGAGCAGTTCCAATCTCATGATCTGTTGAGTTGAGTATCAAAAATGTTACATAAGCTTGGGGCTAGATGGGCTATCAGCCAACAAGTGAGAAACTTAAATGTTTCTCACAGAAGCTACCATATGAGGCATATCATTTATTAAATTCTGATTTGATGAAATAATAGGAACTGTGGGCCGTTTCAACATAACTAATAAAGCAATGTGACCGAGTGACGGTCAGGTTTTTCGTATGTCACATCATTTCTACATCAATCTACAAATGACAGATATGCATGCTGCTCCTGATTAAAAATGGCCTGTTTAGCAACAATTTCACACAATTACCATTAGGAAGTATCCATTTGTGTTGAATCTACCTCCTACCCACAAGCACATACCTAAAAATCTATTACTCCGAAGGTCTTCTGTTGAACTGGAAATCTCCGATTTTTGGCCTTTAGGAGGCTTTCCACTAAATATTTCTCCATTACTGACAGTGCAAAATAGCAGTAAAGTAATCCATTCTCAAGTAGCTCAAGCACCCCTCCCCCCTCCCCCGTGGCTTAGGCTGCTGTCCGTTCTAAGGCGGTGGTTCTGTTGTTGTTGATTTTTTGTTTATTGTTACTCCCATTGTGGGTGTCTGTAACTGTTCTATTTTGTTGTGCGTTACTTTATGTCCATTCTAGTATTGCAATCATCTTGATGGGGAAGGGAGAGCTGGTTGCCATGCTGAATTTGTCTTCCTGGTGTCTCGTGATGGTTGAGCGGCGTCTTCATTGCAGTGCCATGAGGTTGCCTGCGGTTTGTGATTGTGGTATTTCCTGATCATACTCACTTACCATTTTTTATTTGAGAGAACTGCCATAGCTTTTTTGATTTATTATGAAAAACATGGACGTTTCCAATCTCAAAAATTAGTCATGTGTAAATAAGTTGGGAAACCCCCTAGTCCCGCAGCAAATAAGCAGATGATTTTATCAGAGGGGGTACTCTAAAAATCGAAACATTATTCTCCTGCTTAGGGCATAAAATGTTAAAACTCTCTTGATTTTGATTTATTTTATCTGGCCTCTTATCACCTTCTAACGAAGCAAAAGGTATATGAGCAATGAAATGATCCACAGGAAGTCTATTCTGATGACTACTTCCTCCCCAAAAAGGGCTTGGCCATACTTCATGAATATTTAGTGGAATGCTGCCATGCCCGGCATGAGACGTTGATCTTTAGATGACGTCAAATGTAAACAAGTGGCGTGACGTAACGCAAAGTTGACGTTAATCCTATTTTATACTTATATTTTTGTACGTGAAACGCGTTTTAACAGACTGAGTGATTGGAATATGTGAAAAACAGATTATCTTACGGGGTTTTGGGTTATTGCCCTCAGTATCAACCCTCGATCATTATCAGCCCTCGAGCTAAAGCTCTTCGGCTGATATTGGGGTTTCAGGTCGATACGTCGGGCGATAACCAAAACGCTGTGAGATAGTCTTTAATTATCACAAGATGTCGAGTCTGGGAGTGATATAACGCCATGCATTAAAATCGATAAACCACTAGTGGTTAACATATTTATTTTGTAATGTTAAGTTTTGACGTTCATTATAGCGTTGCATAAAAGATAACAAAATCATGACATTTTTACGCCAAAAATGCGATTTTCAATTGATGTTAATGTCATGTGATAAATAGATTCTAACATTTGTGCTCCTGTTCTGTTGAATTTATTACACTTGTTGTAAAAAAGCAATAAAATGCTCGGCAAGCTTCGAATTTCATCTCTTTTCCTTAACTCGTTTAATAAATTCAATAAAACAAGAGCACTCATGTATGATCCACTATGTGTGCTGTGTCTTTTCCTCGTGGCGGCTAGGGTGTGTCTGTGGTCTGTAATTGTAGTGTTTCCTTGTCACATCACGTGTTTGTTTTATACATAACCACCAATGGGGATCCTACATGTTTCATAATAAAATGTGAACATGCTGATCTTGACATTCACTGCCACTCATAACCCGTAATATTGTAATAACACGCTTTTGATATTTGCATTTAATGCCCATCAAAATATTTTCAGTTTATTAATCAAGTTGTGCTTTATGATCGATTTCCGTTATATATTGACGGAACATTGGAACGTTAACAAATAGCACTTAGTACAGACTATCCCTTTCAACGACTATTCTACAAATGAAACGAAGATCAGAAGCTGTATACATTTTGTCAGATGTCGCTTATTTCAGATAGTCATGGTATGAAACAATGCCATACTAACGAGAACACATTGACATTTGTCGTTGTTACAGAATTTTAACAATAGTTATGGTCCTTTTTCGCTCACTTGGCTTCCTCTGTCGGAATTGCGATTCCATTACCGAAGCCTCTATTAAATTGAAGGATCGCGCGGCTGAAAATGAGGTCCTTCACAATCAGTAGGGTTATGATTTAATTTATTGGCGCTAAATAATGAATATTGAAAACCAATCAGTAAACTTTGAATTGAGTTGAAGAGCTGCGTGTGATGGAATTTCCACGTCCAATATAGAGCATTTATTGTCATTTATCAATCAAAGGGGTTCTGATTGTGTTCCAGTAGAACAGACTCCTAGTTTATTTTATCATTGTTATAATCTCTGTGCAAAATATGAACGACGTCAAAAGAAAACTTTGTATTTGTTGTATAATAAAAGTACTCATGAGGATGCGTACATGCGCAGTCTGATCAACACTTTATTGTTATCAAGTTCGTGATACTACACGACACTACATACTACCTTTAGTATCTGCAGGTATCTGCTTGAACCTTGCTGGTTGTCAACTAAAATGATAGGGTTTCTCATATTTCGGATGGTTTATAATTACTTTGTATTCCGAGAGTGTGATTAAACAAGAAACAAAGCCAATCCTTGAGTATGTTATTCAAAGCACAATGATAGGTTTTCTCACGGCGTGACGGGTTTCATATTATGAAGTTTAAGATTTATAATTGCTTTTATTCCGAGGATTTAAATCAGTAAAAAGCAACCAATATAAATAAGTATGACTCTCAATGCATTAGAACATACAACATTGGAAATGCTTCTAGAGTTCATGAAAACATAGCAAAAGTGGAACTATACGTATATTTCGCTTGGACATGGTATTAACTGAAGGTAAACTTGTACATTTTGCTAAATTATTTTATTTAACCATCAGGATAAAGAAGTTCTCATTGAAGAGTTTTCTCTTTTTGAACTGTCCAGTTTGGCAAATCATACCCTCTCTAAAGGGACAGCATTTGGACAGGTATCAGAATAACAAACAGAGCAATAGTAAAATATTTTACATACATAAACAAGTATACACTAAAGTCTTATTTTAAAAAAATCACTGACTGTCTTATTTACTGTATTTTGGGCAATTGGGAAGTAATAAAGTATCATATATGTATCTCTGTAGTATTTATAGAACTTTCAGTTTCAATACATGTCTTAAATAGATGGCCTGAAAGGAAGTCCCTTAATCATTATGGGTATGTGGGTATACATTAATGTTTCACGGGTGTAGTTCTTTACATCTATCTATCTATCTATCTATCTATCTATCTATCTATCTATCTATCTATCTATCTATCTATCTATCTATCTATCTATCTATCTATCTATCTATCTATCCACTAATTTATTGCAAACTGAAACTTCAAGTTGTAAATTTGCATATATCAATGTATGGAAGAAATGGAGCAATATGCCACATATGTAAAGGTCACTATAACGGTCAAATAGTTTAGCTTCAGTTCGCATGGTGCCTTGGGGTGGTATGTGATCTGCGATTCTGATTTACTCGTACCATGGTTTTGAATGCTGACAAAATATTTAGGTATACGTTTTGCGCGCAAACTGTATGTATTTCATAGTATTGCAATCATCTTAACGAGGAAGAGAGGACTGCTTGATTTGCTTTAATTGTCTTATGATTTGTTACTGTTATGTTTTGTGGCTTTTCTCGCGGTGCCGTGGGCTAGTCTGCAGTGTGTGATTTTGACATTACCTGATCATACTCACTTTTCTTATACCACCACCACAAAATTTAGCACAAACTATCTTGCAATGTACAAGGTCTACACTTATGTAGATTGTATAAAATATTTATAAAATGGTTGCTCACCTATGGGATATAGTCTTCTCGTTTAACATGTTTATTAAATCCACTTTGCAGTCGGACAAACCATGGTATAACTATTCTTATATATAATGTAGATATATTACCAGTTATCATAAAATAGGAAATACACTTGTACAACATGATGACATTAAATAAAAAATAAGTGTCATAAGTCTGAAATGATAATTGTAAAACATTTAAACCGCGGATAACGTAACCCTACGAAATTGCGAAATGTTCTACTATAAAAATGCAATGTTCAAAAAAATGTAACAATGGTTTATATGTCCTTTCATACAATATGCATTGCAGCTGACAAGATGGTTAAATCATAACTTGCTAAAATGCGCTTACTAGCCCTTATTGTCGTTTAACAGGTGGAAAATGTACATAATATGAAACTTGTGCGGAATACGAATTGCACTAGTTTTATATTATTTATATTTCACGCAAGTGTAGGCTTCTTAATGTGTGATGTTTTGCGAAGCTAATCAAAGAGTCGTTTAACTTCTGTACGCCCATTGTTTTAATTTTTTGTTTTTATCCGTGTTGTTGGTCTTTCATGTATCTTCAAAATGAAAATGCTGTATTGTCTTGAAGACCAAGGCAAATGTATAGATTTTTTTTCGATTTTTCTTAATCTAATCTTTCTACTTTGTTTTATATGACATGTGTGATTGTTTCTTAATATTTCTTTTTCCAGCTATATCCACACTAATGGTATTATTCTGTGGGTCTGGGACGAATTTTCAAACACTGTGGGACACACCTGGCTCACTCAATGATCCGAATGGCTCAAAGCACACGTGGGAATTATCTCACCTCATAGATCTACAAGAGAACTTTAAAAGTGCCAAAGTTGACGAGTGGAACAGTTTAAGCGTATCGCATGTAAGTGAATTGTTATATATAGTACAATATGGTTACACGTCTTTTCTTCAAATATGATATTTGGGACATACATGTAAAACTTCTCCTTACAATACAATATCTATGCGTGTTAAAAAGAAACACTTTTAAAATTTTTCCTCGAATACCAAAATGGATTTCAGATTATTTGTAAATGGTATATTTATTTTTCGGAAATTAATGTGTTTCATTTCTTTGCCCTAAACCCTCTAATGAATGATTATTTAAATATAATTTTAAGTTTTGTCAGAGCCAACGGCGTTATTTAAACATATAGCGTGCCTTTAATTCAGCTGTTACTTTCAGGGATCATAGCAGCAATACCAGTTCAGCGGGGTACTCTCAATTTTTCGCCATACGCAGGCTTGGACCCAGCATCTACTGTTTATCCCAAATAAATATCAGGAATACCCCCAAAAGAAAGACAAATCTATCAACCTCCAAAAAAATATTCCGATTCTCTACCTTTAACTTACGAAAAAAGCCCTAAAATGTATAGTAATGACCCCCAAAATAGTCTAGTTTTGTGATGACACTAATAAATGTATTCACCATTTCATCATACACAAAAAGTATTCATTTTTCTGATATCCTCATATAATATTGAAATTCAAAATTTTAAACCAAAAGAATGATCCAAGTAAGTAAGGGTGCAAAGATCAGGAATCGATACAATCAAGTACCACACCTGACCGTCGATACCAATGGGAAAGTGACAAACTCACAGTTATGCACCACAAACGAGAGCCAAGCGGTCAGCCCTTTCCCAGCAGGTGACCACAAGTCACAAATAAACAGACGCACACAAAGGCATAACAAACACAATACAGAAAAA
Source organism: Loripinus fragilis (assembly GCA_964019695.1). Classification (NCBI taxonomy): domain Eukaryota; kingdom Metazoa; phylum Mollusca; class Bivalvia; order Lucinida; family Lucinidae; genus Loripinus; species Loripinus fragilis. The sequence goes on from OZ026519.1 coordinate 2,846,125, forward strand.
ACATAAAAGATCCACAAACGAAGTACCGCCTTGGAACGGTCAGTAAAATATTTTACTGGAGGGCTTAAACCGGTTTCACGGCGCCAACCTCACTTTTATTAAATTCAGATATGGATCAAGACACATAAATATTTGGTTTGCATTAAAGATCCCTAACTTATCAATGCATCATCTCCCAGAATATATAAATCAAGATATAAGAAGCCTACTTATATGTGAAAATATCAGAGTATTCCCCCGGGCTATAAGCCTTCCCGTACATCGGGCAGCATTTGCTTCATATCATGTCATCTGTGACCCTGTTAACGTAACGTTCCTTAATATGCCGGAAATCATGTTATTCCATCATCAAGTATAGAGGAAATGTACATTTCACGAGTGCAGTAACGACAAAATATGCATTTTTTTCGCTCCAAAAAGTTACATATCCATGTCAAAAACACAATTTTCTTCGCCATGCATCTAGATTTAGCCAAAATCAGCGCATGCATATTTAAAGAATCATTTTTGGCATAAACAATATATGGTGGCTGGTTTGTATCATTTCGTTTTTTCCAAACTAACAATAGACGAAAAGACAAAAACGCCAGCCAAAACAAAATGATAGAAAGCCACGAGAAAAAAACACGGAACGACCGAAATAACCCCAGGCGAAAATGCGATATAACGAGATCCGCAACGCGTGAAGAGGAAAAACAAGCACAAAAAACGAAAAGGAAATCGCAATGCGAAAATCGCCACTTTGTCGTCTTTATGCTTGGCGTATTTTTGTCTTTTCGCCAGGTTAAATAGAAGAAAACGAAACGACAAATACCAGCCACCATAACGATAATTACCAAACTCACATAAGCCGACTCAACTAGATTTTGATAAGTTATTTTGTGGATATTTTATGTTTTGTCACTTTCCCATTGGTATCCTGGGTTAGGTGTGGTACTTGATGGTATCGATTCCTGAGCTTTGCACCCTTTCTAACTTTAACTTGTTATGGGTAGAGGAAACGCCGCTGAATATTAAGTTCGCATTATTTGCTTTAACACTTTTTTGTGTAAACATTGCTTATTCAAACCTAAACTTGTGTAAAATCTATATGAGTTCCCACTATTTTCAATCATTTGTTAGAATTGCATATAAAATCAACATCGGTGAATTTACGAGATTATTACGGGAATCCTGAATCCTGAATAGAATACGCTTCACATGAGCAAAATTGGATTTAAAATTATATTCAAAATACTGAAAATCAGGAATTAATCATGATAATACCTGCACAAATACATAATGGTGGTAATAATTAATCACCCAACTTTACAGGTTTATTCAAACCTTGGAAGCATTAAAATATTCAGGTTCTTAGTTAGTTTAAACGTTTATTTCATTTGTGTATAACAACATGAGTACATATAATACAATGCGTTCTCAAACAAATCATTTCGGAATACAAAAAAGGAATTCAGAAGAAAGTCTGTTGACTTTTGTTAATCTGTTTCCCAGTTGTTCAATATTAAAAGAACAATTAACATATGACTGGAATTGGCACAAATATGTATAAACAGTACAACAAAAACTCGCTAATTCGAACTCAAATTAACCAGATTTAACTGTAAATATTTTAATGTCAAAATTGCTGTCTAATGCGAAAATATAAACTCTGATATTTAAAAATGCATGATTAGTATAGGTTATACATCATATATTAAAATTATAACAAAAAAAGAATTAAGTGTGAACGAGCGCAGCTTTATAATTGTAATATATGATCTATGCCCTACTTATAGTTTTCTCCTTGTTCCTTTAAAAATGGTCGCGATTTACCCAGATTTACTTAATAGATATAACACATATTGGCAAAATATGATTAAGTTGGCAAAACATTTAAAATTATGTGATTAGTTGTGAAACAAGGGAAGAGGTGGAGTGAAGTATAATTTACAAATTAAATTAATCCGTGTTGTCGCCTAGGGGTTCGGAGATGATCAATACTATGAGGAAGGTGTATGGTTGTTGCCACTATGTATTCAGCTAAAGAACAGTTGGCAAACTGATTAAGTATATGCATACCTGCATTTTAAATAATACTATTATAGAAAACATTGATATATGTTTCAAACAGATTTACTGTGATACTGAGGCATTTGTATGTGTATTTTAGATAATGCAATGATTAAAAAATTGAGGTATGGTTCATACAGATGTAGTTTTTTATTGGAGCATTAATATATGTATTTAAAACTTTTCGATTTAAGGTCACTACCCATAGCAATAACCGTAACTCTAAATCATCAAGGGAGGTAATACTTGGTAGCGTTCGATTATGACAAAGTCGACTGTTCGCGGTTTTTTTGACAGTCCACATCAACAATCATGATAAAACTACTTGTATATAGATCTATATATGATTTTCTGGTTTTATTTTACCTGCATTAAAATTTCACCAATCTCGTCACGTTCTCTAGCGTCTACTTTGAACCTGACATGCGCTAATGACGTCACTTGCTCTTATGACGTTATTATGCGTAAACGACAAGAATTGAAATTGACGTTGACGTTGAGAGTCCCTCGCTTTAGTTTGCGTCCTAAACAATTTGCCGTATGTCAAATGTGTTCCAATATTTAGCTACAAGGCTCTCTTGGGCTAAGGTTGACCTAAGTATAGTCGTGATTCTAAATTATAGCAGGCCTTCTCTAAATTATTAAAGGTACGCGAGGAATTCTGCCATCGGGGTCTGCAAACAACAAAGGCGCAGACCAGCTTGCGCATCTGCGCAGTCTGATCAGCGCCTTTGCTATTCACAAACTGAATAGTATCGTATCTAAACTTGCTCCAAGCGAGATTTCACTTTTCTATCTAGTCTCAGTGGCTGAGAAGGCTGGTTTTGGTATGATCTTATCGGAAACAGGTTTTGTCGCATCGATGCTCATTTATATTCATGTAAATGCGGACCCAATCTTCAAGCCTGGTTCATGTGATATGCGCATAGAAAATGTCTAGCCCCTCTAGACTACTGGTGGCCGATTCCGCCCATGACCAACGCCGAAGGGATCCGTACCAAAAATAGTACCCCCTCCCCGCCACTGAATACCCCCTTCAGTAGCGGGAAGGGTGTGGGCATAAGAAGAACCTTTTTCATATAAATGCGGGTCCAACCAAATCATAGGTAAGTTATAGGTACTCAGTGAGACGGTTCTTTTGAGCACCCAAAGCAAATATAAAAATAATGAGCAATGAAATATTTACAATTTTACGCTAAAATTTTTGCTAATCGCACAGGTTACTCTACATTTGACATGTTTCAACTGAAAGATGTCCGTCAAGGGATATATAGATCTAGCAGAAATGAACCAACTCTGGTCAAGTGTTAAGGTCTGGCCTTGCTTCGCGATCGGGCATTAGTATGGCACCCGAGGCCGCAACAAAGATTTAAAAACATTTCAAATTCTTGGATGAGTACATGAAGTATATGCATCGATCAATTAAAACGATGCATATTAAAACAGCACATTTTCACCTAAATTTGACATGCAGAGTTAACCCGTGACCTTTAAAAACGGTAAATGTCCCCAAAACATTACATCTCTATCCTAATGGTGTATCTATGCAAACTTGGTCAAAATATATCGACTAGGTGTTCAGACAAAATGCGGATAAGTTTCTTTTTACCGTGGGTGGGGTATTTTGGTATCGTTTTTGGTATTGAAAAGTCTTCACATATATGCATATAAATGTTCCAAGTATTTGGAGTACATATAGTTTCATTTGGAATTCTACAGTGAGGTATTTTAATCAACAGTGTTTGGTTCGTAAGGTTTTAACATGCATAGAAATAAGAAAAGCCGGCTAAGTTCATTAATTTTTAGTTTAGGGGGTAGGGATAATTATTTGGTAATATCTCACTAATTAGACGGTGATTTTTTTTTAAATTTTGTCATAACGCATCTTATATAATGATCACTTTCCAAAAAAAAAATTAGAAAAATTTATTTTTTTAAAGTATGTTTAAATATTGAATTATCAGTCAGTAATTGCCGAAAATGAATGCATAAATATCGGTGAATGCTGGTTTGAAAGCGTGATATGAAGAAAAATACTCGTATAGCTGCAAAAGAATGGTTTGAGAAAAAGTTCTTAATTATTTATGGCTTCGCATGCTTGTTTGAAATAACGATTTTCAAATATAAAATTGAGTTACAGAATATTTTACTTGTCTTAATGAGTTTCCAAAAAGCTGCGTAAAAAAGCCAACATAGGCCATATTATAAAGAGCAGTAACTTTTGAACTGGACGGTAAATTTTCTTTATTTTGCGTTATTTTGCTTATAATATGATGTACTACAGAATATCAGAAAATGAAAAAAATCTATTTTTTGGAAAAAAAAATCGCCCAGGTGTGGGCAGTGGTGACCTTAATTATAAATTATTGTACTGTTTTAAATATCAGCTTATTTATAGGAATCCCGGCACGATACCGAAACTTTTTTCAATCAATCGAAAAAATGTTTCAGGATCGTGCCCGAAAAAAAACTTTCGGGATCATGACCAAAGTCATTTTTAGAATAAAAAATTAAAAATTACTTAGGTCGACAAATATCTGACACTAAGTTTTATTAAATAATACTTTTATAGAAAACATTGAAATATGTTTTATCTCAGTTTTACATAATTTAGAGTTAGAGGCTAATAAACTTTACGATAGAGGAAACAAATTATATAAAGCAGCACTCCTTTAAAGGTGTTATGTTCAACATTTCCTTAGTCCTTAATTCGATTCTGAGGTCAACCATAAACGACATTTTATCACAATTCCATTCATTAACAAGGTATTGAGTTTATTGATTTACATAGTATCTTCAAGGATAATTTAGTGATTTCATCTATTCCAAATTACTTAAATAATTCTGAAACTCCTATCATTTGTTATAAATATAACAAACCAATTAGGTCTACTATATTTAACTTTAATAAAATTGTAAATGATTCCAATACTCCTGCCTCCTGAGATTGTCAAAATTCTAATTATTTATATCCTTCTGCAGGGCATGTTATTACAGGTAATCTAAATGTCATTCCTGACGCTCAAGTGCGCAATATTCTTTCTAAAGGTCCTAAATATAGATTTCCCTTTAATATTGATTTCTCTAAATAATGTCGTAGCGAGATCGCTGCTTCTTTAAATGACTTTAGTAATCGGTGATGCAAACGGGAAAATGTTGAACCTGATGCCTTGGAGGAATGGAAGATTAACATTTTTAAAACTATTGATACTTGTACTTCATTTTACTCTCGAAATACACATCTTTTACCCCCTAAACCTAAATATTCTTTTCGTGATCTTAAACGAGGTATCCAGGATTTTCATATGAACTATGTTTTGGTTCCAGCAGATAAAGCTTCTAACAATGTTGTAGTTGTTTGACTATTGTATTATATTAATACTCTTAAACGTGAGCTTTTGACACTAATGCCTATAAACTGCAGCCTTCTTTGAGTGAGAGTGTGATTGTTGATGCGCATGGTTGTCATACAGCCCTACATTTTAGTGTCAAAGCTTAAGAAAATCAAGAAAAAGTTCCTACGTTGTTCTGGTTACCTAATTTCCATCAAAAACCCTATAAAGCAAGATTTATTGCTAATTCTAGTATTTGTACGACTTTCTAAATTGTTAACCTTGTGTCTTACAGCTGTTAAAAAACATGTTATCAAGTATTGTGAAAAGGTATATGAGAGATCCGGTAAAAACCTATTTTGGTTTATTAAAAATTCAGGTGAAATTTTAGATAAACTTAAAGCTAGAGATTTCAATGCAACCAACTTGTCGACTTATGATTTTTCTACTCTTTACACTACTTTACCTCATAATTTATTTAAAGATAAATCTATTGCTCTTATTGAAAGAACCTTCAAGAGAGAAGGCTCTCCTTACCTTACATGTAATGACAGAAATGTATTATTTACTTCAGAAAAACCTAAACAATATCGTGCATGGTCGTGTGAAAATGTATGTGATGCGCTGACCCTTTTGTTGGACAACATTTTTATTCGATTTGGCACCAAGCTGTATAGACAAGTAGTTGGGATTCCTTTGGGCACTAATTGTGCTCCCTTGGTTGCAGATTTATTCCTGTTTTGTTATGAGAGGGACTTTATGATGTCTCTTTCTGATGCTAAGCAGGCTAATGTTATTGATGCGTTTAACACTACATCCAGATATTTGGACGATATTTTAAATATTAATAATGTTTATTTTGACAATATGGTTAGTCAAATATACCCTTCAGAGCTCCAACTGAATAAAGCCAATACCTCTGATGCCAAAGCCGCATTTTTAGACTTGCATTTGTCAATTTCTAATGATATTGTTTCTACAAAAAATTATGATAAACGTGACTACTTTGATTTTGAAATTGTCAATTTCCCATTTTCTGATGGTGATTCCTTCGTTCTACATCCTATGGAGTCTATATCTCTCAACTCATTCGGTTTGCTAGAGCATCTAGCTATGTTGCTGACTTCTACACTCGCAATAAATTGTTAACTCAGAAACTTCTTAAACAAGGCTATTGGTATCATAAACTTGCAAAACATTTTCAAAATTTTATAGACGATACTATGATTTGATTTCTAAATTCCAAGTTGGACTTAAATCTCTCTTGCGCCAAGGACTTTTGGAACCTGATTTCTATGGTGACTTGGTGTATAAATTGAAGAAGATTGTTGGCTCTGATAATTTTTCAGCGCAGTTCATTAAAATAATTTCCCATTATAAAAACATTGGCTATAACATTAATGTATTGCAACAGACTACATGCTTGGTGGTCAACCCAATCACGGTTAGCAACTTTGCTATCCTCTTTAATTTCACGCCGGTGGTTCGGACTTAAGACTCTATGATGGTTCCGACTTAAAGACTTATCTATTGATGAGATGGTAGGGGCCTGATGTTTTGGCTGTTTGTCGGGCCAACCAGGGTTTACCTGTTGGATTTCTTCGCTTTGTTTCCTTGTTATATCTTGATTTATTTGTTTTAGGAGATGTTGAATTGATAAGTTATGGGGTCTTTCATGCAAACCAAATATCTATGTGTCTTGATCCACATCTGAATTAAGGGTGTGGTTGGCGCGCCATAAAACCGTTTGAAGCTCTCCAGTAAAATATTTTACTGACCGTTCCAAGGCGGTACTTCTTTTATGGATCTTTTATGTTTTTGTTCTGTCTTGTGTTTGCTATGTCTTTGTGCGCGTCTGTTTATATGTGGTCACCTGCTGGGAAAGGGCTGACCTCTTGGCTCTCGTTTGTGGTGTCTAACTGTGAGATTGTCACTTTCCAATTGGTATCCTGGGTCAGGTGTGGTACTCGATTGTATCGATTCCGTATCTTTGCACCCTTTCTTACTTTTATATAAATTTAGTGTGATATTAAAGAAATAATTTGTGTATTCAAAACATATTTTGGATAATACTATTATTGAAAACATTGAGGTGTGGTTCATACAGATGTAGTGTCATCTTGGAGCATTAATATATGTATTCAAAACATTTTTGATTAATTATAAATTATTGTACTGCTTTAAATATCTGCCTATTTTGATGAGAAGATATTGATATATATCACCACCGAGTAGAACGTTAAGATTAGGTTGACGTATGAAAAAGAATTAGAGTGTCTCCTATATTGTCATACGTGCAAAAGGGGCTATCAACTATATTTAATACAAGTGTTGTCAGAGGATAACACGCAGTTATTAGTCTAGCATGATATATTTGACCAAGTCTTTTACCTGTGCTATAGTAGCAGGGTGGTGTACTAAAATAAGTGAGTATGATCAGGAAATACCACAATCACATACTGCAGACCAACCCACGGCACCGTGAGGAAGAGCCACAGAACATTTTATTAACAATACATCTGTAAGATAATAATAGCAAATCAACCAGCCTTCTCTTCCTCTTCAAGATGATTGCAAAACTAGAATGGACACTAAGTAATGCATAACAAAACAAAGCCAAAAACAGAACTCCCACAAACAATGGGAAGTACATTAAACAATATATCAACAACAACAGAACCACGGCCTTAGAACGGACAGCAGCCTAAGCCACCAGGGGCTTAAATGCATTTCAATAGCGCTAAATCTTCGCCCTAGATTCTGTTGTTGTAAAAACACGAAGTGTTTAGCTCGCATGGATGCTTCTTAACTAATGCAATGTATAATTACAGAGAAACAATTAAATCAAATCAAAACATTATGATGATACAAAGAAAAGGGCATTGACTCCCAGATAGTCAGAGCTAAAGAAAACTTCAAGTTGAGCTACTAAGGGCCCAGCCAACGACAAACATCAGGCACCAACCAACCATTCAAGTTGGAATTTAGTCTGTTTTAAAAAATAGAAAGTGAGTATGGTGGGGAAAAAACACAATCACAAACTGCAGACAAACCTGTGGCACCATGAGGACGAGCCACACAACAATCTCAATACACCAGGAGGACAAACAAAGCAATGCAACCAGCCCTCTCTTCCTCATCAAGATGATTGTAAAACTAGAAATGGACACACAGTAAAGCACAACAAAACATAGAACAATTACAGAATCCCACAATGGGAGTAACAATCAACTGCGAATCAACAACAACAGAACCACCGCCTTAGAACAGACAGCAGCCAAAGCCACTGGGGGACTTAAATGCATTTTACTGGTACCAAATCTTCACCCTAGATTCTGCTGTTGTTGAAGCACAAACATTTTAAGCTCGCATGTAAGATTCTTAACAGTTGCAATGTATCATCATAGAGAAACAATATAATCAAGAGAAAAAAATGTTTAGGCTTGGAGAATTACGAGTTTGCTCTAGAAGTTCATTCCAATCACGGACAACACTTTATAAAACATGGTCAGCGTATTTTTTTTTTTATCTTGACCCCAATTTTTTCCAACTCGTTTCTGTGAGGAGAGAACTAACAGAGGCTAACTAACTTGCACCAGTAACTATACTAGTAGCTTCATTTTGGATCTTGTCGAGATCGTTTGATTCATACGTCAGCATATTCTAGAAGAGGGCGTATAAATGTGAAGTAGATAGGCTGAAGAGATTTCTTATGTAGCTGAAATTTTAATTTGCGCATTATATTGATTCGCTTCCATGCTGTGGATTTGACTAATTTAAGATGGTCATGCCATGTGCAATCATTTTAGAAGATGACACCAAGGTGCTTATGAGAGTTTTATTTACTGTTGAGTCCTTATCTTTGCTTTATCTCCTTGTTGTGTCTTGATTTATATGTTTTAGGAGATGATGCATTGATAAGTTAGGGGCTCTCATGCAAACCAAATATCTATGTGTTTGGATCCACATCTGAATTAAGGTTGCGGTTGGCGCCGTTAAACTGGTTCAAGCCCTCCAGTAAAATATTTTACTGACCGTTCCAAGGCGGTACTTCTTTTGTGGATCTTTTATGTTTTTGTTCTGTCTTGTGTTTGTTATGTCTTTGTACGCTGCTGTTTATATGTGCTTTGTGGTCACCTGCTTGGAAAGGGCTGACCTCTTGGCTCTAGTTTGTCGTGTCTTACTGTAAGTTTATCACTTTCCCATTGGTATCCTGGGTCAGGTGTGGTACTTGATTGTATCGATTCCTGATCTTTGCACCCTTACTTACTTTAACCTCCGCAATTTGGATATGATTCATAAGAACCGGGTGGTAAAAAGGTTTGTTACATTTCCTAGAGAGAAGGAACGCCTCTAACTTCCAGGATTAAATATCACTATCCGTTTATCTGCCAAACGATGGATTTAAGCCAGATTCAAATTTAATTGATCAGCGGCCTAAATGGAGTTATCCACAGTGCTATACAAGCTAGTATCATCAGCAAACAGTCTTATAGAGGAGTAAATGTCTTCAACAATGTCGTTAATATATAAGAGAAACAAGAGCAGTCCAGGGATATCACCTCATGGAACTTCAGCCATAATTGAAGTCAAAGAAAAACGTACACCAAACAAAACAACTCTTTGTTTCCTGTCATTTAGATAGCCTGAGGTCCAAACCAATAAGAATCAAGGTACACCCGCAGTTGTACGTTTAAAAAGCAGACCTTTATGATAAACTCTATCAAAGACTTTACTTATATAACAGAACATGGCACGAATTTCTTATTCTTATTTCTTATCAAGAGATATATAAAATGTATTATAAATATATATTAACTAATTGATAGTAGGACAAAGCCAGACTGAAAAGCTGTAATGGTGTCAATGTCCCAAAATCGACTTACTTAGAAGAGAGATTGGCATATAGTTTGAAACATCAGGTGGATCATTTTTCTTATGATGACACGTTCCCCCATGGATAGACAAAGACATAAAAGAATAAGTATTGACATTCATGAGAAATGAGAAACATATGCATTGGTATTTGGAATGATAATGGAACAATATGAAAATAACTTTATCAGAAACTAGCAATCTGTACTAACCAGTTGTTATCATTCTTTATAGTTTCGAAAGATAGGACAACTTCATTGTATCCTTTGCGATACAAGAAGGAAGAGAACGACGATACAGGATTATAAAAAAGGATAGGGAGCAGTCGTAAGATTTGTATATTAACTTACTTGATAGATTGTTAGACAAATGATTCGTTGTTCGCCAAGACAACATGATCTATAAGACTGTCATAGTTTTACTGACCTACTGACACTACATGTAGCAGCCAAATATGATCCCTGCACAGTATGAATGAATAACAAGGTTTTGTTAGAACTGACTACATTAAAATGCAATTTGGGCACGTTAGACTCACTCACGTGAGTGTCCACATGAAAGCTCAGAGTCAAATCTATGTTGGTACTGACTCAGTCGAGATAGGTAATGTACAATTCATGCATTACTGTTTTTTGTTGTTATTCTTTATTATTATTATAATTATTATTATTATTATTATTATTATTATTTTTTGGCAGATTTGAAGTTCGACTTCATGGTCAGGTGTGGTACATGATTGTATCGATTCCTGATCTTTGCACCCTTAGTTACTTTTTTAATGCAGGTAACTGACTTGTTGATGGACTTCGCCGACAACAAGTCGCATAATGCAACAAAACATATTTAAATAGTACAATATCGCATGATGACAGATATTTGTGGCCTATACGTTGATGCTTACATACACTAGGAGACAAATCATTGTCCTATCCTTGACGATGCACATGTAGGTGGTATAAGCTCAATTACGGGTAACACACATGGGGTGGCAGAATACAGAATACAAATTTTATTTATAGTCGGAAATCTAACAAATAAACATTAGATATGTATAGTTATTAACCGACACATATAAATATTAAGACATGTTACATAGTACAACATACAGGATTATAAAGGATAGATTAGTTTTAAATTGCACATAGAAGCATATGCATCATAAGACATACATATTATGATAAAATTTAAAAGTGTTTAACCTTATGACATATTTGTAGCGAACATAACTGAAAAGAAAGGAAAATGTATTTAGCTATAGCCATAATTGAGTCTGTAAAATTATTAAATTTGATATAAATAGTCAATATATTTAAGAAATCATCATAAAATTACCATAGAATAATCACAGCTTTTACAGTGTTAAGTTTGGATACATAATTGACAAAGACTCAAAAAGAGCTATTAAACTGAAGATTTAACATTAAAAGCAACACAAAATAAAAAATAAGCATTAACAGTTTGAGCAGAACGAGCATTGGCAGACCCCCACCCCCGCTCCATGTACCAATTTGTGACCTAAACTGCTCTTTAGATGTAATTTCTCGGAACTTTTGTGGCAGGGAATTCCATATTTTAGCAGCAGTAGAGCGGAAGGATCTGACCATATGAACTGGTCCTCACTTGAGGTATTTCAACTGTATTTGTGTACCTAAAAGAATAGGAATGGGGGTTATATGTCAAAGTATCGATCAAATATACAGGTGTTTGATTATTTAAAATTGTAAAAGCCTCTAGTGCTATTGCCCTCAGTCGTCTGATCATTTGTGAAGGTAGTTGAGATTTACCAAGCAAAGTCATAGCTAAAATTGTAGTCTTGATATATAAATCTGAGGGCCCTTTTCTGAATTTTCTCTATTTTCTTTGTAATAACTTCCCCACAAAAATGCCAGACGAGAGGGCAATAGTTAAAATTTGACATGATAAATGAATGATATATATTGAGTTTCCCCAATCTGCATAAGTTTCTTCCTATTCTCTTCAACACATTTAGTTGTCTAGATGCTTTTAACACACATTTGATATATGAAGATCGAAACTCAATTCAAAATCAATGGTAACACCCAAAAGTTTAACATGATCCTCACAATGTATATAATTATCAAAATACAAATTTTGTCTGTCGTTGCTGGTACTGAGGTTCCTAGTTAAATATAACACATAAACGTCATAATATTAAATAAACAACAACATGTTGTTATGATATAACTGTATGTGTCTGCCAGTATGCGTACATGAAGATAATTGCAAAGAAAGTATTTAATATTTCCACCGGTATGTTAAACCTCATCAATCACATATAAACATTTTGTTGTTTGGCTCTTCGTTCGACCATTATAGGTTATTGTCCTGTCAGTTTATTTTACGTCATAGCTGTATAGCCGGATACTTGCCACAATGGAGCCTCCTGACGAAACGCACAAAATAACATTGCAACCCTCAAATATTCTGATTAGTCTTGGTTTCCACCTAAATAAAAGTAAGTAAGGGTGCAAAGATCAGGAATCGATACAATCAAGTACCACACTTGACCCAGGATACCAATTGGAAAGTGACAAACTCACAGTAGACACCACAAACGAGAGCCAAGAGGTCAGCCCTTTCCCAGCAGGTGACCACAAAGCACATATAAACAGACGCGCACAAAGACATAGCAAACACAAGACAGAACAAAACATAAAAGATCCACAAAAGAAGTACCGCCTTGGAACGGTCAGTAAAATATTTTACTGGAGAGCTTAAACCGGTTTAACGGCGCCAACCTCACCCTTAATTCAGATGTGGATCAAGACACATAGATATTTGGTTTGAATGACAGACCCTAACTTATCAATGCATCATCTCCTAAAACATATAAATCAAGATATAACAAGGACATAAAGCAAGAATAAGGACTCAACATTAAATTAAACTGGATACCGGAGCAAAGGAAATCCAACAGGTAAACCCTGGTGGGCCCGACAAACAGCCAAAGCATCAGTCAGGCCCCTACCATCTCATCAATAGATAAGTCTTTAAGTCGGAACCATCATACAGTCTGAAGTCCTACCCACGGGCGTGCAATTAAAGAGGAAAGCAATGTTGCCGACCGCGATTGGGTTGATCACCAAGCATGCAGTCTGTTGCAATACATTAATTAGCCAATATTTTTAATACTCAATGTAAGGTAAAGAAGCTGTATTATTGTGATGATACTCTCGCTGGTCTGGGCCTTCGCTGTGCATGCGTGCCATCTCGTTTGTGTTGATATACACTGTATCATTTGTTAGGCGTTATTTACAGGCCTTTTACAGTCATTTTGAACAGAATTACGTCGCTATTTAAGTGTTTTTCATTGCAGAGATCAAATTGATTTAATATTCAAATTAGCTTAATTAAATATCACAAAACATTAATATATTACAATTAGAACATGAAAACATCATTATAGTTGACTGCGATTCTAGATGCTATTTTTCTCTAGAGGATTAACACTGTAAAGAACGAAGTTATTGATTCCCAGTACGATTTGTACTGACCGTCCTTCGCAGCTAGCATCAGTGAGTCTTTTGTATTTTTAATTCAATTGACATGTCTATTTCATTTGTCTTCTTTTCAGGTCGATGGAATTTATTTACATTGATATATTTTATGTCGTATGTTGTATCCTTGAATAATTGCGAATTACATATTATATGACTTTTTTAATTCGGGTTAGTCAAAATAGTGGCGATATTATGTAATATACTTAGACCTTAAAGTATATCAGATTATTGAAGATAGCAGAGAACCGATCAATACTAGAAATGTGAGAGGTGTTGCCCTTTTCATTTATGTTAAAGGCAGATGCAGTGCAGCTGAGTCTGATGTTAAAACACATACACTGCTTAGCTGACATGGAGGCTTTCGGACTAATTTTATGTAATACCACAGATAACCAATCAATTTAAGCTAGCTTATAGTAAAAAAACAATATAAATGGGTCTTTTTTCATTTCCGCGCCTAAACTATTGAACTCACTACCAAGTGAAATCAGAAGCCCCCCCCTCGCTTGAGATATTGAACAACTGAAGAATATTTTATCAGGTGTGGTGCTTGATTGTATCGATTCCTGATTTTTGCCCTCTTTCTTACTTTTACGCCTGTATCACCATAGGCTGTGATGTGTGCGTGTATTTATACTCGGAAATACTAGTACATTTAAATCAGATTTTGATAGTAATTTTAGCCTGTGCTTTATGCACTTATTCAGATATATTATCCTGCAATTTATATATTATCATAAAGCAAGTGGGCATAATTAGTATACCTCAATCACAACCACAGACAAACCCACGGCACCGTGAGAAAGATCCACATAACACTTTCAGTCACAATACATCAGGAAGACAATTAAAGCAAAGCAGCCAGCTATCTTATCCTCGTCTTGATGATTGCAAAACTAGAAAGGACATGCTTAACAAAATACGGACCAAACACTGAACCCAAACAAACAATATGAGGTACATAAAACAATAAATCAAACACAACAGAACCACCGCCATAAAACGGACAGAAGCCTAAACCACCAGGGCGGCTTTGGTAAACCGCAAATTTCACACTTCGTAAATATCTCATCATGCGAAGAATTGGTACAAATAAGTCACTTTTTGGTAAATGTGAAATTTACGTACATGTACGGTCAATTTCGCTAAAATTTGGGGTCTAACATTTGTGCTCAAATTTTAAATTTTTAAATTTTTAACGTGTGAAGAACTGGTAATTCTTTCTCAAATGTTAAGAATCGGTGCCAAATCCTCACACATTTGAAGAATCGGTACCAAATCCTAAGATCTTTGAAAAATTGGCATCAAATCGTCACATGTAAAAAATTGGTATCTAATTATCACACATGTGAATAACTGGTGCCAAATCCTCACACATGTGAAAACTTGGTGCCAAATCATCACAGATGTGAAAAACTGATACTTAATTGTCACAGATGTCAGTGACAAAACTGCGACATATGTGTACGCTTTTTATTAAAATGTAAGGGTTTACCAAGCATCTTATCGTTTTAGCAACGAGTTTTGAAGAATATCAATGATATCTGAGCACAAATGTAAGACTCTGTTTATCATATGACTTTGGCAGGACCCGCCGTGGGTCAATAAGTTGTTTTCTTTAGCTCTGGCTTACATTGAGAGTTGATATTGATACCCACGAGGCAATATATTGTTTTATCATAGAACCTAAGTCGGTCCGTCGTTCAGCAGTCTGTCCGTGCGTCTGGCCATTACATTTCTTGCGTATGCATCCCCTCCTTAACTGTTGAATGTAGCAACTTCAATCTTTATAAGTGCACATATCACATGATGTAGAGAGAAATGGGCAACCTTTAGTGTGACCTTGACTCCAAGGATAAATTACGGCATTTTCCTGTGCCTGGATCACCTTCTGAATCGTTGAACGTTGCAACTTCAGACTTTGTAACATGGTGAAGAGGGTACTTGACAGATTGTCGTATGACATTGATCTCATTGTCAAGATTTAGGGTAAAAAGCGGATATTTGCGATAGTATATCATGGACAAATTAAGGCAAAGCGTTATTTGCTTTCCTAAGCTACATATAAGCTGCGTCATAAGAAAAAAACTAACTTTTGCATATGCAAAAACACCGCAGATTAGCTCTGTAACCATTCAGGCGGACCAGCGCATTTGTTTTACGCTTCGCTGATTAAAGAATCGACTACTGTTTGTTTCTGTATCCACATGAACGTATGAGCTTACGGATCTAGACTGGGAACCAACAAGAAACGTAATTTCACGACTTGGCTCATATAATTGATTTGCCTTTGAATTTACTCCCTCCTGACCGTTAAACTTAACCAAAAATGTTCTGTTACGTATAAAAAATTTCTTTTCATGTTTATAAAGTTATGCCGCACGGGTGAAGAATTGGAATCCAATGCAAAAATGCAGCAGATTTGGGGGCATTTCATCAATCTGAGGAATGCGCATGTATGCTATATAAAATTTGACCTCGTGCGTATTTTTCACAAAGTGTGATATATTGGTATAACATATTTTACTTTTTTAGCTTACAAAAGCCTAGAAACACAATGATTTAACGGCAACGCCAATACGTAACGGATACTTATGCCCACCATCTAAACCAAGGTCCATTTTACCTTAGATTACGTTGATTTAAACGCAAATAATTTAGCCCTCAGTAGCCAGATATATGGTCTATTTAACGAGGTAGCTTATGTTACTGTGTGGTGTTTGTCAATTCAGATTCGAATCGCAGCTGCCAATTTATATGGTGATATTATGTGGGTGACAGACTTCAACACTACTACAATGCCAGCATCAAACTTGCAGTCCTGGGCTGTAGGAACAGAGATAATTAACAGTACCTCCCTGCCACTCTCCACACAATCCGTCATTTACAGGTTTGTATTATAACCATGAGCTACTTCGCGATTTGTTTTATTTTTCATTGTAAATGTGATCGTTTGATGTCCGGCGTATGTCGCGTTTCGTCTGTTCGTCGTCAATAATTGCTTCGAATGGCATCTTTCCTTACACTACTGATTTGGATTTTAACCAACATTGGCAGGAATGTATTGACTCAGTTTTTATTGAGTCCCGCTCTTAGGTGGTGGTACTGTTGTTGTTAGTACCTCATATTGTTTGTTGGGGTTCTGTGCTGGTATTTGTTTTGCAATGCATTATTTATATCCTTTCTAGTCTTGCAATCATTTTGACAAGGAGGAGAACGCTGGTTGCTTGGTTTTTATTGTCTTCTTAATTCCTTGTGACTGTTAGCGTTCTATGGCTCTTGCTCACGGTGTCATGGCTTGGTCGTCAGCATGTGATTGTGGTTTTTCTGATAATACCCTCTGACTTTTAGATAAAATTTAATATTTTGTATATAGCATTAACTAGCGACACTTTACCGATTTCGTTCAAACAAAGGTTTCGTGACCAAAATAGCTCCCCCCTGGGGATTGACTTATATAGTGAAACAAACAAAACAATTATTATGAAAGCACATAATATAGAAAAAGCAAGAGAGTATGATATTAAAACAACACAATCACAAACTGCAGACCAACCCACGACACCATGATGAAGAACCACAGAACACTAACAGTTACAAGACATCAGGAAGACATTTAAAGCTGCATAGTCTGTAACTTTTGATCTTCTCATTTTGAAAATAATGTTTTTATTTTTCAAGAACAAAGTAAACATACTCAAATTCAGGTAAACATTTTACAATTTTCGTAATCTTAACAAGCTATCACTATCAAAACAACTGCATTTATGTTAAAATTCAACGGTCTAGAATTATTGGAGGGACGCAAATAATTACCAATCAGAGAAAAACACACCTATTTGATAAGATAATTCACTTTTCCATGCAGTTTTCAGCTGTACAGAACATTTTTATTGTGAAAACATAGCTTAATTCTACTTTTACAAATGATTTAAAAAGAAAATAAAAATTTTCGAAAAATGTTCATAGTTACAGAGTATGCAGCTTTAAATCAAAGCATCTGATATCTCTCTCTCTCTCTCTTTTCCCTATCGCGATGATTACTAGAAAGAGACAAAGTATTAAATAAGACAACACAGACCATACAAACTTTTGCGGCAACAATAAACAATGAATCAACAGAAACAGAACTTAGAATGGACAGTCCCTTAATAATTATTAGTATGGTACTTTTTATGGATGTTCTACATCAGTTTAACCATACATGTAGCAGAAACCTTTTTAATTTAACGGTCTCCTAAAAGTCTAAATCTAACTGCAGATCAATCTAAATTCATAGCAATGTTTTCTCGTGACCATACAAACAGTCATGTTCAGGGGATTACCGTTGATTTCATGGGTTTGACTCTTAACTACTGGCATATACATGTACTTTGCGAACGTGTGAAGTTATGCCCGTATGAGTACTCGCTGGTCGTCAAGGCAATAAGAACCAAAGTCTCGTATGCTAGCTCATTTCTTTCCTGCGACAAACACCATCGTTCTCTAAGACCGTTGAGTGACTTTGTAGTAGTCAAACCACTGTCTGCCCGTATGTACGTGGAGTTATCTCTTGAACCGATGGACCACAGTGGTATAACTATTTGAGCCATGACATGAGATTTCCAACAATTTGGCATTTTGACATGAATAGACTCAGATGAACCTCTGCAGCCTCCTTTTAAGCTTAGAAACCCCAAAATGATGTTCGGTAAGGAGCTTCACAGCCAAATAATTTTTAAGCGACTAGCAAAGGCTCTGATCAGACTGCACGTATGCGCAGGCTGGTCGGAGCCTTTTCTGGTCGCACATACCACATTTTTGGAAATCTTATGCCACGGCTTAATACCTCTTAAATCAGTGTAGACCTTGGTATTTACAAGATATTTCGTGCTAAAATTGGTAAAATTATTCAGCACTTACTTTTATTCATGTAGTAATGTAATGTATATTTATTTTAGTAATCAACAATACAGACTTATCATTGCTCCGTTTGGATCTACTACCGAAGCCTGGTTTGCCGTGACGATAGAGTCAATGTCATACGGAGGATTTCCACTTGCTTATATTGCCAAAGATACAACCCACCCATTTACTCTACCCGAACTCCTGGAAGGTATGTACCACATCAATAGCATTTGTTATGCTGTGAGGCGTTTCTTTTGAGCACTCATAACTTATGCTCTGGTTAATAAATAAGAAAATTAAGTTTTAATCGCACACTCTTATCAAAGGCCTGAACATTATAGGGAGCGCAGTGGCTCAGTGGTAGAGTGCTTGACTCGAGACCGAAGGGCCGCGGGTTCGAGCCTCGCCGGCGTCACTGCGTTGTGGTCCTTGAGCAAGACACATTTATCCTAGCTTAGTACTGGTTCAACCCAGGAAGACCCGTCCCGCATAACTGAAAGATTGTTGAGTGGACGTAAAGAATCAAATCAAACAAACAAACCTGAACATTATATTGCATTTATCATTGAACACACCTTGTGTTGCATACCGCACCTTTTGCTAATGTATGATGATTTTATCAGTTGGCGTTTGATTTTGAAAAACTGAATTATTAAATTGAAAAATGAAGTACGCATGATAAATGCGCGCGAGGGAATAAGCATCAATAACTGGGCCTGCTCAAATGTCTCCAATAAATGTCTAAGCTGACGTTATCAACACAGCTAGAGTTCTAAATGCTAGCCTGAGCCTTCACCTACAAACATGCTTCTTGTTTGTGAACAGCAAAAGCTCTGGCAGTTTAAAAGAGCTGCGACGTTAAAGTATGGTTTTGCGAATATTGCGTACATGTAAGTACCATCTTCGCATCTACATTATCTAAAGCACGATTAAGAATGTTAATTCGTGTGTCAATTCCATTAGATTGCTTCTCTGTGATGATGCATTGCATTAGTTTGGAAGCCTCCATGCGAACTAAACAATTATTGTGTACTTACAACAAAATAGTCTAGGGAGGAGATTTGGCCGGCCCATTTGTTCTCTGGAGGAAAAACTGAATGGGAAAAACTGACCAATACACCGGTAGCTAAGGCTGCTGTCCATTCTAAGCCGGTGGTTATGTTGTTGTTGATGTATTGTTTTATATACCTGCCATAGTCTGTGGGAGTTCTGTGTTGGTCTTTGTTTTGGTGTTTTGCAATCATCTTGACGAGGAAGAGAGAGATGTTTGCTTTGCTTTTTTCGCCTTTTGGATGTCTTGTTACTGTAAATGTCCTGTAGCTTTTCCTCACGGTGCCGTGGGTTGGTCTCCAGATTGTATTTGTGAAATTTCCTGATCATACTCACTTTATTTTTGGATAATGCTGCCCCGCTTTTTTCTGGTATATTACTCAAAATAGTGTTAGATGATCTGCATGGTGGTTGATGTATGTGCAGTATTCTCTACCAAATAAATTTTCGCAGAACCACGGGTAGGAAACTACAGAAACAGAGTCACCGGTTCTGTATGTAAAGGCTGAAAAATCGCCTAAAAACTAAATACATTTCTTCTTTTACATGTAAAGTAGCGAAAAAAGGAGAATCTAGTTCTCCGCTCTTGTCTTTCAACTTCTAATCCCAGTTGATGTGAGCTGCAAATTGTGTACGGTTTATTGTAATCGTTTTTGTCGTGAGGTAAACAACAGATTAAAAGGATTCAGATAAACCCGTAC
This sequence comes from Loripinus fragilis, assembly GCA_964019695.1. Lineage (NCBI taxonomy): Eukaryota > Metazoa > Mollusca > Bivalvia > Lucinida > Lucinidae > Loripinus > Loripinus fragilis. Next base: position 2,866,543 of record OZ026519.1, read on the forward strand.
ACAATAATAATTCCTTTTCAGAGACGCGGCTTTGTTTTTATGAAGTTTCTGCCCCGTGAGAATGTTGGATGTGAAAATGACATTTTTTGCTCAAAAGTATTTTTTTTCAAAACCATATGTACAGAGGAATATTGTATTTGGTGCAATGCATTCTAAGTCGACTATGATACCACATGTAATTGATTCTCCGGATCTACAATCGAACGGAAAATATGAACTGATACACCATTATCTGTCACTGATCTGCCACTAAATGTGGTGTTAAGTTACAGATGTCTTTAACAATACGGTTTAGGAGACTTTAGTATTCATCACATATACAAGCAGCGAAACATAGTCTTGCCAGAGCATTTGCTGCACGCTCACACAATGTAATGATGTAGATGAAGACACAGATTAAATTAAACATTTAGGCCTCTAGACCCATGTAAGACCAGATTCAACTAATTGGGCCTCGACGCAAGAGTCTGTTTTCGGTGTTTGCGAAAAACAAAGGCGCACCCACGCAGTCTGATTAGCGCTTTTTTGTTATTCGCCTATTGGAAAGTATTATCTAAACCTGATCCAAGCGTAATTTCAGTTTTCTAGCTAGTCTCTGTAACTGGGAAGGCTTTTTGGAGCATGAGCATATCAGAACCTATAATTTATAGTGATTTACTTCATAAATTCAAAAGAATTGTTGGTAAACCTATAATTTTTGTGATCAATTCAAAAAGATTATCAAACGTCACAAAAAGGTTGGGTCAGGCCTCAGACTTAATGGCGGCTCCGAATTAAAGCTTTAATTTGTGAATTGGTGCCTGACTATCTGTGAGTCGTGAGCCCTTTCTTTGTTTCATCATGGTGTGTTTATCTGATTAGGTTGTTTCTCTTTGATGACACATTGTAATATTTAGGAAGCCTCCATGCGAGCTTAACATTTTTGTGCTTCAACAACAGTAGAATCTAGGGCGAAGATTTGGTACCAGTAAAATGCATTTACCCCCTCCCTCCACCTCAGAGGCTTAGGCTAGCAAGCATCCCTCCTTCCAAATGTAGTTCTTTGCTTAGGCTACATCAATGTAGCTCAGGGTTCTCAACACAACATAGACTGTGCATCAACTCATCCATAATACCAATCTCTCAATTTTACAGCCTATCTGAAAGAAACTGATAACCAATCAAATATCATATAATAGACTAAAATTCTTGGATCATTTCAAGCCGTTTTGCAATATATCTTTCAAATCTACATAACCAACCATCGAACATTTATGAGGGTGGGTGGGTGGGTAATCGCACATAAACCCAACAGAATTTCTCATTTGGTCTGTCTAGCCTCGAATGACCATATAAAATTATAAACGATAATTCATACCCTTGCTGAACAATCACTGCACCTAAATCACGAGGTTCTTGATTCGTGATTAACTTAACTAATACCCCTATTCCACACAGGCCACGAATCGGCGAATCGCCACCAATTGATTTTTATTGATTCGGAGGGATTCGTGAGGTTTCATTAAAATAATTTCTCCAATCGTCATGTTCTACGAGTCAGTCCCGATTCAGATACGATGTCGTTACGATTATTCGGAGAAATCGGCTCAATTCGGCTGGAACCGCGCAAGAATTCATTACGATTAGCAAATAACATTAGAACATGCTGCACGAAAGTTAAGGAATCAATTACGAATCAGTTAAGAATATGCCGAATGCAGCACGAATTGGGCACGAATTAACAGAAATCCGCGACGATTCGCCACGATTCGCGAGAGTTTCTCTCATGATAGTTATAGAAAAGGCCCATACATGCTTCAGGGGCATCAGTTCCAAAATGAATGTTCCTCGTAAAGCAGCTGTAGAATTGATCCTGCAACTTGAGTGTTAAAAACAGCTACTTATATAGCTAGAAGAAAACAACTACATTAAAGTCAAGAGGCCCTGGCAATGACTCATTGACTTGGGAAAATATGGCAGTTCGCCTTTGGCAAAATCCACAGCCAGGAGCTACTGACTAATTCTGATTGTGCTATAGAATCTGCCAAATCTGTTTCCACTTCTAGGACTAGCTCACATACGCGTGACGGGGTAGTTTCTCTAAGGGAAAACCCCTCTACTATATATTCCTTGGTTTTATTGCTTGTCTTAATCTCCCGACTCCCCACGAATGAGCTAAGAGTAGCTACGCCAAAAAGCGCCTCCGAATCGATTACGATTCAGTTCCGATGTCCAAGAATCAGTTACAATGTCCAAGAATGCCCTAGGAATTTGGTACGAACCACGCACGATTTTTCGAATTGGGGAATTCGTGGCCAAAGTTTTGAACAGTTCAAAACTTTTGAGCCGAATTCCCGATAGAGACACGAATTGCAAGAACTGTCTACGGACTGTGCGAATCAGTTAAGATCTTCACGAACTGAGTACGATTCAGCCACGAATCCAAATATTTGTCAATTCGTGGCAATTCGTGGGATTCGGGCCCTGTGTGGAATAGGGGTATAAGAAAATTCCATGAATTTCTCGTGACGAACAAGTGAGTTCTTATATACCGTATTTGTTCTAATACAACGTATTACAGAAAACAAGTGTACTCTCTTTAAATGCTACCTTTCTTCCATACTTGAAGAATTCAAATAAATATCGCATCGGTTAAAGCTGCATAGTCTGTAACTTTTGATATTTTTCGATTTTTTTTATTTTCTTTTTAAATCATTTGTAAAAGTAGAATTAAGTCATGCTTTCACAATAAATCTATTCACTATAGCTGAAAACTGCACGGAAAAGAAAATTATCTTATAAAACAGGTGTGTTTTTCTCTTGTTGGTAATTATTTGCGTCCCTCCAGGTAATTTTAACATAAATGCTGTTGTTTTGATACTGATAATTTGTTAAGTTTTATGAAATTGGTAAAATGTTCACCTGAATGTTAGTTATTTTACTGTGTTCTTGAAAAATAGAAACATTAATTCTAAAATTAGAAGATCAAAAGTTAAAGACTATGCAGCATTAATAAATATATATAGAAGATTTGAAACCAATATCTTTGGAACTTTTAGAAATGTTTTCAATTTAAAGGAATTTGATAGGAACCATCGGTGCTAGCTTTTACTCCGAGCTGGCGTGGTTCCCATCTCCGCTCAATAAAGCAATGAGACTACTAGATTTTCAGACACTTTGTGTCTGTTAATGCCTGCGCCCTGTTGGAAAGGTATGCAGTGACGCCTCAAAACAATAGCGAAATCCAATTAAATGTAAATTTGCGACATACCTGGCATGTTAAGATTTTAGATATTAAGCATAACAGCAGATATTAAAGAATTTGTCAAGTACAAAACAGAGGAAACCACGTTAGCGGATTTATAGTTCACTGGTCAACTTCATTTGATCTCTCCTCGTAAATGGAGATTTCTTGTCAAAGAAGCAGCGATCACTGGCCGCTAAGATATACTAGGCATTAAAAGAAGGCCAGTTCTTATGAAAACGTACCTATAAATTGCACATCAGAAGTTCTTTAACCTTACATGAGCAGTTATACATGTACAATGTGTTATATTTCGCCTGAATTTCAATTCACTCGTCAGAACCTTCGCTAGGCCGCACATATGAATATTTGGCTTATTTGCACCATAGATGCATTTTTATATAAATGTCATCACAAGTTTGAAGTGCATTGGGATACAATCCTGGAAAATTCACAATATAACGAACATGTGCATTTATGAAGCATAACAGCTGCATTATCCACATATTTCATAGTTAGCATATCAGGGGCGTAGCTAGGCTAAACTTCAAAGTACGCACGTGTGCCAAGTTGTGGGACCTAGATGAGACGCCACAAAACGTGGCTTCGCGTCAGGGTCTCCTCTATTTGCCAAGATAAACACTCTCTTGGTACATTGTAATGGTAGATTATAAATGTATATGATCAGGCCCTCATTCACTTTGCGCTAATTGGTGACAAATCATCAAAGGGTGATATACATCATCACAAATTCTGTCAAAATTTGATTTAGAGAGATTTATATTGGTTCTAAGCATACTTTTTGAACACATAACAGCAATAACCCATCATGATTGTGATACAATCTTCCGATATAATTGGTTCAAATGTGTACACAAATACGTTTTTGCGTATACGTAGCTACACCACTGAATATTTCATGAGACTACAACAGCAAAGTAGAACGATCACATGTATTTCAAGAAGATTTTAGTGGCTAGATGACTATCGTTGTTTTCTATCCAAATTATTCATCAATCAAAAACAATCTTAAATTGTAAAACGGTGTTCGTATGGTCAATACCTCAGCGTGTCATACAAACTTATCACAAGCGTAACTATACTTGGAAACTAGAAATAAAAGGTAGACGTATTCGTACCGACTTGAATTTAAGAATTCACACCATATTTTGCAATCTTTGTTTACACCTACACATCATAAGTGCTAGCGGTACACACAATAAGTAATGTTTTCGGCTAAGAGATAGCTTTCTGTTTTTGAACAAATTATTTTCGTTTTATATGTACTACTAGTTTTAAATTAAATATTCAAAAAAGAAAGTGCATTTATTAGATGTAAATAATTAATTTAGAGACTGTTTTGTGATCAGAAATGTTTTTGAACATAGGCAAATATCACAGCAAACCATCGTACATGTTTAAAAATAAAAGCTGTTATATTTTAACTACCAATCCAAGGCGGTGCTTCTTTTCTGGATCCTTGTGTCTGTCATGCTGCATTGTCTGTACATTAAAGCCTTATGGGCATCAGCTGGGAAAGGGCTAACTTGATGGCTCTCTTGTATGTAATGTTTTCTTGTGTTTTTGTCACTTTTCTATGTGGTTTCCTTGTTCAGGTGTGGTACATGATTATGTCGACTCCTGATCTTTGCATTCTTCCTTACTTTTTAACGATATCAATAAATAACACTAAAATTAATACAATGCATCACTAACCCTTTGCAGAAGATGAAAGAGAATTGTCAGTATTTGAAATCATATTTTAGGTGCATTTATCCGAGAAACATTTGTTAACTCGATGCTTGAACTCTCCTATCGAGACGATTCGTATAAATGCTTGAGCTTTAGCGAGTGGATTATCTTACGTACAGGTGGACAACATGGTATTACTATTTTATACCACCTACATCAGTGTAGACCTTGCACATTACGAAGTAATTCGTGCTAAAGTTGATAATGGTTTATAAATAGTGGTATAAATTTCTAAGAATTATGTTGCCAATGTCCGATAAAAAAAACTACAGCGATTTGGTTGATCAATTGAATATTTGCCATTGACATATATCACTCCACGGGACTTTTATACCAAAACAATCAATATCGCTTGAAATGGAAATTGTATAAAATCTGGCTCATGATTAGCAACTATTAAAGCAGAATATGATAAAATCTTAGAAGTTATCTGAAATATATGTTTTGGTACTCATAAGAAATGAGGCGTTTCCATTGGTTACCCATAATATAATATTAATTTGAGCCGCGACATGAGATTTCCAACAATATGATATGTGCATACGCGCAGTCTGATCAGAGCATTTGCCAGTTTATTACCCAACCGTCTATATACGGAGTAGTTGTCTATTTTTTGCTATGTCATGAGTCACTGACACTATTCCACCGGTCAATAAATATGACTATACACTGGCACTATACCATGGGCCTGGTTTCCCGCTTCCCTGTCAAAAACACACAGGCGCTTATTATTCGCGACAACGATGCGCGTACGGTTCGTTTATGAAAGCAAACGTTATGCAACAATGGCGAAATTGAGGCATGGTTTGGCAACTTTAAACTCCAATAACTTCGTTGTTTATGGTCAGAAATATAAAGTGTGGTACTCGTTGTCTTAGTTAGAACGAGTTGAATATTTTGAGACCAAAATTGAGCAGATTTGGTGAAATTTTCTGTTTTGCAACAAAACCGCATCGTCTACAGCAACTCCATTCAAGGAACGCTGCTAAGTATTTCATCAAATGGGTTGGGTAATAAAACAGTTATTTCATGCCTGTTTGTAGTATAGTCAAACTATTACCCATCGGTACCGTGGACGACTGATGCACTATTGCACTTGGCCTTAGGCCTCGTGCAATAGTACATCAGGTCGTCCACGGCACCTGGGGGTAATAGTTTTGACTATATATATACTACAAACAGGCATGAAATATCTGTATAATATTCTATGACTGTTAATCTACTAACCGAACATCATTTGGAGTATGTAGGCTTAAAAGGAGGCTGCACAGGCTTGTCCTAGTCTATTCATGTTAAAATGCCACATTGTTGGAAATCTCATCTCGCTGCCCAAATATTTTTACATGAAATAAGAGAAAATTCCACCTCTTATCAGGAGCGCAGCTAGGCAGATTGACCAATTTACGAAGAAAAAGAGAATCATGATTAAAACATGTCACATGGGTACATTAAACATAATAGTACAGACACCGTTGAAGTATCCTAGAAAATGTTTTGAGGTGCATGGCCAGGACAAATTACTTTATAGATGACTGACTGGATTGCCATTTTGTTTTTGACATGACTTCGAAATGAAATTGTATCGATATAATAAATTGCTTATTATAACTCCAGTCCTGGTGAGATTTAGCAGGTAAATAGGAATCAAATTGAGACAGCCGCTGAGATGTTAATTAACAATAATGAACAATATAAAACTCAATTCACTGTTGATTTTTTTTTTCAAAAATGTACCTTCAAGCATTTGCAGACAAAATGTGATACAGGTGAACCTATATAAGCATTGGGTATTTACTATTACGCTAAAGCAATTTCAATTAAAAATGAACTAGACATGAACATAATACCTGTCAGGGTTGACAACTTTGCTTTTCTCTTTAATTGCACGTCGGCGGGTCAGACCTACGCCTCTATAACGATTCTGACTTAAAGACTTATCTATAGATGAGGGGGTTGGGGTCTGATGTTATGTCTGTGGTCGGGCCCACCAGGGCTTACCTGTTGGATGTATTTTGTTCCAGTATTTAGTTGCATGTACTGTTGAGCTCTTACCTTTTTATATCTCGATTTGTATATACTATACTGGGAGATGATACTTCGAGCCAAACACCTATGTGTTTTGGTCCAAATCAGAATTAATGGTGAGGTTGGTACCGTCTAACACGTTTAAGCCCTCTAATAATGTTCTTACTGGCCGTTTTTGGTGGATCCTTTTTGCTATTTATGTATCACGTTTGTCTTTGTCATGGCTGTTCCTGGCAGCTTTGTGGTCACATGCTGGGAAAGGGCTGACCATTTTGCTCTCTTGTGTGAGATGTTCTCTTGTGCTTTTGTCAATTCCCATATGGTGTCTCGGGTCAGGTGTGATACTTGATTGTTCGATTTCTGATCTTTGGCTTATTCTTTACTTTGCATTTGTCCAGTTGAAATGACAGAAAAATCAATTAGGTAAATATGGTTTTCTTGCGAGTCCGCTAATCAGGGAATGCTGTGTATTATATGTTGGTCTTTATTTTTAGATGTTTTTTTTAAACTAAACTCGTTTGAACGGACATTGTGATTAAATTGTTTCGATTTAATGTTTGATCAATTTCGTTTACTAAACTTATGAAAGGCATTACTTTTTAGGCAGTGTACCTTGATCAGTTGTTTCGCATTGCTTCGTGTGAAGCACACAGTGCATGCACTGTAAGGATGTCGTAACTTGGTGCATTTCATCTTGGTCTAAATAGTTTGCGTAACTCTGCTTTTTAAGACGATATGGTTGCTTAGTTTTGTAAAAAGGTAAGTGCGTATGGACAGAAAATGCCACAATATCACACTGCAGACCAGCACACAGCACAATGAGGAAGAGGCAATGAACAGTAACAGCTGAATTGCACCAATAAAAGTAAAGCAACCAGCCCTCCCTTCCTCAGGGAGATTATTGCAAAATTAAGAAGGACACGAAGTACTGCATAATAAAAAAAGGACTGAAACACGAAAACCTAACAGACAATGGGATCAGCAAACAATTACTACCGCCTTAAAACGGAAAGTAGCCGAAGTCAAACGTGTCTGCTGTTGTATACACACAAAATTAGTTTAGCTTGCGTGTTGGCTTCCTACCTTATGCAATGTACGATCACAGAGAAACAACTAAATAATTAACACACTATGATGAAACTAAGAATAAGGCTTTCAATTCACAAACTACTAGAGCTAAAGAAAAAAAAACACAGATGAGGTTCATCTGTGTTTTTTTCTTTAGCTCTAGTAGTTTGTGAGTTGAAAGCCTTATTCTTAGTTTAATCATTGTGTATTAATTATTTGGTTGTTTTTGCTTAAATTTTTAGTTAGCAATTCTTCAACAGATTATGTTTTACAATATCACCTGTGACGTATGCCAATGCACGTATACTGAAATCAGAAAATAAACTAGCACGCATGCTGTTAGTTTTCGATGTAACAAAAAGTCTACAAAACGTTGCTGAATGGCCCTTGACAAAAGATCCGTACTTCATAGACAAAAACATGACATTAGTCCAGGTACATGTATTTTGATGCTGGTCTCATATATCCGGTATTGATTGTGATTGACTATTTTGGTATTGTGATATAACTACATGTGACTTTATAATAACGAATGAAACATACGGAACATTATAAAAGTGTCTGTAATAATGATATGAGAAAGCCATGGTTGGTCATCCAAAACTATATCTGTCCAAACATTAACTCAAATTAAGTGTGTATTTTTTGGTCGTTTTCAGATTTTGTTAAAAATTCACATTCTAAAACATGTTTTCAAGAATACCAAGATCAGGTGTGACGTAGGGTTTGGCCTAATTTGGATCAAACCTGTATATAATTCAATTAAATTTATAACTCTCAGTTGACATTTATACATGTATATGTTGAGCAAATAAAATACAGTGTCATTTTCAATGATTTTGGTGGCGAATCGATTTGACAATAATAAATAGAGGGCAACACGTTTAAAGAAGCAATGCATATGCTTTTAAAATATATTTTTTTTTTATTTTTTATGTGCTTTCTATCTTGGTATCCGATAAAAACCCGATGTAGTTCACAGGCCTCCAGATAAGAGTGCGTATTGGAAAAATATTGCCTTTTTTTCTCATGCAAAACATATGTTTTGGGTACTCAAAAGAACCGTCTCAATGAGACGGTTCTTTTGAGCTCCCAAAACACATGATTAAATAATTGGATAAGAAAATAATTAAACTTTTACGCAAATAAAATTTCCTTATCTGGACCTATGTAATAAATTGTACACTAATAACCAACAGAAGACACACAAAGAGTAACCGTGCACCTTCGTAATCATCGCTGCTTTCCATCCTATGGGCCTCGTCGCGAGAAAACCTGTCTTCGGGGTTTCCGACAAAGCAAGTTTGAAACCTTTCTCCTCAGCTACTGAGACTAGCTAGAAAATTGAAATTTCACCTGTATTAAGTTTACATATGACATTTTCCATAAAAGGAATAATAAAGGCGCTGATCAGTCTGCGCGGATGCGCAGGCTGGTCTGCGCCTGTGTTGTTCGCAAACCCCCGAAGTCAGGTTTTCTCGCGACGAGGCCCATTTGTAAACAGTACTGCTCTTCAACATGTCATAATCATCGCTGCTTTCCATCCTATTATTCAGGATACCTTGGTTGTTGGCCGAATTCGCAACTGAAAGATAAATATTTTACCGTGTCTGCACCAAATGCCTGTTATGATGAATGCAAGACATACTGTGGAATAAACGATACAGTCGTGGCTATAAAGGGGGTAAGTTGCTACATTAAGAATTATTGGGAAATATTAGTTTTCACAGGTTGCAAAGTAAGTAAGGGTGCCGCAAAGATCAGGAATCGATACAATCAAGTACCACTCCTGACCCAGACTACCAATGGGAAAGTGACAAACTCACAGTAAGACACCACACACGAGAGCCAAGAGGTCAGTCCTTTCCCAGCAGGTGACCACAAAGCACATATAAACAGACGCGCACAAAGACACAGCAAACACAAGACAGAAAAAAAAACATAAAAGATCGACAAAAGAAGTACCGCCTTGGAACGGTCAGTAAAATATATTACTGGTGGGCTTAAACCGGTTTAACAGCGCAAACATGTAAATATAGGGTTATCATCTGCTTTCTTCATTGACTTCCGCAAATATCAAATGTTTGTTGCTTTTTTCCTTAGTTAACAAACAGATAAAATAAGAGCGTTCTTTTTCTTAATTGGATAATAAGGAACATTTTGTAATGAGCTTTGGTATTAATGTGTTTCTTCAGTTACTCCACCTAGCCCTTCTTTGTGTTTTTTGTGTCGGAAGACCAGATACAGTATGTAATGTGGCTTTAAATATAACGTCATGTGTAATCATAAAATAATTATGATGTTATTAGTCCAAACATCTGCAACACTTTTATAAAGTATACAATAAAAAGAAAGCTCTCACGCATTGCATCTCGTGAAGTTACAGATGGATATATTTCTTTTATGTTATTACGGTAGTTAATTTCATTTATTGTGCCTGTTTGTATGAGCTGTTATGATCTAAGAGGTAAGCCAATGGAAACCATATGGCCCAAGCGCTTGAACATGGTAGTCGTACTGCAGTTGCAGATATAGATTTGGGTATTTTCAAAAAAGAGTAAGGTTGCATTACACATTTTTTACCTCATTTTAGGCTCTACCTGGCCGTCCGACAAGGAAGTACCATTATTTTCAATGCAATGGTATATGTATAGTCAGTAGCAAGTTGGAAGCACTCTAGACATGCATCGCAATCACTTATGAAAATAAAAGCTACTGTATTTATAAGGACACACTTTGTTGTTTCATGCATGTAAACAAAGCCACACCCCTTATGAAAATGCCCTTTTTTAAGCCTAAAATACACCTTTTCACAAGTTTATAAATCCCAAAAAAACAAACACAAATCATGAAATAAGACAATTTGCCGGCAGACAAACTTCAGAGAAATAAGTTTATCAGCAATTCATCATCAGTCATCCGTTTTGGTTTTTCAGCACTCCTCTGCAACCTTAATGCACCAATATCAACAAGGCGAAAACGAACAACCAGTCAAAATTCAAGAGTTCCGTATATCTCTTCAAACAAACATAGTAAGGTCAAGTGACACTGACAAAATGCATTTTTCTCACTGCTGGCTAAGACTCTGCCCGATGCAAGCCAACATTTCTTCATTAAATTTAGAACAAACATTTTACAGACTGACATACAGCCCTACCCCTTTATATTTATTTTTTTCCCCAGGGCCATTCATGCGAAACTGTGAACTGCAACCTAAGCTTGCTTGTTTTCCGGTGTAAGAATACTAAACATTATTGAAAGAGCGCGAGTTTTATTTTCTTATTATTCCCCAAAACAGTATCTCACAGCAATTCATTACAGAGTGGTCATGCGTTTGTGAAATTTTTGTACCTTTTTAGTCTGAGAACCATTTCTAATGCCAACTAGTAAAGTGCTAAATCTAAAATGGAATTTTTCAGTTGATAATCTGGACTTTTACATTCTGTTTATTATTGAATAAGTCAACACATGATATTTTGGAACTTATAGCATTGTCGAGCTACAACGGCATGCGAGAAGAGCAGCAAATGCTCTGACTCTGAAAATTTGCGCTAACGCACAGGCTTTTTCAGAGCATTTGTAGCTCTCATACAGAGCATGTGGATGCAGATATGGACCCAGGCAAAGAACATTTGGATATGGCATAATGGTCGTTGAAAGGAGATATTTGTAAGCCGTGACATGTGATTTCCAACAATGTGGCATTATGACAAGTGTAGACGCAGACAAGCCTGTGCAGCATCCTTTTAAGCTTAGAAACTCCAAATGATGTTCAGACAGTAGCTTATTAGCCATATAATATTCAAGCGACTAGCAACTTGCAAAAGCTTTGATCAGACTGCGCATATGCGCAGGCTGATCCGAGGCTTTGCTGGTCGCACATACCATATTGTTGGAAATCTCATGTCGCGGCTCTTATGCATTTGCGAGAAGCACCAAAATATCATAAGCAGGCCTAAGTGATTATAAAAAAAATGGAAAACCAGACTGTCCGTCTAAAACTTGTTGTAGCCTTTCTTCCTGACGTTCTTGTCCATATTATCGCATGCGTAAAGAGATAAAGCATGATGTTCTGCTAACCAAAATAAGTGAGGTTGCCAAAAGTTTGACATCAGGCAGTACAATATATTTCAGCAAACAGAGTGTTATTGTGGAAGAATGGTATACAATCCTACCAGTGAAGATGGTTCTAAATGCTTTTTGAATTGTCCTGGAAACACCTCACAGACATGTGGAGGCTTTGATGCTGAATATCAAAGTGTATATCATTTTCCTGGTAAGTTTTGGATTAGGTTTAGATGATGTAAGCTGTGTATTGTGTGCTTAATGTACTCATGCGTACAGCGAACCATTTGGAACACTGTTATCTGAATCCACTTTCAGTCAGGATCTATTTGCAGACAGCCAAAACTACTTAAATAATATCTAAGCTATCTAAACCGTGAACTGATTTTAGCAACATACTAACAGGTTTATACAAAATAAATCAGCGTAAAAAGTTAAATACTTTCCTACCCATCATTTTAACATCTGTTTTGGTGCTCAAAAGACGCGTGTCATTGAGGCGTTTTTTGAGTACCCATAACATATGTTTTGGTTGAGAAATAAGAAAATAATATTTTGTTTGTAACTAAAGCCCTGAATATATAAGAAAATGAGATGGTACATTGAATTTAGTTATTTATTGCATAGTTGGGCAACGAAGGCTCAGGTGAGTCGTTGCATGCACAGACTCATCACAACATTTACTGCCTGCATACACAACGTATTTATGTAGATGAAGACTCATATCAATTCAATAGTTGCAATAAATCCAAGTGAGTATGACCAGGAACTGACATAATCGTAGATCATAAACAGCCCATTGCACTATTGGGAAAATAGCTAGAAAACAAACAAACTCAGTCACTAACATGAAGAACACAGTGTTACAATTTTATGTTTATCAATCAGCTGGGATGGTTGGTAAACTAGAAAGTCACAAAGAAACATATAACAACACCAGGGTACAACAGACTTTAAGCAGCAGCAGTATCACTCCCTTGGACCAGACACCAATAGAAGCCACGGTGTGTGTGTTGGGCAGGGGGCTTAAGTATATTTCACTGACCAAATATTTACCCTGCATTTGGCTGCTTTGAAAACACTACATTTTCTGCTCATATAACTAATTTATTCCATGTATTATCACAGAGGAATAATCAAAGTAAATTAACTAAAAACGATGAGTTGGGAGTTCTTATCTTACCAGACATAATACCATCATTTATCATTTATATACTGATCTACCAAAGGCTTTAAAGCGTGTCTCTATTTACAATATCGATGTGTTGTTCTAGAAAAAACGGTTTCAGGCATTTATTTACATCTACTATAAAAGCTTTGACATACACATATGTTCCATCCAAACTGGCTCATTTTACGCATTCTGCATCAATCGTTTGAAATAGAAAGACCCAAAGGTCATTGGTCAGAGGTCGTGGTACATCTATACATGTAACTGTATTATATTTTATCTGACTGTGATTCTTTTGACAGGAGTATTGCCAGGGGCCACAGAATCGGGTTCGATTTACTATTCTACATTTACTGATGTTGATTCTCTCATCGAGGTAAGATATGCCATTGTTACGTCCTAAGGGCGATTGGGGCGAATAGGGAATAGTTCATTTGTTGACTCCTACTGGACCTCATACTTTACTTCTTAAAATGAATTTTGTCACATATGATCTGGTCCACGATGTGGACACTGTATTGGGTCTATGTGAAACCTGTCTTCATGAGTTGACTCCTGCTGGACCTCAGACTTATTTCTTAGAATGAATTTTGTCACATATGATCTGGTCCACGATGTGGAAACTGTAATGGGCCTATGTGAAACCTATCTGTATTTGCTGACTCCTGCTGGACCTCAGACTTTACTTAGAATGGGTGTTGTTGCATATGACCTGGACACTGTATTGGACCTATATGAAACTTGTCTTCAGTGGCCAATCAACAATAGATAAAACAAAGGTCTTGAAGACATGCGTCAACTAAGCCCAGGCCGAAAGTATTGCAGAATGCTCCGCTTGAACATTCTGCAATACTTTCAACCTGCATTAAGCGATAATTAGTATTGAAACTAATTTTGGGTCTTCTTTTGAGTCACCGCTTAGGACAGGGCTGTAAATGGAAATTATCTCTCGCAATTATGTCTCATATTTCAGTTAAGATGATGTAAACAGCATGAAATTGCGCATTACACGCTCATACCTTGCATCCAATCTGCACTCACATTGGCCAATTCCGTGGAATCAAACTCTGTCGTACATAGAGGGTCTACTTTCCATGGTCATTGATAACGTGACGTTAACGTCACAGAAACCATGCCAGCACAATAATAAGTTTGATCGGTTGCAACATTCCACAATAAATGTCATAAAAAAGAAAATGCTATAGCACCAATTGAAGGAAAACAATAAACTTGATTTATCCTGCTTATAAAACTGTTTGCATTATCAGAATAATCGATTTTAACAGGGCTGGACCCACATGCTACAGAACAAAGTTTCACTGCGCCATTTCCGGCCGACAAAATGGAGCTTTTTGGTACAGAGTACTACGCATAATGCTCCTTACATACACCGAAGCCGTGATTCGATTCTCAAATTGCGGCGGACTTTCCCAATTGAACTTGCACGAGGTCATATACGACAAGGCCAATACAAACATAATCTATGCGAATATTTAGGAAAATATTTACAATAAGAAAAGCATGTGAGTATGTATGTCCAGCACAATTCGAGAATCGAATAAAGCATCAGGTGTACATAAGGAACATCTTGCGTAGTACTATGTATAAACAAACTCCATTTTGTTAGCCCAAACTGGCGTAAGGAAATTTAGTTCTGTAGCATGTGGGTTCAGCTTAAACTGGTTACGAGTTGTTCAAATTAAGAATTGGTCATGCTGTGGTCTGTGATTGGTCCGCCAGTCATATGTTGTATTACAAACCGTTAAGTTGACAAGACAACCACAGAACAATGACACAACCAGACCTCTAACGTACATTGAAGATCTACATTGATAACGTGACGTCACGAAAACAATGACAGCGCAATAATCAGTTTGAATGTATCGAAACAAACACATTAAACGTCGAAGAAAGGCAAATGCAATAGCGATGTTTTATTGAAAAATCCAAAGCTTATTGTCTGTAGCCTGTATAGATTATGTTGACAATGATGATAAAAAATCGCTAGATCCATGAAAATCCGTGACATGGGCAGATTTCGTTTTGATTATTGATTACCTGTCCCTACATTAGCTAGTGTAGGGAGAGAACCAGTCTAGGTTCAGCTCTGTTAAAATCCATTATTCTGTCAACAGAATAAACGAAGTTTATGCATTTTCAATGACATATCACTACTATAGAGATATTTTATTGAAAAAACCTAATCTTTATTTATAGCATCTTGTGGACTGTTGTAACCGTTGTTGCGCTGCAATCAAACTTGTTATTGTTTGTCAAAATTGGCCCAGGACATATGAATATTCATGAAAACTGTACTTTAGATTGTTGTACAATTACTACTCCTAGTGAAATTAATCACAATTCCCCAATAACCTAGTGGATAGTCGAGTGCTTTAGCACTCCAAAAATGTTAGTATTTAAGCATTTAAGATTCTTTTCATTTTTTTTTTCGATTTGCTAGTTTCTTTTCTTTATTCTTGATTTTGTGCACAACTGGATACATTTAGTTGAATTTGACATGCGTTTATGAAACAAATACAGCACCGTGAATAATTTCAATAAACCTACATCAGAGGCGTTGTATCATACGCCTTTGGCCTACATGTAATTAACTCTTTGCTAATGAACATTTTTGAGAGTTTTGTTATCATCTGAGCACCGTGAATAATTTCAATAAACCTACATCAGAGGCGTTGTATCATACGCCTTTGGCCTACATGTAATTAACTCTTTGCTAATGAACATTTTTGAGAGTTTTGTTATCATCTGAGCGAAGTGACTTTTAATCAAAATTAACTTTTCCAAAAATTCTTACAGGAACACTATCAGAGTGTCAAATGGTCTGTATCCAGATCAGAACCGACGTTCTTTTGGTACTGAACTAGGTCCAAACTATTTGCAAAGGTTATCAGCTGACAAGGAAAGAGTGGGTAACTTAGGGAATAGTGAATACAAAAGCGGCTAAATACAAATGAAAGATGTAAAGCTCATCACAAGATGACGTTAAATATACAAACAATATTAACTTAAAAAAAGAAAGCAATTTGACAATTATATAAAAAAGGTTCCTTCAAAGTTTCGATCCAGGTATGCTTGATTTGTAAGTAGTCAACTAACCACGAGGCTATCAGACCATTTGCATTAACAAATTGACATTATCATCATATTCTCTGTAAAAGCGTGACCAAGGTCGGAGTACTCCACGAAAACGCACGAATATCACGAAGATTTCGGTGAAAATTAATCAGTCTAAGGTCAATTTTGGCAGACTATATTCTATTTATTTATTTATACAATATTTCAAGAGAGTTGCACTTTCTGATCCAGTCAGACTCAAAACAACTCCACTATTAGCTACAGAGACTAGGTAGAAAATTGTAATTTCGCTCGTAGCATGTTAAGATAGGATACTTTCCAATAAGCGACTTACATGTACAAAGACGTTGATCAACTTGTGCGGATGCACAGGCTGGTTGGCACCTGTGTTGTTGGCAAACCTCAAAGATACGTTTTCTCGCATCAAGGCCCATAAATTTTACTGGACATATATTTGCTCTATATTCTGCCACCACTGCTAACTTATAAAATATTAATAAAATGAAAAATAGCATCACCCAACATCCCTTGAAACAAAATATACTCGTCCATGTAATAAGCACTGGAGCGTGCATTATGCTTAAATGGGTTAAACTTGTATGTTCTAAGCTGTTATTTATCTTCACCTTACAGCTTGATATTTCTATTCTGGAGGGTACAACAGGAAACCCCGCCTTTATAGAAGACCTAGTTGTTACAGGAGCTACAGAGACGTTGTCATATCAGTTGTTCTATAGCACAGATCCTTGTGCAGGTGCTTCATTGTTCAAAATAGAGATTGACGCTCAAACAGTAAGTAATGTTTATGCCATTATAATATATGCTGTACTTGTGCTATTGATACTTAATAGAGATTGACGCTCAAACAGTAAGTAATATCTATGTCATTATGATATATATATGCTAGTGCTTGTGGTATTTATAGAGAGTGACGCTCAAACAGTAAGTAATGTTTATGCCATTATAAAATATGCTAGTACTTGTGATATTGATACTTGATAGAGATTGACGCTCAAACAGTAAGTCATGTTTGTGCCAGTATAATATATGCTAGTACTTGTGATAATGATGATACTTAATAGAGATTGGCGCTCAAACAGTAAGCAACGTTTATGTCATTATAATATAATTATGCTAGTACTTGTGATATTGATATGAGGGATGTTGGAAATAAAATGCTTATTGGCCTATATCTCGATATCCACGTGGGCCACGATAAAAACCAAAATATACCTATATAGGTTTATTCAAGGTCTACACAACAGTGTTTAAATGTACACGTTAGACTAAATGTTAGACAGAAAATTTGTCATATTAATACACACAGTCATTGACCACTGTAATAAAAAACGGTTGGTAGAAGCGTCCACCAGAAAGATGAAATAAGGGGTTACATCAAAGCTCGCTCAAAACTTGGCTGTTCTTTGAAAGAGCTGATGATTGAACTTTCTACTACTTACGGACCTTCTTGTGTGTCTTATGAAACACTTAGGAGCTGGAATAATAAAATTTAATCTAGTGTAGAGTCAATCAAAATTGCACCAAAATCAGGTAGGTTAAAATTTGCAGCTCGTGAAGAAGTCGTTTCAAAAATGAAGGAAATCATTGAAGGAGATGCCAGATTTTCAGTTCATTATATTGCATGAAAAGTAGGCATGTCACAATCAACAGTTCACCTTATTTTGAAGAAGCATTTGAAAGTCCGAAATATTTTTGCTGGATGGGTGCCACATCTGTTGACTGATGAGCAAAACAGACAATCGGTTAAAGTGGTCAAAAAGCTGCTTCAAATGTTCCAAACTTATAAAAAAGCAGTTTGCTAATGTCCTGGTAGGTGATAAAAATCGGGTCTATTATTTGAGCCGGTCAGAAAGGTAAGCAATAAAATTTCGGCCACTTAATATAGCAGAGGCCCAATATAATTTTCAAACGGTCTTTAAGTGCAAGGAAGGTTTGGTATGCAATTTTCCTCTCTGGTGAAGACGCCCCAATAAAAGTGCCGGTGGAAAAGGGCAAAAACATCACCGGAAAGTACTACAAAGACATAGCACTGGAAAAGCCAGAAAATATCAGAAACGACGCCCTGTCACTGGTTTTTAACATATCCGTCTTCTACAAGGCAATGGCCCTGCT
Organism: Loripinus fragilis; assembly: GCA_964019695.1. Lineage (NCBI taxonomy): Eukaryota > Metazoa > Mollusca > Bivalvia > Lucinida > Lucinidae > Loripinus > Loripinus fragilis. The sequence goes on from OZ026519.1 coordinate 2,885,076, forward strand.
TATGCCTCTGAAATAGTTAAGGTGTTTTTGAAGAAAGAAAAAGTTACTGTTTTGCCTCACCTCCCGTATTCCCTAGATCTTGCCCCGTTGATTTCCCTATGTTTCCGAAATTGAAATATTTCTTTGCTGGGTGGAAATACCAGTCCTCACAGGCACTTGGATCTGCTATTCAACAGTACCCTATTACTGTGCCCAAATCAGCGTAAAGTGACGCCTTCAAGAAGTGTTTACCTAGGCTGAAGCTTTATATTTCTAGCCACGGAGAGTTCTTCAATGGCATGAAACTAGCACTTTTGGGCTATCTTGAGATTTGAGGCCTCCAGATTGAAAAAGGCAATTCTTTTTGAACATCCCTTGTACTTAATAGTGATTTACACTCAAGCAGTAAGTATTGTTTATGCCATTATTATATATGCTAGTACTTGTGATATTGATACTGAATAGAAATTGACGCTCAAACAGTAAGTCATGTTTGTGCCAATATAATATATGCTCGTACTTTTGATATTAATAGAGATTGACGCATATGTACAGATTCATCGTAGCCTTCATCCTATAACTTACAGGTACGAAAGCTTGTGTTTGCTTGCACATCGAAATGATCAGGTAAAGGACTCCATTTTTCGAGAATACTATGGAATCCAATGATTAAAGCCTCAAATATTTTAGGCTGCATCATGAGAAACTGTTTATATCACTTGAGCTGAAGGCTCAGGGGGGGGGAACCCAACAGTTTACCAATGACTCAGGCATCCGTGGACCATACGTTTGTCATCATTTTCAACCCATTCTTTCCTCTTAAACTACTGGACCAAAGAACTTATATATCATATAAAGTTTTTAGGCTGGAGAACGAATGCTTGCTCATATCAACCTGTTCACATGAGTCAGATGGCTACCATGCACATATATGGCAAAGAGGCTTCGAAATATTTTCTCTCCGGAACCAAACCAAAGTAAGTAAGGGAACAAAGATCAGGAATCGATACAATCAAGTACCACACCTGACCCAGGATACCAATTTTAATGACAGTGGGCATTGACTTTATCATTGGGGATGTGAAAAAATACCCATTTATTTCAAAATATGATCTTAGGTGGACCGTGACCTACTTTACAACTAGGTTTAATTTGTTTTATGATGCATTTAAATACGACTAACCTCAAAAAGTTGTTTATTTCGATAATCTGTTAGTGTCAACACCACTATACTAACTAGATAGACCTATTTAGGCAATGGCTATAGATGAATACCAAAGGTCAAGGTTGAAATGTGGCTTTTCAGATAGGGTGACTCATATTAAGTGGCCACCAATATATAATAGATTATTTTTCTAAATGTAACAACCAGCCAATCCACAAAATAAGACAACCAAAACAGGACTATATGGTTCCAATTAAATGAATATTTAGCGTCATATATGGACGGGACAGGCCCGAATATGGTGATAAATATACGAGCTCTTCTTCTTAGAAATAAAAGGACAGTTAATCTTGGGCTTTGGTATTTCAAATTAGAAGGGAGAGCTAGCTGGTTGCTTTTCTATGTCAGTCTGGTGTTGTGTAATTATTATTGTTATGTGTCTCTTCCTCACAGTGCACTAGGTTTGTCTGCAGTGTGTGATTTCCTGTTCATACTCACTTGTTTTTAGAGTTGTATGCTTGCGATAAATTGTTCAAAATGATTGGCTTAGGGGGAACCTAACTGGTCATACTAGAGGCTCAGCCATTTAATGACAGTTGTAGGATTGCTGTTAATACTTTTGGTGTATATATATTTATTTGACATTGAACATGTTTCATCGAGTAAAACGTCATCTTTTATTTGGGCCTCGTCACAAAACCTGATTTGGTTGCATACAAAATAACAAAGACACAGACCAAACTGCACTCTCTCACAGTCTGGTCTGCACATTTATTACACGCTTTTGGAAGGCATAATTATTAACATGCAAAATATTCATCTGTAATTAAGTTTTACCTGGTGCCTACCTCGAAGACAGATTTTCACCCATCCAGGCTTATAGTTCATAATTTCGGCAGTTGTTTTAATAATGGTGTTTATTGTTATTTATATCTTTGATCTTACAGAGCTATCCAGCTAATGGCACTACATTGTCTCTTGGATTACTTATGGTGAGATGTTTGATCATACAAATCTCATTTTACTGTCCTTCAGTGTCTGTAAGACTCATTGGACCAGAAGGTAAGTACAATATCAAACTATAATCAGATCCATATCAGTTGAATAGCTTCTGATAACAAATATATTCTTTTGAGGATCCTATCAAAAACAAATCGGTCTTGACTCGAGAAAACTTAACTGTGTTGTATGTAAGAAACAATGGTATGTTCATGCGAGGATCCAGACGGGGACAGGGGTTCCTGATCTCCCCCACCACCCCTAAAAACCACAAAATTATAGGGTTTCTTAGCAATACTAGTCCGATCCCCTGAAGAATAACAAAGCTACCAAGCTAGCATTTAATGTTGGGCCATCAGCTGCCCGCCAGTGAAACGCCATTTCATAGTCGTTTCGCAGGCGTGCCGATGTTGGCCCACTTTTAGTTGTATTTGGATCCTCTCTCCCCTCATTAGAGAAAAAAGAAGAAAAAAAAGTGTCAAAGTTAGACGCATGGGACCAGCCTGTGCATCCACCCAGTCTGATCAGTGTCCTTTTTATTCCCTCTCAGGAATTATTATAGCATGCAAACTTTCCTTATTTTAGCTAGTCTATGTATCTGATCAGACTATTTCGACTCCATCGTGGTGGGAAAACAAGAAGACATGATTTTTTGTCAGGGTCAAAACACCCACCCACCCCATCTTCGATAAAATTATATAAGCACAAGTTAATACGACTAAGCAATGTGCCAGTCACAGCTCGAGCACATAGCATAGCACTCAGAGGATGACGATTCATTGCAACACAGACTAACACAGACTAGACAATAGACCAAATCAACAATTAAAGTAAAACATACTGCATTCTCATTAAGAATGCTACTAATACTATCGTCCATTTTAAGGAGGAGGCTCTTTTATTTTAGTAAAGTGTTTGTAACTGCTCCAGATGTGTGATTGGATTTTTCTTTTGTCTGGGTTTTGTGATGTAGCTGGGTCCATTCGGGTCTGACCATCAACTTGATAGGACGTAACGGCTTTCTGTGTTGCTGGTTGTTTTCTCGCTTTTATTCATTTATCGTTGTGTACCAGGGTTTAAGTGTCCCATCCTTTTGATGAATATCAAACATTTTTTAATCAGAAATTAACATTATATGATGTTTACTCAAATACACAGAGTGGAAGGTATCAATATCACAGAAGTATGTATTGCATGCATAGCAAAGTAGAATATATATATCAATAACAAATCCTTCCAGAGTGGACATAGCTTTTTATTCAATTGTTATACCAGACTATATATTGGGTAATAAATATAACATAGAGCAATTATTCCTTGTTGTATGGGTGTTATTTTCGTTAACTTAAAAAAAATTGGGTTTTACTTTTGTTCTACATATACATGTTGCATTTCATGAGGAGTTTGCTGTAATATTTTTTGATTACGTATGCTTTTCAGAGACTGATCATATACAAGTGCCTGTTGTTGTTATCCAAGGAATTGGTCTTGAAGGTATGTATAAAGCCTTACCCAAATACATGGGTCAACACACACACACTCGCGCGCGCGCGCGCGCACGCACGCACACACGCACAAATAAACAATTAAGAGTATTCTCTGGTATTTAAATACATCATATAGGAACTTAGCAAAATAATTTAAATCAGTAATACTTATGACCTTGGGTACAACCCATTTACGACATAGCATTCTATAAATTAGATATTAGCAACAGTGGAGACCAAGATGAGACGCCACTAAACGTGGTAATCCACCTATGCGTAAAGCATTATATGGTGAAATAATTTGATATAAGCAATGGAGAAGTTTACCTATTCTCATAGCCTAATACTGATACAACAATACCAACACTGTTTGGAATACAAGGCAATGCGTTTATTTTTACGACTGAATCTTGCATGCCACAATGTATATATTTCCATATACGTAACTGGCAGTCGTTTGAAATTTGATATCGATAAATTAGGGAACTTTCATGCAATCCAGGCATCTTTTTGTATTGATCCATATCAGAAATAAGGGTGAGGCTTGTAACATGCAAAAATTGTAAGCCCTTCAGTAAAATATATTTACTGACCGTTCCAAGGCAGTGCTTTTCTGTGGATTATTTTTGTTATTTATGTTTCGTGTTCGTCCTGCTTTATTGTCTTTTATTGCAGCCTTGTTGTCACCTGCTGGGAAAGGGCTGGTCTCTTGGCTCTCTTGTATGTGACGTTTTCTTGTGTTTTGTCACTGTCTCATGTTGCAGCCTGTGTCAGGTGTGGTAATTGATTGTATCGATTCCTGATCGCTGCCTTCTTACTTACCATGTTCTGCGTTAATATCGTATCAAGTACAATTTTGCTCTTTGAAAAAAGAAATTCTATAGACTGGAACAAAGGGCAAATAGCTTTTAAAATTGGCCCATGAGGAACAATGAGTTAAGCTACGAGTTGACATTTTGTAATTGAAAACAGCAGCAAACACACTAGTTAGAATGACTTGTAAGTAGAAATGTCCTGTTTATGACCTTAACATATCACTCCTAGTTGATAATAACTATAAGTGTTATTGTAGACAGCAGTTTGAAATGACGATTTAAGTAACAGATATTAAAAATCAAGTAAGCATGAAATAGGCAGTGAGAATTACCAGGGGGTGCCACAATCTGAGACAAACCAATGAGACCGTATACTGTGTTGGCTTCGATATAATTAAGTTGTTTGTGAGCTTAAATTTTACACTTTCTTGGCATACATATTTGTAAATAAGTAAAAAATGATAAGTGAGTATGATCAGAAAATACCACAATCACAAACTGCAGACTAATCCATGGCACCGCAAGGAAGAGCCACTCAACTATCAGGAGACACCAGGAAAACAAATTAAGCTAAGCAACCAGCTCTCTCTTCCCCATCAAGATGATTGCAATACTAGAATGGACATAAAGTAATGTACAACAAAACATAGAAAAGTTACAGACTCCCACAATGGGAGTAACAATAAACAACAAGTAAACACTGGTTTATTTTATATATTAAGTTCTCATTTTAATCATTTAGAAACCACAACAATATACATACTTGTAAATAAGTAAACACTGGTTTATGTATTATATTTAGTTCTTATTTTAATCATTTAGACACAACAACAACATCATCAACATCGACAACAACAACAACACCAGCATCATCATCGACTACAACAGCAACATCAACAACAGAAAGCACAACAACTTCAACTACACCGACGACGGCAACGTCAACTTCAACGTCAACTTCATCATCCACATCGACGTCGACTTCAACGCCCACGTCGACGTCAACGAGTTCATCATCGACTACACAAAGTACAACCTCCACAACTTCGACGACACAAGCCCCTACAACTATAACGTCAACTCCAAGTCCTTCAACGACAACCACACCCACTGAAGCTACAACAGCATCTTTTGCAACTTCTATATCAACAGGTACATATATTTGAGCTGCGACATGAGATTTCCAACAATTCAGCATTTTGACAAGTGTAGACACAGAGAAGCCTGTGCAATCTCCTTGTAAGCTTAGAAACTCCAATTGCTGTTCCATCAGAATATTCAAGTAATTAGCAAAGACTCTGATCAAACTGTGCATATGCGCAGACTAGTCTGAGGCTTTGCTAGTCGCTCATACCACATTGTTGGAAATCTCATGTCGTGACTCAATTGATTTTTTTTTATATTCTGGATACTAGTATACAGGAACTTTGGCAAATAGTGTATAATTAGATTAAATGTCATATATACCACACATGGTGGCATTTAATCAGGGACCTGTAACGTTTGCTTAGATATAAACGGTCATTGGGGAATATTGGGTTCGGAGGGAAAACAGAATACCGCTTAAGTCGGTGCTTCGGTGCTAGGGTGCGTGAGAATTTTTGCACTTTCCTTTAGCTCTCATAAACAGACTCAATAAAACCGAGTGTGTTGTTTTTTAATATTGTAGGTTCTCTCTATTTCTGAAAGATCTGTTTTTCAAGATTATTCAGGAACAGAAATACAAAGCTTTACAGAAATTCTGACCTGTGACCCCTTAAAACAACAAAATGGACAATTCCATACTAGCTGTATCAATATGCATTAAATAACCCATCAGAAAGAAAAGGGTTAAATAATATAGGATAGTAGTTGCAACATGTGAGTCAGAACACGAGATAGTGATCCCTATTGCAAATGTCCATGATGACGTAGCAAGCGACGCTAAATGTCTAAATGTTTAGTAAGAGTCTTTATCTACATACATACTTTATGTATGCAGACAGAGAATACATTATCGCAGACTGGCTTGAGCCATCATTGCTTGGTAATGCAATACATACCAAAATCTCTGGTGCTAGCCCATTTATATAAAGTGAGAGTCTGTCTGCATAGTTTTAAATCAAGTCACAGTTGATTATTAATTGACAAGATAATAAGTCAGGCCTACGACCAGATTACAATTCTGACCTTAAACTTCAATCAGTGATTTCTTTCCTGGTGTGTATTTTTATATGCTCACTATAGTTCAGCAGGTATTATTTTAGCTTTTGATAGGGGCGTGCGAGTTGTCTTATTATGCACAATGAAAGCCCAACAAATAGTACTTGTCGAAGCGTTAGCCTATATCATGCAACGTGTAAAGGTTTAGTGGAGACAAATATTTAACCTCAAGAACCCCTGAATATCTGCGCAGTTATCTTGTGTATATTGGGAGCGCAGTGACTCAGTGGTAGAGTGCTTGACTCGTGGCCGAGGGTATGCTGATTCAAGCCTCATCAGCGGCACTGCGTTGTGTCCTTGAGCAAGACACATTAATTCCTGCTTAGAACTGGTTCAACCCAGAAAAAGTCGTACTGACATTACTGAAACCTTCTTGACTGGGGCATAAAGAACCAAATCCAACAAAACCTTGTGCGTATACAGCAAATATGTTGCTGTGCCAATGTGCTTGATCATACATGAAAATGCGAATTTGAAATAACATGATTATTCAGTGATACCTCTTTATTTGTATTTCCAGAAACAACCACAACACAGAGCTGTTCATGTAACTGTAATGATATTATACCACATACCAATTTAACAGCTGCAGAGTTACAGGTAAAATATGAGCTTTGACATGTGATTTCTAACAATGTGGCATTTTGACATGTGTAGGCTCAGACGAGCCTGTGCAGCCTCCTATTTAGCTAAGAAACTCAAAATGATGTTCAGTCAGTAGCTAAATATTCATAGAACATTCAAGCGACTAGCAAAGCTTCTGATCAGACTGCGCGTATGCGAAGGCTGATCTGAGGCTTTGCTGGTCGCACATACCACATTGTTGGAAATCTCATGTCGCGGCTCATATATGTTTAATTGTATATGACAACATTTCATTTAATTAACCCTTCTCTTCATGAATATTCATGTTAGGCTCCACCCACCATGAATTCTCATATAAATAAACTTTAATGTTGGTACATAGAACAAAGAAATCACTTGTCAGGTCAGCTAGTGTATGATCAGATTATATCATAATGCCATAAGCATACAGATTATACCTGATCAGGCAGCTCTTACAAGAGCTGCCTGATCTAAGTATACTTTGTTTGCAAAAGCGTTAAAAGGTGTCTCTATGAGGTAAAGGGTTAAATGGGGATGTAGCTAGGATAGTAACATTGTTCTTTTTGTATGGCTTGTAACTGCTTGTTATCTCACTGGAAGAGAAGCTACAGGTCAGCTCTATCTGGTATGCCCTATTGTCCGTCGTCCAGGCCCGTTGGTCATTAGCGTTATTACCATACGTCGGATTCCACTTTGACTTCAAGTGAGGCATCGCTTAAATAGTTTTGCTTTAATGTCAAATTTATTAAGCAACATCTCTACCAAAGCATATGTAGGAATAAACAAAATGTGTTTGAAGGCATCGAGGCAACCTGGATATATAGAATTGAGTATATTGTTGTTTTGTCATTGTCTGTTGTTAAGCCCACTTAGTTGTTGCTCCCACTTATTTAGTCATTGTACTGTGGTGTAGTTCTTAGAGTTTTTTTCCTAGTTTTGAAATCATCTTGCCAAGGAAGAGACAGCGTGTTGCTTAAATTTGATTGTGTTCATGCTGTTGTGTGGCTCTCTGTGTTCAATGTCTCTTCCTTGATGTACCATGTACTGGTTTGTGGTATGTGATTGTGTAGTTTCCTAGTCACACACCCTTTCTTTTTTTGCTAAAATTGTATTGTTAAATTTGAGAGTAAATCGACAGAGTTTATATATTGATAAAACCTCGAAAATGTATTGCATTCCTTTAATACCGGCCGCGATGCGATAAAACCAGTCTTTGGGGTTTCTGACAAAGCGAGACTCAAACCAGTCTCCTCAGCTACAGAGATTGGCTAGTACATTTTATTTTTTTCTTGTAGCAAGTTTAGATATGATACTTATTCTTTACGTCCCAGTCAACATTCTCTCAGTTATTTCTTAAATTGAACCAATACTAAGCAGAGGATTAAGTTTGATGCTCAAGGACTAAGCACATTGCAAACCTGCAACTCCTCCGACCGGAGTCAAGCATTCTAGCCTTGAGCTATCATGTTCCTCCAAAAAAGCAGATAACAAAGGCGTTGATCTGTCTTTGCTGATGCGCAGGCTGGTCGGTTTCTTTCTTGTTTGCAATCCTAGAAGATAGATTTTCTCGCATTGAGGCCCAGATGATTTCCCGGGCTTACAAAGGATAACCTTTTTAAGAACATATTTGACTTCACAACAGCTGGTGATCGGGACTGTGTGGCGGCGGTAGAGCAACTCCCTGCCTACACTATAGTGTAGATTTTATTTTCTTGTCCTTTGGGATCAAGTTGATAATTGCTCAGTAGTAATGGGCGTCACTATGGGGACCGGGACTTTTAAGCCTGAAAAGAACTTAGTTTTTTTTTCAGGATAAAAAGTCCCGGTCCCCATAGATGCCACCCTGGTAAGCTTGAGTGACTAGCTGTGAATAACTTAGTTTATTTTTAGGGGTATTTTGGTTGGGCCTATGATTGAGATAGGGTCCTGGGCTGTTGAGATTAACTTAGTTTATTTTGCGCAAAAGCGCTGGCTGATCTGTGATTGTGATAGTTTTCTGGTCGCATCGCTGGGATGCGGTGAATAACTTAGTTTATTTTCGTAAAGATCTGATTGTGATAAATTCCTACCCACTCGTCTCTCGCTGGTATGCCTATTGCGGTTATCTTTTTATAAAGACTAACTTTACTCGCTTCACAAACAGCAGGGTTTCTAATTTGCATATCGTACATCTAGTACGTTGCAATAGCGAATTATATTTTAAGTAAGGAAATTGGGTTCATGAAGTTCTATGTATCATATAGTCTCTTTAGAAAAATAACTTAGATATTCAAGGCTAATTTCTGTAGCTAAGAAATATCACATTTAGCACAATTTTTCGCTTCTCGCGACTTTCAATGATAAGTTACGTCATATAGATTATACATGACGTCATTGAAAAGCAAGTAGTATCTTCTAAAACCGACAACAAGTATAACTTTTCGAACCAATAGATAACTTGGTCATTTTAAGAGGAAAGGTATTCAGATATGATGGGCCTTTTTAATATTAGCTAAGCTTTACATTTTGGTCAGACTCTTAGCTTGATTTTAACTTAGTACTTATAATAGTTGATAAGTTTAATTTTATATGCTTAAAGTAAAGTTGTATAGAATGTCGCTTGAGGTTGTATCTCAAGACCTCAACTCCTAGATGTAATATTCTGTAGAATCAGTCAGGACTTTGAAAATAACTCAGTCATTTTATCTAGAGTAGGTGCGTACTTAGCGATGATAAGCCTGCTTGAAGGTTTCTAAGGATTATACTTTTTTTCAGGTTCTTGCATGGTGTCGTATTTGATAGCTAGTATCAATCTTATGATTAAGTTAGAGCTTCTGTTGATATCTTTGATAATCATCATTGGCATGTAATAGTATTGGGGTTTAATGGTTAGATGTTGATGAAAGTGTCCATATCACTTGAGATGTGGATGCAATGTGGACCTTCACACGTAAAATGTGGATGCAATGTGGATCCACCACATCTCCACATTTTGAATGTGGATGTAATGTGGAGCAATGTGGATGTATTGTGGAGCAATGTGGATTTCCACATTTCAAATGTGAATAAATGCAGATATATTGTGGGTCAGCATAATGGAAATTTACGTTAATTCTTGGATAAATTCGAAATTAATGTGGACCGCCACACTAAAAATGTGGATCCACCACATCTCCACATCTTGACAATGTGGATCCACCACATCTCCACATTTCCACAATGTGGAGTTTCCACACCTACACATTCGACAATTTGACTTATACCCTCTCTCAATTTCAGGTAAACTTCAGCGCTGAGCTGAAATAACTATGATTGTGATAGTTTTCTGGTCGTATCCACTAGTTGGTCTATGATAGTTTCCTGGGCTATTGGGAAATAACTTAGTCATTTTTGAGGGGGATAAAGATTCTGCTGTGGTGATATATAAAATTACTTAGTTAAATTCAGCTTTGAAGATAACTTAGTCATTTTTGGGGGGTATAGTATGTGGTGATATATGGTGTGTGTAATAGTCAAGGCTACTAAGTACTATGCGTCTTAGAGTCTCTTGGTCAATCAAGACCTCAACTCCTAGAGGCATCACTCTGTAGCGTTAACTAGTGTATAGCTAGCCGTCTCAAGCTTACTACTACTTATTTTTTAATAAAAAGAACAGCAAAGACTTGTGAACATTTCTATAACTTTATTGCCCCGCTAACTATAACTGATTACAATGACAGAGGATTAGGGCCGTCCCTCTATTCATTGTTTACAATAAGAGAGATTAAAGAATATATGCCATCGTACAAAATAGAATTCAATTAGAATGTTTTAAGCATCGATCCAGGGCCTTTTTGGAAGTTGACTTTGAGTATGTCTTGGTCCAAAGTTGTTCTGTTGTAGCTGACTTGGTGCATATTTTGATCCTGAACTCTGTTGTAATGAATCTGATGCATCATCTTCACCTAAGGAATAGGTTGGTGGGTCAAATTCTTCAAGTTTCCCATCCAAGAGGTATCTTCGTTTTTTAATAGCATATTTCAAAGCGTCATCCTCATCAAAGTCATCTTCATCTCGTAGTCGTTTTGCTGTATCTGTTATCTTCTTGTGCAAGGGATCTTTCTTCAATGCCTTGGATAATTTAAGGAAGGCCTTGTATTGACCAATGGCTTCTGCTCTGTATCTTGGTTCCAGTTTATCAAAAGTCACCTCCTCTGCCTCTTCTGTGTCAATGTCTGGATTTTTCTCTATTATATGTTGTACACCCTCATTGAATGTGTCTTGTAGGATACTATGAGCTCCATCAACAAAAAATGTCCAAGGATCAAACTTGCTCTTTTTTCTAGAATAACGTTGGTCTTCATCATCTTCATCAGTACAATCTGTATCACTACCATCTAGAATGCCATAATCTTTGTCTGTATATTTCCCAAAGATATCTTCCTTTTGATGACTTTTAGAAGTCTCTGCATCCGATTCGTCAGACATAGTAGAGTCTTCATTTTCTGACATTGTTTCTGACTCCATATCTTCACTGCAGATACCACTTGTCAGATGTCGTCTCAAACTGTCTGATCTTGCAAACTGTCGTTCACACTTTGGACACTGATGTTGACCCATTGAAATCGTTTTGGTAAATGAATAGCTTCTCTCTGATTGTGTCCTTTTATACTTGTAGTGACATAAAAAACCCACAGTTTTGTCAATATTTCTCACAAAAATATGACATTTTCTACTCTGTCTTATTATTTGCATGTACTTCTTTTGCTGCAACACTTGAGAGAGGACTGCATTTTCTTGTTTTACTGCTCTCTTTTGCAGAAGAAAAATTCTTTCTTATATCACATCTTTGTTCCATCGTTATATTTCTTCCCTTCATATATTTATTCTCTAATGGCCGTCTTTCTAGTTGGCTTCCTATCAGCTTACGAAGTTCTCTATGGCACATTCTACAGTACTTTGGTGGTCTTCCTTGCTTGAGTTTACTATCCAACGCTGTACTCAGCCTTTTCATCAGATATCTAATTTGTCCATAGCTCATTTGATATTTAGTTGATTTTTTAGAAGCAGGTTTTATCATATCATCATTGCAGCTTGTATTTTTCTGTCTTGCTGAGAGATCCATTCTTCTTCTTTTAGTGTTCGTAGAACAATAAGACATGTCAACCAGAATCATCATATTTATACTAATAGCATAATTGATCAACTTTTTATACGTTTGAAGTGTAATTTTACTAAAGTTTTCCCACCAACAAAAGGGACAGACCTGCCATTTTCATCTTTGATATCAATATGAACCTGATCAATATAAGATTTTGCCAAAGGTACATAATGTAAATTCTTAAATTCTTGGTGCGATTGAGTGCTAGATTTGGACTGTTTATAAGATACAATTCTAAGTATAGGAGCTGTTATATTTCCAACGTAAGTGTAATCTGCAACATCAGAATAAACAAACATCTGATGGTGGGTCATGTTCAAATCAACAGCATATGTAAAAGCCTGGTTATCATTCCCAATCAGTTTATTTGAAAGATCAGGATTCAATCCAAGTATTTCGCCAAGGGACTTTGAAAATCTTATTTGAACTCTATTTGGATTTTCAACATGTAAATTTACACGATTACCTGATTTCTTATAGCTTAATGAGATCATACTGTGAATTTGACGTAGAATAGCTCCACATTTTTCTTCAATAGCAATCTGAATTTGCTCTACTAAGTGCTGAGGCGAATTATAGTTTCCTGCTGGGATAAATAATTTTATTTCATGACAACTTCCATCTTTCATGCATAAAGTATTCATTTTACTTTTCCCCAGTCTTTCCAAAACATTCTCATCGTAGAAGTGAACATAAAAATAATTGCTATTATGTGAAATGTTATATACTTCTGAAGGAGTCATAATTTCTACCAACGCTACAACCCATTGTTCTTTCTGGACTTGAATAGGATGATTTAGCTTTGTGGTAAATGAGAACTGTTTATTTTTAGGGAAAATATCCATAGAACTATCACTCAGTAAGCTCAGATAAAATTCATCCATGATCGCATATGTGAAACAACCACCACACTTGATAGAAATATTATATAATGACACTTAGACTTTGCTTAACGCCATATATATGAAATGGCTACTCTCATATTAATTATATTAAGATGGAATATATATCATGCAAACTTTGTATGTAATGCAGATCTGAAATATCAACTATGTGAAGATGTATATTACACGTTTTAATCCTAGACATATTCATTAACTTGTTAAATATGTAAATGTGAAAAATTCACAGTGTAAAAAGTTGAATAATTAATAATGCATGGGCTATACATTTTTATTTACCATCAAAGGTGATGGGTGGTACTAGAACCAAAGATTAGGTTATCAGAAGTTAACTATTTAGAGATTTTTAGATGGAGTTAAGTCCCAGTCAACAATATTTCAGTAAAGTCAGGATCCTCCCAGAGACAATAAAAAAGAAAGGAAGAATAGGATAGAAGACTGAAATGGGCTCAATCCAAATTTGTCTCAGGTGAAACAAATATTATCTTGCCAACAATCCAAATATGATAGAACCATCTCTCTGAAAGTTGTCATAGCAAATGTACCATGCTACTATCAACTTGAGAAACAGCGAGAAAATATCATTGATTGGAGAGAGGGTATAAGTCAAATTGTCAAATGTGTAGGTGTGGAAACTCCACATTGTGGAAATGTGGAGATGTGGTGGATCCACATTGTCAAGATGTGGAGATGTGGTGGATGCACATTTTTAGTGTGGCGGTCCGACCCACCCTATTTATACCGATAGCGAAATAAATCAGCTTTTTATACTGGAAAAACCCAGATTTGGAAAAACTCAGATTTTCTGAAATCAACAGTTGAAAATTCTCAAAATTGTTTCATCAAGCGTAATCACTATTTGATTTTTTCATCCGATCGAATATTTTCCATAGGTCAAACTACTGAAATTTTCAGAAAAAATCCTCAGTCAAGAATAGTTCTCAAATTATTTTGATATGCAAATCTACTTGAATTTTTCATCAGATCAAATATTTCTATAAGCCAAACTGCTGAAATCACTAGCAAAAAAATGACAAGCAAAACTATATGAATTTTTCACAAAGTGTCAGGCGAGACTACAATTTTTGTTAGGCCTAAAGTCAGAATCTTTATCCCCCTCAAAAATGACTAAGTTATTTCCCAATAGCCCAGGAAACTATCATAGACCAACTAGTGGATACGACCAGAAAACTATCACAATCATAGTTATTTCAGCTCAGCGCTGAAGTTTACCTGAAATTGAGAGAGGGTATAAGTCAAATTGTCGAATGTGTAGGTGTGGAAACTCCACATTGTGGAAATGTGGAGATGTGGTGGATCCACATTGTCAAGATGTGGAGATGTGGTGGATCCACATTTTTAGTGTGGCGGTCCACATTAATTTCGAATTTATCCAAGAATTAACGTAAATTTCCATTATGCTGACCCACAATATATCTGCATTTATTCACATTTTGAATGTGGAAATCCACATTGCTCCACAATACATCCACATTGCCCCACATTACATCTACATTCAAAATGTGGAGATGTGGTGGATCCACATTGCATCCACATTTTACGTGTGAAGGTCCACATTGCATCCACATCTCAAGTGATATGGACACTTTCATCAACATCTAACCATTAAACCCCAATACTATTACATGCCAATGATGATTATCAAAGATATCAACAGAAGCTCTAACTTAATCATAAGATTGATACTAGCTATCAAATACGACACCATGCAAGAACCTGAAAAAAAGTATAATCCTTAGAAACCTTCAAGCAGGCTTATCATCGCTAAGTACGCACCTACTCTAGATAAAATGACTGAGTTATTTTCAAAGTCCTGACTGATTCTACAGAATATTACATCTAGGAGTTGAGGTCTTGAGATACAACCTCAAGCGACATTCTATACAACTTTACTTTAAGCATATAAAATTAAACGTATCAACTATTATAAGTACTAAGTTAAAATCAAGCTAAGAGTCTGACCAAAATGTAAAGCTTAGCTAATATTAAAAAGGCCCATCATATCTGAATACCTTTCCTCTTAAAATGACCAAGTTATCTATTGGTTCGAAAAGTTATACTTGTTGTCGGTTTTAGAAGATACTACTTGCTTTTCAATGACGTCATGTATAATCTATATGACGTAACTTATCATTGAAAGTCGCGAGAAGCGAAAAATTGTGCTAAATGTGATATTTCTTAGCTACAGAAATTAGCCTTGAATATCTAAGTTATTTTTCTAAAGAGACTATATGATACATAGAACTTCATGAACCCAATTTCCTTACTTAAAATATAATTCGCTATTGCAACGTACTAGATGTACGATATGCAAATTAGAAACCCTGCTGTTTGTGAAGCGAGTAAAGTTAGTCTTTATAAAAAGATAACCGCAATAGGCCTACCAGCGAGAGACGAGTGGGTAGGAATTTATCACAATCAGATCTTTACGAAAATAAACTAAGTTATTCACCGCATCCCAGCGATGCGACCAGAAAACTATCACAATCACAGATCAGCCAGCGCTTTTGCGCAAAATAAACTAAGTTAATCTCAACAGCCCAGGACCCTATCTCAATCATAGGCCCAACCAAAATACCCCTAAAAATAAACTAAGTTATTCACAGCTAGTCACTCAAGCTTACCAGGGTGGCATCTATGGGGACCGGGACTTTTTATCCTGAAAAAAAACTAAGTTCTTTTCAGGCTTAAAAGTCCCAGTCCCCATAGTGGCGCCCATTACTACTTTGCTCCCATTCTAGGGCTCATTGTAAGTCGCATGCTTTGTTGTGTATTGCTTTATGGCCTTTCTAGTTTTGCTCTGGCTGCTTTGCTTTGTTTGTGTTCATGGTGTCATCTGTTTGATTCTGTTATGTTGTTCTTCCTCACGGTGCCGTGAGTTGGTCTGCAGTGTAGGATTGTGTTTTTCTCAGTGCTTTTTTGTGTAACAGATTCACGATGCCAATATAAAATCAGTTGATGAATAACATTATATGATTACTCTGGCGTACATGTATCCCTTTATGCTTCTAAGAAATTGCATTATACATGCAGCTTACTTTCATAACTATCCTCAGCAGAACTTTAGAAATGGCTTGTGTCTGAATATTCTATTGATTGAAACGTATTTTCAGGAAAAGATTGAAGCCATTCAGAAAGCACTTGCTGTGAATACAACGGAATTGTCATCATATATACGAGCCAAGACTAGTGCCACAGATGACAGACCATCAGCAGTCAGTATTGGATTCGTAGGAGTAGCACTGCTTGTAACGGTGTTCGGTTCCATCATTCTTATAGACTCCACTATGTTATTCAGAGATTTATCACTGCTGGTCAGAAACATTAGAGGGATGTTTTCTAACGATCATTGACAGGAGAGCAATTATGATTGTGTTTCAGCCGTTCAAACGTCCTTTATTGGAAAACAAAAAAATGACTAACATATGTAAACGTTTATTCATTAACTTTACATGTTTGTCTTTCTAATACAAAAATACACAACATCCCAATGTACTGCTTGCAATACACTATTTACTGTATGTCACTGCCTTTTGGAATGTAATAATTTCTAACAGATGGAAATAAGTAGTTCGTGTTAATGGCATGAAACAATTATTTTATGATACATCTTATAATCTTTTTGATTGTTTTGGTTTGGTATGATACTTTACATCCCAGTCAACAGCTTTGATCATGTCAGAACGCTCAGGTCACCTAACCACACTATTTTCCTGAGCAAGGTCGAATAGGCAGTTAACCAGTACTTCATGCACATACTTTCGCTTGTAACTGACAGAAACTCTTCTTGAATCAGCAGAAGGGAGGAGGATAACCATGATAGTAATTATTTGATGATCAATCCCATGAAAGTATGGGACTGGGCCGGGATCGAACTCGCGAACCTTGGGTCTGCAGTCAGACAGATATCTGCAGAAAGACATGTTACTGACTACGCTACTAAGCCTGGTACTTTTATGGTTGTATAATGCTTTAACGTGTATATCGGCTTGTAATGTGTAAATTTATTTGTATTTTTAAACAGCATCTTTAGTATCATATAACATATATATATATAAGCATTTATATCAAAATCATGTTTACCCTAATACCGTTTGATGCTAATAACATACAGGGTTTTTATGTCTTTAAACACCAAACAAACAAAACAACATACCTAAAAAAATATTCAATGCTAAATATAAGCTTATTTGTTCAAAAAAACAATAAATTATAAAAATATACAATTTTTGAACTATATTTACCAAGCCTGTCTTTTTCATGTGATATACAACATTATTCAAGCAACGAAGAACTTTGAGAATCTTGCTGTATGAAAAATAATGTTACATTGATATTTCCTGAATGAAAACAAATGAGCCGTGGCACGAGATTTCCAACAATTCATCATTTTGACATGTGTAGACTTGGACGAGCCTCTGCAGCCTCTTTTTAAGCTTACAGACTCCAAATGGTGCAATTCAGTCGCTTAACAATCATAGAAAACTCAAGCGACTAGCAAAGGCTCTGATCAGACTGGGCGTATGCGCAGGCTGATCTGAGGCTTTGCTTGTCGCACATACCACATTATTGGATATCTTATGCATTGGCTCAAATACAAAATTGTTGTGTTATATGCAGGTAGAGCAGGGTTAATGTTGAACGTTCTTAACAATTCAGCAGCATAAATGTTCCATGAAAAAGATTGATGTTGCCAAGTTAAATGCATATGGTTAGGATAAAAAAATTATTACATGAATATATATAAGTCAACAATTAGTGTTCTATTAAAGCAAAATTTAGAATGACCCATTAATTTGAAATAATCTGACATATACAAGAGAATAATAAAATTGTTTCAATGTATGTTAAACAATACAGTTCATCAACATATTGACGGAACTGTAAGCAGATCAAACCCTTCTATAAATATGAGCCGTGACACGTGATTTCCAACAATATAACAGTTTGACAAGTGTAGACTCAGACGAGCCTGTGCAACCTCCTTTTAAGCTCAGAAACTCCAAATGATGTCCGGTCAGTAGCTTAGTATTCATAGAATAAACAAGCGACAAGCAAAGGCTCTGATCAGACTGCGCGTATGCGCACGCTGGTCTGAGCATTTGCTAGTCGCACATACCACATTGTTGGAAATCTCATGCCGTGGCTCGAATAATCTCTTTAAAGCTTGTCACCATGAGCTCTTTAAAACCAAGCTAACAGCGTTGAACGCTTAACTTACTGGGTTCAACACTTCACTTATGCGTTTTGTGCCCAAAAAATAACACGGGCTTAGCATCCTTTACATTTATACACACATGCATTATAAATTATAGAATCTGTAAAAATTAGCAGAATTCCATTTCTTTTTATTTAATATCTTTGTATTTGTTTTGTTATAAAATACTTCTGAAATCATTGGTTCGATTTTGCAATAAATTGCTGTTACTGTTACATGTTTTCAGTTCATATTTATGTGACTGCAAAAAAGTGAGTATGATCAGATAATACCACAATACCATTCAGTAGACCAACCCACGACACAATGAGAAAGAGTCACAGAGCATGAGCAGGTGCAATACATCAGGAAGACAATTGGAATAAAGCAACCAGCTCTCATTTTGCCATCAAAATGATAGCAAAACTTAAAAGGACAGAGTATACTAAATCACAAAACAAGGACCAACCACAGAACCCATACAAACAATGAAAGCAACAATAAACAGGACATCAACAGCACTACTGCCATTTCCCTGTTGAAGTTAATTGTTTAACAGTTTTGTCTTTGATAATTGAAATAAATGTTGAATGAAAACACAACAGTACAGCATCCAAATGGATATATTGCATTGTACATAGAAACAATCTGATGGCAGATAACAATGCATTTATATCGCAAGACTGGCTCAGATCTCATTTTTGGTGATATTTCAGAATAGCTAGCTAATATCTATATATTTACAAAAATAGAATACATTTTGGAAAAGATGCATATATGTTTATACAAATACAAGATCGTCCTTTCATACTTAGGTAGTCAGAGATTACTGGAACCATTGGTCCTGATTAGATCAGGCCCGAGGTTATAAAACTTTTTTCATGCTCAACTCAGCTGAGCACAAAATTTATCCTGCTCATAAAAACTAAAATACCGACAAATGAAGACATTTCATGCTTTTTGTCTCTCATATGTTACATTTATCATGCTTATAAAAGAGTTGAGCATGGAAAAAGTTGTATAATTTATATTATTTATCCAGATCAAAACTGACTCAACTTTGAAATATTTATTGAGTACTGCAGTATTCTCTTATAAATGGTAGAAAGTATGTCCTCTACCAAACAAGAGAACACATGAACTTAAGATTTCTTGAAAGTGCATGTTCATTAAGACGCTAGACAATAAATCAAGCAAAACCTGTGTAAAACGGCCACTCAAATTTAGACAAAAAAGATCTTAACGACAAATGGTAGTTTGATGAAGATCAAAAGTACTGCAGAATGCTCTCCTTGGAGCATTCTGCAATACTTTTGACCTGCATTAAGTGATAAATGGTTTGGTTAATCAATTATCTCTCTGTTTGAGAGTGGTCGTTTTACACAGGTTTTACTGTACTTAAGACGCCTCAAATTTGTATTCATTTATTTGTCCTTTCAGGTATTAAAACCAGCAAGCAGGCGCAACTTGTTATGGCTATGTACTCCCGTAAATGTTTACACATATTCTGATTGTTTTCTGATAGTAGAAATAATACAGCAGGCAAATATAAAGCATAAAACTTCAGCTACCACAATACCAATGGCTATTCCTAGCAGGACAGAACCTCTACTATTGAAGTAGTCGTGAATAGAATCCCAGCATGGCTGAAAATAAAACAAAGTCTATTTACAACTGTAAAGGAACTTAACTCGTTACATGCTGGGTAATTGTTTATGATTTTTGTGCTCTGTTTGAATTTTAAAATTAACTTTTTTGTTTCAAAAATTATTTCAGGAACACTATCAGAATGTCAAACAGTCTAGAGCCAGGCCAGGCCCGACGTCCTGTCGGTCCTGATCTGGGTTCCAAACTGTTTGCAAAGATTAGAAGCTCGTGACAAAATTTGCCTCTGGCAGACAAAGAGTTATAAGGTTACCTGAACAATTACATAAAACGTATACTTCATAAAAAACTGTATAATAAAACATCAAATTTAACTATTGTTAACTCAAGATCCATTGGACCAGTGTCTTACATTGAGTTATAAATAGAATAAAATTGGCTGGTCAGAAACGAATATATATATCAATATATTTAATTATAGTCATATTATCCTCTCTAAAGGGCAAGTTGTGGGTTCCAAAAAAAACAGACTTGCTGTGTTTAAGCACCCATTTTAAACTAATTCATAGAAAGCAATTAAAACTAATCATAATGATATCCTACATTTACTAGACTAAAACAGACTAAAATATGCACTAAAATGTATAGTGACCAACAGGTTTAGCGTATTTTATATGTTTCTTTAGACCATTTTTCCCATAGTGTACCCTCATTATGTTATAAATTTGACTAGAAATATTTTAAGTGCATTATGGGGATATCAGTGAAGAAAAAGCAGCATTTCCAAAAGGAAATATCGCAAACGTGTAAACAAATATAAGATTAGAGTATAAGATCATTGTCACGATCATTGTACTAGTATTGCTTAAGCTCAAAAGTGTTAGTTTCATTATAAGGAATATAAAACAACAAATGAGCAGGTACTTATTGCAACTACAGTAAAACCTGTCTTAATCTGCCACATAAAACAAGACAAGACAAAGATCTTAATGACAAATGGTAGCATAGTGAAGGTCAAAAGTATTGCAGAGTTTTCCAAAGCGCATTCTGCAATACTGTTGACCTGCATAAAGCAATAATTGTCCTTAAAAATCTTTTTTTTTCTTTGTCTTTTTGAGAATGGCCATTTTAGACAGGTTTTACTGTACAAGCAGCCAAGCCTAAGACAAGTCTGCGAACCAGTGCAGACTTGTGAGAGCCGCTGCTGCCCCGTATACACAAAATATGGAAGTAGAGGTAGATTCAGTCCACTTTTGTGTTTCACATGCATAAATAACGCATGGCTTTATATGAGATCAGAACCAAAAAACTCATGAACTGGCACATATCACTTTCAGGGCTCCATACTTATTGATGACCACTAAGCATTTGTAGAACAGAAACTCCTAAATGAGTACTTTGGCAAACAGTAAAGAAATACAATAGTTTTGCGACCCCTCAATATATGTTATGGATCATAACGACTTAAATGTGTCTAATTATATGGAAATTGTCATTGGTCTTGTTATGTCTCCCCCTTCAGGGTCAGGAGATATATTGTTTTTCCCTGTGCATCCGTCTGTCTGTCTGTTTGTCACAAATCGTGTAAGCTCTATAACTTGAAAACCGCTTAAGCTCTATTCACAAAACTTTATACAAATATCTTTCACCATGAAATGACGTGCGGAGTGCAAGAATGGTAACTCTGCCTTTTATCTTTTTTGAGTTATTTCCCTTGTAACTTTGTGCATCACAAAAAACGTGTCTGCTCTATAACTTGAAAACTGCTTAAGCTATATTCATGAAACTTTATACAAATATCAATCAGCATGAGATGACGTGCAGAGTTCTGCTTTTTTATACTTTTTGAGTTATGGTCCTTCGAACTTTGTCCATCACAAAAACCGTGTCTGCTCTATAGCTTGAAAACCGCTTAAGCTATATTCACGAAACTATACAAATATCAACCAACATGAGTTGACGTGCAGAGTGCAAGAATAGTAGCTCTGTCATTTATACTCTTTGAGTTATTTCTCTTAGAACTTTGTCCATCACAAAAACAATTATCTATTACTATTTTATACCAGGTTATAATTGTGCAATTGTTAACTACATTGACAGATATCTTTACTAGATACGAGCTGATTGTCTGCATGAAATGACTAGAATTTCCGTTAGAAATTGTATTTAATGTTTCTGTTTGAAATTGTATTTAATGACTCATGCTTTTGACATCAAAAGGGGGGAGATATCTGGGGTTTTTTCGTAGAAAAACAATTCTAGTATGTACCTGCTTCCAGTGGGAATTGGTATCAGTTGGGTTGACAGGACACATTGGGTCCTCCAGCTGGGCATCTGCTGGGTTTTCAAAGAAATCTTCTTCATTCTTTATCTTACAACAACTTGGTGGTACCACCATCTCAGCACCGGGAATATTAAAGGTTCTGTTCCACTTGGTAGCACTATCAAAGTCTGTATACGAATCAACACCACAGCAATGGAACTAAAAGGGAACCAGAGAATTATGTTAAATTCGGAAAACAAATACATTACAATTGTTCGATGAATAAATTCATATCTTGTTTATTAGCAAAAATATTTTTAGCAATAATTAAGTTGGAGAACATTCATAAAGTACAGTGTATAATTATGATGCATACGCAATAACATAAATTTTGCCACTTTTCCTTTGATCTATTCTGTTCATTGATTTAGACAAGACCGGACAAAGGTGGAGTTTATAATTGACTTGAATATCTGATGAATAAATTTAAAGGTGATTGTTGTATTGGTCATGATACAAGTATTTTATTGTACAAATACTTGTGAATGTACAAATATTCGCTTTTGTAGGGGGAACTCGCCTTCGACTCGTCCCGCCTACAAGAGCATATATTTGTATATACACTCGTAAATTGTACAATGAAGCTAATTTAGGAGCAGTCGTAAAACTCTCAGAAGGATATGTAATGATTCTTCAGAAATGGCTTTTGAATAGTCCAGGCAACGTGGTGTAAAAAGTGTTTCACCATCTCTACTCCCTGAAATCTCGCTGTCAGAATAAAGACATTTAAAAATTGTCACATGTTGAACGCTTACAAGGAGATATCAATTACAAAGAAATTTGATCCTATTAATACTGTATAAAACTGACATTGAGCCAGCAATTTTATACATGATCCACCTAAGAGTGTGTTACCTGTTTAAGGTTTGAATGAAGCTTGTAAACTTTTGATATTGTGACATTTATTTGATACGTTTTGGAAATTGACTTGAAAATTGTCAGTCATGTTTGGTGATTTCCTGACTTTCTTGGTGCATCCAGTACTAAGTGCACAGTGCCTCCGGAGAGTGTCGATTCAGAGACCCCACATCCTAAATTCTATCACTACCACAGAACCACTGCGCTCCTCAGCCATTTCTAAAATCTACCACAGACACTTATATTTCATTGTTAAACACACTGTTGGTTTGAAAGCTCTTCTGCAACAGGGCATAACTTAAACATTATGCGATAGTCTGCATGCCTGGTTATAAACTCAATCACGGTTCATCACTATGATTTCTTTGTTAGTTGCATGATGATTGATCAGGCCTCAGACTTAATGACAACCCTGGCTTATATAAAACTTTCATCAGCATAGTCTGTGAATTGGTGCCTGATGCTTGTATTGGCTGGACCCGCATGGGTCAACTTGAGGTTTTCCATCGCTCTGACTGTCCATAAGTCAAGAACCGTTTTCTTTGTTTCATCAAATTATGTTGATTTGATTAGTTTGCTTCTCTACGATGATACATTGAATCAGTTAGGAAGCCTCTATGCAAGCTAAAAACGTTCTGTGCTTTAACAACAGCAGAAGATTTGGCAAGTAAAATTCATTTAAATCTCCACATCTCCGGTAGCTTAAAATGCTTTCCATTTATTCTGCTAATTATGATATCATTTGTGGCGCGACGTGAGAAAACCTGTCTTCGGTGGTTTGCCAACAACAAAGCCACATACCAGCCTGCGCATCCGCGCAGTCTGACCATCGCCTTTGTTGTTCACTTATTATAAAGTATCATATATAGACTTGCTAAGAACAAAATTTCAACTTTCTAGCTAGTTTCTGTAGCTGAGCAGGCTGGTTTGAATCTAACTTTGTCGGAAACTCCAAAGATAGGTTTTCTCTCGACGAGGCTCAGTTATAAGCAATAGAGGATATTCAAATATTTTTGTTATATATGTCTTTATTTTCACGAGTGCAATGAAAGACATATTTAACAAAAAACACTTGAATTTTCTTTTTATTATCTACAAATTTACATAATCTTTTAAGGTAAAGAGGAGCGAATCTTATTTTACATAAGCTTTTGTTTTGATTTTCTAGTTGTAGCAGACCAATTTATAAAAGCTCTTTCTTTTATTAAGCTTCTGAGCATCTCTGACTTTTTGTTTACATTTCCATAGAAATAGAAAACACCAATAGTTGTTTCCCTTAAAAAAGAAACAGATATGCCATAAAGAGTTGGAAACTAGGATCTGAAAGTCCAGAAAAAAAAACGCTAAATCCCACAAGAGGGCTTACGAAATAATATAGAAAGCCTATTTACCATGCTAGCACTGTTGGCTGTTCTGATTATTGGAACACAATTAAAATCATATATTGTCTCAATCATCCAACAATAGGTTCAGAAGAAAAAGTTGAAAACTTTGTTTAAATGATAACACTATGGTGGCTATGTTGAATTTCGTGACTTTCCTATACAATAAACCTGAACCTACCCAATGCTCCAGATGGTACACTAGCGTTAAAAATAGTAAGTGAGTATGATCAGGAAATACCACAATCACAAACTACAGACAACCCCGTGGCACCGTGAGGAAGAGCCGCTCAACCATCACGAGACACCATGAAGACAAATTAAGCAAAGCAATCAGCTCTCTCTTCCCCATCAAGATGATTGCAATACTAGAATGGACATAAAGTAACGTACAACAATACATAGAACAATTACAGACTCCCACAATGGGAGTAATGATAAACAAAAAGTCAACAACAACAGAACCTGCTGTCTTTTACTTTGAATAAGAAAATACTGATTTGACCTTTGACCTTGACTTCGGGTTGGAGACACGTTTGTATGAAACATTGCCCAGATATTTGACAAGTAGTTTTGGAGATGCAGTGCAAAATATGTTGACAGCCATGTGACCATGAAATACAACGGCACAAAAGACATACCATTGGCACCAAGACCATTGACTAAGAACGACACGCATATAAACACGTAAATGGAATAAGTGCAGCAATCAGCTATCTTTTCCTGAGCGAGATGATTCCCAACCATGGAATGACACAAAGAAAAATGGACTAAACCAAGACTTAACACAAAATGAAAGCAACAACACACAAAGATCATAGGCCTAGTTAAGCAAGCAAAATAACCCGGATTAAAATTGTGATTATGTTCTTATCCGTCAGTTTAAACATGTGTTTTGAGTGCTCAAAAGAACCCTCTAATTGAGACGGCTCTTGTTATAACCAAAACATATGTTTTGTTGGACAAATAAGAATACAATTTTCAGATACACTCTCTTATCTGGGGGCCTGATTTAAGACATAATAAAATCTGACTTTTTTTTCTTTTTTTTTTTTGAAGCACAGATAGGGGTAAATAATCTTAAAATGGCTAAAAAATGAGACTGAGTCATTGGAAGGCAATATAAAATATTCTGAGCTGACAGAAGCATTAAAAAACATGAAAAACTAAAAAACTCCAGGAAATGATGGGTTCACTTGTGATTTTTTTAAATTCTTTTGGATTGATCTCAAAAACTTTATTCTTAACTCATTGAATTATGGTTATAAAACAGGATCATCGTCAATTACCCCAAAACAGGGTATAATCACTTGCCTTCCAAAACCAAACAAATCACAATTTTATTTGAAAAACTGGCGACCAATCTCTCTCTCTTGAATGTAATTTACAAGCTAGCATCTTCAGTCATTGCGTCCCGTCTTAAAAAGGTTCTGCATAAACTTATACATGAAGGTCAAAAAGGTTTAATTGCTGGTAGATTTATAGGAGAAAACATTAGATTAATATATGACGTCCTCTTTGAAACAAAACAACTACAAATTCCAGGTTTAATACTTTCAATTGATTTTAAGCAGGCTTTTCACTCAGTATCATGGAAATTTATTCACAAAACTCTGGATTACTTTAATTTTGGACCTTCCTTCAAAAGATGGATCACATTATTTCAAAATGGCTCAGAGTCATGTAGTTTACAAAATGGTCATATGACTGAGTATTTTATTCTACAAAGGGGCTGTAGACAGGGAGATCCTATCTCACCATACATTTTTATTCTCTGTGTAAATCAAATCGTAAGATGTGTGAAGATTTGAAATTAGACTGGAACCAGGGGCGTTTCAACATCTTAGGAGTAACTTTCACACCAGAGGTTTTTGACATATGGAACCAAAACACAACAGATATTTTGAAAAAAAAGGAATATACTATAAACACTTGGTCAAAAAGGAGACTTTCATTACAAGGGAAAATAACTATTATAAAGCATTAGCCATTGCAAAATTTGTTTACATTTATTTAGCTCTACCTCGAATAAATTATTTTACAAAATCATTTGAAATTCAGGACCTGACAGAATAAAAGGACAGTATATAATTAAAGATATTACAAAAGGGGGTCTGAGAATGATAAAAATTGATAGCTTTGTTACACCATTAAAAGTAACCTGGTTTAGACGGCAAATTGCTTGGAGCAGTCTGTCAAACATAAATATAGGCAGTTTACTGACTAAAGGGGGCAACTACGCACATATAAAAGCATATGAAATAAACAATCCCTTTTGGAAAGACATGCTCTTAAGTTGGAAACAATTTTGCCAAGCGGTTGAAATCGAGACACTAGAAGAGATATTATACAGTCCAATTTGGTTTAATTCTAATTTGAATAGGGGACACAATTTATTTATTAAAGAATGGCATGATAAAGGTACAAGGAATGTTATAGATTTATTAAATGCTGAAGGACAGTTTTATCGTTTTAATGAACTAAAAGACACTTATGATATACATGGAACTTTTTTAGACTACCAGTCAATTCTGAGAAAATAACCTGCCGTCTGGAAAAATAAAATAAACCAAAATAGTGTGAAATGTAAAGATTTGAGGCAAAATGTGGCTCAAAATTGCTATATCAAAATATTGTGCAAAGATAAAAAAAAAAGAAAGCAGGACAATTTATGAATATCTTATAGGAAATAAGGATTCAACTCCTCCACCGCGAAAATGGGTGAACATAATTGGAAATATATCAGAAAATGAGTGGAATAGTTACAACACTATGACTAAAAATATTAAAGAGGTTAAATTACAGGAATTTCAATTCAAAGTCAATAATCATATACTTGTAACAAAATCCTTTCTTCTCAAAATTAAAAAGGTAGACAATGATAGGTGTTCTTTTTTTAATCAGGAATCTGAAACAATAATACATGTCCTCTTTGTTTGCAATAAAGTTAAAGAAATTTGGGTAGCTCTTCAGAACTGGTTGGGAATTCAAGCTAATATTGAACTTGAATTAACAGCAAAAAATATTTTGTTTTTAAAACCTACAAAAATGGATTATTGAATCATATACTACTTTTAGCAAAGTATTTTATATACAAAACAAAGTTTTATGCCAATCGTATAATTTTATAAAACTTTTGTATCTATTTGAAGAGAAAATATAGAAATGAAAAATACATTTCAAAGATTCACAATAGACAAGAAAAATTTCAAGCTAAATGGTCCGCTTTACACCAAGTACTAATGTGTTTCCAGAGTTTAAGTGACCCCCGTTTTTCTTTTTTTAAACAGCTTTAAATTGAACCTAGAAGAACGGCACTTAGCATGTGGATTTAAATGCACACCGCATAACTAAAACTTATTTTTGGGAGACGCCCTTATTTGTAAATGAAGCCCAAATCCCCTGTACAAAAGAATAACTTAGTTGTTTTTCCCTATGAATATACCCATGTGTACCCCTATAGATACACGCAGTATATTTGCATTGCTATGTTGATATATACTAGCCTACAGGAATATCTATATCCGCTGATTCAACGAAAATCTATTCCGCAAACCTCACTCGTCATCACTTTGACACACATACGCACGCACACACGCAATTGTAAAAGCCTATATGGGCCCTAGACCATGCCGTATTGAAAGCAGGCAAATATAAGGCTTAAGCATGAAACCTGCATGTACTTGTAGCACCTTCCATTTCAATTCATCAACTCTTTTTGCCTAGGAGGTAATTTGCCATGGTTTTGTCGTCTGCTGATTTTTTTTTCAAAATCAGTTTTTTTGTTGTTGGTTTTTTTCTATTTTTTTTCTTCGTTAATATCAGTAGAGTGTCAAGCAGTTTGGATCCAGATCAAGCCAATCGGTCTAAATTGTTTGCAAAGGTTATCAGCAGGCAACACTAGTAAGTAAAGAGTTTAAGACGACAATTCAAGCAAATTAGACATTTGACGAGAAATAGCGAATCGGGGATATGCATTAAACTCCAAGAGCATCAAATATTTGCCTGCTTAAGATATTTCGCTGATAAACTTTGTCAACAGCCGAAGCCAAGTTCAGGCTAAAATGTTAAGGTTGGGCATTATCTGGATCCATACTGATTGAAAACCTACTTGTATTCCTGAAAGACATTTGTGTGGAAATGAAAGCGCAGTTAAAGATAAAATTAAATGATATAATAAGTCATCAAAACTTATAGAGCAACATGTATTGACAGGTCACGCAGAGCAAGTCAGAATGAAACTGTCTTCATAGATAAAGGAACTTCATAATTATAGACACTACATTTTAATTTCCATAATATACCATATTTTCCTAAATATTTAGGCAGTGACTCAGAGGTTAAAATTTTGTTTGTTTGTTTGTTTTGTTGCTTTACGTCCCAAGTCAACAGCTATGGTCATTGCGGGACGGTCAAATCACCAAACCACACTTTTTCCTGGGCAGGCTTGAACAAGCGAATAACCAGTAATTCGTGCACATACTTTCGCTTGTAACTGACAACAACCCTTCTTGTATAAATCAACGGAAGGGAGGAGAATGACCGTAGAAATTATTTCATGATCAATCTCCACGAAAGTATGGGACCGGGCCAGGATCAAACTCGCGACCCCTGGAACTGCAGTCAGACACGCATCTGTAGCCAGACACGTTACCGACTGCGCTACGCGGCCCGGTTAGAGGTTAAATTAAAGAATACAGTATACCAGACTGCATTTAATTACATGGCAATCCTAATCTACTATGTTTGTCTTTATATAGTACAGTTTGCACATAAATTTAAGCGAATTGTTGTATCCCAGTTGGAAAATGATGTATATCCTGATCAGTGGGCCTATAACTGTGCCACCTGGGTAGAATATACAGTGTTATTCATCTGCACAATTAATTCAAAATATTCTGATGTTTAAATTATTAGGAGACATATGGTATAGACACTATATTTAGGCACAACCTTAAGTAATTATAGAAAGAAGGAAGAAAGCTGGCGAGAGGGTACATAACAAGGAAATTCAAAACCATGTTTGTTAAATCAGCAATTGTGTGTATATATATATGTGATTGTAAATGATTACAAATAAAATATGAAGACGAAAAAATAAAATCTGACTTAAGTGAACAGCAGCCAATGTCACCGAAGGTGGGAGGCTTTGAGCTATTTTACTGGCCAAATCGTCGATCTAGATTATTTTACCAGCATTTAACATTTTAACATAGATTCTTTAACTAAACAGCTTACATAAACTTGGGCATAGTCCAGTCCAAGGGAAAATTGTTCACTTGTGTCTATTCTGCCTTCATAGGTGGTATTTATGTTCTTCTTAATGAAGCTCTTCACTTCATCGCTAACCTACAAGTATAAATTAGGCAGATCTCAGTGGCGGATCCAGGGGGAGTTCAAGGGGGTTCGCTTGAACTCCCCCAGCTTCCCGTTTTTAAATATCCTATGAAAATACAATAATTTGGTCTCAGTGAGACCAATTTTTTTCATTTTCATGCGATTGTGTTAAGAAATATGAGATAAAATCCTAAAAGTGAATCCCCACACATTTATACACATGAACCCCCCTTAAAAAATCCTGGAACTGCCCCTGGAGATGGATTAGAAACTTCTGACAGTATGTTCATTCATTCTACAATGATTTTTTTATTTGATTCTATACATCCCAGTGAACTTTTTTCAGTTATGTTGGGACGGCTCTTCCTAAGCAAGGATAAATGTGTCTTGCTCAAGGACACAACACAGTGACGCCGGTCAGACTCGAACCCGCAGCCCCTCGGTCTCGAGTCAAGCACCCTACCCCTGAGCCACTGTGCTCCCATTCTACAATGGACTTAGTCATGCCTAATGGAATGTACCATCCTTATTAATTGGATGATCCTATTTCGACTTTAAAGATTTTAAAATTCCATTCGATTTCTGTTAGCAAACCAATCAATACTGATCAGACGCCTCGTGTTGCGGCCCCTGATCCTGTTCTGCACTGCATGCTGATGTCCCATAAAATGGACGCTAGGCTTGGCTAACTAAATTGAGATTATCTATTGGTTGTTAATGTACTGGTGTCATTTAACTTGGCATTCTGCATTGTGTTGTTGTTGTTGTTGTTGTTGTTGTTGTTGTTGTTGTTGTTGTTGTTGTCTTATACCAATTAATCAAATTATTGCTTTTAAGGGATGTAAGAATTGCTGTTACATTTCGTGTTGTTTTCATATTTTTTATATTCAAACGAAGTGAATTAGAGAGACTATTCCAAAAGCTTTTACCTCAATATCCATATATCTAGATGAATACATGTACGTTATAGTGACATTCCTTATTGTAAACAAATGGTTAGTTTAATTATTCCATATTTGAGAAGCATAGAGCAAATGAGTTAAATTACATTACCTGTCCTTTAAACATTCCCGCAATTACCACTACTACGATCTGGAGAATCACAATGACCAAGAGGACGATGGCATACTGAAAATATATCAATGAAATAAGTCCAACCAACATGTAAAGTGTAAAGTGAAAAAACTTTTGAAATACAAAATGTGCGTAGGCCAAGATAAATAAAACTTTGGGACGATGAGTTGTTATTATTTTCTCATTTAAACATGTTTGGATACTCAAAAGAATCCTCTCACCGATTACCCGTACCAAATGTTGTGGTTGAGAAGTAATAAAAACAAGAGGGATAAAAATGACCGTTAATCGCTGACATGAGATTTCACTGCCATGGTGTTAAATGTCTAATGTGTTGTGTTTTGGAAATGTTTAAAATTATTGTAGACGAAATAAAATGCCCAATGGTGTGATTTAAGGATTGTGTGCTTGGCGGCCCTCTATTTCGACAGATCAAATATATTTAACTATTTTTCTAGAAGGTCGCCATTATATTGCCCTTTCTGCCAAATCAGTTACAGTTCTGACAAATGGCGTCAGAGGAGAAGACGTTCAAAGTTTCTTATATAGGTATATAAAGGTAACTTGTCATGCCACATGGTGGTCATGTTTCTCGATGGATCATATTTGTTTTAACTAATGTTGTAAAATGTCACCCAGTGACCATTTTCCGTCAAATTATTTTGAATTCTGATGAGTGGTTACAGAGAAGAAGAGTTTTCTAAGTCATGATAAGCCACGCTTTCTGGCGGCAAATGTTTTGAGGGATCAAATTTCTTTTAGCTCGTTTTGTAGAGGGTCAGCCAGAGACTAGCTCTGCCAAATTGTTATTAATTCTAAGAAAATGTTTAAATCTTGCTTACATAGGTACATAAGGGAAACTGGCCACGCAACCTGGTGGCCATGTTTTATGATGGATTAAATTTACTTTTTTGTTTGTTTGTTTGTTTGGTTTGATGCTTAACGTCAAAGTCAACAGCTATGGCTATAGAAAATCATCATGTTATCATTTATTCAAAATTATTTTGAATTCTGGCCATCGGTTTCAGAAAAATAAAGATTTTTATAAGTTTTTGTTATCGCTATTTAAGCTACGCCACCTGGCGGCCATGCTATTGTTGTATCAATTTTCTTTTAGCTGTCTTTGGAAAGGGTCACCTATGGACCATTTCTGCCATATTGCTTCTAATTCTGATTACTAGTTTCAAAGGTAAAGATGTTCAATGTTTCTCACATTAATTTACTATGTGTAAGAATATCCATCATGAATAAAGGGGTTAAATGTTTATGTGATACTCTGTGGCGAGCGAAAACAGTCATTAGAGACGAGAATAGTATGAAACAAAACATTGTCCCTTTGCTTCAGCAGGCACACGCGTTTTGATGGTTCCACTCGCCATTCCTTTGTTAATAGAAATTGCTACGTATAAACATACTTACCAAGCATAATAGACACTGATTTTCCTTGTAAGCGCCCCAGCAACCAAAGAATCCCAGAAGAAGGACAGCAGCGCCACCTATTATTAGCACGATTGCAGCGGAGTCTAGCAGACCGGATATGTTAAAGTCGGAGTTTTCCGCTCCCACCTTTGACAGAACCGCCATTTTGTTGTTGTCTGCCTTCGCCCATATTCCTACTCCGAATGCGACACCACCTAAAACCTAGATCAAGGAAAATGCTGCATTTAAAGACACATGCTACTAAATACTTCCCACATTGAAATATTTTCAAAACTTAGTATACAGTGTTTTTATGAATGGATTGTCAATTTATGAAATAAAAAGGATATGTCAACATGCTCAATTTTTCATTATCTCATATCGAAGGTTTCAGCACTTGGCCAGTTTTCTGAAAATAACCTAAGTCCTGAATATTAAGCTAAAATAGTTGTTATCGTCAACCAGCTTCTTTATTTTAATTTTGATTATTGCTCATGACCTCACGCCTTCTAGAAAATGTGAAAAATTATTTGTTTTCCCAAGTCGTGTCAAGATACTGCATGATATAATTTCCCCAAAATGATTTCTATTTTAAGAGTAAATTATACATTAAAAACTCTGACATTGAAAATCTTATGTTTTTGTTTTTATTTCATGGGCTATCATTTTACGTTTTGGAAAGAAGCTAAATATCTGGAGTCTCCGTATCAATTGTCTTTCAGGAGGGCCAAATTTAACCCCACAAAGTTCAAATACGTTAGAGTTCGTTTTAAATTTTGTAAACTAAAACCTATGTCCAAACAGTACGTGAACATTGATTTGTGTTCATTTGACAATGGCCTCAAACAGTTATGCGTAGTTCCGATATCTATTGATGAGATGGTAGGGGCCCGATGATTTGGCTGTTGTCACGCCCATCGGGTTTCTATTGCTCCGGTATTCAGTTTTATGTACTGTCGATTCCTTATCTTTGCTTTATCTCCTTTTTTATCTTGATTTATATGTTTAATGAAATGATGCATTGATAAGTTAGCGAACTTCCATACAAAGTAAACATCTATGTGTCTTGATCCACATCTGAACTTAGGGTGAGGTAGGCGCCGTGAAACCGGTTTAAGCCCTCCGGTAAAATATTTTTATGACCGTTCCAAGGCGGTTCTTTTTTGTGGATCTTTTGTGTTGTTTATATCTTGTTTTTGTCATGCTTTCGCGTCTGTTCATTGCTGCCCTGTGGTCACCTGAAGGGAAAGGGCTGACCTCTGGGCTCTTGTTTGTGATGATTATTGTGATTTTGTTACTTTCCAATTTAGGAATCCAGTATGCTGTGCGAAAAATGTGCACCAAAATAAAACATGATAAACCTGATAACATCGTACATGTAGCATGTTCAAAAGCCAAAATAACATACATGTACGGATGCGTCATCTTACACCTATTCGTGCATCTTCCCTTATCTAATGTGCTACATACATGTATCTATCAGACTTTTACGCCGGTGCCGGTACCGTACGGTATGTCGACACATGGAGGCGTGCTCTTACACCTAGTCGTGCACTTGCCCATAGACTAATGAACACACGTGTGATCACTTTTGTACTGATGTGTGTCCGTGCTGACGTATAAGAAATATAACTTACGAAGAAGCAGAAGTTGACTGCGAAGAGAATGTATTTCATACACGTCTTTCCTAATCCAAGATCAGTCATGGTGAATTATTCTGTAACAAAAATACAATACTGATATTATTGTCAACTGAAGAGTCCAGTGAACCATAACCCATCGAAAATAGCCGATCACGTGATAAACACAAGTATTGCTGTCTATAAAAAGATGTGACGGATGGGAAGATGAATCAGAGTTACTTTTTTTCTAGATCTAAGTTTATTTGCTGCACATGGAGAATACATCGGCTCTCCAGTCAAATGCACTCGATACTCAGGGGCGGATCCAGAATTTCTAAAAAGGGGGTTCGTATGTATAAAGGTACGGGATTCACTTTGCTGATTTCATCTCATTTTTCTAAAATATCCCATGACAATGAAATAATTTGGTCCCACTGATTTCATTTTCATGGGTTATTTCAAAACGGGGGGGGGGGGGGCAGAGGCGGGGAGGGTGGTTTAAGCGAACCCCCTAAACCCCCTCTGGATCCGCCACTGCTCAGAGCCATCCAGTAGAAACCTGGTCCCATTTTCCAATGAAATAAATTGGCCTTTTCCCTTGTTCTCCCAAAATAATAAAATAGAGAGGATCTTACATGAGTGTTCATGTTTTATTGAATATATTAAACGAGTTGGGAAAAGAGATCAAGTGCGAGGCTTGCCGAGCATTTTATGAATTTTTCGCAACGAGTTTAATAAATTGAATAATACAAGTGCACGTATGTTAGATTATATTTATCAAATGACATTAAGAGTATTATTACTCTCAAATCTCAATTCTGCCGTAAAAAAAAAAAAAAAAAAACGTTATAATTTTGCCATTATGGTGGACGTCATAACGCTTCTCGAACTTTGTCGTTTTTATTGCATGACAACAGGCAACGTCATAATGATAATTTCTGTTCTTGCACACCGGATAAGGATATCTGGGGCTTACCCATGCTATCTTACCCAGGACGTCAAGTAATGTCATCATGTGAAATTGCATCTTAGCGTATTCAGGGACTACTGGAAGCTTATTTAAAAATAAATAAAACAGTGATGAGCAAAAAAAAAAAAAAAACATTATACATGTGAGGGTAGGATATAAAATTCCGTCCCTCGGGATCACAGTATGTCATCACTCGGCAAGCCTTGTGATGCCAAACGGCGATCCTAGGGATGGCACATTCTAGATAAATTCTAATAATAGTTCCTGTTTGAGGGCGCAGCGCATACGGGCTTCTTGTAACGGACTGAACATAATTAATTCAGCATATGCCCTTTGCTATAATAATGGACCATCCCAACTGAAATGGGAGTAATTTCAACTGCTACATGTAAATATCTGATTCGGGTATAGCCAGTTATAATAGCGAAATATCTTACCCGAGCTCCGGTTAAATTTGTGAGAAAGTAATATAGTTGAAAACACTGTAACTAAAATCCAATCCGAAAGTGCGCAAATTTCTTATATATCCTTGTGATATACGTTTACACGCAAAATGTAAAACTATACATATGACAAATCGTGAAGAAAAACACCTTATCGTATTCAAACTAACAATCGCACATATGCTCACATTGAGAACATATTCTTCAGATTTCTAAGAAATCCAATGATACATTTTCATTATTGAAATGTGTTTATACCACCCTTGCCAACTTTAGCACAAAATATCTCACAATGTGCAAGGTCTACACTGATGTAGGTGGTATAAAATAGTTATACCATGTTTGTCCACCTGTACGTTAGATAATCCACTCGCTGAAGCTCGTGGATTATCTCCACGTACAGGCGGACAACCCATGGTATAACTATTACTTGTCGACTGGCTGATAGACCATGTGAATCCTGGTTCATCGACTGGCTGATAAACCGTGTGAATCCTCGTCAGTTGGCATCATCAGAAGCCACTGTCAGCTTATCTGGATTTTCAATGACAGAATTTTGTAATAAAAATATTCACTGTGTGCGCTTTTTTAATTGAATGCGATATATTGCATATGACTTTACTTTGACTAAGCAAGTAAACAGCATAGGCTATAAATAGAATTAATCGTACCATAATTATATGGATTGTGTCATTACATAATAGAACGTTTCGCTCAATGTAAAGGCGGTAACTTTAATATTAACATCCTAGCTTAGTTTGATAAGAAGGGAAATCAGGTTCTATTTATAATTTGATGAAGAGTTAACAAGTTGTTTGGCCGCGCAAACGTACGTGCATTTCATGAAGATCCTAACTGTAAATACACCGAGCTCACATTTATTAACCATTAAAGCGCATAATCACAAAACAGTCATATGTTTTTGTTGTCCACTGAAATATTTGAAGCCTCATAGATTAAAAGTGGGGACCCAGATCAGATTGCTCCTATAGGAGCAGTCTGATCGTGGTCCACACGGTTTGCCTCTATGCTTATGTTAAATAGACATGTATGGATGCAGTTATTTTGCTGGCGTCTTAAGGATTAGATAATATGTTTTGCGTCCTTACTGAGGTAATGACGCAAAATGAAACATTTACTTTTGAATAAAATCTCGCCTCATTTTCATCTTTTACTTTTGTCAAAGGTAGGCCAGTCCTAATCAGTACGCATTCATGAACCTCTGTGTGAGAAAAATCGACATATTGCTGCATGCGAACAAGAAAGGTGCACACCATCCTGTGCTTCCGCACAGTCTGATCTGCACATTTGTTGTTCGCTTTCTGACACGTATAGTAGCCATTAGACAACTTTTAAAAATCTAGTCTCTGACGCGTTGAGTCTTTGGCCGAAAACCCCAAGGTCAGTTTTTCTCGCAACGAGCACAAGCGTGACATTTATTAGTTTCATTTTGTGGTGCAAAGCATTTTGCAGTCCATTTAGCCTTAAGCACCGAATTTGTTACCCCCAAAAAGGTAAAAGGTAGCAAAATGCGGGTCCATTAGAGCGCATTTTGCAACTCGGTTACAGGAGCCGACGCAATTTTTTACACGTAAACGTATTTTGTAACCAGGTAAAAGAACGGAGGATAGGGTAGATGTCGTGTACCCTCCCACGCAAAGTCTCACCACTCTTATCACACTAAGCTTAGAACCTTTCTCAATTTGTGAACCTAATGGAACCCGAACTAAATACCTAAGTAAACCACAAACCAAACTGAATCGCCCCATACATACTGTAGAACAGGGGCCTGTTGCATAAACCGTCATTAAAAGTTAACTGCCAGTTAAGTCGTCATTAAGTCGCTGTTAACTTAATGCCGACTTTAACTCTGTTGCATAAAAGTCCATTAACTTTAAGTCGGCATTAAGCTCCCATTAAAGCTGTCATTAACTAAAGTACCTCAGGAGGTACTTTAAAGCCGTCATTAAGTATGGATTTCACTGCTGTGCATGTGCATTTCCGTAATTTGCAGCCGTTATGGAATTTACTGAAAATTAGTAGTCATTATCATGAAAACAGCTAAAAAAGAGCATTCAAATGATAATCATTATTATTTCAGCGACTATTGGCTTCCAATGCCTAACTATAATACGCTATGTGGAGCAAGGGATATGTTGGGTATGCGCGGATCCGTGGGCGGGGGGGGGGGGCAGGGGGTCCGTACCATCCTGGAAAATCACAAGTTATATGGGTAGATCTAGATCTAAACCCCCTCCCGCCCCTGACGAAATTTCCTTGTTCCGCGCATGGGGGGGGGACAATTTATTTCACTGGAATGCATTTGAACAGATTGCATAATGGAGGACCAGGCTCGGGGGTGACTCTATACCAGCTAGGGGCTTGGGATTGGCTGAAAATGATGCTTACAGTAGTTTACTGTTGTCTATTGTTTTCTTATACCAACCGTTTTTAAATAGCACAAAGAAAAAATATAATCATACCATTCTTTTCGATGACGTTCTGGAAAAAAAGTACTCATTTTGAACGCGTTAGATAGTTTAGAACCAAAAGAGTAATCATTTTGATATTTTATTGTATATTGTTATTTTCTATTTGCTATTATGTGAAATTCCATCCATGCATTAACTATTTTTTTTTACCAAAAACATTCTTGAAATACACTGTTATATACAGCGACGTCATGGAGTGACGAATACTTTTGTCCACCATATGTAGGCTATATGCATGCACCGTTGAACCAAGCTGCTTTCAAACATGCTTTTGAACTAGGTGTATAAATGATTAACGGTTTGCGAATTTTTAAGGTTAATCTTACCGAATAGCGGAATGAGAGGTGTTAGTGATTAGCGAATTTCGGCCTAGGCTAAAATATTATAATGATTAGCGATTTTGGGCCAAAAAATTACCGACACGTTTAACGGTTAGCGAATAGTTTAAACCATTTAAAGGGGTAAAGCCTAGCGTCCTTTTTGTTGGACATTGGCAAACTGTGCAAAAACAGATCAGACGCCGCAAAATGCGGCGTCTGATTAGGTTCTCCACTGTTTGCTTACAGAAGTTTCTTTTAAAAAAAATGAATAGAAATTAAAAGTACCACCAAACAACCCTTAAAACGGAAATGGACTGGTCCAATTAATAAAAGTGGGAAAATCATTCGGCTAAAGAGGGTCAAACATATTTTATTACCAAATATGATACAGCAATGGGTTTGGGTCACAAGTTACACAACATTAGTTAGTTAACGAATTCGATGGAAAAGAGTAATTACACTTAGCTTTTACAGAAAACTGTTACTGATTACATGTACCAATTTTGGGGGCTATTTTTTACCGATTACTGATTTTTGGCCTAAACTTTACTGATTACTGATTTTTTGCCAAATTTTACTGATTAGCGAGTTCTGGACATACATTTTACTAACTGGCGATTTTTGAGTCTAAATTTTACAGATTAGAGGTTTTGGGGTGTTACTGATAAGCGATTTCAGAGGTATCCCATTGAGATCCTCATAGCTATGGTCATGTTATGTCAAGACAATCATTTCACCTAACCATAATTCTTTTCTGGGCAAGCTTGAGCAAGTGCTTCGTGCACATACTTTCGCTTGTATTATATAAACTGACAACAACCCTTCCTGACTGAATCTACGGCAGAAGAATGAACGTAGAAATTATTTCACGAAAGTATGGGGCCGAGCCGGGATTGAACTAGCAACCCCTGGGTCTGCAGTCAAACACGCACCTAGTCAGACACGTTATCGACTGCGCTACGCCGCCCGGTGTCACTGTCTTGTGTCCCTGAAAATTCGTGGTCACCGCCTACACGGTGTGGTATTGCCGGGGGTATTGCCTTTAACGGTGCCTTTTAAAATATTTCTCTTAGACCCATCCATTTTATGGAGTAAGATGTGAGCATATGCGCGCGCTGTGTGAATAAACATATAAGCAATGCTATTATCCATTAGCAAATAATGGATAATAAAATAAAATAAATAACCGCTTGCAGTGTTTTTCCCTGAGCACCCCGGCTTTCCCTGCCATACAAACTGTGACGACCTTGTCTGTATTGTGCCAGGATGCTGGTTGTCGTAGATAGAAAGCCCTATTTCTGGGGTCCTATTTTATTTTGTTCTGATGAAATTTTAGGAGCACAGCGCAGTGTTAGAGTGCTTGACTCGAAACCGATGGGGTTGCGGGTTCGAATATTACCCGCGTCACTGCCTTGTGTCCTTGAGCAAGACCCATTAACTAATCCTTGCTTAGTTCTGGGTGAACCCAGGAAGACCCGCGCCGACAAAACTGATAAATTTGTGTACAGAGACGTAAAGATTCAAATCAAACAAATTGTGGCTTGAAGGGGTGCGCCGTTTTAAGTCACTGGCGGAAAATACAACAATGTCAACATGCATGTCCCATGGAAACGGATGTAAACAAAACAGCCGATGGCTTTAAAAACGTCACATGTGCATTAGGCTTACAGCCTTTCAACAATTTCTTTTATGGAACTATAACATCTTGATCTAGAACTGATGATGAGATGAAACCCATGTTGTGAAATAAACGAAAGAAGCGGGTCACAAGAAAACTAAACTTAGGCCTACTGATTTAGTCTCGAACAACATCTTTACGGCGCAATATAGCATAAACTGACATTTTCGGGATTTGATCTATATTGTTTTTCTGCAAAGAAGTTTGTTTTTCCATATGCGCTATACATGGCAGTTACAATTTATAGTTTACAAAGCACAAGCTATCGGTTTCGTCGAAACGTCACTGTGACTATGATTCGCCGCCATATTGGAAGCTGTTGTCGGAGCATTTGCACATGAAAAGGTCTTAATGTCAGCTTTACCAGTCTGTTAAGTCGTCATTAGTTAAGTGGACTTTAAAATTACTTTATGCAACACAAAAATAATGCCAACTTAACTAATGAACTGGTAAAAGTTTAATGACAGCTTCTTCTTTATCTTTATTTCCTCCATATAGAGATTTACAAAAGAACATTCACATAATATATAAGGTATCAGAAAACAAGACTATTTATAAATGCATACAAAAGTAATATATCACTTTACATGCAAGAATGGTATGAAAAAAAAAATATTGAAAGATAATTATTTACATGGAATATGAATAATCAAATGAACGCCCTTTCATATACGCATAAAAGAGTTCATGCATATAAGTGTAGGACGTTATTCCGTTAGAAGTATTTTATCAGTTCATTTTATAGAACATAGCCAGTTTTAGCTGGCATCGCATGAAGTCATATCTTGCATGTACATGTGTATGTAGATATCAACCCTTTTCATTCTGATGGACTATTCTATGCACATTGACGCAATTAGTATGGAATGGTTAATGTACCTCTTTCTAGAAAATCGTTTTGATGATAGCAACCAGTGCAGACCCTGGCGAAACTCGTTTTATGCGGCATTTCGTCGAGGTCTTCACTGTTTGCCGAATAACCTACGAATCGGTATCCGGAGTGTGAAGGGTTAAGAGTGTTCGCAGGGGTTGCGACAGCAGCTCCTGACGAATGAGAACGACTTTGACAAGAAACTGTCTATCATGGCTCTGTCTAGGTTAGACCAGCAAGAGGCGCTCAGAACTATCGTTAAAAACGTGTCAGCGTCAGCTGAAATAAGAGTGTCTACTAGCTCTGGTGGTAAAATGCCTCTACAATCATGAAGGAATCTTTCCTTAAGTGGTTGAGAACACTTACACTCTGCAACTAGGTGGGAAAGAGAATCACTGTAATAAGACTTACAATGCAAGCATAAATAATTGCCCGGCTCTGGTATAGACGACCACAGCCTAGCAATGAAATCACATAGCTTCAAGTCACAGCCCGAATATGACATTTTCCAGACAACGGCTGGGGCAACAGAGATGTGTAGTTTGCGGAATCGTGCAAAATCGCTGTGACAATAAAGCCTCTGTCTCCATAGTAGAGTATACCTAGAATGGACGGCCGCTTTGACATGCTTTTTCCATTGTGATTTGCTCGGCAGACGAGC
Organism: Loripinus fragilis; assembly: GCA_964019695.1. Taxonomy (NCBI): domain Eukaryota; kingdom Metazoa; phylum Mollusca; class Bivalvia; order Lucinida; family Lucinidae; genus Loripinus; species Loripinus fragilis. The sequence goes on from OZ026519.1 coordinate 2,926,623, forward strand.
TATGTCCCAGAAGCCGCTCAGAATATATTGCAGGTTATACTCACATAAAAGTTGGCATATATCTGGAATAAATCCCATAGTTATTGTACTTCCACTGAGGTACAGATACAGTTACCTGAGAAATATCATTTGACAGATAGAGTCACCTGGTAAGGAGATAATTTTATGCAGAAATAAGAGTTTTCGGATAGTTATTTCGCTTGACAGTGGATGTAAACCTAGCATTGATTCGCACATGTCTGTTCTTGTGCGGACTGGGAGTCCTTGAACTCGTTTTACAATATAACGCTGAAACTTGTCAATTTCGTTTATTTCTGTCGTTGAGAGATTGTTCCAGATTTCGCATCCGTATAGCACAGAGGGTAAAATAATTTTCCGGTACAAACTAATCGCGGTAATAGGATTTATTCCGAGTGGCTTAACACCATAGCCTATCATAGCATGAAAGGCATTTCGCCCTTTCTGTATGCTAGCTCGTGTGCGTTTAACCGATTTTAAGCTAGTGTCTTGAAGTATTCCGAGATAATTTGTCGTAGATTCTTCACGCAACTGCTCATTACCGATGTGGAAAGGATAAGCTGCTTTAGCTCGCTTTTTGCATGAAAATGTAAGAACGCATGATTTCTCTGCATGAATCAGAAATAGCCATTTGTATGCGTACGCGAACACGATATCTAGCATTTTCTGTAGATTTATGGGCGAGGTTGCTATTAATGCTAAATCGTCTGCTAGTGCCGGGTTGCCAGATCTTACAGAACAGACCGCTGCGCCAAAACCTGATATCTGAAGTTCAACGAGGAGACCATCAATGAATACTAGGTAAAAGCCCGTAGAAGTTACTCCCCCTTGACGAACGCCGCGTCTCATCTTAATCAGATTAGAGAGAATACCATTTATGGAAACTTTGCAGTGTATACCGGTGTACGAGTCTTTTATTAGGCGCCATATTTTACCCTTTATTCCTATTTTGTCCAGCTTGTAGAGCAATGCGTCGTGCCACACAGTATCAAACGCTTTGCGGATGTCAAGGAAAGCTACGTATACGTTACTGTGGAGCTCTAGATTGTATAGAATTGTCTCTTGCAAATTAAATGCAGCAGTATTACATGATAATTTTTTCTGAAAGCCTTGTTGTTGAGGACAGGGAAATCTTTGAGGTAGCTGATGTAAGAAAGTGTTAATTCGTTCCATAAGAACCTTTTCAAAAAGTTTGCACATACATGGTAAGAGGGATATAGGGCGATAATTATTGGGATCTGATTTTAATTTCCCTTTCCCTTTATAGATAGGAATAATGATGCTTAATTTCCATGCTGATGGAATTTGTTCATTTCTTAAGATAGCATTAAACAATTTACTGATGCAATAAAGCAGGCTTGGCCCGCCATGAATGATATGTTCGTTCTGAACTTTATCCCAGCCAGGAGCTTTTCTGGTTTTAAGTTGTTTTACGGCAAAGCAGATTTCGTCGGAGCTGATCATTTGTTCGAGCTGGGAGTTTGTTTTACTGTTATTGCGGCTTTTATTACAAACTTCCGTTTGTATGTATCTAATAAATGCTGCATGATCGTCATCGACGGTTTCATTTAGGATTGACATATCGCTAAGTATGCATTCAAAGTATTTTGAGAAACCATTAGCAACTTCTTGTGGGGATTTATATTCTTCTCCATCAAATTTCAATTTAATGCAGCTCTGATTAGGTTTGTTCTGTAAGTTTCGTAGCAGACGCCAGAAAAGTCGATAATCCAACTCAGCGGCTTCATCAAGGTCCAAAAAGACTTTGTCGAGGTATTTATTAGACTCTTGCCTTTGCATTTTGCGAAATGCGCATTTTGCCCTCTTATAATTGGCATAAGACTGGTGCTGCGCACCGCGCGGTTTTCCGGCAGCCAACCAGTCTCTTCGACAAGATCTCGATAGATCGTGAGCTAATTCTACATCACGTGTCCAGTAGGGTTTCGAGTATTTATTAAATGGTTTTGAAGGCAGCACATCGTGGGCTGCATCGTGAAGACACTCTGTAATACTGTCCGCTAGACAGTTTACGTTCATATTGTACTTATCGGAGTTTGACTGCTCTATTTTAGATGTTAAAACCTCGGAGTAAGTTTGAAGGGTTTCAGTCGTTGCTTTGTGCCATTGTATACATTTTGTATCTCTACTAAGTGTAGTCACCTGCGATGTGGGGTGTGAATCTAGATCTAGCTTCAGTAATATTGGAAAATGGTCTGACGTTAATGTCAATCGTGACTCGTCGATCACTTGACATGAATGACACGATGCTGCTGTGGTTGCGTCAATCAGAAAATGGTCGATCATTGATCGTGACGGTATAAAGCTATAATTAGGCCCAGAACAAAGGCTTGATATGTTCACAGGCACTAAGCTATTACTATTTATGAAGTCTGTGAGGTGTTTAGATTTCTTATTTGAGCTGTTGGAGTTTTGTGAGATATATTGGGCATTTAAGTCGCCAGCAATGATAATATTACCTTGTGTGACATAGTAGGATACGAGAGTTTGCAGCTCAGCGAGAACTTCGGTGTATTTCTGAATATTGCCATCTGCAGGTAAGTAAACACAAAAGATAAAGGTTGAAACAATTTGGTTATGATTTAGCTCAATACCAAGTACTCTGTCAGATGATATATTCTCGATCTCCGAAACACAAAAGTTCATACGTTTTCTGTACATAATTGCAACTCCAGCCTTCCCACATGATGTCCTGCTATACGGATTTATATCATGTGAGATCTTGACAACACTTGAGTATGAGGAGTCTATGCTGTCGAAGAAACATTTAGAATGTGGCATAAGTTTGTGCTCCGTTATAAGAGCTATATCAGTATTATAGCAGGACAACATGTGCGAGAGAGTGTATGCAGACGACATGATACCACGAACATTCCATGTTAGTAGATTAAGTAACATAATGATGACGAGTGATGACATGAATATGATTAGCTATTGACTAGAGATTGATTAATAATCGTTCCAGTACTGATACTTGATGACATGATCATTATAGTCCTTGTGGCTTCTGTTATTTCTTCCAAAGCAATCATAATTGTATTTCGTGCTAGTGTTTTTATCATAGGAGTCCTTGCGATAATCATAATCGTCATCACGATCATCATCATTATCATAATTGAGCTTGACACGAACATAATGGTGAATTGAACTGAACTTCGTACAGCTCACCAAAAAAACAAACGGAATCGACCTCGCCTCTAACCGATTTCTGAAATGAACAGAATCGAACACTGTACTCCAAAATTTGAAATGTGCCAATAGATAGATAAATAGATAGGTTTCTTTATTTCCTCCTGCTAGGAGAGTTACAGAAACACATATGTACAAAATAGCATGCATTACCTACTTTGCTCAGCACGTATCTGTCAAAGTAAGTTTCAATTAATGGAACAAAGTTGAAACTAATTTTAACATATAATACAAAATAAATGTATTTAGCGAATTGAGCCAGAAGATTAACCCTTACACTATGCAAGTTACGGTTAACTCATTGTGCGCAGCCCTCTTAACAAAATGCAAGAGATCTGCAAATGGGTCGTTAAGCAATTAATTTGCACCAGACTATGCTTGCAGCCCATGAATACAACATCCAAGAGAACTTGACTGGACCATAGGGCAAATATTTGTAAATAACCATTCGATTTATATCTTTGTGTTGAGCACCATCTACGACTGAGATTATGTCTATACCATGATATATAGTTAATATTAAATATATGCTTCCATCAGTTGACTTAATAACATCTATGGCTCAAATGCCATCAGCTTCAGCTCAATTGCTACAACTTAGACATTAGAGCCATAGACGCCACTAAGCTACCCACAATAAGTTGCCTTATTTCACTTATCGGCGGGTCATCATTTCAAGAACAGGTGTATGGTTGCGATTCCGAAGACCAAGCATATTTTTCTCAAAAACGAAAATGTTAGCTGTTGAACATATGTGCATGCGCTGTTGCAATGATCAATGATATTATTGTTACATTTGGCACAGAGCCGGAATCCGTCAGCCCCGTCTGTTAGGTAAGAAATCATTTGTACAATTGATTTTGCTGCTGGCATTAGTTTTGGTTTATTTTCTGAGGACTTCCTCAACCCCCCCCCCCCCAAAAAAAAAAAAACTGTCAGATGGACCTAACCCCGCCCCCTCCCCCCCCCCCTTTGACGAAAATTCCTGGACCGCGCATATTGGCCCTATAGCACCGAAGAAGAACAAGACGTTTGATAAGTGCGGAAATAATTGGACACTTGCTTATTTTGCATGCCGAGAGTAACCCAACATTTATGAATAATAGCCCTATGACGCTGAGTGTACACATGACCCGACTATTGAATTACACGTACGCCATTTGAATACGTATTATCTTTCACAAAATTGAAAAAAGGCTCTACATTATCAAATCGAAATTTTATTTTAAACTTCCGGGAATGGCGTGTCCGCAAGAAGCCAATCATTGCGCTTTATTTTGAGTCTGAGACTGTATCCAGGTTTTATAACCTCGAGGCCAGGCAGGCCTCCTGATAATATGGGTAATCATAGTACATGTAATATACAAATGTTATGGTCCAACGTAAAGATGTAGATGCAGAATTGTTAACATATTGTGTTGCTCCTATCAAACCATATTTTGCACAATAATTGTCTTATTGAGATGTTCATACATTTGAACATCCGAACCACACGTTTTGAACTGATGGCACAACTTTACGCTTTATGACCTGATCATCAAATTGAAGTCTCAAATTCGTTACATTGCCTATGTTTGAAGAATGTGATTCGCTCTTAATGCAAAAAAGCTGTTACTATGCGCCTAATGAAATATGCAAATAATGTTGCATACGCCCAGGGGTGTCATGCAAAAGTTGTTGCACGTGTGTGATAATTGTTTACATAAATTTGCCTTACCATTAATTGTTTTTCTTACGGCACCCTCTTAAACACGAAAACCTTTCAATTAAGCATGTCTGCACAACGAAAACAGCACTATTTTAGACTTGCAAACGTCATTAAATGAACGACGTTAGTGGTTTCCGAGACTCAAAGTTTGCCTCAAAGGCTCTATTGAGACGACTTTATTTTTTCAGATTGGCTTATTCGACCTAACTGGATAACAAGAGACTTTATACACCGATGTTGTATCAAAGTAAGTAAGTGTACAAAGATTAGGAATCGATACAATCAAGTACCACACCTGACCCAGGATACCAATGGGAAAGTGACAAACTCACAGCTAGACAGCAAGAGGTCAAGCTTGTATTGCGAAGAATGCAGTTGAAACACGTTTTTGATCACTTCCTTGTTTAATGCAATGTACAACGCAGTAGAAATCAAAACACCTCAATTTTAACACATATCTAACCATCATTTATCATAAGCGAAACAATGTCACTTCGGAATGGCATTTCGTTCACAAGCCGATAGCATTGCACATGTACAATGTATCAAGGGCGGATCTCACGTAACAATAAAAGCGCTGAAGGCATGCAACATCAGGATATTTTCAATGCAAAGAAACTTATTTTGAAACCAGACCTTTTCATGCAAAGTTTGAAGAAAATCGGTATGGAAATGCCAAAGTAAGAGAGTGAAAAACCAATTAATAACGTAAATCAAGGGCCATAACTCTGTACTTATTTGTCGAAATGTATCCATCTGCAATACAAAGCCACTACTTTTCAATTTCAACTATTATACCCAGTTTGAAGAAAATTGGTAAAATTTGCCAAAGATAGAGAGTAAAAACAAATTTCTAACGTCAATCAAGGGCTATGAATCCGTACTTATTTGTCAAAATGTACCCATCTGCAATCCCAGAACACTCATTCACAATATCGACTCTCATACCAAGTTTGAAGAAAACCGGTAAAGGAATGCCAAAGATAGAGGGTGGAAACCAATTTCTAACGTCAATCAAGGGCCGTAATTCTGCACTTATTTGCCAAAATTTACCCATCTGCAATCCCAGGACACTCCCCAATATCAACTCTCATAGCAAGTTTGAAGAAAATTAGTTAAAAAATGCACCCAGTAGAGAGTGAAAACGACGCGCTGACGGACGGACAGACAGACGGACGGACGGACGGACGGACGGACACTCGAACGCAATTTTTAAATGGAGGGTATAACATAATACCCCACTTTTTTTTAAGTGGCGGGGTATAAAAAGCAGTAAAATACGAAGACATGGCCTGATGTAAATTGCCTTCAGCAGACTAAGATCACTGGTCAGTACGCGAACCCAAGAGCGGGATCGACCCGATTAGATTATATTTAGAACAATACCTGATTGCCAATGTAAAACTAACTTTGACATTTTTGTCATAAAAGCGACATGTTGTGCCTTAGGTATGCGTATACATGTACCTATCTAAATAGTTAATTGACTTATCATTGTTCATTGTATGCTGCGTTCAAGGTGAAAAGGTATATTCTGACAAGCGTACAGTGTATACAAGGTTGCATCTTTAGCATGTGAAGTACATTAGGCGGTTTGATAATCGTTACATGCATTGTGGCAAAAAGAGTAATCGTATGGGCTTGTAATTGTATGTCATTTTATGGGCCACACATGAACGCAGACCAAGACAAAATAACCCAGGTATCTCCTCGGGATATGCACCTTTTGCTATCATACAGGGCCCCGGTACGGGTTTCCCAATTTTAGAAGACAAGACCAAACTCTGCTCTGGACCTGCGTCTTAAAAAAACTGATTGCATATTGACATATATGTAAGCGAAGATGACATCCCACCTCACCCCACACCTGCCAAGGAATTCTATTGAGATGTGTTTGTATGCAAAGTTTGTATAAAAGGAATGGAAGCTGTATACAAATAGGCATCTCATAAGTGTTGCAAGCGTAAATCTATGTGTTGTGATCGTCAAAAATGTCTAAGTTCAACATCCAAAAAAGTATGAGAAAATATATACCAAAGCCGCACAAAAATAGGAGGTACACACTTTAAATGTATGCAAGGTTTGAATGGAAAGGAAAACAAACTGTTGGAGTTACAGATTACACAATGTAAGCATCCAAAAGGTGGTGCAGATGTAATAATGTCTGAGTTCAACAATCCTAAAAATATGATAAAATATTATCAAATGTGCACAAAATAGGAGGTGCATATCTTATTGTGTGAACAATCAGTATGCAAAGTTTGAATATTAAAGAATGAAAACTGTTGACGTTACAGATTACACAAACTAGACACCCCTAAGCATTTCTGATGGAAAATGTCTACGTTCACCACCCCTCAAAATAAGAAAATATTAATCAAATGTGCACAAAATAAGAGGTGCTCAACTTCAATCTGTCAACAATCGTTATGCAAAGTGTGAATATAAAGAAATAAAAACTGTTGGAGTTTCAAATTACACAAACCAGACACCCTCTAAGCATTTCGAATTGAAAACATGTCTATGTTCAACATCCCTCAAAAATAAGGAAATATTAATCAAATGTGCTCAAAATAGGAGTTGCACATCTTCAATGCGTGATCAATTATCATGCAAAGTTTGAATATCTAAAAGGAATGGAAATCGTTGGAGTTACAGATTACACAAATCAGGAACCCCCTTAGCACTTCGGATGGGAAATCTGTCTTAGTTCATCATCCCTCAAAAATAAGAACATATTGAACGAATTGCACAAAATAGGAGGTGTACATCTTAAATGTGTGAACAATCAATATGCAAAGTTTGTATAAGACTTATAAAGTCTGATGAGATATGGTATTTATTCATATAAATGTGTGATATGGATTCATAGGAGTAATAACAACATCTATGACTGATATAAGTCTAAGTTTTGAATATAAAGGAATGAAAATTTTTGGAAATACAGTGTACACAACCCAAACACAATCAAGCATTTTTGACGTAAACATGTCTAAATTCAACACCCCGCTAATCATGAAATGTGCACAACCTTCTATGTGTGAAAAATCATTATACGTGTACATGTACAAAGTTTGAATACAAAGAAATGAAAACTTTTGGAGTTGCAGATTACACAAACTAGGTACCTAAAATGTTGCGGACGGACGAGTGGACCCAGTACTTGTTCGAAACCTGACATGGAGAGAATCCTTTGATATTCAATCACAAAGTGGCATTAAAATAAGCAGCATCGTTGTGAAATTATTAGTATATGTTTCGCCCGCCTGTGTGTGAAAAAAAATTACGAGATTTCGGTACTGGATTATCTCCCCGTACATGGAAACAACCATGGAAAAACTATTTTACACAACCTATATCTGTATAGAACACGGACAAAGGGAGATGTTTTAACAGAACTAAACCTGGTGATTATAAAACAAAAAAGACGTATCCAACCCCTTGTCGAGAAAATAGATCCAACCTAAAGACCCATTAAGCCGAATAAATTTTCCGAGTATTATCGATTGGATGAGCTCTTGCATTTTTGTATGTGTAGTTGGTGGTATTCTTTCATCCATCTTTACCAACTTTAGCATGGAATATCACTTGATGTGCAAGGTCTACACTGATGTAGGTGGTATTAAATAGTTATACCATGTTTGTCCACCTGTACGTAAGATAATCCACTCGCTAAAGCTCGTGAATTATCTCCACGTACAGGCGGACAACCCATGGTATAACTATTATTTAATCAAAATTTGCATGCAACATACATGTACTTCTTACCTGGTTAAATATATATATCCTTATTTGTTTGTGAACTGGACAGATCTGTTCAGAATACGAGGAGTATATCGTTGACAGCTGACGAGGTGACCTATTGTTTATGATGAATTACGTTAAACTCTCTCCAGAAGAGATGATGTAAACACACGCAGGCAACAATAGTGTACATTTATTGTCTGACGGAAAATAAGAATTGAAAACACACACACACACACACACACACACACACACACACACACACACACACACACACACACACACACATCCACTAAGAATATTCGATTATCGTATGGCTCTGTCTATATCGGCCGGCTCTGATGTAAGAGGGCTGGTTTTCTTCACATAGTGCACCTGGTGCATTTCAATGTTTCTAAAGTTGTTTTGGTAACGTCCTATCAAAAGTATAGCTTTCTTTTTGAGGAGTGAAGCATGACCGAGAAAAGAAGAGATCCGAGAGCAAAACTTCACACACACACACACGTTAGCAGAAATACGAAATGCGTTTCTTTCACAAGATATCTAACGCACTACAAGCAAAATTGTTATTTTACAGTTGATTTTCTACCTTTATCCGTCACGCAAATTTAGGACTGCCTAATGCGGGTTTTGTGAATATTGGTAGTCTCGAATATATTTGGATTTTTATATGCTCCATTGAAAGCTGTAAAGCATCGCACATTTCGGGATAGTTGCGATCGAATAACTTACATCATGTATTTTAGTGGTTGGTTTGGCTATGCCACCTATGACTATCTATGTATAGCTATTAATCGACGCAAAACTAGAAACGACACAAAGTACTGCATAACAGAACGAGGACCTAACACAAAAAACCAATACACCATACATGTAGGAGAAATAATAAACAATGAATAATCAACAGCAGCACCACCGCCTAGAACATACATGTACAGCAGCCAGATCCACTGAGGGGTTTAAATTAATTTTAGTAGCCAAACCTTCGCCCTAGATTCTGCTGCTGTAGAGGAGGCTTTATAACTTATGCAATGTATCATCACAGTGAAACAACCAAATCAATTAACATACTGTGGTGAAACAAAGAATATGGCTCTCAACACAAAGGCTGTCAGAGCTCAAGAAAATCCCAAATTAAGCCACGGTGAGCCCTAGTAATGGACAAACATATGCACTGAATCTGAGGCCTGACCCACCGTCTTCTTACAAATGTTGATGTAGTTGGTTCATTTTTTGCACAATGATTGCCTACGAAATACATATAAAGGACAGCGTATGTTTTGTATCGTTAATATGAACTTGCAATCAAAGGCTGTGGGCAAAAGTATGTAAAATCAATCCGTTTGTCTTAGTACTGCAAACTACCCTTCTTTTATAATTAACTTTCGAAAGCAAATGATTATTATCCAAACATAACTTTGAATCTAAAGGTCAATGTCAAAATATACACAGTGTCAATGAAAAGTTACCAGTATCGAAATTTCGATTTTTTTTGAAAATGTATAATACAGTTCTTTGACTACTGTTACGTTCGTGTTTTTGGTCAACGCCAAGCTGGTTTGGAGAGATAATACAGTAACACGAGCCCTGGAACTATGGTGCACGTGATGCACGTGTATTTTATGTTTTTCGCAGTTTTTAAGAATTTAAAAACATCATTTTCAGAAGATAACATGCAAGGACATGCCCTAGACATTTTCATTGAAAACGCCATTAAAAATGGTTTAGGTTATTTCATTAAACTGCGAAAAATGAGGATCAAACTTTAAGGTAGCTCCAAAACTTTGCAATGTCCTATAAAATGCAATGGAAACTACAGGGGTCCATGAAGGAGTGATTACAATGCATTCGGATGTGATGGATACCGTTTTTCATAGTGGTGATGCATGGGACTCTATACCATAAAATTCAGTTTTGAAGTATCCGCAGTTCTTCGTTCAGAATGGACTAAATATTGTTCTGTATTAAGTGTTTGTGATTTACTGGTAACTGTTCACTGACGTTGAGTATATACTCACACTGGTCAATGTAAACGCACTGGTGGTTGCTACAACGAGCTGGTGGTGGCATTTGTACGCACTGGTGATGGCTTAAAAGGTAAAATTATTTATACCTGTTGCATTTATTTTATTTGTGATGACACTTGGCGCACAGACCAGGGAATTCTGCATGTCTAAGCGCAGCTGTTGTCATATTCCCATGAAATACACTTAACAACACTTATAAGTGTGCACATATAAATGGGCTCATATCTCCGTTAATACTGGTCAGATCATTTTCAAATTTTCATCAAATATAAACGACACATGTGTAATAAAATTGCATTTATATTACTTCGAATAAAACAAAAAGTTCAAAAATGCGAACGCTAAATTCAAATTTATGGTATAATCAAAGTTCACATTTTTCCAATACTATAGAAGAGACCAAACTCGATCCAATATATCACATAACAAAGTAAATATCACAATATTCTTAAGTCAAATTCTGCAGCGGCGTCAATGTCCATGTAAACTTAGTAGCGGGAATGTCCCACCGCAATGTTCACTGCGGCAAGACAACGGCGTCTCATTGACGTTTCATAATGCTAAACGTTATTATGGGGGAGGTTGTTCCACTCGTAGAGAATATTTGCTCTCAGTTGATTCAGTGTGGTCGGAATAACCCCTGATCTCCTTACACGGCGCTTTAGTTCATCCCAAATATTTTCAATTATGTTTAAATCTGGTGATTTGGATGGAAAGTCGACGACATTTACGTTATTTGCATTAAGATATGCAGTGGTGGCCCTTGCACGATGGGCTAGAGCACCATCGTGCAGCAACTGCATTCCTCTGTGGTTTTTCAACAATGGAATGACCTCCGTATCCAGTTCTTCATGTTGATAGCGAGATGCAGTTAAGTTACCTTTATGAAGACAATGTTAGTTTTATGATGTAAGGACACACCTGCGTACACCATAACAGAACCACCACCATTTTATTCAAAACTACTTAACTATAAAATGGAATTTCATAGAAAGACAAATTCTAAAACGAAGAAAATGTGAACTTTCATTTTACGATATTTTTGAATTTTGATTTCGCATTTTAAAAGTTAAAGTTTTATCAAAATTAAAATGTATGGAATATCATGTCACGAATGTCATCTATATCTGTTGAAAATTTCAAAATGATTTGACTTTTATTTATGAAGATATGGGTCCATTTTTATGTGCACACTTATAAGTGTTGTTAAGTGTAACATCATAAAACGATTACCGCTTTGTATTTTTTTTCTTGGTAAACTAGCAAATGTTTTATCGAGGTTTTATTGAGGAATTTTATTACAACGCACTGAGAGCATTTTTTGACGCATTGATACAACGCACTGATGGTTGCACAGAAGTGCTGTGGTTGCTGGTGCAGACTCGCCACAGCATTCGCTGTTCACATAAACGTTACAAAAATCGCCATTTCAGCCAGCACATGATATTTCGATACTGTGACGAAGGCTCAGGCGAGCCTGTGCAAACATGCAGACTCCCAAGAGCCTTCGCTGCCAGCACAAGAGATCTTGATACTTATTCGCATTGTCCAGTGACTTTGCCTGCGCAAATATGCAGACTCACCAGAGTATTAGCTGCTGGCGTGAATAGCACACTAATCGCCATTTTAGGCAGCACAAGAGATTTTGTACAGTGACAAAGGCTAAGGTAAGCCTGTGCAAATGTGCAGACTCGCCAGAGCCTTCGCTGCTCGCACAAATTGGCATTCAATCGCCATTTGAGCCACCACATAAGAATTTTGAACTGTGACGAAGGTTCAGACTAGACCAAGCAAGTGTGCAGACTCGCCAAAGCCATCGCTGTTTGCATGAATGGCACCCAAAAATAGTAAGTCAGTATGATCGGGAAATATTACAATCACCCACTGCAGACAAAGCCATCACACAACAAGCATGAGACACCAGGAAGACAAACTAAGCAAAGCATCTAGCTCTCTCTCTCTCTTTTCCCCATCAAGATCATCGCAAAACAAGAATGGACATAAAGTAACAAAATATAGAACAATTACAGAATCCTATAATGGGAGTAACAATCAACAACGAATCAACAACAACAGAACCACCGCCTTAGAATAGACAGCAGCCTAAGCCACTGGGGTGCTAAAATGCATTTTACTGGTACCAAATCTTTGCCCTAGATTCTGCTGTTGCTGAAGCACAAAAAATGCTAAGCTCGCATGGAGGCTTCTTAACTATTGCAATGTATCACAACGGACAAACAATTCCATCAAATTAAAAGTTTTGGGGCCAATCTGAAAAATAGGCAGAAACACTGTCAAAGTGTGAACAGGGCTAGCTCTGGAGCGTCTCTGGTGAGTCTGCACAATTGCATAGTCACGCTTGAGCCTTCATCAAAGTACAAAAAACACAACAGCTATGCCTATTGACTGTAAGATTTCTTTATAAGCTTGCATTTATTTTACTTGAGATGACACCTGGGCGCAGAAACCGTCAGTAACATTGCAGTTTATGGCTCTGCCACGCAATTGGCGATTTAATTCATGGTTTGACCGACAAATCCAACACAGTTGTGGAGTTTGACAGTGACAGGTGCTTTTTTCTATTGTGACTGCCTAACTTGAGGGAATTTTGCATGTCTATGCACAACTGCAGCTATGTTATCATAGTCCCATGAAATAACATCCAAAAACGATTACTACTCTCTATTTCATTCCTTGCAGAGAAAGCTCTGGCGAGTCTGTACATTTGCACAGGCTCACCTGAGTCTTCGTCACAGTACTGAAATATCATTTGCTGACTCAAATAACGATTTGTGTACCGTTTATAAGAACAGTGAATGTTGTGGTGAGGCTGTACCAGCAACCATGGCACACCTAGGCAACCATCAGTGCGTTGTATCAATGCGTCAAAAAATGCTCCCAGTGCGTTGTAAAAAAATCCTCAATAAAACGTTAGCTAGTTTACCAAGAAAAGAAATGCAAAGTGGTAATCGTTTTTTGGATGTTATTACATGTTAATATGATAACAGCTCTGCTTAGACATGTATATTTCCCTCAATTTAGGCAGTTTTACTAGAAATAAGCACCTGCCATGGCAAAGTCCAGAACTGTGCTGGATTTGCCGTCAAAACCATGAATTAAATCACCAATTGCTTGGCAGAGCCATAAACTGCAATGGTACCGATGGTCTGTGCGCCAAGTGTCATCGCAAATAAAATAAATGCAAGCTTATTAATAAATCATAAAGTCAACAGGTATAGATACATTTACCTTTTTAGCCATCACCAGTACGTAAAAATGCCACCACCAGCTCGTTGTAGCAACCACCGGTGCGTTTACATTGACCAGTGTGATACTTTTACTCTATCTGTATGGCTTGTACTCGCCTTTAGCATAGGCTATCTAACTTCATGTCTTACGAGAGTGGAATATTGTAAGCGCTGATATATACTATTGCCATAAAGTTAAGCATATTCCATTTGATAACACCACTTAGGTTTTAGGAACGGTAAGAACAAAAACTTTTGAGAGATACCAAATTTTTTTGTAGTGGACAACAAAAGCAGAATACCAGCGATTTGATGAAGAAAAGCTGTGGAATCTCTGACTTGTTTAAAGGCTGCAAACACCTTACAAAAATTACCCATATTTTTTACAAAATTCAATGAAAACAGCATGGAGGCCAAGAGTCAGCCTAACTTTTACAATAAGGTCGTGATAGTTGTAATTTCTTCAAAACTTTCTCTTTGAAGCATACACTTTCAGGATCTGGTGCAAAAAGACTCAAAATGGCTCATAATAATCCACTACTTCCAGTTTATGTTGTGTATAGCCTTCACACTGTCGAAATAACAACTTGGCACATTTTCATCATTAAATTCACTGGGTACATGCGTTAAAAACATGAAATCCTGTCCCACTCATACAGTAGAGTCTAGCAAAATTCACATTGGTTTTGATACGACTGGTTTCCGGTTTCAAACACGTCAGCCGAGCTTGTACCACACGTGTTCGATAGGGTTCAAGTCCGGCAACAAGCCTGGCCGTGGAAGACTAGCGATGAACTGTTGATTTTTGTCTTCCTCGATGATGCGAATACAGTGACGTCTTGCAATGTCATCTCGGAGCACCATGTTCTGGCCATCTTGCGAGTCCAAGGGCGACCTAACACCAGACTCCAGGATTTCGTCATGGTACTTTTGAGCGTTCAAAGTCTCAGTAACCACCTTTAACTCTATCAAATGGTCGTCAGATAATGCACCACGTACCATAATGCGTCAGTAGCAATGCCTTGCACTCAAGAATCAATGTAGACCGTTTCCTTTTTGCAATAATGCTTGTCTCTCTATGTTCTTTCAAAGGTCTGCTTACAACACTCTGAGACAGGTTTAATACCCTTGAAATGACATCGTTTTTCAACCAACGTTCCTAATGGCAATTTTACACATTCTGTCCTCTTCCTTCTTCATAGATTTATGCAACATACGCATTTTAAGGCTATTTCATGACTCAACAGCATAGGAAATTCATTTGGACAGTACTGTGTCGTAAGCATCCCGTTTATGGACAGTAGTGAATGAAACTAATCGAACTTATCCAAATTTGGTAGCCAATATACAAGTAAACATGTCGAATAAAACCCAAAACTAAAGTTATTTTCAATACTTCGAAAATCGGGATCGTATAAAAATATGATTAACTTTATGGCAATAGTATATGAGCGTATATAGCTCGTAACGCTATCTTCTAACACTTGTTGATAGAGTGTGTTCATGTTTGGTACACTGATACCCAATGAGATGGCAAAACGGCCATGGTCATAAATAGGCCATAACTATGCAATATCTAATATAAGTGCGGATATCTGCGATGGTCCCCTATCGATTGACCCCATTCTAGAATGGGTGTTGTTATTTTGTATTGTTAGTTCTGTGTATCTTTTTGCTATAGTAGTTTCTTTGTTCTTTCTAGCTTGACGGTCATCTTTGTTGAGGAAGAGAGATGGTTTTAGTTTCTTGCTGTATTACTGTATTGCACAAATGAGTGCATTTTATGTAAAATTGGCGGTTTTCGAATGTTTCGTACTATATTTGTCATAGAGGGCCATGATCAGACAGATTTGCAGTATCAAGCCACAGGATGTGGCCACGTTAAAGTCAAGCGAATTACTGGCAAAGCTTGAGCTTGAGGACCTCGACCTCATTTTGAGAGAGAGGAGGCCTCGCTGGTTCGGGCATGTGGAGCGTTCTAGTGGTGCAATCAGAACAGCGTGTGATATACAGATTGATGGCAGGCGGGGCAGGGAGGCCCAAACTAACATGGAAGAAACTGACGGAGAGAGACTGCCGTGAGTGGAAGCTCATGACAGTTCACCCTCAAGAAAGGAGCACCTGGAGATCAGCTGTGAGATCTGCTATGCGTGTAGCCAGTTACCCGGAAAGGGGCCCACTGATGTGGATGATGATGATGATGATGATGATGATGATGAATTGTATATTATCTGTGATTGTTCTATTCCTGGACATAATTATTTGTCTTTTGCATTATACTTTATTTTTCAGTAAACAAAGACAAACGGTAACAAAACGAGCTTTTTTATTCATATAATAGAACGCCCTGGTATGCATGCAGAGTTATAATAAAAATACAAGCATTCATCAACGTATGGGTCAGCACACCAGCTTGTGGTATCTATTGCATAAGTGAGCATTGAGGGCTCAGACAAGCCTGCGCATCTGCTCAGTCTCGCCAGAGCCTTCACTGCTCGTATACATAAAGTATGGATATAGATAAAGACTAACACCAAACCAAATGTAAGACCTCTAGCTTCTTTGCGATATGTATCCAAATTTCAAGCAATGGTCCATACATGCATTGTCTTTTATGAACTGGCACCTCGGTAGGCCTCGAAATATCTGAAAATAGACACTTGCCCTGCATCACAAAAATTATTGGCATATATAGGTAAAACTTTCACTAGAAATTTCAAAATTTTCACTTGCCCTGCAGCCTTTGGTACGAGGGCTGTTCAAATATGAATGCAAGTAGCTTCATAACTTTCTTAACATATATGCTACGGCGAAATGGTAAACGTTTCTATAAAGGATTATATGTCATCTTTAAACTGCCACCAGACCTAAAGAAAAAATACAGTATACCTATCGAGCTATAGCCCTTCATATAAGGGTCACGTTAGTATACTAACAAACTCAATGCTTTAAACATATACCCGTGATATAAACGAGTGTATAACTCTTCGATAAGCAGGCGAAATTTCTTGAAATTTTTAAGGAAGTATCCCCATATTCTTATATAATGATTCTATGAAAGTTGCATTAATCCGACATGCTTCTGTTAAAATATACCGAATCGTTTTCACTAAAGTCTCCATACGTTTGCAAATAAATGGTAAACAAAACACCACCTTTCAGTTTTCAGTTTAACTTATCTCTAACAAAATTCACGAAGCAACATTTAAACTAATTTTAACTCAAAGACAATATGTTGATCGCTCAAACTGAGTTGTCGCTACAAATTATTGATGTATAGTGGGTAATTTTTAACCGCTGAAATGCATTTTATTAAGTCAAAAATGCCTTAAGTGAAGGGGTTATACAATTTATACTTGTTTTTTATGCCATGATATTGCGGCTTTATTCTAAATTTGAACGTAAACTTTAAGTTTGACCACTATAGGCATTATTTACAACAAAATTACTCAGCTGGTCTTGAGGTATACACAGATTGGGCATATTTTGATTAATGTAAACAAGTCATTAAGAAGCAGAAAATGCTTAAAAAATGATATGAAATGTGATTACTCTGTTAATAGAGGACGGCGCGTTTTGAAAACTCCCTTATGACATATTTAGCATGTTTTCAACAAACCGTAAAGAAAACGACGCAGCTATGTTCATTATTACATCACCAGTAGATAAATCAAAATGACGTTAATCATAAAATTAATGACGTCACAAACGTGCCGGTTTACTCGAGATTGAAAGAGGATTATACAAACTGTTTCCTGCAAGCAACTTTAGGATTGTTGCTTATACTTACATCTAAAAGTTGGTGCCATTTTGTCTAAAACTTACAAAAATATGACACTATTTCTGCACATGTACCAAAACGTGCATAGCAATTTGCTTCAAAAAACTTCAGTATACAGGAATGGCCTTTATTTAAGGGACTATAACTCGAGAAATATAGTGTGTGTTTCTTTATGTTTGGTGCCATTTTAAAGGCGATAAATAGTTCTTTCCAGAAAGCTATAACATTTTGTCGTAGCATATATGTGCAGAAAGTTATGAAGCTACTTGCATTCATATTTGAACAGTCCTCGTACTTGTAAATACGAGCGTACGAGTGCTATTTTCGAGCCCTGCTCGGGTCCTTAGGAATGTCCTCTACATCATAAAGACAAAAATAATAAAAGACAAAACACGACAGCAATGACCTTGATATCAACGTGTTATAACCAAACACCGCAGTTCATCACAAAATGTATTATCACTTACTTTATAACACATGATTCAATTGATTCTTTAAACTTGCATGCAGTTATTTCATCCCAGTGGCGTGGAAGGAAAATATGTTTAGATGAATCACAATAAAGTTATTTTGGTTGTTTTGAAATCTTAGACCACTTTCAGTCGTTAGTAGAAATTGATTAAAAGCATAATAATGTTTATATAAAATGAATTACTCACCTGCTTTCAGCAAGCATATACATGTATTGCTTTCCATTGACAAAGCAGAATCCATTTGCTGAAAGTATTTGCTTGTTTAACACATATGGTAATTTTGGAACCATAATTATTTCATTCTTCCCATTTTATTGTATGTACATGTATTTGGTAAAATGAGAGATTTGGTGCACATCAAATTAGAGGGTTATTAGAGAATAGCAGACACGTCTTAACATGTGTTGAAGCCTATGCCTCCAGGCTGCACCTGGCTACGCTCCTTCTGTATCTTAACAAAATATATGCTATGGGTAACAGTGTAAGCATCAGAACCATGCACGTGAGATAAGTGATAGATATTTTTCAGAACCGTCTTTAGACCAGTTTCGCTTCGAGTTATTGCTCGGTTCAGTAAAAAGAAACGACTCTGTAACTGATCCATAAGACTTGTATCTTCCTTTCGTATCAGTGAAATTAACCACAGCATAATATATTTGACGACATTATTTTAAAAAGTCTATCAGATCTGGAAACAGCATAAAACTGCCGTTTCTTCATGAATATCCATGCCAAGCTCCACCCCATTATGAATAATTATATAGAGAAAGTTCCACGTTTGTACATATAACAAAGAAAGTACTTGTCAGGACCACTAGTGTAAGATAATATCTAATCATATTTCCATAAGCAAACAGAGCTGCCTGATCTGGGTCTGCTCTGTTTGCAAATGGGTTAAAAGGCTTCTTTATTTGGTAAAGGGTTATCCATGTATTTCGAGCTATCCACGTTTAAAATATCAAGAGTTAGCAAACTTTGATTATTACATATGTCAATGTGTATGTTCAGCCCATTCTTTTAATGACTTCTCTGTATTCGTCTGGAAGACACAGCACCAGCACACGCGATTTTCATACCTATCGCATTGTCGAGCAACGAAGCCCCAGAGCCTTTGCTGCAAGCATAATTAAACTAATTATTGATGAAGATTCCAGTGGAGGATCCAATGGGGGGTTCTGAATTCTGAGGGTTCGCTTGAACCCCCTCCCTCCGTTTTTAAGTATCCTACATTAGTATGAAATTAAAAAAATGTCTAAGTGAGACCAAAATATTTAGTTTCCATGGGATATTAAAGAAAAAAATAGATAAAATCAGCAAAGCAAACCCCCACACCACACATATGATCCCCCTTTCCAGAAATCCTAGATACGCCCCTGGATTACGACCAAATACTAGATATCTATCCCCGCTGGCAGTGTCAACATATACTTTTAAATGAGGCCCGAGCACAAATGCAATAAGCACCACAATAATATGAGCTGCCTTTTTTATGCAGTTTTTCCGAGGGCAGTTTATTTTAACCGATACTGCATTTCCACTGCGGCCTCGTGCTCTCTGGCCTTCATTCGTAAAGTATCTATGCTTCCATTCCTGTGTGCTTCCGGTGGTCGGAAGCCATAGCAACTGTACGAAAGTCCTGGAAATCCATATAACTGGAGCGGTAAAAACGGATATGACGTCATAGCAACCTTTACACGTGTCGATGGTAATATGTCATCCTCTGCTCCATCTTCTAGTTGTCTTTTACAAAACTGAAAGAAAAGAAATGATATCATTTATGATGCAAAGAATCTTCAAAACATGGATCCTTCAGAAATAGACAGAAATTGCAGTTCCGAAAATACATTTAGCAGAGTCTAACTTGTGCTCCCCTGGTTACAGATTTGTTCAGGTTTTGTTATGAAAGGGACTTTATGATGTCTCCTTCTGATGATAAGCAGGCTGATATAATTGAAGCTTTTAATACTACATCCAGATATGTTGATGATATTTTAAACATACATGTATTTAATATTTCTTTTGACAATATGGTAAGAAAACTATACCCAGCAGAGCTTCAACTTAATAAAGCAAATACCTCTGATACTGAAGCCTCATTTTTTTACTTGCATTTGTTCATTTCTAACGATATTGTTTCTACCAAAATTTATGATAACGTGACGATTTAGACTTTGAAATTGTCAATTTCCCTTTTTAAGATAGTGATATTCCTCGCTCTACATCCTATGGAGTTTATATTTCTTAATTCATCCAATTTGCTAGAGCATCTAGCAATTTTGCTGGCTTCAACACTCGCAATAAACTGTAAACTCAGAAACTTTTCAAAAAAGGCTATTGGTATCATAAAGTTCGCAAAATATTTTCTTAATTTTACCGCCGATACTATGATTTAATATCTAAATTCAATCTTGGACTTAATCATCTCTCTTGCGCCAGGGGCTTTCGGAACCAGAGTTTTATGGTGACTTAGTGTATAAAGTAAAGGGAACTGTTGGTTGTAATACTTTTTCAGCGCAGTTTATTAAAATACAATTAAAGATTGGTTATCACATTAATGTATTGCTTAAGGACTTATCTATAGAGAAGAGTGTTAGGACATTCTGTTGTGTCCGTAGTCGGCTCCACCGAGGTGCAACTGTTTGATTTCTTTTACTCTGGCTTTCAGTTGTATATACGTTTTGTTTTATCTCATTTTTCGATTTGTATTTGAGATAATACATCGATAAGATAAGGATCTTTTATGCGAACCAAACATCTTTTTGTCTTGAACCACATCTGAAATAAGGGCGAGGTTGGTACCATAAAACTAGTTTGCGCCCTCAAGTAAAAATAGTTTTACTAACCATTCCAAGACGGCGATTCTTTTGTGGATCATTTTTGTTATTTATGTTTTGTGTTTGTCGTGCTTTATTGTCTGTTCATTGCAGCCTTGTGGTCACCTGCTGTAAAAGGGCTAACCTCTTGGCTCTCTTGTGTGTGATGTTTTCTTGTGTTTTCGTCACTTTCCCATGTGGTGTTCTGTGTCAAGTGTGGTACTTGATTGTATCGATTCCTGGTCCTTGCCTTCTTGCTTGCTTTCATTGAGTCTGTGCATGAGAATTAATAGTGCAATATATCACGCGTAAGTCCAGTTCATGAATATAGTTGAATTGTGATTTAATTTGTGTTACGTTTCTCTTGTATTTAAAATATCTGTTCGGTTTTCGGTACATGTTCATACATTGTTATTGTTAGTAAACCAGCCATAATAAGATTAACAACTGCATTCTATTTCAATGGACCTCTTGGGCACAAATTTGGCACTCTATCAAATAAGTTACGGTGTTCCCACAGTTGGTTTATAATGGACATCCACGGCGAGGAGAAGACACAGAACACCAAAAGCCACATTGCACCAAGACAATTATAGTAAAGCCATATGCTTTCTCTTCCCCAGCGAGATGATTGCAAAACTAGAAATTATACTAAAAACTAAACAACAAAACAAGAATAAACATAACATATGTATTGTCGTGCCATCCAAGAGTGACAGTGATGTAATAGTTTGTTTACAATTGTTAAGTAAAACATTCTTGTACGCTCCACTTGAGCTAACGTGAATCGATAAATCACTTGTGTATTAATCCTATCCTAGGATTAATACATAAGTGATCTATTGATTCTAAGTCTCTGATAACTTTGTAAACAAAACATGACGTCACTGTCACTCTTGGCTGGCAGGACAGTACATACACTAGCTTAGTGTAAACGGTACCCGTATAACTGCCTTCTACCCATCCCTTACCTGCTCGTTCTCCACTCGAGATGCACACGTTGGTGCTGGTACGAAGGAGACATCTTTAAGTTCAGCCAAACCACCAAAGTTGCCCAGTTTCTCATACTTTCTCCACTTAGCTCTTCTATTCTGGAACCAGATCTGCAAAAATAACCGTATATTCGGATAGATAGGCATGGTCAAGTATCAATTGTATCAGTATTAAAATGTTTGCGTTTTGGATAGAAAATACTGTGTGTCCATTCTGAAGCCAGATTATCTTAAAGTACATTATTTTCGAACAAAGATATAAACTCATGTGCATCTACTGTCCTGCCAGCCAAGAGTGACAGTGACGTCGTGTTTTGTTAACAATTGTTAAGTAAAACATTTTAACTTGTACACTCCAATTAAGCTAATGCGAATCAATAGATCACTCACAAGTGATCTATAGATTCTAAGTCACTGATAACTGTGTAAACAGAACATGGCGTCACCGTCACTCTTGGCTGGTAGGACAGTATGTAACGACGTAATGCGTTGTTTGTCTTTTAACACGGAGAATTTATGTTTGAGCAGACTGGGTTCTGTTGTTTCTTGTCGCTTCTATTGTGGTTGGAGTTTTCTATACAGTTTTACAAATTTTTAGCTGAGGTAAATAGAGAGCTGTTTGCTTTACTTTTATTTTTATTCTTGTTTCCATGTTGGTGTATGTTTGCCTGTATTCTACTGTCTCATTCTCGAGGTGCCATGGGTTGGTCTGTGATATTTGATTTTGGCATTTCCTAGTCATACTCACTCGTTTATGCGTGTTTTAACCAATAGCTTTGCGGCCTTTTTAGGGGGGGGGGCGGGGGTATGGGCAAACATTGCGACCCACATCAGACGCCACAGAGTGACGCAAAGTGATCAGACTCTCCACTGTTGGCAGAATGTTGTGTTAAAATTTTGAATAAAACTGAAAAATACCATCCCACAAACAAGTGTGAGTATAACCAGAAAATGCCACAAACACATACTACAGACCAACCCATGCACCGCGAGGAAGAGTCAAAGAACGATAATAGCGGCATAATATTCAGAACAAAACAAAAGTAAAGTCTTCCCAGCGAGATGATTGCAACTCTTAAAGCGGAAATGGACTGAATCAATAGAGAAATTTCATTAGACTTAAATGGGTAATAATGGAACATGAAACTCTTAAAATCTCTGCGTATATTGTATGCATTGTGTGTGAAACTAAGTGTAACTAAGCAGGAAATGGCATGACCACAGGTCACATATTACTCTATGACACCAAGAGAAAGAGAATAGACTACCAACATACACATAATTGAGCCGCGATACCAGATTTCTTACAATACGCGCAGTCTGGTAAGAGCCTCTGCTAGTCGCTTGAATATTCTAGGAGTGTTAAGCTACTGACTGAACATCATTTAAGCTTCTAAGCTTACAAGGAGGTTCACGGCACAAGCTCGACTAAAATGTCACATTGTAGGAAATCACATGTCAAGGCTCAATAAAGGTGAAAATATAATAAGAAAAGCAGGCAGTTGCTTTCTCCTCATCAGCGAGATTATTTTGTATACAAGAAGCTAGTAAAACTCGACTAATTTAGCCAACACAATATCTTCAAGCCCCATTTCACGCTTAGGGATGTCAGTTACAACGCAAGGTGGTTCTGGACGACAATTCGTTACGGGCCCATGACGACTGCTTACCTGTGCTGGACGACAGGTAACGGGTTTTAGATGACAGATTTAGGGTTTTGGACGACAGTGGAAAGAGGCAACACACACAGACGTCGCAGAAAATGATAATATAGTGTGTTTGGCTATTTAAAATAATTCCTGTCATATTAGTGTTTGTAAGTTCGACATCAGAAGTACAAACCCCATACATATTTGTAGAAATTGTAAAAACTCTGGACTGGAAAAGAAACTTCAGAAATGTGTAATTTGCGATTAATCGCTTGCGTTCTCATCATGAAATAAGCATAAATGGTCCGACAATAGATCTCACATGATTTTTCTGTCAATTTTAACATGTCCTTCTTAAAAGAAAACTGAAAAACCTCAAAATTTCATTTTTCTAATGTGACTGGTTAGAGACGACTGTGTAACAGGCAATAGACGACGTCAGTTTTTCTGTAACAGATGTGAGACGACATTTTTCTTTCTTTCATGAACACTTGACTAGATGTAAATACTGCTCTGAAGCCTATTTAAAGCATGAAGAAGTAGTTAAGCATTGTGCGACCTCCCATCGAATGTGCATACCAAGCCCCAGGTAATCAGAAGAATTTAAAGGTTAATACAATATATGGAATTGGTGGCATTTTAGTCTTCTGGTTCCAGAGAATATTTAAAAGGGTTTGTACCTTATTTGAGCAAGGCGGCATCTTGGTCACAAGACCAAGAAGTTAGTGAGTATGATCAGGAAATGCAACAATTATAAACTCCAGACCAACCCACTATATCATGAGGAAAAGCCACTGAACATTTACAGTAACAAGATATCCATAAGACAATAAAAGTAAAGCTACCAGCTCTCTCTTTCTCTTCAAGATGATTGCAAAACTTGGAAGGGCGCAAAGTAATGCATACCAAAAACAAAGACAAACACAGAACCCCCGTAATGAGAAGTACATTATGTAATAGATCAACAACAAGAGAATCACCGCCTCAGAACTGACAGAAGCCTAAGCAACGGGGGTGAGGGCTTAGATGCATTTTAAGATTATTTGATAACTTTCGTCCCTCCATCCTAAGGAGTCTCCAATTAAATTTGATTGACAGTATGGTTTCAAAGAAGATGTTTGAAAATATTGACGAACAGACAGACGGATGGAGGCTGGAGTCATTTGTGTACTATTAGCTCACTTCGGAGCCTTCAACTTTGGTGAGCTTGAAGCGTTATTTTATTCGACCATGTATACACTTTGTCGGACCTGGAGCTTATTGAGGGCAATTGCGGGTAATACTTCCCACATTAAAATCTTTTTAATTGTTCGCATACAGTTTGTTTTATGTATGGACTGTCAATTTATGTAATACAAAGGATATGGACTGTCAATTTTTGTAATACAAAGGATATGTCACCAGACCCAATTTTTCATATTCTCACATGGAAGTTTTCAGCATTTTACAAATTTTCTGAAACAAATCCAAGTCCTTAATATTAAGATAAAATATTTGTAATCGCCATGCAGCTTCTTAATTTTAATTTTAATTATTGCTCATGACCTCAAGCTTTCTGGAAAATGTAAAAATGTATTTGTTTTCCCAAGCCATGTCAAAGTACTGCATGATATATGTTGGTTATTCCCTCACAAAAGGATTTCGATTTTTAGAGTAAATTATATATAAAAATCTGACATTAAAATCTTATTCATGAACTATCATTTGACATTTTAGAGAAAAAAATTGGGGGTCACCAGACTAATTATCTTGCATGAGGGTTAAAGTTATCCCCACCCCACTATTTTGAGGATAATTCAATATAAAACGTTAAGGAGTGTAATTTTTGTTATTTTATTATATAATTCCATATTTTTTGTATGAAGTAATTTTGCATTACAAGAGGAAAAAGGCAAAAGAAAAACAAACAAAACAATTTGTTATAATTGCCCACCCTGGAATCGACCCTAGTCCTCTGGTTCCAAAGTCTGACACGCTAAGCACAAGGTCATGATGTCAAGTCGTGTGCCGCTCGAAATAACAGTACATAATCTGAGTATCCGCCATATTCCTATTCGCATACAGGGTAAATGACATTTCACCCTCAGTCAAAACTGAAGATTCTTCAGTGTAATATATATTTAATAAATCCATCACTGTCGTCTCCACCTGCTACGCTGTCGACAATAACCTGTAACAAAATATTTGCAGTCGTTACACATCTGTAACATGGAAAAATGACTGCAGTACATTCGTTTTGATTTTAAAAACGCGTTCGTCTAAAGTAAGCAGGTTCATAAGAAAAATCTTTCTTGGTCTATGTGATGGACAATGCAATGTCTAATAACATCAAGTCATAAAATGTTCAAAGAAAACGAAAGTGAAAGTAATAAATAAGGATATGAGGACATGTGTAGTAGTAAAATACAGTTTCAAGAATAATAATGTATCATATACGCGTTAACTGGATATAGTAGCCATGCTCTACAGGATTGAATAAGTTCAGATATGTGTCGCGGACAAATATATAAAGGCAAAATAAGATGCTTGCGGTTTATTGTGTCTTAAGTCTCCCCAAAACGATACACATTCAATGACACAAACCTATATTTAGGAATATTTCGTCCGGGACCTGTAACGCACTGTCGTCCAGAACCACCTTGCGTTGTAACAGACATCCCTAAGCGTGCATTTCTCTACGCTCTCTTGCATATTATTAGGCGATACCTCTATTTTCGATTGTTAATCTCATTATGAGTGAATGTTTCGTTTTTATCTCTGGTGTTGTCGAGCAGTTCTTATTGTCCATTCTTATTTCCATTAATAATGATGATTTTATCAAATAAGAAAGGAAACCTCAGTAAATAAATATATACCTGCACCCTTGCCTCCGGAAGTTTTGTTCTTTGTGACAGTTCCTCTCTTGTATTGACATCCGGGTAATGTGTTACTCGAAATACCTCTTCCAGGGATTTAAGCTGTTCTGCAGTAAATGTGGTTCGGAATCTCCTCTTTTTAATATAACGATTGTCAAGACCTGAAACCATATATAGAAGTTAATATGATTTAAAATAACAACAGGACCCCCCCCCCCCCCCCCCCCCCCCGTTCGACATCCCACTTATGGTACGTGTAGCCATCTTTTCCGTATATGGACAAGTTATTACATGTGAAGATTGTCGAGCAACGAAGGTTGAGGTGAGTTAGCGTAAATGCGGCGATAACCAAAATCACCCCAAAATCGTATTTGAGCCTTACATGGTCGAAAACACCGAAGAGACAGGTTTTCTCGCGTCAAGGCCCAAATAATGTACACTTGCCAAGCTGTTACCAACAAGGAACGTGTCAATAGAGAAGCCGCCTTTTGGGGTTTGTGCCCAGGTACGACTTGCTGGAAGTTACACATTTGAATGCAACATGTACATGTAGACTAAAGCCATTAACATGCATTAAATGAAAGACAAAGAAATGATGGGTGTTCATCTGATCATGTAAAATCGCAGACTGATATCTGACATTACGTTTTGCAAATAATTGGGCATGCAGCATTAAACGTTTTCTTCCGCTATGGCTGTTTTATTCTTTGCATGCTTGATATGCAGTTTGTTTTCTTATTTGTTTTTTGTTTTTTTGTTTTTGTTTTTTTTTTTTTGGAAAAATGACTTTTCAAAAAAAAAAAGTATTTCAGGATTATCATCAGAGTGTCAATTAGTTTAGTCCAGGATTAGAATCGACGTTTTTTGTTTTTTTGTTTGATTTTTTTTTTTTGTAATATTGATCTAGGTCCAAACTGTGTTCACATATTATCAGCAAACGACACATGTCGGCAGTTAAAGGACATAAAATACTGATACTAATAGTAAATCGACTGGCTCCATAGCTCAGTGGCTAGAGCGCCTGTCTAGTAAACAGGAGGTCGAGGGTTCGATCCCCTCTGGAGCCTATTTTTGATGATATTTTTTTTCAAACTACCTTACGTATCACGAACTTTTGTTCTAACTAGGAAGATGAGAAAACAGAGAGGTGCATACATAAAAGCAAGCATACAATTTAAGCTAAACTAACTGGCTCTCATTGATTGCCAAGGTAGAAAGGACAACAAAACTTACTGGCAAAATGTACTGTTGTAGAAACCCCACAGACATCCAGAGCTAAAGAAACTACTAGCTACCCAGCCAGCATCCAATCTGGGGCCACAATCCGTCCTCCAGCGAAACGCCATTCGGCACGTGCTTGCTGGGTATGGTTGGCTCAGCCAAGAGAATCCACCGATGAAATTTTTTTGGGTCAATGAGTCAGGCGCCAAACCCAATGTTATATCATTTGAGATAAAATTTCACGCATTATCAACTTTTTGCATGCTTGGTGATTTCGCCTGTTTTTTACTTTTCTTTCACGATAAACAGATTCAAACATTTCTTTTGGGAATAACAGCAGAGTGTCAACCACTGTGGATCCAGATCAGGCCAGACATTTAGCCGGGCTTTATCTGGCCCAAACTCTTTGCTGGGTAAAGTGTGAGAAGGCACTGGCAGACAAAACTTTGATACACTGTGGCACACAATAGAGTTTGGTAACAAGTAAAATAAAGTTTAATAATGTTTAGCTACATAATTCCTATCTTACCGAGGCTGTTCTCATCTCAATAGGGTATGGTAACAAGTATTATAAAGTTTAGCTACATAATTCCTATCTTACCGAGGCTGTTCTCATCTAAATAGAGTATGGTAACAAGTTAAATAAAGTTTAGCTACAAAATTCCTATCTTACCGAGGCTGTTCTCATCTCAATAGAGTATGGTAACAAGTAAAATTAAGTTTAGCTACAAAATTCCTATCTTACCGAGGCTGTTCTCATCTCAATAGAGTATGGTAGCAAGTGAAATAAAGTTTAGCTACATAATTCCTATCTTACCGAGGCTGTTTTCATCTCAATAGATTATGGTAACAAGTAAAGTAAAGTTTAGCTACAAAATTCCTATCTTACCGGTGCTGTTCTCATCTCAATAGAGTATGGTAACAAATAAAATAAAGTTTAGCTACATAATTCCTATCTTTCTGAGGCTGTTCTCATCTCAATAGATTATGGTAACAAGTAAAATAAAGTTTAGCCACATAATTCCTATCTTACCGAGGCTGTTCTCATCTCAATAGAGTATGGTAACAAGTAAAAAAAAGTTCAGCTGCAAAATTCCTATCTTACCGAGGCTGTTCTCATCTCAATAGAGTATGGTAACAAGTAAAATAAAAGTTAGCCACAAAATTCCTATCTTACTGAGGCTTTCTCATCTCAATAGAGTATGGTAGCAAGTAAAATAAAGTTTAGCTACATAATTCCTATCTTACCGAGGTTGTTCTCATCTCAATAGATTATGGTAACAAGTAAAATAAAGTTTAGCTACAAAATTCCTATCTTACCGAGGCTGTTCTCATCTCAATAGAGTATGGTAACAAGTAAAATAAAGTTTAGCTACATAATTCCTATCTTACCGAGGCTGTTCTCATCTCAAGTAAAATAAAGTTTAGCTACATAATTCCTATCTTACCGAGGCTGTTCTCGGTTCCATGATGTATCTCATCATCAACAGAAATCACAAAGTCCTCTCCAAATTCTCCAGAGGTTGACGTCACACTTTCTGTATCACTTCTCGGTGACGATGCTTGATACCGCAGTGGTTCTTCCGACTCTATAAAAGAACAGGGGGATATGAAAAGGAGTTCATGTACCACTAAAATATATTTAATACATGTACAGTAGTTATACCATGAAATGCCCGTATGTACGTGGAGAAAACATGCGCGGATCCAGAAAGTTTTGTCAGAAGGGATGGATCCAAATTTGATAACGTATTTTTTTTAGTTGAAAGAGGATCCAAATGTCATTATAAATGGGCCGTCATCGGCCCGCCAGCGAAACGCCATTTAAATGGAGTTTTGCTGGCGGACCGATGATGGCCCAACGTTGAATGCTGGCTTGGATTTTAAAGGTTCTAGACAAGTATTGCTAAAAACTATATTTTCGTGAGTTTTTAGGGGGTCCGGACCCCCTGCCCCCCTCTGGATCCGCCCAGGGAAAATCCCTGAGCTTAAGCGAGTAGATTAGCTTCTACATGTATAAGTTGACAACCATGGTGTAACATTTTAATACCACTTACCTCAGAGTGGACCTCATGCGCGGATCTAGAAAGTTTTGTCAGGGGGGTCCAACTGTGACGTTGTTTTTGTTTTAAGTTGATGAGGGGAGGGAGGATCCAAATACCACTATAAGCGGGCCATCATCGGCCCGCCAGCGAAACGCAATTTAAATGTCGTTTAGCTGGTGTGCTTGTGATGGCCCAACATTGAATGCTGGCTTGGTAGCTTTGTAATTTTCAGGGGATCCAGACCAATATTGCGAAAAAAAAACCTATATTTTTGTGATTTTTCAGGCGGGGGTCCGGAAGCCATGCCCCCTCTGGATCCGCACATGGACCTTTCATATCATTAACAGATAGTTTGTGCTTAAAAGTTGTAAGGGCGGTTTAGCAGCTCTCTCAATGCCGATGAGCACTCTACAGAGGGTAAAGCAGCCATAATATTCTCGAGGTTTATTTATATTAAATATAAGACAAAGGTTCTGTAAATTGTTTAGCTTTCATAGGCTACCATCCTCGGTTACCCAGACGTGATCCATTCCGTACCCACTGCATTCATCACTGATCGCGAATGGATCGGAATGGATCGCGCCTGGGTTACCGAGGATGATAGGCTACGTGCTTTTTAAATGATTTATTGTATCATCATAGACAATAAAATCAAGTTAAATAACCGTGATGATACAGAAAAGAGGGCTCACAACATATATACATTTATACCCAACCCTAATTCCAAGAATGTGCGAGGATGGCATATTAAATATGGATTTGTAGCAAATAACATCACGAAGACTATGAATGACTGAGATATTCTTGATTGGAATGTCACTGATGCAGTACGATGTACAATACCTCAAACGATCGCAATATCGCAAATAATCATGTGATTATCATTAACAAACACTACAGCTGTATACATAATAATGATTTTATTTGCCTCTTTGTTGGGGACAGCCTCCTGACAGTCTTCTCACATTCCCTCATAGGCCCTTGAGAAATCAATTGAATGTAAAGCCTGGGGGTGATCCCCATGGAACCAACTAAAGATTGCCTATAGATTAGGGCAGGTGATCTCCCTGAGTAATCCAAGGCACTCACCTATTCGGCAGGTGATCCCACCAGGAAAAGGGGTCAGTGATCTGGCATCTAGCAGATCACCATTTGGTGAATCAAAATGAGTTCATTGGTTCCAGATAATTGACCGACCGATGAACGAACGAGGAACGTTGTCATGATTAGCGCCCTCTTGTTAGATTATGAACCTTTTTGGGGGACGGAGAAGACATTGACTAAAAGGAGACTAGACCCATGCATGCTCAACATAAAAAGTAAAATAAACAACATGTTACAAACTGATAAAAGAACAAATGATCAGAGGAATAATAAAAACAATAATGTAACATTCAGCAGTCTCTAACTTATCGCATCACTCCTTGATATATTACCATGCCATACGTGACAGTATATTGAAAAATCGAAATAAAATTTGCATTGTTGACAATGGTACATTCAGCTTTAATGAACTAATGAAAGAAGGAGGTGTTGGGGTGGTGGCTGGGTTAAGCTTCCTGTCCCAACACAGCAACTGACTGCTCTGAGAACAAAGGAGCGAAGCAGCCTCGCCCTTAACCGCTATCTGATAGCTACATGTACCTTAGTTAACCAATAGAAATAGCGCTTCTCTGTGTTTGCCTAAACCTGTTGAAATGGAGTTCTAGCATATGATATAATGCTTAGAGATGGTTTTATTATTACTCTGATTTACTGTTATGAAACATATGATATTTTATACGTAAAACAGAAGCCTTCACTATGATACGTCTGAGATATGATGTACTAGCAATGGTGCGAACCAGGGTTGCGTATAAATTCCAATTAAATTAAATTGTTAATGTAATGAAACATTTGGACATACTCATGAAAAAATAGCATTTGTTTCATATATATGTAAAGTAACTCTTTAAACGTGCATATACAGCTGTCTATTGAGGCTAGGTTAAGTTAAGCTTTGGTCTGGTCTTACATCGGCCTCTGTGTGTG
This sequence comes from Loripinus fragilis, assembly GCA_964019695.1. Classification (NCBI taxonomy): domain Eukaryota; kingdom Metazoa; phylum Mollusca; class Bivalvia; order Lucinida; family Lucinidae; genus Loripinus; species Loripinus fragilis. The sequence goes on from OZ026519.1 coordinate 2,958,435, forward strand.
ATGTATGCGATTAGCTAAGACACTGGCGAGACTGTGTAAGAGCCTAAGCTGCTCATCGATGGGACTGCGATTTGTACCAAATTATTTTGCACTGGCTCGATCATTTATTGCATCAATCTGTACGGAAGATTCCATCATCTTACTTTTCTTACTTCCATCAATAAAAAAATAAAGGCATCCTCAACACACGAAATATCCTCAACGCGCGATCACGTGATTGTGAAAAATATCAGTCACATGTGTTTTGAATTGTAATCAAACGAAATACAATGGAAATTAATATCAATATATTGGTCCATTATTAAATGAACTTTTCTTTGATAAACGGAGAGATAAAAGATTCTAACATCTTTTAAATTTGTATCCCCTTGCCTTAAGTAAACTTAAACCCGCTAAAATTAAATCCGAGTGCTTGAATACATCCATTTAATAGCTATTGTCTTAGTGAGAATTTACTCTGAATACACTGAAGATCCCCTAAATCTCTCAATTACCACCTTGACTAATACTATAGCCACTTGAAAATCGTCTGGTTACGGTAGCGTAGACAATTTAATTGAAATTGTTGTTCAAATAAACCATAAAACCGGTATATTAGTATGCACACATGCCAAAGTCTTGACTGGTCTTGCCAATTTTCATAAATGATTTAACCATACCAGAACATATCTGTAACATAATATAAACCCATCAACCAATGTTATAAGCATTGTGACCAGGCAATCAGTGCATACCAAGACCAGACGCCGCAGATCTGAGTATTCCATTAAAATTTGGAAAAAATAGTAAGTGAGTATGATCAGGAAATACCACAATCACAAAACGCAGACAACCCCGTGGCACCGCGAGGAAGAGCCGCTCAACCATCACGAGACACCAGGAAGACAAATTAAGCAAAACAACCAGCTCTCTCTTCCCCATCGAGATGATTGCAATACTAGAATGGACATAAAGTAACGTACAACAAAACATAGAACAATTACAGACTCCCAAAATGGGAGCAACAATAAACAAGAAGTCAACAACAACAGAACCACCGCCTTAGAACGGTTAGCAGCCTAAGCTACTGGGGGGGGGGGCTTAAATGCATTTTACTGGTACCAAATCTTCGCCCTAGATTCTGCTGTTGTTGAAGTACAAGAAATGTTCAGCTCGCATGGAGGCCATATAACTAATACAATGTATCATCATGGAGAAACACTCTTATCAAACTAACACACAATGATGAAACAAAGAAAAGGGCTTATGACTCACAGATAGTCAGAGCTAAAGAAAACTCAAGTTGAGCCACGGTGGGCCCAGCTACAGATAATCATCTAGCACCAACCCAGCGTCAGAGCCGTCATAGAGTCTGAGGCCTGACCCACCGTCGTGCAATTAAAGAGGAAACCATAACTATAAACCGTGATTGGGTTTAAAACTAGGCATGCAGACTGTCGCATGAAATCCAAGTTACAACTAACTTTTATATAACGTTTTACTATCCTTTTGAATTGATCACTAAAATTAGGTTTTCCAACAATTCGTTTGAATTTATAAACTAAATCACCATAAAATATAGGTTCTGATATGCCTTGTTGCAGAAGAGTTTTTAACCCAATGTTGTATTTAACAATTAACTCTGAGTGTCTGTGGTAGAATTTAGAAAATGCTTTTCGAATTTTATGATATATATAACCTTGCTTTAATATCTTAGTAGTTAAAAATAAGTTTCTATTGTTGAAGTCATCTTCATTAGAACACACTCTAGCAAAACGAATAAGCTGAGAAATATATACACCATAGGAAGGAGAGCGAGGAACATCTCCATCAAGAAAGGGGAAATTTACTATTTCAAAATCAAAATCATCCCGTTTATCGTAAATTTTAGAAGAAACTATGCCATTTGTAATTGACAAGTTCAAGTCCAAAAATGGAGCTTCAGTATCAGAAGTACTCGCCTTATTTAACTGAAGTTCAGTGGGATATATCTGACCTACCATTTGTTCAAAATAAGGATTATCAATATTAAGTAAGTTATCTAAATATCTGGAGGTTGAGTTAAAAGCTTCAATAATATCAGTTTGATTATTGTCTGACAGAGACAACATAAAGTCTCTCTCTCATGACAAAACAAAAACAAATCTGCAACAAGAGGAGCACAATTAGTACTCATTGGAATACCTACAATTTGTCTATATAATTTCGAGCCAAATCTTATAGATATTTATTTAATTTAATGCTTTATTTATTTTACAAGGATTCCAAACAGCCCTAGGACTACTAGTTGGTCTCCTTACATGTAATAATTTACAGACATTTATGACAATAAAGACAACATACATATATACATAATACATAATGACATACAGACAAACACTCGCACAGACAGACATACAAACACAGAGACACATAGACAGACAGACACATAAATAGACAGACCGACAGACAGGCAGAGAAACAGACAGACAGACAGACAGACAGACACACACACACACACACAAAAACAAGCAAATGGACAGACAAATGGACAAATACAAACAAGAGAAAGTAAAAGTGTAGGGAACGGAAAAAAGAGCAGTCACCCCATGTTGAAGCAGTAAATAACAGGACAGGTGTGCGTAATCGTACGTTGCCCCAATAGTGCCAATAACGCGCGCGTTTTTAAGGTATTTAACAAAGTTAGCGATATAGCGATACTTATAGATATATTGTCCAAAAGATAATGGAGCGCATCACACATTTTCTGACATGACCACACTTTATTTCGTTTGGGTGGCGCCGTAAAACTGGTTTAAGCCCTCCAGTAAAATATTTTACTGACCGTTCCAAGGCGGTACTTCTTTTGTGGATCTTTTATGTTTTTGTTCTGTCTTGTGTTTGCTATGTTTTGTGCGCGTCTGTTTATATGTGCTTCGTGGTCACCTGCTGGGAAAGGGCTGACCTCTTGGCTCTCGTTTGTGGTGTCTTCTGTGAGTTTGTCACTTTCCCATTGGTATCCTGGGTCAGGTGTGGTACTTGATTGTATCGATTCCTGATCTTTGCAACCTTACTTACCTTGTCAGAAGTAAAAAAGGCATTTTTATCATTACAAGCCAAATAAAGTGAGCTCTCTCTGTTAAATGTTTGTTCAATTTATTCTGTTAGTTTTACATTGTTTAGATTATGAGGCAATGTAGTATAGAGAGTAGAGAAATCATATGTAGACAAAACAGATGCTAGAAAACCTCTAGACTTCAATTTAATAAGAATTTCACCTGAATTTTTAATAGACCAAATTAACTTTTTAACCATTTCTTTCATAAACTGTTGTGCAATATTCAATGACATGATTTTTAATCGCAGTGAGGCAAGAAGTCAAAAGAATAGACAACTTAGTAGTTGTACATGCACTAGAATTGGCAATAAAACGCGATTTATAGGGTCGTTTATGAAGTTTAGGTAACCAGTACAACGTAGGAAGCTTGCTATGGTCCTCATCAACAAACAACCCAAACTTAGCAGCCATATGGCATCGATGCCTATCAACGATAGACGTCTCATCAAGCCTGTTATGCTCATATGTTTTTGCAGTGCCAAGTTCTTGCTTTAGGGTGTTAATATAGTATATTTTACAAATGACCACAACATTGTTAGCAGCCTTATCTGTGGGGACCAAAACAAACCACCTATGGAATTTCTGGATCCCTTTCTTCAAGTGTCTTAAAGTGAATTTAGGTTAAGGTGGTTGAAGATCTAAATTGTTTCAATAAAATGAAATTGACCATCAATAATTTTAAAAATATTTAGTTTCCAACTATTTAAGGCATTAGACTCAACATGCTCTCGTTTACACCAGCGATTACAAAATTCTTGTAAGGCTCCTGCAATTTCCTCAAAACCTGATTTGAAGTCTATTGGCACAGAAAACCTATATTTAGGTCCCTTACACATGATAGACCGAATTCTTGAATCAGTTATGATTTTTAAATCCCTTGTGTCTATATGACCAGCGGGTTGATAGCAATACTTAGAGTCTTTACAATCTCAAGAGTCAGGAATAGAATTTTCGATATCAAGTTCTGTTACTAATTTGTTATAGTTAAAACAGTACTACGAATAGGTTTATTATACTTATAACAAATGATAGGGGATTCCTTGAAGCAAAGTCACTTAACCCCAAAACTGGAAAAAGACTCGTCCATTTGATAAGGATGTTAGAGTCTATTTGATGATTATGGGTACTAGGCTCAGCTCTGTATCAAGTACATTGTGTACTTATAAGTTGCAACACAGAGGTGCAATATAAGAATCCATCATGAGTGTGAGGGTGGGATCGAAAAATCAGTCCCGATGATCACCGTTTGGCATCACGAGGCTTGTCGAGTGATAACAAATTGTGATCGTGAGGGGAGGAGTTTTCTATCCCATCATCAAGCAAATTATGGATTCTTTTTCTTGCTCACTATTAAGGCCAGTCTACATTAAATACCGCATTTTATGTTTTAGACAAGGCTCATAGAAGTTTCTGAGATGCGACATGACATGATGACGTCATTTTAGCATAACAGTGACGTCACTTGACGACCATGTGCGTGAGTTCCAATACAACCAATGTACCGTCCTCATAGATAGATAGATAGATAGATAGATAGATAGATAGATAGATAGATAGATAGATAGATAGATAGATAGATAGATAGATAGATAGATAAACAGTTAACTCAGAAACTATCAGTATCCTAAACTTCGCAAAACCTTTTCTAAATTTTATACACGATACTATGGTTTGATATCTAAATTTAAAGTTGGACTCAAATCTCTCTTGCACCAGGGACTTTCGATACCTGAATTCTATGGTGACTTGGTGTATAAGTTGAAGAAGATTTTTGGCTCTAATAATTTTTCAGCTCAGTCCATTCAAATACAAACCATTATAAAAAGCTTGGCTATAACATTAATGTATTGCAACAGACAGCATGCTTGGTGGTTAACCCAATCAGGGTTGGCAATTTTGCTTTCTCTTTAATTGCACGCCGGTGGGTCGGTCTTCAGACTCTATGACGGTCCCTACTTAAAGACATATCTTATCTATTGATGAGCTGGTAGGGGCCTGAAGCTTTGGCTGTTGTCAGGTCCATTGGGGTTTACCTGTTGGATTTCTTTTGCTCCGGTGTTCAGTTTTATGTATTGCTGAGTCCTAATCTTTGATTTATTTCCTTTTTATATCTTAATTTATATGTTTGGAGATGATGCATTGATAAGCTAGGGGTCTTTCATGCAAACCAAACATCTATGTGTCTTGATCTACATCTGAGATAAGGGTGAGGTCGGTTTAAGCCCTCCAGTAAGACACTTAACTTTTACTGACCGTTCCAAGGCGGTACATCTTTTGTGGATCATTTGTGTTTTTGTGTGCTTTCGCGTCTGTTCATTGCTGCCTTGTGGTCACCTACTGGGAAAGGACTGACCTATTGGCTCTTGTTTGTGATGTTTATTCTATGTTTGCTACTTTCCCATGTGGTATTCGGGTCAGGTGTGGTACTTGATTGTATCGTTTCCTAATTTTTGCCGTCTTTCTTACATACGTAAACGCCAGTAAAACAGCGCGTTCGCGAACACTCTTAAACTCGGACTGTTTTTTTAATATTTCCAAGCTATATATAACTCATATTAGAAACAACACGTGAACTTCATTTTTTGAAGATGTATTTGGTCTCATTTTACAATGGCTTTAAACAGCTATATACTGTACATGTATAAAGCTTTGTCACAGGATTGTCACCAGTCACATGTATACAGTTACACAAGAAGAATCGCATATTTCAGTACAAATATTTTCATCAATGAGACCAAGATATATGAAAACTATGAAAATGCATGCTTGTTTTTGATAGATCAGACTATTATGAATTGAGACTTATCAACGTCGCGGCTGTCCCAGGTTCCATGTAGAACACTCATGTACCTCTGAGTAAACATACATTAAAGATTGGACTGAACCTTTCTTTCACAAAGGAGAACAGCGTAAACATCAAAAGTGTCAATATCCAAGGCATAAATGTTCCCTTGACTCGCCTTCGACCCACCATGCGCATCTTACAAGATTTATATCTCCTCAATGCACAAAAAATAGCAAATTTCTGAAAAAAGTGTTCTGTTTTGAGCTTTTTATTTCTTACCATCAACTAACGTGCATGCAAGTACTTCACTAAACATCTACATAATATACTTATTTAAAGTGAAGCCGCCCAACGTCTTACAGCCGTTGCCAAAAGGAAAGAAAAGTGACAGGAGTCTGATTTTGCAGGTTCTCAATTTGAACAGTAATCTTACAGAGTTGAATAATATTCTATATACTATTATTTTCTGCTATAAATCAAAACTTTTTGGACACTCATAACAGTCAAGCATTTAGAGATTTTGGCCAAACGGTCCAACTGATATTATACAAATGTAGTCCTCCTTAGTTCCCGATATTTTTTTCACTTTGAATTATTTAACCTTTTCCGTTAGGTTAAGTTTCGGCACCAGTGACAATAGGATATTTAGGGTTTTATTCTGAGCACAAAGTGACGAGTTATGTTTATTCTAAATCAATATTTATCCCCACGCTTTTTTAAAAAAGCGTCGGGGATATTGCAATCGCCTCCGTCCGTCCGTCCGTCCGTCCGTCCGTCCGTCACGCTATCTCCTCCTAAACCATTGGATGAAATCCAACCAAATTTGGTGTGTGAGTTGCTCACATGAATAGGGTGTGCAACGGCACATTTTTTTTGGCCCCGCCCCCTGGGGCCCTGGGGAGGGGCCAAAAGGTCAAATATCATTAAATATCATTAAGTTTCAATTACAAAGTCAATTACAAAGATTTTTTAACCAAACTTTGTGTGTCTTCTCACACATGAAAGATATAAAACATATCAGACGGGATTTTCATTTGGTCGCCTGGGTCATGCCCCAGGGGTCGGACTTAGGGGTACTGTGGGGGGTTTAGGGGTCAAAATTATTTTTTTTCGAAATTCAACCAAATTTGGTGTGTGAGTTACTTACATGAATGGCACATGCACCGGCGCCATTTTTGGGGTCCTCGCCCCCTGGGGCCTTGGGGAGGGGCCAAAAAGTCAAATATCATTAAATCTGAATTACATAGTCAATTTCAAAGGTTTTTAAACCAAACTTTGTGTATCTTCTCACAAATGAAATATATATAACATATCAGACGGGATTTTCATTCGGCCGCCTGGGTCAAGCCCAGGGGTGGGACTTGGGGGTACCGTGGGGGGTTGGGGGTAAAAAAATTTTTTTTCCGAAATTCAACCAGATTTTGTGTGTGAGTTACTCACATGAATGGCACATGCACCGGCACAATTTTTTGGGTCCCCGCCCCCTGGGGCCTTGGGGAGGGGTCAAAAATTAAATTTTCTTAACATGGTTTTGTGGCATATCAAATTAAAGGGGATGAGCAGTAGAACATGATACACTAAACAATTTTAACCTAAGATAAAACTGGTGACCTTGGGATGGGGTCAAAGGGTCAATTACCATTAGATTTCTTTGAGAGCGTGGGGATTTGCGATGGCGCGCCATCGAATGTGTTCTAGTTTTTATTGCTTTTATTTTCTAGAAAAGTTTGTATTCAAAAATCATAACTAATAATTAGTTAACATTTATTATCTGTGTGTGTTTGCTAAAAATCGTATGACGTCGCGCCTGAGATAAGAACGCCATGTGTTTAAACCGATACACCATGGCCACTACAGGGATCACACATGTTTTTCATGCATTTACACTTGCTCGGTCTCTCGAAAATTTTTTGAAACTCGGCCTATCGGCATCGTCTTCAAACTTTCTTCGGAATCCGGCAAATGTCAATGCATTGAAACAAAAATGTGTGATCGTTATTCTTGCATATTTTACCTTATTCCGACCGGCAAATCCGCTGTTAAAGCATTACAATATCATTGTCTTACTCTGGATTTCTCTAAGCTCTAAACTTTCGAACGCCATAACCGGTCGCCACATAGTTACAGCTGTACGCAACGTTTTCGATAACAAAAGCATCGGCGAAATTATCAGTCTGGTCCACAACGATTTCCATAATGTCATGCAAATAATTCAGGGCTCATTTTAAGTGTTTTCAAGTTCAAACCCATATTACCTGATTTGAATAATGGATTTTTGTGCATTCGACAATGGGTTCAACAGCTATACGAATAGTCGTTTACGTTATATTAAATGACGCCAATATCAAAGACGCGTTTATTTGAGAACATGTTGACGTTTGCACACCTAAAACGCGCTTTCAAAAAAATGAACGTCATAAATATTATCTAAAATTCAGGCTCCTGTTTAGTATAAATGAATTTATTATACTCGTTGCGAAAAAGCGATAAAATGCTCGACAAGCATCGTATTATATCGCGTTTCCCCAACTCGTCTAATACATGTAAAAATCATTAAAACATGAGCACTCGTGTAAGATCCTCTTTGTATAATGTCGTTGACACCTGGCGCCTGTACAGGAATGTCAGAAACTTTCCATTTTTATCCCAATTTTTCGATTCATATCAAAAAACATTCTTCCATATTTCACGTTTATATATCGTACATGTACATGTGAATAAATTTTAGTAAGCCCTTTTAACTACGAATTTAAAATTCGTACACTTCGGGCAGTCGGGCAGTTAGGGCTTTTGTAGGATGGCCTTGAGTATCTGTGCGTTTGTCAGTCACTGGTCGCCCAGGCGATAAGAATCATAATTTTACGTACTGAAGAATGTGTTCACATTTTGGTGTACACTCGATTTGGGAAAAAAATTGGCGGAGTTTATCTTTGAGACTTTTGAATGCTAAATAATTTACGTAGAATGGACGAGTTTAACCTTTTGTAGATCAGAAACACTTAAATCGGTACTTTGACAAACAGTGAAGACCCAGATGAAATGCCGCATTATGCGGCATTTCATTAGAGTCGGCACTGTTTGTTAAGGCAACATCGATTTTCAAAGAAAGAAATACAATATTTTTGGAAATTATAACATGTGGGACAATCCTGACTAATTTGTATATTCTATTAGTCTTAAAAGGGACAACTTCAAGCATGGGATTTATATGATTCTATGTTCTCAAGCATCAAATATTTTACGACGATTACTTATTTGTAGACATGGCCAAATATTGCAATTTTCTCTCGTTTAAAATGTTCGTTATTGTTTGTTTAAAGGTACATGCATTATATGTATTATATCAGTTAAAATGGCCCAAATAATTGACAAACAATTGATTGAGGCTGCAGACAATGCTCTATCTCAGCAAACTGCACAGGCTACCAACTTCTGTGCCATATTGTCTGGGTCATCACCGTTTGCGTATTCCCCATTTATGTGGTACATGTATTTATCAGCGGCTAATGTCTTTTACGTTTAAGTTTAATTGTTTGTTTGCTTGTCCCAACAAAATAAAAAGTGCATTTACTAAAACAAACTGTCTGTTATCAGGGTTTTACAACGACAACTCAGCATTTTAGAAACATGCTGTATTTTTCCTTATACATATTCTCTGTGAAGGCAGCAATATCGCATTTCATTCTCCCAGAATTTAGCTACATGTCCTGATTCTCATATCCAATGAGATCACTGTCGAACCGAGGGGATGTAAAGCGCAACATACAAATAGAAAAATGGAAATAAAAAGGAAGTAAGAAAAAGAAGAAAAAAAAGAAGAAAAACACATTAAAGCAACTCAACTTTAAACGGACTTTCAGTTTTACGGCGACGAAACAGCTGCGTAAAACAACTTGCCACCGACAGAGAAGTGACGGCACGCAATGACATCGGCTTTACTAACTTACCCATTTTACATGTTCAGTAGCTGTCGTAATGATGTGTTGTATTCTCAAATCCGACATAGACATAGAAGAACAGAACTACCAGCCGGCACACAACCTTAAAACAACGTTGATTCAAAGTCGATGCGACGTCATACGTCGCATCGACTTTGATATGACGTTGTATTGACGCCATGTGGTTCTTGTGTTGATATGACGTTGTGTTGACGCCATGTGCTTACTGGGAGGCATTGTGCAACATTCGCATTGGAATATGAGATATGCCACTAGGCTCCCTGTATATGGGCTTCTGGTCTTACCTTGTGTTCCCCGAGTATCTGTTTCAGAATGTTTGTCTATCTCATCATCGGAATCATCCTCCCGCCTTGTCTGACTGTCAGTTTCTGTTTTTGAATTATCGTGTTTGTATCCAAGAATAAAGTCAATTGAATGTTTATTAACATTGTTATTAGGCTTAGTATAATACGTCTTCAGTTCATCAACATCCATGGCTCTGTACGTTTACAAGTTTATCAAGTTTACAAGTTCATCGAATTCACATTTAACAGTATAATTAATATTTGATGCACATCTTTATAAAAGAAATGGTGGTCTATGTTACACCAGTTTTCAGCTATATGATTTTATTTTTTTCAGTGTAAGTTTGTCTTCTTTGGCTGTTGACGCAATGAACTCTTAAGTCTAATTCGAAATAAGATCAAACAAAACCTCAATTAGAGCTCATCCCGAATCGTCTTATCTTAATTTATGTGTAGTTTAAATGAATTTTCAGCATACAATTTATCGAGTAATGAAACACATTTAGTCGCCTTTTGTCAAAGCTTTGTTTTTAATAATGTTCAATAGCGCATTAATATGCCATCGCCAATTCTTGTTCAAAGCATCCGTCAAACGAACTAGCAAGTGATTGCGATTTAACAAGTTCGGGTTATCGTATTAATAGCGCACTTCCAACTGAAGGGCCGGGCTTAATAAAACCAGATGTGGGAGAGGGGCAAACAACAAAGACACAGGCCAGCCTGCACCACCGTGCAGGCTGGCCTGTGTCTTCATTGTTTTCAATAACATTTAAGTCAGGGTACGAAATCTATTGATATATTGATTTGATTTATCTATAAGCACTGTGCGCAAGTAAATTCTGATCAGAGTCAGCATTGTTTGACTAAGGGAAAAGCCCTTTTCGTCAGTGGTATGGTACACAATTTTTGTGTTTGATTTAGATAACTAAACGGGCCATCTACATGTCACTCATGACGTCATTGATAGTCTTGAAGATCGCTACTGGTTTATAATATCTAACTTTGCTACCTGGCCAATCATAGCGGACCTACAGGTACCGGAGAAGAATACGCAAAAATAAACGCGCATATATTAGCTTTTCAGCGAAACTTTATTACTGAACTGGTGGATTTGATTTATTATTATGAACTAAATGCAACTAAAAAAAGATTTTAAAAAAATAGATCATCTGGATTGCGATAATTTTCATATGAATCATCAGTTACAATGCATGAACACATTGTTTATGGTTTTGATGGAAATAGCATTAGTTGTTTAATAAACTACATTGTAATAGTAAATAAAACATTTTGCTGTTAAACCCTCTAGAAACGACAATGAAATCACTGGACCCGACGTTATAAAACTTTTTTAATGCTCAACTCTTGGGAGCGCAGTGGCTCAGTGGTAGAGCGCTTGACTCGAGACCGAAGGGCCGCGGGTTCGAGCCTCACCGGCGTCACTGCGTTGTGTCCTTGAGCAAGAACATTAATCCTAGCTTAGTACTGGTTCAACCCAGGAAGATCCGTCCCTTTATAACTGAAAGATTGTTGATGTGACGTAAAGAATTAAATCAAACAAACAAACAATTTAATGCTCAACTCAGCTGAGGACGAAATTTCAACTGCCCATATTAAAACACTTAAATACCGACTAATAAAGAAGTTGCTTGCTTTAAGTCTATCAGTGGTTGTTTTTGTTTGTTTGATTTGATTCTTTACGTTCCATCAACAATCTTTCAGTTAAACAGGGACGGGTCTTCCTGGGTTGAACCAGTACTAAGCTAGGATAAATGTGTCTTGGTCAAGGATCAAGTGACGCCTGTGAGGCTCGAACCCGCGGCCCCACGGTCTCGAGTCAAACACTCTACCACTGAGCCACTGCGCCCCCCCCCCTCACTGGTTGTATTTATCATGCTAATAAATCTTAAAGAGACTTAGTCTGCAACTATGAACTTTTTTTTTATTTTTTTTTATTTTCGTTTTAAATCATTTGTAAAACTAGAATTAAGATATGCTTTCACAATAAATCTGTTTACTATAGCTGAAAACTGCACGGAAAAGTGAATTATCTTATAAAAACAGGTGTGTTTTTTCTCGTTTTGGTAATTATTTGCGTTCCTCCAATAATTATAGACAGTTAATTTTAACATAAATGCTGTGGTTTTGATACTGATAATTTGTTGAGATTTACGAAATTGGTAAAATGTTTACCTGAATTTTAGTTTTTTTAATGTGTTCTTGAAAAATAGAAACATTAGTTCTGAAATTAAAAGATCAAAAGTTACAGACTATGCAGCTTTAAAATGCCAACAATAGTTACCATTTTAACATTTATGAGCATGATAAATTTTATGCTCAGTTGAGTTGAGCACGAACAAAGTTTTATAACCTCGGATCACGATGCTCAATGCCGTGAAATATTGAAACCATATTTAAGTTTTAGTTTCAATTTTTTTTTTCATTTTTAACAAGAATAATTACATATAATGTCCTGCCAGCCAAGAGTGACAGCGACGTCATGTTTTGTTTACAATTGTTTAGTAAAACACTAACTTGTACACATCTCGTGAGCTAACACGAATCAATAGATCACTTATGTATTAATCCTATCCGCAGGATAGGATTAATATATAAGTGATCTATCGATTTTAAGTCCCTGATAACTTTGTTAACAAAACATGACGTCACTTGGCCGGCTGGACAGTACAAATCATTGCAAATTTTTAAAAAGAGATTCAGATATTTTTTAATCTATTTCCCGGTTGATTAATATTAGCAATGCATATGATGATAGAAGTAAGTAGCATAAGTAGTTTAAGCCTAGCGTCCTTTTTGAGGGACATAGACACACAGTGGAGACCCAGGCAGAAGGCGGTGTCTGAGCAGGGTCTTCACTGTTTACTTACATAATTTTCTATCAAAATATAAAAATGAAAACTACCACCACCGGTTCAGTTGATAACAGTGGGAAATTACATTCGGCATGAATGGGTTAATAAACTACATTGTAATAGTAAATCTTCTAGAATCGACAATGAAACAAGATGCTTAATGCCGTGAAATCTTGAAACCAAATTTAAGTTTTAGTTCTAGTTAAACTTTTATTTCATTTTTGTATTATAATATGTGTATATATAAATAACCAATAAATACTTTTACAAATCATTACAAAATATTTAAAAAAAACTATTTAGATGATATATTTCTTAATCTATTTCCCGGTTGATCAATATTAGCAATGCAATTAGCATATGACTTGATTGAAGCTAATAAATTAAGTACGGTAAGACTCGATAATTCGAACTCTAATATCTCGACGTACCTGGTGTTTCGACTAAAATTGGGATATATTGAATTCAGAGAATAGAGTGTATTTATGAACTTTTGAAATGATTTCCTATCAAAGCATATGTTTTGATTAAAAAATACTATTTTAGAATAAATCAAAGTTTTAAACTTTGACACTTTACATCTTGTATTTTTATCAAAAAACATACCGTACCCTTCCAGACGTTTGTACGTTCATTGTCCGTTGTTGCCCCCATTGTGTGCTTGGGTTGTCGTATTTGGCCCTGGTTTTGTGAAACAGTTTTTGTATGGCCTTTCTATTTAAAGACAGTCTCAATCTTGAAAAATATTTGATTAATGTTTCAAACTTTTACTATTCCAAAATTATCAAATATAGGACTGGCAATCATCGGCTCCCAGTTGAGACTGGACGATGGGATGATATACCATTTAATGAGCGAAAATGTAAATTTTGCACAACAGACGACATTGGTGATGAGTATCATTATTTTTTTAATGTGACTTTTTAAGAGTGACAGAAAATTATATTTGAAACCGTATTTCTATGTTAAGCCAAATGTACGAAAGTATAGGGAGCTTTTTATTTCAACCAATGAAGCAACGCTCATTAAATTATCAAATTTTGTTGTAATTATTATGTAAAACTTTTCTGTGTAGATTGTTTTTCCAAATGATTTAAACAAATTATGTTCCAAATTATATGAAGATTAATCATATATTCTTTGTTATAAAATGTCAATTTCCTGTCATGGACTATATTTCCAATACAATGATATTGCATTTCATAGTACGCTGTATTTATGTATTATGTCTATTTGCTGCATAACATGTATGTGTTAATCTCTTATGCCACCTGTGAGTGGCCTGGGATGCATAGTTTTCAATAAAGTTATGTTCTGTTCTGTTCTGTTCAAGTTGGCTCGCCGAGAAAGAGGGAGTTGATCGCTTTGCATATTGTTTATGTGCTAGTATCTGTGTGTTGTAGTGTCTCATTCTCTGCATGTGCGGATCCACAGGGGTGGGGGCGGGGACATGGGCCCCATATCCCCCTGAAAAATTACAAACATATAGGGTTATTAGCAATGCTCGTCCGGATCCCCTGAAATAATACAAACTACAAATCCAGCATTTAATGTTGAGCCATCATGGGCCCGCCAGAGAAACGCCATTTGAATGCCGTTTCGCTGACGGGCCGATGATGGCCCCTCTCTTGTGGTATTTGGATTCTCTCTCTCCCCTCATCAAGGAAGGAAAAAGTTGGAACCCCTTGACAAAACTTTCTGGATCCGTGCATGCTATGCGTGCCATTAGCTGGTATGTGATCCGTCATTGTGACATTTCCTCGTCACATTCGCTTGATAAAGCTGTTATGCTAGCATATACACCCAGAATAATTTGGCATAACCGTATTTGTGTCCTAGCGATTTCATCGGATACTTTTTCATAACGTATGTTGATAAAGCCAGATGTGTGTTTTTCGGTTTTCATTGCACAGACTCACTGTACAATGAAATTAATTTATGCGCATAGAACTTAATATAAATAAGTATAAAGAAATATAACTTATTTTACTTCGGACAATATATATTAGCATTGTCTGACTAGCCTTCCTTCGTACATTGTATGTCCTTCTCATGCCCTGGCCCAAAGTCAATATGACAACGTCTTTCCATTCGAGTTATCGGTACTTACAGGTATAAAGAGTTGGTCAATTAGCCAAATTTGGCATTTCACCCTTTTCATTCTGGTGGATTTCACATACATATTAATGCAATGATCACGGATTTTTTCATTATGTATGTTAAGGGCTCACAATATATATTTTTTATCTGTGCGCCTTATGTTTGTATACTTTTAGTAAACGTGTTAACTTGAATATTTTATTTTCCCCCATACATCCTCACCACACCCTTTACTAAAGACCACAATTAAACATTATTCCGAGAGAAGCTACATAGTACTTGTTTGGAATTAGATCATTCAGTCT
The DNA here is from genome assembly GCA_964019695.1 of Loripinus fragilis. Taxonomy (NCBI): domain Eukaryota; kingdom Metazoa; phylum Mollusca; class Bivalvia; order Lucinida; family Lucinidae; genus Loripinus; species Loripinus fragilis. The sequence continues at coordinate 2,973,817 of OZ026519.1, forward strand.
AATGAAACTATATCTCCCCGCAACCCTCCACTTCAAAATGCTCAGGGTCACCAGTGCAGTTCGCTTGTGTTTTCTGGAAACACTGTAACATGTTTAAAAACTGGAACAGATAGGTGTTTTACTTTGTGCTTAAACATCAAGATTTACTGTATAAACACTATTTATGCCATCATTGTGCCAAATATGAACACCAACAATCAAAAATAGTAAGACGAGTTCGCATTACGAGCAATAAGACATGCTTTCTAATATTTTCGACATTTTTACATATTGGCAATACGATATCTTTTTTGCATCCATAACACAATAGGCAACTGTTGTGGCAAATATGAACACCTTCCATTGATAAATATAAGAGGAGTTTGCGTTATGAGCAAAACTGACCGACAGATGGACAAAAAGTGCGAATATAACAATGAACAACATCGCAGACCAAGATTTTGTTGTTGTTTATTCATTGCTTTCTGTTGTTCCCGTTGTGTGTGGGGATTTTGGGTTAGTCCTTGTTTTTCCATGTGGTTCTAATCTAGAAATACTGTTTCTGAGGAAGTGAGAGTTGTTTACTTAAATTGTGTTGTGGCTGTCTGTGTTCTGTGTCTCTTCCTCATGGTGCCAAATGTTGGGCTGCAGTCTGTGATTATGGCATTCATTTTTCAATGCAAATACCCTAGACACAACACAGCACACCCATCGCCTTAAAACTGTCGGACCTTTTATGCAAGGCAAGAACCCACATTTGTCTTACACCCCAGGAGTTAAAGTGGGGATTTATATTTGTTTATGGGCCATATAACACTTTAAAGCTTTCACGATCATTATGTTTGAAACGGAACACAGTAAAATGTATACACCACGGATATTTAGATACCCTGTAGGTATTAGTCTTCATTGTATGAGCAAAAACTAAAATTGAACTGTTGCATGTGATTTCCAACAATGTTGCATTTTGACAAGTGTAGACTCCGACGAGCATGTTCAGCCTCCCTTTAAGTTAAGCAACACCAAATGATGTTCAGTCAGTAGCTTAACAATCATATAATATTCAAGCGACTAGCAAAGGCTCTGATCAGACTGCGCGTATGCGCAGGCTGATCTGAGGCTTTGCTGGTCGCATTTACCACATTGTTGGAAATCTCTTGCACTGGCTCTGTTCACCCAAAAGGAAAGACATCTGATATGGATCAGTTTAATCAGTTAACTGGCTTCTTACCTTTGCCATGTCTGCGTTTTTACCGTGGCCCACCTGACGCTGTGTTTACACAAGTTATGGCTGTATTGGCTTCTCAAACTATCTCTTCAGGGCAATAAAATATAAATCAGACAAGTTTGCAGTATAAACCACAAATTAAAGTAGCAATCATTAGAAGGAGTAAACAATTATCGAAGTAAAGAGACACACAGGTGTCTGTAATAAAACTTGAAAACGCTTATATTTAGACAAATGTGTCTGAGCAGGTCCCTATATGCTTCTGTGAGGACACTGATTAAAACACGAGCTGACGGAGATCGACGAAGGACCGAGCTAATGCCCTTCACTGAAAAGGGGCAATAAAACTCATGGGAGGAAAATTGATTGAGATAATGGTGAAAGTTAATCATATTAGTAAATAAGAGTAAATAAGTTCAGTTATAAGTAAGTGGCCAATTAAGGGAAAATGTGGCACTGCAGACTGTGGTTTTGTTGTTGTTGATTCAATGTTGCTTCCATTGTTTGTGAAGTTCTGTGTTTGGTCCTTGTTTTGTTCTGCAGTACTTTGTCTCCTTTCTAGATTTGCAGAGGAAGAGAGAACATGTTGCTTTACTTTAATGTTGTTTAATGCTGTTTAATAGTTTATTAAAGTGTCACATCTCGAATATATACATATACAACATTCATTAAAACCTTAAAAGAATGCAAGATCCTGCCATTGTAGGCAAATGAGACACTATCTTAACTTAAAAGGTACATGCATTATATAAATATATATATGTGAATATGAAGCTGCATCGGTATTTTTTTTATCCATTTTTGCCCCTCGCCATTTCTGGAGTGGCAGAAGTAACACATGTTTGTCTTTTTTTCAATGATTTCCACGTTTTTGGTAATTTACGCGATGTGATTTTGCATTGAGTTGTATGGACGTCCTGGCTATAAACGCTCAAATCTCATATAACTGAAACTCGATGCTTCTTTTATCATATTCAACAGAACAATTTTCAAGCAAAACCCCTCATCTTACTGGCCTAGCGTTGGAGTGTTGGTTAATACAGACTTTTTAACTTTATGACCACTCTCAAGCTTCTGACACCCAAAAAGTGTTGTTGACCAATCAGACAACAGCTCATAGAACCATGCTCCAGACAACGTATTCTCTGTGCGTTAAAGGTTCTTCAAGATTAGTTGAGCAATTTTTCCAATATAAACTGCCCTACAGCAATTGGTCGTATAAAATGTTGGCTCTTTAAACGTTGCGTTAGATCTTTGGCTCAGTATATCAATATTCAATATAAAACATTTTTTTTTTATATTTACGATGTCATTAATTACTCAGAATATCAATAATAGATTCTAGGTAGCCAAAACTCTTCTCTTATTCATTTTTAAAAAAGCTTCTGCTAACTGCAAGTGTAGATCATTGCAGTTAATAAGCCATATCAATTTATCAATTGACTCATAGTACTTAAATATATCATTAATAATCTGAGCAGATTTAAACAAATTAAATCTAATATCACTATAAAATTCTCAATCAAATTAAAAGTGGGTTTCGTCTTCGATCAAATCCAAATGACAGTATTTACAAAGCCGTTCAGATACGGGAGTTTTGGGTCGGTTAAATCTACCTGTTTCAATTGCTAGTGGTAGATTGCAACTTCGAAATATGGCAAGAACACGCCTTTGGCCCCTATCCATGTTGCATTTAACGTAATGTTCTGTCTTAAAATCACTTTTATATTGTCTATATGTTCTTAACTTATTTCCATTTTGTTCATCAACTTCTGATACCACTTTGTGTTGTCTATTTCAGTCAATATATCACGTACAGCAGAGATGCACATAGTTTTATTAGGGCTTTTAATCAACATAAGCTCCTCAATATTGTGTGTTTCACTAAATTTGTGCGTTTTGCGTTCCCATGTTCTGCTCTTAGGTAGAGACCATTCAGTAATTGTCTTCCTGATGTCGTGTAACTGTAGGTGGTCTGGGGCTCTTACTCACGGTGCCGTTGGTTGGACTGCAGTGTGTGGTATTTCCTGGTAATACTCAATTACATTTTGGTATTTTTTTTCATTTTAGTTGCCTTTTCGTCCACCATCTTTGAAAGCATACATAAAAATAATTGAAATTTTAATTTATCTGAAACTCCAATGCAGACAGCAATCGGGAAAGTCCGGCACAATTCTAGAATCAAATCAAGCCTCGGGAATAAGTAATGCGCATTACGCGTGGTACTATGTACCAAAAAATTTCCATTTTGCTAGCCAGATCTGGCGTAAGGAAAATTAGTTCTGTAGCCTGTGATTTCAGTTCTGTTAAAATTCATGGTCTTTCATCAGAATAAATGAATTTTAGTTGTTGTTTTTTTTTTTTCAATAAAATATTGCTATACCGATATTTTATTGGAAAAAACCTAAACTTCATGTTTAGCATCTTGTTGAATGTTGCAACCGTTTGTTTCGCTGCAATTGAACTTGTTATTGTATTGGCATGGTTTCAGCGTCACGTTATGTAACATCATGGTCACGTTATCAAAGTAGATCCTCGATGTACATCCGAGGTCTGCTTCCACGGGATTCCACCAATTACTAAGTCTTGTGATTCGCACGATTGATTAATTCAACAGTGGCTCAACTTGAGGCTTCCTTCTAGCTCTGACTTTATTTGAGTCGTGAAATTTTTTTTTTGTTTCATCAAAGTGTGTTAATTCAATCAAATTGTTTCTGTGTGATGGTGCATTGCATTATTTAGGAAGCCTCCAAGCGAGTTAAAAAACATTTTTTGTGCTTAAACAACATACTCTCGGTCGAAGATTTGGTACCATTACATTGCATTTAATCCCCCACCACCAGTGTCATAGACTGCTATCCGTTCTAGGGTGTGGTTCTTTTGTTGTTGATTCAATTGTTTATAGTTGCTCCCATTGGTTCTGTGTTTGCTTTTTGTATTGTTATGTTGTATACTTAATGTCCTCTCCAGTTTTGTAATCATGTTGATGGGGAAGAGAGAACTGATTGCTTTACATTAATTGTCTTCCTGATATCTTGTGACTGTTGGTGTTCTGTGGCTCCTCCTCACGGTGCCGCGGGTTGGTCTGCAGTTTGTGATTGTGGTATTTCCTGATCATACTTACTTCTTTCATATTAATCAACGTCATCACGTGTCACTGGAGCGATTCTTTGACCTGACTATTTGCAAAGCTTTTCGAAAATGTTTTAATGTAGAAAATATTATCATTCCATCGCTGAATACTATGCCTCACACTATTGTTAAGGTATGGCTATCATAGGTGGCTTGGTGTCTCCACAGACTGATTAATTATAGCCTTTTTGGCTTGCTATTTCTTAACCGCACTTTTTAGGGTAATGCATACCGTATTTTGACACAATCACCATTTTTGGGGAGTGATGTGCCTTAGCACACAATTCAATCTTCAGAGAAGACATACGCAGACGAATAGCCTACCTTGGATGAGAGATTAGTGAGTGGTGCGCATATGATATGTGGAAGTAATCAAAAGACAAGTAACTTAGTTATAGCGCCCAGGAAAGCAAACGGACAGTTGCGTCCATCTTGACGTTTTAGCATCAGTTTGAGATAAACAAATATACGCATATCCTGGGGGTCGAACCCACGACCCCTAGATTAAGTGTCTCGTTCTCTACCGACTGAGCCAGCTGGGCATTGAGTCATCCGTGCTACACGTCACCAGCTGGTTGATAAGGTTCATCGATATTGTATCTTATCGATATAACATGATTTTAGACGATGAATTGAAATTGAGCCTAAAATTTATCTTTCAGTACCATGAAAGTAATTTAACTCTCATTTCATCATACACGTAATTCACCATCATACAGGTTCTATGACCGTATAGGCTGAAGCATGCGTATGCATTTATAAAATGTTTGGATATGTTGCACCTATCGTATTGAAGTGACTAAAGATGCCCTGGAAGGGGGTGTCCCAGTATCCCATATCCCTTTATTTATTTTGAAGAAAATCCCATATTCCTAAAATAAATGTAGCAAATATCCCCTAAATTCAGAAAGCATTGTATCCCCATATCCAAATAGTTGATCAAAGTATCCTGTATCCCTTTAAATATATGCACAAATATCCCGTTTTTGGCCAACATCCCTGTATCCATAAAAATCCTTCAAGGGCCTCACTAAATTACATAGTGGTAAAGAAAGCTAATAATCAGGAATCGCTAACAGATAAGTTTATAAATCATAAAAATACATTTTAGCACCAGTTTGAGACAAAAAAAATCGGAAAGCCCAAAGTGTAGCTTGAACCTATGACACCTAGATTATAAGGTCTCGTACTCTATTCACTGAGCTAGCTGGGCTATGAGCCATCCTTTAACACGTCACCAGCTGGTTGATAGGTTCGTCAATATTGTATTCAATAGATAAAACATTAATTTTTAGAGGATAAATCGAAATGAAGCCTAAAATTTATCATCAAACTACAAAAGACAAAAATTGACTGTTTCTGCGATATTGGAAGGTTGCAACAGAACTTTTGAACTAAAGCATACACTCTTATTACTCTTCCTCTAATAAAACACCTCTGATATGTTCAGAACCATGGAAGTAATTTCACTCTCAGTTTATCATATACAGCTACGTAATTTACCATCATATATATATATATATATATATATATATATATATATATATATATATATATATATATATATATATATATATATATATATATATATATATATATATATATATATATATATATATATATATATATATAAATCATAAAAATACGTTTAAAGCTGCATAGTCTGTAACTTTTGATCTTTTCATTTTAGAAATAATTTTTCAATTTTTCAGGAACACAGTAAAATACTAAAATTCAGGTATACATTTTACCTTTTTCGTAATAATTAACAAATTATTAGTGCCAAAACAACAGCATTTATGTTAAAAATTAACTGTCTAGAATTATTGGAGGGACGCAAATAATTACAAACAAGAGAAAAAACACCTGTTTTTATAAGATAATTCACTTTTCCATGCAGTTTTCAGCTGTAGAAATTAGATTTATTGTGACAACATAACTTTATTCTACTTTTACAAATGATTTAAAAAGAAAATATTTCTTTTTGAAAAATGTTCATAGTTACAGAGTATGCAGCTTTAAGCATTAGTTTAAGACAGCAACAATAAGAATCACACAACATGAGGCTTGAACCCACGACCCCAAGATTAAGAGTCTCATGCTCTACCGACCGAGCTAGCTGAGCTTTGAGTCATCTGTGATACACGTCACCAGCTGGTTGATATGTTGAATTAAAACATACACTCTTATAACTCTTATTCTCATAAAACCATCTCTGATAAGTTCAGTACCATGAAAGTAATTTCACTCTAATTTCATCATATCATACCGGTTCTATGACCATATAGGCTGAAGCATGTGTATGAATGTATGAATTGCTTAGATGTGTTGCACCAATTGTGTTTAAGTGACTAAATTATATAGTAGGGAAGAAGGCAAAGATCAGGAATCGCTAACAGATAAGTTTATAAATCATAAAACATACGTTTGACAATCAGTTTAAGACAACGACAAAAAGATACGCCCAACGTGGGGCTCGAACCCACGAACCCTAGATTAAGAGTCTCGTGCTCTACCAACTGAGCTAGCCGGGCTTTGAGTCATCTCTGATACACGTCACCAGCTGGTTGATAGGTTCGTCGATTTTGTATCCTTTCGACAAAACTTTATTTTAAGTATGAATCGAAATAAAATAAAAAATGTAAGTGAGTATGATCAGGAAATACCACAATCAAAAACCGCAGACAACCCCATGGCACCGCCAGGAAGAGCCACTCAACCATCACGAGACACAATGAAGACAAGTTAAGCAAAGCAACCAGCTCTCCCTTCCCCATCAAGATGATTGCAATACTAGAATGGATAAAAATAACCTACAACAAAACATAGAACAATTACAGACTCCAACAATGGGAGTAACAATAAACAAAACGTCAACAACAACAGAACCACCCCCTTACAACGGACAGCATCCTAAGCCACGTGGGGGGGGGGGCTTACCAAATCTTCGCCCTAGATTCTGCTGTTGTTGAAGTACAAGAAATGTTCAGTTTCTATGGAGGCCTTCAAACTAATAAACCTAAAATTGTCTTTAAACTACAAAAGACAAAAATTGACTGTGTCTGCGCTATTATAAGGTTGCAACAGAACTTTTGAACTAAAACATACACTCTTATTACTCTTTATCTAATAAAACTGCCATTATAAGTTCTGTACCATGGGAGTAATTTGACTCTCATTTAAGGATTGAAATGCAGATTTTTAGCTTGCACTGGATGATGCAAAACATTAGGCTTTTTAATGTCTGTGAAGCCTGAAGGGCTTCTCGGAGACATTGAAACGCTAATGTTTTGCATCATCCAGTGCAAGCTAAAAATCTGCATTTCAATCCTTATATTTACATTTTATATTATCAATCAAATATACTTAATTATCTTCCACCCAAATTCGCTGGTTATCCTTTAAAAATAAAATATTTGATTTGTAAGGGAGGTGTTGGAACAGCCAGCGAACGAAAGTCCTTTACATAACGTCGTGGCGATACGTAAATGACGTCACGCAAATGTTGATAAACAAAGAAAGCTATTGGTTGACGTTGACGTTACTCCACCAAGAGGCGCGGCCTAGACCATGTGACTGTTCAATGTTTTGCATCGAGAAATGCAAGCAGCTGGGATTTATGGTTTCATCTAAGGCAGCTACATTGAGAATGTAAATATTTTATCATAAACGTAATTCACCAATACATGAATATACAGGTTCTGTGACCGTATAGGCTGAAGCATGCGTATGAATTTATAAAATGCTTGGATTTGTTGCACCAAAAGTATTTAAGTGACTAAATTTCATTAAAGGGAAGAAGGCAAAGATCAGGAATCGCTTACAGATAAGTTTAAAAGTCATAAAAATACGTTTAAGCATCAGTTTAAGACAGCAACAAAAAGATGCGCCAAACGTTGTGCTCGAACTCACGACCTCCAGATTAAGAGTCTTGTGCTAAACCGACTGGGCTAGCCGGGCTTTGAGTCATGTGTGATACACGTCACCAGCTGGTTGATAGGTTCGTCGATATTGTATCCTATCGATAAAACATTATTTTAGACAATAAATTGAAATGCAGCATAAAATTTATCATGAAACTTTAAAAGACAAAAAATGACTGTGTCTGCGAAATTGGAAGGTTGCATCAGAACCTTTTACTAAAACATACGAGGGCTGAGCAAAAAGTTCGTAGAATTTCTTCATAACTTTTTTATTTGACATCCCATTGCCTTTAGATTTTCACATGCGTAAATATGGTCTTATATCAATTTCCAAGTAAAGTTTCATAAATCTAAATCTACTTTAAACATTTTTACTTAAACCTTAAAAAGTGCAGGGTCCGCTACCCCGGAGCACGCCGTTAATTCACTGATGTCATGCTTTAAAAAATCATCAAATTTCAAAATTGTCTAATTCAAATCTACTGAAACTACATCAACGTCAAGAATGGTGCCATTTAATGTTTCATACTAAATTTCCGATGTCACTTCCGAAAAATAAAGGAATGGCAATAGTTTTTGTGAGCCCTATTGGAGGAAAAATACTGCAAAATGTGGTTTTACGGGATTTGAAAGAAACTCGCACAGCGATAAAATTATTTTTAAATTTATGATATTTTCCAACTGAAACCTATAATTTATTACAAATAGCTGAGAAATCAACAGAAATGTAAAAAAATGACAGTGTTCAAGTGGCATGAAGGTTTAAGCAAGAAAAAAAGACCTTTGCATAAGCCAGGGGAATGGGCGTGCAAAGAGAATAGGCGATAAACTTGTGATGTGTATCTGTAACATCCTGTAAAGGACTGCATGCAAGTGGTTAGAGAGATTTCAGAGGCTGTATGATCCTCATATTAAAATGTTAGAACTATTTTGCATGATCTCTTGCACATGCATGATCTATTCGCGCGATGGGTGCAAAAAATATTGACCTTTTAGGAGCAGGAAAGAACTGTTAATGTCTGAAAGTAGTTTTGTCAAATGACGTTAACGTCATGGCGTGCTCCAGGTACACTTTACATACGCTGTAGAAGGAGCCATAGCGACGAAAGTTATCTAGCGATTTGTCTGAAACTTTCAAATTTTGTCAGGCTTTAATGGATCTTAAACATGTGAAAGTTTGAATGCAACAACACTAGTACTTTTTACTTTTATCAACAAATTCTACGAACTTTTTGCTCAGCCCTCGTACACTCTTATTACTCCTACTCTATTTAAACACCTCTGATAAGTTCAGTACCAATTAACTCTAATTTTATCATATACATAAATTACCATTATACAGGTTCTGTGACCGTATAGACTGAAGCATGCGTATGAATTTATCTGGATGATGTTGAGCACAGAATACCCATATCGTCCATAATTTGTATGATAAACATAAGGGTTATCTTTTCCTTTTCAGAAAAAATGTGGTTGGTTTGTAAAGCGGTTACGTCCATTCAATACAAACATTTAATGCAAACAATAACAACAACAACAAATATTCATCTTACAATGTGAGTCTGGGTTCAATCGTGCCTCGTCACAAGACAATAAGTAATGCAAAGTATTGAACAAAATTCAACATGGCAAGTATTTATGTCGTTGCATATGTCCTTAAGTTTTAGACACCCAGATAACTAAAAGTGGACAGGCTATTTGAGCAATACACTGTTTGGATTGGTTGCACCTATTGTACTTATGTGAATATTTTATATAGACGGAAAGAAGGCGAAGTTCAGGAATCGCTAGCAAATAATTTTATAAATTATAAAAAATGCGTTTAAGCATCAGTTTTAGACAACAACAAAAATACAGTGAGCCACTTTAGTTACGCACCACCTTTTCAGAGCCCACATTTTTGACGAAAGTGCTGGAATCAAACATTCTATAATGATTATTTACTCATTGACTTCTTTTCTGTTTGATGAAATCGAAAGAAATATCGAAAGCACTCAAGCAAATTATTCTGCAACGTCAAAGGCAATTATGACAAAAATGCTCGTGCAACCTGAACGTCTATATTTCCTATTTGCGTTTTGCACTAGGAATTATCCATGGTGATCGTTGTGACAGAAAACCACCAAAAACAATTGTCTTATTCAAGTCAAACCCCTTTTTTGGTCGTTGAAGTTAGTAACACTGTTACTTTTTGAAGAAATGCTCGTTTTGATGTCATATTAACGTCAGTTACAATAATCAAACAGGTTATCCTTCGCAAATTGTTTTGTTATGAGTCACTTGTTGACATAGAAGTATCATAACACTAAAACATCTATTCGTTGACACGTCTTATAGCCTTGGTAGTAGTGACGTCATCTCTTACGTCAACACAATGTCGCCAATACATCCATTAATTTTTTTTTTACGAAAATAAACGTCGGATACACGGTTGTTTAAGATGAAAATATAAAAAGTATTGTTTTGATAACTTACTTACTCAGAATCATACGAAATTTTAACTAACTTAAAAAAGTCATAATTTTTTTTTTCAAACCTTGGTCAGCTGGGAACCAAAATAGTAAAAAGTTAAAAAAACTGATAAAATTAACAAACTCATTCCAGTCTTAGATATTGCCAAGATTAGGCCAGCTGTTATCTCTGGCATTGCAGAAATTCGACCCTGAAAAAGTGCAATGTGATCTGTGTTTCATTCGAAATAATGCATTGTGAAATGGTGTTTTGAGGGTAGTGCCCTTCAAGATCCATTTTCTCACTTGTTTCTTATCTGATCCCAATAAAATTTCAACGGATTATGCACATATAGATGCGCTTTACGCTGGTAGTCTCAGAATAAAAATAGCGTATTTCTTTGCCGAGTTATTTTACATTTTATAAGTAGTGCGTAACTAAAGTGGCTCACTGTACGCCCAACGTGGGGCTCAAACCCACGACCCCGAGGTTAAGAGCCTCGTGCTCTACCGACAAAGCTAGCCGGGCTATGAGTCATTTATGTTACACGTCACCAGCTTCTTGATAGGTTCGTCGATATTGTATAATATCGATAAAAATGAATTGAAATGAAAGTAACTAAGGGTACAAAGATCAGGAATCGATACAATCAAGTACCACATCTGACCCAGGATACCAATAAGAAAGTGACAACCTTACAAAAAGACACCACAAACAAGAGCAGATAGGCCAGTCGTTTCCCAGTAGGTGGCAACAAGGCACAAATAAACAGGTCTTCGCGCGCACAGGCATAACAAACACAAGACAGAAAAAACATAAATGATCCACAAAAGAAGTACCGCCTTGGAACGGTCAGTAATAATATTTTCAAAATTATCTGTAAACTACAAAGATAAAATCGACTGTGTCTGCGATATCGGAAGGTTGCATCAGAACCTTTTACAAAAACATTCACTTTTATTACTCTAATTCTAATAAAACACCTCTGATAAGTTCAGTACCATGAAAGTAATTTACATTTACTAAAAAGTAGCAATGGGTAACGATCCTACGCATGTATAATAAAACAAACAAAATAGAACAATCCATGTGAGTTGAATTCAGTTTTGTTTTGCTTGATTTGATTCTTTACGTCCCATCAACGATCTTTCAGTTAAACAGGGATGGGTCTTCCGATGTTGAACCAGTACTAAGGTAGGATAAATGTGTCTTGCTCAAGGACCACAACGCAGTGACGCCGGTGAGGCCGAATCCGCGGTCTCTCGGTCTCTGAATATAAAGTAATATTTGATTTAAAATCTGATATTATTTTTCTTGTGACGATTTCATTGTGTTTTAACTCGAAGCAATATACATATTGCTTCGAGGTTTTAAGTTATGGTTATTTTATGAGCGGTGCGTGTGTTCTGGAAGCTAACTCACGAGCCTAGAGGAGTGTCGCTCGTAAATGCGAATAAACCATACATTAACTTGCGTACTTACACCGGCATGGACATGCACTGTGTGCGCTGCGTAATATATGATGATAAATGAAATAATGAAGCCAACATTATGTATCGAGTTAACCTGCGATTCGCCGCTTGTCCATTTTCTCTTTTCGGCACCATTTCGTCTGCCCAATGCATCCATCCGTCCGTCTTAGACAAACACTCAAAATATTATTCAATTTACCGACTTCTCCGATAAATGATATTAATGTTTTCATCAAAAGGTTGTCGCTATTTAAAAAAAGGGCATGCTGTTTTCCTTATCATAATCGTTCTCTCTCTCTCTCTCGCTTTCTCTCTCTCTGGCTGTAACTTGTTATGATTCTTCTCACGGACAGCCGTTTTATTCTGAGCCAAAATTTTGCTGACATCATCTATAAACCAGTGATGCCCGGAAAACTGTTGAATAAAGGACTAACGAGCATCACTCACATTTATACTGATTATTTAAATAATAAAGTTTTAACTGCCCATCTCTCTTTCTCTCTCTCTCTCTCTCTCTCAAAACTGGCGAATTTGATATATATTAAGCGATACCAGGATTAACCTAACTCAATATATCCCCTCTCTCTCTCTCTCTCTCTCTCTCTCTCTCTCTCTCTCTCTCTCTCTCTCTCTCTGTGTGTCTCTCTCTCTCTGTCTGTCTGTCTCTTTCTCTCTCTCTCTCTCTCTCTCTCAAATAGTCATAAACAGGATAATCCCGGTAATGCAGAACATGCAAACAGTGCAAACAAAATGTAATGTGTTTGAAGAGGCTGCCGTCGGATTATATTCGAGTTTGAAAATGAGAGAACACCTCTCTGCAAACGGTCAAAATTAAAAATGGGACTCCCATGCATGTTAACACAATTCTCACTTTGTCCAGCCCATTCCTACTTTGCGCAGGGCCTGATTATAGCAAAAAATCGATAAAATACTCCTTGCGCAATTCTAGAATTGTCCGGTACAATTCCGGAATCGGCGGACAAAGTAGGAATTCTCACAATGCGCAGGTACAATTAGTCTAATCAGTAGAACTGATAAGGTTGAACTAATTGCAACAGTATTTTTTTAGCAATCCTGCGACTGTTTGGGTTATCTTGAGCAACATACTAAAAGTTGCAAGTCCTATCTTGTGGGGAAGTATATATATTTTCGACTTAAAATTGATCACTTTTATGCTTAAAGTGGCCATTGAAGATTATTGTTTAGTAATTAGGACACTTCTTCTACAGTTGTTTTAAGTCCTTTATGCTTTGATTATAGGAAATAATTTGATTATATGAGTATTGCACATGATAAAAAACATATCAAACCATATCAAATGAGCCGAAATGTTAAAAATCAGGGGTTGAATTTCCCCACCCACCAAATTACAATTATATTACGATTAGAAACATAATAGTTCTGTTTACTTTTCTATTACAACATATAAGTATTATTTTAACAGTGTTGAGGTTGTTGTGATTGGACTTAATGACCGAACAACATATCATATGGTATTACAGTTATATACGTTACATATGATGTGGCCAGGGTAAGGTCAAGCGAGCTACTGGCAAAACTTCAGCTTGAGGACCTCAACCTCATTTTCAGATTTAGAAGGCTTCGCTGGTTTGGGCATGTGGGGCGTTCGAGTGGTGCAATCAGAACAGCATATGATATGCAGATTGACGGCAAGGGGGGGGGGGGGGGCAGGGAGGCCCATGCAAACTTGGATGAAACTGACAGAGACAGGGTTGCCACGGTCAGGGAAAAAGTTCTGGAAAATGAAAAATTTTCCAGGTCAGGGAAAAGTCAGGGAATTACATTTTCAGTCAGGGAAATTTAAAAAAATGAAAAAAGTCATTGAAAAGTCAGGGAATTTCAAAATTTTCCTAAAAAGATGATAGTTAACAGGCCTCTGGAAATTTTAGTTTCCATAATCTGCAAGCAATATTAGAAAAGGAATGTTTCTGAACATAAATTGCAAGCAATTTATGTTCAGAAACATTCCTTTTCTAATATTTATGGTTTAAGATTTTTCTTTAAAGATTATATCAGCAAATTCAAATATTTGTGCAAAATCTTAGAATAGTCGATGGATGAAAATGGCTAAAATTGACCTTCCAAAAGGGTCTGGAAAACGGTTGAAAGTCAGGGAAAAGTCAGTGAAAAGTCAGAGAATTTTGAAATGGATATTGAGTGGCAACCCTGCGAGAGAAAGACTGCCGTAAGTGGAAGCTCACCACAGTTGACCCTCAAGAAAGGAGCACCTGGAGAACAGGTGTGAGATCTGCTATGCGTGCAGCTAGCCAGTTACCTGGAAAGGGGCCCACTGATGTGGATGATGCCCCTGCACCTGCACGTTAATCAAAAATCCGATTATATATATATATATATATATATATATATATATATATATATATATATATATATATATATATATATATATACTTTCAAATGTATCAATATTTAATGCAGTACTATCTTTAGACCATAGGCTGCCAAAAGACCTCTTAGGAGTCAGGTTTGTATATCAGAACCTATATTTTATGGTGATTTAATCTATAAATTCAAACGAATTGTTGGAAAACCTAATTTTAGTGATCAATTCAAAAAAATAGTAAAACGTTATATAAGGGTTGGATATAATTTGGATATCATGCGACAGTCTGCATGCCTAATTTTAAACCCAATCACGGTTTATAGCTATGGTTTCCTCTTTAATTGCACGACGGTGGGTCAGGCCTCAGACTCTATGACGGCTCTGACGTAAAGCTTTAATCGGTGGGTTGGTGCCTGATGCTTATCTGTAGCTGGACCCACCGTGGCTCAACTTGAGGGTTTCTTTAGCTCTGACTATCTGTGAGTCATGAGCCCTTTTCTTTGTTTCATCATGGAGTGTTAATTTGATTAGAGTGTTTTCCATGATGATACATTGCATTAGTTAGATGGCCTCCATGCGAGCTGAACATTTCTTGTACTTCAACAACAGCAGAATCTAGGGCGAAGATTTGGTACCAGTAAAATGCATTTAAGCCCCCCGGTGGCTTAGGCTGCTGTCCGTTCTAAGGCGGTGTTTCTGTTGTTGTTGACTTTTTGTTTATTTTTACTCCCATTGTGGGAGTCTGTAATTGTTCTATGTTTTGTTGTACGTTACTTTATATCCATTCTAGTATTGCAATCATCTTGATGGGGAAGAGAGAGCTGATTGCTTTGCTTAATTTGTCTTCCTGGTGTCTCGTGATGGTTGAGCGGCTCTTCCCCGCGATGCCACGGGGTTGTCTGCAGTTTGTGATTGTGGTATTTCCTGATCATACTCACTTACTATTTTTGTAGACTTTATTTTCTGAAACCACATTTTACTAGTCACATAATAAAGTATAATAGCTTTTTAGCGGTCGAGGCGTTACTCTGCAATATTTACTATGTTACCCTAAAATAATAGGAAATCCTATAGTGTTATTATATCAAATTATTCTTTATTCTTACATATTAATATTATCTTTTAATTGAAAGCAAATGATTAGTAATATGATTATACCTAATTTAGACACCTGTTATTACTGTTATATATGTTACTTTCTATTAAATACAATATTTTAATGCAATAACCACTATATGAGTTTAGACTACTAATGTATGTAAATTACTGTCAGTGGAGTGCCCAGTAATTAGAGAAATGATGAATATTGTATAATTTGACAAAACAAGTAACTAAGAATAAAACCCAACAAAGCATTACTGATAAAAAGAAAGAAACTTGAACCTAAATCACATAAACGCCATTTCAAGTCAGAGTGTAAACAGCATTTTAGAAACTACTTATATTTTATGATCAAATTCTGTTTCTTAAATGCTTACATGATATCTTTTTTCTCTCTGAAACATTTGTGTCTTTCTTTTTGTATTTGGAATGATAAATACAAGATATTTTAACAGGATACAGCTTAAGTTAAATGAGACATTGATATAAAACAATTGTAGTTGCCTTGTAAGCCACCAAAATACATATAATTATAGCTTATCAGTTATCGACTACAACAACTATACTGATAGCTTTCAGGGACAAACACGAACTCAAAACTCCTAAAATTACCGTTGTCATTTCAAACAAAAACTTTTCGTAACGGTTACTGCCCTACATATGGCACACCTATCCATACGGTTATAATCGCTTCATGTCCTAAGCATATCCAGTTTGGTGAAGAAAGAATACGAATTATTTTAGTAACATATACAAAAAGAGTGGTTACGAAAATGGTCACACTTATCATATGCTTTATCTGGTTCTACAATGTTGTGAAGCATTGCAACAGGACAGATTTTGTTCTAAAGCTTCCTTTTGGTAATTTATTTGAAAGGTCCAGGCTTATTATCTAGAAAAACTCTCTTGCATTGTAAGTATTATATTGTAGCCATTGCAAAATGAATAGACTCCAATAAATTATTGGTAGTTTTGTTTTGTATTATTTCTATCAATAAGACTTAGTCTAAGCGTGACATTTTGTTCATATAAAATCATTATGATATTTAGCATGTCAACTGAGAACACAATCATTCATACAAAAATTACATCCAATTCATACTTTGCACGTTTCAAAGCAAATTAATTTGATTATAAATAGTAAAAAACAGTAAATCAAATGAGTAAGCATTTGATTTTGGTTCATAGCCCAGTGTTGAGCAATGAAGGAGCAGGCGATCCTGTGAAAATGTGTAGTTAGACACAACATAACCTTTGCTGCTATTATACACAATGTAAGTGTGTAGATGAAGACACAGATCAAATTTTAGAACGCCATCTCCGCTGCATTAGTATGAATATGGGTGATTAAAGATGCATTTGCCTTGTGCGATAAGAACCCAAATCTCTTGTGCTGCTCCAAATTTTCATTCGAGCTTGTATAAATTACATAAAAAGCGTTCAACATTATTTTTTCATCTAAAGGTAACGAAATTCATACTCATACTACTGTCAGAGAACAAATCAACATGGTATTGAATATTTGATATACTATACCATACACACATAACACAAATGACAATAGAAACACTGCTTTATCAACCTCTGAGATTTATAAAAACCTTAAAACAATGCACAAGTGAAAGAAATATGATTTCTTATGTTGATGATTGAACAAAAGGAAGTATGGCAAATACGATATGTATATATACTTTCATTAAGTTCATGTGCACTTTCTAGAC